>CM060901.1:1346094633-1348594633 GCA_030737815.1 Allium fistulosum
TAGCATATCAATTGTTCTAAAAGACAACACAGTAGCGAAATGCGCTCAGCTCCAACTTTTAATTCATTTAATAGTTTCAAAGCAAGAGAAAACAATTTAGTAGTAACTATTAAAATGTAGATTTGTTATATACCCTAAAATTACACTAATACAAAGACAGAAAAGAGATCAAAAAAACATCAGTTCACCTCGGAAGCTAGCAGCGCCTTTTCTTACCATCTGTAGAAATGACATGAGCAAACGAACAGATTGCACACCCAACGCATCTGCAGACCTAAGCGCAGCCGAAACATTCCCAAAATCAGTCAATCCATCAACAACCAAACAAACGGAGTAACTCCTGTTCTCAACCGCCCTTCTAATCCTCTCTTTCCTATCTCAATGTCTAACTAAACAAACATAGTAATGACATGAACAAACTGCACACCCAATGCATCTGCGGACCTGAACACAGTCGAAACTTTCCCAAAATTAGTCAATCCTTCAACTACCAAACAACAGAGTAACTCTTGTTGTCAACTTTGTTATTGTGGTTTTGAGCACTTGTTGTTCTATCAAAATGTCTAAAGATAATATGTTAAGTTTCTCTAGAAGAATCTAGGTGAGAAGAAATTTGTTTCACAATCCAATCTGCTTCTTAAAAATACCTTTTGCTCTTTTAAAATGTACTGTTAAATATCACATTTTCATATCAATTAAAAGTTTGTTTAACTAGTTATAGAATACAAGGAATCCTTTTATTTGTCAATGTTTTATTTAAAAAGAAAATAATGTTTTATTCATCTTTGTTCGTTAATCCAATTCAGCTACTTCTATAACCTAATCATGAATGTTACACATGTTTCATATAAGCAAATTAAATAGAATGAAATTCTATAACACTAAGCAAAACAATAATCAAAATAAATAAATGAACAATACAAACCTGAAATCAGATGAAAACGAGATGACAAAAACCATCAAGATTATCCATTTTTCTCCCTCCTCCTTTATTCGGGCTTGGGACCGGCAATGTATACTTACATTAGTGGAGTTAAAAAGGGTTTACATAGACTACAAACTATCCAAATAAACAAAAAAACACAGTTCATAAGTTCATAATAACACACTAGACTATCTGAAAAGTAGAAAAAATCCAAATGCCAAAATAAAAGGTACATAATATAAACTATGAAAACATGAAAATACTATGCTAAACTCCTAAAAGCACCTATTTAACCACCAAGAAAGGTCAAAAGAGATATACTCTTTGCTCCATGCAACTGTAGACCCTACAGCATCTCCAACCTCCTTAAATTCATATGTACTTCACCATAAAAAAAGCTTCTGCATTCACCGCAAACTCGATAAAAACCCTCCATGCATCAAGCCCTAATGGTTTGAAGTGAACCAAGTCTGTGGGATTTACAAAAAATATTTCACCTTCCGCAACCACTTCTCCCTCCTAATACCAACTCAGCAACTTGCATTTAGATCCAACCAACGAAGTAGGTAAGTCCACACTGCCGTCATGGTTTGATTGCCATACAAAGTAAAAAAATGATTTTTCCAAAAGACAGTAATTTAATTAACAAAAAGCATATTTATTTAGAGTTTTTTTTTAGTTTACCTTCCTAGCATCAGGTTCATTCCGACATGCATCAACACTATTTTGGCCCGATTGTAGTAGTTAAAAATAAAGTAAACTGATCTTTAATAGAGATTAGCATAATATTGTACTGCTAAAACTAAATGTTATTATTACCTCATTGAGAAAGTCAACTTTGGTCTCTAATGCTCTTATTTTTTCTTCAAGGGAACACACCAATGTGCTACTATGTGATTGGGCTTTTAACTTAGAAGATGTAACTCCAAACCCAATTCCTTTTAGTCTACCTATTCGATCTACCTTTAGAATATGTGAAAGAGCATCATCTTTCATTGATTGATTCGTTGTCTTCAATTGTGACTCATTGAGTTGTTGAATTTTTTTCTAAAAGAAAATCAAACAATGTAATGTTAGTTAATATGTCAAGAATAACATGCATGTAAAATGTATAATAATTATATATTTTTTTAGCACAATCGAGTCTTCGACGGCTTTATTTGTTGGATTTTCGTTTTTATTCATATGTCCTTTTGTCCATAGCATTGCTCTAGTAACTTCTTGTTTAGGATTTTCTTGCTTTTGTATATATACATTAATATCATATATGAATGACATTTAGATAAATATACCAAATAAAAATAGCATAATGGTATTGAAGATAGAAAATTAATTAACCAATTTTTGCTCCAATCTTGTATATCCTAATCTACTCATCGTGTGTGGATGAGTATGCTTTTTCCTCACTTGCTTCATGAAAACACTTTTCGCCTATGTCAAAAGTCAATTATAAAATATTTTTAAGACACAAGGAACATGGATATATTGACAATAGTAATTTTGAAGTAAATATGGCTTAAACAATTAGGCATGTTTCATCAAACTACGGCAAAGAACGGTGCTTAAAGCTAAATCATGCAAAATTGCTTTTGTTACCATTTTGGTTAACTTGAGTTAATATGAAAGATTTAGTATTGAACTTAATAGACAAAAGATACAAACACAACTTACTTAAAATTTTATGGAAGCTCTCTTTTTTATGAATTCACTCCATTGGTTATCGGTCAAACTTTCAGGCTTTATCATAGCAAGTTTTTCTGTTTTTTCGACTTCATCCAACTTTAGAGCTTTTATTACAACACTGCCTACTTGACATCTATACTCTCTTAAGGAGGTAGCCATCTTTGAAAAACATAATCTTTATGCATTTCATCGAGTTTGTATCTTAGCTAAAAAAACATTTTGTATTTTGAAATAAATAAGTAATATAAGCTTTTATACTCAAATATAAACTATTTTGTGGTAATTTTACCAACACAAGTGTCCAAAGATTCTTTTTATGAGTGCTAGAAACATCTCTCCAATCATCAACAGTTATTGGAACTTTATTGCGTGCTAAAACACCTATGAAAGATGCAATAGGGATAGAAGCATCACCTATAGGCTGCCCTTTCTCGTTGAAAACCACTTCTATCTTTGCATTGGAATTATCTTGTATCCCAAGCCCTTTCAACTGTGTAATGCCTCGTTTCTTTCTTTTAGGTTTAGGTTGACTGTCATTATTGTTAAAGGTGTTATCTTCCTCAAGCCAAACATTGGTAAGGAAAGGAGATCGTGGAGAGGAAGGTTGTGGAAATTGAGTTAAAGTAGTTGGAGGCAAAGATATAGTTGGTGATGAGGATTGAGGTGGAGATGGGGCAGAAGGTATAGGTGCAGACAGTGGTTGTGATCTCGTGTGCTTTCCTATATTATATGTCTGAAATTGAACAAGTTATAATTTAATGTTCAAATTAATACTTACTCTACACAACAAAAAAAACTTATAGTAGTTGATAAAAGAGAGGTATTCGTGGAAGACTTCTGAATATCGTCCTTCTCAGCTCCAGAATTCCTAGTAGAGGAAGACTGCAATTTTTTTACTTGCTTGTTTCCAGCCATTACTTTTTTCTAAAATAAAATAAAGTGCATGTATATCATTATACGAAATAACCAAATGGAACTAAATTAACATTAAGATCTTAAGTTACATCCATGTAGTTTTGCTTAGGAGCTACTTATGCTCTTTACAAAAAGGTTTAACGGTTATAGTTGCTACAATAATATTTACAACCATATACCTCAAACAATAACTACAAATTATGAACCTGAACAGAATAAATCATAACTTATTATCTGAAAATTATGTTTAAAATAAATGGAAAAATGGTTTGAACATATAATAATTATCCATGGTTTGTAGTTTGAAACAAGGTCATTTAATTTCATGAGCCCTTTTGGAAATTTATGTTCATGATTATTGATTATAATCAAACAAAGACATCCAGCAAAGAAAAAATGTAAATAGTTTTAGACATTCACATACTGTAGCTGTCATATACTAGTTTATATATACAATAAGCGTTTGTTGGGTGATTGATGTCATGTTACTTTTACAAACAAGCAGAAATAGATGATTGATGGATGCAGTAACCGCAAAATAGATATATACAGCAGCAAAGATTATAAAATATAGCTAACTAAGTTAACGGTACTAAAAGTAAATTATATGAAAAAAGTATTTTATCTGAAAAAGATCGAAGTCTACATAGAAACTTAATACCCATAAGACTTTCATCTATAGAAGCGGGTTTCAGATTTTATGAACAATTTCGTACGTTTATGATGAAAACTGCAACCCTCATATTAACTTCAGTTTTCAAAATTAAAAACGATACATTAAAACTCCGGAAAAGAATAAAAAATTTACCTGGATCTAATAATCAAACTCACAAACCAGAACTATAGAGCCAACTGTACATAATTCTGCAGATTGATCTAATAATCAAACTCTTATGTTCATCATTGGCGCGAATAATGAAGAAGTGCGGGAGAGATGTGGGCAATAATTTTTGGGAGAGAGAATTCTTCTATGGCGCGGTGAGTAATCGACGGAGATGTGGTAGAGCAAGGTAAGTGGGAAGGGTTTTTCCATTATCACGGTATAAAACCAGGAAGATAATCAGCGTACGCGTTTCAATTTATTTAGCCGAATGGATGTGACTTGTGGACGAAAGAAAAGGGGATGGATTATGTTTTGGATGTTTAATTTGTATATTTATTACAAAACTCTTTTATTCGTTCCAGTCCACTTACACGGAAAAAAGAAGGATGGACAAATAATAATATTTTAAATGCCAATTCTAAAATTAGATATTTATTGGAAAAAATATATTATTTTTCAAATGTTCATATGATTATGAAAATTTGTCATCTAAGAGTTTTTGTTTTGATCATTACGAATTTCAACGGTGTTTTTTCAAAAAAGTTAAATATGTAAAGCTTAATGAACTATTTTTGTTTTAACTATTGTAAGAAGTTATATTTTTCTATTTTGTTTAGTTTTATGATAGATTCTTTGAGTTTTCAAGAAAATGAATCATCTAACAAATTTTAGCCTTTTTAAGAAAAGAGGTAATCTTAAAATGTTTTGTATTATGACAAATATTTATTATTTTGTAGAAAGATTAGATGTCTTTGTTGAAAAAAAATTTATTAAATATAAATGTAATTCGTACTATACCTTGATGATCCTTCCACAATATATGATTCATATTTATAAGTATATCACTTGGATCCCAAATAATTATATGATAGGTAATTAAATATCATAACATGGGAAAATATTAAAATATTATCAACGTACTTCCTAACGTATATAGAAATTCTCTTAACCATTTTTGGTAGACGAATTATTTTTCGGGAAAAATATGTTTAGAATTTCAAAATTATTTAATTTATATTATGGAAAGTATTAATTAATATAATTATGGTTATTTAAATTTCAAAATTATTTAAAGTTTATCAAAATAATTGAGATAACTTGGTTTGAATTGATAAAGCTAAGATAGTTGGGGAAGGATTTAATAAACTAAATACATAAGATAGTAGGTTATTTTATATTTTTCAGTCTCGGACTAGAGCAGACATCAAACAGTCATTCAAATTTTACAGCCCTACTTATGAGAGTTTCGAGTTTTATCACTGTAATATATAATTGATGTTTATAACTATATCGCTTAGATCCCAAGTAATTATATAATAGGTAACTAAATATTATAATATGGGAAAATACTAAACTGTTATCAACATATTTCTTAATGTATATAATTATTTTCTTAGTGGTTTTTAGTAAACGAATGACTATTTAGGACAATTGTATTTAAAATTTATTTAGAAAATTAATCTATATTTTGGAGAATATTAATTAATACAACTATATTTATTTGAATTTCAAATTTATTCAAAGTTTATCAAAATAATCAAGATATGAATTGATAGAATGGAGATATCTAGGGATACATCTAATGAACAATATCCATCTAGATAGTGTGTTATTTACATTTTTCTAGCTATAGTAAGAAACACACCATTCTATTGTCAATTTGACTTACGTATAATGTTGGAACTGGGCCAGCACGCGGCGAGGTAAATGGGTAAATTTCAAAAAAAAAATCATTATTGGATCTTTAATGAGCATATGTAGTTTGATTCATTTACAACTTTTCTAAATTTTATTTTAAATAAAATTAATATTTTATTTGAATCTTATAAATGAAATTTATTTTACATAATTTTATATTATATTTCATGTATGTGTATCATATACACATATGTGTGTACGTGTACATACAACATGATAATGACTCCTTGAATCAAATTTCAAGTTGTAGAATTGCTAGTCCCCGAACTGCTTTATCACCAACGATTGAATCGAAGAGTTTTGATGTGATTTATGCTTGGATATTTTAAGATTTGGAAGGGGACAGTTCGGGCTGAAATTTGCGGGTGGGAGGAGGAGCAAAAAGTCTCAAAAATGAATAGAGAATGGCTTATTTAAAGGGAGATAGAGGAGTGAAAAATGGATCACAATTCCTAATATATCTCTTGTCATTTCTGCTCATCTTTCTATTCAAATTTACCAAACCATATTATATATGGTCGGCTCCCTTTATGCATCATAGCTGAAAATCCAAGCCCCCTTTGGGCGTAAAAAACAATTCCAAATCAAAACGATGTTCGTTGCATTTAAATCCAAATTTAAACATGTACCGATATCGTATATTGAACAATAAAATATTAACGTTCACATGTCACTTAGCAATTGTGTGACATTATGGCCAAATTTATCGCTTACTCGATTTTGGTAAAATCTAATTTTACTTTATTAAGCGTTAGCCGGTAGCGACAAATATTTACATAAATTATCTTCATCAAAACTATATCACTTTAAACTTATGAATTTGGTAATGGTTAAAATTCCAATATCATTCATATTCAACTCTATAATCCAAACACAAAGTTCTTGGTTCGATAACAACAATTATTATTAACCGAACTGCTCTGGCCAGAAACTTTGATTTTGGGTTGACTTTAGTTGACCGTTACACTAACCCTGTGTAGTTAATGCCCCGCTATCACCCCGCTATATCTCATAGCGGATTTCTACCGCTACGATTTTTCCATATAGCCCCAAAATATAGCCTTTCTGCTTTAAGCCCCGCTATTTCCGATATATCCCGTTATTCCCGCTATATTCCGCTATTTCCGCTATATCTTCTTTAATAAAATTAATTGAAAAATTGCATTTATACATTATAAAAATTATGAAACTAATTTATTTGATTAATTTTTAATATATTTTCAGAAATGAAAATACTCTAATATTCTACTAAATTCAATTATGTTATATAACAGTTTTACGTTTACTTAAAGTATATTCACACATGTTTTTATTTAAAATTATTTATGTATTAATTATAATTCAATCGAATGATAATTTTTCATTTAATTACCATTTCTATATTTGTAAAAACATTAAGTACGAGTTTTATATGCTATTTTAGAGTCATCCGCTATATCCCGGTGTATCCCCGCTGTATCACCGCTATGACTTTTTGCACCTCCATTGCTTTGAATCTGCCGAGTACTTTAACTGCACAGCACTAACCTCATATAACTAAGGAGATGAGCCCTCTCTTGAATAGTGTTTCACTTCCAATGCTTCCATTCGATCCAACTATAGTCGTTCATTGGACATCATGCCACGATTTAGCAATAGTCAAAGCGGAACTTCCATGTTGAAGATCAACAGTATCCTCAAGTCAAGAGAACCATGTAATTTTGTCACATCGATATTTTCTGTTTGACCTTAGTTATATTAACTAACAGAAACTATCGAGTGAACCATAGTTATCCAATAACCATCAATGTGTAACCCTTTAGTGTCCCCAACTATCCCTAGTAATACAATACCCAACATTTGGAGAGCGTTACGTACTCTAGCACCAACGGATGCATCGATATCCAGTCTCGATACACCTTGACTATGAATATTTAAAACGGTATGTTTGATTTTATTATGATAAATTACTTATGGTTACAACACTTTGTAACTACTATCACAAAACATATCATTTATGAATTTTCTATTAAATATACTTTTAATTAAATTATTCAATTAATATAACACATCATATCAAGTAAGTAATAGAAAGAAAACACTTTTTATTTTGAACGAGATTTTATCGAGTCAGATATATGTAACAAATTATATAATTGTCTCCTAGGGCATACCCCTAACTCCATCAATTAATTATTCAATCAAAAGATTATGTGAATCACTTGTTTAGTAATTGAAATTCTATTTGTTGTGAGATGTGCAAGCAAAACAAATAACATCTTCAAAATATTATAAATAAATTGCCTTCGAAAAAATATAAGCTCCATTCCCTATGAAAGGTCCCAATCAACTTCTTAGATTGTAAATCTTGCATATAGCAATAAGAAGTAGTAAATTTTAAGTATATTATGCCAAAGTCACGTAACTGGCGCACAAATGCAAGAATAGGAACAAGATAGACATTATGAAGAAATGATGTAGGAATAACAATAGATCTGACTACTACTAAGAGGTTAAGAGTGTGGTTAGTAGTCATAATAAGAATAGAAGACAACGAAGATGGAGAAACAAAGGATGAAGGGCCTTGAGACATATGGTTAAAAGCACCAAAGTCTAAGATCCATTAAGATGACTTAAGGAGTCATTGTGTATTTGACTTGAGGAAGAAGATGAGGCATAGCTTAAGGCTATTAAGGTAGGTACTCTTGAAATTTCATATCCTAATCACATTAAATAAAGAGAACACCCAATAAGCCTCATTGTACAATATTTTTTATCACTGCTACAAAATGTATGGATACTACGAGGGTATTTATACAGTATATGATCGCTTATATGATATATTTTCCCCTTGGATCAATTCATTTTAGTTTATTTTTTTACCGATGAATACTAGTGATGCAAACTCCCTATCTTCTATAACCTATTTCTGTTACGGATTATAAGTTAACAAAAATTAGTTTCGTTGGTAGAGGAAACTTGGTAGCAGTTATTAGTGTTACTCAAGTGGCAAGCGGTATAACGCTCTAGACCGAGGTTCTAGAAGTCCGGGGCCCAAGCCATCGAGACATCAACATCAGTGTTCTGCTCAAATAAAATTCCACTTTTTTATTATTATTATTTGAAAAAGAGGTACTTTATATACTAAAAAAGTGCGCATATACTTTCATAATATGCCTCGTTAAAACCTTGCAATCCCTCTAACCTAAATGGGTCTCTTGCAAGGAAAAAGAGTACATATTATGTCCATATATTAACAATACAACAATATTATAGCCAGAAAACCAAGTTGTCAAATATATGGAGGAGTAAAACAATGAAGAAACACACTCAAAACCATCCATACGATCAACTTTGGGCTATAATATAGAGGGAATACAAAAGAAACAAGACACAAACTTTACAAAGTAAGACATGTGGCAATCAAAAAATCTATAGCTAAATAGAGCAAGCCACCGAAGAAATGACAACACCAAAGAGCCTTCTGGAAGGAAGAAGTCTTCAAACAACTTTACCAAAAATGCAGATCTAAAATTATCTCCTCTCCAAGACAAAAAATGGCAGTCAAAACAAGAAAAGGAAACTACGAGGAGTTAGGCGAAATACTGCCAGATCCAGATAAACAAGTAAATCCGAGCTCAGGTAGGGTGATGCTCCAAGATCGGGTCCATCACAATGCCGAAGCTTGCTAAGATAAGTTCAAGATCCTTATTTATCTTCTTTATTTTCTGTTTGCTTTGAATTAAGTGTTTACAGTCTTGTATAATGACAATGGTTCTAATTTGGGTTGGCAGCTCGATTCCTTTGAAAATCCGAGAGTTTCTCTCACACCAAATATTCCATATCAGAGAATTAAATGTTATGTTCTTAAGATGATTAAATAGTGAGATATTGATCTGACTTTGGCACATAAGTTCTAGGATTTGATTGATATTCAAAGTATTATTGAGGCTAATTTTAAGTTTTTGCATAATAACTTCGAGAATTTGCCTAGAATAAGAATAGTTGAAAAATAAGTGATCTCTGTCTTCATTTTGATTTAAGCATAGAACACAGCTTTGATCAATATTATTGTTCCATCTGCTGAGTCTATCTGTAGTATTCAATCTATTTAGTTTAGCCAGCAGTGAACAATTAGACATTTTTGGAGCACATTTATTATCCAAAATAACACTGGTCCAATTAAATTCAGTATATTTGTTTCTAATATGGTTCCAGGCTGAATTAGTAGTAAATCGACCAGAGCTACTAGGAAGTCAGAACCAGAAATCTTCTTATTTATGATTATGAATTTTAATATTATGCACTATGTTTTGAATTTGAGTAGGCATACTTTTATTATGCTCCTTCCAAATATTACCTGCTTTAAGAGTAGATACCTTTCTGTCACTGCCACCATAGACAGACATAGAGTTCCACCCAACTTTATCCACTAGGGAATAACCATTGATCCATAGATCCAACCATACATCTCTATTTTCACCATTTTCTATTTTTTTATCAATAACACCTTTGCACCATTGTCTAGCATTAAGCAGAAATTTCCAAGTATAGGAAGCATTGTTATTCATAACAACAACCCAGAAATTTTTATTTTTGCAGTATTTGATGCTCATCCATTTAGCCCAGAGTGTTTCACCTTGGATGAATTTCCAGACTAATTTAACTGCCCTTGCTTTAGTAATTTCATCCATTCTACGAATACCAAAGCCACCCTCATTTTTAGTTTTACAGATATCTTCCCAGCACATCTTAGGTGCTTTAGGTTTCCAAATAAAATTGGCACAAAGAGAATTAATTCTCTTAGTGACAACCATAGGGAATTGGGTGAATTGCACCCAAAATTGAATCATCGGATGAATAACATTTTTAATTTAATTCTACCACTGATGTTAAGCATTTTGCTATTCTAATGATTGAATTTTTTATTGATTTTGTGTATTAAGTATCCAAAATCTCTTGTTTTAAGTTTATTACTAGATAATGGAATGCCTAAGTACAACATAGGTAGACTTCCAATACTGGTATTCAAAATATCAGCTATTTGTTGCTTGTTAGTAACTCCTTTGCTAAAAAACAAAGTAGATTTGTTTTCATTAAAGTCCAACCCAGTAAGAGATTTCAATATCTGAAATATGTGCAGTATGCATTCAGCATTTTTCTTTGTAGCTTTGGCCATAATTATAATACCATCCGCATATTACAAGTGAGTGATCATAAGATCAATTTTGTAGATAGGAGAGATATTACCTTTTAAGTATTCCATATCTAGATTTATTGTAAGGAATTCCATTGCAATAGAGAATAAATATGACGAGAGAGGATCTGCTTGTCTTAATCCCCTCGAACTTTCAATGAAACCAAAGGGGGAGCCATCAAGTAACACCAAAAAGGAAGGAGTAGATATGCATTCCTAAATGAGATTAGCAAATAATGTAGGGAATCCCATGGAAATCAACATATGATGAATAAATTCTCTGCTTATTTTATCATAGGCCTTTTGCAAATCAATTTTCAGGCAAAAGTTGTTTGATTTTTTCCTATTAAATCCTCTCACCATTTCATAAGCAAGTAAAGAGTTTTCGGTAATTATTCTCCCTGGGATGAAGGCATTTTGGTTATAAGAAATAAGGTCATTCATATAAGGTTTTAGTCGATTACAAAGAAGATTGGCTAAAATCTTATAAGTGACATTGCAAAGAGAAATCGATCTAAAATCAAGCGTATCACTTGCATCAGGTTTATTTTGGGATAAGGCAAATAAAAGTATGGTTGATTTCTCTAATAATTTTACCCGATTGGAGAATACCTTTCATAGCATTCCATATATCAATCTTAAAGTTCTCCCAATGAACTTTATAGAATTTCGAATTAATTCCATCTGGCCTAGGGGAACTGTTATCATTAATTTGAAAAACAGCCTCTTTTATTTCATCTAATTGGAAAGGCTTGCATAAATTATATTTTACATTATAAGAGTGGAAGTAATGCTTGGGAATTGATATGTGGACTGAGATGATGAAAACAGATCAGAGAAGTATTTAACCGCTCTATTCGTAAGATTTTCTGATGCTGATAACCATGTTCCATTAGAATTTAGAATATAATTACTCCTTCTATTAGGCTTAATCACATTTATCCTATTGTAGAAAAAACTAGTTGGCCTATCCCCTTTAACCAACCAGTTTATTTTCATCTGTTGTTCACTTTCAGCAGCAACTTTTCTCATGAGAGACTGAACCTATTCATTTTTTGAAGTTTACTGTTCTATCAAGTTCTCATTCAAGGATTTTTAACTAGTTGATTATATATATATGATTTTCCATATCTTTTATTTGCATTATCACTTTATAAATGCTCTGTTTATTTTTCCTCCATATCTTCAGTGTAGATTTTGCATATTCCAGTCTGCATGGCAAAATATTAAGAGGATTGCCTTGAAATTCCTTTATTAGATGCAGAGAAGAGTGATATCCTAATTGAAGGTGCCAGGAATTGCAGTATCTGAAAGGTGTTCTGTTCTTCCTTCTATTATGTATCATAAATCTAATGTTAATAGGAGAGTGATCGCTAATAGAATGATTTTCGAAATTAACACCAAACTATTGAAACATATCCATCCATAAATTATTGACAAAAACTAGATCAATTTTGCTGTGAATAGAGAAGTCCTGATCGCCACGCCAAGTAAAATAGTTTCATGTAAATTTGGTTCCATAAGTTTAGATGTAGAAATACAGTCGATAAAATCCTGATCACCCATCGAGTTATATCAACCGTTATTAATTCTATCATTAGACAATAAAATAGAATGAAAATCTCCCGCCATAATCCAAGGGAGGTTAAAGTTTTAGATTGCTCAACAATATAATTCCATAAATCCATTCGCTTCGCCTCATCATTGAATGCATATATAGTTGTACAAATAAGACTATCACCATTGACATTATGCAGGAGATAAATTGGTCACTAGTATGTAAGATAATGTTTGACCATTGTGAAGAGTCCCACAAAATAAAATTTCTACTTGTTTGACCATTAGAAATATTATGAGCATGCTTCCAATTATTGTTGATTTTGCCCATGAATCTATCGATGTTCTCCATCGATAATTTATTTTCTAGAATACCAAGAAAAGAGAGATTTCTATTTTTTAACAAATGTAAGATTTCCATCTGTTTAGATAGGGCATTCATGCCCAGATGTTCCAAAAAAGGAACTCCATCTATAAATTACTTTCCGGAATGCTACTGCCAACAGGGGAAGTAGCAGTCCCCGATGTCTTATGTTTCTTCATCTTCTTATTCTTCCCTTTCATTTGATTAACTAATATTGTCCATGCAGGGTTCTCGATTACATCAGATGAAGATGAAGCTTTAAACACGAAAAGCACTTCCTCTATTCTTACTTTCCAAGTGGTCCTAGATCTGGTGGCATGATGTGGTTTAGTGTTGTGATCCGTAATTTCAATGCGCACGGCTGTATCTAAGGGCACATCAGGCAATTCTTCCGAGTTTTTGTTCTCTTCTAAGCTGCTTATCAAGAGTTTGTACCTCCATATCAGATATTGTAGCAATAGCCTTCTGTTTTGTAATTATATTTGTAGTCATGGACTAATTAACCTAATGGACTATTGATGACTGTAATATATCTGAGACTGTTGCATTTTGAGATTGTTGCAATGTTTGTTGTTTCATGATATTGTTTGTACCATCAGTTGTATTATTGCTAACTGTAGGATACTTTTCTATGGAGCATTTATTTACTTGAACTTCTGAGATATTTGATATATCGGCCAAGTTATATTCTTTACTACCAGAATCGTCAATATGCATATCATTATTATCATTCGATTGGTTTTGGGACTAAGCCTTAGGTCTCTAGACTTTATTGAATTGACAATGGGTTTCACTATGTCTGAAACTAGAACAATTAGAACAAATAGACGGTTTCCATTCGTATGTCACCTCTTGCTAGATGATGTCGTCATTCTCAGATATTATAGGAATCTTATTTGAAAATTCAAAGTAATTGTTGATTTCAATTAAAACTCTAACGTAAGCAATTTTTATTATACCTTCTATGAATTTGTCCGGTTTGATGGGAGATCCAAAAACCGATGCAATACGACTAATCCCCTCTTCCATCCAGTAATATAGTGGTAAGTTAGGAAAGCGAACCCAAATCGGAATAGAGTTGAGGAGTTCTTTGTTAAGTTGCATCCCAAGAGACCATCTCTTCATCATCATCAACTTTTTATTATAATAGTACGAACCACCTTCTAAGATTCTATCGCAGTCTTTTTGTTACTAAATTTAATAACATAAATCCATTTTCCTTAGAGTAAATAGAGAAATCTTCTTCTGTCTTCCATACTCTAATAATATAATCTCTGAAGTATGGATCGTAAGGCTTAGGACCAACTACATATATGACAATGGCATTATCCCACTGTTTTTTAGCATTCTGAATAACTTCTACTGACATTTTAGCACATTGCATCAAGTTAAATTCACGTGGTTGATAAAATTTTAACGGTATAGAGACCGAAATATTGTTACCCTAGACAACTTCATTCCACGCCCTGCTAGAGGAGGTGGAAAAACTCCATTTGTTAGAGGCATTTTAGTTATCAGGATGAGCAGATCGATTAGAATTATTAGGGACGTGAGCAAAGTTTTGTTGAGCATTTGAACTCGCAGGTGGCCTTATGTTCTTTGTTTGAGATATGTTGGGAACATAATTGGAAGAGTTAGATTGCTGCTAGGATTTGGACCGACGTTTCCATTTTTAGTGCGAACAGGCGTGAATCCATCATCTTTCTCGGTGGTTGCATCGGAATTTATTAGCTGAGGGAATCTTGGTGGTTTGTCAGGAAGAATTGGGGGCGGGTCATGAGGAGGAGGCGAAAAACTGGAGAAGGCGAACGACAGAAAGAAGCGGCGGATCAAATCAAGAGATTATGGTTTTTTGTGATCAACTTTAAGATAATGCTTCTCTTTCAACAAAAGATAGGCAGTCATAGTACTTTTTGGAATTTGAAAAAAAAATTCATGACAAAAATGGTACGAAGTATTCAATCCAAATGGTAAAAAATTAGTTCTTCTGCCAACTTGATTAATGTTGCTCAGCTTCTTTTATTATCATTATTTCATATAATTGTAATACATCAACAATAAGTAAAACTCTGGCTAAACGCTATCTTGTCAAAGTACATTTAAAGATAGAGGGACTCTTTGGATATGTTAAAATAAGTTGCTTCTTTGCTTTTTAACTAAAATTAACAAAAGCCAAAAAGTCCATGTCGAATAACTAGTAACAACTTTTAAAATTCACCTTTTAACTTCAGTAATCAATACTTTTCTATTTTTTAACATACAATACTTTTTTGTTTTTTAACACACAAAAGCATATTCTAAAATAGAAAAAATTAAATAAAAAATCCAAAAGGTGATAATCTTCAAACTTAAATTTTAGAATCAAAATTTCAAATTTTGGAAATCAATTTTTCTAAATTAAACTCAAAATTTGAATTTGCAAGCATAAGATCTGGCATCTTAGAAACCAAAATTTAAAGTTCAAAATTTTAAACTTAAAATTCAAACTTCAATTTTTTTAAATTTCAAAAACTATTTTCCAAGATTTCAAAATTTGTGTTTCATATTTTCAAATTCCAAGTTAAATATCTTTCAATCGAAAAATCAAAGTTTCAAAATTTTAAACTTTCAAATTTCAAAGTTCCAATGATCAAATTTCAAATTTTGAATTTTGAATTTTCAAAATATGCATATGCAAATGTTCAATTCTAAATTTTCAAATTCTGAATTTTTAAATTTGAAAGATGAAACTTCAGATTTTAAATCGTTAAATTTCAGATTTTGAATTTTTCAATTTTAGAACTTTGAGTTATAAAATTTTCAAATTTGAATTTTCAAAATTTCAATCTTGACTTTTCAGTTACCAAATTCAAATTTTGAATTTAAAGAATAGTGGATATGTATGGACACTTTTTTAATGTTGTACAACAATAAACAAAACTTACATATTTTCTAAATATCTTTAATAATAGTTGTAATACCTTTGGTGTCACACTTTTGGTGTCAGTGTGAACTACCAAAAATGCCCATAATGCCAAATCTTAGTATTGTAGGAAATGCAGATTATGGATTTTAAGGAAGAATTAACACTAGAGGGGGTGAATATTGTTTAATTAGTTTTATGAATCATTTTGAAATCTTTTCAAACTAAATCCAAACAGATGCAATTCACAAACACAGAATCAGACGCAGATGCAAATAGTAAATAAAAGCAGCAAAGGAAAGAACACACCAAAATTTTATACTGGTTCGGAGTTACCCTACATCCAATCCCATGCAATTTCTTGTGCAGATTTCTTTTCAAATATAATATCGATATTACAACCTCGATTTCAAGGCCACAAGATACACCCTCCTGTCTCCGACTGCAGGGCAAACTCTCTTGATTTAACCAGGCTACAAGATCACCTAATTGATTTACGGGCTACAATCACACCCAATTGATTTACGGGCCATAATCACACTGTTTCCAATCACACTTTAATAGAGAAAGACTCGATACACTTCGATCTTTCGTTCTTTGATTACAAATGATCTTATAACTCCGAATAACACTGAGATCTTTGAGAGAGAGTGGCAGAGAATCAAACTAGAGACGATCGAGTTTGATTCACTTTGGATTTTGGCAAAGTTTTGTTAATAATGTTTGAAAATAAGAATGGAAGAGAAAGAGGAGAGAAAACAAAGAAAAATTGTGTAAAAACTCATTGAAAACTACTGGTATATATAGAAGAATAACGGTCATGTCCATTCGTGAAAGATTATGACAAATAGACACTTCTTTCGAAAATTTGAATTTTAAATTCTACAGCTACCATGTCGACATGAGGGGTAGGGGCATGTCGACATCCCCTAGTATATTTTGAAAATTGAATTTTGTTTTAAAAGAGATTTTCTTTCTAAAGTTTGTTAAAACTATCTTAGAACTTTGTAAACTATTTTGAATATATTTTATGATTATAAAAACCTTTGAAAAGTGATCTTACGAAATATAAAAGTAATAAAAACTAAATATATAAATATTTTAAGATTAAAGTTAAAATATTAAAACCAGGAGATAGTTTTAAAAAGAGAAATGATTTTGAAATTAATACGATTAAAAATAGTTTTTGAATTAAGGCTAAAATATTTAAATAGAGAGAGAGATGTCCTTTTAAAAGATAGTTTTGAAAAAATATAAAAATAAGTCATTTCAAAAATTTCGTGGATTCCATTCCACTAGAGAAGGTCGTGGGTTCCATCCCACTAAAGAGGATGTGGGTTCCATCCCACTATTAAAGCGGGAAGGTGGATTCCATTCCACAATTAAAATCCGAATAAAGATTTAAGTGCTATTATGAAGTTTTAACATAAATCTAGATTCTATTACTTATCTTGATATCTTGAACTCTTAAACTCTTGATACTCATGAGTCTTCGGTCTTGATTTCTTCAATCTTGAATTCGTCAGTCTTGAATCTCTATACTCAGTCTTGAATCTTTATACTGAACAATCTTCATTCTCAGTACCTTCATATATATATATATCATGCATATACATATATATCTAGGCAAGAATATTAGTATTTATATTTTCTTTGATTACAAATGGTCTTATAACTCCGAATAACACTGAGATCTTTGAGAGAGAGTGGCAGAGAATCAAACTAGAGACGATCGAGTTTGATTCACTTTGGATTTTGGCAAAGTTTTGTTAAGAATGTTTGAAAATAAGAATGGAAGAGAAAGAGGAGAGAAAACAAAGAAAACTTGTGTAAAAACTCATTGAAAACTACTGGTATATATAGAAGAATAACGGTCATGTCCATTCGTGAAAGATTATGACAAATAGACACTTCTTTCGAAAATTTGAATTTTAAATTCTACAACTACCATGTCGACATGAGGGGTAGGGGCATGTCGACATCCCCTAGTATATTTTGAAAATTGATTTTTGTTTTAAAAGAGATTTTCTTTCTAAAGTTTGTTAAAACTATCTTAGAACTTTGTAAACTATTTTGAATATATTTTATGATTATAAAAACCTGTGAAAAGTGATCTTATGAAATATAAAAGTAATAAAAACTAAATATATAAATATTTTAAGATTAAAGTTAAAATATTAAAACCAGGAGATAGTTTTAAAAAGAGAAATGATTTTGAAATTAATACGATTAAAAATAGTTTTTGAATTAAGGCTAAAATATTTAAATAGAGAGAGAGAGAGAGAGATGTCCTTTTAAAAGATAGTCTTGAAAAAATATAAAAATAAGTCATTTCGAAAATTTCATGGATTCCATTCCACTAGAGAAGGTCGTGGGTTACATCCCACTAAAGAGGACGTGGGTTCCATCCCACTATTAAAGCGGGAAAGTGGATTCCATTCCACAATTAAAATCCGAATAAAGATTTAAGTGCTATTATGAAGTTTTAACATAAATCTAGATTCTATTACTTATCTTGATATCTTGAACTCTTAAACTCTTGATACTCATGAGCCTTCAGTCTTGATTTCTTCAATCTTGAATTCGTCAGTCTTGAATCTCTATACTCAGTCTTGAATCTTTATACTGTACAATCTTCATTCTCAGTACCTTCATATATATATATATATATATATATATATCCTGCATATACATGTATATCTAGGCAAGAATATTAGTATTTATATTTTATATCAAGTCCTAAGGTTGTTGTCATCAAAACCATCATCTCAGGAACTAACAATCTCCACATTTTTGATGATGACAACCTTTGTTTATAAAATCTACTCCAACAAATTTCGATTCTACTCCGACTCCCCTTTATTCCAACAAATCCTCCTTAATCTAAGCCTATTTAACCTATTTTATAATCCTCCCCCTTTGTCATAAACAAAAACTAATCCTAAACTACATAACTCCCCCATAAACTATGGAACTAAAAGCTTATAACGAGTATAATAAGCGAAACATATATCTAATTTTATTATATATGATGTTACATTACACTTATATATGAAACATAGACACAAATATATACAAGTACAAAAAATATAAAATATTAATATAATAACAATCTAACGAGAGTCCTTGACAATTGGTGACTTGTGAATCGAACAATTTGGGTAATGGAGACAAAGTTTCCATGTTCGACCAAATTACCGTTTTTGTCAAAACAGACTTCTCCAACGCAAATAACTTTATTGTCTTCGTCCATTTGCGCTTCTTCCTCTTCTTCTTCTTCTTCATCGTCCTCTAATGGATTATGAATATGTATGTTAGAGGAATCATCTTCAATCACAATAGGGTCTGCATGATTATCCATTAGAAATTTTTGCAAATTTCTAAGAATCTTGCCTTATTTCTCTTGTTCCTTTGCTATCCTTATTTGCATGACTTGTAATTCAGTCAGCATTTGTAGAGAATCCTTCAAAATTTCCTTGATCTTCATTACTCGAGCCAATGTAGTTCATTGAAATGGACCAGAATCAGGAGAAGGGAAGGAAAAGGTTGCATTTTGGTTTGATTTAGAAGAGGATGCCATTATTTTATATTTTCAGAAGTTTATTACAGAGAAAATGAAGTAAGAAGACAGAAAAATTCGAAATGTTGTGATTATATAACCACCAAACTGATTTTAGAGGAAAAATCAAAATTTCAAATTTTACCATTGTATGTCGACATGGGGGGTAGGGGCATGTCGACATCCCTTTGAAAATTTTGACAAATTTGTTTTTCTTTATTTATTTAAATATATATGTTACTATATCTATATTCTATATCTCAGTTATAGAACAAATACCAAGTTCTCTTCTTAATTTAATAAAGGTTGATCGATTCAAGGGTTTGGTCAGAATATAAGCTATTTGATTCTCAGTGTTGATAAATTCAAGAGAAATAATCTCTTTACTTATATTATCTTTGAGAAAATGATGTCTGATATCAATATGTTTTGTTCTGGCATGATGAGTAGGATTTTTGGATAAATTTATTACACTTGTATTGTCATAATAAATTGGTGATTTTGAAATATTTGATCCAAAATCCTTTAGGGTCTGTTGCATATAGATAACTTGAGAACAAGCCAAAGCAGCAGAGATATATTCTGCTTCAGTTGTTGATAGTGAGACAGTATTTTGCTTTTTACTAAACCAAGAAACCAGAGAATGTTCTAAAAAGTGACAAGTTCCACTTGTACTTTTTTGGTCTGATTTGCAACCAGCATAGTCAACATCATAATATGAGATTAAATCAAATGAATCATTTTTAGGGTAAAATAGGACATAGCCTAAAGTGTGTTTAATATATCTTAGGATACGTTTAACAGCTTTTAAATGGGTTTCTTTGGGTTGAGATTGGTATCTTGCATAGAGCAGACACTGTGTATGATATCAGGCCTACTCGCAGTTATATAGAGTAGCGATCCAATCATTCCCCTGTATAGTTTTTTATCAACATCTTTTGACATGTCTTCTTTATTTAAGGCTTCATTAGTTGCCATAGGAGTGGGTTTTCCACTTGTAGTGGTCATACCAAACTTACTAACTAGATCCCTAACATATTTTTCTTGACTAATGAAAATACCACTATCTAATTGTTTTATTTGTAATCCTAAAAAGAAAGTAAGTTCACCCATAGGACTCATCTCAAACTCTTTTGTCATTATTTCAGAAAACTCTTTGTTCATTTCATTGTTTGTTGATCCAAAAATTATATCATCTACATAAATCTGTACTAATTGGATATCATTTTTGTTTCTTTTAATAAAAAGAGTATTATCTACTTTACCAACTTCAAAATTTGATTGTAATAGGTAAGATCTTAGTCTGTCATACCAGGCTCTAAGAGCTTGTTTCAGGCTATGTAAAGCTTTCTTTAATTTGTAAACATGATTTGAAAACTTTTCTTTTTCAAAAAGTGGAGGTTGTTCAACATAAACATCCTCTTTAACAAAACCATTTTAAAAGGCACTTTTGACATCCATTTGAAATAATTTGAAATTGTTGTGATTTGTGAAAGCAAGTAGAATTCTAATGGCTTCTAATCTTCCTACGGGTGCAAAGGTTTCATCAAAGTATATTCCTTCTTCTTGAAAATAATCTTGCGTGACTAACCGAGCTTTATTTCTAACGACTTCACCTTGTTCATTCATTTTATTTTTATAAACCAATTTAGTTCCTATTATAGTTTTGTCCTCAGGTCTATGAACAAGTTCCCATACATCATTTCTGGTGAATTGATTCGGTTCTTCTTGCATAGCAAGAATCCATGAATCGTCAGGTGATGCTTTCTTTGGATTTTTGGGTTCAATAGTTGATATAAAAGCTACATTACTCATCTTGTTTACTTGATTTCTAGTTCTAAAACAGATTCAATATTTCCTAGTTTTTTTTCTATAGGATGATCTTTTAAAAGCCTGATCCTTTTATTAGGATGAAAAATTTCACAATTTGTTTCATTTGTTTTATTATTTAAAGTAACAAAATCATCTTCATCATTTATTTGAACAAAATCTTTGAAATTTTCATCAAAAGATACATGCATTGTTTCTTCAATGGTGTTAGTTTTTAAATTAAAAACTCTATATGCTTTACTTCTATTAGAATATCCAATAAAGATTCCTTTGTCGGAATTATGATCAAATTTATCCAAATTGTCCTTTGTATTTAGAATAAAGCATTTACTTCCAAAAACTTTAAAATAAGATACCTTTGGTTTTTTATTGAAAAGAAGTTCATATGGTGTTTTATTGGTTAGAGGTCTAACTAAAATCCTATTCAAAATGTAACAAGCTGTAGCAACTGCTTTAGCCCAAAAATTTCTTGGTAATTTACTATCTGAAAGCATAGTTGTTGCACACTCTTAAATCATCATATTTTTACGCTTTACCACTCCGTTTTGTTGTGGAGTTCTTGGAAAAGAAAAATTATGAGTTATTCCTTTTTTATTACAGAAATTCTCAAAATTTTCATTTTCAAATTCTCCACCATGATCACTACAAATAGTTTTGATTTTTAAAGAAAGTTGATTTTGAATTCTTTTTGCAAATGTTTTAAATAAATCAAAAGCATCACTTTTATGTTTCAAAAAATTGTCTATGTCAATCTAGAATAATCATCTACAATTACAAAAACATATTTACTTTGATTTAATGACTGAATTTGAGATGGACCAAACAGATTTAAATGAAGTAACTTAAGAGGTTTTGAAGTTGAAATCATATCTTTCAATTTAAATGAACTCTTTCTAAGTTTTCCTAATTGACAAGCATCACATATACTATCTACTTTAAAATCCATTTTAGGGAGACCTCTTACTAGATCAAGTTTTGAAAGTCTGGATAAGAGTTTGAAATTCAAATGCCCAAATCTTTTATGCAAAATCCAACGGTCACTTGTATTAGCCAAAAGACATAGGTTATCATTTGAGATTATCATACTGAGAATATCAATATTTTTCTTCCTAATTCCTTCAAAGATAATATTTGATTTATTATCTTCGATGTGACACTTATCCTTTTCAAATTTAATTTTGTAGCCCTTGTCACATAGTTGACTTATGCTAAGTAAGTTGTGTTTTAGATTCCTAACTAACAGAACATCAGAAATAGAAGGAGTTTTAGAGTTATCGACATTGCCGATGTCAATCACATATCCTTTTGAATTATCTCCAAAGTTAACCATTCCTCCATCTTCATAAATTATGTTATTCAGTATCTCCGGATTACCAGTCATGTGTCTTGAACATCCACTATCAAGTATCCATTTGTTTTTCTTGATTTGCACCATTTGTCCATTGAGTGTTGATTCTTCAAAAGCCATATAACACATCTGTTCCTGCAAAAAACACCAATCCGGTAGATAACTTGATTTTCTATAATAACAATATGCAGACTTATGAGACAATGATGATTTGGACAGTTTTGAACTAGTGTTAATAGAATCTCCAAAAATTGCCATTTTAAACTTTTTCAAAATTCGGATTATGATAACTTTGAAAACCAATGCTCTGATACCAAATGTAGGAAATGCAGATTAGGGATCTTAAGGCAGAATTAACACTAGAGGGGGAGTGAATAGTGTTTAATTAATTTTATGAATCCTTTTGAAATCTTTTCAAATTAAATCCAAACAGATGCAATTCATAAACAAAGAAACAATCACAGAATCAGACACAAATGCAAATAGTAAATAAAAGCAGTAAAGGAAAGAACAGACCGGAATTTTATACTGGTTCGGAGTTACCCTACATCCAGTACCACATAATTTCTTATGCAGATTTCTTTTCAAATATAATGTCGATATTACAACCTCGATTTCAAGGCCATGAGATACGCCCTCCTGTCTCCGACTCTTGGGCAAACTCTCTTGATTTAACCAGGCTACAAGATCACCTAATTGATTTACGGGCTACAATCACACCTAATTGATTTACGGGCCATAATCACACTGTTTTCAATCACACTTTGATAGAGAGACTCGATACACTTCGATCTTTCGATCTTTGATTACAAATGATCCTATAACTATGAATAGCATTGAGATCTTTGAGAGAGAGTGGCAGAGAATCAAACTAGAGACAATCGAGTTTGATTCACTTAGGATTTCGGCAGACTTTTCTTAAGAATGTTTGAAAATAAGAATGGAAGAGAAAAAGGAGAGAAAACAAAGAAAACTTGTGTAAAAATTCGTTGAAAACTATTGGTATATATAGGAGAATAACGGTCATGTCCATTCATGAAAGATTATGGTGAATAGACACTTCTTTTGAAAATTTAAATTTTAAATTCGACGGCTACCATGTCGACATGGGGGGTAGGGGCATGTCGACATCCCCTAGTATATTTTGAAAATTGAATTTTGTTTTAAAAGAGATTTTCTTTCTAAAGTTTGTCAAAATGGTCTTAGAACTTTGTAAACTATTCTGAATATACTTTATGATTATAAAAACCTTTGGAAAGTGATCTTACAAAATATAAAAATAATAAAAACTAAATATATAAATATTTTAAGATTAAAGCTAAAACATTAAAACCAGGAGATAGTTTTAAAAAGAGAAATGATTTTGAAATTAATACGATTAAAAATAGTTTTTGAATTAAGGCTAAAATATTTAAATAGAGAGAGAGTGAGATGTCCTTTTAAAAGATAGTTTTGAACAAATATAAAAATAAGTCATTTCGAAAATTTCGTTGATTCCATTCCACTAAAGAAGGTCATGGGTTCCATCCTACAAAAGAGGACGTGGGTTCCATCCCACTATTAAAGCGGGAAGGTGGATTCCATTCCACAATTAAAATCCGAATAAAGATTTAAGTGCTATTATGAAGTTTTAACATAAATCTAGATTCTATTACTTATCTTGATATCTTGAACTCTTGATTCTCATGAGCCTTCAGTCTTGATTTCTTCAATCTTGAATTCGTCGGTCTTGAATCTCTATACTCGGTCTTGAATTTTTATACTATACAGTCTTCATTCTCAGTACTTGCATATATATATATATATATATATATATCCTTCATATACATATATATCTATACAAGAATATTAGTATTTATATTTTATAACAAGTCCTAAGGTTGTTGTCATCAAAACAATCATCTCAGGAACTAACAAGTGTTACTTGAAAATAGGATCTAACAATTAAATTCCTTTTACAAATTCAAAAAGTCCGTCTATAAATGTTATTTAATCTTAATATCACCTAAATTTTTTTAGGATTTAACAAATAAAATTCTTTTACAAATTTACAACATCCATCTACAAATACTATCAAATTTTAATATCACTTAAAAATAGAATCTAACAAATAAATTATTAATTAATAACATAAATTCAAATTCAAACTTTAAAAAATAATAGATGTTGCAACTTAGAAATAAAATTTAAACTAATAAAAATGATTTCAACGCAAAAATATGGTAAAATATTTCTATAAATCATTTTCTCTTGAATGTGCTAAACATATATAATTTGCAGAAAAACAATTCATGCGCGAAGCACGTGCCACGCGCGAAGCACGTGCCACGCGCGAAGCGCGTGCCGTAACGCTTGTATATAATAATAAATATTCGAGAGACTGAGCTTATTATATAATTATGCCTTAAATATAATCATCAAAGTAATTGAACAATTTCACATAGCAAGTAAAAAAAGGAAAATAAAGAGTTGAAATTGAATGTCATGACTAAGTTTGTGGCTACGACACTATAAATATAATACATTTGCATCAACAATTTAATAGAAATATTCAAAGTTAATGAAATTTCAATTTTATGTTGGAATCATTTTCCGTATCCTTATGGTATTTTGAAATTATGTTCAAAATGTAAAATTCTTGTTCATATAACACCAAGGTTTTCAACACAATGTAAACGAGCAACCACAAAAAGCATTTGTTGCTATTAAAGAAGGGTAACAGCTTAAGATAGGTTTTTCTTTTCTTTTTTCCCTCAAGTTTAGGAATCTTTCAAGTAGCACTCGTAAACATGTCTCAGTCGGTAATTACAAATAATATAGGGAGTGAGAATAGCTTGCACAAATTTTAGTTAGCACTTATTGGATTCATAAAATTTAATGTTTATTACCAGGAACTCGACTGCAAAGACAATGGCTAAAAACCGTTTAAAAATCCAACTTCGACTTAACAACAATTGAATGATAGGAATTAATTTATACGAGACAAAGGATGGGACTAAACATTAACAATCAAAATAGACATTGCTACTAACAAACTAATCATAATAAATGCATATCAAAAATACAAATTCAATCGATATAAATCTGTTGACTCATGCGAGAAAAACGTAAGAATAATGTGTTTATCACCCTTGTCCAACTTGTGCTCTCCAACCAATTTTATGCTACCTTCGAAAATTCTGTTTGTTTGATTGCCAAATGATATAACCATTGATGTCTAGTCAATAGATATATTAACTTCCTTGACACAGAAAAGGGTATCCTAATCGCTTGAAGGTCGGATCTCTAGTGAAAAAGTATCATAAGAATATTGTAATGAACTTTTTAATCGCTCTTTCTTCTCTAAGTTTCTCTACATATTTACAAAAAAAACCCTGAATCGATTAAATCCCCATCAAGTCTGAGCTTTCCTCCACTTTGGAGTATCACTCTCCTAATTTCAAGGTACATTGTTGGTAGACCCTTTTAGTTTAGATTGCAGTCTGGTGTTAGTCATGGTCAAAGCAGTAGTTTGTGGTGATGGAGTTAGCAAGAAGTAAGGTGGTTTGAGATGTGTTTTGAATATAGAGAGATAGGTTCAGGAAAGAGATGGTCTGGGAGGTTGCAGCGATTATAAGAGATACATGGAAGAGTTGAAATGAGTATGGTCAATGGAGAGTAAGGGTTTTAGGCACAAGAAGATAAGGCAAGAGAAGAAAGAATGAAGGTGATGGGATCAGGTTGTTTGGGAAGTTGTAGAAGTTTAAGGAAGGAGTGGGTTTCAGATAGTAGAAGATACTACAAGAAGGAAGAAGAAATGCACAGGGAAAGAAAGAAGAAATCAGGGTTTTTATTTCAAATCTCAAGTTCACACTTTTACATGCATAATTTTCTCATTTATATACAGGAAAACTTGCAACGGTCTTAAACTAACCCACAACAACCCTAATGAGTTAATTAACCAAAGAAATTAACCACATCAATTACAATTTTGAACCTAAATCTCAGGTGCAGGCTTGTGCACATGCGTATGTACAAAACATGCACAGCTAGCATCTCTTGTTTCCTTCAACCTGAAGCTTCAAACTCTGATGCAGTGACACCTCCTTCCTTGTCATTTCCATGGCCTCCACTTCTGATGAACTCTGATGCCAATTCTGATGAACAATGGCCGGAGTTTTGTTTTCTGTAGTTTTCTTCATGTAGTTTTCCTGAAACCAAATCTAGGGCATAACAACTGCCTCCTCCTACAAAATAACCTTGTACACAAAGTTGAGTTAAAGCTTCTCCATCCATTTCAGCATTTTTACACCAGTCAACGAGCTACCACCCAGGTCAAATATGAATATCTTCTTTTCATTATACTTCTTGCCTGGAGGCATTAAAGATCCTAAGAAGTGGATCATGCTCTTATTATTTTATATCCCGTAGTAGAGGAGGAATCGTTGATTCTCAATCTTTCGTTCTTTTGATAAGAAGAGGAAGGTAAGTCGAGCAAATTATGAGAAGCTGAAGCATCACCATCATCAACTGGATATCTCGATCCATTTCTACGTTCAGGCCAATGCCGATGCTTTGATTTTTCATGCCGAATATCTGACCTTCCTAATTGTCCTGAAAAGTTAGGTAGAATGTCACTGTCGACTTGAGAAGAGTAAGGTGCTTGTGTTCCAAATTCAGAGTGTTGTGATCGGCTCATACTGGTTGATGTATGGTATGGGAAAACTCTAGGCTCATCATCCTTTACTTTTGCAAGCCGTGCCATTCCATTCTCTACATTTCTACCTGAGGTGAAGACTGCAAATCCATGGGCCATGCGTCTTTCGTCCATCTTCTGGTGATCTTGCATTTGATTCTTCGATAAAACGACATTGGCTTCTTGAAGGATTGGAGTAGAGGAATTTTTATTATTTTTGATCTCTAGCATGAAGGATTCCAAAGTAGCAGAGTGTAAATATATCTTTCCACTGAATTCTTGAAAGTTTTTTTGGAGTTCTTGCTGTGCCTTCTGAAGTTGCTCCAAGGTATGACTAGTCTTTTCATTTATGTGCCCTTGTCGTTGCCATAATTTGGCTTCATGATCTTGATCAGGGATGGAGAGATGGTTATCATCTTGATTATCATTTTCAGGATCGATGGAATGATGGGGAGATGCTTCTTGCCCATCATTTGGCTCCGATACCAATTTGGTAGACCCTTTTAGTTTAGATTGTAGTCTGGTGGTCAAAGCAGTAGTTTGTGGTGATGGAGTTAGCAAGAAGTAAGGTGGTTTGAGATGTGTTTTGAATATAGAGAGATAGGTTCATGAAAGAGATGGTCTGGGAGGTTGCAGGGATTAGAAGAGAGATATGGAGGAGTTGAAATGAGCATGGTCAATGGAGAGTAAGGGTTTCAGGCACAAGAAGATAAGGCAAGAGAAGAAAGAATGAAGGTGAGGGGATCAGGTTGTTTGGGAAGTTGTAGAGGTTTAAGGAAGGAGTGGGTTTTAGATAGTAGAAGATACTGCAAGAAGGAAGAAGAAATGCACAGGGAAAGAAAGAAGAAATCAGGGTTTTTATTTCAAATCTCAAGTTCACACTTTTACATGCATAATTCTCTCATATATATACAGGAAAACTTGCAACGGTCTTAAACTAACCCACAACAACCCTAATGAGTTAATTAACCAAAGCAATTAACCACAACAATTACCATTTTGAGCCTAAATCTCAGGTGCAGGCTTGTGCACGTGCATACGTACAAAACATGCACAGCTAGTATCTCTTATTTCCTTCAACCTGAAGCTTCAAGCTCTAATGCAGTGACACCTCCTTCCTTGTCATATCCATGGCCTTCACCTCTGATGAACTCTGATGCCAATTCTGATGAACTATGGCTGGAGTTTTGTTTTCTGCAGTTTTCTTCATGCAGTTTTCCTGAAACCAAATCTAGGGCATAGCAATTGTTTTCTTTATACGAATCCGATTTAATTTATGCATTTTTTCTTTTCTATAGTTCTATTTTGGATTTCGGATCCATTAGAACTTTGTGTAAGCTAAGTCAGGATTGGTTTAGGTTTTTATTTTGCTACTGCACTTTTATACTTAACAATTTATTGATTCTCATATCTTAAATTTGATGAATATTTAAGCCAAATTCGTGTTAGATTTATGTAAGCCAAATCTGTTGAATTTTGGGTCCATTAATCTGTTCTACTGAATGTGAAATCTATTTCAAAGATAGTAGTTGAACAAACCTGTTATTTGCATAATGATAGTAAATTATTATTTATATTACTGAGGCAGATGTATTTGTCATACCTACTTCCAAATTACCTTTATGCTTTATAATCTATAGAGGTTAGAAATTCTATTATTGCTGAAAAATATACAGAAAATGAAAAAGGTCTTCCTAGATAAGTTGGACATGACACTGCATCGTTATTTTGTTAGGTCTGCATCATTATTTACATGGATAAAGCTTGGTGTCATCTACCAAGGCACTAATTTGATTTCAAAAATCTTAAAAACAAACTATATTTTATACTTTTATATGTTTATTTCTTTATCTAGGGTCACTAGGGAGTTTCAGGAAGGAGTGGTGTAACGACCCGCTATTTTGGACTATTCGCATCCGCACATGTCGGACTTGAATAATTCAAAATACCAAATTGTTAATTTAAATTTGGCAAAACTGAACATATACAGTAAATAGAATAATCACAGATCATAGACACAGAGTAAGAATTGCAGCGGAAACAAAAGATAGTAGTTCATGAAGCTACTATATACATATCAGAGTTAAATAAGGTACAACAGATGTCTCGAATACAATAATCAAATACAATATCAGAATACATCACAGGAATCAACTGAATATCTGAAAGCTGGATAGATAGCTGGATCTCCAAGCGAAGCTCCAACTCCAAAGGTGAGTCTCGAATACTGGAACACTCAGTCTGACCCGAGCGTAAAGCAAAACACAAGACACTCGAGTCAAGAATAATATTCTTATATCAATAAATCCAACTCAAGTGAAATAGCAATTGAAATACAAGTAACTTAAAGGATGTTTGGAATAACCATCCTTTAAGGATCCGTTAAACTATCTACTATGTAGTAGTGTACGATAAGTAGATAATGCCTATCAGTAATATAAAATATCAAAATAGTGTTAAGGCGTTACCATTATCCCCCTTAACACATTTTATATAAGCGTTATAGACTATACAGCACTGTAAACTCCACCGTAAACTAGTGGGCTATCAGGGAGTACTCTATAGGTATAACACAAAACAAATCGTAGTGGTCGCGTATATAGGGATACAAGTATGACAAAGCACATGAGGCAATACCCAAGGTAGTGAAACTACCGTTTGCCTGATCCGGACTGGTGAGAACGCATCGCCGCAGCGATCGCAACACCGCGAAACAACACCCTCAAATCAAGGGTGCACCAATCGACCACAAGTAATGAGTAGTTTTCGAAGAAGTGTGTTTGCTCGAGGTAGCTAACCCCTATTTGGCCCGGCACGGCTCCTGTTTTAGTCATTTCCAATTTGACACAAGTGTCAAGGCTATCCATTATCGTTCTCTTTCTTCAGTCATCACGTACATCATTCCAACCACTTCATTCTGGATCACACTCCGCGTATAGTTATTAAAGTGGTTTTCGGTTTAGACAGAGAGTATGTCCCTAACCGATTCCGGTCTCTTTAATAACCTTCGTAATTATTACACCGATTGGTCGTTTATATATTTCAAAAACCAAATCAATTACAATTTCAATTAGAATTTGTAAACCAACATTTCATTTCTCTTTCTAAATCAATTTCCATAATTTACGTTTCAAAACTTCCAAATTCATAATTTCAAAATCTTATAATTCAATTTCAATTTTTATTTAAAACAATTCAAATATTGATTCAAGTTCGTAAATAAGTTTCATTCCAAATCATTTAAATTAATTTAATTTAACATTCAAATCAATTTAACTTCATTGATCGATTTTATTCAGTATTCATTAAGTAAATTTGTCATTCAAAACAATTTCTATTTAATTTCCAGTTCATTAAATCAATTACTTAAGTTCAACTTCATTAAATCAAAACTTACAATTTTGAATTAAATCAAATTCGTCAAATCAATTCTTTCAATTACAAGTCTTACATTAATTTCAATAAATCACATTTTATTTCTTGTTAAAGAAATTCAATTTCACTTATTTATTTACTTAGTTACAATTTCAAAACTCAATTAATAAAGAAGTTCAATTTCACTTATTCAAGAAGTTCAATTTCACTTAATAAAGAATTCAATTTTTATTTGACTATTAAATAATTCAATCTTATTTAATTATTAAATAATTTCAAAACTTAATTATTAAATAATTTAAAACTTAATTAATAATTCCAAATTTTAAAACAACGTTCATTCATCATCTACTATGTTAATATTTTGATTTAGATTGTTAAATATTAACATTTCCTTTCATTAAAAATTCAAATTCCAACTTCGTTTCAAACCATATTATTTATTCAAATAAAATCTTCATTTTATTTTTAAATCAAATCATTGACCAATCGGGTTTTATTTAATTCTCTATTCTAAGTCAAGTTCATTTGGGTATTTATCATTTCAACCCAATTCCAATTCAATTCAAAATCAAAACATAGCAAAGGGAACTTGCAGTGTGATAACTGGGATGGTGTCAAAGTAAATAAACAAGCAATAACAACAATCAACAAGAACAATTCAATAATAAATTCAAATAATCCCGAAACAATCGTATTAATTTACATTGTTGTTTATGCAAATTAATATAATTATTCCTAGAATCTACACTATCATTTCATGTAGATTAAAGATTATTACACTGATCTTTATACGGTTCTTCACTTGGTATCTATTTACAATTTCATACATCATCAATTTAAACAACATACAATTTGAAGGTTCAAGGTGTAGTTAATGCTATTCCTACGTGTCACTTTATTTAACATTTAAAGGTCATATTATACAACTTTTAACCAATCAAATTTAGCACATATATCAATTTTATCCTATATCAAATTCACTAATGTTTTATTTATTATTTTAAACAATAACAATTTAACGTCAAATGCAACAACAAACAATCAATTAATTATCAATCAACTGGATTATCATCGCATAATTACAGATAATGGTGTCAGGTGTCACAGGTGAACTAATACAGGTAATTACATATATTTAACAGTGTAAATAACTAGCAACAGCATATTTCAGTTGTCGTTTCAATTGAAATCAAATTTAATAAATAAAAGAACATTAATCATGAGTGATTGCTCACCTTTCGAGGTTAGATAGATTTGAAATGGGTTACGAATCCAAGAGAGAATTTCCAAAGCGAACAAGGTTGGCACGAATTTAACGAAAAGAACTGACAAGAAGAAATTGATGAAAATAGATCAAAAACCGCTCGATGTAAACTAGACTATATTTAAATTATACTATCATGTACAGTAATATAATATAATATATAGTACCCATATAACAATACACGTTAACACTAACTTATAATATTATACAGTAATAACCTGAACACATTGACAAGACTGCAAAAATATATACTGACTATACAAATTTACATACATTTAGATAACATCAATATGCAATTTTTTTTTATATATACGTTACACATCAAACCATCTATATATATTTTTAAAACTAAGTTCACATATATTTATATATGAACTAATATATTTATAAAACTACACAAGCCTGGACGTCGGTATAAATTATATTTTAAAACAACAGATTGTATAACATTGCAGCACTATGTATATATAACTATACTTTTCTTATTCAGTTCAAAACCTTGCTAAACTCATTTATCTGCATTCGTACATATCTAAAAGATAAACTACAGATATACAGCTATAGATATTAGCTCAAATATAAACTTTCTGTAATCAAACTTGTAAAAAGCATATACTTTTGTATAGTTTCAAGGTATAGATATAAAATGTTTATTACACCATATATATAGATCAGAAAAATACCGCTTTAATATAATGACACATATATACCACTACAAGCATTTTACTACAATTATATATATAAATGAGTATACCCATATAAAATCAATTTGAACACGGGTCACACATTTGTAAAAAAATCTGTACATTTAAAATATCTATATACAAGTTATATTATCCAACGTACATAATGTTACACCTTTATACTCAATACAAAATAAAAGCAAACCTATGTATATTTACAAACACATATATCCCATTAACAGTATGTATACAAAAATTTAGTCAAAACAAATTTTGAAACTCATATATATGACACACGACAAAAATTATATTTGAAAGCTATATACATATAAATCGACGTCATCATATATTACTATTAAAAAAATATAAATTGTAAGTATATATAACTTCACAATATACTTTATACCTCAGACTCTATTTTAACTTTATAATAACATAAATATAATACCTTGTAAAACATATAAGCCGAAGTATAGGTCGACGATGGAGTTGAGCTCGGCTGTTCGAATTCGACAGGGAAGAGAAGAGCTGCGCTCGGCCGGAGGTGGTGGCTACGGTGACTGAGTTCGGTGGTTGATAGGGCGGACGGAGGTGTAGTGGGGAGCATGGAAGTCGAGGGAAAGGTGATGCGTTTGTGAATGGGTGAACTGATGAGGCGGAGATCGAACAGCATGAAGCGAAACAAGTGGGCTCGACTATAGGCATGGGAGGCGATCGACAAGGAGGAGTGTGGTTCTGAGAGCTATATGCGGGTCTGGCAGTGAAAGGTATCATTCATAAACAAAATTCAAATTGCAAGCTACATGCCAGAACAAAGGAATGCCAGCCTTGTACGTAACAAGGTACATGAATATATACATAACAGGCTACAAAGGAAAGCAGGAGTTTGAATATATAATTTTCGCATGGAGTCAAAAGAAATGACAGGTAAGTTTGAATAGAAGTAATAGATTTCATATAAAATTTCTTTCAAGAAGGTTGCAGAACACTGAAAGGCTATCGGGAATAATAAAAGTCACGAACCAGAAATAAAAATGAACCAACGGATGTAAAGTGAAATGGTGGAAAGATGTGCTCGTGAGGAGGTGGGAAGAAAAAGTGCAAAAAAGAAAAGAACTGGAGGTGAAGAGATTTTGAGTTGCCTGGGAAAAATAAATGCAATAGTTCCCAGCAAAAGTGACTAGTTCAAACGACGTGAACGTGAATATCAAGGAATATAAATGCTAAAGGCTATTTGCATTCTACCGGTGGACAAATAGAAAGACAAGGAAACCAAAAGTTAGAATTGGGTACCGAAACGATTAATCATTTTATCGATTTCGTCGAGTACCGAAGTCCAAAACGCACCAACAAATATACTGTGGGGGTCAGCACGACGAGACGATCAAAACGATAATAAGATATCAGTGGTACGATCGAATTATAAAAATTCAAATTTTCTACCAGCGGAAAATGCAGCAAAAACGCAGAAAAATAAGATCGACGGAGCTAAAGAAGTCCAAATTTGGAAAAACGAAAAATGACGTCTTGCTCAGAAGACAATTTAGAATTTTTCTATGTAAAAATATTTAGGTTTCGAAAACATTTTATTTTCATTACATTTTAACTGATTAAATTGAAATAAATTTACACACGAAATAAACTTTCATATTTTTGGATGAAAATTTACCAGTTGCTATGTTTAACTAGACGCATTTCAAATATTAAATTTTTATTTCAATATTTTATTTTTAAAATTCCACAAAATTTCAATTAATAACGTTATTAAAACCAGTTAAATTTACGGGTCGTTACAAGTAGTGAAATATGTAAACAATGCAATGAAATACAACGAACAACTTCGAAAGAGCAATCTTGAAAATCAAGACTCCATGAATGATCAACTCTTTCGCTATATTAGTTGTCCGTGTACAAAATGTCGAAACTTAGGTGTTCACCTAACAGGTCAGACTGTATTTGATCATTTAGTTTGCAATGGTATGGATCCAACATACAATAGTTGGTTTTGCATAGGGAGTCATTTTCTACTTTTGAAAGTAATCATGAAAATATTGAAATTTCTGATACACATATGTTGTATGTAGATGCACTTAATGATGATATTTTGAAACGAGAAATGAAATACGACAGGATTATATGCCAAAAGACATAGAACTCCCTTTATATCCAGGTTGTACGAAGTCTATTAAGCTTTCAGCTACTCTAACTTTATATAAAATCAAAACCATGAATGGATTGTCAGCCAACAACTTTAATGAGCTTCTAAAAAAATTAAATGATTACCATATGGAAATCTACTTCCAAAAAACAACTATAAAACCAATTTTTTTTTGAAGACATTCAATTTGAATTATGAGAAAATTCATGCATGTGTGAATGATTGTTGTTCATTTAGAAAAGAACTTGTAGATTTAGATGTATGTCCAAATTGTAAAACTTCTCGGTATAAGAAAAAAAGATAATCAGAATGAAAGTTCGAAAAGGGTTCCTATAAAAGTACTTCGATACTTTCCAATTACACCTAGACTCAATAGAATGTTTAAGTCATAAGAAGTAGTCGAACAGTTGAGGTGGCATAACAGTAATAAAAGTACAGATGGAAGAATACGACATCCAGTTATTTCATTAGCTTGGAAGATGGTCCATAGAAAATGGTCTCGTTTTGCTTCAGGTGCTAGAAATTTAAGATTTGGACTTGCAACTTGAAGAATTGGTAAAACTCAGCTTGAATTGTTATTAATCACCGACATCCTTATTTATAATACATACCCAAGACTCTATCTTATGGTAACTCTAGAATTGCAGAAACAGCAGGAAATCTTCCGAAGATATATCCCTTATTACATACCACTCATAACATCTAATCATATATTGCGGAAACAGCAGGAAATCTTCCGAAGATATATCCCTTATTACATACTACTCATAACATCTAATCATATATTCTAAATATAGCATAATATCCTAATAATATATCATAATATCTAATCATATATTCTAAATATATCTCAATACCCCCCTCAAGTTGGAGCATGAGATTCAAAAATGCCCAACTTGGAGAGAAGAAAATCAAATTGAGCCTTGCCGAGAGCCTTTGTAAATATGTCTGCCAACTGTGACGATGTCGAGACATGAGTAGGAGATATCAAACCTTCATTGATCGCATCACGAACAAAGTGACAATCAACCTCGATGTGTTTCGTCCGCTCATGAAAAACATGATTCTTTGCTATATGTAACGCCGATTCACTATCACAAAATAATTTAATAGGTTTAGGATGATGCACACCCAAACTCAACAACAACCCTTTTAGCCACTTCAATTCGCTGGTAATTGCAGCCATAAACCTATATTCGGCTTCTGCGGAAGACCGAGATACCGTATGTTGTTTCTTTGTCTTCCAAGAAATAGGAGATTGACCAAGGAATACAAGCCAACCTGTCAACGAGCGACGAGTAAGAGGACAAGCCGCCCAATCCGAATCACACCATCCTTCTAAGGTCAACTCACTGTCAGCACGAAGCCAAATACCCTGACCTGGAGTCCCTTTCAAATAACGCACAACCCGGAGAGCCGCTTCCCAATGTTCAATTTGAGGTGCTTGCATAAATTGAGACAAAATATGAATTGAATAACCTAGGTCCGATCGAGTAACCGCAAGATAAATCAAACGACCCATAAGTCGTCGGTATGATTCAGGATCTGCTAGAAACTCTCCAGTTGCATGACCTAGCTTATGATTTTGTTCTATAGGAAACCCAATCGGTTTTGCCCCCAATAAGCCTGCTTCAGAAATAATATCCAAAGTATATTTGCGCTGACATAAAAACAAGCCTGATGAACTATGGGCGACCTCAATCCCCAAAAAATATTTGAGATTTCCAAGATCTTTCATTTTTAAACAATCACTAAGATAAGCTTTGAATATGGTAAGCGCAGTGGAATCATTTCTAGAAATAACAAGATCATCAACACAAACTAAGACATTAATCTGAACACCGCCTTTAGTAAATGTAAAAAGAGAATAATCTGAACAAGAGTGAAGAAAGCCATACCCTTTCAAAGCCGACACCAATTTTGCAAACCAACATCTTGGAGCTTTCTTTAAGCCATACAATGACTTACGTAACCGACATACCAAAGTTGGATCCGAACTCTCAAACCCGGGAGGTAATTTCATGTACACCTCCTCATCAAGATCACCATGTAGGAACGCATTATGAACATCCATTTGATGTAGTTCCCAATTCTTGGATGCCGCTACGGCTAGAAAAACATGAACTGTAGTCATCTTGGCAACAGGAGCAAAAGTTTCGTTGTAGTCAATTCCTTCTTGTTGGTGATTACCCAACACTACTAATCTGGATTTGAGATGCTCAACATCTCCATTTGACAAATATTTGGTCTTGTACACCCATTGACTACCAAGAGCACGTTTCCCCGGAGGAAGATGCTCCAAGATCCATGTGCCGTTGTCTTCTAGAGCCCGTATCTCATCCTTCATGGAACGGCGCCACTCATCGGATTTCATGGCTTCTTTAAATGATTTAGGGTCCTTACCCTTAATTATAGCTGCAAGAAATCTCCGATAATTTACAGAAAAATTGTCACAATTTATGTAATGTGCTAGAGGATAAGGAGTACCCGAGGAGTGATTGGAACAAGGAGAATCAAAAGATGGACCATTAGCAAAAACCGTATGTGTCACAAAATCTCGATACAGAACATTTGGGAACTTTTCTCGAAGACCACGACCCATTTCCTATGGACTAGTAGACTGATCCGAAGCAGAACCATGCGCAGACCTAGCAGACCCATCTAAAGACTGATCATCAATATGCATAGTAGGTCGCTGTTCTGGCCCAGCGGTCGCTGGTTCTGGAACAATGGCATGTGCGTCAATTTGAACTTCGTCCATGTGATTATACCCATTATCATTAATCAAAAGATCAACATCCTCATCTTCATAAATTATTTCAGCAAAATCCTGATGAATATCATGGTCATTATTCTCACTAGATATTATACTGACATCTTGAGTACACCCAAACGGGAACACCTCCTCTACAAATTTCACATCTCTAGACACGAAAAATTCCTTTGTATCAAGATCAAATAATTTCCACCCCTTCTTACCGAATGGGTAACCCATAAAAATACACTTTCGACTCCGACTTGCAAATTTATCTCCCTTAGTCTTTTGATTATGAGCAAAGCACAAGCACCCAAAGGTTCGAATAGCACCAAAAGAGGGTGGTTTACCAAAAAGTATCTCAAAAGGTGTTTTATCTTGTAACATGGAAGAGGGTGTACGATTAATTAAATGAGCGGCAGCAAGAACACATTCACCCTAAAAATAAATAGGCAAGTTTGCTTGAAAGCGTAATGCCCTACCCATATTCAAAATATGTTTATGTTTCCTTTCAACTCTCCCATTTTGTTGTGGAGTACCCACACACGAAGTTTGAAACAAAATTCCAGTTGCATTAAAATAATCAATCAAACAATTAAACTCAGTTCCATTATCACTTTGAACGACCTTAATTATTTGAGAAAACTGCCTATCAACCATAGCAACAAAGGACATAAACATTTGAAACACCTCTAATTTGTCAACCAACAAATAAATCCAAACTGCTCTCGAAAAGTCATCAACTATTGTCAAAAAATAACGGGCCCCACACGACGAAACGTGTCGATATGGACCCCACAAATCACAATGTAATTTCTTAAAAATTCTTGAAGCTTTATTGTCACTTAAAGGAAACTTGTCTCTAGAATGTTTAGCACGCATACATACTTCACACCCTTTATCTAAACTATCTTTATTATTTTTGACGTGAGGAATTAACTTAACTACTTTTTCGGAAGGATGCCCGAGCCGATGATGCCACAACTCCAAATTTGATGTTGCTTCAACTGTTGACACAAATTCTGGTTTGCTAAAGTAATACAGTCCAGCTATCCTAACTCCTGTTCCAATCAGCTCCTTCATTGGTCATGTATAGCACAAATATGAGAATCAAATTGGAAAATAGTTCGTAAATCATCATTAAGTTGGGAAACAGAAATTAAATTGCAACTCAAATTTAGAACATAAAGTACTCCGGTGAGAGTAATTTTGTCCGACACACATACGGATCCCACCAAAGTAGCAATCACCTTTTCACCATTTGGCAAACCAACAGAACACTCAAGGTTTTGTGTGTCGAATAACCATGAACGTTGCCCTGTAACATGATGGGTTGCTCCGGTATCGATAATCCATGAAGCGTCATCAAACTTACCACTCAATCGATTTTCAGGATTTTTACTATTACCAATCACCCCCGAAATAGCTTTCCACTACTCACTTGTGAACAATTGATCTTCACCATCAGCCATGGCAAATTATTCTTGAAGAAAAAAATCGTTCTTTGGCTACGATACCATGAAGAATTGGTAAAACTTTGCAACTGAAGGGTTTAATCCATTTTCCGATCTTAGTTCCACATATAGTTGTTGGCCTGTTATGCTTGTTATATACAACCTACCTCCATGGTTATGCATGAAAAAAGAATATATTGTCTTGTCTTTGTTAATTCCAAGTCCAAAGCAATCAGGTAATGGTATTGACATATAATTAGAACCACTCATAGATGATTTAAAAGTTTTATGGGAAAATGGATTGGAGACATATGATGCATTCAGTAAGTCCATGTTTAAATTAACTGCTCTATTAATGTGGACCATCAATGATTTCCCTGCTTATGGAAATTTAGCTGGGTGTACTACAAAAGGAAGAAAAGCCTTGTCTTATCTATGGTATTGGTACTTTATCGAATTGGTTACCATTCAGTTGCAAGTGTGTTTATATGCATCATAGAAGATTTCTTTCTCCTAATCAAGCTTATCGAAAAAAAGGGTTGGTTTGATCTTTAATGGAAATATCGTAGAAAGAGGTAAGCCAAAAGTTATGAGTGGTGTTGAAATGTTGAAAGCTACAAGTAATATTGTAAATGATTGGGGAAAGAATGAAAAGCAAGAGAAGAAAACGAGGAAAAACAAAAATAAAAAGAATAAAGTTCAACCTAAACATACGAACGATGCAAACAGTAAAATGTGGAAGAAGAAATCGATATTTTTCCAACTTCCTTATTGGAAGGTAAATCCATCTTATCAATTATTATAGCACGGTACACTACTTTCAATTATTTTTATTTTTGTTTCAGGTTAAGTTATTCGAATTTGGTGCGAGAGGTCACAAGTTCAAAACTTGCGTAGCGTGATTCGAATGTTTATTGACATGTGATATGTTGTCCCAGTGATTTGTTGTATATAAAGTAACAATTCAAAAATAAAAGCAATCAAACAAGAAATCTACCATCAATAAAAGAAAAGTTTTCAACAATAAAAAAACCTCTTTCTTATATTCTCTCCCTCTTTCTCATAAAAAATATTCAATAGTATGATCAGGGTAACGACCATCTAGATTGTGCTAACAAAAGACACGTTCTCAAATTCTAGTAGTTCTGATTAAGTAAGCTTTGATTTGTTCTCTATTCATAATAGACTAGTGTGTAACTCGTGCGTTGCACACGATAATGTTATTAAAAAATAGTATTTATATTTTAGTTATGGTAAAAATAAATTTTATTATGCAATATATGATAAATTTACCGTGATATATTAATCATAAATTAAAATGACATACAACCCTCGGATATAAAGTTGAGTGTTCAATCCTCATTAACTACATATCTTTGTAAAAATTAATGTTCTAACTAAAAAAAATTGTAAATTAAAATTGTTAATATTGTGTACGAAAATAATTTATGTTATGTGACATTTTTTTTATATGTATGAGTGAATAAGTAACTTTACCAGTTTATTAATATAATTATTGTATACGAGTGTTATGGCATGCGCTTCGCTCGTGAATTGTTTTCTTTATAAATTGCATATGTTTAAATCAGTCAAAAAATTATTTTTTGTTAAATTTTCAAATGATATTAAGATTTGTATATTTGTAAAGAAGTATTTTGAATTTGTAAAAAAGTTTAATTTTAGATTATAATTTTTGAAGCGTTTTGAATTTGTAAATCATGTTTAATTGTTAGATCCTACTTTCAGGGGCGTTTGAATTTGTAAAAGAAATTTAACATTAGATCCTATTTTTAAGCGATTAAGATTTAATAATATATAGAGGGGTGTTTTTGGTAGTTCACGTTGATACCAAAAAAGTGTGACACCAAAGGTATTACAACTATTAATAAAGATATATGTATGTATGTATGTATATATATATGTATGTATGTATGTATATATGTATGTATGTATATATATATATGTATATATATATTGAATTGTCATCCTTTTTAAAAGATTACAAATGGATTAATGTACATTAAATAATTGAATTTATTTAAATAATTTGAATTAATGATCAACATAACTAATTAAATATAAGAATTTGAATGTACGAGAAATGAAAAAATTTGAGAAGAGCTTTGTACATATTTGTAATTGAGAAGAGTATTGGTCTTATGGTTAGCTTATCTACATGTGAAATTTTATCCATGTTTAGTTTTCATTTTAAAATAATTTTATCCTTGTAATTAATTATATATTGCATACTGTTATAGAAGGGTCATGCTTTCAGCTTTGACAATTGCAAAATAATGTTATGTACCATTTAGTTAAGTTATAGGTTGGGTATGGTTTGTTAACGTATTAAAAGTGATAATGTTTATATAATCTAATATTAGTGTAATCTGTACGTTCACATCATAATATTATAAAATATAAATTTATCTTTTATTGGTTGTTCAAAATGAAATTATGTTATGTAATGTACAATAATTTTTTGAGATAAATGAATCGGAATTTAAAAGAGTTTTCATTATTTATGTATACATTTTATGTTACGTGGTTTAAATATCTTTATATATCCGAATAAAGAAGAAATATTTTATCATTCTTTCCATATATATGAATGTTGTATGTATTGAAATTCTTGTATTTTTAGGATTTATTACATAGATTAGTGAATATTAATTAATCATATTTATCTAAGTAGTTTAAATTTATAGTTACAAAATTAGTTAAATATATGGACTTAAATGTAAAGTATTAGAAGATAATTGAGAAGAGTTTCAACGTAATTGTAAAAAATATATTAAAATTTAGGTATTTGAAGTCAATAGAATTTTACAGTGCAATGTATGATAAATTCATTTATTAAATGAATTTATTATTGTGATTAACGTGTATAATTTATGTTATGTGATTTATATATACTAGCATCTAAATGATTTTGTTAACCAATTTGTTGATGTGCATGTAGTATGCATGTTTAAACTTTCATCTTTTAGGTTTATTAATAAATATTAGTTGACTAAGTTTAACAATTAGTTTAAATTTTGGATTATATAATTAATTTAAACGTGTGGATTTTAATGTAAAAAATTAATAGAGAACCGTGAAAGGTTTGTAAACAATTATAGATTTTTTTTAAAAGTAGGTATTTGAACGTAAAATAGAGTGAGCAGTTTAGTAGGATAATGGTAAAGTGATAGATCATAGGATTTTAAAAATAAAATCTCTAGACTTGGAGAGAATTAAGGAGAATAGAGATAATTCCTTGGACTTGAAGAGAGATAATTCCTAGAATTAATGAGAGAGCTTCAAATTCTTCTGCTTTACTATTATTTAATAGATTGCTCGAAGGTCGATTAAAAATTGTTCTTGAAGGCAATTGATTGTGTGCCTGTAAACTGATTCCTTGGCAGCTTGCTATATTTTATATCCATCGATACATTATTTTATCATCACTTCTATTTAACTAGTATGGTTTGAAAAGAACTAAATGGAAGTCTTTCAAAATGTGGAGTAATTTTAAATACGTCAACTTAACTATTATATACAAAATGCATTACGTATGACCTGATAACCCTTTTTTTCTTAATTCAAGTATATTTTTATTGTTAATCTATTTTGTTAAATTATTGGTGATGGTGGCACATTAATTTAAAAGGGAGATAAATTGTGATACTACTTTAGCTTGTACATATGTCATTCCATTTTTCTCGAACTTTTCCATCGATTTACCGATTATTTTGGTACATCGTCATATTACTAATCAATCAATACTTAGTAGTTTAAGTTGGTTCAAACTGCTAGAAGGCTTCGGTCTTAAAACAAAATAATATACTTGTTGCGACAAAGTAATACAAGTGAATTATGGAAAAATAATCCAAAAAATGTTTGATGTACCCTTCGTATTTGTTCAATATCCTTAAAAGATTACCAAATGTGAGTTACATTATAAAAGTACTTTTAACTGCAAGTCATTTCTACAACTGACGTTTCATGAATTAATAGGTTTGTGTTATAACCATGATTTTGCTGTCTCTTAACCCTTTGTATGGATATCCTTTTGAGTAATTTAGCTAACTATGCCCAACTATTGTTTTGCTGAAAAATCAGTTGTACAAGGATAATATAAGTTTGCATATCATATTTTAAGGATGGAATCTCAATACTGGCTCCATCCATTAATTTTGAATGTCACGTGTTTGGGATCTCAGAGAATGCTTCCAAGTTTACAAGGTTATGGTTAATGCTTAATTAAGGGACACATATAACTTCCAACACAAATTGTGTATTATTCTATAATATATATTTTCTTTATTATAATTATTTTATGATTAAATAATGCAAATACTTTTTTCACCTTATTAATGTCACACATTTAACTAAAATTAATAAAAAGATACAAAAGTTAATTTTGTCCAAAATAATGTATTCAAACGGTCAGTTACTCCACCGTTGTGCGGTTGTACTATGGTGGAGAAACCAACTGTTTGATTATATAATTCGAAAAATAAATTATTTGTTATAATTTTTCACTAATTTAAAACAAAATCCAAAATGACAGTAGGTTGAACAAAAATGTTAATCGTTTTCTTTGAAACGAAAAAATAGAAATGTTGCTTTGGATTTTCTATAGTCGTGAACTATATTTTTCAAATTAATAATAATAAATTAATTAGAAATCGTTGCGATTTTCAACGGATCTTTTATGGTTATCTTTTAAATAACACAAAAGAATACTAAAATTATAGGGGAAAACTTTGTGGCTAATGTCATAGGGTGAAAACCATGAAAACTTCAAAGAATTTATTCTAAGACATCTGCATCAAAACTGTAGTTGTATTGGAATCAATGGCAAATATAGAGACAACACATTTTGTAACAAATCTGTAGAAAATATAAAATTTTTAAGAGACGATCTATGGTTTTGTAGCGTTGGTATTAGCTTATTTCCTTGTAATGTAAAAAGCATTTTGAATGATGAAAACTACATTAACATGTATTTTATTTCTCCATGAAAAACTAAAAATGTAGTTGGCAAGATAATTCTTTTACACTTTAACATAAAGCTTCTAAGGTGGATATGTTAATATAAATATTCAAATCAGCAAGATGATAGTACACTGGTTATTAAATTAATTTGTTTATGACAACATTATTATCTAAACTACTGAAAGCGTGTCTCATTAGTAATAAACAAATTTTTATTGATTAATTAATATTATTATTTGTGTTATTCCAGCATGCTAAAATTTACCTAGTAAAGTTTTTCAAGTCCAGTGTAGACAGAAAGTACGAGTTAATCTTACAGTAACTAGAAGGTTACTCCATTGTGCAAGTTAATAGTAGTTTTATGAATTTACTTGGCAATGTTTAGCCATTAAATTTAATCTGGTCCTTTGTAGATCCTCTAGGTAGACCAATAACAAGATAAGGTATGTAATGCTTCCCTGTTGCAAGTCTTTTAGCTGGTCAGTTGGGATTTCAGCTAGCGCTCATGTTATGGGTATATTTGAATTTTTTAGTGTTTTAGGGGAAAATTTTATGTAAAATATTTATTATTAGTCTAAGTAGTAGCTTGGTGCAGTTACACTTATTGTAAAAGTCTAAGTGGTAGCTTTGTCCAGTTACACTTATTATGAGTCTAAGTGGTAGCTTGGTGCAGTTACACTTATTATGAGTCCAAGTAGTAGCTTGGGCCTGTTACAACTTCTGACTAAGCTTTTGTTAAGGCATGTGCACATCTTTAGTAAAATTTCACAACATTTCAGCATTTCAAAGGTGAAAACCATAACCTGTAACTTTTTGATATTTGCTTTCTCAAGTTGTTGCCATAAATTGTGATAGCAATAATATTAAACCATATGCATCTCTCCAACCGACATAGACTAATAAGAACAGTACGAGATCAAACTAAATACTTAATTTGCTTTGCAAAAGGATTTGAAAAGTTAGATAGAATACAGCAAAAATGGTTGTTGAAAAAGATAAAACCGTATTTGTCATAACATATTCAGGAGCTGCATAGCCATATGTTCCCATAATTCTTGTTGGCACTTGAGATGAAATCATTATTTTTTAATTTATGTGTTAACTTTGAGCGATATTTCAAAATTTATTTTCATATTCTATTTCTTTGTAAATGTGAATTTTTTGTTTTATAAAACAGTATTAAGACAATGTAGCAGCTAACAGAATTATACTTCACTTATAAGGTCCATTCTTAAACTTTCAACTGTCAATCACTCAGCTTAACGTGTTTTGATGTTTTCACGTCTTATTTATAAGTTCTTATATATAGAACGATGAAAATTTTATTTTTAAAAATAAATAAGAATATCCTTTGAGGGGCTCTATTTACTTACTTTGGCTTATGTATTTTTGTCCACGGTAAAATAAATCATGTGTGCGCACAGTGACAGAAATAGGTAGACGTCAAACGTCAAACCGTATTAAAACGGTGTAGCAGCTAACAGAATTATGTGTTACTTCTACTACGAAGAATAGAATAAAGCAACTGGTTAGTGCTTTATTCTGTTGATTAATCAGACAACGCATATTTCTATTCAATTGTTGTATTCTTCTTTTAAATATATATAAAGAAATTGAAGATATTTCATAAACTTAATAGTTATTATTTCATACACTTAAGCTGTCATTGTTGCATTATCATTTATATAATCTTGTTGAGCTCACTTTGTTTAAATTTGTATTATGTTTGTTGTCTAATATTATATTAATCAATGTTAGCTCCATTACTCAAATGAATTTGACCGGAAATGTTCTTCCTATTGCACGACTGAATCCATACCATCGTAATTGGATCATCAAAGTTCGAGTGACAAATAAAGGCAATTTGAGATCTTATAAAAATATTAAAGGAGAAGGTTGCGTGTTTAGTATAGAACTCACCGATGAAGATGTAAGTTTTTTAAAATAATGCTTTCAATAATATTTTCTATATTTGTGCAATCATTAAGTTATTATTATAATAATTGTTTTCTTCAAATTCACAAGATACCCAAATTCAAGCTACAATGTTTAATAAAACCGCAGACAAGTACTATCATATATTTGAATGTGGAAAAATTTACTATATTTCTAAAGAAATTGTTAAGTCTGCGAATAAAGAATTTAGTACTATAAAAAACGAATACGAGATTATTATAAATGAGTACTCATTAGTCGAATGGATGGATGATGCGAACTCTAGCATACCCGATATCGTATACAACTTTGTAAAGATTAACCAACTTCAAAAATATATGCTGCTAGAAATGGTTAATGAATCTCCTATAGTAGATATTAAATATGCGAAAGTTGGAGATTTTCAAGGTAAAAATTATTCTAATTTTTTTACCATTGTCATGCCATCATTTTTTAAGATTATTTACTGTTACCGTAGGTTTACCTTTATCAACATTGAGTAAAAACAATTTATGTATAAATCCAAACATACCAGAAGTTAAAAAGCTTAGAAGTTGGTAAAATTGTTAAGGCAAAAATGCAAATATCGCATCTACCACTTACGATAGAGTTATGCTTTCTCATATAATAAATGATCCAACATTGGGTCATGATAAGGTTTGTCCGTATCATTTCGAACTATATTAAACATTAATAATTTCATATTGATTGTTTATTTTATTTTTTTCCATACATAGTCTGCATTCTTCACCATGTTTGCTTACATAACTTACATTAAGAGTTGGAAATTATGGTATCAAGCCTGTAAAAGTTGCAAAAAAGGTAATTGAAGCTGCATGATCAGGCTATTGGTGTGAAGCATGCCAATAGAATGAAAGCACTTGTATTTTGAGGTAAAAATTTAAGAGTTAATTATTTATAGTAACCGTTAATATATGTAATAATATGTTTGTCTAATGTAGATATATTATAGTAATGAAAATTAATGATCCATCTGCTGAAACTTGGATTACTGCTTTCAATGAACCAGCAAAGGAAATCATAGGTTGCAGTGCTGATGACCTTTATAAAATTAAGAATGATGAAGACGAGAATATATACGAACAAAAACTAAAGAAGCTGTTATGGATCCCTCGTCTTTTCAGAGTTGGTGTTGCCCAATTTAAGTACATGAATGAAAAAAACAAAAAATCAATGTTATGTCTCAATCAGTTATTGATTATGTGGTGAAATCAAGCTTCTTGTTAGAAGAAATATCAACAATGGCAGAATCCAAAGTTTAGTTTTTTTTCTTTCAGTAATGTTAGTTTTTTTTTCTTATTTTTACTTCAGCAATGTTAAGTTTTTTTTATAATAATGGTACTTTTAGATAATTTATTTAAACACTATAGTTCAATAATTTGAGATTTATTTATTACATCAATTTTTGCATTTTTCATCTTGTTTAATTAAATATTCACAAATATGATAATATATATTTATGTGATATTTGTTTGATTTTTTGTCAAATTCAAGAATGAGTTAGAGCTACAAAGAAGCTCAAAATCAAGAGTATATTGATCCTTCTTGATACATATACGTGTGTGTCTATAAGTGGTTCATATCAATACATTGATAGCAGATCCTTAGTTTCAAGTTGGCCTACATTTACAATCTTTATTATAATTGATTTTACACATTTTCAATTACTTTCGGTTTTTTTTAAAATGCAGTTAATTTTTAATCAAATTATTAATAAAGGAAAAAAATCAACAAATATTTTTTTTATTCATATCAAATAACACAACGGTCGGTTTCCCCACCTTTGTACGGTTATACTAGTTTTATCATCACTTCTATTTAATTAGTATGGTTTGAAAAGAACTAAACGGAAGTCTTTCAAAATGTGGAGTAATTTTAAACACGTCAACTTAACTATTATATACAAAATGCATTACGTATGATCTAATAACCCTTTTTTTTTCTTAATTCAAGTATGAATCTCTAGCTTAGTCAACTATATTTTTATTGTTAATCTATTTTGTTAAATTATTGGTGATGGTGGCACATTAATTTAAAAGGGAGATAGATTGTGATACTACGTTTAGCTTGTACAGATGTCATTCCATTTTTTTCGAACTTTTCCATCAATTTACCGATTATTTTGGTACATCGTCATATTACTAATCAATCAATACTTAGTAGTTTAAGTTGGTTCAAACTGCTAGAAGGCTTCGGTCTTATAACAAAATAATATACTTGTTGCGACAAAGTAATACAGGTGAATTATGGAAAAAATAATCCAAAAAATGTTTGATGTACCCTTCGTATTTGTTCAATATCCTTAAAAGATTACCAAATGTGAGTTACATTATAAAAGTACTTTTAACTGCAAGTCATTTCTACAACTGACGTTTCATGATTAATAGGTTTGTGTTATAACCATGATTTTGCTGTCTCTTAACCAAATGCGAGTTACAAACAAAATTTGAGTGTATACCACTTATCAATTTGGCAAAAAGGGAAAGAAGCAACAAACAAAATAAAAATCATCTGCATCAAGCGGCAGTGGAGATAATCACCAAAGCTATTGAGAAGGTGGAGACTAGAATTTGGCAGCCTCCATAAGCAAGAAGATAGAACAGAGAGGAAACATAGACCGCCATGTCCTTTTTTTTTCCTTTTTGGTAGCTGAAAATAATGCGGCTAGGGTTTCAGCATTAGTTTGTATTTAACTGTAGTGCGGGTATAATATTAAGAAACCCAGTTGTATTACATAGGCTTTGGGCCCAGTATCTTTTACCCAGTTTCAATAAAAAAAATCATTTATTAATCTTTGGAAGAAAATCACCCATCGACATTTAGTTCCATAAACATAACCTTAGGCAATGATTTCAGTTCAGGAACACCAACAATGGTGGATACACTATTATATTATGATACTCGATTGTCAGCACAGACATGTTTATTTACTGATTGCTTAGGTTTAAAATTGTTGTTTTTTCACATATTTTCTTCTCAATTTCTATCATTGATTCAGCTTGCTTGGATCCGACCTCCATTTAATTATAACTAGTGCGTAGCCCATGTGTTGCACACGATAATGTTGATAAAATTTGTATCTATATTTTAATTATGGTTACAACATATTTTATTATGCAATATATGATAAATATATCGTGATATATTAATCATAATTTAAAATGACATCAAAGTTCGGACATAAGGTTGAGGGTTCAATCCTCGCTAACTACATATCTATGTAAAAATTAATATCCTAACTAAGAAAAAATATACATTAAAATTGTTAATATTGTATATGTAGATAATTTATGTTTTATCTTGATGACATAAATAATTTATGTTATGTGATATATATTTTTGTGAAATTCTATTTAGATACAAAATATATACATAAAAATGGAACATAAGAGATGTTGACCATTAGATCTCCCCTTGAATTCCACCTCCCATGTAAAGATAGAAGGATCAAATGGTTTATACTTATTGTGTCTAGTTGTGCATTTTATTTTGTGTCCCAATTCCAATATTTTTATACGTATGAGTGAATTACTAACTTTACTATCTTGTTAATATGATGATTGTGTATATATTGAATTGTCATCTTTTTTAAAGGATTTATAAATGGATTAGTGAACATTAAATAATTGAATTTATTTAAATAATTTGAATTACTGATCAACATAACTAATTAAATATACAGAATTGGATGTAAAAAAGTTGGTGAAAACTGAGAGAGCTTTGTACATATTTGTAATTGAGAAGACCATTGTTTTTATGGTTAGCTTATCTACATGTGAACTTTTATTCGTTGTTTAGTTCTCTTAAACAATTTTATTCTTATAATTAACCATATATTTTGTTTTTTTGTAGGAGGTTAATACTTTGAAAATTGTAAAAATAATGTTATGTAGAATTTAGTCGAGTTATGACTTGGGTATGGTTTGAGAACATATTGAAAGTGAAAATATTTATTTAATTTAAATCAGTGTAATCTGCATGTTCACATTATATGTTGTAAAACATAAATTTATCCTTTGAAGGTTGTTAAAAACGAAATTATGTTATGTAATGCATGATAATTTTTTTGACATAAATGAATTACAAATTAAAAGAATTATTATTAATTATGTATAGATTTTATTTTATGTGATTTAAAAATATTTTTATCTATTTATATGTAGAAGAAATAATGTTATCATTTTTTCCCACATATATGAATATTGTATATATTCAAATTTTCTATTTTTAGAATTTATTAGATGAATTAATGAATATTAGTTAATCATTTTTATTTAAATAGTTTAAATTTAAGATTACACAATTGGTTAAAATATGGACTTGAATGTAAAATATTAGAAGATAATTAAGAAGGGTTTCTACGTAATTGTAAAAAAATTAAAATTTAGATATTTGAAGTTAATATTTTTACAATGTAATGTATGATAAATTCATTTATTAAATAAATTTATTATTGTCACTAATGTATGGACTTGAATGTAAAATATTAGAAGAAAAAGAACGGTTTCTGCGTAATTATCAAAAAAATTAAAATTTAGGTATTTGAAGTTAATAGAATTCTACAATGCAATATATCATAAATTAATTTATTAAATAACTTATAAATTAAATTTATTATTGTCATTAATGTATATAATTTAAGTTATGTGATTTATATATATTTGAATATAAATGACTTTTTTAACTAATTTGTCGATGCGCCCACAGTACACATATTGAAACTTTCATCTTTTAGGTTTGTTAATAAATATTAGTTCACTAAGTATATCAATTAGGTAAAATTTTGGATGATGTAATTAATTTAAATATCAGACTTTAACGTAAAAAAATTTGAGAGAACTGTGAAAGATTTGTAACTAATTGTAGATTTTTTTTAAAAAAGTAGGTATTTAAATGTAAAATAGTGTGAGAAATTTAGTAGAATAGCTGTAAAATGGTAAATTACAAGATCTTGAAAAAAAAATCCAGATTTGGAGAGAATTAAAGAGAACAGAGGTAGCTCCTAGAATTAATGAGTGCTTCAAATTCTTCTGATTTACTATTTATTTAATATATAAGCTTTTGGAAGGTATAAGGTATATTGTTGGCGGCAATTGAATGTGTCCGTGGATTAATTCCTCGACTACCAGGTATATTTTAAAATAATCGTAATAATTAATTCTATCGTTTTACATTACTGTCAGAGAATGATATACTCAAACATTAGTAGTTTTTTTTATCCTAGCATATTTTTTTCATTTTTATATAATTAGCTATAACCTTTGAAGAAAACAAAATATGTCCTTATGAGGAATAAATTAAACAGTGTCAACTTACGTCATTCAGCATAATAAATATATAATGAATAAGATATAAATTTATGAGCATAGTCTTCTGTACTTTAATTTTTAAATAAACCTCAATATTTATCTTTGGTACCCATTTAATTTCAAAGGGAGATGTAGATATTTAATTGAAACAAGTTTGCCTTATTGAAGTTTGGTACCGACTTTATTTGATTTTCATTGAAACTTATCCATCAATTTATTTATTTATATTATTTTTGTCGGTTAGTATTGCGTTTGAATTTTGTTCTCATGGATACATGTGATAATAACCTTAGAATGTTTTCAAGTTGAACATAAAGAATTTAGCGGAAATTCGATTTCACTGTTTATTTTCAGATTTGGTACGTAAAACATTCTTTCCACACACATATTTTAAATTACATCCCTATTTTTATTTTCGTTAAAATGAATAATTTTTTTATATATATTAAATTTGAGCATTAATCGCATGTTTCTATGATCAAACATATTTATTCTGAGTTTTTATTGTAAAAGTGCAAATATTTGCAAAGAACTCTATAAATATATACATATTTTTCTGTAAATATTTGTAGATTTACTACAAATATCTGTATAGCTTTCTGCAAACATTTTGAAACTTGAAAATAATAATTTTTTTCAAAAGGGAATTTAGTTTAAAGTATAATCTTCCAATGTTTATTGACTCTTACGACAGCAATGTATAAATTTGAGCCATAATGACATCTTCTCCCCATCTCGTTTTTCATGTACGCGAATGCCAAATCTCATTTATCATATATCCAACACACTGATTGAGTGATGTGAGGATGGATAATGAATGATATGTTTGCTTTGTTTGCAAGGAATGTTACATGACGTGGGTATCATTAATTTAGATATCTAGACACTCCATATGTACTTTGATGTATAGTACACCCATGATGATTAGGATGTAGAGTAGCATATATTTTATGTTATGTGCTAATTCTTAGATGCAAGGACATGTTAGGTATGATTATCCATACCTCATGTCATACTATATTGACTTTTCTGGTATTTGAGATTATTTACCGCTCACACAAGACCGTTCTTCGACTTGGGATTTTATGCTATGTTTCTTATTATTCCGGATACTCTTTAATAAATAGATTAGGGATAACACATTTAGTGAGCACATGGAGCTATACAGGCGATGAGCAGAAGACTACGCTTTCCATATACTATGTTTAGGCTTATTAATGCTTAGCATTCCTGTAATACCCTGAAAATTTGGTATATATTACAATTAAATATTAACCATATAATAGTATTGAAATAATCAAATTTAATGTGTTAATAATATAAATTATAATTAAGTAGGAGGCAATATGGTCATTTTTCCAACTTGGAATTTGATGACAAAGAAGCACCATGACAACTGTTTTGTTATTTTGGTTCGCACAGTATATTTATTTGCCTCATTTAGAGTCGGCATAAAGGAGTTATGAGCGATTTTGTGTCGAGCTGAACATGCGTCAATGTTTGAAATTTGAATTTAAAGTTGGCCGTTATTTTCCCTCCATCTATATAAACCAAAGTATGTAAATATTTTCCCATTTTAGAATCTAATGCCGCTCATTCCTTTCCCCTTCTTCCTTTTTCTTACTAAAATTCAAATCATCATACCTCATATAAATATTGACGGATTCGCATGAAACCAGTGGCATCATAAAGCTTATGGAGTGGACTGCGTATCCATACCAATTTGTATGTAAAATACCGAATCTTGAAAGCACATCTGTCATGATAATGAAGGCAGAGGCAATGGCGAATGATTCAATGAGTGATTCAAGCTTTCCTCTTAATATAATGCAATCTTGATCCTATAACGATGATCTGTAGTCTAGAATAGAGTAGATAACACTTATAGTCGATGAAATTCTAATTTAAACATGGTTTTGGAGGGTATTTGAATTAATAGTAGATGATAAATTTGAATTACCCTTTTTTCCCTGAATTTTTATGAACCTATAATGAAATTTTATTAATTAAGGTGTAAAACCAGAGATAAAAACATAGGCTTAGGTGCTAGGGACATTCTCAAGTAGCCGAAGAAAGAACGGAGGCAATTGGAGAAAGAACGACGCATACGAATAATGGAAATTGTTGCCAGATTTCGAAAAGTTCATCTCGGTTGATGGACAGGTTGCCTAAACTGATCACCGGTGGCCTATCTCTAGGTGTGGGTTGAATTAGACCCAGATGGACCAATATATAATAATTTTTATTGAGTCGAGTCTTGATTATTTTGTTCCTGAAGGAACTTGGAGCCTATTGACAAGGAAATTGGCTACATTACGAAATTAAGTGAATGTATGTGATGATGATCATTGTTTGTGATGGATTTGTATGATATTCTTGATTTGGAAAATGATGTGACGATGACGTGAACGTGTACGAAGCTGTGATGCAAGTAGGCGTCCCACAATACGAATCCATGACACAAGTAGGTGATCCGCATATTGCATTGATCCCCTATAGTGCTTTGACCGACCAATATGGAGGATGTATGGTAAGAGACCTTTTATTGCAAGAGACAAGTCCAACACGTGAGTCCAGTTTGTATGCGAGGATAACAAGCATTTATGTTTCACACAAGGTGAGTCCAGGAAAGTGAGTCGTATATGCGATTGGTGCGACGGTGGACAATAGGTGATCCTTTAGCGCATGAGGCAAGTCCACGGAAGTGAGTCCACATAGATGTGATGCGATACCACTAGATGTACATGATTGTTATGTATGGAGTAACTAATAGGATGTGAGGTGATCGAGCGTTATGCTCATATCATGTTATAGTATTATCTTTTGTAGTATATGTAGAGAATGTATAGCTCACTCACCAAACTTATGTTCGACCCACTCCTCTTTTCCCTTTTTATCTACATATCTAGATTAATGAAGTTTGGAGATGAGATGGTATGGAAGACATGAATGTAGCAACTCGTAGTTTCGAATACTTCATCTTTTAATATCTGAACTTCTTAAATATGGTTGAGTGTTATAAATGTGATTTATTACCTTATTAAACTCCTTTTAATTAATAACTAATGATAGGAAACTTTTTTCTAAAATTTAAAATAAATACTTTGAAGAAATTTCGATAATGTGATAGAAAATCGACTTATTGATAAACAGTTTTTTATTCAATATACTATGTTCACACTTTGTTTACATGTCTAAATATCATAAGTATCACTAGTACCTAATAAAAATATTTTCACTAAATATGGTTAACTAGATACCTTTGGAAAGCTTGTAGAAGGTGTGAGTTGGAGATATTTTGAGTGGATATATTTTTTTGGCTTTTGAGGTGGAAAGTAAGTCATATGGAGGCACAAAGAGGCAATGATGCTTGGCCGACGAGAGAGGATGAGGGAAATGTTATGGTGACCACTTAAATTTCTATATAAAGGACACCATACACATAGAAAACACATTCACAATTTTAGGCAATAAATCAAAGCTCTTCGTTCTCTTTTCTCTTCATAAATTCCTAAAGCAGAAAGCAACTCAAATCAACTCAAACTCTCTCAAACTCAAGTATAAAGCTTACAACAACTATTTGCAACTTAGAGCTTGAATATTTAGAGCACAGTGCCTCAAAGCCATCAAGGCCGTGAGCACCCAAGGGCTTTTTAGCCAAGACCGTGAGCAAAAAAGGTGAAGGTGGGAGGTTTTAGGAGTTTTCAAGGTTGAGGTAGGAAGTGAAAGATTTAGCTTGGTTGTCTTCTTGTTGATGAGAAATCTCACCATTTGAATGAATATGACGCGTGTGTGTGTATATGCTTATTTAACCATAGTATGTTGCTTGACTTATATTGTTATATTTGTTGTGATTCTTGCTTTGGAAAGCAAATGGCATACATAAATAATGTATTTGGACTTGTATGACTTTCTATTACTTGTTGAATAGCCTTTACATAAAGCATATAGTGTTTGGTTTGACTTGGATTGGACCGGACTTTAGTTTGGTAGGGTTTTAGCGAATGGTTGCTATAGAAGCACTTAGGAATTACCTTGTGTTCGGCAATTTTTATAATAATTATTATAGAGATTCCAAGAGTTTCTCATCATGATTGTGATGTATATTGTATGTATTGTTTACTACCAAAAGATTGGAACTTAAAAAGTTTGTTAATATATCGAAAAAGGGTGAAACTTTCGAGTATATAAAACTGCTTAGTTTTGCTGTCTGTTACAGCACTCAACGCTAGCATTTTCTAGCCGCTGTAGCAACTCTCATTTTAAAGCATTTTGGAAATGCCATGGTTTCTATTTTGATCTTTAATTGTTTAAAGTTGATTTTTAATTTAAGCATTACTCTTCAATCTTTTTAGAAGCGTTTTCTAACTTATATTAAAGTAATTTAAAAGTGGTTTGGAATTTAAATATATTCTTAATAATCAATTATGAATTATTAAAGTAGAAGGTTTATTTTAAATAAAAGAAAATATACCTTTTGAAGTTATTAAATAAATTATAAAACATATATTTTAAGTGATATTTGAAAAAATGTTTAAACCATAATTATAAGTATTTAAAGTATATTTTAAGTATATATAGTTTTTAGAAAATTAATAAATCATTTTGTTAAAGTAATATTAAAAAGCTTATGTAATATAATATCTTTTAAATTGTTTTCAGAATTTTATTAATTATCTTAGCTTATAAATAAATTATTATACGTATATCTATAACATTGTAAAATGGGTTTTAAGTTATAAACAAATGTTTTACAATGAGGCTTAGGAGTTGCTTAAGTAGCTTAATCGTGCTTTGTTTTTATTACTTGCTTATGTAAAGTAATTAATTCTATACTTAGCGGTAAAAGCTGACGAAGTAGGCTTGTCTATCTGTGAGAGTTAAGAATGATGTTCGAGTAGGCTTTAGAAGCAATAATTTTCTACCTATTAGCTTCACTCTTGACCGAGGAATAGTAAGTTGAGAAGGTCAAAAATGTGATAAGTATACAAAACTTGGTTTACATAAACGATTGTTTTTTGAACTAGATAGTCGATTAGTCAACTATCAAACTTGACCAATTAGCTTAGAAAGTATATGAAAGCTTCATGGTTTCATACGGTCTGAGATCCTTTGGAGAGGGCCCATTGGTATAAATCATCTCTAGCTTTAAGAATTGTATATATACGAGACCCCCTAGATTGGACTCCTTTATATGTAGCTCGCTTACTTGTAAAGCCTTGGAATTTAGTTAACTAGAAATTCATCATTTTAGTTTTGAAGAGTTCGGGATCATATAAGTTAACTTATGTATTACTTACTGTAAACTTCAAAACCAATATATGAGTCTACGTTTTAAAAGCCGGTCTGAAGTAAAATGTTATAGAGTTGAACTGTCTATCCTAAAGTTAAGTCCAAGGGCGAGGTCAACATTAACATTTCAGAATAATGCTATAAAATTAAACTATCTATCATAAAGTTAAATCAAAGGGAGATGTCAGCATAAGCATTGTCGGACGACTTATGTTGGAATCCATGAAAGGGTTCGTGATCTATTAGAGTGATGAAGACTCGTGTGAGAGATGTTGAACACAACTTCACCATCGAAAATGACCAAAAATAGAGTAGAATGCACAGCCTGGGGTTTAGCTAACCCAAAGGGGTATATCAACTCAATGCCTAGATATTCTTATTGATGTTGCTAGCAGAAGTTATTGATACATGGTTCCACGTGTTCGGACATAGGCCAGTTGTGTTTACCCTAATGGCACGTTTTATCTAGAGATATACGTCGCACGAAAGGGACATTCTGACCCCTGTTAGGAGGCTGGCCTTAGTATATCTGAGGTTTTCTCCAATAGAAAATCCATATGTGAATGTACCTTAGCGATTTTAGATGTACATCTAATATTATTGTATTGTGAGATGCGTGCAACATAGCTAATTTTTTATTTATATTTTTCTCCCTAGACACTATCTATTATATCCCTATATTTACTTATCAGATGGTTTGGTTTTTTAGAGAGGAAAACTGTTATGGTGATTCGTATGGTCTCAGAAGTTACTGTTATATAGATGCATGTATCTTGAGTTTCTTATACTAGACTTAAGTCTGACACGTGATTTTTATTTTTCCTAAATTCTTCATGTACTCTTTCAAGTAGGCCGATTAAAGCAGGTTTGACTTTAGACGCTTTAGTGCTTCTGGAGATTGGAGGCTTTCATTTATCTATCTATTTCTATTTTCGTTTCACTATTATTATGTATGTATCAACATTTTGAGGATAGGCAGTGATAACTACTCAGGCTAATGATAGTTGTAACGACCCATAATTTAATCACTTTGAACATGAATAGTTAATATATTTTTAAATGATTAAATAATGGATTTTATATCTAAAATTATTAACCCTGCCTAATAAAACAGATTAGTATAATTACTTGCCTAATAAAACAAGAGATGATTATAAACCCTGCCTAATAAAACAGAATAGTATAATTACTTGCCTAATAAAAACAGAACAGTATAATTACTTGCCTAATGAAACAAAATAACATAATGATTATTATATTCCATGCGGATGGTTACCATTGGACCAAAATATAATCGAATCAGGTTCTTCCATGCGGATGGTTGCCATTGGACCAAAATTTGGTCGAATCATGTTATGCCATAGTTGATAAGGAGGATTCCTATTGGACCAAAATGTGGTCGAATCAAATTAAGCCATCAAGATTTTTTCTATTGGACCAAAATGTGGTCGAATCAAATTAGGCCATAAGGCTGGTTTCTATTGGACCAAAATCCAGTCGAATCTGGTTAGGCTATAGGAAATGACTAAAGTACCCTTCTCTTCATCTATAAATAGCCAAGTCCATATCTCATTTTAATTCATTCGCAAACTAAAGAAAAGAACTAAAATTCATTATAAAAGGTGAAGTATTCCAAGTCTCCATCAAAGCAAATAGGATGTGAGCATATTCCTTGTTTTCATAGTTTAGTGGGTAATACTTATTTCGTGAGTATATTCCTTGTTTTCATAGTTTAGTGGGTATAACTTATTCTATGAGTATAATTTAATTATTTTACAGTCAGTGTAATCTTAATCTCTTTCCTTTAACTCATTCACATTTTAACAAATGTTGTGTTAACTATTGATTGTAAATTGTTAATAATAATGAGTCTGTTATTATTATTGTTATTATTTTTGTTTGGTCGTTTGATTTGTGCTCGGCCAGTTTATGAGAAATAACTTTGATGTTTAGTTAAAGGGAACTTACACCACCTTTTAACTTAGGATTAACATTTAGTGACTTTTTGGTTAAAAGAAAATAACACCACTTTTAGCTATCTCATTTGATTAAGAGGGAGCTTCACCCCTCTTGGTCGTATTCTCCTTTAAAGATGATGGGTTTAAGTTATGATTCGAATGCAAGTTTTAAATCTTGGTTTAAAGTATTTTAAAGGAGCTTTGAAATTTATATAATGATTTAAATAGGTTATTTATGGAAAGTAAGTAGTCCTATACTTGGCACTAAAAGCCGATGAGTAGATTGATCCTCTATCTGTGAAATCTGGAACCGAAGTGTCTAGGCAAGGCTAGGAGCAACCAATGCCCTGACTTACCTGGCTTTGTTTCTGGACCAGGGGTAGAGTAAGTCGAGAATATCGGAAATGTGACAACTGTAGGAGATTTGATTTCCATAAATGATCTTTATAATTATAATGGAAAACATTCGCATTTCTTATAGACAATTGTTTTTGACCCATCTAAGTATGCTTTTGAAATATGAAATCCTCCCAAATGTTTTGTGAATATACTTATACCGATGAGATAAGTATATGGATATTTTCCAAGCATTGAAAAAGTATAAGATTTAATTTCCATATACGATCGTTTTGTTATCCCCGATAGCTGATATCTTGGCTATCAATTTTGATACCCTTCTTCCTTTTGTTTTTGGTTCGTCAATCTAAGACGATTTGTTGCTTATTTAGAGCATTGGTATCCTTTATCGGAAATGACTAAATAAAGAGCGAGTGGGATCCAAGTTATGTGGGATTGCTCCCATTAGGGTATTTTTACATCTACTCTAGATTGGTTTCGGTTGTATGCGCACAGAGATATGAAATACTCGGATACTCGGTAAGGTTGGCGGGGTCCGGCTTGGAGGTTTCCGAGAGCCATCGTAGTTCTCAAGTATATTTTCTAGAGGTGTATTTTTGATAAGGGGGGCGCACCCTCCTAGTCATTATTGGAAAAATTCCTTTTCCTTATTTTTGATTCAAATCTTTGGATTGATTCTTTCTTAATTGCATCGGGAAGCGTCTTGCACTCTTCGCGATGTTTAATTATTTGTGTCCATTCTTTTATGCTTGGATGTTGTCCTTGTAAGGGAAACCCATTCTGTGTTTTTGCGACGTGGTCCCACCGGTTATTTTGTGTGTTCTATTTTTTTATTTGGAGTTTACTCATGCCGGACTTATTGTCTGACCCGAATTGTTTGTTTTCCCTAAACTCTTGGGTACTCATTTATATTTGAGTAGTCCGGAAATGACAGTTTTCTTTGGGCTCTTTTGAAGATGGTGGACGAGCAGGAGGCTCCTTATCTATCTAGCTATTTATTTCTGCTGTTATGAGATGTTGGCTCTATGTATGTATATTTAAAGGCAGGTTGTTATAACTACCTAGACTGATAGTAGTACTTTTGTTGTAACTCTGATAACTCCATGTTGGGAGTAACCTTATGTACTGTCTTATTTTTATGTTATATTTAACCGTTCCGTTGTGAGATTATTGTTGTGTTCTTATATTTTACCTCATGACAACTCATCTTTTAGATACTTGGGCAACGACACATGAATACCATGGATGTATTAAGTGTCGTTCTCAGGGGTCAGAAAGGTGGGTCGTTACAGTTGGTATCAGAGCTTTGGTTGAGTGAACACCTTAGCCTGATTGGGGTAAAACTCATTAGAGATAGGGTAAGTGATGCCCTAGAATGAGTTAATCTTGAGAGAGCGTATTTGTAATATTTATAATAATAATATTTATCCTCTAAAGTCTAGTTTTAGATCCTTTGGTGTTATTTCCTTAAACCATTTTAATCCTATTTTTGTATTCTAAAGATACCTATTATTTGTTCAGATAATAGAATATGAATACAAGAAGAGGAGGAAGGAGAGGATCTGGAACTAGCATGGCTACCAATGGTAGGGTACCTAGAAATGCTACCATGTCAACTGTAGATTCGGTAGAGGAAATGTTAGTGCAAGTTCAAACCCCTATGAACTTTGCAGCTTTGTGTAAGAATTTAATCACTTTGGGCGGGAAACCATTCTATGGGACTGAAGATATTCTTGAAGTGCAGATGTGGCTTCAAATTTGTGAAAGAATATTTGGAGATCTTCGGTTGGAGGATGCGGAGAAATGACTGTTGGCATCAAAACAACTTCAAAAGTCGGCAATGGATTGGTGGGATTCAGAAACAGCTAGTACTCCGGAGGGGGAGTTTTCTTGGGCCCAGTTCAAGGAAGTTTTTGAAGCACAGTTTATTCCAGAAGCCGGAAAAACTCAGTTATTTAGAAGTTTCATTGACTTAAAGCAAGGTGATATGACCGTGTCGTAGTATGAGCATAAGTTCAATGCGTTGTCCCATTTTGGACTTGAATTTATATACATACCGCTCAAGAAAAATGAAATGTTTGCGAATGGAATGCGACCAGAGTTCCATCATGAAATGACTAATCATCTTATGGGTACGTTCACCAACATTATTAGCATGGCTTTGAGGTTTGAGGCTCTTGATATTAAGGAAGGTGTCCAGAAGGGTGTAGTACCAACAATAAGTGCCAAGCCTTTATCAGTTATACTAGTTGAAAGAAAGCCAAACTTCAAGCGTAAGTTTAAGGGAAAGAAGCAGGGTGCAGGGAAGAAACCCGAAGATGGCGCTCCAGCACAGAAGAAGCAGACCAACTTGGCCAACATTCTTTGTTTCAAGTGCAATAAGATGGGCCACTTTGCAAATCATTGCCTAATTGCCACATGTTTTAATTACGGCCAGCCAGGACATATGAAGAATGAGTGCCCTTTTCCTAAAAAAGGATCTCAAGGATAGACATTTACCATTGAAGAGATACCATCCACTTCTTCAGATCAAAAAGGGAAGCAACTGTTGCAAGGTACATTATCCATCTATGATATTCCTGTAAGGGTGCTATTTGATACAGGAGCTTCCCATATTTTTATTTCTTATGATCTAATGGACAAACTAAACCTTAAATATGTTATCATAAGTAATCCTCTTTGTGTGTCAAACCCAATTGGAGGTTCGACAAATCTTGACACCGTGTGTCTAAATGTACCTATTTCTTATCGAAATTGTCTCTTTCCTTTTGACTTGTTTTTTCTTGGGTTTATGGGTTTTGGAGTGTTGTTGGGAATGGATTGGTTATCTAAGTTTAAAGCTATCTTGGATTGTGGTAGAAGGCTCTAACGAGTTAGTGATGCAGGAGATGTTGGTGTTGATATTAGTTGTGAAGAGCCTAAGAAGTTAATTAGCAGTTTTCTCTATTCACTTGAAGTGGCTAAAGCGGAGCTAGGAGATGTGCTGTTTGTTCGAGATTTCACAGATTTTTTTGACGAGGTGCAAGGTTTACCTCCTCACCGTGAAGTCGAGTTCCGTATTGATTTGGTTCCGGGAACTAGACCTATTGTACAACCCTTATGAAGGATGGCTCCAAAAGATAAGAGGGAGTTAGAAAGGAAGACTTATGATTTGTTGCAGAAAGGCTCTTGATCCGACGTAGTACCTCGAGTTGGGGATCACCGGTCGTCTTTGTTACAAAGGCGGACGGTTCTCTAAGGTTATGCGTAGACTATTGGGAGTTGAACAAAAGGACTATCAAGAATAAATATCCTTTGCCAAGGATCGACGATATGTTTGACCAACTCCATGGTGCTCGGATATTTTCTCAATTAGATCTTGCCACCGGTTTCCACCAATTAAGAGTGGCAAAGGAGAGTGTTCTCTTAACAGCTTTTCGAACTCCTAAAAATTTCTACGAGTGGTTAGTTATGCCGTTTGGATTGATTAACGCACCCACTTATTTTGTAGACTTAATGAATCGAGTATTTCAAGACATTCTTAATAAATTTGTTCTCATCTTGATTGATGACATTCTTATCTATTCCAAGACAGAGGAGGAACACAAATATCATCTCCGTGTTGTACTCGATACCTTAAGAAGCCATGTGTTGAAGGCTAAATTTTCCAAGTGCCATTTCTGGAAATCCGAAGTTAGGTTTCTAGGGCATGTTATTTCGGGAGAAGGCATATCGGTGGACCCAGCTAAAGTTGTGGCGGTTCAAGACTAGAAGAAGCCCGAAAGTGCGATGGAAGTTAGAAGTTTCTTGGGATTGGCTGGTTTTTACCGTAGGTTTATCAAGGACTTCTCAAAGATTGCTTCTCATCTAACAAAGTTAACAAAGAAAGATGTTAAGTTTGTTTGGACTTTTAAGTGTGATCAAGCATTCAACGAATTGAAAGAGAAGTTGACTAGCGCTCCTGTATTAACCATTCCAAATGGGAGTGAAGGCTTAACCGTGTATATAGATGCTTGTGGAACCGGATTGGGAGCAGTTCTGATGCAGCATGGGAAAATTATTGCCTATGCGAGTCGACATCTAAAGCCGCATGAGAAAAGTTATGCTACACACGATTTGGAGCTTTTAGCTGTTGTCTTCGCACTAAAGATGTGGAGGCATTATGTTTTGGGTGAAAGGTTCGAGTTATACGCGGACCACAAATCCTTAAAATACCTTTTCACCCAGAAAGATTTGAATTTGAGGCAGCAGAGATGGCTGGAGTTTCTCACCTCTTATGATCTAGAGGTTCTTTATACCCCTGGAAAAGCAAATGTCGTTGCTGATGTACTGAGTAGGAATGTAGCAATGATTGCAAATATAGAAGTAAAGCCAGTATTATTATAGAGAATTGCATCCAGTCAAGAGGCAGATCCTATTTTAGCTCAACTTAAGAAGGATGTTGAAGAAGGTGTTGTTTCTAGCTTTGAGATTGATCTCCGGGGCATATTGAAAATGAATGGGCGTATTTGTGTTCCAGACTTTGATGGACTTAGGCTAGAAGTGTTAGCCAAATGCCACCTTTCAAAGTTATCTTTTCATCCAGGAGTGACCAAGATGTTAAAAGATATGAAGAGGGTATTCTGGTGGAAGGGGATGAAGCAAGATATTTCAATCTTTGTGAGTTGTTGTGCAAACTGCCAGCAGATTAAGAGTGACCAGTAGAAGACAGCTGGATTGCTTCAACCACTTGAGATCCCAAAGTGGAAGCGGGAGCAGATCTCTATGGACTTTATTGATAGGCTACCTAGGTCAAGAAGAGGTAACGATGGCATTTGGGTTATAGTCGATCGACTAACCAAGAGTGCCCATTTCATTCCTGTTAAGCTGACTAGGACTGCTACGAGTCTGGCGAGTTTGTATATGAAGGAGATTGTGAGACTCCATAGGATTCCTCGTAGTATTGTAAGTGACCGAGACCCGATATTCACTAGTAGGTTTTGGGAGGGACTGCAGAATGCTTTAGGGACTGAGCTAAGTCTAAGTACAGCTTACCATCCCCAAACAGATGGGCAGACATAGAGAGTGAACCGGATCTTGGAAGATTTATTGCGAGCATGCATTCTAGACTTCGGGGGTTCTTGGGAAGATCATTTACCCTTAGTCGAATTCACTTATAACAACAGCTACCAAGCAAGCATTGGTATGAGCCCTTTCGAAGCTCTTTATGGTCGTCCATGTCGTTCTCCTTCGTGTTGGGTTGAATCTGGAGACAGACTTGTTCTTGGACTCGACATAATCTTAGAAACCAATGAGAAGATAGCTGATATTAGAAGAAAGATGAAGGAAGTGCAAGATCGGAAAAAGTGTTATGCAGATCAAAGGCGTAGGGATCTAGAGTTCTTAGTCGGGGACTTGGTATTTGTAAAAGTCTCTCCTCTGAGAAGTGTCGTGAGGTTTGGAAAAACAAGGAAGTTAGCCCCTCGATATATTGGCCCTTTTCCCGTACTGGACCGGATTGGTAAACTTGCATATAAAGTGGAGTTACCAAATCGACTATCAGATGTGCATAACGTATTTCATGTATCTCATTTACGTAAGTATGTACACGACCCTTCGATGATAGTAGAACCAAGACAACAAGTTGATTTGGAGGTTCAGCCTAACCTAACCATTCTTAGGCGAGCTATTCGTATTGTCGCTATAGATATAAAGCGATTAAGGAAGAAGGTTGTGAGTCTTGTTACGGTTCAGTGGAGTGGAGATGTTAGAGATTGTACTTGGAAAACTAAGGACTATATTAGGGATTCTTATCCCGAGTTGATGTAGTTGTTGTTTGTATTTTGTTGTTTCTTTTTAGTTTACTCACCAGTTGTGTTAAGGTCACTTTCCTTGTATCTTTGTGTGGTATATATGATATCATTTGGGTTTCTTTGATATTTAGAGTTTATCTGATTAATTTCGAGGAAGAAATTTTTTTAAGGGAGGATGTAATGACCCATAATTTAATCACTTTGAACATGAATAGTTAATATGTTTTTAAATGATTAAATAATGGATTTTATATCTAAAATTATTAACCCTGCCTAATAAAACAGAATAGTATAATTACTTGCCTAATAAAACAAGAGAGAATTATAAACCCTGCCTAATAAAATAGAATAGTATAATTACTTGCCTAATAAAAACAAAACAGTATAATTACTTGACTAATGAAACAAATAGCATAATGATTATTATATTCTATGCGGATGGTTGCCATTGGACCAAAATCTGGTCGAATCAAGTTCTGCCATGCGGATGGTTGCCATTGGACCAAAATTTGGTCGAATCATGTTATGCCATAGTTGATATGGAGGATTCCTATTGGACCAAAATGTGGTCGAATCAAATTAAGCCATCAAGATGTTTTCTATTGGACCAAAATGTGGTCGAATCAAATTAGGCCATCAGGAAGTTTTCTATTGGACCAAAATGTGGTCAAATCAAATTAGGCCATAAGGCTAGTTTCTATTGGACCAAAATCTGGTCGAATCTGGTTAGGCTATAGAAAATGACTAAAGTACCCTTCTCTTCATCTATAAATAGCCAAGTCCATATCTCATTTTAATTCATTCGCAAACTAAAGAAAAGAACTAAAATTCCTTATAAAAGGTGAAGTATTCCAAGTCTCCATCAAAGCAAATAGGATGTGAGTATATTCCTTGTTTTCATAGTTTAGTGGGTATTACTTATTTCGTGAGTATATTCCTTGTTTTCATAGTTTAGTGGGTATAGCTTATTCTGTGAGTATAATTTAATTATTTTACAGTCAGTGTAATCTTAATCTCTTTCCTTTGACTCATTTACATTTTAACAAATGTTGTGTTAACTATTGATTGTAAATTGTTAATAATAATGAGTCTGTTATTATTCTTGTTATTATTCTTGTTTGGTTGTTTGATTTGTGCTCGGCCAGATTATGAGAAATAACTTTGATGTTTAGTTAAAGGGAACCTACACCACCTTTTAACTTAGGATTGACATTTAGTGACTTTTTGGTTAAAAGAAAATAACACCCCTTTTAGCTATCTCATTTGATTAAGAGGGAGCTTCACCCCTCTTGGTCGTATTCTCCTTTAAAGATGATGGGTTTAAGTTATGATTCGAATGCAAGTTTTAAATCTTGGTTTAAAGTATTTTAAAGGAGCTTTGAAATTTATATAATGATTTAAATAGGTTATTTATGGAAAGTAAGTAGTCCTATACTTGGCACTAAAAGCCGATGAGTAGATTGATCCTCTATCTGTGAAATCTGGAACCGAAGTGTCTAGGCAAGGCTAGGAGCAACCAGTGCCCTGACTTACCTGGCTTTGTTTCTGGACCAGGGGTAGAGTAAGTCGAGAATATCGGAAATGTGACAAGTGTAGGAGATTTGATTTCCACAAATGATCTTTATAATTATAATGGAAAACATTCGCATTTCTTATAGACAATTGTTTTTGACCCATCTAAGTATGCTTTTGAAATATGAAATCCTCCCAAATGTTTTGTGAATATACTTATACCAATGAGATAAGTATATGGATATTTTCCAAGCATTGAAAAAGTATAAGATTTAATTTCCATATACGATCGTTTTGTTATCCCCGATAGCTGATATCTTGGCTATCAATTTCGATACCCTTTTTCCTTTTTTTTGGTTTGTCAATCTATGACGATTTGTTGCTCGTTTAGAGCATTAATATCCTTTATCGGAAATGACTAAATAAAGAGCGAGTGGGGGCTAAGCTATGTGGGGTTGCTCCCATTAGGGTATTTTCACATCTACTCTAGATTGGTTTTGGTTGTATGCGCACGGAGATGTGAAATACTCGGATAAGCGGTAAGGTTGGCGGGGTCTGGCTTGGAGGTTTCCGAGAGCCATCGTAGTTTTCAGGTACATTTTCTAGAGGTGTACTTTTGATAAGGGAGGCGCACCCTCCTAGTCGCTGTTGGAAAAATTTCTTTTCCTTATTTTTGATTCAAATCTTTGGATTGATTCTTTCTTAATTGCATCGGGAAGCGTCTTGCGCTCTTCGCGATGTTTAATTATTTGTGTCCATTATTTTATGCTTGGATGTTGTCCTTTTGAGGGAAACCCATTCTGCGTTTTTGTGACGTGGTCTCACCAGTTATTTTGTGTGTTCTATTTTTTTATTTGGAGTTTACTCATGCCGGACTTATTGTCTGACCCGAATTGTTTATTTTCCCTAAACTCTCGGGTACTCATTTATATTTGAGTAGTCCAGAAATGACAGGTTTCTTTGGGATCTTTTGAAGATGGTGGACGAGCAGGAGGCTCCTTATCTATCTTGCTATTTATTTCCGCTGTTATGATATGTTGGCTCTATGTATGTATATTTAAAGGCAGGTTGTTATAACTACCTAGACTGATAGTAGTACTTTTGTTGTAACTCTGATAACTCCATGTTAGGAGTAACCTTATGTACTGTATTATTTTTATGTTATATTTAACTGTTCCGTTGTGAGATTATTGTTGTGTTCTTATATTTACCCCATGACAACTCATCTTTCAGATACTTGGGCAACAAAACATGAATACCATGGATGTATTAAGTGTCGTTCTCAGGGGTTAGAAAGGTGGGTCGTCACAATAGTACTTAGGTTTTGTAACTCTGAAATTACTGTGTATTTTGGAGTAACTCTTTGCACTGTCTTTTTAGATATTGTATGTTATGTTTCCGCTTGTGAGATTATGATATTGTGTTCTTTCTTTCTCGTTCTATTTCATTTTCTCTTTATTTTACCCTAATAATCTTTCTTTTCGGCACTTAGGTATTCGGCACATGGATATCGTGGATGTATTAGTGTCGACATTCGTAGATCAAAAAGTCTGGTCGTTACATTTGGTATCAGAGCGAAGGTTTAGCGAATACCATGGACTTGGTTGGGTATGGCTCTTTAGAGATAGGGTAAGTGACACTCTAGAATGAGTTGAGTGTATTATATATATACGAAAGTGTGTCCTTTTCCAATAACCTATCCCTTTGTAGTATTTCCTTAGGAATAAATCTTTCTTTGAAATAACTCTATTCTTAATTATCCTAAAGATGTTTTGCTATGTTTAGGTAGTAAGAACTATGAGTGCTAGAGCTGCTAATGCTAAAGGGGGAGGTAGAGGTAGATGTTGAATGAGTAGTATTGTTACTAATGGTGGGAATCAGGCATCAATAAATGCCACTACTATCGAGGAACCAATGGTGAATGTTGTGGAAGAGGTCGTGCATGTTCGGCCATAGATGAACTTTTCTTCGCTATGGCATGACTTTGAGAGGATGGGAAGTAAGAGGTTCAATCGCACTGAGACTTTCTTTGAGTTTCGAATATGACTTAGTTTCTGTGATAGGATATTTGGAGACATGGAGTTGGATGATGCGATGAAGATTCATTTGGAATTGCGACATTCGATTGATGCTGCAAATGATTGGTGGGGTTCGATCACTGCAGATGTCCAAAAGAACGAATTCTCTTAGATCCAATTCAAGAAAGTGTTTGAAATGAAGTTTGTTTCGAAGGTCAAAAGGACTATGTTGTTTAGGAGCTTCCTAAATCTAAAGCGTGAGGCTATGTCAGTTGCTGAGTATGAGGACAGGTTCAATGCATTATCTCGGTCCAGACTTGGGTTAATAGATACACCGTTGAAGAAGACTAAGATGTTCATTGTAGGTATGCATCAAGAGTTTTAGAGGGACGTGATAAATTATATTCAGGAATCATTTGTGAATCTGATAGGTATGGGTTTGAGGTTCAATAGTTTAGCTCCAAACCCGTTTCTATCTACACCAATTGGAAATAACAAGCGTAAGTTTCAGCCGTCGAAGGATGTTTCCAATATGGCCTGTTATAAGTGTGGACAGAAGGGACATTTTGTTAGGAATTGTTGATCAGGTGGGGGATGACAAGTGGTTAAAATGGCAATTACAAAGATACCGAAGCTTGAGCCACAGACAGCTGCAGGGTCGTTTATTCCAAAGCCGAGTTAGTATAATTGCCACCAGCCAGGTCATATGGTCAGAGATTTTCTGATGCTTCAGAAAGGACACTAGCCTAAGGTTTTTGCACTTGCTTCAATACCTTCCATTTTTGCAGTTGCAAAGGGGAAGGAGGATCTTAAAGGTATATTATCTGTTTATGGCATCCTTGTTCATGTTTTATTTGATACTGGGGCTTCATATGGTTTCATATCCCGTAACATCGTTGATTGACTGAAACTGGAACCTAGTATAGTTATTAACTATATTTGTGTGTCGAATCTTGTGGAGGGCTTGGCCAACCTTAATATATTGTGTTTAGGAGTTCTGGTTACTTACTATGACCAAATCCTTCCATGTGATATATATGTTCTTGGGTTTTTGTGGTTTGATGTTTTTCTTAGGATGGATTGGTTGGCTTGGAATCATGTAGTCTTAGATTGTGTTAAGAGAACCATGGTATTAAAGAAAGGAATGGAGGTTCTGCTAGTGTCTTGGGAGGAACCTATCGTGTTAATGAGTAGTTTCCTTTTCTCTTGATGTGGCGGAATGGGAGTTAGGTTTGATCTTAATTATGCAGGATTTGCGTATGTGTTTTAAGGGATGTCTGGTTTACCACCTCATCGTGAGATTGAATTCCATATTGATTTGGTTCGAGATGCTAAACCTATTGTGTTACCTATTCATAGGCTATCACCAAAGGAAGAGTTAGATTTAGCTAACAAGGTCAGCGATTTAGAGAATGTTTTAGCTGATGTATTTACTAGGACGTATGTGGTTATGGCGAACACAAAAGTGCATCTAACCCTTATTATTCATACTGAAGGTAATAAACTGAGAAACCTTCATATTGCAAGGATAGCTAAAGCGATGAGTGAGAATGAGGCACCAAAGAGGTGGTCGAGACTTGAGGTTGATAGTCGTGGTATAGTGAGGATGAAAGGAAGGCTATGTGTTCCTGAAGTTGATAGGATTAGGCAAGAGTTATTGACATAATGTCATCATTTGCGACTTATGATACATCCTGGAGTTACAAAGATGTATCAGGATATGAACCATACTTTTTGGTGGGAAAGTATGAAGAGGGATTTCTCCATATTTGTGAGTTGGTGTTCTAACTGCCAACAAGTCAAAGACAGTAATCAGAAGACAACCGGATTGCTTCAGCCACTTGATATTCCTAAGTGGAAGTGGGAGCAGATATCTATGGACTTTATAGATAGGCTATCTCGATTGAGGAATACTACGAGGACGGCTTCTAGTTTAGCTAAGTTGTATGTTAAGGAGATCGTCAAGCTTCACGGTGTTCTTTATGATATTATGAGTGATAGAGATATGATATTCATAGGTCAATTATGAAAAGGGCTGCATGATGCCTTAGGGATAGAGCTGAGTTTGAGTACAGCTTACCATTCCCAGACTGATGAGCAGCCGAAGAGAGTTAACTATGTCTTAAGGGACTTGCTTCAGGCTTGTATATTAGATTTGGGTGGTTTATGGGAAGAACATGTGTGGAGTTTTCGTACAACAACAGTTACCAGACTAGCATTGGTTAAAGCCTTGTATAATAGGCCTTGCAAATCTCCATCATGTTGGATGGAACCTAGAGATCACTTAATGCTTGGGCCGGATATGATTCGAGAGGCACCGAATAAGGTAATGGAGATTCGAAAACATATAAAGGAAGTGCAGAATTAGCAAAAGAGTTATGCAAATCAGAGGCACATGGATTTGGAGTTCTCATTTGGGGACTTTATGTTCATAAAGGTTTCTCCAGTGAGAAGTATTGTTCGGTTTGGAAGGACGAGGAAGTTGGCTCCTTGATATATAGGACCGTTTACTATAATGGAGAGGATTGTTACACTTGCATATAGAGTCGAGTTACCAACTAGGCTATCGTGTTTCATGTTTCACATTTGCATAAGTATGTGCACGATCCTTCTTTGATAGTGGAAGCATCAAAGTAAGAAGACTTGGAGGTTGAACCTTACTGGACTATACTAAGGAAACTTGTTCACATTATTGATTGAGATGCAAAGCGAATGGGGACTAAGGTTGTGAAGTTGGTTAAGGTATAGTGGAGTGAGGATGCTAGGGATTGTACATGGGACACTAGGGATAGCGTGATGGAGTCCTATTTTGAGTAGCTTATAAATTAACAGTTTCTTATCTTATTATAGCTTTTGTAGTGTGTTCGCCGTCTGAGGTGGAGTCCCTTAATATGCATTTTGGTTTGTATGTAATTCTAGCAGTACTCTATATATGTACTTGTTCTTTCATTCTTCTTTGATCGTTGTTCTTGTTTGAATTTTGAGGATGAAATGTCTTAAGTGGGGGAAATGTAGCGACCCGTAATTTCGAACACTTCGTCTTTGAATTTGAAATATGATAAAGTGTTATAATTGTGTCTTTATAACCTTATTAAACTCCCTTCAATTAATAACTAAAGATAGGGAACTTGTTTTTGAAATTAGTTTGTAGAAATAAATACTTTGAAGAAATATCGATAGTGTAGCCAAAAATTATTTTATCGATAAACGTCTTTTTATTCAATATAAATTGTTCAAACTTTGTGTAAACTACACCATACTACCTATATTGCCACACGCGAATGTGGAAAATTTACCATGGATTTGAGCCATCACAAAATTTATTGCCACGGCTACAGGCCATTGCAATTTTACCACGGTTCAAGTCCATTGTAGAGTTCCACTATTTTTCGGTAAATTGTTGGACCTCCCTTGTGTACGTACGCTTCTCGAATTACTACGCCCGTTCCCAGTAATACACTACCAAATTTCTTGTCCAAAAAAATAAGTACGTGCCCTAATCACGCCTCCTCTCTCCGTCTCTTGTTCCACCTCCAGCCCACTCCATCTTTCAAGTGTCACCACCTCACTACCTTGCAAGTTCCACCCCACTCTCTCGCTTCTAGTTTGACAGAAATATGCCGATCAATTCTATTGATTTTTTCATATAGGTATCGGTTTGAGTTTTATGTAGACATATGTATCGATTTGATTTTTGTAAATAGGTATCGATTTGATTTTTATAGACATGTATTGATCGGTTCTATCTCTCGCTCGTAGTCTTGCAGTTTTTGCAAATTCTATTGAAATCAAGGTTCCAGATTCCGTCCGGCACGTCGGAACCCCAACCATCTCGGCCAGGTTCTAGCGATGACCGTAACGGAATCGGCTAATAAACTCGTTCCATCATCTTGAGTGAAAAAAATTACAGTAAGGTAAAAATAAAAAGAAATAAAATAGACAGCTTTAAATCATATCATTCATAAAGCAATAATCTTAGCATGCTTCAATCAATTCAGGTTAACATTTTGCTAAAAAAATCAGACAACAAATCACGGTCTCAACTTTCAAACTTGCAAAGAATCGATATTTGGCTATAAATATCATAACAATCTCAGAACAATACACAAAAACTCACTAAATTGAAGCCATGGGTAGTCAAAGGTTACTTCTGGAAGCGGGTATTCGATTTCGAATTTGAAGCCATGTGCAACACAGCTTACCCCATGCGATCAAATTAAGGCGTGCGACTTGAAGTAGGTATTCGATTTTTTTGTCTGAAACCATGAATTAAAATCGACGTTGGCGTTTAAGCGGTAAAAAATTAGGGCAAATTGCTTGGAGATGGAGTAATTAACTGGGTTGGGCTTTAAATTAGATTAGTTGACTGTGTTGTATAATTACTTAGGAATGAATGTTATTTACTAGCTGGTCCTTTAATACATAATTCATGCTGGTCCTTTAATATTTATGTTTACTAGCTGGGCTTTAGAATTAGGTTAGTGAACAACTACATATTAGTATCTGTTACTAAATATGAGCATTTTGGGTATGTTTTGAATACTGATGCTCATGACATGCACAACATAGATCATATCTTACTAAAATAATATAAGTTGATGACATAGTGCATGTTTACTTTTAATTTGAATAATTCAAAACATATATGTAGCTTGATTATTTTATATAATGTTCATTGTTTTTTGTTATAATTTTTTTAGTTAAACTGAAGTGGATATTAACAAATTTATGTTATATAATTTGTATAATTTTTGTTAATAATTTAGGTACATGAATATGGAAAATCGTGATATTGTTTGGAATTACTGTACGACAGTCGGTATCAATAAAAAGAAAACAAAGTGCAATTATTGCCATAAAGAAATTTCTGGTGGAGGTGTAACACGAATGAAAAAACATTTGGCAGCAATGGCTGGCGATGTTGCACCATCTCCAAACGTTCCTAAAGAAGTAAGAAAACTTATACGGAAAAATCTAATCACAAAGGGAAATGAACGAAACCAGGGGATGCTTGAAAAACAACGTGTGCAAGAAGAATTGGCAAGCATGCCCGAATAACAAAATTTAGATGCCGGAAGTGATTGAAATGAAGATGATAGAGATGTTCAACATGCCTTTCGAGCAAGTAAAGAATCTTATATTAGTGATGAAAGACAATGTTCAGGCGTAGGATCTAGCGGAGTAAAGCGCACCGATCGTTCTAAATCCCTAAGAGTGGATAATGATTTTGAGATATGTGCAGTTTCTAGGATAAATTCATATGTTCAAACACGAGGGGTTAGATCTCAACCTTCAATTAAAACTGCAATAAAAGGCATTAAAGATGCCAAAAAGCATATAGGACGTGTAATATCTAATTTTTTATTTAAACAATAGTGCCCATAATGCTGTAAGTAGTCCTTATTATCAAACAATGGTTGATGCCAATGCAGAAGCTGGTCCTGGAGTTAAAGCACCCACCTTAGGTGAACTTTTGAAAACTTATTTAGATTTAAAGTGCGCTGACATTAGACAACATACTAATACTTACTCCAATTTTTGGAATGAGTATGGTTATACGTTGATGTGTGATGGTTGGAGCACACAAAATAGAAGAAAAATCATAAATTTTCTTGTGTACACCACTCAAGGAATTATCTTTCTTAAATCTGTAGATGCTACTGACAAATTTCAAAGTTTCGAGTATATTTATGGTCTAATGGATAATGTTGTTGATTTTATTGGAGAAGATATAACTGTACAAATAGTAACTGACAATGGAGCAAATTATAAAGCTGCTGGTCAATTACCAATGGAAAAAAGAAGACAACTATATTGGACACTAGGTACAACACATTGCATTGATTTGATTTTAGAGGATATTTCAAAAGAAGCCGAGGTAAAAATTATTATATCAAATTGCCAGTCAATAAAATGATTCATATACAATCATGGTTGGTTACTTACAATAATGAGAAAAGAAACAAACAATAAAGAATTGATTCAGCCAGTGGTAACCAGGTTTGCTACTCACTTTGTTGCATTAGAATCCATATACACACATAAAGAGAATTTTATAAGGATGATCTATTCAGGGGAATGGAGTGCAAAGATTCAAAAACTCGGTCCTAAAGACAAAATAACAGCAATTCTTGTCTATAACTTGATTCATAGCAATAAATTTTGCGCTAATATTGCTGCTATTATTCTCCGATTTGGTTCACTTGCGAAAGTTTTAAGAATGGTGGACGATGATGATAAAGTAGAGATGGGATATTTGTATGAAGCAATGGATTGAGTGAAGGAATTACTTAAGAAAACCGTTGGTTCAAAACAGTGTCAAAGATGGTGGAATATAATCGATAAAAGATGGGAAAGACAGTTGCATCGACCTATTCATGCATCAGGTAATTCATTATCTATTACACAACTATACAAGTGCATATCATGTTAATAACTTCTTTGAACTATTCAACTCTTTTAGGTTATTTTCCCATTCCTCATATTCAATATGGAGACAAAGCAACAAATGATGATGAAGTTTTAAATAGATGGACAAACGTCCTTGAAAGAATGGTACTAGATATTACCATGCAAATTGAAATTTCGAAAGAGGTAATAAAACATAAAACTTGTTATCTATAAAATCTTCTCAACGGTGAAAGTATGAAAGAAGGAGCATCAGCATTGAGGTTTTGAAAATGATAGAATGGATTCAGCAAACATTAAACAAGGCTTTCGACAAGGTTAGAAAAGGGGGCTCCTAAGCATTAAGAAGACAGCTATATCATGATAAAAAAATCATATCAACCTTGTCGAAACCAAGATGAATAGAAGAAAAGGAAATACAAGAGATAATAGCATAAACAAAGCCTTTTGAAGTAGTTGAAGGGATACTGCAGCCAAGAGTCAAATATGTTATAAGCTTTCGAAGGGGTCGAAAGCATCATTTCGCTTCAATTACCTCCTTTTGAAACAAATACTTCAGCTTATATGAAGACGTTTCGAATAAGTTGGGAATACCTTTCGAAGACAACAAGTTGCAGCCACTCGCATACGCACCAAACTTCTCGAAGCTAAAGGTTCCACCATCATCCATATTCCACAGAAGGATATTTGTCGAAACAACCTCTTCGAAAGCATAAATAAGCCTTTCGAATTGGTCGAAACCATTCACAAATAAGAGGGGTTCCGCATCAATAAGGAAGCATGTCATCAAAAGCTACCTTTCACTTCAAAACCTTCAACGTCTCAACTCCATTGAAGCTCCGAAGATTCACCTATCGACAGAGTCGAAAGCTCGTGTACCTTCTCACTTGAAACAACAAAGGAACACAGGATGGAAAGGCACACATATCCCTTTTGATGATGTCAAAGGCACTCAAACCCATTCAAATGCGATGTTGAAGGATGCGCAGGTGTTAACGGCGACGAAAGGTTCCAAGGCCACCTTTCGACAAGACGAAAGTACTGATTCGAAAGGTGCCAACCCGCACCTATAAATAAGACCCTAGGGGTCTGGTTTTACAGATCCGAATTCTTTCACTCAATTCTTGTAGTTTCTTAAATTTGTAAACCCTAATTTTGAAATCAAATTGGGGAACTTGATCAATTTGTACAACATTAGCTTAATGAAAGAAAGATTATGATATTTTTCGTATATGCAGCAGTTTTGAAACTCTAATTGGATTCATTTACGATCTGTTTGTGTCAACTTAGTTGAAAGGTCAGCCTTCTAGTGAGTCGAAACCCTTTTCTTAACCAGTACTCTTAAAGTCTTAGTTTCTAAACCTTAAGATATCACAAAGTTACATTTCGAGTGAGTCAAAACCCTTAACTCAGCCTATCTCCTTGGATTTATAGGACAAAACCCAAGCCATCAAGGAAATTAGCTTTCGACGAAGTCGAAACCTATTAATTTAAACCATATCCTTGAATCAATAAAGCGACCTTAGGACATCCTAACCGCTTCGAAAGGGGGGTTTCGATAGGATTCGAAACCAAACCAATTAGTTAGAAAGGTATTTTTGAAGAGGAGTTTAACCATTCGACCGTAACGAAAGGAAACCAAAGGGTATTCTTAACTATCTTTACCTATTCAAAAGGCATTGGTTGCCTTCATCTAAAACTTGTTAACATTTTTGGCACTAGAAGGAGGGTTGAACCTTTGATTCACAATAACTTTCATCACAGATTAATTGCATAGAGTTCTCTATTTGAATGAAGAAAATGGTAAGAGCAAGGAATAACAACAAATTCCCTAATGAAGAAGCCGCGTCACGATCAACTTTGGAAAATGATATAGTCCCGAACTTCAACTTAGAAAATATGGAAATTGGACAACCTTTAGCCCTAATAAGATTGGAAAACAATGAGATTAAAGTGTAGAATCTACAACAATAAAAGATAGCTATGCAAGAACTTCTTGAAGGAGCTCCATCTCAAAGATCATGGAAGGTAATCGAAGGAGAAGATGAAGCGCAATCTCCAAATAAAGACCAAAATAAAAGACAAGAAAGTCAAGCTAAAAGAGCCCTTGAGCAATCAAATAGTTTAACCTCAGAAGATAAGGGAAATCATAGCAACAACATTCTCAACCAAATCAAAAAGGATACAGTAAAGGATGTACTCCATAAACTAGAGAAATATGTTATCCTGCAAAAATCTGCTTTTTCAAAAAAAATTATGGCAGTTAGCATCCCTCCTCACATCCAAATTCCCCCACTAAAGTATGATGGAACTACCGATCCAGATGATCACCTTGTAGCTTTTGAAACCTAGATGAAACATATAATGCTCTTAGGCCAGTTCGTTGCAAGTTTTTCCCGGTAACTTTTCAAGGAGCAACCATCAAATGGTGTGAGAATTACCAAGTGAAAACCATCCATTCTTGGGAAAAAAATTCTTATGACTTCGTGAAATAATTTTATATATTCAAAGACCCAACTATGGACTTTAGCTTGTTAGCCACTATCAAACAAAAACCAGGAGAACTAATTGACGAATATTTGAAAAGATTTAGTACAGAAGCATTAAAAGCAGGAAATGCAACCGATAGAGAAAAGCTTATGGTAGTTCGATCAGGATTGATCAAACAAACCCCTTTCTGGGAAGCCTTTATATTAATGGATGCAAAGATCTACAACACTTCTATTCCCGAGCTGAAAGATTTATCCGTTTAGATGAAATGTGCCATGGAAAGAGAAGATCGCGACAAGGCATATACGAAGAAAGGTCTATTTTCAATTACCCCAACCAAAAATCAAAGGATGGTAAAAGGATTTGGAAGAGGATTCCAGAAACCCAACTGTATAGCCTTAGATCAACCTCTTTCTCACATATTCGCTGCAGCAAGAGATGATGGAAGTTTCTTAACTACTCATAAAATACAAAGCCAGCTAGAACCCAGAAAAGGGGAATGTTATTGTGACTATCACCAAGTAAATGGACATAAGACCGATGAATGTCGCATCTTAGCAGGAATAATTTAGGATATGATCATATCAGGAACCTTAAAGGAATTCATTAAAGAAACTTAAAGACACTTCTTGTTCAAGCAAGAATAGCACAAACACTTGAAGCTTATCTTTCCATGTAAAAAGAAAGCAGCTTAGCAACTTCAAAATTTGGACCCTTACCAAACCATGAAGTCTTGCGGCATTAATTCAACTATGGATTTTCTTCTTTCACAATTTTTTAACTTGATTTGCAGTTCAATTTATACTTTGATTTATGCTAAAATTATTCATGTATTAATATAAAATTCGAGTGTCATTACAGGTAAAAACAAAACCAGTCCATGTAATTTAACGTACTCTTGAAGCACGACAAATTTCTAGCTACTTGAGAAAGACAGCTCAAATGCCTGATACAAAATGATTATCAACGTTTGAGTTAATGCAGTACAAAGACTTGCTTTCATGAAACCTCGGACCGTTATTAATCCTTTACCAGTTTCTGAGGAAAAACTTACAAATAGATTGTTCTGTTACTAAGCAATACCTACCAAGGTACAGTAATATATTTAAAGGAGAAAACAATGTACACCAACTCTATTTTTGACAAATCATCTTATTAAAAGAAATTTCCCAAACGTATCTTCAAAGAAAGACTATTTTCGATTACCTTACAACCTGGGGAAGACAACTATCTATCTATTCCCAGAATTGATTATTCAATCTTCCAAAGATATTATATAGCATTAGTAAATGCTAAAAATGGATTTTGATTACTCATGTTTAGACATCAACATTTTTCGAGTTTTGTGAAACTATCAATAAGAAGAAGCTTATTCATATTTTCTCAAGAAATGCTTTTAAATCAGTGAAAAGGTTGCTGACAAAAACTCTGTAGGGAGAGCCTATTCTTAGTTAAAAAACTATTGGTTCATGAATCGTGACCTCTTAGTCTTTTTATTTGAGATTCGTGTTTCCACTATGAGTAAAACAATTTTTAGCCCTTACTAAAGGCACATCCTAGAGGGAGGGTTAAAACCTCTAAAAAAGCTCTCACCAAAGGCACCTCCGGGAGGAAGGGTCAAATCCTCTTAAGCCCTTACCAAAGGCACCTCCTAGAGGGAGGGTTAAAACCTCCAACAAAGTCCTTACCAAAGGCACCTCATAGATGGAGGGTCAAAACCTCTAACAAGCCTTCTCCAAAAGCACCTTTTGGAGGGAGGGATAAAACCTCTAATATCCAGTTCACCTCTTAGAGGTAGGGTCGGATTTAGCACCCACTAGCAACCTTTTGGAAGAAGGTCCACATGACATACACTATATCCCTTAGAATCAAGGGAAGCACAGAGCGGGCGCCAAATATATGAAGAAGGACAAAGACGTCCACAACTCAAAACATAAGTCAAGGCCCAAGGAAACAAGGGGTCAAAAGAATAAGACTATACACCATCTAAAACAAAGGTGAAGGCTGAGAAAGGAATACAAACAAGAGAAAAAGGATGAAGATGTCCTACACTATAGACAGAAATGAATAAGACATCCAAGACCATAATCAAAAAGGACAAAGTATCAGCTAGCAACCTTCAAAACATATGATTCTTAAAAAGTTATTCTCACAACAAAGAATTAAGTAGTCTACATCATAAAAGGAAGCACGAGACAAGTAAATGGATAGGGAGATCCATAATTTGAAATGGAAAGTAAAGACCTGTACAAAAACTTAAGGAATGGAATAGATAACAAATTTTTACTACAAAGGTAAAAGTGACTTCATTTGAAGAATGGATCAAGAAAACCATTCCCGAATCCTTACAAATAAGGTGACCCTTTAGGATGAGAAGGTCTATATATATTAATAAGTTATTTGGACTATTGCACTGCTGAACGGCCAAACAATAGTATGGAACTTGCACTGTTGAATGACTGACTAGTCAAACGGAACCTGCACTGCTGAACGGCTAGCCAATTGAACGGAACTACCTACTGAGCGGTTGAACGACTGAAAAGATGAACAACCGAATGGAACTACATGCTGAATGGTTGACTAATATTATGGAACTACTACTCTGAATGGCTGACTTGTAATATGGAACTACTATTCTGAATGATTGCATGGCTTTACGGAACTACTCGGTTCCAATATAATAATAATACTACTAACTTATAGGCACTTTAGGAATTACACATCTATTAATAGGGTATTTTCCTTTAAATAGTGAGAATCCCCGTCGCTATACAAAGTATAAGTTTTAGATAAATCTCTGGAATAACATTTAAGGTAGAACTTTAGAATAAGGACCGGAGAGGATTAAAGACCTTGTGCTTAGGTCTACTTGGATTAACATTACTAGACAGTTTTCTGACCTTGTACTTATATAGGATAAAATTTCGAAGTAGTCTATTCACCAGATGAGATGGTGACAAATTTTTGACTAAACCCTTGACTTTACATAAAGATTTCGTACTGAATTCTAAATTTCCTCATTGATTTTTATGATGATTTGTGGATTTTATATTCTTAGTTTCTTCAGTGGATTTTTGTGATGATTTCTTATTGAACTTCTAATTTCATTCATTCTAAATTTCCTTGTCGATTTTCATGATGATTTGTGGATTTCATATTCTTGGATTCCTTATTGAATTTTCGTGATGATTTCCTATTGAATTTCTGATTTTGTGGATTCTAAATTTCCTAATTGATTTTTATGGTAATTTGTGAATTTCATATTCCTGGTTTCCTTATGGGATTTTTGTAGTGGTTCCATATTAAACCTCTAGCTTATTCTCTTGTTGAATTATAATGATAATTTGTGGACTTTCCATTGATTTTTTGGATTTGAGTTTTAAACAAGGTTCTCTCGATATCATGTGGGATTCCATTGGAGGAAGGGGTAAAATAGGAAAGAGAACCTTTTGATCTTCATATTATCAAACAACATCAACATCAAACTATCTATTAACTTATCAATGAATGAATGAAAGTTACTAACATAAAGTGTAGGGATGAAAATAAGTTATAGTGAAGATACAAGGTAAAGCCACCTAAAGCAAGAAACTAATACCTAATGTTTGAAGAAAACTTAACTCGAGAAAAGAGATTTGGAGTATATGATTGCTTTCTTGAAAGGTTCATTTATTTAAGCCAATGCCTGCTAATCAGGTGATATTATTCCACATTTTTAATATTAGTAATATAAAGGGGTTTGGTCATGTATTTATCAGAATGCTTCATCCAAAAATATTACCCAAATAGTATCTCGAACTTTAACTTTAGAGTTTAGAGTTGCCTATTAATGTCTCATAACAAGATTATAATCCTAATAGAAGTTATCATCTGTTTTGCAGTAAAATAAAGAAAGAAAATTTTGGAATTTTTGTCCTAAAGAACAAAAGCTTCTTTCATACTAGAGGGGCTAAATGTTATCCATAAAATCTTCTCAAGGGTGAAAGTATGAAAGAAGGAGCATCGACATTAATGAGGTTCTTAAAATGATAGAATGGATTCAACAAACATTAAACAAGGCTTTCAACAAGGTTAGAAAAAAGGTCTCCTAAGCATTAAGAAGACATCTACATCATGATCAAGAAATCATATCAACCTTGTTAAAACCAAGATGAATAGAAGAAAAGGAAGTGCAAGAGATAATAGCATCAACAAAGCCTTTCGAAGGAGTCGAAGGGATACTATAGCCAAAAGTCAAATATGTTATAAGCTTTCAAAGGGGTCGAAGGGGTCGAAAGCAACCTTTCGCTTCAATTGCCTCCTTTCGAAACAGATACTTCCGCCTATATGAAGACGTTTCAAATAACCTGGGAATACCTTTCGAAGACAACAAGCTGCAGCCACTCACATATGTGCCAAACCTTTCGAAGCTAAAGGTTCTGCCATCATACATATTCCACAGAAGGATATTTGTCAAAACAACCTCTTCAAAAGCCTAAATAAACCTTTCGAATTGGTCGAAACCATTCACAAATAAGAGGAGTTCCGATCAATAAGCAAGTATGTCGTCGAAAGCTACCTTTCGCTTCAAAACCTTCAACGTCTTAATTCCATTGAAGCTTCGAAGATTCACCTATTAACAGAGTCGAAAGCTTGTATAGCTTCTCACTTGCAACAACAAAGCAACAAAGGATGAAAAGGCGCACATACCTATTTCGATGAAGTCGAAGGCACTCATATCCATTCAATTGCGGTGCAGAAGGACGCACTAGTGTTAACGGCAACGAAAGGAATCTAAGGCCACCTTTCGACCAAGACGAAAGTACTAATTCGAATGGTGCCAACCCGCACCTATAAATAAGACCCTAGGGGTCTGGTTTTAGGGATCCAAATTCTTTTACTCAATTCTGGTAGTTTCTTAAATTTGTAAACCCTAATTTTGAAATCAAATTGGGGAACTTGATCAATTTGTACAACATTAGCTTAATGAAAGCAAGATTATGATATTTTTCGTATATGCAGCTGTTTTAAAACTCTAATTGGATTCAATTATGATCTATTTGTGTCAACTTAGTCGATAGGTCAACCTTCTAATGAGTCTAAACCTTTTGCTTAACCAGTACTCTTAAAGTCTTAGTTTCTAAACATGAAGATATCACAAAGTTACCTTTCGAGTGAGTCGAAACCCTTAACTCGGCCTTTCTCCTTGGATTTATAGGACAAAACCCAAGCCATCAAGGAAATCAGTTTCGACGAGGTCGAAACCTATTCATTTAAACCATATCCTTGAATCAATAGAGCCGGTCTTTAGGACATCCCAACCGCTACGAAAGTGGGGCTTCGATAGGATCCGAAACCAAAACAATCAGTTCGAAAGGTATTTTTGAAGAGGAGTTTAACCTTTCAACCGTAACGAAAGGCAACCAAAGAGTATTCTTAACTATCTTTACCTGTTCGAAAGGTGTGAGCTGCCTTCATCTGTTCAAAAGGTGGTTTCGAAGGAGCCACTTATACTTCAAACTCTACTTTGGGATGTTGATAAGTGATATGCACATAAATGTGCATATATTTACATCCATATTTTATCTCTTTTTATTGAAATAAACATCATATTTGGGCATTTTAACATGTTTAAAACCAAAATTCAATTATTTTCAAACCATCATATTTTCATCTTCATTCAGGGGCAAAATGGTCATTTTTGTGCTTGTGTCAATTTAAGAATTTTTACTTGGACATTTTTTTAATTTTTATAGGAATTTGGATGCATATGGAAGAGGCTTACATGAAGATACATGCATGCACAAATGAAATACAAAGGAATGAAGAGGAAATAATTCAAATTCAAGATCATAGAGGACCCCACCCACTTACCTTAATGTACAATTATGAGCTAATGGACAACTAAGTGGAGGTTAAAGCTTCATGCACAACAAATGATGGATTAATTAGTGGCTAATGGTTACTTGGTGGCCACACTTCCTAAAGGGCATTTTGGGAAGCACCCTAAAAATGGAATTAGGGTTTTATGCATGTTTAAATAGCCCACTTGTGTACATGTAAAGATCATCTACTCTTTCATTTTACGTAGGAAATTAAGAGACCAAATTGTAAGCTCAATGTTATATGAAATAAAAATGGCTTCCAAGCCTCTTTCTTCTCTCTTTTCTACATGCTTTTCTTTGTTTTATTGTTAATGTTTATTTCTATGCTCTCTTTCCTTTAATGTTCATAGCTTAAATTTACATTTATGCAAGTAGTGTAGCTTTAATTTTTATGCAATTAATTAGTAGTTAATCTCTCTTTCTTCCTTTGCTTAGTTTTCATTTCTTTGCTCTTTCATGTTGAAATTTACAAGTGTTGCTTCAATGCCACAAATGAGTAGCTAAACCCTTTCAATTTAGGGGTAATGAAGCTCTCAAATATTATGTAATTTCAACATTTCTATGATTTATGATCTCTTTTGTTTATGCTTCATGAGAGTGAATTTTGATGCAAGTTTATACAAGTGGGTTTGATAGCTTATGTTGCTTTTGCAAATGAGCTATTCTTATTCAACATAAACACAAGTTGCATCATCATTTGCTAATCCATTTTGATTTTGAAATGAAAGTAAAAATGAAATTTGATGATCTATATTACTAGTTACAATAGTAAATAGATCATACTTAAAATAACTTTTACTTTGGCTTCATTTCCATGAGAGTTATAAGAGGTATAATTGTTGTATTATAGTTTGATGGTTTGAGTTATGTTAATTAATAACATAAACAAACCATACTTATGATCAATGCAATGATTATTTCGCTTAATATCAAGTTAGAGATCATAAATTCTTTGTTTGTTGATTTACAAAAATATGAGAGTGGATTTGCCTCTAAATTGTCATGTAGTTTAATAGTTTTTAAATCACATTTTAATTCTAGCTTTAGCTTCTTTTTTGTAGTTAAAAACTTCATCTCTCTTTGGTTAATTTGATTGAATAGAGATTTAAAATCTCACTAATTCCCTGCGGATCGACCCGTACTCGCCACGTACTTCAATAGTACGCCGTGCGCTTGCGGTTATTTTTAATTTGAAATTTTTAGACTATTTTCTAAACCGATAGAAAATTAGCCGATTAATAAGTTTTTGGCGCCGTTGTCGGGGAATTGATTTGACTTTAAATTTCTATTCTTCGGATTATTTTTCGTTTGCTTTTCATTGTTGTTTTGTGTGTTGAGTGCAGTTATTAAAAAAAAGTTATTGTTGTGTGTTTTTGTGTGATTTTTGCTTTTATTTGGTTTGTGTGTTTGTTGTTATTCCATTTGTGTTTGCATTTCATTAAAATAAAAAAAACACAAATTTCAATCGGAAAAGAAAAAAAACACTTTTATTCCATTTCATTCTCTTTTACATTTTTGCATTTACAATTTTCATTTCCTTCATTGTTTCAGTGTTCACTGTTTCATTGTGCACTGTTCACTGTTTCATTGTGCAGTGCAACACTTTTGCTTCACAACAAACAAATATCCACTCAACTGCAATTCAATTTCTTCAACCTTCACCTACATTCATTCATCATTTCTCTGCCCCTAACATTCACCTTTCATCAACCACCTTTCAACTTCCCAAACCTGGAATCTTCACCACCCCATCAACATTGACAGTGCATAGCACTTTACTGCCCTGCCATTCCAATACATTGCTTCATAATACAGTGCTTCAATATACATCTCTTTACAAAACTATTGCTACTATCTCCTCTGTCAAGTAAATCTACAACCTCCTCTGCAAAACAAAAATCCACATATCCCTTAACCAACCAGTCTACTACCGAACATTTACCGTCATTCCAACAACTATTTCAAACTTCGGCAACCTTCTCACTGATCCACCTAAGTACTGCATACCATTGCTTCCTCTCTACAATCACAAAACTATCAGAAACCCCACTACCTTGACTCCACTGCTACATCCAGTTCACTGTCTTTCCCTCCATCAACTTCTACAAAACCACTGCTCCTTCAACCCATAAAACAACTACATTGCCACTCCACATAATTACACCCATCGAACTGCTACACTGAAACCAACCATCAACCCATACTTCTTCAACCATAGTCTCTCCACTTACAACTGACCACCTCCAATTACAACTGACATAACTTGCAGTTGCCTAGTCTATATCACCACTACCTTTCTACAAACCCCTCCTTGTCTGCTCCAAGAGAACAGGCCACTTGCAAATCACTGCATTTCTCAAAACACCCCTAACCCTCCACCAATTCACCACATCATACAGTTGCACCATCCCACTACCAAACTGCCCACGCTTCATACCTTTACTATCACTGCCTCTGTCAACAATATCATCATACCATTGCCATCCAACATCATCTTGTAGCAACAAATTCCTCTGGCCACTGCCTCTTCAAGTGCCTTTACAAATATCACCTGCACACCCCTCGTCTACAACAACTACAGCTTCAACCCCCACTTATTCTACTGCCACCCAGTACTAGTGCACTTCTCACCAAACAGCTTCTCTCCAAAGACAACACCACCTAAACAATTTCCACTGCCAAATCACACCACCGCGACTTCATCCTTCGAAACCCAAAGCAAACTACTGCACTCTGCCATTACCTACAAACTGTTCACAACTCAAGATCGTAACCGCGACTTCACGCAATCCCAAATATTCTGAAATCGAACAATCTCGACGAATTCAACCTCTCAATCATCACCTTCCTAAAATTTCCTACTTCTCAATCGAACTCCAGAGCCACTGCACCCGCGATAATCAAAATCAAATACTCCAAATCACAGCGTCACATCAATCGAACAACCTCCAGAACATCGAACTCACCTACGAGCTTGAACCAAACTGAAGCCCACCAAAATCGCTTCCAAATCACACATCGACCTTCCAGTCCTGTAAGGAAATTTAACCCTTTTGTAAGGAAATTAATGCGAAACGTTTCCTTCTTCATTATGTGGTACATTAATGGACCGTTTCCTTCCTCAAATGTTTCCTTCCTTATTATGTGGTCAATATAATCTAAAGGGTTTTCCTATTAATATGCTAATAAATAAAACGGTTATAATCTAGAGCGTTAATTTCTCTCATCTTGATCTTGATGGACGATCAAGATTAAGTCTACAAATCTGGAAATTTGGTCCTCTCTCTGCCTATAAATATTAACCTTTGCCCATCACAAAGGAAATAAGAAAACACATAAAGAAAATATAGGAAAAGAGAGAGAAACTATTCTCCTTTATCCATTGATACAGCCTTCGACAACAACCATTGCTGATTCGTATACAAGATGTTTGGAGGTATGTTTTATTAATTCATTACATATGTAATAATCATGTAATTCTAGATCTTAGGGTTTATATTATTCGTAAGATATAGATTACATGTGGTATCAGAGCCTATTTTAGAATTCATGATTATCCATCTATATATAAAACGAAACTACCATAGATCTATGATATGATGTTTGTAATTTTACTATGATAATGATAATGATTATTAATATTAATATGATTCAAGTTTAATATTCATATTATTTAAGTTCCTACAGTAATCATGATTATCAATATTGTTCTATTTACTGTATTCTTAGATCTGGATCCGGAAAGTTCATATTTCTGCAAAAGTTAATTTTCTACTTTAATATTTGACCTACTATATAATATGGAACAACTTATTGTATGCAAATACTTTTTAGAAAGTATACATATTGAAAACAATTGTTTTCTAGTTTGACATTAAATTCATGACCTGGAACTTGCAAGATAATTGTCTATATATGATTTACAAAATAATTATTTATATGTTAAATTCATATATGGAATTTACTTGGAGTTACTAGACATTTATTATCCTTGTTGTGGATTACTTGAAAGAATGACAAAAGTTTATGCAAAAAAACATTAATGTTTATCTCTTTTCTCTCTTGTTTTAGTTTTCGCTTGCGCACTTAATTTCCTTGTTTCCTCTGGTCTGATGCATGCAGTCCCGTCCACAGGCGGCTGCTGCTTGCACAATAACGCATGAAACATTAATGTTTATTATTCTTTCATGAGTATGGTTCTACTGCCTACCCACAGGAGGCGCTAAACCTAACCTCTTATTATAACATGTTGTGTTTTATTCTAATAAAGAAGCCTACATTTCTTTTATATCTGCAGTTGCAATGCCCTCAAACCTTAATTCGTACGCTACGTCTATCGTCAAACTCAATGGAACCAACTACTCAGAATGGAAAGAGCAAGTTGAGTTTTCTTTAGGCGTATTTGAACTGGACATGGCTCTCCTTAAGGAAAAGCCAGCCCCACTTACTGACATAAGTACGCCTGAGGAAAACAAACTCCATGATGATTGGGAACGATCTAATAGGCTCAGCATGATGTTTATGCGAATGGTGATTGATACCAACATCAAAACCTCTCTACCGAAAACTGAAAGCGCAAAAGAATATTTGCAATCCATTGAAAATCGATTCAAGACTACAGACAAATCCCTTGCTGGGAAACTTATGGCAGATCTTGTAACCATGAAGTTTGATGGTTCTCGCTCAATGGGCGCTCATGTCATTGAAATGATTAACCTTTCTGCCAAACTTAAGAACTTGGGATTGGTTATGGACGATGCTTTTCTCGTCCAATTCATTCTCACTAGCTTACCTCCTCAGTATGAACCATTCAAAATTCATTACAATACTATTATGGAAAAGTGGAGTCTAAATGAATTGACTAACAAACTGGTTCAAGAGGAGTCTAGGCAAGGCTCGCAAGGCATTAAAGTTGCTTATTTCACTCAAGGGGTTTGAAAACAAGCTGGCAAAAAGAATAACTCATAGCATAAAAGAGCACCATCCAAATCTGATGACGCCACTCAACCATCCAAGAAGAAAAAGAAGGATGACGTCTGCAAATTCTGTAAGAAACCTGGACACTTCCAGGCAGATTGCATTAAGCGCAAAGCATGGTTCGAAAAGAAAGGTAACCCAATGGGTTTCGTAAGTCATTTCGAATCAAATCTTACTAATGTACCTTCTTCTACTTGGTGGATTGATACTGCTGCTAACGTTCATGTTTCAAATTCTATGCAGGGATTCATTACGATCCAAACCACAAACCCAAGTGAGAATTTCATTTTCATGGGGAATAAAGATAAAGCTCCAGTTGAAGCTATTAGAACTTTTCGTCTTATTTTAGATAGCGGTTATCAGTTACATTTATGTCAAACTCTTTATGTTCCGTCTATTTCCTGTAATTTGATTTCTGTAAGTGTACTTGATAAATTTGGATATTCTTTTGAAGTTGGAAATGAAAATTTTAGTTTATTTAAAAATTCTATACTTATTGGTTCTGGAATATTAATTGATGGACTTTATAAACTTCATCTTAAACAAAATGCTGAAATCCAACTCACCCTGCATGGAAAAGAAACTAAAAGAAAGTCATCCAAGAATGACTCTTACTTCTTGTGGCACAAAAAACTGGGTCATATATCCAGTGAAAGAATCAAGAGGTTAGTGAAATATGGTGTCCTACCGGACCTAGACTTCGCTAACATTACAGCATGTGTTGATTGTATTAAAGGAAAAACAACAAAAAACACAAAGAAAGGAGCCACAAGAAGTACACAACTTCTTGAAATAATACATACAGATATTTGTGGACCTTTTGATGTTCCAACTTTTGGAGGAGAGAAATACTTCATCACTTTTATCGATGATTTTTCACGTTATTGCTATCTTTATCTGTTGCATGAAAAATCTCAGTCAGTGGATGTTGTACAAGTGTTCATTACTGAAGTCGAAAGGCAATTAGAAAGAAAAGTGAAAATCATTAGGTCAGGCAAGGGTGGTGAATTCTATGGAAGGTATGATGAAACGGGACAACATCTTGGACCTTTTGCTAGACTTCTTCAAAAACTTGGAATTGTTGCACAATACACAACGCCTGGATCTCCATGGCAGAATGGTGTAGCTGAAAGGCGAAATCGTACATACATGGAAATGGTTAGATCCATGATGAGTCATGCAAATTTACCTATATCATTATGGATGGATGCATTACGAACAGCTGTCTACATCTTAAATAGAGTTCCAAGTAAGACCATTCCAAAGACTCCTTTTAAACTTTGGAAAGGATGGAAACCTAGTTTAAGACATCTCCAAATTTGGGGTTTCCCAGCTGAAGCTAGACTGTACAATCCAAATGAAAAGAAATTGGATTTTAAGACAGTCAGTGGTTACTTTATAGGTTACCCAGAAAAATCTAAAGGATATAGATTTTATTGTCCTAACCATAGTACAAGAATTGTTGAAACCGACAATGCCAAATTCTATGAGAATGGTGAAATCAGTGGGAGTACAAAACAACAAGAAGTGGTCATTCATGAAATAAGGGTACCCATTATCTTACCCTCTATTTCGAAAGATATTGGGAATCATCCCATTGTTGAACTTGTTCACAATGAGGAAAACCCAATAAATGATCAACAAATCCATAATGAAATTATCACCAATCATAATGTTGATGATGTACCACAAGAACTAGCATTAAGAAGATCTCAAAGACAAAGAAGATCAGCTATTCCTGATGATTATATGCTTCATCTAATAGAATCTGAAGGAACTACGGACCCAATTTCTTATTCACAAGCCATTAAGGATGTTAATTCTATTAAATGGATTGATGCCATGAAAGATGAACTGAAATCTATGGATAATAATCAAGTTTGGGAAATCGTTCAATTGCTGCAAGGACATAAAGCAGTCGGTTGTAAGTGGGTCTTCAAGACCAAACGTGACTGCAATGGTAAAATTGAACAATATAAAGCTAGACTTGTTTTCAAAGGTTTTAATCAGAAAGAAGGCATTGACTATAATGAAACTTTTGCTCCTGTTTCCAGGAAAGATTCTCTTAGAATTATCATGGCATTAGTAGCTCATTATGATCTCGAGTTACATCAAATGGATGTGAAAACAGCCTTTCTAAACGGAGACTTGGAAGAAGAAGTCTACATGAGTCAACCTGAAGGCTTCATAATTGAAGGACATGAAGACATGGTCTGCAAACTTAAGAAATCAATATATGGACTGAAACAAGCTTCTAGACAATGGTATCTAAAGTTTCATGAAATCATTACCGCTTTCAATTTCACAGAAAACATAGTTGACCCTTGTATATACCTCAAGTTCTGTGGGAGCAAGTTTATAATTTTGATTCTGTATGTTGATGACATATTATTAGCTAGCAGCGACCTTGGTTTATTACGTGAAACTAAGAATTATCTCTCAACGAACTTTGAAATGAAAGATATGGGTGATAACTGACTGAAGAAAAGTTTAGCATATCATGCGCACCTTATGACCTTAATACAAAAACATTAATGGATTTTACTATTGACCAAGTGGGAGACTGTAAGGAAATTTGACCGTTTTGTAAGGAAATTAATGTGAAACGTTTCCTTCTTCATTATGTGGTACATTAATGGACCGTTTCCTTCCTCAAACGTTTCCTTCCTCATTATGTGGTCAATAGAATCTAAAGGGTTCTCCTATTAATATGCTAATAAATAAAACGGTTATAATCTAGAGCGTTAATTTCTCTCATCTTGATCTTGATGGACGATCAAGATTAAGTCTACAAATATGGAAATTTGGTCCTCTCTCTGCCTATAAATATTAACCTTTTCCCATCACAAAGGAAATAAGAAAACACATAAAGAAAATATAAGAAAAGAGAGAGAAACTATTCTCCTTTATCCATTGATACAGCCTTCGACAACAACCATTGTTGATTCGTATACAAGATGTCTGGAGGTATGTTTTATTAATTCATTACATATGTGATAATTATGTAATTCTAGATCTTAGGGTTTATATTATTCGCAAGGTATAGATTACAAGTCCAACCATCAGTCGACGACCAAGCTGCTGGAATTGAATTCGAACTCGATCTCATGCCGCTAGGAGTCGAACACATTTTGTAATTAAATTGAGGATTCTGATTTGGTTTTGGATTTCAAACGAGAATTTTATAAATTTGTATGGTGGAATTTTAGTCAGAATCGAAAAAAAAATCTCTGGCATTTCATTTTTGAACGAACGAAAAAAGAAGAAGAAGTGAATCTCGTTTGTTGACTTCGGGAGGATAAGTTTTTTTGGTTGAGTATTGGGCTCGTGGGTTATCTTATTTGTGGGCCGAGTAAATTAGTTTGTTGAGTTTGCTATTAGTTTGCTTTGTTTTTGTTTTCATTTGATCCAAGTATCTTCTAGTTTATTTTCAATTTTTTTAAGTAAAACTCTACTTTTAAGTTTCCTCTCCAAAAAGGAAAAAAAATTAAAAAAAAAATCCGAAAAAAAAAATCAACTTTGTTTAATTTTCATTTTTCACTTGTTTTAGTTTTCATTTATTTTATTTTCAATTGTTTTGTTTTTCGCTTATGTTGTTTTTCATCTTTGATAAACATAATAATAAAAATTGTTGAATATATCTTGTGTTTCATCTCAGGTTGCCAAAGCAGAAATTCAAAAGGAAGAAGTGCTTGCCCAAATAAACTGCGTTGCCTTGCTAAAAAATTTGCCGCTTAAAAAAAATTGCTAATAATCTGCACGCTCTGGTATTGTGCTTTCATCTCTAGTGCATTGTTGGTTGCTTGCATTTGCATTTATATATACAAAATTTTTTTTTATAAAATCCAAAAACAAAAACAAACTTCATTTTAGTTGCATTGTAAATTCACGTTTAACTTTTGTTTTGCATCCATCTCATCTCATCTTATTTTCTTTTCTAAGGGAAATACCCCAATTCACATAAGCTGAGGGATTTCATCACCCTTTCCTTAGCCCACAAACGCATTTCATCGTAGAATTTGACTAATAATAAAGGTTAGAAATTCAACTTAAGGGTGTCATGGGCTCATCTAGGGCTTAATTGTATCTTCACAACTATTTTCTTTGAACAATTTTATTTCTTGGTGTCTAGGCTACGGTAGAGTAATAACCAGTTATAAAAATTACGGTGATACGTAAATATTATACTGGTTGTTCCTCTGAAGGTACTTAAACCTTCGGCTGCATTGCTACGGTGATTCGTGGTGCACCGATAACCCCTGCCCGTTACCTGGCTGAGAAATATTTTTGTTGATTTAAGACAAAGTGTGATTATACAATTTTGGGTTAGGAGCTACTAAGGACAAAAAACTGTAATTAAGTCCTTTGCATTCATTTAGTTTCATTAGTTCATGCATATATAAAAAAAATCAAAAATAGAAAATCCAAAAAAAATTGTAAATTTTTCTTAACTTAGTTTTTAATTCCACAAAAAATTAAAACCTTCTTAAAAACAAAAATTTGAAAATTCAAAAAAACAAAAAAAAAATTACAAAAAAAAAATATAAAAATTTGAAAAACCAAAAACAAAACAAAAATCAAACTTCTCTTTTGAAAATAAATTTCACTTGGTAAATATTTTTCTTCCTCTAAAAACAAAAATTTTCACTTCGATTTTCAAATCTTCTTTCATTCACTAAATTCGATTCTAACTTCTTTCTCTTCTCGACTTTCACTTGTGCATGAGTACTTGGACTCGTGACACAACAACAAATTGTTGGACTCGCGACCCTTCTACAAACCGTTTAACTCGAATAGACGATCCTCCACAAATGGAAAACGAAAATGCCCCTAAAACTCTTATGGATAGAATCTTTCCCGATAGAGTTTCTATTCCATCTTGCATCACGTTACCCGCCCCTACGGGTAACCATTTCGAAATTCACTCAAACCATATTGCCACTCTTCCGAAATTTGGCAATTTCGAACACGATGATCCATACATCTTCTTGACTAAATTGGAACAAGTTTGTGCAACCATTAAACTCCAACAACTTTCTGATGATGGAATCAAACTTCGATTAATCCCATTCGCACTTACGGATTACGCTGAAAAATGGTTGTACAGCTTACCATCGAACTCGATTAAAACGTGGGAAGAATTCGTAAAAGCTTTCTTAAAAAAGTTCTACCCTTTGGAAAAAACGAGTAGAATCCGAAACGAAATTGTAAACTTTCATCAATTCAAGGGAGAACCATTCAGAAAATATTTTAAAAGATTCAAAGAGATTTTGATAAAATGTCCACACCATAATTTCGAAAAATGGACGATTTGCCAAATTTTATACGATGGACTCGAAAATAGCTCATGTACCATGCTTGAATCAATGTACCAAGGCAACTTTCTTGCCCAACATCACGACGATGCTTGGCAATTTCTTGAAAACCTCGCCGAAAAATCATCCCAATGGGAACGTTCGAACGAAAAATCAATCTACTCACGATCGAGTGCACACTCGATAGGATCTTCTGTTGCTTTGGAAGCTAAGATCGACGCAATGATTAAAAAATTCAATAACGTTTTTCATCGAATCAAATGAACCAAGCTTCCCAACCAATGTGTTATAAATGCAACGATCCTAATCATATAGCTGATCAGTGTCCCAATTCCGTCGAACAAATCAATGCTTTCAACAAAGCCAAAAATGACCCGTTTTCTCCAACGTACAACCCTGGTTGGAGAAACCATCCAAATTTTGCGTGGAACCAAAACAATCCCAACACGAATACAATTCGTCCCAATTTGCAAGCATTTCCGAATAATGCTTCGAATCCATCCTTTCAACCCAACAATTTTCAACCAAACTTTGCGGGTCCATCTCATAATCAACCGCAACAATCAAACTTTCAACCAAATTCGGCACATCCTTCCCAAGACGATAAACGTTTAACTTCTCTTAAGAAAACTCTTGAAACGTTGGCTAAAGCAACTACTCAAAGCCTTCAATCAAACAGCAATTTGCAAAATTTATTGACTTCATATATGCAAAACACAAACCAATCGATTGCAGAACTCGAAATGCAAATGAGTCAATTAGCCACATCTGTGAGTGAACGTGAACGAGGAACATTCCCAAGCCAACCCATTTCAAATCCAAGAAATCAAAATGCAAATTAAAATCAGGCCCATGTTGTTCAAGATAGCAACGTCACCCAATTAAATGCTATCACAACTCTTCGTTCTGGTAAACAAATCGAAAATCAAGTCGTTAATCCAAACGATTTACCGGAAACCTCTCTCGATACTTCTAAAACAACGAACGAATCTGAGCAGAATGTGGAGCCAAACGTTGAATCGAATGCCAATCAAAACTCTTCTTCTTCTACTCGAGTAGACCCGCCTACCGAGTATCGTGTCCCATTTCCACATCGTCTTCAACCAAAGAAACACTCAGACCAAATGGAAAAGATGGTGGAAATTTTTAAACAAGTCAAGGTTAACATTCCGCTTCTTGACATCGTGCAACAAGTCCCCACTTACGCAAAATTTCTTAAGGACTTGTGTACCCAAAAGCGATATACTCAAGTGCCCAAAAAAGTCTTCTTAGCCGCTAGTTTGAGTGAAGTCTTGTCCCAATCCATGCCCGTAAAATACAAAGATCCTGGCTGGCCTATGATTTTGTGTAAAATTGGTGACAAGACGATTAACAAATGTTTGATAGACTTAGGCGTGAGTGTCAACTTGATTCCATATTCCGTGTACGAACAATTAGGCTTAGGTGAGCTCAAACCTACAAAAGTCATGCTTCAATTTGCCGATCGTTCCATTAAGAAACCCGTGGGAGAAATCGAAGACGTGCTCATTCAAGTAGGGCAATTCATATTCCCCGTTGATTTTATTGTTCTCGAAACACAACCCGTGACAAATCCCGCAAGTCAAATTCCATTGATTCTAGGCCGACCATTTTTAGCCACCTCAAATGCCTTAATCAATTGTCGTAACGGATCGATGAAAATCTCTTTTGGAAACATGACTTTGGATCTCAACATTTTCAATCTTGAAAGCCAATCGAATGAACCTCGTGACCAAACGTTGGAAGTTAGTGCCATTCACGAAAACTTTGAAAACGAAACACTTGATTTTAATGATGAACATGAGGCCGAGTACGAAAAATTGTTTCACGAAATTCCCAACAAGATTGAATACACTCTTCCCTTTGAATCGCTTCAAGTTGAGTCCGAATCTCAATCAAACTCTTTGATCGAAAAACTCCCGAAGTTGGACCTCAAACCACTTCCCGATCACCTTATGTACGCATACTTAGGTGATAATGAAACGTTGCCCGTCATAATTTCCGCAACTCTCTCTCTTGATCAAGAAGCTTCTCTTCTCTCTATTCTTTCAAAAAACAAGGAAGCGATTGGATGGTCGATCTCCGATATAAAGGGAATTAGTCCCGCTCTTGTCCAACATCGTATTCATTTAATCGACGATGCCAAGCCTGTTCGTGACGCGCAACGAAGGCTTAACCCAAAAATGAAAGATGCGGTACGTGATGAAATTCTTAAACTTCTCGACAACGGAATCATTTACCCAATCTCTGACAGTTCATGGGTTAGCCCAATTCACGTTGTACCAAAAAAGTCTAGGCTAACCGTTGTTAAGAACGATTCAAATGAACTTATTCCAACTCGTACTCAAACGGGTTGGCGTGTTTGCATTGACTATCGAAAACTAAATGCCGCAACCCGAAAAGATCACTTCCCTCTTCCCTTCATTGACCAAATGCTCGAACGTTTAGCCGGCCACGAATTTTACTGCTTCCTTGATGGTTATTCCGGCTATAACCAAATTCCCATCGCTCCCGAAGATCAAGAGAAAACGACTTTCACGTGTCCATTCGGTACCTTTGCTTATCGACGTATGCCATTCGGAATTTGTAACGCCCCTGCGACTTTCCAACGATGCATGGTTGGAATCTTTTCTGACATGATTGAATGCTTTCTAGAAGTTTTTATGGACGATTTCTCAATCTTTGGCGATTCTTTTCCCAATGTTTACATCATCTCGAGTTGGTTCTAAATCGATGTAAAGAAAAACATTTGACTTTGAATTGGGAAAAATGCCACTTTATGGTCAAACAAGGCTTAGTCCATGGACATATCATCTCAAATAAAGGCATTGAGGTAGATAAAGCGAAAATCGATGTAATTGCAAACCTACCCATTCCCAAAACTGTTAAGGACATTCGATCATTTCTAGGACACGCTGGCTTTTACCGACGCTTTGTGAAAGACTTTAGTAAAATCGCTCGTCCTTTGACTACTCTTCTTGGAAAAGACGTTCCTTTCGATTTTAACTCTGATTGTATCTCTTCTTTTGAACGTCTTAAGAACGAACTCATTTCTGCTCCAATCATTTGTGCGCCCAATTGGGATCTTCCTTTCGAAATAATGTGTGATGCTTCAAACTTTGCCGTTGGTGCTGTCTTAGGACAACGCATCAACAAGATCCTTCACGTGATTTACTATGCGAGTATGACTTTGAACGACACTCAAATCAACTACACAACAACTGAAAAAGAGCTTCTAGCTGTCGTTTTTGCTCTCGAAAAATTCTGACAATACTTGATAGGGTCACACATTACTGTGTACACGGACCACTCCGCACTTCGATATCTCTTCTCTAAAAAGGATGCCAAATCCCGCTTGATTCGTTGGATCCTTTTACTTCAAGAATTTGACGTTACAATCAAAGACAAAAAAGGATCCGATAATGTCATAGCCGATTACTTGTCTCGTCTTCCGAATGCACCATCTTCTTTGCCGATCAATGAAAACTTCCTCGATGAATAACTTCTTTCAATTTCTATCGACCCATGGTACGTTGATATAGTGAACTACTTAGTCACTAAAGAAACTCCCTCATCGTGGTCCAAATAGGACAAATACACATTCATGTCCCAAGTAAAATATTTCTATTGGGACGATCCATACTTGTTCAAATATTGTCCCGATCAAATCATCCGACGTTGCATTCCGGATAATGAGATAAGGAGTGTTATTTCATTTTGCCACGATCAAGCGTGCGGTGGACATTTCGGTCCTCGAAAAACTGCGGAAAAGGTGCTTCAATGTGGTTTTTATTGGCCTTCTCTCTTCAAAGACTCATTCGAATTTTGTAAAACTTGCGATCAATGTCAAATGCTTGGACGAATTTCTCGACGAGATATGATGCCTCTAAACCCCATTCTTACCATCAAAATCTTTGATGTTTGGGGTATCGACTTTATGGGACCTTTTCCCAATTCTTTTGGAAACTTGTATATCCTTCTCGCTGTTGATTACGTCTCAAAATGGGTCGAAGCCGTTTCGTGCAAGACCAATGACCATAGAATTGTTGTGAAATTTCTCAAAGAAAACATCTTTTCAAGGTTCGGCACACCTCGCACAATAATCAGTGATAATGGAACCCATTTTTGTAACCGTTCTTTTGAAAATTTAATGAAGAAATACTTGATAACCCACAAGTTATCCACTCCATATCATCCTCAGACTTGTGGGAAAGTTGAAGTTTCGAATCGTCAAATAAAACAAATCTTGTAGAAAACTGTCAACAAAAATCGAAAAGATTGGTCTCAGAAACTGACCGACACGCTTTGGGCTTACCGTACTGCTTTTAAAACTAACCTTGGGATGTCCCCATTTCGTTTAGTTTACGGTAAAGCTTGCCATTTGCCCGTTGAAATCGAACACAAAGCATTGTGGGCAATAAAAAACTTAAACTTTGACCTTGAAAAAGCTGGCGAAAACCGAAAATTGCAACTCAACGAACTAGAAGAACTTAGGAATGACGCATATGTAAACGAGAAAATTTACAAAGAAAGAACAAAAGTTTTTCATGACAAGTCAATCCTAAGAAAAATGTTTTCGCCTAACCAGAAAGTTCTTTTATATGACTCAAGACTTCATTTATTTCCGGGGAAACTTAAATCAAGATGGACCGGACCATTTGTGGTACGAACTGTTTTTCCACATGGTGCCGTAGAAATAGAAAACCCCAGGGATGGATCAATTTTCAAAGTCAACGTTCATCGTTTGAAACCTTTCTTGGAATTGCCAAATAACCAAGAGGAGGAGCTCATGATCCTTCATGAGCCAAGCTACGTCTAGTAAGAATGTTAACCCTCTTTTGTAAATATGTACATAGTTTTCCCCGTTACACTCATTATATCATGCATTGACTATGGGGACACAGTCAAAATTAAGTGTGGGGGGAGTCTCATTTTCATTTTTTTAGTTTCATGACATTTTTGAATTTTCATTTTTCATTTTTTTAAAAAAAAATCTCAAAATCTCAAAAACATTTTCTTTTTAGCATTTTGATTTATTTTTGAGGAAACACTATGGGATAAGTATAAGTTTTGGTTAATAAATTGAAATTTTTGAAAATTTATTTGTCTCGACAAAAATAAAAATGAAGTTTGATTACAAATAACAATGGTCTAACTAGTATATAGGAAGGTTCATATGTGTTAATTATGAAGTATGTTCTAATTGAAAATCTTTGTTAAAAACAAAGTGGTAAATTTAAATTAAAGGATATAACATTTTTTATCTTCTAAGTTAAATGGTGCTAAGATGATTTTGCAAAAACTCTCTTTTACCAAAAAAAATAAAAAATCTGAAAAAGAATAAAAGAAAAGAAAAACATTTGTATATATGTAAATATTTTCTATTAACACCTACGGTCGACAGGTGTGCACATTCTGTGTACACTCGCCATGCTCTGTACCTTTCTCACGTAAGCCCGAAAGGCAGTGCGGGATTGATATATCTGGCCTTAGTTTATCTGAGCTAGGTGTATGTATATATAAATTCTTTTATTAATAATGCCTATAGTCGATAGGTGTTCACATTCGTGTGTTCACTCTCCACGCTCTGTATACCCCTCACATAAGCCCGAAAGGCAGTGCATGGGTAATATATCTGGCCTCGGTTTACCTGAGTTAGGCATATGTAAATATTATTAATATCAATAAAATTTTCAAATAAGAGAGAATAAGCAATTGAAATATAAGCACCATTTCAACTTGTTTGATTTAACTTGTTATTGAAAAGAAATGAAAATACCACTTTAATAAACTTTGATAATCAACTAAGGATCCATTTCATAATTACATTGTGTTATCAACCGAAACAACGAGTTAAACTATTGTCTATTTGCTATGGTAACTTGATTTTTGTTGGAAATTTTGACAAGTAAATGACTTAAATTTTTCAAAACAATGACCAAAACCTATATTTAACTTATGAGTGTCGAATTGAAAGTGAATCCTTCATTTTGTAAATATTTTCACTTTGCATTTGGATTTTGTGGGTAGTATCCGCTGAAAACCCTCACGAGACAACACTCGTCCTACTGGAGACACCCAGAGGTTTAACGGCTTGTTGCATACGCTCAATGCAATCGTGCTCCCTACGAAAACAGATTTATCTTAGTTTTCCTTTATTCGAGAATGAATAAAAAGATAAGTGTGGGGGTATTTGATGTGCACGTAAATGTGCATATATTTACATCCATATTTTATCTCTTTTTATTGAAATAAACATCATATTTGGGCATTTTAACATGTTTAAAACCAAAATTCAATTATTTTCAAAGCATCATATTTTCATCTTCATTCAGGGGCAAAATGGTCATTTTTGTGCTTGTGTCAATTTAAGAATTTTTACTTGGACAATTTTTTAATTTTTATAGGAATTTGGATGCATATGGAAGAGGCTTATATGAAGATACATGCATGCACAAATGAAATACAAAGGAATGAAGAGGAAATAATTCAAGTTCAAGATCATGAAGGACCCCACCCACTTACCTAAATGTACAATTATGAGCTAATGGACAACTAAGTGGAGGTTAAAGCTTCATGCACAACAAATGATGGATTAATTAGTGGCTAATGGTTACTTGGTGGCCACACTTCCTAAAGGGCATTTTGGGAAGCACCCTAAAAATGGAATTAGGGTTTTATGCATGTTTAAATAGCCCACTTGTGTACATGTAAAGATCATCTACTCTTTCATTTTACTTAGAAAATTAAGAGACCAAATTGTAAGTTCAATGTTATATGAAATAAAAATGGCTTCCAAGCCTCTTTCTTCTCTCTTTTCTACATGCTTTTCTTTGTTTTATTGTTAATGTTTATTTCTATGCTCTCTTTTCTTTAATGTTCATAGCTTAGATTTACATTTATACAAGTAGTGTAGCTTTAATTTTTATGCAATTAATTAGTAGTTAATCTCTCTTTCTTCCTTTGCTTAGTTTTCATTTCTTTGCTCTTTCATGTTGAAATTTACAAGTGTTGCTTCAATGCCACAAATGAGTAGCTAAACCCTTTCAATTTAGGGGTAATGAAGCTCTCAAATATTATGTAATTTCAACATTTCTATGATGTATGATCTCTTTTGTTTATGCTTCATGAGAGTCAATTTTGATGCAAGTTTATACAAGTGGGTTTGATAGCTTATATTGCTTTTGCAAATGAGCTATTCTTATTCAACATAAACACAAGTTGCATCATCATTTGCTAATCCATTTTTGATTTTGAAATGAAAGTAAAAATGAAATTTGATGATCTATATTACTAGTTACAATAGTAAATAGATCATACTTAAAATAACTTTTACTTTGGCTTCATTTCCATGAGAGTTATAAGAGGTATAATTGTTGTATTATAGTTTGATGGTTTGAGTTATGTTAATTAATAACATAAACAAACCATACTTATGATCAATGCAATGATTATTTCGCTTAATATCAAGTTAGAGATCATAAATTCTTTGTTTGTTGATTTACAAAAATATGAGTGGATTTGCCTCTAAATTGTCATCTAGTTTAATAGTTTTTAAATCACATTTTAATTCTAGCTTTAGCTTCTTTTTTGTAGTTAAAAACTTCATCTCTCTTTGGTTAATTTGATTGAATAGAGATTTAAAATCTCACTAATTCCCTACGGATCGACCCGTACTCGCCACGTACTTCAATAGTACGCCGTGCGCTTGCGGTTATTTTTAATTTGAAAATTTTCGACTATTTTCTAAACCGATAGAAAATTAGCCGATTAACAATAAGTTTTCTTGTTAACAATACTCAATGATTTATGATTCTTCTTCAAATTATGACATGTCTATTAATAAATGTTCTGTAGGTGGAAAAATACATAATGAAACTTGGTGTGTGTGGTTCCGCAAAAGCTAGTCATATCTTCCCGCTATGTAGTGGTAAATAATTGGCAGAGAAGCTGCTCCCAATTTAACACATTTCGTATTCTTAGCCAAACAGTTTCTTCTGCAAACCGTGAAAGAAACTCGACAACATTTGCGGTGATTCATACGAAGCTGAGAAACAGAATAAAAATGGAAAATTTGGAAAAACTGGTATTTGTACATTACAATATGCGGTGAAGAGTATGACATGCTAAACAACAACAAACAACTGATAAACTTATTGACCTAGATTACATCTTTTATGAGGAGGATCCATCAGCAGAATGGACTATAGAAGTTGAGAATCCACTACTTAATGATAGAAGCGATAATCCTTGGTCAGATAATGATAATGTATTTGAACATAGAACAAAAGATAAAAATAGTGAGAATAGTAGTTCATCAAATAGTGACTCAGGTAATGCTGGTGGTCATGGTGTTGGTTCTAGTGGTTATGGTGTTTACTCTGCTTATGGTGATTCTCAAAGACCTACCCAAAATTATACTAGAAATGATGCAGATGATTATAGTGGACGAAGAGATCATAGAAATTTGAATGTTGAAAATGAAGATGAACGTAATTATGATGACGTACACATATAATATTGTTCTTAGTTATAGGTATTCTACATCTGACTACACTGGAGGTTATTCGTATTACCGGGTAAATCAAACAAATACCACCGAAGCATCAAGTAGCCAAGATGAACCATCACCATTTGATAATATGATAACGATATTTTTAAATTCAGATCAAATGCAACAGTATGCCTTTTTACCGTATTATAATCAAACATAAAACGAAGATAACGATGAGCACAGTTTGTATGATGCTCAAAGAAACAGTTGTTGGTATTAAATTTTTTATGTTGTATTTTTGTATCTTCTACATAATTTTAATGAATTACTAGCATTGTATACTCATTGGAATATTTACAAGAAAGTACCAAAATTTGCAAACCAGAATTAAAGCGGAATTTTCGAAATTTCCGAAACGGAAAGGAAAATATAAAAAATTTCAATGACCGAAACAGAAAACGAAATTTTGAATCTTGATTGAAATGCTTTAAAATAAATAGACTTGTTTGCAAATTGAATCAAATTGAATCATAATTGTGGTTTACTTGTAACGTGATAAATTTTGTAGAATTTGAATATCTTTAGTCATTTCTCAAAGCATTTCCATAAAATTTAAAAGCTTCTCTGTAATCTCTATCAGATTGATAGAGAAGCCAGTTATTTTAGTTTGTTGAAACTATGTATTATTTATGTTGGCCATGATTACACCTGGGAAAAAATTATGTTAGCTAACATGTTATATTAGAGTACGTACCTTGAAGTAAACACAATGATATTCATTAGGAGTAGAGGAAGCCTGGAGATGGCACTAACAATAGTTTGGTCTAATAAGAATAAACTTTTATCTTATTCTAACTCAAAAAAGACTAGAAATGGCAATGCCAAAAATAGGATTAAGAGAAAAAAGTATATTTTTACTAGACACATAAGCTTATACCTAAGTAATGGTATACATTTTCTTTTGTTTTTGTATGAATCTAGGGAATGGAAGATGGTGAATACTAGAGCTTATTTCTGCATAATACTTCTATGAGTTGATACAGTTTATGGTTTTCCCTAACAGTTAGTATGTGGATTTTCAGTTTCAGTTTCCCAATTCCGGTTGATCCTACACCTCAAACGAAAAAATGAAAGAATTTTTTTAGCAAACATAACTACTACCAAAAAACATCAAAAATAATTTTCTCAACTCTGATATCAACAATATAAATTTATACCTTTTTACTGCCATATATTGGGAGAGGCCGAATTGTAGGCCAAAGTGGGAAATTGCTTATTTGCAATTTAAGACTAGTTAGTAAATATTCGGCACGTTGTTTGCTTATTCTTTATTGAGTTAGGTATAATACCTTCTGTAAAGTTGATGGTTATTTACTGAAAAATTAGCACCTAGGAGAGAAGATTTGTTTGGCATCTAGCACAGAACATCATGATAGTGCTGTTATTAGCAAAGGCATGGTTGGATTGGCATTTACATGTGCACTGTGAATGATCATTTTATGTTTATGATTTGTTTAACTTTGCCACCGTATTCTAGTGCTGAATAATATATGATACTCATTCGCTAGTTATCTAGTAAACCACATCTTATTATGACATTATTACACATTTGCCACTATATTTACATATGATACTCATTTGCTACCATATTTGTATGCCACCATATTACTTTTGTTTGTCCTGAATGCATGATTGTTACTCGTAATATTTGCTTTTCCAATTTTTGTTTCTTACGTGCTTTTTTTGTTCTTGAAACAATTACATGGCAATTACTTTTGTTATAGCAGGTTCAAAAGAACAAATATTTTTTATGAAGGACAAATGCTTTTAATGACTATTGTCTATTATATAGACAGTTAAGTTGTGATGTATAATAGGGTATGTTTAGCAATGGTTCTTTGCCTTCTAACACTACAACAAAGGCAGCGTATAGCGACGGCAAAAATGCATCGGCGGCCGTCACTAGCCATCGCTAGCCGTCGCTAATGGCCGTCGCTATTCAATCCGTTGCCACCAGGAAAAGCAACGGCAGAAGCGACGGCTCCATCGCTAAGATAGCGACGGCAAGCGACGGCATCTTACACGTGTCAACGCCACGTGGCAGTTAGTTTGTTTCCCAAAAGTCTATTACTTGCCGTCGCTAGCCGTCTCTTTTTTTGGTCCAGAAAGCCGTTACTAGCCGTTGCTAGCCGTCGCTTTTCTGGGCAAAAACTGCTGTGCACACAACAGCTATTCTTCCATCAAACCTCATTCCAAACCTCAAACCTCATCTCAAACCTCAATAATATCAACAATAACACATCTCAACAATACCCACAACATCAATATTCAACAATATAACCAAAAAAACACAAAAACCAACCAAACCAACATAGTATACAAAACCAAACCAAGTATCAAGGTACAAGGATCAAATCCAAATATAACCAAACCCAAACATCATCCAAAATACCAAGTATCCAAGCCCAAGTATCAAATCTAGTCTAAATACGTACATAAATACATACCCACAAGAATAGTAAAACTATGCATCATCATCCTCCTCATCATCCTCGGCATCATCAGATCCATCTCCCTGCTCCCTAGGCATAGAGCCGTGCTCCTGATAAAATGCTGCAATGCGCTCATCTATCTGCTGTGCCAGTTGGCCCTTTCGCCAATCGTTGAGCTCATCCAGCTGCCTCTGCATCTGAGCAATACGCTCCTCCTCCATCGATTTGCTATAAGCTCTTTGAAAATTAACAGCCTGTGAAATAACTGAAGTTAATACGATAGCATTTCACATGAATTTTGAATGAATTGGATAGTATATAAATAATTCTTTTGATGTGAGAATAATGTGGATCTTTTAATATGAAGTTATATGCTTTGACTGTTGTCAAATTATAACAATAATAATTATTATGTGTATTTGGACTATAAAGTATGTGTCAATAACAATAATAATTATTATGCCAAAGTATGTGTAATTGGACTATAAAGTTGAATGTGAGCAATTGTATCATAATTATTATAAAGTATGTGTCAATAAGCTAGTACTTCACAACATTGGAGGGAAATTTGTATTGATGTGAGAATAATGTGGATCTTTTAATATGAAGTTAGTGAAATGGTTTACCTCCTGATTGCCGAAACCATAACGCCTATTTCGAGTAGGCGGTGCAATAACGGAATCCCAAATCCTGTTGGACTCCTCAACTGTAAGCTCTGCTCTTCCACTCGCCTGTGTCAATGCCGATGCCTTTGCCTCATATCGCCCCTGCAATTACAAACATAATTTTGAAATAATTGGTATACAATTTACATATATACAATTTGAATCACGAGTTAGCATATTTACCATCGCTGCTTCAGCTTTGCTGTCGGTCCAATCATAGGTCGCATTCCCCTCATCATCAATAGACTCAACTGCGTGTGTGGCTCTAAAAACCTCAGCCATTGTAGGCTCCCTTCCGTACTTTGCAAACTGAAGATATACACGAATAAGATATATTGAAAATAAGCATAAATGTTATACATGAAGATATGCATCACCATATGCTAAATATATTTTATATTTACCAATTCTCTCCTATGCTGTTGGAAAGATTTAGAGCCATCTCGATGTAAACCAGGATTCTTATTCCTATTGGCTTGGTTTCTTGCTGCTACTTCCTATTAATTTAGATACACGATTAAAATAATGCAACTAACATAATTGTAAGCATTCTCATCATAGCTTACTTTAGCTGCTTCTGACTCCCAATATGTGAGAAATCCGTTCCAGACTTCATCGCTCATCCAACCTGGCTTTTTGCCAGCCTTCTTCGCCCTTGATATTGTCTCTCTATAATTCTTCCGCATTTTTTGGTTCCAATTATTGCTAAAAACATCTAAATCATGCGGCTCCACTCTTACAACAGCCTGCATATTGAATTTATTTTGAATTACATACAGCATATTATTTTCAATAGAAATATATAAATTGTAATTACCATCAAGTCATCCCATATAGCATTTTTAATATGAGCTGGAATGTTATCCCAATGCGGCCAAACTGCTGACATCCGACCCTTATATGATTTCTTCGAGACATCTAAAATAAACTGTGATGGTTCCACCTCGAACCCCCTGTAATTGTTAACGTGCATATTTTATATAGTTTATATATTTTAAATAATATAATTGAAATAAATTTAACATTTACCCAACACTCTTCGGAATAATCTCTGCAACTCGGCGTGTATCTGCCTCTAAGCTACTAGGACCCGCTGCAGCTCCAGGAGACTGAGATGGAGAAGGCTGAGATGTACTCCTATGTCTTCTATCAGCCATATCTGCCACAATCATATATTATATATAAAAGCATAATGATCAAATGAGCATCACATAATCATACAATAAAACGATAACGCATAAATCAGAATAATACATCGCTCAGAATAGTACATCGCTCAGAATATTACATAGCTCAGAATAGTACATTGCATAAGTGAATACATAGCTCAGAATAGTACATTGCATAAGTGAATACATAGCTCAATATAACACATGACATAACTCAGAATAGTACATCACATAATACAACAAACGATGCCATCTGTGATCATTCTTCATCATCTTCTGATTCAGACGTCTCGGTCTCGTACTCTATATCGTTTTCTTCGTTACTAACAAATGCATCTATTAAAACATTCGCTTCATCATTCAACGATCCTACATCGATGTCATCGGCTATTATTATTTCGGAATTTGGCTCAAGATCTGCTTAATACGCTGCTTCATCTGGAATATTATTTCCATCAAATGTAAATCTTGCCTTTGTTTTAAAAACAGCCCACCAGTCTGCTTTATCTTTTTTTAAGGATGGATACGGAGCAAAATAAACTTGTAATGCTTGCTTAGCTAACACGAAAGGATCATATTTATAGTAATGTGACGTATGCTTTATTTCAATTAACTTATAATCCTTATGTACGTTAATTCCAGAACCGGGAACGTTGCTAAACCAGTTGCATTTGAATAAAAAAACTTTCTCTAGCGGTTGTGTATAATAAGTCAACTCTAAAATTTGTGTTAAGACTCCATAAAAATCTTTTATATGCTCTTCTGGATCATCGCCGCCTTTGACAAATACACCGCTGTTATACGTTGATTTTTCAGCTCCATAATCTTTGGTGTTAAATTTAAATCCGTTGACGAAGTATATAGGATAGGTCTTGACATTTCTTCTTGGTCCGATAGTAAGGTGTCATATTCCTTCGTCAACAACACTGTTATTCGGATCGTGAACATAGCTTGCAAACCAACAAGCAAATTGTTTACTGAAATCACTAGATGGATGTTGTGATTCGTATATGCTGCAAATAAATGTATTATATTCCCCTAATTATTAATATATAAATACACGTATAATTGAACTGTACAATCATTCAGTATTACCTGATAAATGGTGCAACTTCAACACAATTTAAAAGAACATATGTGTGCGCCACATGGTAGTCTCTATCATCTAACCATATTTCCACACATTTTCCGGCAGGTCTTCCATGTTGTCTAAAAATAGATAACATTTTTTGAGAAGAATCATGCTCAACAGCTTCTTCATTACGGGGAACACATACAAACGATAAGTTCACATCGTCACTAAAGTAGTGTGAGAAAAAAAAGAAGCTTCCTCTTCAAGGTACGATTTGCAAATCGAACCTTCTACTCATGCTTTTTGTCTAATTTTTTTCTTCAAATGATTCAAGTACCTATAACAAAAATAATTAATTTTGTATATTGGTACAAGAATATACATTTTCAACTAATCAACAAGAATATTGAGGAGTTTAAAATCACCTCTCAAATGGATACATCCATCCATATTGCACAGGACCTCGAAGGAGTGCTTCGGATGGCAGATGCACAGGCAAATGCTCCATTACATTAAAAAAACCGGGCGGAAATATTTTCTCGAGTTTGCAGAGCAATACAGGAATTTCTACTTCAAGTTTACGTAAATGATCTACCTTTAACATGGTCGAACAAAGCTGTTTGTAAAACATACTTAATTCTGTTATAACACTCCATATTTTTGTTGGCAATAGTTCTTTGAATATCACATGTAAGAAATATTCCATCATGATATGGCAATCATGACTTTTCATCCCACTCAATTTATTGTTTTTCAAGTCAACACATCTGCGAAGGTTAGAAGAAATCCCATCAGGACATCTTAGTCCTTCCATCCATTTGAGCACGAGTTTTGCTTGCTTGTTGTCTAGCTCATAACATGCTTTGGGTTTTTTGTTATCGTCGTACAACTGAAGTTCGGGCCGCTTACAGAAATGTAATATATCACGTCTCGAATTCGCATCGTCCTTGGTTTTCCCTTTTACATTCAAAACTGTATTAAAAACGTTATTAAACACATTTTTTTCATTGTGCATGACGTCAATATTATGTCGCAGTAAGAGATTTTTCCAATAAGGTAACTCCCAAAATATACTTTGCTTGCACCAGTTATGAATGTCCGATTTACCCGGAATGTCGACCTAGTTCCCAGTTTCATGAATCTTAGGATAGTCTTTCACGATTTCATATATCTCTTCACTTGTCCAAACTTTAGGTGGTAGCATATTCTCTACTCTGTTAGCTTTAAAGTTCTTTTTATCCATTCTGAATTTATGATTAATACGTAGAAAACACCGATGACAGTCAAACCAGGAAATTTTCTTGCCGTACTTTAATGAAAATGCTCGTGATTCTTCCATACAATATGGACAAGCTAAACGTCCAGCTGTGCTCCAACCTGAAAGCATGCCATATGCGGGAAAATCATTAATAGTCCATAATAAAGAAGCGAACATACGAAAATTTCTTTTTCTCGAAATGTCATATGTTTCAACTCCTTCATGCCATAGTGTTTTCAATTCTTCGATCAACGGTTGTAGATAAACATCAATTCCTTGAGTCGGATCATCAGGACCGGGAACGACAATCGTTATAAACATATATGGAGTTTTCATACACATCCATGGAGGTAAGTTATAAGGAGTGACAATAGCCATGATGAATATTTACTACCAAATTGAGAGAATGGCGAAAATCCATCTGTACATAAACCGAGCCTAACATTACGGCTCTCTCGAGCAAATTCAGGATACGTCCTATCGAAATGTTTCCATGCTTCTCCATCAGATGGATGTATCAATGTTCCTTCTACTGGTGTTCTCACGCTGTGCCATTGCATATGACATGCTGTAGCAGAAGAAGCATATAGCCATTGAAGTCTGGGAGTGATGGGTAAATAATGCATTCTTTTATAAGGGACTTCTTTTCCTTTCTTTTTCCTTGGTTTGTATCTTTCCTCGTTACATATTCTGCATTTTCTAAGGTGAGCGTCGTCTTTCCAAAATAACATGCAACCTTTAACACATGTATCTATCTTCTGGTATGGCAATCCAAAAGCAGACATAAGTTTTTTAACTTTATAATGACTATCGCACATCAAATTATTAGGTGGCATGTGTCGTTTAGCAGTTTGTACAATTGCAGTAAACGATGATTCTGTAAGATTGAATTTTGATTTCATCGTGATGTATTCAGCGGTTACAGATAATTCTATTCCACTTTCACATCCATCCCACAATGGTCTCTTAGCGGAATCCAATAAATCATAAATTTTTTTAGCTTCCATAGTCGGTTCTTCACCATTTTCGTTTTCAATGTCGTCTTGATCAATGGATGGAAACATTGATCGGGCTGCATCTTGCACCATATTTTCTATTGGATTTGCCGCTGTATTATCATCCTCTTCCACTACAGGATTAGGTGTATATTGAACAAACTCTCCGTGACGATCCCATAAATAATAATTCGGTACAAAACCAAATTTATACAAATGAACTTCTACTACATCCGCCTTCCAATGCTTCAGATGTTTGCACTTAGCACACGGACAACGAATGTCTACGTTATTTCCATTATTAGATTTAGCAAATCTAATAAACTCGTGTACACCGTTAACAAAATGTTCCTTTATTGATCCTTTCATACCTTTTCGGGATTCATACATCCAACTACGATCAAGAAAATAATCGAACATATCTCCTGATTTGCAAAAATTATATTAGAAAATTCAAACAAACACTTCACTGCAACAAATTAGACCGGACTTTAGTAAATTTTATTAATTTAGTAACTTTATTAATTTGACAAATTAGACTGAACTTCAGTAAATTTAATAATTTAGTAAACTAGACTAACTTTATTAATTTGGTAAATTTTAAACTAACTTTAGTAAATTTTAAACAAACTTTAATAAATTAGACTGAACAAATTTATTAGTTTCAAACTAACTTTTAAATTTTATTACTTTAGTAAATTGCACTTAATAAATTATTTGATTGTTTTATAAAATACAGATCATATACAACACTTGTTAATACTTGTTTAACGGCCGGTCATCCTACTTCCCATTACAAACACAAGAACGTAATTATATTTTATAAATCATTTCAGATTAAACGATTCAACAAAATTTCGGCAGCACTTCCCTTTATTCCCTGTATCATACACAAATGCATGTACACAGGGAAAAAAAGGAAGTGCCATCGAAATTTCGTTAACCGTTTAAACTGAAATGATTTATAAACTGCGATTACGTTATTGTGTTTGTAACTTGTCCAATACTGGGACAAATCCAACAAATATTGTATCAGATGAATACAAATGTCCGTTCTGTGTAAAAACGAACATCCATATAACGATCATATACAACACTTGTCAGACGGGGCCAAAAATTGTCTAAGGGGTCAGACTGAACAAATTTATTAGTTTCAAACTAACATGTTATCACCATCTTAATCCAAATCACATCACCAATCATTAATTCTACAATAACCAACATCATAATAGTATGCGTTAATCATCGTTTTCAACGTCGAAATAAAATGATTTTATTCTCAAATCAACCTACAATACTACTATCACCATACATATACCACATAACTACCAATCTCAAACCCATAAACATGCCATTAACAACCAATTTTTAAACCCAATAAACATGCAAATAAACCCTAATTAAACCCTAATTGAATAGAAAATAGGGTTAGAACACATACCGGATCAATTTGGGAGGTAGGGAGCGAATGTTTGAGTACCGAATCGGCGGGGCGACGGGGGGGGGGGGGGTTTCTTTTTTTTTCGTTATGTAGAATGGGGAAGAAGAAGGCTCGGGTTTGGCTGATATACAGGTCGAGCGACGGCCGCTTTTTTTAGCCGTCGCTAGCCGTTGCCCCTATCCGACGCTATACGAACCGATTTTTGTAGTGTAATACCGATTAGAAGTCATGAAATAAGCCTTAGCCTTTTATAAGAGCTTCCTTAAAAGAGTTGTAAGTCATCCTCTAAAAAAACCTTTTGTTTCCAATATTGCACTTCCGTCCATTATGGTTTATAACTTGAGAAAAATTAGTTTATAACTTGAACACCTGCATACTTAACATCCCAACCAAACTCAGTCATAGACCAGCCTGTTCCTCCAAGCATTTCTCCATTTTTGCCAAGATAGGCGAGGTAGTAATGATCTTCAGTTGCTTGACATAACCATGTGTTACTATAAATATACATGCCAGGCTTCTAAAGAGCACATATCGAGCTTGATAATAATATGGGATGCCGAACCAGAAAAGAGTCAGGTCGTCAAGCACTCATAACAAAGGATAACAAGCTTCAAACACTTACAAAGAGACGTCTATTGTCTAAAAGCAAAGGGTTATCTCAACTCTATGACAAGATGGATGTCGCATACACAAGTAATTAATAAATATGAAAAAAGGTGTCGAACCTCTAAAGATGCCGAGCTCCGAGTGTTTAACTAATATAAGAGTTGTCGAGCTTAAATAAAGAATAGAGGGGGTGTCTAGCCTCAACAACCATAAAGGTTGACGAGCATGTAAGGCAAAAAAGGTTCCGAGCCGCAACAACTATGAGGAATGCCGAGCATATAACAGATAGAAGTAATGTCAGACATCAACAACAAATTAAGGTGTCGATTTTACAAGATAATAAAGGTGTCAAACCAGTGAACACTTATAGATATGGAGCTTCCATAATGCAAAGGCTACTGAGCCTAGAGAAAACCAGATTAATAAAGACGAAGGGGAAAGTATCGGACCACTACAACAAAGAGTGTTTTAGAACAAGTAAAAAGAAAGATGTGGAGCATTTAGTTTCAAAATGAAGATGTAAAGCTTCTAGAGATAACGTGTCTATGCTACACCAACTATCACCTAGCTACAACCACAATAAACATTGTCGAGTACCTACCATAATAAAGGCTAATGAGTAGCCACCAAAGAAAGATAATATTGCTTAACTTATAAGAGTAAGCGATATCGAGCTTCATCCTTATAGATAGGATGTCGAATCTCCATGAAGGGGGATATCGAATATCAACTACTTGAACAGATAATATACATCAAGCCGAGTGGACACGTGGCAGCCAACCCGCCTGCCACTACATCTATAAATAGGCCCCCTTACACTACTTGGGAGGACTTTTCCATTTCTCAATTTTTAAAGTTGTAAACCCTAAATTGATTTAGGGATTTTAGTGCCGATTGTAATTTGTGAAAATTTTACATATAAGGACCTGGAAAATAATTTTTTTGCATAGCATACTTCTTTTGAATGACTACATTTGACTATTAATGAACTATGGACAAGCATATGACTATCTTCTGCCCATGATCTTGAATAACGAAACATGGATATGACTTCACTTGGACTCGAATTGGACATGCATATTATCCCAAGCTTGCATAAGGCACTTAAGCCCTTATCCAAACCAATCTTACCCTGTCGTACATATTTGGTTAGTAAAGAAATTTGTTAACATTTTAGCGCTAGAACGAGACTTAAACCTCTGATTCCCCGCATATCTCTGCAAAGGACTTTAGGGACTTCTAATTTCCTATATATCCCTATAGAGGACTTTAAAAACTCTTCATATCTAGCATATTCCTATTGAGGACTTTCCATATCTTGCATAACCTATCAAACTGCATAATGACTACCTCTGAACAATGATCCTCCGAGCCTTACTTTTCCAATTCAACTTATCAAATGACCCATAGCCTTCAATTCCATGAGGAACAAGTGTTAAGAGAATTGGCACTGATGAATCTAGTTGAAAAGAAATGAGTAATTCCTTATGACCTTGATAATTAGAGTATAAATCCATTCCATATAGGCACTACTCTGATCTTCACTTATTATCCTTCTTTAAGAAAAGAAAAAAAAGGAATGATCCATCCTCGAAAATGAGAAAATCTATATAGCTCCAGCCTAAAGGAACTATCTTCGAAAATGAAATAACAAAGGATTTTGATAAGTTTGCCCCAAAGTGGAAGGGAGTAATCGATCGCTCTCCCACATCATTCAGAACTCGAGAACTTTTAAATAGAAAACTTATTGTTAGAACTAAAGAGCTGCTCAATTTTACAAGAAAGCTATATGGGGACCAAAGACACAATCCCTTAGGATTTTCCTATCCACAAGGGCTCATTTCCTTACCATCTCTTATGAAAACATCTATCTTCTACTCAAAGAGAGGTTGGACTATTGGCTTTCAAAGAATAAGTGATAAGGAAATGAATGAAATCTTGGGGGCACTTATTATCAATATCACCAAAAAAAATGGACACAGAACTAATCGGTGCCTAGCCCTTAAAGGATGATTGAGAATTTCTTGGGAAAATGAAAACTCTGAGAATTTGTTAACAAGATTTGAGAAAAGGATCAAATGTATCTACAAAGATAAAATGCTTAATAGAGGGAAATACTTCCTGGAAAGGACTTATAAAATAAATTAAAAGCCTTTGATCCCACAACAAGGGCCTGGTCAAAGCACCTCCTAAAGGAAGGCCAGAGTAAGCCTCTGGTGCCGTGTATAAATCTTGGCCAGAGCAATACAAGCCTTCGGTCCCACCTACATGGCTTAGCCAGAGCATCTCCTAGATGGAGGTCGGAGTAAGCATTTGGTCTCGCCTAAGATGGCTTGACCAAAGCACTGCAAGCCTTCGGTCCCACCTACGTAGCCCAACCAAAATGTCTCTTAGAGAGAGGACGGAGTAAGCCTTCAGTACCGCCTAAGATGGCCTGGCCAAAGCACTGACCGGCCTTCGGTTCCATCTATAAGGTCCGCCCAGAGTGTTGCCTAGAGGGAGGACGGGTAAGACTTTTGTTCTTTCTAAGATGACTAAACAAATGCATTAACCAACCTAAATCATTACCTATAAGGTACTAAAGCGTGAAAGAATTTAAAACTTAAATCATTACCTATAAGGTAAAAAGGGATGAAAGAGATTCAAAGCCTAAATCATTACCTGTAAGGTAATAAGGGGCGAAAGAGATTAAAGCTAAATCATTACTTACAAGGTAATAAGGGTGAAAGAAATTAAAAGCCTAAATCATTATGTAAAAGGTAATAAGGGGTAAAAAAGATCAATCAAGCAAGTGTAACTTCGTCTTGAGAATGGATCATAGAAATCTTCTAAGAGGAAGTGCAAGTAAACACAACCAATTTGGATCAAAGCTAAAATTAAAACAGCCTTCGAAGGAAATATCAAGAACTATCTATTATCCAGAACCAAAGATCATAGAGTTAAATATGGACATCTATGAAATTATGAATCTCCTTGTTAGAAATATTATATCAATTAATAGGAATCTCCATTATTGATCGAATTTCCAATCTTCCATTAGTTGAAATACGAATCTTACCAGATGGATTTATGGTCTTTTTATCAAATGAATTTATGGTCTTCTTGCCAGACGAATTTCTGGTCTTCTTATTAAATGAATTTCTAGTCTTCTTACCAGATGGATGGATTTTTTATCTTTTATTAAGCCGACAAGTAAATTTTCATGCTCATATAATCTCAAATGACCAAGGAAAGTCATCAAATAACCACTCACAAAACCCGGGCCAAGGGAAGGAAGTTTAAGCCACAGAGATCCATTTATGAATTCATTCAACCATGAGAAGATGGGGAAAAAAATTGATCCTACTCATCTAAAGTTCTGCTAATTCAATAATTACTACAAAAAATGAATTTTAAAGATAATTTTTCCAAAGTTTCTAAGATCGATAAGAAAACTTCTTCACAAATTTCTTTGGCATTTACAAAATAAAACAATCAATTTGAGAAAAAAAATTTCTTGAAATTACGGAAGTTATCATTATTTACTTTTTTTTCCAAAAGAAAAGGATAGTCTTATAAAAAGTGAGAACTAGAAAGGCATATTCAAAGCATTCTGCAAGGAAATAAAGAACAAGCAAATCTACGCTTAATCAAAGACCACATATCGTATGAAATCTGTTTGCACAAAAAATGGACAAACACCTCCAAGTCGTATGGTTTACTTGATTTTATGTTGTTCGTAGTGATTTGGGTGATTTATGCAAATATATGAAAAGCAGGGACTAAACTGTAAAAGACACGCAGATTTATAGTGGTTCGGCCAGAATGTGCCTACGTCCACTTTATATGTTATTCTCCTTTTTCTATTCAAATTACAAGTACAAAGCTTTGATACAAGTATATGAAAGTTGTTTGAAAGTTCTATCCGTGCTTGAGCTCTCAAACTTGTCCCCCATTATTGTACCCCTGCCCCTCTATTTATAGAGTGAGGCTGGGGGTAGGGGTCTTGGATGTATATAGCTGTTAGCGGGCCTGAGCCACCGTAATCTGGCCTGGCAGTGTTGGTTCGGCAACACCTTGGTCCGGTGATGAGAGGGACGTGGATTGGTTCGGTGGTGAGACCTTGGGTTTGGTTCGGTGGGCCGTGGAGTGGCTGGTTCGGTGGTAGATGGAGTGGCCTCTGATTCGGTGGTACCTGGGAGGTAGCTGGTCCGGTAGTGGATGGAGTGGCCTCTGATTCGGTGGTACCTGGGAGGTAGCTGGTCCGGTAGTGAGTGGAGCTGGGTTCTGGTCCGGTAGCACCTGGGAGGTAGCTGGTCCGGTAGTGGATGGAGCTAGGTTGGTTCGGCAGGACTTTGGTTCGGTTAGGCTTTGGATCGGTGGTAAGGGGATCTGGCTCGGTAGGTGTTGGAGAGGGTTTGGTTCGGCAGGGAAGTGGTCCGGTGGTGTCATTTTTCCTTTTGGTTCGATGGGGGTGGAGACGCACCCAACATTTGCCCCCCAAAGCGGGGCATATGCCATTTTATGTCGCGCTTTGTTTCCTTCAGACTGAATAGTCGCACTCGGTTCTAAGTGCCGAACCATTTGGTCCGGTCTTCCTACGCTTTTCTATAAGTATGTGACATATGCTTCCGTGATTTCTTACCAAACGAGATAGCCGAACCAGATTGAATCCCGCTGAATCAATCACTTGCCGAATCACCCTCGTCTACCGAACCAGGTGATCGCCGAATGACCTTTGTGTGTCGCATTATCGAATGAATCTAGGGTTACTGAGTGCTGAATGGGCCTTCGATCCTTGTACTATCGAATGAGTTTGAGAAGTACGAGGCCGAATGGACTTGGGAGTATAAGGCCGAATGAAAATTCATGCCTTGAACTACCGAATGGGCTTGTAAGCCGAATGAAGTTTTGTGCCTTGAACTACCGAATGGCTTGAGTGCCGAATGGTGCTTGGACCTTGTTATACCGAATGAGTTTATGTGTTTATAAGTGAAACTCTAGACAACATACACTCGTTCGTTTATATCTCTATATCCTTATTCTAACAATGTGTTTTTTCGTGTTGCAGATAATGTCTTATAAAATTGAAACCCGATCAGAGAATAAGAAATCCCAGGACAGAGAAGATCCTTCCGCAGTGCCCCCAGCTCAGTCAGAACCGGGACGTCATGGGCCCACCTCGAGGTCACTAGTAGATGGGTACGGCCCTCAGGAGCTTCTAAACTCACCTCCTGACTGTTTCCCTAGCTCTCTCAAAGGCGAGCAGCTTGATGTTATCTCTCGCTCCTTTGGGATTGACAGAGCGCGCATGCTATTGCCAGGGGAGGGAGTGATGCCATATAATCCCCCCGAAGGGTATTTCGCCTATAGTCGGTACCATTGCATGTGTGGGGCCATTTCCCCGATCAATGCTTGGATAATCAGTTTTATCACCTACTTGAAGGTAGCTCCGTTTCAGCTTCAGCCTAACTCCTACGCCATCCTGGTGAGCCTATTTGTCATTTTTCAGAGGAGATACGGGCGTCCTCCCTCCAACTGGGAGATCCGATACTTTTACAATCTGAGAGACTATAAGAAGGGGTCTCCATACATTAGCTTGGAATCAGCCGTATCTTTCAAGCCAGTCCTGGACTTATATTCGAAGGTCAGCATGTTCAAGAAAGAATGGTTTTTCGTTAAGGATGACTCTGTTTCCATCCGTCGCTTCACCTCAGGCTGTAAGTCGAAGTTTATTTATGATTTCTGTTCTGACTGCAATGCTCCTTCTCATGTGTTTTTATTCCTTGCTAGCGACAGGTGGCTTTGCGGTCGTGGAGAATGATCGCCTGGTTCAGACGATAGTGGAAATAGAGGCCATTACGGGAAGGGATAGGTCGGCTTCTTACTTGATCAGGAATGCTACACTTATGGGGTACAACCTGATCCTTCCACATCAGTCCGTGGTTAAGCAGAGAGACACGGCGGAGGAGAGAGCTGCCAAAGCTACAGGAGGGGCCACGGCGAAAAGCAGCAAAAGGAGACCCTTCTCGATGCATCCAGTTGCTGGGGGGAAGAAACTCAAGAAGTCTGACGGACCCTCTCCCAGCACACATCCGGATGTTCAGGAGGAGGAAAAAGTGGAGGGAGAAAAGGGCGAGGATGAAGGAGGTGAGGCGGAGAGTGGAAGTGGTAGAGAAGGTGACGGTGATCGTCACGGTAATGATGGTGGTGAAGGACAGGGTGGTGATGGCACCGGGGCTTTGCCCCCTGGGCAGGCAGGCGTGATTCAAGAGTGGATAGATGACGCTCTCCGCCAAGCCTTCGAAGAGTTGGAGGAAACGGAGAAGTCCAAGAAAGCTGATAAGGTTGGGACCGGCGTCGATTTATCTTCCGGGAGTACTTCTACTGAGGCAACTTCTGCGGTTCAAGGTGAATTTCTCACTATTATTTTTAATTCTCGAATGACGGCTCAATGCATGCTGGTGACACTTGGTTTTCATTCCAGGAGCGGGCAGAATGGCCAAGACCTCAGATCTTCGGCACAGGCTTGAACAATACAAACTCCTCAAGGCTTCCGCCAAGCCGAAGCCTCCTACTAACCTTCCTGGAGACGTAGTCGGCTATCGTCCTCTTCTTGGAGTTATTGAAGAAGATATACAAAAGAAGAAGAGGAGTCGATCTACGTTTGAATCTCTTCCTGGTCCTCCGGCCCCACTCCAGCCTATTCACGATATTACGGAGGATGATACTGAGTTTATGCCTTCCCCACATCCGTCTGAGAATCCAACCTTCACCCCGATAGATCACCCTGGCTTAGTTCGCAATCCGTTTGCGGGTCATCCAGACCTGGATCCGGCCTCTCTTGATATCTCCTTCGACGAGGTTACTGGTGAGCATCTTCTCCCTCGCAATCCTATGGTACGGGTGCTTGACGAAGCTATGTCCCTGGACCTTGATTTGCTTACTACCCGGGTTGTAACTCTGGGGGATGAGGCTAAGGCAAATATTGACCGGGTTGCTGAGGAGACCAGGAAATTGATGGGGCATCATGCCCGACTAGTTAAGGCCGGGGAGGAAATTGGGAGTGCAAACATTAGGCTGCGGTTAATGGTCTCCGACCAGGCTAAGCAGCTTGCCGATCAAGCCATCCAAATTTCTCAGCACGAGGCCGCATCCAGGCAACTGAAGAAGACTATGGAAGAGGCCAGCAGAGCAGAGTTGCGAAAAATGGAGGCCGCCTGCAAGGAGCGAATTGACATGGCCATCACGACGGTGGATGAGGTTCGACAAGCGAACCTTGAGCGGGCGCAGGAATTATCGGGGAGACTTGAGGCCGCGGAGCTCGCTCAGTCCAGGTTGAAGGAGGAGATGGAGGTGATGAGGATATCCCTTCAGTCCAACCGCTCACGATACTGATCGGAGAGGGATGTTGCCGTCGCTAAGCTGCGTGCTTCTGAGGCCCGAATGAGGGAGCTTGAGGAAAACGAGGGGATGATGGATGAGATGCTCCAGGATATGTATTTCCGCACTTAGAAGCAGGGTAATTTATCCTGGATGGATGATTACCCCCGAGTTATGGCCAGGATTTATCTCCGGGCTCTGCAGGAGGCTAGGGCTGACGCGGATAAAGAGGGTGGTGCGGTCTTCAGAATGGATGTGGTCACTGCCCAGTTTACCAAGGAGGAGAAGGTGGCGGTGAAGGAGGGTATGCGGCTGCTTGCTGCTGAGGAGGCAGGTGTGCAAGTAGAGGATGATGACCAGGATGGTCAGGAAGCAGGTGCTGGTAAGTCTTCTTTTCTAGTCTTTCCGTTAACTTGGTTGCTTATCACTAATGAATTCTTTCTTTGACCGGACAGGTGGGCAACAGGACAAGGATAAAACTCTGACGCAGCCGGCTCCTTGATTTGACCTGGATATCTTTTTGTGGACTTGACATTGTTGTATATGTTAGTCTCAGAACAGTAACGTAACTCTTAGGCTGTAATTATGCTACTGGTAATAAACAACATTATTCTTGACGTGTAATTTTTTAACTTAAGCTGATTCTGTCGTTTTTTGAATGTTTTTGCTATTTTGACATGTTGTATGAGAAATATAGCTATGCGTGTGCTTGTAATTCAATTGTGTTTGATGTCAAGTTCTTGTTTAAAACATAATTTCATGTCTTGCAATGTTAGTGTGATGTGTAAATAAATTATAGCCACGTGTTTATACATGAAAGAAGAAAATACCGCCCTTCATATTTTACTTGTAGGTGGCAGCTTTGAATGTCTTGCGTGACTGAGTATGGAATGCGGTCCAGTGTCTTGCTGTGAGTATCCGCTTCCATTAGCGAATGTCTCCTATTCTGCGTCCTGTACTTTAGGGATAGTTACAGAGTATAGGAGAAAAGTTTTTTTTAAATAAAATTGAAATATGAGAAACGGTAAAACTTCCAATCACGGAAGGCCTTCGATGTGCTTAAGTTCGTGGCAAATGGGCTTTGTAGTCACTTTCCCTAGCCGTGGGTCTTGGAGACATTTGTCACCCATCTTACGCCTCTGCGGGGAGTTAATCTTTTTTACCACAGCCATACTTAAGACACATCGGAGCCGAGATCGCGCACAGTAACTACCCGGGCCATTATGGCCCGTAATCGTGGGTATTATTCGATTTACTGTGGTCGGCTAGCGTGGGTGCCAATCGTCAACCGTGAACTACCCCTGGCTGGCCACACCTTATGTTGGGGCTTAAAGTAGGTTCACAGTTGCCGGCGAGCTGAACGCCGTAATGAGCTGCCTTGGCTATAGTCGGCCTTCTCGGTGGCTTATAATCGGCTCATTATAGTTGGCTTTAAGGGCCGTCGCGAGCAATGAGTTAACCCGCAACAGAGGGATGCCGGAGCAAAAGTGTCTCATTGGCGAGGGCATAGATTCGCATAGTACCTGTTAGGTCTTGTCCAGGTGAAGTCGTGCTGTGGAGTGCCTTGAATGGAAATGCTATATGCACAGGATTTTGTCCAACAGAAAAGGATAAAGTTAACAAGCAGCCAAGATATAAAGGAACAAGTTAAAAAAGAGACAAGGTTTTTTAAAGTGGTTCGGCATGAAAATTCCTACGTCCACTGATTCTCTTTGTTAATTTACTTCATATGGGCAGTACAAGTTAAGAAAAGTATCGACGGAGGTGTTGGATGTTCCATGCCCTCTGGAACACCTCTCTATCCACTGTTGACAAAATATAAGCTCCATTGTGGAGATCTTTATGAATTACATATGGTCCATCCCAGATTGGATCTAGTGCCCCAGGGCGAGGGAAGATTCGCTTGAGGACAAGATCTCCTTCTTGTAAGGTACGACGCTTGACTTTGGAGTTGTATTGTGCTGCCACTTTTTGCTTGTGGGCTGCTGCTTTGAGGGCTGCATCATTTCTTCTCTCCTCAATTAGATCCAAAGACATGTGAAGGAGTTCTTCATTCTCTTCTGGGTTATAGTGGATCCTACGGTGGGAAGGCACGATGGTTTCAACTGGGAGCATAGCCTCCGATCCGTATGCCAAAGAGAAAGGAGTATGCCCCGTTGATGTTCTGAAAGATGTGCGATAGGCCCATAGCGCCGTAGGGAGTTCATCCACCCAAGCGCCCTTTGACTTTTCGAGTTTCTTTTTGATTAGAGTTTTCAGAATTTTGTTGACGGCTTCGACTTGTCCGTTTGCCTAGGGATAAGCTACGGATGAGAAGCTTTTGTGAATTCCGTGCTCTTGGCACCAGTTGGCGAACTCCTCGCTGTCAAACTGAAGTCCATTGTCTGATATAATTTTGAATGGGACTCCGTACCTGCATTGAACATTTTTGATCAAGAAGTTAATAACTTTCGCTGAAGATACTTTATTCAGGGGTTCTGCTTCCACCCATTTGGTGAAATAGTCGACTGCCACTATAGCATATTTGGCCCCGCCTCGGCCCATTGGCAGTTCGCCGATTAAGTCAATTCCCCATACTGCGAAGGGCCAAGGGCTGGTCATTTGAGTAATCTCAGTTGTTGGTAGCCGCGGAATCTTAGCAAACTTCTGGCATCTGTTATATTTTTTGACGAAATCTAAGGCGTCCTTGCTTAAGGTGGGCCAGAAATATCCATATCGGAGTATCTTTTTTGCCAAAGTCTGCCCTCCTTTGTGATCTCCGCAGCTTCCTTGATGAATGTTGGATAAGATTTCCTTGGCTTCCCTTCCAGCGACACACCTTAATAAGGGGTTAGAGAAGCCGCGCCGATAGAGGGTGTCCTCTTGTATTGTGTAGCGGGAAGCTTTCCTCAAGATTTTCTTGACTTCGTTACGCCCGTTGGGTAGTGTGCCACTTTGTAAGTAGTCTCGGATGGGAGTCATCCAAGTTGCTTCTTCGGTTGCAGCTGTCAGATTCACTTGCTCAAAACTTGGGGTCAGTTGCTTTGAGATGGCTATTGCTCCGGAAATAGCGCCGTCTCTCATGCTAGCTTGCTTCGCCAATTCGTCGGCCTCTTGGTTCTCTTCCCGAGGGATGTGTTTGACTAAGTAGTGGTCCAATCGACTGAGAAGTAACTTGGTCTTCTTTAAATATGCTATGAGTCGTTCTCCTCGAGCCTGGAATTCTCCTAGTATTTGATTAACAATAAGTTGAGAATCGCTATGAAGACACAAAGAATTGGCTCCGATTTCTAAGGCAAGTTCTAATCCAGCTATCACTGCTTCATACTTTGCATCGTTGTTGGTGGCAGCGAATTCCAACCTTATTGCATAGTGCAGCTTATTTCCCCTGGGAGTGATTATTACCACACCTGCCCCGAGCCTTGTTCGTTTGATGCACCATCCACAAAGAGGTTCCACCTGATGTCTTCTGCTATTTCTGATTGCTCCTTACCTTCGTTGGTAGTGAATTCGGCAATGAAATCGGCCATGGCTTGCCCCTTGATGGCGGTGCGAGGATGGTAGGTAATATCATATTGACTTAGTTCAATGCACCATTTAAGTAGTCACCCAGAAGTGTCGGGACGATGGAGTACCTGCCTCAGCGGTTGATCGGTCAGAACTCTGATGGAATGGGATTGAAAATAGTGTCGTAGTTTTCGTGATGCGATTAGTAGGCAGTATGCTAGTCTCTCAAGTTTAGGATATCTGACTTCTGCCCCAGTAAACTTCTTACTTACAAAGTATACTGGCCGCTGCGTGCGGTCGTCTTCTCTTACCAAAGCAGCGCTTAGAGCATGAGATGATACAGCAAGGTACAGGTATAACTCTTCGCCTTCGTTTGGAGTCGAGAGTACCGGCGGTTTCTGGAGGTGTTCGATTAAGTTAAGGAAGGCTGTTAAGCATTCGTCAGTCCATTCGAACTTTCCTTTGACTTTCTTTAGAGCTTCGAAGAAGGGGACGCACTTGTCCGTAGCTTTGGAGATGAATCGGCTTAGGGCGGCCACTTTCCCATTCAGGCTTTGCATTTCCTTTCGAGTGGAGGGTATTTTGATATCTTTTAAAGCTCGGACCTGTTCAGGGTTTGCTTCAATCCCTCTGGCATGGACGATGAATCCCAAGAACTTTCCTGATGATACTCCGAAGGAGCATTTTAGAGGATTAAGTTTCATTCCATATTGGTGAAGTACTCGAAACATCTCGCCCAGGTGGTTTACGTGATCGTTGGCTTTCCTTGACTTTACCAGCATGTCATCCACATACACTTCCATAGTTCGTCCTATTAGCCCTGCAAACATCTTGTTGACGAGGCGCTGGTAGGTGGCTCCCGCGTTTTTTAGTCCGAAAGGCATTACCTTGTAGCAGTACAATCCCCGGTCAGTGATGAAACTAGTGTGGTCTTGATCGGGAGCATGCATGGGAATTTGGTTGTATCCTGAGTATGCGTCCATGAAAGATAAGAGTTCGTGCCAGGCTGTGCTGTCTACAAGTTGATCGATTCAGGGAAGTGGGAAGCAATCCTTCGGGCAGGCGTCATTTAAGTTGGAGAAGTCAATGCATGTTCGCCACTTCCCATTAGCCTTCTTTACCAGCACCGGGTTGGCGATCCACTCTGGGTAGATGGCTTCTCGTATGAAGTCATTGGCAAGTAGATTCCTTACTTCTTCATCGAGGGCTGCTGATCGTTCTGCCCCCATGATTCTCTTTCTTTGTTTTACGGGCGCCTTGGTAGGATCAATGTTTAGTACGTGGCATGCTATGTCAGGGGAGATTCCGATCATGTCAGCATGTGACCATGCAAATACATCCAAGTTATGGCGGAGAAAGTCAATGAGTTGTTCCTTCAACTTTGCTTTTAGTTGGGACCCGATTTTCAATAGTCTACTCGAGTCATGTTTGTCTACAGATACAAATTCCATAGCCTCTGCAGGCTCGGCGGTGGCCTCCTCCTCTTTGTCCCTAGGGTCTAATTCATTGAAAGGGTCGCTGGTATATCGAAGAGGAGGGGCTTTCTTTAGTTGCTATGCTTCCAAACTTTTTGTGCAGAGGGCAACCTCTACACTCTTCCCTTTATCCTTCCTGTGGTTGTTGCGAAGTTCAGTTACATAGGAGTCTCGAGCAACGTCCTGGTCTCCTTCTACTTCCCCTACTCCATTGTCCGTTGGAAATTTCATCTTTAGGCACCATGGAGCCAGGACAATTTGGAAGTCAGACAAGGCTGGCCTTCCTAAGAAGGCGTTGTAGGCCGAGTGGTTTTCTATCAGCACAAATGTCTGTTTCCGCACAACGGAGCGGGGATGACTTCCAATTTCAACAAAGAGGTCCAGTTGCCCGAGGGGCATCTTCGCATCTCCAGTGAAACCGTGTAGTGGTTTATTGCAGGGAGAAACGTCCTTTATTGATAGTTTCATTTTGTCGAATGCATGCTTGAATAAGATATTTACTGAGCTTCCAGTGTCTACTAGAATTCGGAAAAATTCGGCTGGACCGAGCCGGGCAGAGATAACCATGGGATCCATGTGAGGGTACTGCCTTCCCTCTAGGTCACGCCTACTGAATGTGATGTCATCACTCTCTTTCCACTTCGGGTGGCGTTCTTCTATAACAGAATTAACACAGTCTTCATTGTTTCTAAGCGACTTTCCATATCTTTCCATTTCTGCCCAGCTTCTATCGGCGATGTGCGGTCCTCCCGAGATGGTATGGACCACTATCTTCTCTTGACTGGAGCCGCTAGTGTTGCGATTTCCTCTGCCTATCTCTGGTGAGGGTAGCCTTGGGTTCTCATTGGCAAGAGCTAGAGTCCTGTTCTGACCTTTTACATAGCGTTCCAGTCTCTTCCTTCTGATGTGTTCTTCAATAAAGTCCCGGAGATGATGGCATTCATTGGTGTCATGCCCATGAGATTCGTGGAAGCGGCAGAACTTTTCAGATTTTTGTGCGTTATCTGATTCCTTCTTGTATGGTGGGCGTTTGTATCTAACTTCGTCTTGGGTGGCAAGGAAGATGTTTTCAATGGTTTCATTCAAAGGAGTGTAAGTGTCGAATCTCGGTCCTGGCCGATATAGGCGCTTTTCTCCCTTCTTGCCCCAGCATTGTCTCTAGAATCATTTCTTCGAACGTCCTTCGCTGTAGCGGGCGTGTAGCCGTGAGTTGCCTTATTTTTTTGCCCTGACTGCCCCTCAGTGGCAACATCTTCAAGCCTCATATATTTCCCGGCTTCATGGAAGAAATCGGGTAAAGTAGCTGGTTTTTCTTTTGTCAATCTTCTAGCAAATTTAGTATCCGGATGCACACCACTACAGAGGGCCATTAGGATAAGCTTCTCATCGGCATCTTGGACTACGGCCGCTGCGGCATTGAATCGGGTTAGGTATTGCTGCAGCTTCTCTCCAGGTTTTTGTTTGATACTGGATAAGGAATAAGCGTCCTTGGGTTGTTCCACATGAATGCGGAACTGGCTGATAAACTTTTCTTTCAACATTTCCCACGAGCTGATGGATCCTTGGGGTAAATGACAGAACCAGGAGGTAGCTAGATCTGCTAAGAATAGTGGAAAGCATTTGCACAGTACTCCCTCTGTTGCTCCACTCATGAGCATATGCTGTGTGTATCTCTGTAAGTGTACAACGGGGTCGGAGGTTCCTTTGTAAGGTTCCATTGTTGGCATTTTCCATTCTCGGGGGGTGATGGCAATTTCGATATTGCGGGCGAAGGGGCTGGTTACCTTAGCGTCTATCCCTCGATCTCTTTGATCCCGTTGGACGCACTCTCTGAACAAGCGTGCCATCCTTTCATCAGAATTTTGAGCAGATAGGAATGAGTTCGGTTCTGCTCTGTGGGATTGATCCCGTCCGGATGACCTGTAGGGATGGTATCGTCTATCATTTCTGATATTTTCCAGTGGCTGTCTTTGGTCTTCTGGGAGCATGCTAGGATCAACTACAGTTGGCCCTTGCCTCGATCTTCCCCTACTGGGTTCTGATCTAAGCACTTCCTCGGGTCCAACTTCGGGCCAGACTCTAGCTCGGCCCCGTTCACTGGCGTTCCATGGTTAGGCAGTACGACAGGCTCAGCTACAGTTGACCTCCGCCCGGTACCACCCCCGTTGGGTTCGGTTCCAAGCGTCTCCTCAGGCCTAACTTCGGGCTGTGCTCGGTCTCGGCTCCTACCATGGCCGCTTCTGTTGTTAGCTCCTTCGAAGAAGGAAGATCTTTGCTGTCTCCGAGATCCTCCGGACTGGGACTCTCCCCATGATTCAGTGTTGCGGTTGGACTCTTCAACATCCCTTAAGCGTGACATGAGATGGTCCATCAAGGCTTCCTGCTGGGATGTGAAGCGGTTAGTCACTTCCGCCACAACCCTATCTAGATCTGCCCTAGTAATTGCTGTCGGCTGTTCTGAGGCAGGGGTTGTCGGATTTGCCTGACCTTCATCTGGTACTGCTGCTGGAAGGGGACGATTTACTTGGTCTGTGACCACTGGATCTGGAAGACAGCTGATTGCGATGTTTTTTCCTTTGTTAACATCTTTCTTCTGCTTGGGAGGCATGTTTTCCAAGCATTGAACGACGCTGTTAGGAAGAAGGTTAAGTGGAAGAAGCTGAAGCTTCGAGCTTTCAGTTCTCAGTGAAAGCACCAAAAATGTTTGCACAAAAAATGGACAAACACCTCCAAGTCGTATGGTTTACTTGATTTTATGTTGTTCGTAGTGATTTGGGTGATTTATGCAAATATATGAAAAGTAGGGACCAAACTGTAAAAGACACGCAGATTTATAGTGGTTCGGCCAGAATGTGTCTACGTCCACTTTATATGTTATTCTCCTTTTTCTATTCAAATTACAAGTACAAAGCTTTGATACAAGTATATGAAAGTTGTTTGAAAGTTCTATCCGTGCTTGAGCTCTCAAACTTGTCCCCCATTGTTGTACCCCTGCCCCTCTATTTATAGAGTGAGGCTGGGGGTAGGGGTCTTGGATGTATATAGCTGTTAGCGGGCTTGGGCCGCTGTAATCTGGCTTGGCAGTGTTGGTTCGGCAACACCTTGGTCCGGTGATGAGAGGGACGTGGATTGGTTCGGTGGTGAGACCTTGGGTTTGGTTCGGTGGGCCGTGGAGTGGCTGGTTTGGTGGTAGATGGAGTGGCCTCTGATTCGGTGGTACCTGGGAGGTAGCTGGTCCGATAGTGGATGGAGTGGCCTCTGATTCGGTGGTACCTGGGAGGTAGCTGGTCCGGTAGTGAGTGGAGCTAGGTTCTGGTCCGGTAGCACCTGGGAGGTAGCTGGTCCGGTAGTGGATGGAGCTAGGTTGGTTTGGCAGGACTTTGGTTCGGTTAGGCTTTGGATCGGTGGTAAGGGGATCTGGCTCGGTAGGTGTTGGAGAGGGTTTGGTTCGGCAGGGAAGTGGTCCGGTGGTGTCATTTTTCCTTTTGGTTCGGTGGGGGTGGAGACGCACCCAACAAAATCATATTTAAGCACTGAAGCAAATTACAAATCTTAAATAACTCAATGAATTCAAATACAAGTCAAAAATAAACGAGAAAATGCAAAGTCAATTCAAGGTATCAATCATTCAGGTATAAATTTATTTATCATTTTATATTTTACATATCACATACAAAAGTTACAGATATCAAGGAAGGTTAATCGGTAAGAAAATTCAATCAAGAGTTTCCAGATGACATCACCTCAGTTATTTTCAATTGGGACTCAAGGTCTTGCACCTTTTCCTTCAGAACTTCAACAGCCGAAGAAGGCCTAGTGATATGATGAATCGCTATATCTAATAATTTTTTTAAGTTTCTTTCCCTTCTTTTGAATGATGTTCATATCATCAATAGAGTCAATTTGAATCTTTAATGCGCTATTAAGCGTCTTACTGGCCCCTTTAAGAGTCTTGACCTTTTGCTCAAGAGCATATTTCTCACTTCCTAGCTCATCAACTTGACTTTGATACTTATTGAGAAGTTCCCAAACTTTTCATCCCAATTTCCTTTTAAAAAATAGGTACATTCATATTTATGTTCTCGGCACAATCCAGCAATCTCTCCATCATCCAAACCCGGAAGCGGGTTTTCCAAGGAAGAATATTTCCCTTTTCCAACTGAGGATTTAGACCTAGTTGCCCTTGCAGGGGTAGGAGTGGGAAGGCTGGATTTACGACCAATTGCGATGAGCTCTAAAGATTTGCATGATATTTGGCTCTTTGGCAGCTCAACTTCAAGGTCCTTAATTTTTTGGTGGAGTCGAGCAATTTCTGCATCAACCTCAATTCTTTGGTCTGGAGGTCCAGATTGACCAAATGTAGCTATGCTCTGCTTTAGTTCTTTAATCTCTTTATCTTTCTCTTTGATCTTATCTTCTAAGCTTGAAGTCATTTCATTTATACTACTTAATGTTGACCTCTATTTATAGTATTTGTTATGCCATTATATGCTTCTGGGTTGTCCGAAAATGGTATAACTGAAGCATCTTGAGAAGAGTGCTTCCCAATGTTTAACATCGGTCTAGCCCTAAGTTTATCCAATCGAGAAGAGAGGTCGTGATCGCTGGATGCAAGCATTAATTGGCTTTCCTACTAAAAATAAATAAATGAAAATGAAAATTAATACATAGGAAACATATTCTTTTATTAATAATGATAAGGTTTACAAGCATGGACAACTTCAAATCTATTAACAATCTATGTCTTGTACATTCAATTCTTAAGTTTAGAAGCAGCAGTTTGAGCTTTTTTGAGTGAACCCGCAGACATAGGGAAGACGGAATCAAAAGAGACGTTAAGCCCCCAAGGAGTAGCCACTGGGGAAACTGATGAAAATCCCATCTCTTGATAGGTGGACTCGAATCTCCGCAAAAGAGTTTAGCATAATTAGACCGGATTTCTTTAATTAAACTATCTTTTAAATCATCTGAGTAATCAAAATATAAGTGAGGTAGTTGTGTGTAAACTTCTTCAAGGTCCCAAAGAAAGTAGTATTTTGCTAGCCAAGAAGTTTTGAGGGTTAATGTTTTCTCCTTAAAATCCATTTTTATCCTAACAAATTTACTTAAAAGTTCTTTTGAAATGGGAGTGCCCAATGATTCCTTAACTTGTGTATTTTAGAAAAAACGAACTAAGCTGCAAAGAAATGAGAATTTCAATACTTATAAAGATTATTCGAATTACATAATACAACAACAAAATCATTCGAGTTCATACACTATAGACTATTTGAAAAATTCGGAGATAAATTTCTCTTTGTCAAAATTGACTTGTCCGGGAGAAAGAGCGCACAAGGAAAGTGGAATGGGCTCAACCTTAGGATGGTTCTTACATTTCCCAGAATGAGGATCAGACCCATAATCATTCAAACACCTATTATGCAAACACCTAAGTACCCCCACTGTCTTTCCCTGAAGAAGAAAAATCAATAAAAAGGTTCCTAGAATAAAATTTATAAAGGAACACTGCTAAAGTGTCCCTATCTTCAACAAGCATCCAGAAGAGTGTAGTTAGCTCTACATTCTCTTTGATAACTCTTTCTCGATAAAGGCGGGATCCTTTAAAGAGTCGGGCTGCCTATTTTCTTTGAAATCGTCTAATCAATTGGCATAAATAAGAAGACGCCAATATTTTTCATACAAGCCGTTATAGTCTTAAATCAGTTTCTTAATTTCTTTGTCTAATCACAACACTTCCCTCTCACTTTTCTTGTGTAAAATATAAATGTGATATTTATTGCTTTTCTTTAACTAAAATAGCAAACTTACTAACTAAGAGCTGATAGATAATTGTAAGTATTTAAACAAAATGAAATCTGTACGTGTACCGTGGGACCTTGTGAGGTAAAAACCCGAGTTCTCTCCTTTCCCGATTCTTTATTAGTAGTTGAAGGTCCTTTGTTGAGGAATCTTCCTGGGAAGCGTGCGAAAGTTCAGAGGGGGGGGGGTCAGAGAATTCCGCATCATGGGTATACGAACCTAAGTTATGACCACCTGATCCATCAGCATCCTTGCAACCATTTCCTCCATTCTTCCTAGGATCATTACCCTTTTCTTCATCATCTTCATCCTCCTCATCATCATCGCCTTCATCGCCTTCGTTGTCATCATACCTGCCTTCAGCAGGTAAAGAGACGTCGGAATATAATAATTCCTGAGGGTTGATAGCTTTCTCTTCTGGGAACCCATCTTATAATGATCTAGGAACTCTCCCCAATTTAAGTCGAACTTTCTATTGAACTTGTCATTTAGTTTTGGCAATGAGGGAAAGTCCAACTCTGGATACCTGTCCATAATACCATAATATGCGATGAAAAGAGCATCCTTATAACACTTCTCTTATTTAGAGGAGGGCTTGGTCAACGAAGAAGGAGACTTTCTTTTTAGCATCCTTAACAATGTTATTTGTATAAACAAGAGCAGCCTCCTTGCCTTCTAGACTATCCTTGAAGGTGGTATCTTGTGCAGCCATTTGGGTATTTTTAATGTCAGCCTGCTTAAGTTCCTTTTCTAGAAATTTCACTTTATCTTCAACCGCTAGTCTTGTTTTTCTTTCTTCTTCCAAGTCAGAGGCAAGTTTATCCTTTTCGAAGATAACCTCATCCCTTTTTGTAGTAACTTCAAGAATTTGACCCTCAAGGGCGCTAATTTTATCTATCAATGATGTAATCTGTTCTTTAAAATTTGGGACTTGGCTAACAGGTTCGTGAGAAGCTTGCTGTAGGAAAAACATTTGCTTAGCCACCTGAAATATATAAAATTTATTATATTTAAAATATATGAACCAAAGTTTATGTTAGCCATACATATAAAGATGTGTACCATAAGAAGCTACTGAAAGAGAATGTGGAGATGGCTAATAGAAAAGGGAGAAGGTTGCAAAGGCATTAGAGAAGCCATGGTTGGGGATTGGATGAATGAGCGAACAAAATCATCAAAATTTAGAGGAGTAGGTTGAGCTGGGGCCTCATAGGGTCGAGATTCAGAAGGAGGAGGAGTCAGGCCCAACTCCTGGTACAAGTGTTGAAAATCACTTGTGGTCGAGGGGTTCATAATGTCTAGGAAGGGACTTGGAGTATGCGTAACTTCTATCTGGACTTGGAGATCCTTGTCTGGCAAACTTAAATCAACAAAAGGGAGTTTTGATGGATTGCGGCTGAAGCTGCATTTAGATCCTCAGTAATAATAGTTAGCTCTTGATCATCTCTAAGTTCGGTCTTTTTGCTTGGAAGAATTGAAATACTAGATAGATTTCTAGAATCCGATTTTCTCTTGCGACTCTTAATAGCCCGAAGAGCATCAACGATAAAGTCCATAATGAAGGTAGCTTTAGCAGTTGCTACTGAAGAAGAGGTGGAAGTTTTAGCTTTCTTAGACTTACAACCGAAATGATAAGAGTTGGACCTAGGTCAAGGAAGGAATCATAAGATGCCAATATAAGAGACTTCGTTAAAATCATTATCAAAGATTAAGAAATTACTAGAGGAATCGTGTTAAATAGGAGAAGTAGGAGAAAAGGCATTTTGGTAGCCGACGACGAGGACTTGTTTCTCATGAGCATCTTTCTTGATCATTGGAGGCTCCCTGAGCACTTTATGATTCTCCAGAATCAAGGAGTACTTTCGAAGGTTGACCTCAGTCAATATTTTACACGTCTCTAATAGTTTGAGATGTCAGGCTTAAATTACCAATTGTACTAACAATAGATGGGTTCTCCCCCTTAACAGCGGTTTCTAAAGAAAAATAACTATTACGAGAAAATAATATAATATATAGTTTAAAAAATAGGGGAGCATCAGCAAATCTTACTAGGAATAGAGAAATATCCCTTGATTCTAGGGATATGGCTCTTAATGAAAAAGAACTAGTTTTCTGATCCTTAGCTTTATTGATTAAGTTAGTGATTAGGCTCTTTTAAGGAAGAAGACAGTATATAGTACTAGCCTGTTATCTCCCTACTCTAACAGGAGTTACCAACGAATGAAGAGTTTCAGCATCAAGGGAGTGAAGCTCAGCCTCCCTCACCAGAATCTCAAGATAGCTAAGATAAGTATAGGAGTTAGGTAGCAATTGTACTAGGACTTTGGTTTAATGATCTAAGAATCAAATGAAGAAATATTAATGGGGGAGGTAACCCGAGTGCCAAATATGGATCGGGGTGAAAGAAATTAAACTTTCCGAAGGGTTGTCTATCCTTCCAGAGTGGCTTGCTACCTTAGCCTCTATATTGGTAATCCCAAATTATTGAAGAATAGAGTTGACTTCATCCTAGGTAATTATAAAGGATTAAACATGCATATAGTCTCCTTTCTCTGAAGTAGGAGAAGATTTAATTTCCTTGTCAGCTTTCTTACCAGCATTTATCTACCAGATGATATTACATAAGATCAGGGAAGTATTATATATTCTATAAATGACTAAAATATTTAAGAAAATGTTAAGGAAAAGTTGAGTCCTTAAAAATAGATATAAGAATACACAATTAGGCATCGAACCAGTAAATAGTTAATGAGTCCATAATTTGTTAGAAACCATTTTGCTAGTTATTGGGCTCATAATGAAATGGCAAGCCCATAAATTGTTATCAAATTTATGATGACTTAGCAATTCACTGAGTAGTTATTAAGCCCATTTCTAGATACTGAACTTGTAACGAGATGTCGAGTTCATAGATGATTAGTACATTCATAACTAATTGAAAGCCCATTGATAACTATTGAAATCAAAGCTAAGTATCAAGCTCATAACTAGTCATTGGTTTCGTAACAAGGTATCGAGTTCATAAGTAGCCAACAAGTTTGAAATTACTTAAAAGCGCTACAGCTAATTGTTGAGTTTGTAATAAGCTGTCGAATGTATAAATAGTCATTGAATTCATAGCTAGTTGGAAGCACTATGATTAGTTACCGAGCCCATAGTAAGATGTCAAATTTATAAGAGATGTCGAATTTGTAACTAAATGACAACCTCTTAAATAGTTGTCGAACATTTGGAAGGTTAGCAACTCGCTAAAAGGATATCGAGTTATAACTAGATAGAAGTTCTTCAAATAGTTGTCAAATTCACAACTAGTTACCAAGTCTTTGTCGAGTACATAAGAAACAAAAGGAATGTCCAACATCAACAACAAATCAAGGTATCAAGTTTACAAGATAATGAAGGTACCGAATCAACAAACACTTAAAGATATCGAGCTTTTATAATGCAAAGGCTACCGAGCCTGCCATTACCTCTATAAATAGGCATCCCTCCACTACTTGGGAAAGGAATTCTTTCTTTCCCATTTCTCAAGTTTTAAAGTTGTAAACCTTAAATTGATTTGGAGATTTTAGAGTCGATTGTAATTTGTGAACTTTTTACATATAAGGACTTGGACAATAAACTTTTTGCATAACATACTTCTTTTGAATGACTACATTTGACTATTATCGAACTAGGGACAAGCATATAACTATCCTTTTGACTTGAGTTTGAATAACGAACATGCATATGACTTCTTTTAGACTCGAACTGGACTTGCATATTATCCCAAGCTTGCATAAGGCTACTTAAGTCCTTATTAACTTGCCCTACATATTTGGTGAGCAAAGAAATTTGTTAACACCATGATGTCACCCATAATAATTTTATTATTATTTTAGCAATACTCAAGATATTCTGATTTTGAGACTAGATATTATCTTAAATAATCTCTAGGGGGGACATTGATCTAATTTCATTTGTTTATTTGCAAACTAAATCGGTTTCCCAGAAATCACATATACTAGTCCGATCATTTATTTTTTGCTTTAGGGTATGCTTACATTGTTGGATATTAATGTAGGTTCATGCTACACCTAATGCAAATTATGTTGAAGGGCTTCTATTTTCAGGGTAATAAGTTTTAAGGACAACACTTCTAAATAATTAGTTTTAATGACAATTTACAGGATAATGATAAATTCATTTATCTTATTAAGTTATACAGGAAAATGATAAATCTTTTTATCATTATTTCTGTATAACTGAAAATGATAAATTCTTTTATCTTTTTCCTGTAAAATGTTCTTAAAACTAATTTTTTAGAAATAGTGTCCTTAAAACTTATTACCTGCACAAATAAGCCCTTGAAGTGAAAATCCCCTATATAAAGCTATATAATTTACTTTGCACTACTCTTAAATTAACAGTTTTGGATGTACTAGCCGGATATATTATTAGATAGAATGAGATATATATACATACATACATATATGCACAAAATATACAAAAATACCGACCTGATTCACAATACTGTTTGTGGTTTCTATATATTGACATATACACATACCAAGGAGAAAAAACAATACTTACTAGAATTGTATATGAAAAAGTTAAGATGAAAGAAGACTTGCTGAAGGGACGTAGGAAAGAATAATTATTGATTTTCAAAACAAAAATATAAGTAAATATTAGGCTAGGTCTAGCAAGGACAACAAAAAAGTTTAGGCTCCTACAACACGACCCAATAGATGTACATGTGTTACTTAATAAGTGTACCCATGTTAAAGTGTTACGTATACCCTAATAACGGTTTGGGCTTTTACAGAAAGTTCAGTTACAATTTACTGCCGTCAAAAATCATAGAATCTTTAGAGTCAAAATAGAATTCAAGTAATGCTAGAGAGGTGAAAATTTTGAAAATAAGCTTAAAAATTTATTTGTTTATTTATTTTTAACCTATTAATATAAATTTGTTCTCCATATTAAGTTTTTTTTAATTTCAAGGATGGAAAAAATAATAGCACATTGTATATATGTCATAAGATAGCTGTATTACATGTATTCTGATTATCTTTTATGGTAAAAAAAGAATGAAAACTCTAACTATTAAACACAAAAAAGATGAATACATATCAAAATAAAATAAAAACGTTGAAGGAAAAGTACAGTATAATGGAACATGGCCAGACTAGTAGTCCTCTTTTGAAAAAATTTCTATTATTCAAGTTGTATTTCGTTTGTGTCAAAATTATGTAATTAGTAAGTTTTCCCTGTAATATCCCAATAATCCCTGTTATGATCGCCAGACTGTTACTCATGTACTACATCGACTCCTTTATGGCTGACTGAAACTTGTCGTTGTACTTCTCAGTCATGTTGTCAAACCTGTCAGGTCTCTTGTTTTGCGACTGCAGTGCTCAACCATGTTTTAATGTCAGTATTCTTTGATGTTGCCAGGGTAGAATTGATGGAGTCCTAGACAACATCGATTGCGTTATCGAATAAGTTTTTTTCAAAGTTGTATGGTGAATTCTAACTGTTTACAAAATATATAAAGAAATATCCAATGAAATCAAGGACAAAGCATATTTACAATCAACGCAACACAATAAGCATTTTAAATTATTTTAGAGTCTCCTAAGGTCGAAAGCCAAAGCATGTTTACAAAATATCCAAAGAAATTCCAATTTGTTCTCCATTAATATATGTGTTATTGGAAAAACCCACTACACTTTTGGCTTTCACTTAAGGTTGGAAACTGGTTAAAGGCTGAACAGTATTGGTAAGTATATGAAGTTATATTATAAATAACAGAGATATGTATGTACTATGGAAGATCATTGCACATATTATTTTCAATTATAGTTGATTCAATAGTCAGTGTAGATGCACAACCTTTTAGCGAGTTCGGTGATTTATGTTGGCTTGTTTGGTGTACTAGTAATACTAGTATGTAATTTGTTTCATTTGTTGCTCAAAAGTACTAGTATGTAATAGCAGTCAGTTTAAACAATAAGTAATTTTAGATTTGAATGTATATTAAAGTGTAATATGTGCTAATTTGAAGTTTTACTTATTTGTGATGGAGGTTAAGTACTCTTAGATATTAATGAGTGAACAAACCCTTGTTTCTTGGAGGGGGATGTGCATATTACTTACAAATTTATGATGTTTTAGCATAGATTTCACCAAGTGATGCTATACTGATACAGTTACTTGAATTGTTTGACTAGGTGGAGGTTAGGTACTCATAGATATTCATGAGTGAACAAACTTTTGTTTTTTGGAGGCGGACATTACACTTATAAAGAAAATTGATCTCTTGCTTCAACATGATGTTTCTTGATTGCATTCCTATATAGAATGCTGCTCAGAAGTTCACCAGAGGTGCTATGAAGTATTGTAACATCTATTTCCATTTGAATAGAAAATATATTCAATGTATTAAAAATACAGTCTAGAGTTCAGAATATATTGTAATATTGTATTGTTGCTGCTGAACTTTGTACTGTATGGATTGTTGTTGTATTGATATTTTCTTGCTAAACATTGTACTACTCTATTGTTTTAATATTGTATTGTTGAACTTTGTACTACTCTATTGTTGTATTGATATTACACAATCCTCTAAGGGGCATTTCACCAGAAAGACAAACTTTGCAGTCCAATTGGTTTTTAGGACACACATTCAAAGAAATTACTTTCAAGGCCAAAGTCAGCAGAATAATTACTTTCAAAGATAAAGTCAGCAGTCCAATTACTTTCAAGGACATAATTTCATAAGTTTTTAGGCCCTAGAAACTAATTATTTTACGTTTCGTCCTTGAAAGTAATTATTTCAGTTGTGGGTCCTAGAAACTAATTCCACTTACTAAAGAGGCCCTTGTGGCTAATTTCCACATCCCTCTAATGTTGTAATATTTAGTGCTCTATTTCCGAACTTTTTACTGCTTTGCTGAATATTGTAATATTGTCAAGTGCTACTCATGCAAGGATTTATTTATTTATTTATTTTAAAATGCAAATTAGCAATGTCTATTAGTTGTTGGTAAGTAATATTTAGACACGGCTCTAGGCCATGGCTAAACATAAATTAGCCACGGCTACAAGTCGTAGCTAAAGCAATAGATTGCAATTGCTAGAAGCCGTTGCAAACTAATATTTAGCAATGACTAATAACCATGGCTACTTTATATTTAGCCATGGCTTAGAGCCATGGTTAATATTAACCACTCCCCATTTCCCCACGGCTCTGGACCATGGTGAAAGTATTTCGCAACAGCTCAGAGCCATAGTAAAATGGCTTTTCTAATGTAGCGGTGTCTGTCTACATATCATAATAAGCCATTAATAGCTAATAAAAATATTTTCACTAGATATGTTTAACTATATATCTTTGGAAAGAATCTAGAAGGTGCGAGGTGGAGGTATTTATTTTGGATTTTGAGGTGGAAAGTAAGTCATATATAGGCACATGGAGGGGGTTGATGCTTGGCCAGTTAGAGAGGTTGAGGGGAAGGTTATGGTGATCCCTTAAATGCCAATATAAAGTACCCCATACACATAGAAAAACACTTTCACAATTTTAGGAAATAAATTAATGTTCTTCATTCTTTTTTATCTTCATAAATTTCTAACGCACAAAGCAACTCAAATCAACACAAACTCTCTCCAAACACAAGTATAAGGCTTATAAAAACATAACAACAACTATTAGCAAATTGGAGCTTGAATATTTGGAGCACAACACCCCAAAGCCATTAATGTTGTGAGCACCAAAGGGCTTTTTAGCCTAGGCCATGAGCAAGCAAGATGAAGGTAGGAGGTTTTGGGAGCTTGCAAGGTTGATGTAAGAAGTGGAAGCTGTGAGGAATGCGGATTACGAATCTTAAGGCTAGGAATAACACTATAAGGGGGAGGGGTGAATAGTGTTTATAAGAAATTACTAAATCTTTTTGAGTTTATGTTACTTTGAACACAAATGTATTTAATAATCAGACACAGATATAATCACAGAAACAAACACAGATGCAGATATAAAGTAAATGCAGTAAAGGAAAGAACACACCAGATTTTATACTGGTTCGGAGTTACCCTACATCCAGTCCCGCACAACTAAGTACGGATTTCCTTTCAAAAGCAATTCAACAATTACAACCCTCGGTTTCAAGGCTACGAGGTACACCCTCCAGAATCACAATCCTCTGGGTAGAGATACTTGATTTCCGGGGCAACAAGTTCACCCAATTGATTTCCAAGGCTACAATCACACCTTTTCTCGCTTGATTGATTTCCAAGGCTACAATCACACCTTTTCTCGCTAGATAGATTACAAAGAAGCCTATAACTCTAAATAGCACTGGGATCTTGTTGAGATAGTGATAGAGAATCAAACCAGAGATGATCTAGTTAGTTTCAATGTTGATTTCGGCAGAGTGATGATAGGATTTTGAATAAGAAAATGTGGAAGAAGAAGAGAAGTGAAAAACCAGAAAATCTAATGATAAATTCGTTGAAACTAACCCCTATTTATAGAAGAACAACAGCCATGTCCATTCATGAAAGGTTATGGCGAATAGACACTTCTTTTGAAATTCAAATTTATGAATCTAACTATCACTATGTCGACATAGGGTACTAGGGCATGTCGACATCCCAAAGGAAATTTTGATATTTTGTTTTTCTTTGGAAATAACCTTTATCTTATATTAAAACTATTTTAAACTTTATTAATATACTTGACTATAGATAAAATACATAGATAAATATAGAGAATAATATATATAAGATTTTACTATAATTTTATATTTAAATCTAAGTAAATATATTATAATTAAAAGATAGTTTTTAAAACAAACGAAGTTTAAAACAAGAGTTTATTAAAAACAAAAACAGAGAATATTTAAGGCTAAAACATCTTTTTGAAAATCATTTGAAAAAATAATTTTTAATGCTAAAACATTTTGAAAAGCAGTTTTGAAAATTATTCTGAAGTAGTTTTGAAAATCATTTTGAAGTAGTTTTGCAAGCTTCTTCCTGCAGAATATCTAATCATATCAGGACTCGAGAACTTGTACAAAACCAGGATGTTTGTGGGTTTGTAAGCCACTTGTCATAGGTTTGTAAGCTACTTGTCGTGGGTTTGTAAGCCACTAAAAAGGTAGAAATGGGTTCCATCCCAAAAGAAAAATGGAGTGAAGATTTCAGTGCTATTGTGAAGTTTTAACATAATTCTAGACTCAATACTTATCTTGAAATCTTGAACTCTTGATAATCTTGATATTCTTGATACTCATGAGTCTTCAATCTTGATATCTTGAATCTCTATACTGTACAGTCTTCATTCTTGGTACCTGCATGGTTAAATCCTGCATATACATATATATCTAAACTATAATGTTAGTATTTATATTTTATAATCTTATTCTAAGGTTGTTGTCATCAAAACCATCAACTCATGGACTAACAATCTCCCCCTTTTTGATGATGACAACCTTTGTTTATAAAATATTACTTATATCCTAATAACTCCCCCTAAAACTGATAACTCCCCCTTAATCTATGCCTAACTACCCTATTTTATATTTCTCCCCCTTTGTCATCAACAAAAACAAACAAACTCTAAACTATATAACTCCCCCTCATTCTTGTACTCAAGTACCTGCATTAATAAACTATATAATAGAGTATATTAAGAAATAACTATACTTATAGACATGATATTCAATCAACGATTATAAATATATCAATGTATATTTATACATTCATCAATCCACACCAAGTTTCAATCAAATCAATCAAAACAAATAATTTCAATCAAAGCAATCAATTCAAACAAAGTAAGCAATCAAATTAAACGTTACGAGGAACTTCCACCCATCCTTCTTCTCCGAAAATAGGGTCCGCTTTGATGGCATCCCAATTTTCATTGTCATTTGTGAGAGAGACAGGAGGATGTGCTTCATTATCATCCTTGTACAGGGAAGAAATCATCCATTGAATTGCCTCGAAATGCCTTTCTTGCTCCTTGATCATCTGCATTTGACTCAATTCTAAGTGTCGCTGGTTACGAAGAATGAACGAGAGAATATTCTTGAATGAATTAAGAGTTTCTTCAAGATTCTCGGATAAGTTATGAATTGGATTAGCCATTTTTGAAATTGTGAGAAGAATGAGAGATATAATAGATAAGAAATAATATTCAGTAATGAATTCTGGAAGAAATGGGTATATATAGGTGTAGAAATTCGTTTGAAATGAATAGACATATGGTAGTTATTCAAATTTCAAATTCAAAATGAAGTGTCATTTCTGACCAGTACATGTCGACATGGTCATAGAGGGTATGTCGACATAAGGCAGTGAAATTTGATGGTAATTTTGATTTTGTGAATAATTGTGTATATATATATTTATATAATATACTAACATTTATTCAAGAGATAAGATAAGCTAGATAACAGAAAGAAAATTCAATTTCATTGCATAGAAGAGTGATACAATGATTAATCATAAACACTCAAATTAAAACAAACTTAAACTAATTCAACATGATATGAAAATATAAAACTAGTTAGAGGATGATGAAGATAATCCAAGTTTCTTGCTGACTTTGGAGAAAAACTTGTTCATCTTGGATGATATTTTGTCCAACTTCTTACTAACGGATCTTTTAAGAACCCGCTTATTCTCAACAATAATCTTTTGGTTTTTGAGAAGGGTTTTGTTGGTAGGATTGGAGGGATATTCAATACTTTCTAGGGATGTTTCACCTTCTTCTTCTTCTTCTTCTTTTATTTCCATTTCATCCCTTTCTTCTTCTTCTTCCTCTTCCTCCTCTTTCAAAATTACTAAATCTTTTTGAGTTTATGTTACTTTGAACACAAATGTATGTAATAATCAGACACAGATATAATCACAGAAACACACACCGATGCAGAAATAAAGTAAATGCAGTAAAGGAAAGAACACACCGGATTTTATACTGGTTCGGAGTTACCCTACATCCAGTCCCGCACAACTAAGTATGGATTTCCTTTCAAAAGCAATTCAACAATTACAACCCTCGGTTTCAAGGCTACGAGGTACACCCTCCAGAATCACAATCCTCTGGGTAGAGATACTTGATTTTTGGGGAAACAAGTTCACCCAATTGATTTCCAAGGCTACAATCACACCTTTTCTCGCTTGATTGATTTCCAAGGCTACAATCACACCTTTTCTCGCTAGATAGATTACAAAGAAGCCTATAACTCTGAATAGCACTGGGATCTTGTTGAGATAGTGATAGAGAATCAAACCAGAGATGATCTAGTTAGTTTCAATGTTGATTTCGATAGAGTGATGATAGGATTTTGAATAAGAAAATGTGGAAGAAGAAGAGAAGTGAAAACCAGAAAATCTACTGATAAATTCGTTGAAACTAACCCCTATTTATAGAAGAACAACAGCCATGTCCATTCGTGAAAGGTTATGGCGAATAGACACTTCTTTTGAAATTCAAAATTTTGAATCTAACTGTCACTATGTCGACATGGGGTGCTAGGGCATGTCGACATCCCAAAGGAAATTTTGATATTTTATTTTTCTTTGAAAATAACCTTTATCTTATATTAAAACTATTTTAAACTTTATTAATATACTTGACTATAGATAAAATACATAGATAAATATAGAGAATAATATATATAAGATTTTACTATAATTTTATATTTAAATCTAAGTAAATATATTATAATTAAAAGATAGTTTTTAAAACAAACGAAGTTTAAAACAAGAGTTTATTAAAAACAAAAACAGAGAATATTTAAGGCTAAAACATCTTTTTGAAAATCATTTGAAAAGATAATTTTTAAGGCTAAAACATTTTGAAAAGCAGTTTTGAAAACTATTCTAAAGTAGTTTTGAAAATCATTTTGAAGTAGTTTTGCAAGCTTCTTCCTGCAGAATATCTCATCATATCAGGACTCGAGAACTTGTACAAAACCAGGATGTTCGTTGGTTTGTAAGCTACTTGTCGTAGGTTTGTAAGCTACTTGTCGTGGGTTTGTAAGCCACTAAAAAGGTAGAAATGGGTTCCATCCCAAAAGAAAAATGGAGTGAAAATTTCAGTGCTATTGTGAAGTTTTAACATAATTCTAGACTCAATACTTATCTTGAAATCTTGAACTCTTGATAATCTTGATATTCTTGATACTCATGAGTCTTCAATCTTGATATCTTGAATCTCTATACTGTACATTCTTTATTCTTGGTACCTGCATGGTTAAATCCTGCATATACATATATATCTAAACTATAATATTAGTATTTATATTTTATAATCTTATTCTAAGGTTGTTGTCATCAAAACCATCAACTCATGGACTAACAGAAGCTTGAGCCTTGTTTTTTTACTTATTGAAGGGTGAGAAATCTCGTCATTTGAATGAGTATGAATTGTATATTTATGTTTGTTTAACTCTAGTATATTGCTTGACTTTATATTGTTAAATATGTTGTGATTATTACTTTGGAAATCAAATGGCATATGTAAATGATGTATTTGAGTTGTATGATTGTCTATGACTTGTTGAATAGCCTTAACATAAAGTACATAGGGTTTGGTTGGACTTGGATTGGATCAGACTTGAGTTTGGCAGTGGTTTTAAAGCGAATAGTCTCTACAGAAGCATTTATGAATTTCCTTGTATTTGGTAATTTCTATAATTATCAGTAGAGAGACACCTGGAGTTTCTTGCCATGATTGTGATGTATATTGTTTACTATAAAAAGATTGGACCTTAAAAGGTTTGTTAATATATCGAAAAATGGAAAAACTTTCAAATATATAAAATGCCCCGGTTTTACTGTCCGTTACAACACTACATGAAACACCCCCACACCCCTTAGTTTATCCAAAAATGGCACACAAAAAGATGTGGTGCGTTGTAGGTATAGCTAAAACTTTAAAGAGACTAAGATTCACAAGACAAATAAAATAATGGAAACAATAATTCATTAAAATTTAAAAACTTCATAAATAAGTCATAACCAAAATATGTCTCAAAATATCAAATACATACGTCTTATGAAAAATACAATCTCAGTCACAATATTAGAGTAATAAAATCATCCCTCTCAAACAAGTACCACTACATCCAAAAGTTACATGAAAATAAAACTGAAAAGAAGAAGAAGAATACATGAAGAAAAATCCCGCAGTTGAATCTCCAAGAAAACTGAAAATCTATTGTCCTTGCCTCTGCTGGCCTATTGGGGAAAAAGGAAAAAATAGAGGAGTATGTTGGACTATAAGTCTGGTGAGTGGAAGTAATTATTAGTATTTTTAAGCAAGGTAAAGATAATAGACATATAAACAGTTCTAGTATAAAAGGAAATAAAGGAAAAGATAAAGCTGGAATAAAATACGGTTTAATTGCTTGCTTTGATTATTTCGATTGTTTGCACTTGTCTTAGATAACTGCTTTGATTAGGCTGAAATCCTAATCCTACTTTAATTACGCTGAAGTCCTAATTCTACCCTTTGAGCGGCCTTCTATCTCTATTGTGCCACTGTGAGCTAGTTCCATCATGTGGGTTCCACAGTAAAAAGACATATGTTTAGCGCTTTGGAACTCAATAGCGACTTATATCCCTACTCCGAGGCCGCACGCTCGGCCACCGTTGGCTCGCACTATCTGTTGCTCCATCTTTTGACCTCTTATTTACCTGCTTCAGCATAAGCATGTCCAACCTCACCTGATATGTTGTGAGACCATCAGTCCTAGTCTGATAAGGTCCTGCCCAGTCTCACCTAAGTGTTTTGTGAGACCATCGGTCCCAGTCTGAAAGAGAAATGCTACCGGATACGGGTCCTAACAAACAAAATCTAGTTGCGCCCCTTGCCCAAATCCCATGATTTGAGGTTCTATTTATTGACCACTTATCTACTATAAATAGCATAAGCGTGTCCCAGCCCCTCCTAATCTATTGTGAGACCATAAGTTCCTGACTGAAGGGGAATGCTGTCAGTACGAGTCCTACTTCTATCTTTGCTTATTAACTTAGTATAAGTCTTTTAAATAAGCCCCTTCTGTTAATTCTGCTCTATTTTCTTATTAATTTATTCTAAGTCTTAAAATAAGCGTTTTCTGCTATCTTTGCTTTTTAACTTAACTCTAAGTTTTAAAATAAACCTTTTATGTTATCTTTGCTTATTAACTTAACTCTAAGTTTTAAAATAAGCCTTTTGTGTTATCTTTGCTTATTAAATTAACTCAAAGTTTTAAAATAAGTCTTTTCTGTTCTTTCTGCTTAATTATAACCTACGTTATAATTGTTCTTCTATTCTGTCTTTTTAATTATAACTTCCAGTTATAAATATGCTTGCAAATGTCAAATTTTCCTATTTCAATCTATATTCTTTTTATTATAGTTCTTCTTATTTACATCAATTTTTCTGTAAATTTAGTGTTCTTATATTTTAATCCATATTAGCGAATTATCCACTTTTTATTAATTTATTCGCGTAAAAAGGAATAAAAAGAAACCAACATTTACAGACTAAATTATAACGTAAAACGGATGTAAATAAAATAAAAATAACTGTAAATAATAGTAAATAACTTTAAATAAATGAATAAAATTGCTAAATAAAAATAGCTGAATAAAATAGGCTGAAAAAAACTTTAAAAATCAACTTTAAACAACTTATATAAAAGTGGTCTCAAAATTGCAGAAAAACTACAACTATTAAGAACCCTATTATTTTAAATTACTTAAAAATCTAAAATAATTACTTAAACACTCACATGTAGTCCTCAGCTCTAGCCCTTGGTCTTCCTTGATCATCTCCTAGAGCGTAAATATTTTTTAAAAAAGATTCTGTCCTTAGAAATATTCTATTTCTAGGGTCCAGCCTCTAGCAATGAACCCGAATAGGAGAAAATCTGAATGAGAAAAACAGCTATGCCTAGGGATCTATTTATAGGGTTACTTGGGGATCTCAGACCATTGGATTTGAAGATTAAATTTGGTGCAACCATGTCATAGGCTCGATGGGAACCGTCGGATGGAAGCACAGATGCACAGGATCGAATAAAAATAGCAAAACACGTTACTCGGTCTAATAGAAAACCGTCACGTCAGAAAATAAATCAGCGTTCATTAATTATTTCCGTTAATTGATTGCATTGCAAAATTTCGATTTTTTTTGTTTGTGTGTATACATTACACTTTTTGAGAGGTTGTACTCCCCCTCTTAATTGACTTTACAAATTGTTTCCCATTTTATAAATCTCATTATATCTTTATTTTAAATATTTGCATTTGTTAGCAATCAATCCATCTTAATTTGCCAAATTTATATTCATAATAATTTCTTTTGTTATACATTCTCATTAATGTCAATTATGCCATTAATTCAGCCAATCAATTTATTCCCAATCCTTATCTATTTATCAATTGGGTATGTTACACATTTATTTACACTTTTGAATGTGTACAATTAATTAGGATATATGTATATATACATATACAATTTAAACTAATCAATCCCTTCACTACACCAAAATAGGCAAATTCTAACATTTATAAGTGTTACAAATAATTTCAGTAATACTTTTTAAGTGTTGCTAATGGACTGTGAGGAATGGAGCGGCCAAATTTGTAACACTTATAAGTGTTACAAACATACATATTACTAACACTTATAAGTGTTGTTACAGAAATATACGGTAACGCTTATAAGTGTTGGTAACGAAATATACGGTAACACTTATAAGCGTTATACGATAACACTTATAAGTGTTGGTACAGAAATATACGGTAACGTTTATAAATGTTGGAAAATGATTATTTATTTTGTTTAGTTTGAGCATTTATTTTGTTTATTTCATCACTACATTTTTGTTTTCACGCTTCTATTCTTCATTTTTAAAAAATTCACAAACATAGTGCATTTCAACTTAAACTGTGCAATTCTGTTTTTGCATTTCATTTTGCAACAAGTTGTTTAAAATTCTTTATTACATTGCTTCTACATTACATTGCATATATTTCTCTTTTACAATCTTTTGCATACCTACAAGTATACAACTTCTTTTTCATAAAAAACTACTATCAAACATTCACATACAACCTGCCTCTGCCAAAAACCGCTGCCATTCACCCCTTGGCACTGCCTCCCCTTCCAATTCTCCCAACCTCACTGCAATTCAAACTCATATCCACTGTAACTAGAAATCAAACCTCATCACCACTTCAATCTTGCATGTACTATCCTCTGCCTATACGTCCATCATTCTTCTCCAAAACATCGCCATCCATTTGCATAACAAATTCACCCAACAAAGCCCCAACCATCTACACCCTTACTAAACTGCCTAAAAATACACTAACACAACTCAAAACTGTCATCACACCAACCACACAAACTGCCTTTAACCCATATATCACTTACTGCCACTCCAGAAACAACTTCATCAACCTGCCCTGTAACTAACCACCTTCCAAATCCACACTCACCCACACTTAAACCAACAGAACCAAACTTCTGCCCATCACCTTTGCAAAACACTGCACAATTCATACAACTACACATTCATACAACTACACCCTGCATTTCAACGTTTCAATCCATAGCACAGCCATTTCAACAAACTTCACCCCTGCTCTCCACCATCACCATACGACTACTACAGAATTGACTTCACCCCTTTCAATCACACCCTCACTGTCTCTAATTCTACACTAACCAGCTTTCCCCTCTCAGCCTGCTTCTTCACCTCAGCCTGACTATACTTCATCCCCTACAACCCCATAACCACTAACATAGCAGAAAACCAAAAAAAAAAATCGAAAACACAACTCATACAAACTCAAAGAAACCACACCAGTCTCGGCATGGACTTTGACAAACAACCACTGCCCCATTGCTTGTTTTACCTCAAACCACATCTTATTTTGATAGAGGCTGAAATTTTGCAAAGGGGAAATTCAAAGTAGAGTTTCTAGATACCTCTCGGTTTCCAGGATCTAAAGCATTTAGCATTTCTGCAAGAACATCCATGATTTCACGTGCATTTTGAATTTTTGTGACACTGAAAATGAAATAAAGACAATCACAAAACAAAGTAGCATTTTAGGTTTTTGTGTTGTGAAAGGGCGTTGTTAGGACAAAAAAAACATTCTTCATATTTTTTTCAAACTCATGGTAATGGACATAGTACATGTAGTTTATTCCATTCTGTTAAGATCAGATGCACCATAAACTTTGGCAAAATACACGTACTGCTTATCCAACAACCATCTTAAAGGTTTTTTAGCATCAATTATAACCTTGTCCACATTAATTGACAAACAGTACTAATTATACCTATATAGTTTGTCAAATAACATTCATGTGTAATGAGCATAAATTAGTTACAGCAACAAATGAGAGAATGGCACCAACTTCTTCAAAAAATAAGTACTGAATTATGAGGAACATCAACAGAACACATTATTGACTTGTGTGATTCATACACCATTTGAATGTTCAAACTTCGGACTAGAACATGGATTTATACGCTATTCAAAAAAGTAATTGCATCCAGCTTCCATAAAAATTTCAATTTACATATTTGTTAATTTATCTTTCTTTTTTTTTCTTTTTTGAGTAGCAGGACACATCAATCAGTGGTACATTTGCACTGGGACAATTATATTTTTACTTATATGCAAAAAAAATTCCTCAGGAAAATGTAAATTGAAACTTCTCTGTTCTCCACCAAAAAAATTATATCATTCAGGCAACATAAGTTATAGCAGTTCCAGATGATAACATCATACCTACATACTTTTGCAACAACAATAATGTACAAATAAACCTTTTATAGCAATGAGATCACTCGATAACATCAACAATCTACAAGCACAATACATACACACACATCTGTATGTGAGAGAGAGTGTGTGTGTAGACACACATGTTATAATGTATTATGTGCTCTACTTGCATCTAAATCATAATATTATTAAGTAATTTTGAAGTTAGCTTTCCTAAAGGAAAACAAACATGGATAATTTCTACATGAGAAAAATGATGATGAGCTGAGAATATGACTGCCTTGTGTGTGTGTGGACACACGTTATAATGTATTATGTGCTCCACTTGCATCTAAATCAAAATATTATTAAGTAATTTTGAAGTTAGCTTTCCCAAAGGAAATAAACATGGATAATTTTTACATGAGAAAAGGAATGATGAGCTGAGAATTACGATGTAAAAAATACAACTGCTTTTGTTCAGGAATCGCACCTCAAGGTAGGATACTCAGATGTGGCAGAATATTCTGGTGCTTCCTGTTGATAATTAGGGCTTCTAATTGATTTTGGATAAGATGATAAAGGTTGTGTCTGTGGAGGAGTAAATATAGGCACTGAGCTCTCAGATCTCTGAGGAAATACAGCTCCAAGCCGCTGACAGCCATATAAAATAATAAATATAAAAATAACCTATGATAGTTATAAAACTAATTTCTATCAAATGCAATAATATTGTAACAAATGAAACTTGGGTTTTGTGTTGCACCATATACCATTTGGACTTTCACAAACTACATAATTGTGATTACCGCTCTCTCTTCTGGAACCTATATAACTCAACTCCTTATAAGCATGCAACGCTCTGCTCCATAATTAAATCAAGCCTGCTGTGACAACTTAACTCAAGCCTGCTTTGACAACTTACACTATGGTAATTGCCAACTGAGTTCTTGTTTCAGAAATATAAGAGTCCCAAAGTTCAAGGTTTCATATTTCAACATTGAACAAAATGCTAATAAAATCCAACTTATATCTGATATTTCACCTTACTGCAGATAGTGAGTTCCTTTGATCAATGGTTGTTACACGGATGACCAACATTAAATATATATAGGCTTTCACATTAAAAGTGTGCAACCGAGAAGATAGGTTCTCTTGGGGAAATTACTCTTAACTTAGGAATCTCATTTACAAATATACTTAAGAAAAGATGAATGATGAAGTCCAGTAAGTAATACCAAAAGCTCCTGATACGCGATGTAGTATTGAGGATATCTTGCACGTGGGCCACCAAATGCCTCTTGCCATGTATCAATTAAAGTCAAGACCTTTTCCTTCACTTGAAAATCAGGATGCTGTGTATATAAGATTGATATCATTGGAAATTGATGGGGGAAAAATAATAATGCCGTGATGTTTTCTGATGTGTTAAATATGGCCACCTTCTTTTTCACTAGTCTGATCATCTCTTGAAGTTCATCTCTCTCAGCAACATGCATATGGACAACTTCACCACAATTTTTTATTAATGTCTCCAGCAGCTAGGAAACAATAATTGTCAAATAAATGTCAAAAAGTGAATATCAGTAAAATATAGCAGCTAGAGGACTTTTATAAATCAGACTAAACAGAAACTAATTCATTAATGGTGATTGATTGACACTGGCAGATCACAACGACAACCCTATCATACTTCAAATACAGGACACCACTGGTATTCATAACAACAATTCATCATAAAATGTTGAAGTTACACTATTTGAACTAAGGTTCCCATCTCATGGTGAAGGATTCATATTTCTAAACCTCAATAGACGAATAACCAAATGGATGTGGCACTTGTACGCAGGACAGTAAGTTAGCCACTGAAATCAGTGCAAGAAATTCAATATTAAACTAATGAACATTTCCAAGGCATATCACTCAAATGATTTGATGTCACAAATAGAATAGTTATGGTAACAATAAATTTCCCATTACCATACCATTACGATCACTTGGTTGCCATTTTAAGCTAAACCGATATCCAAATATGATTGATGCGGTAGTAAAATTTACCCTTTTTAATGGCAAAACGTCGGACAGTACCGGTAATATTCCAACCCAGTTTTTTTATTGATATATTTATTTCAAAAAGAAGCAATCAAGTTACTTGATTTAACTTTGAAATTTAGTTCAAATGATCAATTTACTGGAAGCAGTAGCAATTCAAAGATTCATGGGTTACAGTTTTTAACTCTTGTTGAAACCCTCATATTGAAATAGTCATACATTTGATAAAATGTATCGATGACAACAATGAAATAATTGCAGCAAGTTAAATAAGAAAACGAATTACTTGGTACTTACTGTAGTCGGAAGCTTGTATTTGATTATTCCATGAAGAATTTCCTGTACCTTGACCATCAAGCACATCAATGCTTCCAACAAAAAGGATAACATAATCAAGCATGTTATCGATGTCAAGCCATAGACAAATTTTGTCGAAGATGAAGACATCATATCTGTTATTATTATGGAGGCCAATTTGGTAAAAAGACTGAATCGGTCTTGGACATTGGAGCTTATAAGCAATTTTTTGCAAATCGAAAGTACTTCTACAACAAAGCGAAGAGATGAAAAAAAATAGAGTGGAAGAAGAACCTACGCAAAGAAAATTGAAGTCGGCATCGTTGAAGTGGTTGTAGTCGGCATTCGATAATGGGAAGTGGATGAAGTGCCGTTGATTTTAAGAAGTGGTTGAATCGACATTGATTTTGGGAGGAATAGAAAACCCTAAATTAAAATTTATGCGACCGGAATCTGTATGGGTAAGCGTGAGAAGAGAATGCACGTCTAAATTACTAAAGACTCCTCTTATTAATAAACTATTTACATTTTTACCAACTACGCCAACATTTATTTGTGTTGCAAAGTTTATTCAGAAAAGTATTTATTTTCACCAACACTTTTTGGTATCCTAACACTTTTTTACCGTTAGGAGTTTGCAGCATTTATAAGTGTTAGCAATTAACAAATATAAACTGTTGCAAATTCACTGATTTGGTGTAGTGCTTGGTTAATTTTATTCATTCATAGTTAATTTTCTTAATTGATTGCTTACTAATTTTAACCATTTCCCATTGATTCTTGTCCGTTACAACATTTATTTGTTAACATTTTATCCTCCTTTCTAAATCTTTTGTTTATAAACATTAAATATTTAAACTTCAAGAATATATATTTTATAAACAAATTTAGTTTCCTCATCTTACATGTTTACAATCTACGTTAATTTCCAATTAATGTGCATTTATTATCAATAAATCATTTTACCATTTCCCTTCTTATACATACGTGTGTGTGTGTGTGTATTAATACAATACTCTTGTTTCCAATTAATTTCATTAATCAAATTCAAACATTTAAATGTGCGCATAAACGCGTAAGCTATTGAAATAATTCCAAACTTTGTGTATATAATTTGTTTCCCTTTTTAATAAATTCTACTGATTCATTGCTGACTGTGCACATACGTGTAATTATTTCTGATCCCAAACTTCCAACGGTCATAACTTCTTCATTGAACTCCGTTTGGAAAACATTATATATGAAAATTAATCAGAAAATTGCCACGAACACAATGGTATAAGTTTCGTGGCCAAATTCCAATATTTGCAAAATGTCCATTTTCATAGTTGTCTAAGTTTATTAATTATATTTCCATTAATTAATTAGTGTAAAAAAACATGAGGTGTACTTTTAATTTACACGTTTCCTTTAAATTTTCTTTTAATAATAACTTCTTCTATTTTAATTCCTTTTTAATTATTTTTCCCCTGAAATATCGGGGTGTTACACTACACAAAAGCATTTTTTGGTCGTAGTAGTAACTCTGAAACTATTTTATAGCATTTTGGAAATGCCATAATTTTTATTTTGAATTTTAATTTTTTTTAAATGACTTTTAATTTAAGTACTTCTCTTCATTCTTTTTACAAGTCTTTTCTAACTTATATTAGAGTATTCTAAAAGTGGTTTGGAATTTACATATATTTTTAATAATTAACTATGAATCATTAAAGTAGAAGGTTTATTTTAAATAAAAAGAAACATACTCTTTGAAGTTTTTAAATAAATTATAAAATACATATTTTTAAGTATTATATTAAATAAATGTTTAAATCCTAATTATAGGTATTTTAAAATATATATAATTTTTAGAAAATTGGTGAATTATTTTATTAAAGCAATATTAAAAAGGGACAGTTTGGCACAGGTCCCTATAAGTTTCAAAATATACAGAAACCCCAGTAAAAAAAAGTTTGTAAATTAGGTCCTTAGAATTAAGTTACCGAATAATGGCATACATTTATGCAATTATTCAGTGAATAATTGCAGACATTTATGCAATTATATCAAAAAATTGCAGACATTTCCACAATTATTCACTGAAAAATTGCGGAAATTTCCGTAATCTTTTCAAAAATTTGCGGAAAATTCCGCAATTATTCACCAAAAAAATTATGAAAATTTCCGCAATTATTCTCCAAAAAAATTGCATAAATTTATGCAACTTTTGGATATAATTGCATAAATGTCTGCAATTATTAAGTGAATAATTGCATAACTATATGCAATTACTTAGTAACTTAATTCTAGGGACCTAATTTACAAACTTTTTTTTACTGGGGTTTTTGTGTATTTTGAAACTTATTAGGGAGCTGAGCCTAATATTCACTATTAAAAAGCTTATGTAATATTACATCTTTTAAATTATTTTTAGAATTTTATTAAATATCTTTGCTTATAAATAAATTAGTATACATATATCTATATCATTTTTAAAAGGGTTTTAAATTATAAACGAATGTTTTACAAAGGGATTTAGGACTTACTTAAGTAGCTTAATCGTGCTTTGTTTTATTTACCTGTTTACGGAAAGTAATTAATACTATACCTAGCACTAAAAGCCGACAAAGAAGGCCTTTCTATCTATGAGAGTTAAGAATGATGTTCCAGTAGGGTTAGTGCTCTAACATATCGACTTCAATCTTGACCGAGGGATCATAAGTTGAGAAGATCGGAAATGTGATAAGTACAGAAAACTCGATTTCCATAAGCGATTGTTTTTAGATCTTGATAATCGGTTAGTCAACTATCGATCTTAGCCAACTAGCTTAGGAAGTATATAAAAGATTCATGGCTTCATATAGTTAGAGATCCCCTCGAAGAGCGTTGATATGTCATGTCTCTAGCTTTAAGAATTGTACATACACGAGATCCCTCAGATAGGAGTCCATTATTTATAGCTCGCTTACTTATGAAAAAACCAGAATTGAGTTAACCAGAAATTTATCGAACTAGTTTTGAAGAATCTAGGATTGGGAAGTATGCTTATGTATTACTTACCGAAAACCACTTCAAAGCTGGTATACGAGTCCACGTTTTGGAAGCGATTGTTAAGTGAAATGTTATAGAGTTGAATCGTCTATCCTAAAGTTAAGTCCAATGGAGAGGTCAGCGTTAACATTTCAGCTAATGTTATAGAGTTCAACTATCAATCTTAAGGTTAAATCCAAGGAAAAGGTCACTGTTAGCATTGTCGGATGACTTGTGCTGGAATCTATGAAGGATTTATGATCTACTCCAGTGATGAAGACACGTGTGAGAGATGTTGAACATGACTTCACAATTGGAAATGATAAAAACAGAGTAGGATGCATAGCTTGGGGTTTAGCTAATCCAAAGGGGTATATCAACTCCATATCTAGAGATGCTTATCGACGTTGCTAGCGGGAATCACTGCTTTGATTTGCAAATATTTAATTAATTTTAAATATTCAAATCATATATTTTATAATAAAAATAAAACTCTTTTAAATAATAATTAATGAAAGTGAAATAGTTTTTAAATTTGTTTAAAGAATATTTAGTTCGAAGAAAAACAGAAAATGTGACCGGAATTCGTTTTCCGAATTTTCAACTTTTCATCGACTTGAAGTTGTGGGAATTTTTCAACACTAATCTACACACACGTACACATATTTACAAAGTGGTTTATACATGGTTGAATGCATTTGAATATACATAAACATTTTAGCATATATATATATATATAATAATAAGATAGGTTTTATTTTAAAAAAAGGTATATGTCACATCAGGGGCAAACATAGGTACACTAGGGTATCAAAAAATGTTTAAACATGTTCCATCATGAAAAAGAAAAGGGGGAAAATTGAAAAACGTGAAAATAAGGTGGGGAGACAAGGTAGATGAGGTGGAAAAATGTGGATGGAGGGCATGGTACAAGGTTAGTTAGGTAATTTCGCTTATTCATTTTATATATAAACCTATTTCCATTTTTCTATTCCATTTTACATATTTATTTTTCCAAATTTCCTAAGCCTTCTTCTTATCCCAAGCTCCTAAAAATTGTTAATGGCTTCCATGCTATTTCTAAGACATAAAAACTTTCATTTCCATTTCCAAAAAAAAAAACATTTTGAAACCTAGTTTTAAATCACTTGTTTTAAGCTCCACTTTCTCCATTTTTACCCCAAATTCACCCGACCATAACTTCTTCTAAAATGCACCAAAATCAAGATTTTTTTTTCAAATCGTCTATAATTCAAGTGGCTATAACTTTGTTGTTTACCACCTTTTCTGATTTCGAGCTTAGTTACTCCAAAAATCTATTTTCTCGAGAGTGTTTTTTTAACCTTGATTATGAAGTCCGAAAATTCCATTCATCGTTTTGATCATAACTTCCTCAAAATTTATCCAAATTGAGTAATTACTTTTTTTCATGATAGAAGAAAGAATTATCTACAACTTTTCTTATGACTATCTTTTCAAATTCCAAGAATAAATGGTCCAAAAATGGAGAACAAAATGGTCTATTTTTGAGTGGACTTCGTGGTTTTCCAAGCTTTCCGAACGCTAAAGTATTTCAAGTTTCCAAAAATTTTGGTGGGTAAACTTCTTAAATTTTTGGGAAGAATTTACTTAAATATATACGTTTGGCTATTTGGTTATATATATATATATATATATATATGTGTGTGTGTGTGTGTGTGTGTGTGTTTGGTTTGGATTGTGGTATTGTTTAGATATGTTGGTTATAAAAAGGTTGTGATTGTTGGTTATGTTTGGTGATGATATGATTTGGTATATATGAACTTAGATATGTCGTATGTGTTAATCTTGTCTTGAAGCTAAAGCAAATTAGCATGTAAACTAGTTAGTAAAGTAAAATTACGGGTATCCATAAAGATAGTCGCTATGGATGCAGTTCGCTTAAAATTTCGATTTTTGCAAAGTTTGGTTTTTATACTTCAAACTGTTTTGTGAATATTTTTATAAACTAAATAATAATGTTTTTAAAAGTTAATTAAGGTTTTAATAATTAATTATTAATTAATTAGGTTTTAGTAATTATAATTAATTAAATGTTAACAAGGTTTATTAACTTTAATTAAATATAAAGGTTAGTTCTTAATTAATTATTTTTAAAGTTAAGATTTATTTTAAATTAATTATTAATTAAGTTAATTAGTCATGAGTTAAGTATATGATCTATTTTTAGTTAATTATTAATTAATTATAAGATTAATTATTAATCAAGTGTTTAATTATTTTAAATTATAAATTATTTAAGGTTTAAATAATTATAAATTATTTATTTAAGGTTTGATTTATTATTTAAATTTTAATTAGAGATTATTATTTTTATTAATTAATATTAATTAATATTTAATTATTGATGAAGGTTTAAATTATTATTTAATAATTAATAAAGGATTAATTTGGGTTTAATTAATAGTTAATTATTGTTTAACTATTTAATTAAATTAAGTTAAGATTCAATTAAAATTAATTATAATTTAAATAAGGATTTAACTTATAATTAATTATTTTTGAAAAGGTTTTCTTTAAAGTTTTAAATCCCTTTGTTTCCAGAAGTAAAATTGTTTAAAGGTACTTCTTTTCAAAGATGGATTTGATTACAAGTGATTCAAGTATCGATACCATTAAGAAACCATATAACTGTGAATTAGTTATAATGTAGATTATTGGATTGTTTAGACATGTGATAGCAAAATAAACCCCTATTCTGCTATAAGTCGATTGTTTGTTTATTGGGTTGTTTGGACATGTGTTAGCAGAATAAATTTCCATTCTGCTATAAATTGTTTGTTTGCTTGTTTGTTTGTGTGGACATATGTTAGCAGAATAAATCCTCGTTCTGCTATAAATTGGCCGAATGGTTTGGACATCTGTTCAGCAGGACAAATCACCATCTTGCTATCGTGTTATTTGGATATGTATATGCTAGTTAGTTCATATTGACATGTTATTCCTTGATTTGGATATGAGTGTATTTACATATATGTTGATCTATGTAAATAACTGTTAAGTGAATTGAAATGGAAATTGAATGGTAACTTAAAATAGTACCACTGGAATTGCTAAGCCTCTTTTCAAATTTACTAAAGTATGTTTTTGAATTAACTTTAATTCTTTAATCAATTTGGGTTTAAAGGTTATAAATGATTTTTAAATTTTATTATTAATATCTTATTTTCTTAAAAGGGGTTTATTAAATAAAATGTTTTACCTAAAGTGATTTACAAATGATATCTTGAAAATGATATTTTATAAAGGAGATTCTATAAAGGAATTATGATGGAAGATTTTTAAATAGTTTTAAAAATAGAAAGAGATTTTATAAATCAATTTAGATATTTTTGAAAGAAGTTTTAAATCTAGTTTGAAAACTTTTAAGTGGTTTGAAATGCGAAGAATGCTTATAAAAAGAATTTTTATAAAGGATGCGTAAATTTGTTTTATAGGAGCTGGTGTTTTGGAAAGGGAATTTTTTAGCCATTTAATATGGAATTTTGAGGAAAGGGAATTTCCAAAATGTTTTGGTAAATACTTATATTGTTTTTTTCAAGTATAAAGGAATGTTAAGGGTTTGGGGAAGTGTTTGAAAGGATCTTTTGATTAAGTTTATAAGTGATTTTATTAATTAAAGATTAATTAATAAAGGCTTGGTACATCCCATATGGATTTGAATCAACATTGAATGATTGTTTATTTGATAATTAAATAACCGACTATCAAAATCTGGACCTAAACGTAACTTTGGAAATATCTAGGAGAAACACATTAGTTATATGGTACAGTCATACCCAATGATGTTGTACTATGCGTATAAACCTCGTTTCGTTCTTCTAGGTTAAATGATAAGGAAATCAGGTCACAAACGGTTAGGAGGTGAACTCCGCTCTTATCTTTATCTAAAGAACTGGGGCTGAGTTTACCGGAAATTATCGAAAGTTATTTCGAAGAGACCAGGATCAGATATGTTATCCGAAAACCACTTCGATCCAAGTCAGGCGTTTCGAACTGAAGACATCTTAAAGAATATGGAATCGAAGACGGAGCATTGAAGTGCAAGGGCTGCTTGCTACTAGTCCCGAGGGTGATTCCAAAATGGATGTAGTAGAAGTAGTGCCTTCGATTTGTCCTTATCCTGGACAACTTGTAAGGATGAGTGCTGGCACTGCATTACTGCCCGGAAGGCAGTGTTAGCATTCCAAGTGGGATTGTTATTCAAAAGGTAAGCATAGCCTCAAGCCTCATCAATCGGGAATGACTAAAATCAGAGGAGATGCAGCAAGGCTAACTGGGTCGCTCCCATTAGGTGTGTCATTACATTTCTAGACACATCTACATATTTATGCATTGGTTTTGCATGAGATCTCAATAAAAAGGGTTGCAAAGAAACCGAGGTGATGACATATTCGGTACTATCCTGTCAGGGGTAGGCCGGTCTTGTATTGGCAAGGGATCCCAACGAGGTCCTTGGTACATTTTCTAGACGTGTACTGTGATAGGTTGTACCCCGGTGCCTTGTCATAGTATGGAATCCATTCTCCAATAAGCGTCGTATGGTTTTGATTGTGCCCAACTATGTTGAAATGTGAGATGCAAGCATTTCAGCTATTTTCATATTTTACTTTGGCATCTAGACATTATTATAATATCATTGGATTTTCTATAAAAAAGTGTTTTGATTATCGTAATGTAAAAACACATCCGTGTTTATGTGCGGCGTGGTCTTACGAGATACCTTTGATTTTAAAAAGGATTTTAAACATAATAATTCAGTGTTTGAGTTTAGTCACACATGTCTGACCCCGAGTTTTATTTTCTTTCCCTAAATCTCTTGGATGCTCAAATTTTTATGGGCAGTCAAGTAGTTTAGGTTTTCCACGGATGCATCTTGGAGGAGCTTAGAGCAGGAGGCTTCATCGATAGCTAGTTATTATCTTGTTTCCGCTATATTATATGAATCTTATATCAGTTAGGTAGGGAACAGTTGTTATAACTGTCCAAGGATAGAGTTTTATTAGTATGACTCTGATGTATCATTTTTGAAATGGCTTTGTAAAGAATTATGTTGATTAATATATGTTATTCCGTTGCGTTATGAGTTTGCTGTGATTGTTTAATTTCTTTTTTCTTCTATCTCCTTTCTTTCCTCTAACAATCTATCTTTCCGACACTTAGTTGTTCGGGAATGTATTAGTGTCGACTTCCGGGGTTCGAAAAAGCGGGTCATTACATGTGGTATCGGAGCGCAAGGTTAAGCGAGAACCTTGGCCCATGTGGGGTAAACTCATTTGAGATCGGGTAAGTGAGACCCTTGAATGAGTATGAGTGTAGTATATAAGAGTGCGTATTTGTTAGTGACATAAAATGTTTTATATTGTGTTGATTTATCTTTTGAGTGGCTTAAGAACTCTAGTCGAGACGTGAGACGCCATGGTGTCGATAGGGGTTCCTAAACACTTGAAAAAGGCAAACTTGCACAGTATTATTTTAAAATTGAGTAAATGAAATCATTTTACCTAGAAGTATATTTTGTATATAAAGAATGATTTGAAAAATAGTATACTTTTTTTGAGGTGTTGTTTGCTATGGGAAAATAATATTTTATTATTATCATGTAGGGTTTGTTTAGTCATGCTCGTCCGGTTTGACTATCATTAGTGTGTATAGGTAGCTTTCCTTTTTAAGATTTGGGTTGGGTAAGTACAAATAGAGAAAATATTGAAGCGAACACCTTGTGCATTAAGTTTCACAATTTGACTATAAGGCATTCGATTGGTAATTTAGGGTTAAATATGATTTAACAAAAATGTTGTTAAAAGCTAGAATATTTGAAATAAATATTTGGAAAATGTTTTATTAAAGTTGATTTACAAAATGGATTTATAGGAATGTGTCTTGGATTAAAAAGAATTTAAGGTGAAAACTTGAGGACTAAAATCCCGGGACTTTTGAAAAATGTATTTCAAGGATTAGAAAAATAATAATAGTATTATTTGAAAACATTTTTGGTTCTAGTATAAGATTTTGGGAATGAAATGGTTAAGTAAAAAGTGTTTTCTTTGGATTAGTTTGGGAGAATGAGTCTTGATTATTTTTTGATGATCTGAATAATCTTCTAAGCGATGATTGGATGTTTGCCTAGGCGAACACTGTAGTTACTTAGTAAATTATTCTCTTAATCATTATACAATCGAAACAAGTTCAAACACTGACCGAAACCAAAGCGGGTTGGGGATAAATATTTTGTTGGAAAATGTAAAGTATTATTTCAAAAAATGGGATTTTGAAATAAGAGAGATATTTTTAAATTAACTAGTTCGAGTGAGTCGAAAATAACTTAAAATTAGGGAAGAGATGTGTTTGGATGGTAAGCTCTTCTCTTGAGTATTACCCTTCATGGTAAGGGAGATATATATATATATATGATACTATTTAGTAGTACCCAGTTCCTTAGTATCATTTTGGAGTTACTCGAGCTATATATATATATATATATTCTATGATTAATATATATAAAAGTTTCATTTCAAAAAGTGATTTAAATAAGACCGGGTATTTGGCTCTTGAGTTTTCATAGGGAGATAAGTGAAAATGGAATATTTGAATCAAATAGGGGTATATACTCTTAGGATGTAGTGGAGTAGTATCCAAGTGAACCTAAGTTTAGTTTTATGAAATATTTTCATGAATAATTTAGTGGAAATAGAATTAGTATTAGGGGGAACCAAATAAAGAAGTGTGTAGGTTGGACGTAGATCATTTCTCGTTTCATATAGTTATGATCTAAGATTCGAGTACATGACTTTGAGGTGTATCACGCCATTCCAGATAAGAATCTATTACTCAATTTTTGCCGATGAGCACTTGGTGAGGATTTTTGGTATGAGATCAAAGTTTTCTATCATAGTATATGAATATGTAAGGATGATAAAGGTTCCTAATCAAGGAACCTGATCGGAGTCCGCACTAGAGAATCGGGTGAGCGATACTAATTCGGAAGTTAAGTATGTATACGAGTAGTGATTAAATCAAACTTTTATATAAGAATGATCTATGTACATCATACGAACAGATGTATCATGTTAAGTGTTTTCTAGGATAGGTTGAGGTGTAATTTCGGGGACAAAATTCTTTTAAGGGGGGAGAGTGTAACGGCCTAGAATTTCACTACTTTGATTTGCGAATATTTAATTAATTTTAAATATTCAAATAATAGGTTTTAAAATAAAAATAAAACTCTTTTAAATAATAATTAATGATGGTAAAATAGTATTTAAATTTTGTTAAAAGAATATTTAGTTCGAAGAAAAACAGAAAATGTGACCGGAATTTGTTTTCCGAATTTTCGACTTTCATCGACTTAAAGTTGTCGGAATTTTTTAACACTTTTGTGCACACACATACATATATTTACAAAGTGGTTTATACATGGTTGAATGCATTTGAATATACATAAACATTTAAGCATATATATATAATAAGATAGGTTTTATTTTAAAAAAAAGGTATATGTCACATCAGAAGCAAACATAGGTACACTAGGGTACCAAAAAATGTTTAAACATGTTACATCATGAAAAAGAAGAGGGGGACAATTGAAAAACGTGAAAATAAGTTGGGGAGACAAGGTAGATGAGGTGGCAAAATTTGGATGGAGGGCATGGTACAAGGTTAATTAGGTAATTTCGCTTATTCATTTTATATATAAATCTTTTTGCATTTTTCTACTCTATTTTACATATTTATTTTTCCAAATTTCCTAAGCCTTCTTCTTTTCCCAAGCTACTAAATTTTTTTAATGGCTTCCATGATATTTCTAGGACATAAAAACTTTGATTTCCATTTCCAAAAAAAAACATTTTGAAACCATGTTTTAAATCATTTGTTTTAAGCTCCACTAACTCCATTTTTACCCCAAATTCACTCGACCATAAATTATTCTAAAATGCACCAAATCAAGATTTTATTTTTTTCAAAGAATGTATAATTCTAGTGGTTACAACTTTTTAATTTACCACATTTTCTGATTTCGAGCTTAGATACTCCAATAATCCATTTCTTTCAAGAGTGTTTTTTTAACCTTGATTATGAAGTCTGAAAACTACATTCAACGTTTTGATCATAACTTCCTCAAAAATTATCCAAATTGGGTAATAACGTTTTTTAAATGATAGAAGAAAGAATTCTCTAAAACTTTGCTTCTGACTACCTTTTCAAATTCCGAGAATAAATTATCCAAAAATCAAGAACAAAATGGCATATTTTTTAGTGGACTTCATGGTTTTCCAAGCTTTCCGAACGCTAAAGTAGTTCAAGTTTCCAAAAATTTTGGTGAGTAAACTTCTTAACTCTTTGGGAAGAATTTACTTATATATATATATATGTTTTGGTTATGTGGTTATATTTATATATATAAATGTTTGGTTTGAATTGTGGTATTGTTTAGATATGTTGGTTATAAAAAGGTTGTGATTGTTGGTTATGTTTGGTGATGATATTATTTGGTATATATGAACTTGGATATGTCGTATGTGTTAATCTTGTCTTGAATCTAAAGCAAGTTAGCATGTAAACTAGTTAGTAAAGTGAAATTATGGGTATCCATGGCGATAGTCGCTATGGATGCAGTTCGCTTAAAATTTCGATTTTTGCAAAGTTTGGTTTTATACTTCAAATTGTTTTGCGAATATTTTTATAAACTAAATAATAATGTGCTTAAAAGTTAATTAAGGATTAAATAATTAATTGTTAATTAATTAGGCTTTAGTAATTAATAACTCATTAAGTATTAACAAAGTTTATTAACTTTAATTAAATAAAGATTAGTACTTAATTAATTATCGTTTAAAGTTAAGATTTGTTTTAAATTAATTATTAATTAAGTTGATTAATCATGAGTTAAGTATATGATTTATTTTTAATTAAGTATAAGATTAATTATTAATTAATTATTAATCAAGTGTTTAATTATTTTAAATTATAAATTATTTAAGGTTTAAATAATAATAAATTATTTATTTAAGGTCTAATTTATTATTTAAGTTTTAATTAGAGACTATTATTTTTATTAATTAAAATTAATTAATATTTAATTATTAATGAACGTTTAAGTTATTATTTAATAATTAATAAAGGATTAATTTGGGTTTAGTTAATAGTTAATTATCGTTTAACTATTTAATTAAATTAAGTTAAGATTTAATTAAAATTAATTATGATTTAAATAAGGATTTAACATATAATTAATTATTTTTAAAAAGGTTTTCTTTAAAGTTTTAAGTCCCATGGTTACCAAAAGTAAAATTGTTTAAAGGTACTTCTTTTCAAAGATGGATTTGAATACAAGTGATTCAAGTATCGATACCATTAAGAAACTGTAACGATCCCGGATTTTAACTAAGTTTAAATTGATAATTAATTTAATTTTTGAATGAAAATTGTGAAATTAATTGGTAAACAAATTTGAGTTTCTCCAAATTCAAATAAAATATGTGTTAAATCATTTGAATTTAAACCTTAAATAAATTGTTTAAAAATAAATATAAAAGTATAGACATTTGACACAAATATAAAAATAAATAATTTAAAATTTAAAATTTATGGGTTATGTTAGAAACAGAAATAAATAAATATATATAAGATAAATTATAAAATACAAAGTAAACATTTGATAAAATCTAACAACAAATTTAAAATAGAAATTTATTTATATTATAAAGTAACACATTAGCTAAATTTAAACAATATGTTAAAAATAGAATTTCATTTATATTACAAAATAATAAGTATAAGAAGAAAAATAAATACATTCAAATATGAACAAATTGGATAAGTGTGAAACTAGACAACAAAAAATAAATATATATGTGTGTTAGCTTGCAAAAGAAGATATATTCAAGTTGTACATGGTAATTAATGCAAGCCATCACAATATTTTCATATCAGCCACCAAAGAGAAAAAAATCTCTGAAGTGTTGTACAAAAATATCACCTGTACAAATTATATCACACAGTAAACTCATCTCCCATATATCAATCTATTCATCTCAGTTTCGTCCATTCCAAACAAGAAAAATCTGAAGCAAATACTATTTCATACTTAAACAAAATTCAACTTAAACAACTTAAACTCCAGCTCAACTCAAATCAGAGATCAAAGAAGAAGGTTTCACTTGCAAATTTTCAAAAGCCTGTTTCATCAAAAAACTCTGTTTCTTCTGGAAATCACTGTGAGTAACATCATTTTTAAAACTTAAGTATATAAATCTGGTTGCCTGATCATCTCTGGAAATAAGTATGTTTGTGTGTATATTTATAAGTGCATTTCTGTGAATATTTGAATGTAAATGTGTGCATGTCTGTTTTATTGAGATATCTCTGTTCTTTGTTTTCAAGACCCAGATTTGCAAACAAAATCATTATCTTTTGATCTAATAACTGTTAGGACTTGGAATATAAACAAATGTTGTTTGATTTATCATAAATCAATGTTTAAAATTATATAAGTAAGTTAAAAATAAAATTTGAATGTCTCTGGAAACAAAAACAACAGGCAAGTATTAGTTTTGCCAAAACTCAAACATCTTAATTTATAAATTCAGGGATATAAATCGAATACTTAAACCAAACCATGATTTTTACAACTAAAATTATAATTTTTAGTGATGGGATGAATAAGCAGTTTTGGGTTGACCCGAAAATGGTATTTTGGTGTTTTCTGATGATCTAAGTGATCTGGGGTGTCGTGGTTCTTTCTGGTGGTAGAAGTATGATTGGAGAATCAAGGAGAAATATAGGATGGGTGTGCAGATGATCGTGGTGGCGACGGTGGATGTTTCCAGTTTGTAACCCTAGTTTTAACTAGGCTTGTTATTTTGATCATCTCGACATCTTTGGATGATCGAGTGCAATAAGATTTAGGGAGATGGAAGCTTGGACGTTGGCGATTGTGTGGCCGGAGTTTCGAGTTGTTTGGTGGTCGAGGTTGCGGGGACGAGGCGTTTCTAGGTTTGATGTGGTGGTTCCAGTTTTGTGCTAGGTTACTCGATTTTGATTTCGAGTTTGTGATGATGTTCTGATGGTCATATGAGGATGCGAAGGTGATCGATGACATAAGTGAGTCATCGTGGGTGGTCGGAGGACGGTGGTTGGTCGGTGCACGTACACGTGCATTCGCGTACATGTTTGGGTTCGTGGATTTTGGGAAGAAAGGTGGAACTCGAAGCCAAGCACGGGGAATTGGTCATTTTTCTCGAAGCAAGTGGAAGCAAGGGTTCACTCGGGTTCAACTCGAAGCAGACATGGGATTTTCTCGAGTTTGTCACTGTTGCCCAAAACAGTTTTCAAATTCAAAGAAAAATCAAGTTTTTGAAATTTAAATCTTGATAAATCTTGTTAAATCAATTTTCTTTTTTTATTAAACGATATCCAAGTTTAAGTATCAGTTGAGAAGGATTTTTAAATAAATTGTTTTTAATTAGCTAAGTTTAAAAATGGTTTTTAATAACATAGCTTTCATTTTTGAAGTTTATTTTAAATAAACCCAATGATACTTAAAGAAGTTAATATTAAGGATGTTTTAAAATTGTTAATTAACTTTTCAAGGATTGGTTAAACTTTATTTATTAAAGATTTGAAGTAATTACTTAATAAAAGTAATTAATGTAAAATTAATTGATAATTCAAGTTAATTAATCAAGTAATTAATGAATGATTTATTTAAAAATAATTACTTAGTAAAAGTAATTAAGAGTGGGTAATTAATGATTAGGAATTAATTAACCAAGTAATTAAGGATTAATTAAGTTACAATTAAACACTTAATTAATTTAATAATTAGAGATTAATTAATGGGTAATTAAAAATTAATTAACTTGTAATTAAAAATGATTAATCTAAGATTAATTACTTAGGAGAAGTAATTAAAGAGTTGTTAATAGTTAATGAAGATCATTAACTTGAGATTATTAAATAATTAATTAATGTGATTAATTTTAATAATTAATTATATTAATTAATTAGAGGTAATCATTTGTGAAATTATTTAAGTAAAATTACTTAATAAAAGTAATTAAGGAATTAATTACTCATTGTAATTAATTGAGATAAATTTGATTAGTTTAAGTTAATTAGTTAAGTTTAATTAATTTAAGATAATCACTTGATGATTTAATAAATGTAATTACTTAATGTAATTACTGAAGTATAATTACTTAGTGAAGTAATTAAGGGTTAATTACTTTAAAGAATAATTAATTAATGTGGTTAATTAATAAGGGTAATTAATGATTAATTGAAGAATAGTTAATTAAATGTTTGTAATTAACCCTGACTAGGAATTATCCATAGGCAAATGATCTGGTTTAGATTAATCAGATATCTTAATTGGTTTCACTTATGGATGACTGTATTCTATTGAATGTTGTGAATTGTTTGATATTCTCTACCGTGTGATGCTTTGTGATGTAAATTTGTTTTAATTCAAGCTCTGATGAATGTAATTTATTTTTTCTGTGATGAATGTATATTATTTATCTGTGAATTGGTAAATGGAAGATAAACGTTATGGGAATATACCGCTTATCGATATTGATATGCTTAAATATGTGATGATGTGATGATTTGTAATGTTGCACTACTATGTAAAACCCCTGGACCACACTTTTACACACACAAATATGGATTTCACGAGGAAATCGGTTAAGTCACAGATGATTTAAATTTAATGTTTTTGAAATTGAAATTTTAATTTTAATTGATTTTGGAAATGGATTTGGGTTAAATGTTAAAGCTTTTGAAAAGGAGTTTTTAAGATAAAAGTTATTTTGAATAATTTGGTAAAGTTTCCAATTTAAATAATTTAATTTGAATTTGAATTCAAAATTTGGAATTGAATTCCATGTTTGGAAATTATGGTTAAAGATGTTATAAATGTGTTTATATGAATTTAAACCATTTTAAAAGTATGGTTTTGAGAATTTGAATTTAACCCAAGGACTTTAACTCGTATAAATGAATCAGATTTTCCGAAATGAAAACTATTTGTTTTCAAATAATAGAAGCTTTCATATAAGGAATGAATTTCCAAATTGTGTCAAAGAATTTCAAATTGAAATGAAAATGGTTTTCCGAGTTATGAATAAATCTTTGTGAAAGATTGTTGAACTTTGTTTTGAAATTGGAAAGGTGTACCCTTTGTATAAAAGATCGAAATGGAATTGTTTTGAAAGCTATCAATTAAATCTTTGATTTAAAGATTTAATGAGTTAATCCAATTGAAATGGAAATTGATTTGGAAAATCTATGAATGGGTCTTTGTGAAACTGAGTGAACTTTGTGAATTGAATCTTTTTGTTTAAAAAGATTAAAATGGTGATTTGTTTAAACCATTTTAAGAGGAAATTTGGATAATAAGCTGTGACTTAATTGAAATCCCAATATCCAGATGTTTTTAAATATTGCGCTCGTTGTTCGGTTTAGCCGGGAGAGGACCATTGCGTCATATAACCCATTCCGAATAATGATACGTCGTATATGGATTGCATTTGAAGACCGGTGGTGAAGACCGGATATTTTTAAAAACGAAAGGATAACCCGTCGATTGTCTCTGCACTGAGTCGCGCCGGTATAGAGATTCCCTAAGTGATGGGAAATCCGATCGGGATTGTGAATACCCGGATTGCAAGGGCTTCTTCGGAAGTGCCTTCGGTTCTGTTCGAACCCGGAACAGACTTGTATGGCCGTATGTCTGACACTACACTTTGAGATATAAAGCTGATTTCTTTCAAATACATTTCTGTTTGGTGGCGGAGAATTTATTCTCTTAGCTTAACACCCTTCTCTGAGACGTACAAGCTCAGAGGTTATGTAGTTGAAGGTTATCAGTGATATACTCCCAATTTGGTAGTGTGGCATACTAAGTGTTGCTGTGTGTTGCTGATCATTTGTTGATCAAAGCATGGCTTTCGTGTAAAGCGTAGCTTTGTGGACGAGACCTCATCGGACCTCACACCCCGGAAATGGTCGAAACAGGAAAGATGCGGCAAGGTTTCAGGGGTAGCTCCCCTAGGGTATGTCCATTCCTTCTGGAAAAAGGTGGTATCATGGTATGAAGCCCAAATATTTTACCTGTGTGGTTGCTCCAATCTCATTTACTGTGTGATTGTTGCTTTATGATCGAGGCACCTCGGATAAAGGTCGCAAACGAACGGGGGTGGCATATCTCAGGTTTACTACCCGGGAAGAGGGTAACCGGCCTTGTGTTGGCAGAGGGCCAGGTAGGTTCTCGGGGCGTCCCTCCAGAGGCGTTCCCATGTGGCATAGGAAGTTCCTTAGCCTGACCATTTGTTGGAAAATCCAAAGAAACAATAAGAGCCTTGTACGATTTTAGTTGTAGAACCTGCCATTTAAAATGGTAGCTATAGTAGGCATAGTATAATGGTACCTATGCTGGCTAAGATTAATATTATATTTTCGAAATGTTTCCTACACTATGCACTAGTAATAATATCAAAAGAGTTTTTTTGCGTAGTGAGCATGTTTGACTTGAAAGGGACGCGGAAGATGATCTTAAGGCTATTTAACACTAGTGGGGGGGTGAATAGTGTTTTAAGAATTTCTTTAAAACTTCTTTGATTTAAATTGAATTAACTAACTTAATGCAAATACACAATCACAGATCAAATCACAGAATCACAAACAAATGCAAATATAAATAAAAAGCAAGTAAAGGAAAGAACGGACCAGGAATTTTATACTGGTTCGGTGTTACCCTACATCCAGTCCCGCACAACCCGTACGGCTTTCTATTCAACAATAATCTAGATTACAATCCCTCGATTCCAAGGCAACGAGGTACACCCTCCAGATTCTCAGGTCTCTGGGTAGAACCACTTGATTCACAGGACACAAGTTCACCCGATCGATTTCCAAGGACACGATCACACCTTTATAACCCCACACAAGTTTCTTTGAGTACAAATGTATCTATAACTCTGATAAGCACTGAGATTCTTTGGAGAGAGTGGCAGAGAATCAAACTAGAGATATTCTGGTTTGATTCACTTAAGATTTCGGCAAAATATGGATAGGATGATTAGAAAATAAGATAAGAGAGTAAAGAGGAGAGAAAATAAAGAAAGTAGTTACTGGAAAACGTCCATAACAGTCTCTATTTATAGAGAATGAATGGATGTGTCCATTCGAAGAGGTTTAAACGAATAGACACTTCTTTTGAAAACAACCTTTGTTGTAACGGGAAGCATGTCGACATGACAGGTAAATAGGATGTCGACATGGTCTAGTAAAAAGTGATGATTTGCTTTACTTTGAAAATGATGATTTAAAACATATGCAACTTTATTCAAATGGACTCTATGTATTTGTAGAAGGTATTTAGAAGTAGAAATACTTATGAATGTATATATGTATATATACTAAAATATATTTAAAATCAAAGTAAATAAACTAAAGTAAATATAATATTAAAATAGATTTTGAGGCTAAAATATCAAGGACAATTTTGAAATCAAAATATAACAAAATGATAAATATGATTTTGAGGCTAAAACATTTTTGGAAATGTGAACGAAGGTTTTTCTTTTGAAAAGGAATATTTGAAAATCATTTTATAAAACAAGAGATAATTTTGAAAATCATTTTGAATCAAAATTAGTGGATAACAAAATAGGGCTACTATCCGTTCCACTAGATATTTCGTGAATTCCATCTCACTAGGGTTCCATCCCTTTAACAAGAACGAAGTGGATTCCATTCCACGAGTAAATTGGATAAAAAAGAATGATAGTGCTTTCAAGGAGTTTTAACAAATATCTAACCTAACTATATTATTTGTCTTGAACTCTTGAATATCTTGAATCTCATGAGTCTTCAATCGTGAACTCTTGATCTTTGTCTTCATCAATTTTGTTTTCTTTACTGTACAGTCTTCTTTTGTTGATACCTGCATATAGATTTCCTGCACATATATATTTTATAACACTTCTATAGTTGTTGTCATCAAAACCACTATCCTATGGACTAACATGACTATCATAAGGAGAAATCTCCCCCATGTGTGCGATTGCATTGTGTGTGTGCCGGGAGGCCTTATGGTAGTTTCATTTTCCAAAAAGCATTGCGGATTTCAATGTTTAAAATTCTTTTGTTGTTTGTTTTAAAGATAAACTATTTTTGTTACTCACACCAGTCCCATGACTGACCTGGAGTTTATTGTTCCCTTCCTAAACTCTGGGTGCCCACAATTTTCCACACGGGCAGTCTAGAGTTGGGTTTTTCAGATAGTTAGGTTCAGTAGATTATCGAGAGCCAGTTCAGTTTTTGGAGTTCACGACTGTCCTTTCTTATCTTTGTGAAACGTGATGGTGGTTCGAGCTTGATGTTGGAGTTGTTGGACTCATTCTCTTTTAAATATCATTTGGAGTTATCACTTCTGTTGTTTCCGCTGTAACATTATTATTTGTCTCTGATATTGTTGTATCATATTGATATCATTGTTGTATATCATTCTGGATATTGTATTCGTTGGAGTTGTATATGATATCATTCATTTCTTTCTTCCGCTGTGTTGTTATACTTACTATGTTATAAGCTCCGGCACGAGTCGAATTTCAACGATTGAATCTGCGTCATACGAGTACAAGTGAAGTACGGTGCCGATTTTCGAAGGCCGAGTCAGGATCGTTACACTATATAATTGTGAATAAGTTATAATGTAGATTTTTGGATTGTTTAGACATGTGATAGCAGAATAAATCCTCGTTCTGCTATAAATTGATTGTTTGTTTGTGGGATGTTTGGACATGTGTTAGCAGAATAAATCATCATTGTGCTATAAATTGTTTGCTTGCTTGTTTGTTTCTGTGGACATGTGTGAGCAGAATAAATCCCCGTTCTGCTATGAATTGGCTGAATGGTTTAGACATCTGTTTAGCAGGAAAATTCACCATCTTGCTATTATGATATTTGGATATGTATATGCTAGTTAGTTCTTAGTGACATGGTATTCCCTGATTTGGATATAAGTGTATTTACATATATGTTGATCTATGTAAATAACTGTTAAGTGAATTGAAATGGAAATTGAATGGTAACTTAAAATAGTATCATTAGAATTGCTAAGCCTCTTTTCGAATTTACTAAAGTACGTTTTTGAATTAACTTTAATTCTTTGATCAATTTGGGTTTAAAGGTTATAAATGATTTTTAAATTTTATTATTATTTTATAAAGTTATTTTTAAATAATATCTTGTTTTTTTAAAAGGGGTTTATTAAATAAAAGATTTTACCTAAAATGATATATAAATGATATCTTGAAAATGATATTTTATAAATGAGATTTTATAAAGGAAATATAAAGGAATATTTTTAAATAGTTTTAAAAACAGAAAGAGATTTTATAAATCAATTTAGATATTTTTGAAAGAAGTTTTAAATCTAGTTTGAAAACTTTTAAGTGGTTTGAAATGCGAAGGGAACTTATAAAAAGAATTTTTATAAGAAGTACGTAAATGTGTTTTATAGGAGGTGATGTTTTTGAAAGGGAATTGTTTGACCATTTAATATGGAATGAGGAAAGGGAATTTCCAAAATGTTTTGGTAAATACTTATATTGTTTTTTTCAAGTATAAAGGAATGTTGAGGGTTTGGGGAAATGTTTTGAAAGGATCTTTTGATCATGTTTATAAGTGATTTTATTAATTAAAGATTAATTAATAAAGGCTCAGAACATCCTATATGGAGTTGAATCAACATCGAATGATTGTTTATTTAATAGTTAAATAACCGACTATCAAATTTTAGACCTAAACGTAACTTTGGAAATATCTAGGAGAAACACGTGAGTTTATGGCACAGTCATACCCAATGATGTTGTACTGTGCGTATAAACCTCGTTTCGTTCTTCTAGGATAAATGATAAGGAAATCCATCCACAAACGGTTTGGAGGTGAACTCCGCTCTTATCTTTATCTGTTTATTTCCTAAAGAACCGAGTCCGAGTATACCAAAAATTATCGAAAGTTGTTTCAAAGAGATCGGGATCGGATATGTTATTCGAAAACCACTTCGATTAAACTCAAGCGTTTCGAACTGAAGACATCTTGAAGAATATGGAATCGAAGACGAAGCACTGAAGTGCAAGGGCTACTTGCTACTAGTCCTAAGGGCGATTCCAAAATGGATGTAGTAGAAGTAGTGCCTTCGGTTTGTCTTTATCCTGGACAACTTGTATGGATGAATGATGGCACTGCATTACTTCCAGGAAGGCAGTGTTAGCATTCCAAGTGGAATTGCTATTCAAAAGGTAAGCGTAGCCTCAAGCCTCATCAACCGGGAATGACTAAAATTATGGGAGATGCAGCAAGGCTAAGTGGGTCGCTCCTATTAGGGTGTGTCATTACCTTTCTAGATACATCAACATATTTATGTATTGGTTGTGCATGAGATCTCAATAAAAAGGGTTGCAAAGCAACCGGGGTGATGGCATATTCGGTACTATCCAGTCAGGGGTAGGTCGACCTTGTGTTGGCAGGGGATTCCGGTGAGGTCCTTGGTATATTTTCTAGACGTGTACCGTGATAGGGGTACCTCGGTGCCTTGTTATATATGGAATCCATTCTCCAATAAGCGCCGTATGGTTTTGATTGTGCCCAACTATGTTGAAATGTGAGATGCAAGCATTTCAACTATTTTCATATTTTACTTTGGCTTCTAGACATTATTATAATATCTTTGGATTTTCTATAAAAAGTGTTTTGATTAAAAACCCATCCGTGTTTATGTGCGGCGTGGTCTTACAAGATACCTTTGATTTTAAAAAGGATTTTAAACATAATAATTCAGTTGTTTGAGTTTACTCACACCAGACCCATGTCTGAACTGGAATTTTATTTTCTTTCCCTAAATCTCTTTTGTGCTTAAATTTTTATGGGCAGCCATGTAGTTCAGGTTTCCTACGGATGCATCTTGGAGGAGCTTGGAGCAGGAGGCTCCATCAATAGCTAGTTATTATCTTGTTTCCGCTATATTATATGTATCTTATATCAGTTAGGTAGGGATAGGTTGTTATAATTGTCCAAGGATAGAGTTTTAATAGTTTGAATCTAATGTATCATTTTTGAAATGGCTTTGTAAAGAATTATGTTGATTAATATTTGTTATTGCATTGTGTTGTGAGATGATGTGATTGTTTAATTTCTTCTTTCTTCTATCTCCTTTCTTTCCCTTAACAATCTGTCTTTCCGACACTTAGTTGTTCGGCACGTAAATACCGTGGATGTATTAGTGTCGATTTCTGGGATTTGAAAAGGCGGGTCGTTACATTTTTAAGAGCAGAAAATTTTCAAGCAATTATTTAAAAAGGGAATTTGTTTTGAAAATTAGAATTATAAATTTTGTTTATAATAGGATTTATGAATTGATGTCTTCTTTATATAAGATTATTAGTATTTGAGGGACTTTTAAAAAGAGATCAAAATTTTTATTTCAAAACTAAATGGGATTTATCCGTTTGACACATATTCTTGGATAAGAAATTGAAGGATTATAAGTACCCTATTCGAATCCTTTGAAAGTATCCCTTTCAATACAAGTAAAACCTTAGGCCGAAGGCCAAAACATACCACTCGAAATAATACCTTTCGAAAGCATTAAAAACATCTCCTTCGAAAGCTTTAAAACCTTAGACATCCTCTTTAAAACACTTAAACATTTCCTTTCGAACCCATTGGGAAACCCTTCCTTTTAGACCTTTTAGAACCATTGGAAAACCTTTCCTTTTAGACCTTTCGAAACCATTGGAAAACCTTTCCTTAGACCTTTCGACACCATTGGAAAACCTTTCCTTTTAGGCCTTTCTTTAAACCTTTCGAAAGTATCAAAAGATCAAGCCTTTCAAAAGCATTTGAGTTCAATTTATAACATGTGGAAACACTTTTCGAAACCATTACAACTGTCTTTCAAAACCATTTGGGTTCTACTTTTTATAGAGAAAAAGGGTCTTTAAAATATTTAAGTCAAAAGCATCTCTTTCGAAAGCATTCTAAGTAAAGAAGTGATGGTGTCAAAACCATCCCTTCGAAAGCATTGGAGAAGCTGCTTGATTTTTAAAACAAGATAACCCTTTTGAAACCAATCTAGGTCGAAAGGTAAAAAGCGGTAGTCAGAGGCTTAGAACTAGTCGAAAATAGTTATTTAAAAATAAGGGCGCAACTTCTTAAAACAATTCTTTTAAAATCATTGACCTAGTCGAAAGCAGACCAAGTCGATGGCTATTCAGTTGAAAGCAAAGCAGACACGTTTTCATTTAAAAGCAAAGTAGTGCTTCGACCCCTTCGAAACCGCTGGTTTCGACCTAATACCTTCTGCCTATATCGAATTCACTACTACCATATATCTGATGGCATGTGTAATTGATCTGATGGAGTAGGAGGCGGAGGTAAGGAGTCGAAAGCCTGGTGCCAAAAGCATTGAAACAGGAAAAATCATGTAGATTTGACTTTTTAAACTATTTCTTTGTACCTAACCTGTCTTGTTTGTCAAATTATGATTGGTTGCAAATTTTTCTTTTCTAATAGTATTGCCAATTTTCATAAATAAGAATTTGGATTATTTACAAAACACCCCTTCTCCTTTTTATAAATATATAAAACCTTTAAGTCTCATTTCTTATATAATTTTATATATCCATTAAAACACATAGAAAAATTCTACAAAAATTTTAGAAAATCATTTTAAATATGTTCTCTAACATAAATAAATTTCAGACCCTAAGCCAATATAATTTGGCCGAAATTAATTTTAAACCCAAATTAGCATTTTCTTCACTAGAAAATTCATGTAAAATCCACATTAATTCATAAAATTATGAAAATTGAAACTCATTTCTAGAACATCATTTCTGATCTAAATATAAATTCGCAAGGCAATTGGATGTCATATAATAGGGTTTTCATATCAAAACATATCACAAAATCTTTGTGAATTAGCATAAATCATCAATAACATATAGATATACATTTTTATCATCCAAAACATGGCGAAACATTTGCAAATAATTTAGATTTCATACTAAAAACCGAAAACCAATAAAAACTTAAGATGTAGTCATTATTCACCTTACTTTTTGGTTAAGGATATGAGATTTGTTCTGGATTAAGTGATTTGATTCTTCCTCTTGAATTCTTCTCTTTGCTTTTCCTAATAGTGGCTGGCCTTAGCTCTATTTTTTTTTTTTTGAAAATAGAATGAACATGTAGAATGAATTCCTAAGGGTTTTAGGGTATAAGGACATGCTTTGTTCCAATTTTTCCCTTGCATATTTCCTAACCCTTTTATTCTCTTTTTATTCTTTAGTTCATTGTTTACATGGCATGGGTACCTCTTATTTAATCACAAATCTCAATCCATTAATCAACTTACATTATTTTATTTATTTTAACTAATTAAATATCCTAAATAATGTTACTAAAAATATGGGGTGTTACAGACTCCCATCCTTAAAGAATTTCATCCTCGAAATTACGATAAGGTACATATCAAAACAATCAAGGTTAAAACATACCATCAAACAAATCAGGGTAAATATCTCTCATCATGTCCTCAATCTCTCAAGTATAGTCTCTATCATCGTCGCTCCATTGAACTTTAACTAATATGACTGTCTTGTTCCTCAACATCTTCTCATCTCTCGCGACTATGCGAATTGGCTTTCTAACTATAGTCAAATTCGGCTCTACGACTATGTCATCTAACACAGTCGGTGATATAGTAGTATCCAGATCTTGAATATACCTCCTTAGATGAGAAAGATGGAAAACATCGTGGACTCCTGCCAAACTGCTCGGTAACTTTACTCTATATGCGAGTTTCCCCATCCTCTTAATAATAGGAAATGGTCCAACGAACCTCGATGCCAACTTCCCTGATTTTCCAAACCGAATCACACCCTTCATCGGCGACACCTTAATGAAAATATGCTCTCCAACAGAAAACTCTATATCTTTCCATCTTTTATCCGCATAACTCTTCTGCCTAGATTGAGCTTCCTTCATTCTAGCTCGAATTAACTCAACCTTTTATGCAGCTTCTCTAACCAAATTCGGACCAAGAACCAACCTACCCCCGGTCTCTAGCTAACAAACTAGAGATTTGCATGTCCTTCCATACAAAGCTTCAAATGGTGCCATCCCTATACTAGTCTGATAACCGTTGTTATACTAAAACTTGACTAGATGTAGATGGTTTTCCCATGATCCACCAAAATCTAGCACACAAGCTCGTAACAAATCCTATAAGATTTTGTTAACTCTCTCTATTTTCCAATCGGACTATGGATGGTAAGCGGTACTCATCTTGAGCTTGCTACCTAAGGTATTCTGTAGACTCTTCCAGAACTCGCTAGTGAATAAAGAATCTCTATCACTCACTATACCACTAGGAATTTCGTGCAGTCTAACTACAGTCTTCATAAACAACTTCGCTAATACAGGTGCCGTTCTGGTTGACTTAATTAGAATGAAATGGGCACTCTTGGTCAACCTATCCACAATGACCCATATGCTTTCATTTCCTCTATTAGACCTTGGCATCCCATTGATGAAATCCATAGAAATAGAATCTCACTTCCACACTGGAATGTCCAAAGGCTGAAGCAACCCCTTGGCTTATATTGTTCGGCTTTTACCCGTTTGCAGTTCAAACACTGCTTCACCCATAAGCCCACATCCCTCTTCATATGTTCCCAGAAGAAACTTCTCTTCATGTCCTAATACATCTTAGTTCCTCCTAGATGAATAGTGAACTTTGAACGATGGCATTCCTCTAAAACTTCCTTCCTAATGTCTCTCACATTCGGAACACACAATCTTCTTTTCTTTCTTAACCACCCATTCTGGTCAAGACTAAAATCCTTCAAGTCATCGCACTCCGTTCCATCTCTCAGCTTTCTGATCCATTAAGCCGACACAGGATCCTCTAGCTATTTAAAAGCAACCTTTTCGATCATAACTGGTCGAACTTCCAAACATGATAACAAAGTAGTTTCTTTACTTAAACTATCCTTAGTTCTCCACTGTACTCTGCAAGTGACTAATGGTTCCAAATCTTTCCACTCAGCTATCATCGCTGACACCACATTCTGATGTTTTCTGCTAAGCGCATCTGCAACTTTATTGCCTTTCCCTGGCGTGTACTCAATACCAAAATCATAAGAAGCTATGAACTCTAACCACCTCTGTCGTCTCATGTTCAGCTCCTTCTGAGAGAAAAAATACTCCAACGACTTATGATCCGTATATAATTCAAATCTTTCTCCCAAAAGATAATGTCTCCACACGTTCAGCACAAAAATCACCGCGGCTAACTCCACGTCATTGGTTGGGTACCTGACTTCATGCGGTCTAAACTATCGAGAAGCATAGGCAATTATTCTACCCCTCTACATTAACACAACTCCTAACCCAGCCCCACATGCTTCCGTGTACACCACCAAATCCTGATTCCCTTCTGGAACAACCAACATAGGTGCATTAGTCAATAAATATTTCAGCTTCTAGAATGCCTCCTCACATTTATCGGTCCAAATGAACATCAAATATTTTCGACTTAGCTTAGTCATTTATGCCGCTATCTGCGAAAAATACTTAATAAACTATCGATAGTGACAAGCCAATCCATGAAAACTTCTTATCTCAGTCACTGTTTCTGGTCTCTTCCAACTATTCATGGCCTTGATCTTAGCTGGATCCACTGATAACCCATTCTATGAAACTACATAGCTAAGAAACTGCACTTCCTTCTTCCAAAAATGATATTTCGAGAACTTCGCCTTTAGCTGATGCTGCTCAGCGTTTTAAGCACTACTCTAAGATGAACTTCATGCTCTCTTTCATCCTTAGAGTATAGAAAAATATCATCTATGAAACCAATACAAACCTATCCAAGTGCTCTTGAAAAAATCGGTTCATCAAATCTACAAAGAAATCTGGCGCATTAGTTAGTCCGAACGACATCACTAAACATTCGTACAATCCATATCTAGTTCTAAACGCCTTCAAAGGAATACTATCCTCTGCCACTCTAAGCTGATGAAAACCTATCATTAAATCCAACTGTGAATTATCTTGGCTCCACTCAAATGATCGAACAAATTGACTATCCTAGGCAACGGATATCGATTCTTTATCATTTTCTCATTCAACTTATGATAATCGATACATAACCTTAACGATCCGTCCGGCTTATTAGCAAACACTGCGGCTGCTCCCTAAGGTGAACTACTAGGTCTGATAAAATTCTTGCCTTCCAAATCCACCAACTGGACCTTGATCTCCCTCATTTTGGTAGGTGTCATTATGCTTGGAGGTCTACTTACTGGTTCTGCTCCAGACACCATATCTATCTGAAACTCAATGGCTCATTTCGTTGTTAATCCTACTATGGGTTCAAAAATATCCACGAATTCTCTAACCACAATCTCAATTCAGCTCATCTTCTATCTCCTTAGCACCCAATAAAGCATTCACCTCACAGCTAGGCATTTCTATGGTATATACAAGCCACTCCCTACAGTCTGGGTGTCTTAGCGATATTTTCCCATCATGGAAAAATATCCTAGCATCGTACTTACTTAACCAATCCATACCCAAAATAATTTCGAATCCTACGAAATCAAACACATGCAAACTACAAACAAAAGTATGACCTAACAAGTCAAACTTTAGGTGGTCACATCTCATCCCAAGTGTTGCATTCCCTCCTATCGAATTTACAACCCTTAAGGAAGTAACTAGATATGAGGGTTCTAGGTTAAGCTTATCTACCAAACAACGAGATATAAAAGAATGTGATGTACCAGTATCAAACAGAACACTAACTGCCATACCAAGAATCATAACCGTACCTCCCAACACTGCTTTCCCTTTTTCCCCTACCGTGGGTCTCGAGGTAGCTGGCTCCAATGCATATACTTTGCCCTTTTCATCCTTAGCAGGCTCCTTGCATTGGTTCTTGCAATGACCAATCCGATCACAGTTGAAGCATTTGATACTCTTCTTCCCCGTCACATTCTTTGTCTCTCCAGAACGACATTCATTCGCAAAATGCCCTTTCTTTTCGCACTTAAAACAGAAAACTTCTAACTTTCCGTTCTTCACGGCTCCACCCTTCTGGGCTCCCTTCTTAGGAAAGAACTTCCTTTTCTGACTCTGCCCTACCCGGACCTCCTTCGCCTTATTTTCTCTACAGAAGCAATAATTTACTTATGTCTTAAAGCCATCTCTACTACAATGTCACAAGGATCCCTGATATGAGGTAATGTAGCCCTGGCCAATTTAGGTTTCAACCCCATAATGAACTTCTCGTTTCTCTTAATCACGGTATCCACAGTGGCATGACCATATCTTGCCAACTCCTCAAACCTTATAGCTGTAATGACCCTAAAATAAAATAAAATAAAATGATATATATTTATATTAGAAAATTCTGAGATATATATATATATATATAAGTATATATATTGCATTTAAAACAGAAAAGAATTTGGCAATAAATAAAATTGCATGGGAGCTTCTGTTTGATAAAATGCAAGGAATTAAGGTAATTAAGGAAGGAATTGGAACTCAAAAATAAGTATAGCTTTATGTCCAAAGAATTATGTAAATATATACAAATGGGGTGTTTTCTGTTTTATATAAAGGTAGAATAAAAATTAAATTAATAAAAAGGTTTATAAGTCTTATAGTTGTGCAAAAATAATAATTAGCATAATATATGTGATTTTTAATTTTAAATATACAAAGGAGATTTTCAGATTCTCTAAACTTAGAAAAAAAAAGAAATGAATAAAGGATCACATGCATATGGCATGAACAAAATAGAAACATGAAAATAGCATGCAGTGTTTAAAATGTTCAACTCCCAAAATAACCAATTAAAGTAACCTGATGTGTGCATTTCCCATTTAGGACCACACAGGAATGAGATGTATGCATGAACAGCTAAGGGTATTAGGAGAATTACCCATTTTCTTAAACCCTAGAATGGATTTATAAATAACTGCACATAGCCAAAACCATCACTCTCTTGGGATCAAAAAACAAAATAAAATAAACAAGGAAGAAACACTAGCTTGAGGCTTTGGGGGATTTGCTGTTCTAAGAAATTAAGGCAGTAAAAGGAAAAACATTATGTGAGTATTTATCCTTTGTATGCAATGGCATTAAGTCCTATTGCAGGCAGCCTAGAATATTATGAGACATTTAAATCTCTGAATTAATTTTGTTATGGGTGATATGGATGTTTGTTTGTGCATTTTTGTTTGTTTGTTTGGAGTATTAATCTGTAAGTGGGCTTTTGGTGTTAACATGATTGGAGCATTCTTGTTCTATCTTAGTATCATTAAACATGGATATAGATTAAACAGGGGAACATGGGGTTGAATCAGAAAAATATACAAGCAGTTATATCTTTCTGAAATATGAATGAAAGAAAAACTAAATTGGTCACTTGGGAGTTAGTCAATGATTTGCTTACTTCAGGTGGAAGCAAGTATATGCATGGTGCAACTGCACCCTGAGGCCTTTGTGTGTTGGAATAATTTAAACAACCTGGGAGTTTCCTTCACAATGCATACATAGTATTCATTTGACAAGGAGTTAAAGACCATAAAATAAATGGGGACAGGGGTTTAAAAATCTGGGTTATAAATATCCAGATATGGTGTTAATTTAATCAAGTTAAACTTGTTCATTGATTAGTTGCTGGGTGAAAATTTGGAGTATAAAACCTGAGATTATTTATCTAGATTTGGGGAGAATAAATCAAGAATTATACATATGTTTATCTTTACTGTTTGCTGTGTATTTGTTTGAATAGATGAATGTGTTTTTTTTTGTATTACCTTGTATGAACCAAAACATGCTAAGTATAAACATCTGTTAAACTAGGAAGGCACTGCAAGATTATGTTTTAAAATTATGAATATGTATACAAAATTGATAAATGCTCATACCAGTGAAAACTGACCCTTTTGGTTGCCCTTGCAATCATCTGGGTGTCTCAAAAATTCTTTGGGGCAGCTAAATGATTTGCTTGCAGGAAATTGAAGTTGGCTTGATGAGTAGAGAAGGCATTGGCTGCTAGAATAAATAAGAGAGACTTGTTTTTAAAATTTGCAGATGCATTGTAATGAAATTACTAGACACATTTTATTTTCTGTAATTGAAGTTACTTTTAGGAAACTTTTTAAGTATTTTGAGTTGAAGATATGTACTTAATCAAAACCTGTTATGAGTGATCATGGATGATGGTTGGTTAACTACAAATTTATTTTATGAATGTCTGATTTGGAGAAAATAAGGAGTTAGACATGTCATATGCATATGATATGGATATATATATATATTTGAACTCTGATTTTTATTGCTTATGTTTTGCCTTATGGAAATTAAAATGCTAAGGGGATTGATTTTTAATGAACACTCAAGATTTTAGTAGAATATTCAAGTGAGATGAATTTGTGCATGGCAGGTAAGTGATACTTGCATATGCATGAATTCTGGAAATTTGTAAGTAATTGAGTAATTAAGTTTAACCTCTGAGAAAACTTGTCAACAATTTTAGACGTCTAAGATCAAATTAGACGTCTGTCATAAAAATTTAAACGTCTGAGATCGAATTTAGACGTCTGTCAATAAAAATTTAGATGTCTGAATTTAGTTCAAAATGTTTTCTACTCTCTGTTTATAATTTAGACACTCTGAGACGTCTGTCATAAAAATTTAGACGTCTGAGATCGAATCTAGACGTCTGTCATAAAAATGTAGATGTCTGAACTGCTGATTTTGCCTAATTTGCCTATTTTCGAGTAAATTTCCAAGGTTTATCGATTTTTGTCAATCCAACTTATTGTTATTGATTATTATCAACTTTGACAACTATCATGAAATCAAGTAAATACTATTTTGGAGTTAAATAGAATTATCTAGGCAAGATAAATATATATAAGTGTTAGAATTTGTCAAAGTGCACCTATGGCAGTAGAACAAGACTTAGAAAAGAAATAAGTGGCTATGTCAATAGCTTGTATGGAAGTTTGATTTCTATTTGATTTAAATTCTCTCTGATAAAAAAAAATATAATAATAATAAAGAAACAATTGTATATCATCAAATATACAATTGACTTAGTTTGTTTGTACACTGATATGATTATATTGGTAAAACCAGGGTCTTGGGAAAAAAAATATTTGGAAATTATATAAACATTCAAATATAAAAGAATTGGGGTTTAGTGGTGAATGCCTCTTGTATAAAAAAACTATGTGTTATAGAGTGAGGGTCACCACAGTTGGTATCAGAGCTATGTTTTAAATAACATAGTAAATGTTGTTGTATGCATATGGATGTTTGAATGCATTGTTTGAATTGTTGGTGTTGAATGTTTTTGCTTTATGTCAAGAAATATATGTATGTACATGTGATACATGCACAGTGTGCACAGAAATAAAAATGAACCAAGTAAAGACACCAAAAATGATAGGGGTAAATAAACTAATGTAAAAATCATATTTATAGCATTATGGTAGGACCAAGGCACCATACAGGTGCAGGATCATCACGAGAGCCACCTGTGATGAGCATGGAGGATTTTGTGAGAGCTTTAAGGGATGGAATGGCACCAAGGCAAGACAATCCTCATGAAGAACTCTCCAAACTGCTAAAGACATGTACCACTTTGGGAGGAAAGGATTTTGAAGGTACTGAAGGAGCTATAGGTGTTCAAACTTGGATAAGAACTATGGAGAGGGTCTTCACAGATATGCAAATCAATGACCAGAGGAAGAGACAGATAGCTTCAAGGAAATTGAAGGGGGTTTCACTGGATTGGTGGGAAGTTGTGACAGCAGGAAGACAAGAGGATACTATCACTTGGAATGATTTCAAGGACATGCTTGAGGCCAGATTTGTCCCAGCATCTGCCAAGGCCACACTGCTTGAAGACTTTATCAGATTAAGGCAAGGAAGCATGAGTGTGAATGAATACACTCAGAAGTTTGAAGCATTATCCAAGTATGGACTGGTGTTAATAGGGAATGCAGAAGCAAAGAATGCAAGGTACATTCAAGGCTTGAACCCTAGTCTGTCAAGGGCAATGTTGCCATACAAAGACAAAACCTTTGATCAAGTAATTGATCTAACTCTCTCATTTGAGCAACATGACACTGCAAGAGAAAAGTTCAGGAATATGAAGCTCAATAAGAAGAAGGGTGGTCAGAACAAAGTGCAACCTTATGACAAGAGAAACGTAAGTAAAGGAGTTAAGAAAGGGGAAGGAGCAATAGCACCTGAAAGCAAGAGATTCACTCATTGTTTTAATTGTGGAAAAGCTGGACATTATAGTAACCAATGCCCTGACCCTAAAATACCTAGAGGAGGCTGTTATAATTGTGGAAAGATGGGTCATCTCAAGAAGGATTGCCCAGAAACCAATAGGGGAACGGCAAGGGTAGGAGCTTTGGCAGCAAGTAACACTGGGAATGTTGGGCAACTTGAAGGTATAATTTTTATTCATACCCAACCAATATCAGTAATATATGACACTGGTGCCTCACATTCACTAATATCTTTGGAAATTGTAAAGAAGTTAACACTTGCTTGTGTTTCTATTGATCAGCCCTTAATTGTACACAGTCCCATAGGGAGTCATTGCATGTTGGGGATGAAGTGCATGGGTCTGAAATTAATTATAGGGGGTTATGAATTTAATTCAGATCTATACACCTTAAATTATCCTGGTATTGGGATTATTTTGGGGGTAGATTGGTTAATGAGAAATAAAGCAATTTTAAATTTAGAAAACCTCACTATTTCTTTGGAAACAAATGAAGGAAAAAGAATTACCATCTTAAGTGAAATAGCAAAGAATGCATGTTTTAATAAAATTTGGAGTATTAATGAAGTTCAAAAGGAATTAAAAATAGAGGAAATCCCAGTAGTAAATGGATATATAGATGTGTTTGGAGAAGTAAAGGGAGTTCCTCAAAACAGACCAGTTGAATTTAAAATAAAATTAATGCCAGGAACAAATCCAATCATTAAGAAGCCTTATAGAATGGGTCCAAAAGAGTTGGTAGAATTAAAACATCAACTAGAAGAATTAGAAGAGAAAGGATTCATAAGATCAAGTAGTTCCAGTTGGGGTTCCTCAGTGCTTTTTGTTAAGAAACATGATGGAACAATGAGGTTGTGTGTGGACTATAGGGATTTAAACAAGGTAACTATTAAAAATAAGTACCCACTGCCTAGAATAGATGATCTATTTGATCAATTGCATGGGGCTAGAATATTTTCAAGGCTAGACTTAGCCTCTGGATTTCACCAAATGAAAGTTGCAAAGGAAAGCATTGAGTACACAGCCTTTAATACAAGGTATGGCCTTTATGAATTTCTAGTAATGCCATTTGGCTTGACCAATGCTCCCTCCTATTTTGTAGACTTGATGAATAGAATTTTTAGAGACTTTTTGGATAAGTTTGTCTTGGTATTTATAGATGACATATTAATTTATTCAAAGTCAGAAAATGATCATGCTATGCACCTACATTTAGTATTATCCAGACTTAGAGAGCATGAATTAAAAGCCAAGTATTCAAAGTGTGCATTTTGGCAACAAGAAGTAAAATTCTTAGGACACATAGTGTCACAGCAGGGAGTAAGTATAGATCCAAGCAAGGTCATTGTAGTTCAATCATGGAGTAGACCCAAAACAGTGACTGAGGTGAGGTCATTCTTAGGTTTGGCAGGGTATTATAGGAGGTCCATCAAGGATTTTTCAAGAATAGCCGCACCAATGACCAAACTAACCAAGAAGAACCAACCATATGTGTGGACTGAGCAGTGTGAACAAGCTTTTGAGAAATTGAAGCAAGCATTGGTGGAAGCTCCTGTCCTACAAATCCCAGAAGCAAATGAAGGAATGGTTGTATACACTGATGCTAGTGGATCTGGGTTAGGTGCAGTTCTTATGCAACATGGCAAGGTAGTGGCATATGCATCAAGACAGCTTAAACCTAATGAAACCAAATATGCAACTCATGATCTAGAATTAGCTGCAATAGTGTTTGCACTAAAACTATGGAGGCATTATTTGCTTGGGGCAAAATTTGAATTATTCACAGATCATCAAGCATTGAAATATTTATTTTCTCAAAAAGATTTAAATATGAGGCAAGCAAGGTGGTTGGAGTTTCTAGCTGCATATGATTTAGATATATTGTACACTCCTGGAAAAGCTAATAGAGTAGCAAATGCTTTGAGCAGAAATCATGTTAGATTAGCTAGTTTGATGATTGATGAGTTTAAAAACCTTGCAGTGCTTGGGGAGGCAGATATATACAGCAAGGATGCAGTGAATTTTAAAGAACATGGTGATATGGTGGAGTATGGTACACTGGGAATAATCACAGTGAAGTCTAATCTGGTGGAGAAAGTTGGTAGCATGCAAGATCAAGATCAAAGTCTAAAGGAGAAGAAAGAAATGTTATTAAATAACATTGAGTCAGAGAATTTTAAAATAGATTCCCAAGGTTATTTGAGGAAAAATGATAAGCTCTGTGTACCAAACATTGCAGAGTTGAAGGAATAAATCATGAATGAGCATCACAAGACCAGGTACACCATACACCCTGGTGGTACTAAAATGTATCATGATTTAAAAAGAGGCTACTGGTGGGCAGGAATGAAGCAAGCAGTGGCAAGATATGTGGCAAAGTGTTCCACATGTCAACAAATTAAAGTAGACCACCAAAAGCCCTCTGGCATGTTGCAACCTTTGGAGGTACCTCAGTGGAAGTGGGAAAGCATTTCCATGGATTTTGTGGATGGTTTGCCTAGAACTAAGAAAGGCAATGATAGTATATGGGTAATTGTTGATAGACTAACCAAATCAGCTCACTTTGTCCCTGTCAGGTCAGATAGAAATGCATCTAAGCTTGCATAATTGTTCATTAAAGAAGTGGTGAGGTTACATGGTATACCCAAGACTATTGTAAGTGATAGAGACACTTTGTTCACCTCAAGATTTTGGGAAAGTTTCCAAGAAGCAATGGGAACACAACTTTTTTTAAGCACTACCTACCATCCTCAAAGTGATGGGCAAGCAGAGATAGTGAATAAAATATTGGAAGATTTACTTAGAGCATGTGTGCTTGATTTTGGGGGTAATTGGGAGGATCATATCCACTTGGCAGAATTCACTTACAACAATAGCTATCAATCAACCATAGGAATGGCTCCCTTTGAAGCCTTGTATGGGAGACCTTGCATGTCTCCTGCCTGTTGGTTGGAAGCAGGAGAGGGTGTAATGTTGGGGCTAGACCATGTTAAAGAAACTTCCAACATGATTGAATTGATTAGGCATAGAATGAAGGCAGCACAATCAAGACAAAAGTCTTATGCAGATAGAAAAAGGAAGCCAATGGAGTTTGAAGTAGGAGAGCATGTTTTTCTGAAAGTATCACCAATGAAGAAAGTGTTCAGGTTTGGAAAATCTGGTAAACTATCACCAAGATTTGTAGGACCATATGAAATTATGCAGAGAATTGGTGCTATGGCCTACAGACTTAAGTTACCTGAGGAGTTGAGTGGTGTGCATCCTGTATTTCATGTTTCTCAATTGAGAAAATGGGTGCATGATGAAGGAGCAATTCTGGAGTCACCTACTCAAGTTCAAGTCCAGAAGAATTTGGTTTATACAAATGAACTAGTAGGGATAGTTGCCAAGGAAGAGAAAAAGTTGAGGAACAAGGTGATCAAACTGGTGAAAATCCAATGGAGCTTGGACACTAATGATTGTACATGGGAGGTTGAAGACAAAATGAGGGCTAAATACCCCAATTTGTTTACTGGTGGAGAGGTATGTTTAAGCAGCCTAAGTTAATTTTTCTAAATGTATTTATATATTGTTTATTTCCATAAAATATGAGTATGGGGTTATGGAGTTAAAATAGGCTATGGATTAGTGCTTTTAATTGGAGAAAATAGGTGAAATTATGGGGACATAATTCCTTTAAGGGGGAGGGTATGTAATGACCCTAAAATAAAATAAAATAAAATGATATATATTTATATTAGAAAATTCTGAGATATATATATATAAGTATATATATTGCATTTAAAACAGAAAAGAATTTGGCAATAAATAAAATTGCATGGGAGCTTCTGTTTGATAAAATGCAAGGAATTAAGGTAATTAAGGAAGGAATTGGAACTCAAAAATAAGTATAGCTTTATGTCCAAAGAATTATGTAAATATATACAAATGGGGTGTTTTCTGTTTTATATAAAGGTAGAATAAAAATTAAATTAATAAAAAGGTTTATAAGTCTTATAGTTGTGCAAAAAAAATAATTAGCATAATATATGTGATTTTTAATTTTAAATATACAAAGGAGATTTTCAGATTCTCTAAACTTAGAAAAAAAAAGAAATGAATAAAGGATCACATGCATATGGCATGAACAAAATAGAAACATGAAAATAGCATGCAGTGTTTAAAATGTTCAACTCCCAAAATAACCAATTAAAGTAACCTGATGTGTGCATTTCCCATTTAGGACCACACAGGAATGAGATGTATGCATGAACAGCTAAGGGTATTAGGAGAATTACCCATTTTCTTAAACCCTAGAATGGATTTATAAATAACTGCACATAGCCAAAACCATCACTCTCTCGGGATCAAAAAACAAAATAAAATAAACAAGGAAGAAACACTAGCTTGAGGCTTTGGGGGATTTGCTGTTCTAAGAAATTAAGGCAGTAAAAGGAAAAACATTATGTGAGTATTTATCCTTTGTATGCAATGGCATTAAGTCCTATTGCAGGCAGCCTAGAATATTATGAGACATTTAAATCTCTGAATTAATTTTGTTATGGGTGATATGGATGTTTGTTTGTGCATTTTTTTTGTTTGTTTGGAGTATTAATCTGTAAGTGGGCTTTTGGTGTTAACATGATTGGAGCATTCTTGTTCTATCTTAGTATCATTAAACATGGATATAGATTAAACAGGGGAACATGGGGTTGAATCAGAAAAATATACAAGCAGTTATATCTTTCTGAAATATGAATGAAAGAAAAACTAAATTGGTCACTTGGGAGTTAGTCAATGATTTGCTTACTTCAGGTGGAAGCAAGTATATGCATGGTGCAACTGCACCCTGAGGCCTTTGTGTGTTGGAATAATTTAAACAACCTGGGAGTTTCCTTCACAATGCATACATAGTATTCATTTGACAAGGAGTTAAAGACCATAAAATAAATGGGGACAGGGGTTTAAAAATCTGGGTTATAAATATCCAGATATGGTGTTAATTTAATCAAGTTAAACTTGTTCATTGATTAGTTGCTGGGTGAAAATTTGGAGTATAAAACCTGAGATTATTTATCTAGATTTGGGGAGAATAAATCAAGAATTATACATATGTTTATCTTTACTGTTTGCTGTGTATTTGTTTGAATAGATGAATGTGTTTTTTTTTGTATTACCTTGTATGAACCAAAACATGCTAAGTATAAACATCTGTTAAACTAGGAAGGCACTGCAAGATTATGTTTTAAAATTATGAATATGTATACAAAATTGATAAATGCTCATACCAATGAAAACTGACCCTTTTGGTTGCCCTTGCAATCATCTGGGTGTCTCAAAAATTCTTTGGGGCAGCTAAATGATTTGCTTGCAGGAAATTGAAGTTGGCTTGATGAGTAGAGAAGGCATTGGCTGCTAGAATAAATAAGAGAGACATGTTTTTAAAATTTGCAGATGCATTGTAATGAAATTACTAGACACATTTTATTTTCTGTAATTGAAGTTACTTTTAGGAAACTTTTTAAGTATTTTGAGTTGAAGATATGTACTTAATCAAAACCTGTTATGAGTGATCATGGATGATGGTTGGTTAACTACAAATTTATTTTATGAATGTCTGATTTGGAGAAAATAAGGAGTTAGACATGTCATATGCATATGATATGGATATATATATATTTGAACTCTGATTTTTATTGCTTATGTTTTGCCTTATGGAAATTAAAAAGCTAAGGGGATTGATTTTTAATGAACACTCAAGATTTTAGTAGAATATTCAAGTGAGATGAATTTGTGCATGGCAGGTAAGTGATACTTGCATATGCACGAATTCTGGAAATTTGTAAGTAATTGAGTAATTAAGTTTAACCTCTGAGAAAACTTGTCAACAATTTTAGACGTCTAAGATCAAATTAGACGTCTGTCATAAAAATTTAGACGTCTGAGATCGAATTTAGACGTCTGTCAATAAAAATTTAGATGTCTGAATTTAGTTCAAAATGTTTTCTACTCTCTGTTTAAAATTTAGACACTCTGAGACGTCTGTCATAAAAATTTAGACGTCTGAGATCGAATCTAGACGTCTGTCATAAAAATTTAGACGTCTGAACTGCTGATTTTGCCTAATTTGCCTATTTTCGAGTAAATTTCCAAGGTTTATCGATTTTTGTCAATCCAACTTATTGTTATTGATTATTATCAACTTTGACAACTATCATGAAATCAAGTAAATACTATTTTGGAGTTAAATAGAATTATCTAGGCAAGATAAATATATATAAGTGTTAGAATTTGTCAAAGTGCACCTATGGCAGTAGAACAAGACTTAGAAAAGAAATAAGTGGCTATGTCAATAGCTTGTATGGAAGTTTGATTTCTATTTGATTTAAATTCCCTCTGATAAAAAAAAATATAATAATAATAAAGAAACAATTGTATATCATCAAATATACAATTGACTTAGTTTGTTTGTACACTGATATGATTATATTGGTAAAACCAGGGTCTTGGGAAAAAAATATATTTGGAAATTATATAAACATTCAAATATAAAAGAATTGGGGTTTAGTGGTGAATGCCTCTTGTATAAAAAAAACTATGTGTTATAGAGTGAGGGTCACCACAGTAGCATACCCTAACACAGTCATCTCTCCCTGCTCTAACTCTGCAAACTTCCTGAGCAAGGTAGACTTTGCCATCACAGACATGAATCTCTCCTCGAACCTCCTCTTAGACTCAGCCTATGTCATAGTTCCTTCATCCACTCCAACAGTCACACTATTCCACCAGTATAAAGAGGCTCCTTGAAGCTATTTCAAAGCAAGCCTTTTTTCTGCTCATCACTGAGCCCTAAATCTGTGAAAATCCTCTCATAATGCAACAACCAGTTCCCCACTTTTATGGCGTCTTCAGCCCTAACAAATGGTTTTCCTCCCAACTTAGCATAGTCCCTACTCAAAGTAGCATAATTGTTGACTACTGGAGCTTCCTAGGCTCCTCCCCCAACTACTCTAGCAGCAACCCCTGCTTGCATCATATTCACGAAAAACCGATACATGACTCCCATGTCAACTTGTGGGACTTCAGCACCAGTATTTCCAACTCGTGCCTGACCTGGGTTCCTTCTAGTATTAGGTATGGAATTTCCATCTGCAGTAGTGCCTCCTCCACCAAGATTATCTCTTCAAAAATTCATATCTGCATTTGAACCTTCGTGAGATACAGAAAAATAACCTAATAGAGATAGGGGGCTAGAAATAAAGCGCATACTTATATATGGCAAATACAAGTATGTGACTATAGCGTTATCCCATGCCCTGATCTTATTGCTAATTTCTTAGCATTATGTCTTTCAAAATCATCTTTTTAGTTAAAGTTTTACATAAACCTATGCTCTGATACCAAGTTGTAACATTCCCTATCTAGAGGTCCAAATCTATGTGCCACAGATGCTGCAGTCATCCATAGTATTAAATTCCGGTGACTAAATACGGCTATGTTAATGGTATCCATAATATCAAAAGCACTTGAATATGAAACAAAATCACAGATTTCAAAAAACATTATTTTACTGATTACATTTCAAGACACATGTTTCACATTCAAATTACATAACCCCATAATCGTTTACCAGGTTCGGATAAAATATAGTTATTACATAAATACGCCAAGAGCAACATATGACGATGCCCCCTTGGTTGACCAAAGTACTATATATACAGTATAGCGGAATCAATCCCAAAATATAACAGCAACTCCTAATTAGCTATTTGTCAGCCACCTGCTCATCACCGAAAGCTTTATTCGCCAACCTACTAAAACCTGTAAACCTCAAAGCTCAACCTACTCAAATCAATTTTGAGCACCCGAGAATTTAAGGGAAAATAAACTTCGAGTCAGACATAAAGCATGGTGTGAATAATATTATACATCTCGGTTATCTGATATTAAGTGAGACCACGCCGCTTAGCGGAACGAGTTTCCCTTCACTAATATCCTTTTTAAAATATATTTTTTCAAATTATATCCTGCAATCAAAACTGGTTAAATCTTTAAAGCAATATCATGTATATGTACATATCAGTTATCATATGGACTGTCTGTCCATACAATGTAGTTTTGTTTGGCTAACTACTAACCCTTGGCTGACTAGGGCCTACCAGAGAACATAAAAATCTAACATATGTTAGATACTCCTCTTCTGGACGGTCTGTCCTTACTTACTTCTCCAGGTCTAACCGATCCTAATGGTTTTACGGACTTACCAATAACCTGTCTTTCCTTTTTAGATTTCTTTTTGTGTGTAACATAATTTTAGTCTTACTTGTGACAATGCCCTACACATTGGAATTTTGGACTAAATTAGCTAGGGGCTAATAGCTAATGAGCATAGGGCGCGACCCTACACCAGTCCTATCTGGTCTTCTAATCTGAATCATTTTCTTAGGTTTAACTACCCTTTAAATTTTTTTACCCTTGAAAACCTTTTCAAAATGATTTTAACCTTTAAATCATACATATACAAGGAAAACATGCTTTTTGCTTTACTCTAAGCTATTTGCCATGTTATATATACTTTACCCAAAATAATGTTGATGAAATCATTTAAACTTTCGAAAGTACCCCTTTCGAATCCTTTGAATGTATCCCTTTCAATACAAGTAAAACCTTAGGCCGAAGGCCAAAACATACCTTTCGAAACCATTCATATTTATCCTTTCGAAAGCATTAAAAACATCTCCTTTGAAAGCTTAAAACCTTAGACATCCTCTTTAAAACACTTAAACATTGCCTTTTGAAACCATTGGAAAACCTTTCATTTTAGACCTTTCGAAACCATTGGAAAACCTTTCCTTTTAGACCATTTGAAACCATTGGAAAACCTTTCCTTTTAGAACTTTCGAAACCATTGGGGAACCACACCTTAGAAACCTTTCTTTAAAACTTTCGAAAGTATCAAAACATCAAGCCTTTCGAAAGCATTTGGGTTCAATTTATAACATGTGGAAACACTTTTCAAAACCATTAAAACTATCTCTTTCGAAACCATTTGGGTTCTACTTTTTATAGAGAAAAGGGGTCTTTAAAACATTTAAGTAAATAGCATCTCTTTCAAAAGCATTCCTAAGTAAAGAAGTGATGGTGTCGAAACCATGCCTTCGAAAGCATTGGAGAAGAGGCTTGATTTTTAAAAATAAGATAACCCTTTCGAAACCAATCTGGGTCGAAAGGTAAAAAGCAAAAGTTAGGGGCTTCGACCTAGTCGAAAGCGGCTATTTAAAAACAAAGGCACAACCTCTTAAAACCATTCTTTTAAAATAATTGACCCAGTCGAAAGCAAACCAAGTCCAAAGCAAAGCAGGAACATTTTCATTTAAAAGCAAAGTAGTGCTTCGACCCCTTCGAAACCCCCGGTTTCGACCCAATACCTTCCACCTATATCCAATTCACGACGTACCGGATATCTGATACCATTTGCATTGGTTTCGATGGAGTCGGAGGCGGAGGTAAGGAGTCGGAAGCCTAGTGCCTTATTGAAACAGGAAAAAGCATCTAGATTTGACTTTTTAAACTATTTCTTTCTACCGAACCTACCTTATTTGTCAAATTATGATTGGTTGCAAAATTTTATTTTCTAAAAGTACTGCCGATTTTTAGAAATAAGAATTTGGATTATTTACAAAATACCCCTTCTCCTATTTATAAATATATAAAACATTTAAGTCCCATACCTTAAATAATTTTATATATACATTAAAACACTTAGGAAAATTCTACAAAAATTCCCAAAAACCATTTTTAATACGTTCTCTAATATATATAAATTTCAGACCCTAAACCAATATAATTTGGCCGAAACTAGTTTTAAACCCAAATTAGCATTTTCTTCACTTGAAAATTCATGTAAATCCACAATAATTCAGAAAATTATGAAAACTGAAACCCATTTCTAAAATATCATTTTTGATCTAAATCTATATTTGCAAGCAATTGGATGTCATATAATAGGGTTTTATATCAAAACATATCACAAAATCTATGTGAATTACGTAAATCATCAACAATATATAAATATACATTTTTATCGTCCAAAACATGGAAAAACATTTGCAAATAATTATGATTTCAGAATAAAAATCGAAAACCAATAAAAACTTGAGATTTAGTCATTATTCACCTTAGCTTTTTGATTAAGCATGTGAGATTTGTTCTTGATTAAGTGATTTGATTCTTCCTCTTGAATTCTACTTCTTTGCTCTTCCTAATGGTGGCTGGCCTTAGCTATATTTTTGTTTGTGAAAATAGAATGAACGTGTAGAATGAATTCCTAAGGGGTTTAGGGTATAAGGATATTCCTTGTTCCTATTTTGCCCTTTTATATCTTGTAACCCTTTTATTCTCCTTTTATTCTTTAGTTCATTGTTTACATTGCACGGCTCTCTTATTTAATCACAAATCTCAATCCACTAATTAACTTACACTATTTTATTTTATTTAACTAATTAAATATCCTAAAAATTGTTACTAAAAATATGGGGTGTTACAATTATAAAGGATATTCTAGATTAGATTTGGTATTAAAGATTTCATAGGAATAAATATTCTGATATGATTGATGGGTATGTGGAAATGCACAAACATAGATGGATACCAAGATCATATGAGTTTATATTATCATTAGTAAGATGATGAAATTGGAATTGAATGGATATGATTTGACAAGAATAAAGAATTGATTATATATGTGACCCTCGTTTAAAAAGGATTTCGATAATGGATTTTGAACTATTGAGGTAAATCTGATTTAAGGAATTAGAGAAAAGATGTACTGGATTAAATGGATACTAAATAAAATAAGAAAGAACCACTAACCTGTGTGAATTTAAGCATTCCTTGATAATTGGAGAAAATTTTAATTGGAAAGAGTAAGGAAAGAGTATCGTAGTAAGCATGCATAAAGGATTCAGAGGCGATTTTATGGAAAAATGGAATTTGTAAGGTTCAGATATGACTTTGAGTGAGGAGTAGATGAATTTTTTTCAATCATCCCTCGGTTTGAAGAAAGACTTTCTATTCAACGAAACTCTTTTGGATTAGTGGCTTAAAGGTGTAGATTTTGCATTCCATATGAGGTACATATAGACGATGTATTATACCACTATTTTTTTTAACCTATCACTACCTCAAATCGACACTTTTCTTAAGTAAAAATTCCACTTAGATTAAGGATTTTGATTATTACGGTTGTATTGGTTGAATAGAATAGAATTTCTCTGCTTGCTTACTTGAAGGTTGTATAACTTAGGATGGAATGTTTAGATGTGATACTTCGAGTATCAAGCTTATTGGATATATTAAGAAGAAATACTATGGTGATTTATGTTCTTTAGATTTGTTTAGGTTAGACAGTGTCCACTTTAAGTTGTCTTACCTTTGCAATTCGAAATATGTATTGAGGAAAAGTACCAGTGGACGATTTATTTGTTAAGTATTTGCATTTAGGAATGGTATGAGAGACTTCAATTTTGTTTGGGAATGTTGGCGCTTAGGCTACCCTTTATTATGCATCATGGCATCATTTATTAGAGTTAGTAGCATAGATTGCAAAAGTTGTAGACATGCACATACATGTGTGGTTGATGTTTAGGAACTAGTTTATCTTATTAGTAGAGTATGTTAGATTCAGATAGGAATAACAATTTGGTTAGGGGTATATGAAAAGTGGAGAAGTAGATTCGATCTTTTCGATTCGACTCCTTTCCGGAATGTTTTCTTTTTACTTGATTGTTAACATAGGTAGTATCTAGGTTTTGGTTGGATAATTGCTATGGATTTGTTTTGTTTTTCTTAGGATTATTTAATATTGGTTGGATAGTTTCTTTGGATGACTTTTATTTCATGTCATAGGATGTATTATTTTCTTGATATGTTTTATATGCTTGGTTTTTATGATTTAACGATATATGTATTCACCATATGCTATAGTGATGTGATTGGTTGTGCATACATATATAATTTATATGCTCATCCTAAGATATCAATATGTCATATAATCTCATTCATATATGAGGGCCCAAATGTTAGATATTTGCATGTATGTAATGCTATGTCATCTGCATATATATTTTGATGTTATGTTATTGGTTGCATTTCATAAAATACACAAGCACCATCGCATGTATTCATATACACTAATAGAATATGTATACCTATTTGATGAAATGGATTATAGATTTCATATGCAATGTATGGATGCTAGGTTCGATTGGTTTCTTTGTTATGTGGACGATTGTTAGGATGAATGGTTGGATGATTAACATTTTATACTTATGTGTTTGTGTGTTACATATTATGGTATGAGATATGAGAGAGTCTGATACATTCTTTGTCTATTGGGAATTTTAGAGATGAAATTCTTGTTAATCAGAAAAATCATCAATACCCAAAAGTATGAAAGGAAATCATTGTTTTAGTGCAGGGCCTCGCTGAGGCAAATAAGGGTCATCGAGGATGGACATGAAGTCATTGAAGTCATCAAGGTTATACACATATTCATGTCAATTATCAGCTTCATTGTCGAGGTCTTTGATGTTATCGAGGAAGGAGCTAATCAAAGTAAGACTAATATGGAAGTTTGCGAGTTTTTAAACAGTTATGAAGCTCGGTGAGGTTTCTAGCAATACATGCAATTATGTCGATGTTGTAAACTTAGACAAAGTTCAATATGATATGTATATGTGTAAATCGTAGCTCAAATCATGCTAATTAGATGATTTCCATGTTAATTGAACAAACCAGTGTGGATACACATTTTCCATATTACAATGAGTAAAATCCCAATTCGATCTAGGGTTTTAAATGAGTAAGAAGAGAGATTCCAAGAATTCGGCCCCCAAAATGAAGACCCTCGGTCCCTATTTATAGAGTTTGGTGGGTGGCTAACTTTGGCATCCACGAATCTCGATAGCTTTAGCTTTACCGAGTGTCAAAGGTGAATGCTTTTTCAGCCTCGACATGATCAACATCGTTGCGCATCGAAGTCTACACGATGGCATCTTCCTCAACATGGCCTTTGCAGACTCAATACTCGACGTCGGCTCCCCATTGCTGATAGAACGTGATGTTGACATCATCTATGGACATCGACATTGATGAATATCGACATCACATGTCTAGATATCTAGTGCTCCCCATTTGGCTTGATGACTTGGCAGTATTGATCCTCGGCAAGTACCAACTGCAACTGTTTGTAGATTGGCGGTGATGTTGAGATGGAGGCTTGGTGTTCCTCAATGAGTCTAATAGCTTCAATGTTGCTCTTCTGACTGTGCTTATTAATGCCAACATCATCGTGTTAACGATGTTGAGGCTAGCTTATGTGTAAGTATTCCTTGATAATGACAATGATAGCAGCAACCTTTGCCGCATCATCGACCTCGCTGTTTTTTACGATGTCGAGGTTGAATTTCATCCAAGACCTTCTCGATGATGGTAGAAGTAGTAACATTAGCCCCCCAAATGTATGAAAAGCTTTTGTTCTTTAGGACAAAACCCCAAGAATTTCTTTTTATTGTATCATGTTCAGTGAGCTTTTCTTAGTAATATTATTTTCCTGCAAAACATGAAATGAATAATGGCTTTTGTTAAGATGATAATTTTAGTATAAGAGACTAATAAATAACAATAAATTTTAAAATATAATTTCAAATTGTAAATTTTAAAAACAAAAATCCAAAGGATTATTTTGGTAACATTATTGGATAGAGCATCCAAAACTTTCTTCAGAAAGTAAGATGATAAGGCCTTTTTGGCACTGCTAATATAAACATGGAACAATGTCACATGGTTGAGGAATGTAGGGTTCTTCCATGATCCCCTTAAAAGGTTAATGTGAGTTTCAAAACATCCATTTGAATCAATTTTTCTTTGACGGTCGGAAATTGGTTTTCAACATTAGGTTGCTTATGGAACTTTTACATCAAACTTCCTTGTTGTACAAGCTTCGCTCCTTCAGAACTCTAGTTTGGTGTGAGGTGATGTATAACCCTTTGCTTGTCTTCTTATTGCAATTTTTATTCTCAATCATGCACTTTACTTTGATGATATGTTAGTAATTTAGAAATTAGACATTCATTCAATAATAAACTATTAAATGGTCCGGTATTAATATAAAAGAAAGAGCTGAAAAGTAATTTTGAACCTTGTTTGGTAGTAAGAAGATTAGGGAGCTATAATCATCTTCTACTAATGAGAAGACTGAAAATCTATCTAGTGACAAGAGATCCCTGTTTAGAATTACCGTTTGATAATAGCATAAAGATGCTGAATTCCTTAGAAAAACATAAATTCAATGGAAAATCCAAAATTTATCATGGAAACCAGCAAGAAGATCAAAATCCATAAAACCGGAAATTCGATACGAAGTTTGCAAATCATGAAAACTAATGAGGAAATTAAGAATTCATAAAATCGAAAATTCAATCAGATCTCGATCAAAAACTTGTCAGGATCTCATTTAACAAATAGACGACTCAAAAATTCATACAATGACAGTGTAAAGTCAAACAACTAGCTAATAATAGTACCCTGGGCAGACTTAAAGCAAAAGATTATTAGTTCTATCCAACGCTAATCCCCTTACCTAAAATGTTATGCCGAAAACTTATTTGGGTCTAATGCTTTGAATAGCAACGGGGATTCCCGTTGTTCAAAGGAAAGTCTCGTACTAATAGAAAGCTAGTTCTAAAGTACTTATAACCTATTATTATTGTTGTTATATTGAAGCCGAGTAGTTCTATAACCATTCAGTCATTTGGAATAGTAGTTCTGTAAGAACAGTCAGTCATTCAGAATAATAGTTCCGTAAGACCAATCAACCGTTCAATAGATAGTTTCATTCAGCTGTTCAGCTTTTCAACCGTTCAGCTGATAGTTTCATTCGATTGCTTGGCCGTTCAGCAGTGCAAAGGTCCAAATAACTATATTAATATTAGTATATATAATCTTTACCTTAAGATCTCCTTATTCCAAGACCTGGACTGGATCTATCAAAGTTCTGTTTTGGTTTATTCTTCAAACGACGTTACCTTTATCTTATTGGTAGGATTATGCTCCTTATTTTATTCCATTCGTCGTTTTATTGGTTCTCAATTTTTTTTATGTCTCTTATCTTTGTATCTTTTTGGATTATGCGCAAATTGATCTATCTTCCTTCTTTGTACCTTTCTAGTTGTTAACCCGCCTTTTGGCAAGGCAGAATGCAGGTGGATTTAACCCAACCGACTGCACGATGATCAAAGCTAAACTTTCATAGATAGTAAGCATGATCACAAGGCTAAAATATAGCATAATCGACAAATAAACACTGCAAGATGTTTAAAACATGGTTTTAACAAAGATCGAGTCATTTCAAGTTGCTTGGAATCTGCTTTGAGTCACCTTCCTGTTTGCTTCGGGTTTCCAGGAAGTTTGCTTCGAGTCAGAGAAGGGTCTGCTTCTAGTCTTGGATGGATTAGCATGTTTACAAGCTGCTTCGAGTCACTGGAAGGTTTGCTTCGAGCTAAAAGGATGGTTACATCGGGTCAAGGCCACAATCGATCCCTGATTACCCATTTCGTATCCATCGGCATCGTGACCATCTAATTCGTATCCATGAGCACCAGACATATCCCTTAAATACACTTTGTATCTATAGAACTTACCTATACTCACCAGCTTCGTGTCGATCAAACTCCCGCACGTTTCGTATCGATCGGTCAATTGATCGATACAAAGCAGTACACCGTTGGTCGATACGAAGCCATGAATCAAGTATCGATGCAAAATGCAAGGGGATCATTGCTTTCGTATCGATCCCTTTTATGTATGTCTCGTATCGATCGGTACAATCCAACGACCGTTTGGACGATACGAAGGCAAAATCACATGGTCAATATGAAGGCGATAGCCATCCATTGATACGAAGTGGCTTCAGGGATCGATAAGAAGTACATGGCGACTCATGGATACGAGCAAGGCAGAGTCAACCAAAAGAAGCGGTCAACGAGCATGAAAAATGGATCTCCCCTGATTTCTCAAGCCACATCATCAACACACGACCAACCGGTACGAAGAAGTGATCGATATGAAGGAGGTATCGATATGAACCAGGGCGACAACCGTGGATATGAACAGTTCAGCCTACCACCAATCCAAACTTGTATCGATCATATCTCAAAATCTACAAGTCCAAATACCACCAAATTTTCACAGGAGCTTGTGTATCACCTCAAGAATGTCCCTGATCGATCTCAGGCCAAATGGAGGTGTTTTTGATCGATACGAATTATACACGTATCGATCCCAAATCGCCCCGGGTCGATCATGTGTGCCCACCCACATGTGAGAAAGAGTCTTCAGAGATCTGAGTCGGATATTTCCATGCCATGCCTATAAATAGCAGCCCAGTGCCTCCAGAAAAGGGGACTTTTGGCTCTTTTACGTTGTTACTCTGCTGAAACTCCGTTGTAACTTGGATGCTATCGATTATACTCTTGTAAATCAGTTGAGAATCATCAATAAACAGCAATCCTTCAAAGTGGGTGTAGGCTACGACGCCAAACCACTATAAATCTTATCTTTCTACTGCTTTCCTTTTAAATTTTTTTGAGTGTTCTCTATATTTAATTCTACTACATACAATCTATCTATGATCTGTGACTGTGATTTGGTGCTTTCATCTGCAATTGGGTGTTTTTGAACAATTTTAACGTAAACATTTTGGTGCTTTCACTGAGAAGGCAAGCATTTAGAGATTCTACATCTTGGATTTCGGATCTGAAGGCTTAAGGACTTGGATTTGGAAAGCTATGTTGAAGCAATCAGCAAGGAGACCAAGAGTAGAAAGGAGTCGGCATGAACGGAGTCAGGAGGCCTCTTCAGGAGCTAACCAGACTTCAGTTTTCATCACTAGAGATGAGATGGAGATGATGATGGAGGCTATGCAGGAAGGGATGCTGAAAAGGTAGGAGGAGATGATGCAGAACCTACTTCAGCAGATTGGACAAGCTAGAGTGCAGAATCAAGAGAACGCAACTGCAGGAAGTGCTAGAAATAAGGATCGGGAGCATGGAGCAACTGGGATTTAGAATAGAGCGGGACCATCAGGAGCAGCCCCTGAGCTGGGGGGCACTCCCCAGGAGCATGTTGATCCAATCTCAGGCAGGATACCAGGCGGAACTGTTCAACATGGCGTTGATAGAGGAATGGATGGTCATCCAGGAGAGCAGATCCCAGAATTCCCTCAAGAACTTGGGGGCCAGATTGGAGGCAACGAAAAAGGACTACAGCTTGGCGACAGTGACAGATTGGCGGAGATGGTCAAACGAGCCATGAGAGGTGGATTAGTGAATAGAGATTTGGAAGATGAGAATAGGAGCCCCTTTGCTCCCGCAATTAGGCAGGCTAGGAACCCACCTGAATTCAAGCTACTAACATTAGAGACATATGATGGAAGGACGGATCCCACAGTTCATGTGACAAGGTATATGCGACACATGGAGGTCCTTGGGGCATCAGAGGAGGTCATGGCCCGGTGTTTACCCTTGTATCTAACGGACATAGCAACAATGTGGTTCAGACAATTGGAAAGCGGTTTGATCCGAACATGGACTGAGTTGATTGAAAAGTTTATGAGGCAATTCAGGGTTCATACCTCGAGGCCCAAGAATGTGATGAGTCTGACGACACTGAATCAGAACACCAGAGAGTCTTTGAGGAACTTTTTAACGAGGTTTAATGCAGCAGCATCATCGGTGGATCGCCCAGATCCATCCATGGTCTTGATGGCAGTTGTATCTGGCATAGCTGATGGCACAGAATTCAAGAATTCACTAGCAAGGGATCCACCTATGGATCTAGGAGAGTTTTACCATGAGGCAGAAAGGTTTCTGCGATAAGAGAATGCAAATGCTGTGAGAGAGGAAGGAGAGGGAGTTGATGTTTATGCAATCAAAAGCGGAGATCAACCCGGAAAGGATTCAGTCAAGGACAAAGGGAAACAGAAAGCAGAGGATAGCTGTGATGAGCCAAAGTGGTCGCGAAAGGAACCGAGATTCACCTCTTATACGGAGTTGAAGGAGACTTTGGAACGAATCTACTAAGACACTAGGGGGCAGGTTCCCTACTGGAGGCCGATGAGAAGGGATCCAACCAATAATGAGAGGAAGTTAGACAAGTACTGCCTATTCCACGAACTAAGTAGCCATAGTACAAACAATTGCAGGCACTTGAAGGATGAGATTGAAGGACATATCCGGAACGGCATGCTATTGCAGTACGTGAAAAGGCGAGCAACGACGGTGGACCAGGAGCGACCACCAACTGCACCAAATGAGGACGGCTCCGGATCTAGTCATCGTCAGCTTATCATCAACTGATTGCAATAATGACGAATAAGTAGTAAACTCCACACTAACAACGGTAAAGTCGCTTACACATGTACGGGATCACGAACAGTCCTCAGGCATGCTCTGAGACGACTATGAACCGCAACAGTGGAGGTGTTTGCACTTTGACGTTTCTGTTTAGCTTTTGTTTTCTCTTTTCTACATCTGGACTTGATTTAGTTGGACTTTTTTGTTATAAGACTCGTTTGAATGTAAATCTAGTATTTATAATTCCATAATGGCCAAGTCACTTACACATGCACGGGATCGCGAATAGTCCTCAGGCATGCTCTGGGATGGCAATGCACCGCCATAACAAATGATTTAGAAACTCACTCGAACATGAAATTTGACATTAATAATACTAAGACCCCCCCAAGGCATACACCATTCGCCTCGAACGGCACCCGACCACGAACGGTCACAATTCGCCACGAACGCCACCCGACCGCGAACGGTCACAATTCGCCACGAACGGCACCCGACTGCGAACGGTCGCCATTCGCCTCGAACGGCACACGACCGTGAATGGTCTCCATTCGCCTCGAACGGCATCCGACCTCGGATGGTAACATACTACCCTAAGCAGCATACGGTCTCGAACGATCGCTATTCACAATCAGGTAAGATTGTCAATCTCTTTACAGGTAATTAATAGGATACGAACATCCGGCTTATGGCACTACAAAACACAACTTCCCATCGCAAGGTATGTTTTGGGGGGCAAAGTGTTAACCCGCCTTTTGGCAAGGTAGAATGCAGGTGGATTTAACCCAACCGACTACATGATGATCAAAGCTAAACTTTCACAGATAGTAAGCATGATCACAAGGCTAAAATATAGCATAATCGACAAACAAACACCGCAAGATGTTTAAAACATGGTTTCGACAAAGATAGAGTCATTTCAAGTTGCTTGGAATTTGCTCCGAGTCACCTACATGTTTGCTTCGGGTTTCCAGGCAGTTTGCTTCAAGTTAGAGAAGGGTTTGCTTCTAGTCTTGGATGGATTAGCCTGTTTACAAGCTACTTCGAGTCAGCTTCGAGTCACTGGAAGGTTTGCTACGGGCTAAAAGGATGGTTACATCGCGTCAAGGCCACAATCAATCCTTGATTACCCATTTAGTATCCATCACACTCACCAGCTTTGTGTCGATCAAACTCCCGCACGTTTCGTATTGATTGGTCAATTGATCGATACAAAGCAGTGCACCGTTGGTCGATACGAAACCATGAATCAAGTATCGATGCAAAATGCAAGGGGATCATTGCTTTCGTATCAATCCCTTTTATGTATGTCTCGTATCAATCGATCAAACGATCGATACGATCCAACGACCGTTTGTTCCATACGAAGGCAAAATCACATGGTCGATACGAAGGCGATAGCCATCCATCGATACAAAGTGGCTTCAGGGATCGATACGAAGTACATGGCGACTCATGGATACGAGCAAGGCAGAGTCAACCGAAAGAAGCGGTCAACGAGCATGAAAAGTGGATCTCCCCTGATTTCTCGAGACACGTCATCAACACACGACCAACCGGTACGAAGAAGTGATCGATATGAAGGAGGTATCGATACGAACCAGGATGAAAACCGTGGATACGAACAGTTTAGCCTACCACCAATCCAAACTTGTATCGATCATATCTCAAAATATACAAGTCCAAATGCCACGAAATTTTCACAGGAGCTTGCGTATCACCTTAAGAATGTCCATGATCGATCTCAGGCCAAATGGAGGTGTTTTTGATCGATATGAAATGTACACGTATCGATCCTAAATCACCCCGGGTCGATCACGTGGGCCCACCCACGTGTGAGAAAGAGTCTTCAGAGATCCGAGTCAGATATTTCCATGCCATGCCTATAAATAGCAGCCCAGTGCCTCCAGAAAAGGGGACTTTTGGCTCTTCTATATTGTTACTCTGCTGAAACTCTGTTGTAACTTGGATGCTATCGATTATACTCTTGTAAATCAGTTGAGGATCATCACTAAACAGCAATCCTTCAAAGTGGACGTAGGCTACGACGCCGAACCACTATAAATCTTGTCTTTCTTCTGCTTTCCTTTTAATTATTTTGTGTGTTCTCCATATTTAATTCTACTACATACAATCTATCTATGATCTGTGACTGTGATTTGGTGCTTTCATCTGCAATTGGTTGTTTGTGACTAATTTTGGCACAAACACTAGTATTCTGTTTTTGTTCTAAATTGCGGATATTCCATCTATTTACTTGTTTTGTGTCTTTTGACATTTTTCTCCCTTTTGGTATCCTTGCTTCTTTTGAGTTTTGCCTCCACCTTGGGCTTTGGACACTTTCGTCCTTTTTGCTCGTTTATGCCCCCTTTTTCGAGCCTTTTGACTTTATTTTGAGTTGGGGACATCTTCATCCATTTCCATTGTCTATGTCCCTTTTTGGGCTCTGACTTCGCCTTGAACTGTTACATTTTATGTTTATTGACCGTCCTCTAAAAGGCTATTAGTGGGTGCTAGATTGGACCCTCCCTCTAATAGGTACTCTAACTAGACATAGAGGTTTTAACCCCCTTTAGGAGGTGTCTTTGGTAAGGGCTTTAGAGGTTTTAACCTTCCCTCTCGGAGGTGCCTTCGGTAAGGACTTTAGAGGTTTTAACACCCACTTTAGAAGGTGCCTTTGGTAAGGGCTCAGATAATTTTTGGCCCATAATTATGTTTGTGAAAATCCTTTTCGAACATCAATTCTTTTTTCATGAAACTTCTTTGGAGAGAAAGAGTTTTTGTAAAAGGTTCCCTAACAAATTGAGGGATTATTTTCGAAAAGGATTTGAACATTTGAATTTTTGATAAAAGAATCTTTTCTTGATGTTGTCTCTGGTAAAGGTTTTTAAATTATTCTCATAGCAAAAACACGAATCTCAAGTAGGAGACTAAGTGGTCATGATCCATGAACCACCAATCTTTTAATCGAGAATAGGATTCTCCAATTAGAGTTTTTTCAATGAGCTTTTGATACTTCTACAAACTTTTCTTAAGAAAACATGAATAGATTTTTCTTGTAAAGGGTTTTAGAAGGCTTTGAAAATGCTTCTGTCAAAACATGATAAGTTAAAATCTATCTTATGCATTTACTAATATTATATAACATTTTTTGAAGATCGCATAAATCATTTATTGAAATAGATAAGCATTTGTCTTCCCTGATATGTAGGGTAATTAATTAAAAATATTCTTTCTTGATTTTCGAAAGTACGATGTATTTATGTTCACCCTTATATAATATATATATATATATATATATAGTTTTACCTCTGAAGGTCTTGCTTAGCAAAAAAGGAATGTCTTGTTTGTGAGTCTTTCCCTAGAAACCAATTTGCGATAGAGGATTGGTGATACTCTAAAGCTCCATGAAAGTAATTCTTCATGTTGCATTGATTCAAACTTTGAGATAAAGAACCACTTTATTCTTAGACATTTGGGCTATCTCCCTTTAGAGATGGCTAGAAATCTATCATGCTTTAATGGAGAATCCCAGAATCTTTTGAATGCAGTGGATTGTTTTTTTACCTACAAAGACACTCGAATTTTGTGTTAATACAAGATCAATTTTAAGCATAAATCAAAGTACAATTCAAGTTAAAAATTTCTATGAATAAAGACAATTCTTAGTGGGTTATTGCCACAAGACTCCATCTCTTGGTAGGAGTTTGAATTTGAAGTTGCTAAGCTGCTTTCTTCTTGTAGAGAAGTTAGACTCTAACTATTTAAACTATCCCTTTCGGAATAAGAGACTTTTTAAGCTGCTCTAATGAATTCCTTTAAAGTCCCTGACTTGATCATATTCTGAGTTATTGCCAAAATGCGACATTCATTGGTCTTATGTCCATTTACTTTGTGATAGTTGCAATAATCTTCTCCCTTGTTGGGCTCAGAATGGCTCCATATTTTATGAATAATTGAGAAACTTTCATTGTCTTTTGCTATAGAGAAAATGCGTGCCTAAGTTTACAAAGTCAGATTTTTAAATCCTTTACCAAGCCCTTTTTATATCTTCACTATCCTTTTACCTTTTACAAGGATGTTCGAAGTTGAACCATCCTTCTCTTTAATTTAGTTGAGATTCCCGTGTGGCGGGATACTTCTCCTCCATTTGAGTAAAAAAAATTGGCTTGAGAATAGGAGTACTATAGATCTTTACATCCATGGATACAGAGTTCTTCCCAAAAAGGAGTTTGCTCGATCAATCCACAAGGAACGCCATAAGCTTCTCTTTAACGATTGCATTTTCTACTTTCAATGCTTTCATATTAAATCTCTATAAGTATTCGTCGAGTAATTCTCCCAGCCTTTGCTTGATAGTAGCTAACAAGCAAAAACCCATAGTTGGATCTTTGAATATATAAAATTGTACCATGAACTCATAAGAGAATTGTTCCCAAGAACGAATTATTTTCCCTTGGTAATTATTGCACCATTTAATTGCTGCTCCTTGAAAAGTTACTGGAAAAAGTTTGCAACGGACCACCCCAGAAATATTATATAGATTCATTCTAGTTTCAAAAGATACAAGGTGATCATCTGGATCAGTGGTTCCATTATACTTCAGTGGAGGGATTCTGATGTGAGATGGAATTCTAAAAACCATTATTTTTTCTAAAAAAGGATTTTTTTTGAAGGATATCGTTTTTCTTCAGGTCAAGGAGTATATCCTTTACTATTTGATTGAGAATGTCCTTTTAGTTGGTTTTATCATCGTAGTAATCTTTATTATCTCCTTGAATCGAACTATTTGGTTGCTTAAGGGGCCTTTTAGCTTAACGTTCTCGGTTTTCATTTCGCTTATCATTTGTAATTTTAGTAAGAGATTGTATTTCATCTCCTCCTTCCATAAGTTCCTTCATCTATAAAGATACTTGAGATGGAGTTCTTTCAAGAAGTTCTCGCATAGCTATCACTTGTTGTAGTAGATTATGAACTTTAGTCTCATTGCTTGCAAATCTAGTTAGAGTTGAAAGTTGTCCACCTTCCATACTTTCCAAATTGAAGTTCAGGATGATATTGTCTTCCAAAGTCGCTTGTGATACAGCTTCTTCATTTGGGATGTCATTATTTCTTCTGGACCTTACCATCTTCAAGCGAAACAAAAGAGCTCTATGCAACAAGTTTGTGGAGAGGATTGTAAGAGATCGGAGGTTCGACCTCTCCTTCTAGCACCAAAATGTTAATGAGAAAAATCGTCAACACCTAAAGTATGAAAGAAAAGAATTGTTTTAGTGCAGGGCCTCGTCGAAGCAAATGGGGGCATCAAGGATGGATATGAAGTCATTGAAGTCATCGAGGTTATATACACATTCATGTCGATTATTAGCTTTAATGTGGAGGTCTTTGATGTTATCAAGGAAGAAGTTAATCAATGTAAGACCAATATGGAAGTTAGCAAGTTTTTAATTAGTTACGAAGTTCGGTGAGGTTTCTAGCGTACACACAATGATGTCGATGCTGTAAACTTGGACAACGTTCGATATGATATGTATATGTGTAAATCGTAGCTAAAATCATGCTAATTAGATCATTTCCTTGTTAATTGAACAAACCGGTGTAGATACACACTTTCTATATTACAATTAGTAAAATCCCTAATTCAATTTAGGATTTTAAACGAGTACGAAGAGAGAATCCAAGAATTCGGCCCCCAAAATGAAGACCCTCGGTCCCTGTTTATAGACTTTGGCAGGTGGCCAACTTCAGCATCCATGAATCTCGACATCTTTAGCTTCATCGAGTGTCAAAGTTGAATACTTTTTTGGCCTTGACAAGATCAACATCATTGTGCATTGAAGTCTGCAACATGGCATCTTTCTCGGCATGGCCTTTGCAGTCTCAATACTCGATGTCGGCTCCCTATTGTTGATAGAATGTGACGTTGTCATCATCTATGGACATCGAAATTGATAGATATCGACATCACGTGGTCAGATATATAGTGCTCCTTATTTGGCTCGATGACTTGGCAGTATTGATCCTCGACGAGTCCTAACTGCAACTGTTTGTAGATTGGTGGTGATATTAAGATAGAGGCTTGGTGTTCCTCGACGAGTCTAATAGCTTCGATGTTTCTCTTCTAATTGTGCTTGTCGATGTCGGCATCATTGTGTTAACGATGTCGAGGCTAGTTGATGTGTAAAGCTTTCTTGATAATGACAATAATAGCAACAACCTTTGCTGCATTACCAACATTGTCGTTTTTAATGACGTCGAGGTTGAACGCCATGTAGGACCTTCTCGATGGCGATAGTAGTAGTAATAAGTCTTTTAAGGAGGGAAGAATGTAATACCCCGAAAATTTGGTATATAATAAAATTAAATATTAACTATATAACAGTATTGAAATAATTGAACTTCATGTGTTAAAAAATAAATTATAATTTAAAAGGGCAAAATGGTCATTTTCCAACATTTGAATTTGATTATGGAACTAGCACCGTTGCGACTATCATGTTTTTGTGATCGACACGGTTATTTATTTGCCTTATTGGAGTCTGTATTAAGGAGTTATGGGCTATTTTGTATAGAGCTGAATGGGTGCCAAAGTCTGAAATTTGAATTTAAAGATCATTATTTTCCTTCCATTTACAAAAACTAAAGTACGTAACCGCTTTTCCGTTTCAAAAATTAATACCGCTTATTCTTTTCTCATTCTTGCTATTTCTTACCAAAAATCAAATAATCGTATCTCACTCAAATCTCGTCGGATTTACCCAAAACAGGCGGCATCACGAAGCCTATTGAAAGGACTATGCATCCATACCAATTTAAAGGCGAGATTGTAACACTCGATAAAATGAACCATAAATAAATGGAGTAAATTAAATTAAATGTGATATGGTAGAAAATGGAAATTTTATAAAAGTTGTAATTTGACCACGAAAACTATGCAGTTGCATTCGTGATGAAATTCTGATTAATTTCCGTAATTATATGCTGAAAACGGAGCTCGAACGAAGAAGTTATGGACATTTGAAGTTTTCAAATTTAAAGTACTTTGAATAGGATTCAAATAAAAAATTAATTCCCTAATTTGAAATTTGAAATTAATTATGATTTGACTTGGGGATTAAGTAACGTTAAAAATTAGCAATTAATGTTAAAAGTTAATTAGGGTATGAAATCAATAAATAATAAAGCAAAAGTAAGAAAAAATAAATACCTTCCCAAAATAAGGGGAGAAGTCGACCCGGCACTTCAAAGGGTCGACCTAGAGGTTGACCGTAGGGGTCGATCGCTTGGAGCATGGGGTCGACCACTTCCTTGTTGTGGAGCCTATTTTGATGAGTTATAGGTTCCAGATTTATCCATTTTTAATATATTCTCATTCAGCGGTTCTGCTGCATTTCCAACCACTATAAATTAGACCCTAGACCTTTCACTTTTATCAACAAATATTTTGGGAACAATAGTGAAACTCTACCATTGTTATATCTCCAAATTAGATTCAGAAACTCCCTAGAGAATACAGGTAAGAATCCAATCTATTTTATATTTATTTCTTCTTCCTACAACCTATTCTTATTCTACTCTTCTCTAACTATTCTGAATCTAATAAATATATATACCTCTTCCCTATTGTGTGTGTATATATCAAAAGAGAGAGATTCTGAAAGAGATTGTGAGGCATGCAAATCCAAGGAAGGTAAAGCTAAGGCACTTCTGTGAGTGGAAACCTTAGTTTTCCTTTTTAGTAATTGTTTAGCGTATTTCTTTTTGGATTTGAATATGCCTTAGGGATTTTGGGATTTCGAAAATATGATAAATAAAATCCTCCAAAATTCCTTTTATTTCGATATGTCAATTCTGTGTTGTGATTCACAATTATTTATATTAATTTGATGGAATTTGTTCCATTTATGCAATTTTGATAATTTCATAGTTTATTCCACTTCTCTTTCTTCTTTGGGTCAAATTGTGATTCTTCAACAAAATAAGGGGTTTAGATTATGAATTCTATTCATAGTTTACACCACTTATTCTTATCTACTTCTTTGTAAAAGAGGAGTTGAATAGAATATTGGGTTTAGATTGCAATTCTTATTGTTTAAGATATTCCATTGAATTGGCGTAATAAATTGAGTTTCTATTTTATTTACAAGTCTGTTATTGCAGTTTTGGGTTATGAATATTTTTTTCGCTATTTTGGATATCAAAATCCCATGAAATCTTGGAAATTTGAAGAAAAAAGACTTGTAATAATATTTGGTTAGAGAATTGATATTTAACGCTAGTTTAGAGTGTAAAATCCATGTGTTTAGAACTTATTATGTTCGAATATTTATTTATCTCTATTTACATAATTAACGTATAATTATTGCGTATATGGCATAGTTAATTAGACATTTACTTCCCCCATTACGAAGGTAATTGATTGTAAGGTGAAAATAAGAGGAAAATCTTTATAACCTAATTATTATTTTAAGGCATAATAAGGAAGATTCCTTATAAGGCCTTATTTATAAAATGGTGAGATGAGCATATATATATATGTGTGTGTGTGTGTGGAGAGTATTTTATTTGTGACTAAGTCAAAGGGATGCGAGGTCAATAGAGTTACATGACGGATGTCTGCTCTTCACTTTGAGGCTACCAACAGTTGTGTACACTTTTATTGATGGGAGATATCCTAATGATAAATATTTGTAATGATGCGAGGTTGGTCCCAAATTCTGTAGGGGAAAACTACCCAGCTAATCTAGCTACCATATCCTACGAATAGCGGACTAATGTGAGACGTCATTATGAGTATCAGCCATAAGATGAAGGGCCTGCTTCAGGGTCTTAAGGTATTAAGTGGTTGGATCTGCCTCTTCTCCCTAGATGAAGTATTAAATGGCCAAGAGGATACGTTATGTGTTATCTCTACGGCGGTCTGCTTTTGAAATTGGTCTTAAAAGATAATGTCTGCCTTATTAAGGTCTTAAATGACCAGAGTCTGCATATTTTCCACTTGGAAGTATTAAGTGGCCTATGAGATTCCATACGATGTCAGCTAGATAGTACTGTTGAGGAGCATGCTTCTGGAAATCAGTTGTTACCATTGGTATTCACTTCAACCTTGTCGAAACCAGGGAGAATGTAAAAGAAAGATTTACAAAGAGAGATAGCAATAACAAGACCTTTTGAAGGAGTCGAAGGGATGCATCTGCAAAAGTTGAATGTTCTATGAACTTTCAAAGAGGTCGGGAGTTTACAAAACACCCTTTCGCTTCCATTGTTTCCTTTCGAAACAATAGCTTCTACATGCATGATGACGTTTCGAATGAGTTAAGGAACACCTTTCGAAGGAACTTAATTACAAGCCTTCACATGTGCACCAAACCTTTCGAAACACTAGGTTTCGCCTTCATTCACATCCTACAGAATAAATTTAGGCAAAGCTACCCCTTTGAAAGCAATATTGGCCTTTCGAATCGGACGAGACCATTCACAATTATAAAGTAAAGCTCATTTAAGTTCAATACAGCATTCATATATACCAGAAAATGGGGGTTCCACATCAGTCAACATGTATACCTTCGAAAGCTACCTTTCGCACTTAAACTTTCTGCTACGTTCCAACTTCTTTAAAGACATAGAGATACACCTATCAATAGAGTCGAAAGCTCACATCTTTCTTACTAGAAACAGCATAGCAATAGATAGTGGAGAGCGCACCTACCCCTTTCAATGAAGTCAAAAGCAATCAAGTTTTATTTCAAAGAAAAGAAGAAGGGCGCCCAAACTTTAGCGGCAGCGAAAAGGTCTTCAAGGTACTCCTTTCGACTAGGTTGAAAGGTCTAATTCGAAAGGGTTCAATCGGCGCCTATAAACAAGACCCTAGGGGTCTTGTTTTGGGGATCCGATTTCATTCACTCCTTACTTGTACTTTCTAAAACTTGTAAATCTTAATTCTCAAATTAGATTGGGGATACGACTACTTTGTATACTTAAGCTTCAAGTAGTAAAGGAATATATTTTCAAAGCAAGTTTATAGCATTCTTGGATATAGTAGCTGATTAAATTATTCTATGTGATTTTGATTAAGATCTATTTGTATCAACGTGCTCGAAAGGGTAACTTTCGAGGAAGTCGAAACTATTTAATTCAACTAATTTCCTTAGACCGTTAAGTCCCAACCTTGAGCCACCTTGACCACTTTGAAAGGAGGTTTCGACGGGATCCTAAACCAATTGAACAAGTTCGAAAGGAATTTCTAAAGAGGATTCAGGTGTTTCAATCGATTCAAAAGGTCATATAAAAAGGAATTCCAATTACAACAACTTGTTCAAAGGGTGAGCTTAAGGGGGTCGAAATGTTTCAACTAACACTATCTGTTCGTAAGTTGGTTTCGAAGGGACCACTTACACTTTAAGCTTCACTTTGGGGTGTTGACAAGTTTTCTTGTTAACAAAGGTCTTAAATGATGAGGTTTGCCTTAATTAATGTCTTAAATGACTAGAGTCTACCTATTTTCCACTTGGAAGTATTAAGTGGCTCGGGTAACGTCTCTCACATTATTAGCTATTTATGACGTATGATTGGGATATGGGATTTTAGAAACCTGCTTCTAGAATGGACGGTATTAAGTAGTTGGATCTGCCTTCTTTTCTTATAAAGAAGTATTAAATGGTTTTAATGCTTTTATGTTCGTAGACATATTCTTATTTTGAATTATACTGCCCAAGTACTAAAAAGTTCAGACTCGAGGTTTTTATTCACCCGACACTTGTTGTTCTGACTCCCTCCTCATTACAACACAGGTTAAGGACGGAGTGATGGCGGTGACGATGCTTAGAGATGGAGAAGCTTGGCTTGTGACAGTATTTGTTATTATGACTTGCTTTTATGTGTACCCATTATTGTAACGGATATTATGTTACGGTTTTTATGGAAATTTATGTTATGACATTTTTATGGTTTTGAAATAAATGGATATACTTTGCTATTATATTTTATTCCATCCGCTGTGAGTTTTGAAAGTTTAGTTACAGCTTTATACTATTATTTTCTTAGCTCTACCAATAATTAGAATGAATCTAGGTTTCGATAGGCTTTTTCTGGGTCGAAATTTAGGCATGTTTCGGGGTGGGTTGTTTCAGATGGAGGAATAGCGGTCCAGACAATGAAGGCAGAGACATTGGAGAGCGATTTAGTGAGTGATTCATGTTTTCCTCTTAATATAATGCCATATACATCCTATAACGATGATTTGTAGTCTAAATAGAGTAGATAACACTTTATAATGAACGAATTCGGATTTAAACATAGGTTTGGAAGGGATTTAAATTAATAGTAAACTATATACTTGAATTACCCTTTTTCCTTGAATTTTTATGAACATACAATGAAATTTGATGAATTAAAGTGTAAAACCAAATATACAAACATAGGATTAGGTTCTAAGGATGTTCTCAAGCAATTGGAGGAAGAATAAAGGCAACTGGAGGTGGAACGACATGGAGGAACGATGGAAATGGCTGTCAGATTTCTAAAAGTTCATCTCGACCAATGGACCGGTTGCCTAGACCAGTGCTTCGGCAGCTTATTTCTAGGCGTAGGTTGATCTTGGATCCAAATGCGTCAATATATAATAAAGTTTATGTAGGATCGTTTTCACCCTAGAGGTGGGTGAATGGGTGATACTAAAAATTAATGTAGAAATAAAAATAATAACAGAAAGTAATGCAGTAAAGATCACACACAGTTTTACCCAGCCTCTGCAAAAACCTACCTACGTGCTGCCCCAAGGTTTCTATTAGAAATTAAATAATCAGACGCTTACAAATACACGTAAACTTGCGATACTCGCTAACTTTATTAACCTAACTCTAAGCTCAAAACCCTGCCACAACTCAGCCACTGAGTTGCGAATTCTCAAACTACACCCCGTAGTTTGTACCTAGTTACACAACTAGTAATTTACACAATTTAAAATAGAAAGTTTGCAAATAAAAATAAACTAAAACAAAACCCTATTTTTATAAGCTAAGCCCAATACAAATAAAAAAGAGACCGACCTAATATGATTAGAGAAAAACAAATTGTCTCCCCTTTCTTTTATTTTTTTGTTCGTATAATCACTCCAGCCGTTTCTTTTGTTCCTCTTCAAAACTTAGGGTTTTTGTTCGAATTTGAAGCCGCCTCTTAGAATCAATTGATTGAAGTGAAGATTTTGATTTGATTTGCTTCGTCAATCGACTCCTAGCTTTGATTGCTCATGGTTGCTTCAATTGTGTTGAGCTCGAATATCGGTATGTGATTTTTTCCCCTTTTCGATTTTGATTATGCTCGACTTTGATTCGAGTTTTGGATTTGTTTTTTGGTTTGTTCTAAGTAAGCTGTTCGGAGTATTTTTTCGAACTCGAATGAATATTGTTGATGATGATTTTGGGTTTAAATAGGGATAAAATCCTATAATTTCGTTAGTATAATTTTGGTTTGTATCTGTCGTGATTTTACCACCTGCGTCGATTTTTGATCATACGATCTTATGATTGCTGACTTGTTCCGTTGTTCCAACCTTTTCTCCTACGACTTGAATTTGAGAAGTGTTGACTTAATAATCCATCGATTGTATTTCTGATATGTTTAAATATATTTGAATTGGTTCCTTATTTTACTGCCAACGACTTGTTCTTCATTCATAGTGACCTCTGATTGACTTCACTGCAACTTTTTCTACTCCTTGACTAGTTCATGATCCACGACTTTGATTTTCTTCATTTTTATATGCTTATATACATGTATACATACATACATACATGTATATGCATATTTATGTATATATGTCACTACATATAAACTTGTACATGTTGAGGCTTGTTGTTGTGACTGGTCTATTTTGCATTCCTTGTGTTCACAACTATTTATGCACTGACCATTGCTTGAATTCTCTGAAGTCTGATTGCATGAACATATTGCTTTCATGTGTGTTCATCATGTGTACATTTTGTTGAGGCTTCATGAGTCTGCACTTTGAAGCTCCTGACTATTACATTGAACTTGTACATGTCTGGTTTTGTTTGAGGCTTCATGTGTACATTTCTGAAACCATTGAAGTCTGGTTGTATGTTGATTTGCATTCATGTTAACTTTGGTCTTTGAACTGATATAGGTGTGTATATATATATGCATATATGTATACGTGTGTATGTACTGACTATGTCTGGTGAACTTGATGTCTTCATTATGTATGTGCCTGTTTGCCTCTAGTCTGTGTTGCATTGTGTGATGGTCTGGTTTATGAGTTGATGTCATGTTTAATTTTCATGTTTTCATGTGAGCATTACACATCCACAGTGGTTGGAGTCTGGTCTAGTTTTGAGTTTGGTTGAGGCTGAGTGCTTTGACTGGTCTGTTCTGGTGGTCTTGTTTTTGCCTTTGTACATTTGCAGTCTAGTTGAAAGACTGCTACCACTTGATATGATTCTGGTCCATTGTATACATGTCTGGTTGCATTTGGTGGTTTATTCATTTCTGTGTTGAGTTATTTGCAGTCTTGAGTCTGGTCTTGTAGTTTATTTCAGGTTTCATTTGAGTCTTCATGTTTTCATGTGTGGTTCCCTTGCATAGCTTCGAGTTAAATTAACCTAGTCTATGTTGCATCCCTTGTTGTCACAATTGACTGTGTTGCTCCTGACCATTTCTGTGTTGTGCATTTTTTTGTTTAGTTTTGATTTGAAGTCTAGTTTGGGTTGCTTCTGAACCTACATTTGCTCATTGATTTTGAACATCATGCACATATTCATGTATATATATACATATGCATGTATATATGTGTAATTGTGTAATACATGTGCCATCTCCATTTATATTTGATTCGTACATGTGTGCATTTGCACTAGTCTGTGAGATAGAATTGGGAAACGGCCTTGTGATACTCACAGTGATACACTATGAATATTACAAGTTGTTCGTGCACATATATTTGGTCCCTGTCAGAAAATATGAAAAGAAACAACCCAAATACCTGAGACAAAAATAAATTTTAAATTCAATTTTATTTTTGCAATTTAAATTTGTTTCTTTTTCCAGTTTATCGCGTTATTTATTTAACAGGTATAACAGATGGCTGGACATAAGCTGGAGCTAGTCAAGATCAAGTGTATGAGTGTTGAGTGAATTACGTAGTGAGGTGAAATATATATGAAAACTTGTATATTGAAGTTGTGTTGTAATTGAAACTTGTATAGTGAGAGCTTATATTTGTACTATTCGAATTTATAATAAAATTTTGTTTGAATAAATTTTTTGTTTAAATATGAATTTTGAGTTATTTATTTTATTCAACAAATATTTATTTAATTATGTGGAAAAATAAAATAGTACAATAACAAATACATTTAAACGAATATATATATATATATATGTTTATTATCATCAAACAAAAATCATAGGCTATTGTATTCTACAGTTCATCGAGTCGAGTATTGATTCTTTGTAGTGATTTGGTTTGCCGGTGTAGAGGACGGATGGTAAGGGACCATGTAGTGCAAGTGGCAAGTCCAGGGCATAAGTCCAATTTGTATGCGAGGATAATAGAAGACCCTGTAGTGCATGAGGTGGATCGAGGGAAGTGAGTCCTATATGCGATTAATGTGACAGTGGACAATAGGTGGCCCTGTAGCGCACAAATTGAATCCAAGGAAGTGAGTCCACACAGATGTGATGCAATATGACTAGATGTATATGACAGTTAGATATGGAGTAACCAGCACGATATGAGGTGACCGAGATGTTAGACTCATGTCATGTTTTAGTATTATCTTTGAAGTATACATGAGTAAGTATAACTCAATCACTAGACTTGTGTTTGACCCACCCTTATTTTCCCTTTTTATCTGCATATCCAAATTGATGGAGTTTGGAGATAAGATGGTATGGAAGACATGGATTTATTTGTACATATCATAATACACGTTGTGATCTGGATTTGATTATGTATATCTGTTGGGTTTGATTTATATTATAAAAACACATGTATCTTATAGTGTAGACATGTTATGGTGATGTGAAATTAATATGTTTATTGATATTATACTTTGTTTCCTTCCATTTTGAGACTCTGAAAGATATTAGTTAGAACCGTATTTGTTACTTGTTATCATATCACAACGACTCATCATTTTTAATATTCGAGGTGTTGACGTTGGTTCGGGAATTGAATCTAAGGGTCGAAAAGGCACGTTGTTACACTTTCGTTGTGCAGCACTATTGAGCTTATCAATACTTTTATTTAGAGAAAGTTTTCTTTAAGTTATTATTTGATGTATAACTCTATCACTTATGTTACAACTCTGCATTCTAATTTGGTTTTGATTCGTCTAGTTATACATACTGTCTTACTTGTTTTATATCGGCATGTGATATTAAATTTTGTTCGATGTGCTTTGAGATATACGACAGGTTCTGATTTGGAGACTTTTGTACTTTACCATCTTGACAATTGTCCTACATTGACCGGGAACCGTCACAACGCACTGTACATGTTATATTGGATGCCAAGAGTGTATGGCAGTCATCACAAATATAGCGTTACATTGGCATAGTGCTAATTTAGTTTAGCATTTATATATAGCATAAATGAATAACAAGATAATGCTAATGTAATATAGCATTTTTTAATGAGCAAATGCTATTTGTAATTATTGTTTTTATTCTGTGTATATGAGTATAGCATTACATTGGTATAGGGCTAATTTAATTTATCATTTACACACTATATAAATGAATAACACAAATAATGCTTTATTAATATATCATTTTTTTATTTGCATTTTTTGCTGTTTGGGGGACATATACTGATTTGGGTTGCGATCATGCTAGTGTCTAGGCATTTGGATGTAGTTGTTGGTGGTTAGGGTTTTGGGTGATGTAGGGTATTGATTTAAGGTGGATTTATGGCGACGAGATGGAGCTTTGAGTGATAGTGACTCGTATAAGGCTTGACAGAATTGAGGCAAAGCTATGGCGACGATTGTAAGGAAGTTTAGGTGGCACACGATAAAGCTAAGGCAAACGATGCAAAAATAATTTTTTTTCTCCTTTAGACTGAACTTTCAAGGTGGGTGTCTTTTGATTATAAATTTTTCCCAAACTTTATCCTTTTAGCTAATTCAATATACGCACAAATAGCGAGAGAATTAAGGATATATATATATATATATGGAAAATATTTTTTTTTCTCTAGAGAACGATTAAGTGAATCTCCACTATCTATTTAAGATGTGAATTAATACAAATAGGGTGAAGTCTCTCATTTTGTTTGCAAAGAAAAATATAAAAACTTATAATCAGATTTCGCATTAAAAGTTATAGTTCCTTATAAAGAAATTTTTTTCCTCCCATCCCTCCTTTACTTTAATGATCTTATTCTAAAATCAAAAATATTCACTATCTAAAAATTTCCAATAATGGTAGTAGAGCTAGGCTGATACCAAAAAAGAATGATAAATGGATTGAATTTTGTTAAAGTCTCTTACTCAAGAAATAGTACTATGATAATTGGAGCAATCACATGAAGGCATTGTTAGGATTAAAAAAGTGTGGGATGTCATAGAATATGGGCATGAGAAACCTGCTGATGTCACCACTTTACCCTAAACTGAAATGTATAATTTGACTATAAAGAAGAAGGATCAGTAAGCTCTTAGAATAATTAACCAAGGTTTGGTTGAATTTATGTTTAAGTTGTTAGCAAATGCATATGCTAGTAAAGAAGCATGAGAGATTTTGGAGAATTCGTTCAAAGGAATTAATAAAGCGAAGAAAATTCAATTACGAACTATATGAGATTAGTTTGTATCTTTTTATATGAAACCATCACAATAAATCGACGACTATTTTTCATGGGTTTATCTATTGTTGATGAAATGAAAAGTCATGGAGAAATTAGAATTAAAGAATAATTGAGAAAAGTATACAATCTTTAAATTCCAAATTTGATTACAAAGTTATAGCAATTAAAGAATCCAAAGATCTAAAAGACATGATCATTGATCAACTCATGGGATCGCTTTAAGCTCATGAAGAGAAATTACATAATAAAGTCAAAGAAGATCCGTTGGTGCAAGTTGTTCAAAGTAAACTCACTTTGAGTAGAAATGAGACAATTAGAAATGAAAGAAGTCTTAACAAAGGAAGAGGTTGAGGCTAAAGTTTTGTAACTGGTATCTACAATATTTTTAATAAAAAAGAGAATAGTCAGTGCACATACGCTACAAGTGGTAGAGCTAGAGTAGGAACGTGAAACAAAATGAAAGGCCAATGTATGAGAAATCACAAATTAAATGTTGTAACTATGATAAATTTTCGCATTTTCTTATGAATGCAGGTCCTCCTTTAGTAAAGCCAGAGATCTAATTTAGCCAAAGAAGGAGAAGATCATTCTACACTTTTGTGGAAACATAAAGGAGATTAGAACAAATATGAAAATACATGGTACTTGAATATTGAAGTTAAACATCATATGTGTGGAATGAGGAAAATGTTTATGAAGCTTAATCAATCAGTAGATGGAAACATTCGATTTGGTAAAGAATCCAAAACTCTGCAATGGTTATGGAAAATATCAATTTGTTTAAAAAATGGAGAGCATGAATTTATTTCTATTGTATATTATGTATCTAATATGAAAACAAAAGTTTTAAGTTTGGGACAACTTTTAAACAAAAATATACTTGAAAACTCATAGTCACTTTATGAGAGATAGTAAAGGAAATTTAGTTGCTAAATTATAAATGTCAAAAAATTAAATGTTTCCATTACATATTCCCAATAATGTTGCTAAATATTTAAAAGAATGTTATAAAGATTCATCATGGATTTAGTGACTTAGATTTGGACGCCTATACTTTGTGGGGGTTTAAAACTGTTAAGAGATAAAAATTTGGTAAAAGGCTTACTAAATATTGACCACATAAATCAACTATGTGAGGGATGCTTATTTGGAAAATAACCAAGAAAGCTTTCTAAATGAATCGAACACAAGGGCTACCAAACAATGGAACCAATTCATACAGATATTTGTGTTCAAATTAAACAATGCTCACTTGGGAAAAGTAATTATATTGCTATTTTTAATGATGATTTTAGTAGAAGAACTTTGGTTTATTTTCTTAAAAAAAATCTGATTTATCTGATATTTTTATAAAATTTGAAGCACTTATTGAAAATGAAAGTGAATATAAGATGAAGGCTACGAAGGCTGATCAAGGTAGAGAATTTCTCTGAAAAGAGTTCGAAACATATTGTGAAGAGAGTGGAATGCATCACACTTTAACAGTCCCATACACACTATTATAAAATGGGGTCGTAGAAAAAAAATAGAATTTTATTCAACATGCTCGTAGTATGTTAAAAAAGTAAAAATATTCTTAAATAATTTTGGGTTAAAGCCATTAGTCGTGCAATGTATATAGCTCATTTCTCTTTGACTCTAAAGGTTTAGAATAAAACCTCTGAAAATGCATGAAGTGGTGGATAGCTATTGCACTTGAGGCTACTTGAAAGCATAGCATATACCCATGTGCTAGACCAAAGATGCTCAGAATTGGATGATCAAAGAGAGAAATATATTTTCATTGGTTATCTAGGGAAAACAAATAGAAGATATACAACACTATCAACTGAAAAGTCAATGTTAGCCATGATGTCAGTACAAGACACACTGTAAATAGCGGTGGGAAGGGGTGACAGCCATCAACGGCCCCTTCGAGGATGGGCGATGGCTAGCTATTATATTAATTATCCAATAAAATAATTAATGGATTTAATTTCCACTACATTCCAAAAAAATATTTAAAAATACTAATTTAATTTCTAAAAAATAAAAAGATATTTTAGCACAGCCATTCAACTTAAGGATGGCATGTGATCGGTTAAATTAGTATTTTCGATAATTTATCATCGTGTAATTTGATTATTTATTATTACTGAAAATCTAACTACCACGACCAATCTGTGCGACTTTTAGTGGGTCCATTAAGAAACTTCGAGAAAGTTGATTGTGTGTAACAGTTTTACGAATTAAAATATTTTTTTGTAACCGTTGAGCAATTAGTTATGAATTTTTAACTGTATTAACATGATAAAATTATATAAATAAAATATTCGGCAGATTAGTAAATTTATTGGATCTTATGTCGTTCTAAAGTACTTCGGACCGATTTTCAAAATATGAGTAAAAAATAAACACTTTAGGGTTTCGATCTTAAATTTTAAATATATAGCTATTTGTCGACATTCGGACTAAAAAACCTTCGCTTGAAGGCCAGACGACCTTCAAACGAGTCCAAATTCGAACTACTGATATTTTGTGATGTGTTAATCCAATCTACATGGTTGGATTCATAAAAAAATGGCTGGAAAAAAAATTAAGCTCGAAACGGGTCATTTTTCTGGAAGCTGTATAACACTCATATTCACGGTCGAAACGGGTCATTTTTCTGGAAGCTGTATAACACTCATATTCACGGTCGAAACGGGTCATTACGAAACTGATCATTAAGCCCTAATTTTTTAGTCCGAATGTCAACGAACATCTATGAATTTAATCTTCAAGATCGAAATCGTAAAGTTGTTTACTTTTTAATCATATTTTGGGAATAGGTCTGAAGTACTTTAGATCGACATAAGATCTAAAAAATTTATTTTTCTACTGAATATTATATTTTATATAATTTTATCATACTAAATACAGTTAAAAATTCATATATAATTACCCAACGATTTAAAAAAAATTAATTCATAAAAATATTACAAATAATCAACTTTATCAAAGATGCTTAATGAGCCGACTAAAAGTTGCATAGATTGATCGTGCGAGTTAGATGTTCAATAACGATGAATATTTGCATTACATGACGATGGATCATCGAAAATACTAATTTAACTGATCATAAGCAGTCGTTAGGCTGAATGGTTGGGTTAAAATATATTATTTATATTTTAGGAATTAAATTAGTATTTTAGCTATTTTTTAAAACGTAGTATGAATAAGAAAAAAACGGAAAATTGACTAGCGACGGCATGTCGAGCATAAAGAAACCAAATCGCATGACTATCCTCATTATCCCATCTTCGCAAACCCTATGCAAACGAAAAAAGTCATTGCTCTAAGATGCACTACCCCTTGGAAGCCGCCGCAACTCGTCAAAGTCGTCATAAGCCGCCACAACTCACCGGAATCTCCAATCTCTCAATTTTCCTCTCAATTTTAGTAAATTTTTAACCCTAATTTCTAATTGGGGGCTAATTGGAATGATTATGCGTTTAAAATTAAAAATTATTGCATATTAGTTTGTGATAATAGTATATTACTTGATTTGGTGATATTAATTAGTGATGTAATTGTTTAATTTGTAATTATAAAATAGGGTCAATTTAAAATCCAAAAATTAGTATATCATTATTGATTAATATGTATATTGATTAGTGTACGCCATTGTTTATTATAGTTTAGAATAATTTTAGGGCCAATATGTATGGTTGAATAGTGAATATGTTAAATATAAAGCTTACGATTAAACGTGATTTTATGTTAATTAATTAGTGTGTGTTAATTACAAGTGTTAGTGGAAATTATAAAATAATGTTATTTCTAATGATTAATTATTTTAAGTAATTAAATTAGTTAGTGCGTCATTTTGCAAACTTTAAATTTTAGTTTACAAAATAGTTAAATTAAAAAATTTAATAGTTAAATGAATTATAAAATATGCTTTAAAATTAAAATTTAGTTAATTTTTTTTTAAATAATTGAATGGGTTATAAAATATGGTTTAAAATTTAATATGTAGTTATTGAAATAGTATCTTGTGTGCATGTATTTTTGGAAGTAGTTTTAAATAATAATTTCTTTTGAAACAAATATTATACAAAAATCGATTTGTAAAATTAGGAAATAAATATAATGTTTATTTGAAAATAAGGGTAAAATATTATTTTAACAAATACAACAACAATAAATTAAAGCCTTTAGTCTCAAAAGCTTTAATTTATTTTAAAAAATACAACGACAACACACTCCTTGGATGCAAAGTTATGCCTACACTTCATGATAGTGAAGTGCTGTCAAAATTTCTAACATATATTTTTAAATTAGGAAATATGTTCAATTATTTTGTCGACCATACTTAGATGTATAAAGAGCGAACTGGTATGAATGGTTCAGTGAAGGAATATTTCTAAAATGGTGTACATGAATTTATTGGATTCTTTAAATCTAATAATGAAAATAACGTAGAAAATCATTGCTCTTGTCATAAATGCAGACATTCGAAGCATTGGAAAGCAAATATGGTTATAGTACATTTGGGTCAAGTTGGTTTTGTGCCAAATTATTATTTGAGGGATTGTCATGGAGAACTTGTTGCACCTAATCCTGTAGTGTCAAAGGATGAGTTGAATAATGATTATGTTATGGCGAATCCAATAGAAGATATGATGGAAGATATAGCACGATCAATGTCTCGCACCGTTCAAGTTGAAGATGAAAATACGAAAGTCGAAGAAGAACTGACTATGAGACACTACAACAAAAATATCATTTTGCAACTACCAAAAACAGCTGTAATAGGTCTATTACAACGGGCGGTCGTCCATCATTATATTTAGTGTTGTAATAGAGCTCTATTTTTTCACAACGATTTTTGGCAGTTGTGAAAAAATATTTTACAACTGCCAATAACAGTTGTAAAAGATTTTTTTACAGCTGCTATTTGCAGTTGTAAAAGATTTTTACAACTGCATTTAGTAGTTGTGGCAAAAAGAATGCAAGATATTAAAAAAATAATTCTAAACCCATTTTGGAAGTAAAGCAAGAAACAAATAGGCATAAATAATAGAATAAAAATAACAGTACAAAAAACTAATATATCAAACAAACCAAATAACCGAATCAAAGCAAACCAAAACAATACATTAATTTTTCCCAATAAAATGATATCACAAACTTCATATCAGTGATACCCACATAAACTAGAATCAAGACTGCTTAGAAGACAGATAAACTAGGGTGAAAATTTTAGCAATATTCAAACAAGAGACAAACAGTGCAACTCAAAAAAGCATGCATAGATTGACCACAATGCCTACAACACTAGCAAACGCAAGTTTAATTTCTCATGTTGAAGTGGTGATCCTTGGATTTGACTTAAAGGATGGCAAATGCATAGTTATATGAAATTGCAGTTGTTACTAGTATATGCCTACTGACCATACTAGAATGAGTCTCACTATCAATTTGATCTCTTTTATTCTGTGGACAGTTGATAGTCTCTATAGGATCAATTAACCAGTTTCTTTTATGTCTCCCTCTATTACTACTGCAGCTCTATCCAGAAACCTTTATCAAAGTTCACATAATAACTTTATTAGCTATAGAGTTCACATAATAACTATACAAGAACTGAATTGTATCTTGCATAAATACTTCCTAGTTTTTCATTGGTGTAAACTGTAAACACAAGCTTAAAAATGATACAAAGGTCTTACTACTCTAGTTTCAACTGGACTACATGAGTCAAGTCTTGTGATATAAAGGTTAGATCCCTTGGTCGCCATGTACTTTGGTTTTCGAACAATGAAAAACGCAGCAAAATATAGTTAAGTAATTTAGGCTCACATGAATTGCGGAGTATGTAGCAACCTCCCTAAAGTTGCAATTCCAGTATAATTTCTCACGCCTCACCAGTTCAACAGCACCGCTCACCATCAGATCTTGAGTAGCAGAGCAGCAACTCCAAGCGTTTACAAATCCCGGCCACACAATGAGCTGTCTAACCTTATGCTACTGAAATAGGGTTGTTATATGCTCTCCGTTAACCATCTGAAATGTGGCCAAGATCGCTACCATTACTGCGCACTAAACGAGATTGCTACACAAATCTCAACCACCGGATGATCGCAAGCATTACTATTCACCATCTGAATGCTTGGAGTTCACTATCTGAACGAGGTTGCTACATAAATCTCGGCCACACAATCAGCATCACACCCCTATCTATTCACTAAACCTTTATCGCTCACTGAACCTTTACTGCTTACAATCAGTTGTACATCTGAGAATATAGGCGAACCACTTCAAATGCTTATGATCCAAAATAGAATCTTAACTCTTATTCGATTTCTAGTTGATTGATATTTTAAGAGATTGAACCAAAATTGCAGCAACGTTTCTGATGTGGGGTTGATTTCTATTGTCAGGAATTGAAGTGGAAGCTCCCATTATTTTAGGTTTGACGGAAGAAATTGGGTGGAGAAGCATAAGTTAAGATTGTGAAGAAGCATAAATTGTGGAGAAGCATAATTTCTCATGTCTCAAAAATTTAAAGATTGTGAGGAAGAAAAGTCTTTGAAATGGAAAATGAAGAAATGAGAAGAAAGTATTAAGTTTTATTGTGGCAGTTGTGGCTGTTAAAGTATGAATAGGATTGGAGAAAAAATTTTAGAATGGAGGGAAAATTTCGGATATTTAGAATTGAGCAAAATTTTAGAACAGAGGGAAAATATGTAAAATAGAATGTTACAAAAGAATTTTTTTAAATGCATTTGAAAATATACTTTGTATCATAGGTATTTATAAATTTGTTTCATAAAATTTCAAAATTTTAATTTTTTTTAAATATTGAATATTAATATAGTTATTAATTATAGTTATAAAATATTAAATAGTAAATGTTGCTTCTTAATTATGAATTATTAAATATTTGTCTTAATTACTGGTTGTTATTATTTAATAATCATTATTAATTAATAATTATTAAATACTAAACATCACTTCATAATTATTAAATTTTATTATTAATTATTAAATATTAGTCTTGATTATTATATATTTATTAATAAATTAATTATTTAATAGTAATTATTAGTTAATAATTATTAAATATTAAATATTACTTCTTAATAATTAAATAATACTTATTAATTAATAATTATTAGATATCAATCTTAATTATTAATTATTATACATTAGTCTTCATTATTAATTATAGTTAATTATTTAATATTGGTTATTAAGAATCAATCTTAATTATTAATTATAATTAATTATCAAATATGTGAGATCATGAATTATCTAAATTTTTTGATCTTACAAGCAGTCTTAAATATGTATTACTTATTATTTACTAAATAATAGATAATTAGTTACTATTATTGTAGATTATTAGTTATTGTTATTTAATAGTAATAGCAATTGTTAATTAAATATTTATTATTTATTATTTTTTTATTGATTATTAATTGGAATTATTTCACATTTGAATTATTATTATTTAATAGTAGTTATTAATTATTATATATTAATATTTAATTTTTATTTTCTAAGTATTATTTATATAAATATTATTCAATATTAATTTTTGTATTAATTATTATTGTGTAATTTTAGTTATTAATTATTATTAATATTTAATATTAATTTTAAATTGCAATAATTTAATCAATTATTATTTATTATAAAAAGTTTGTTATTAATTATTTGTTACAATTATTTAATAGTAATTAATTGATAAATTATTAATTACTAATTAAATATTTATTATTTATTTATTTATTATTGATTAGTAATTTAATAATTATGAATTAATTATTAATTATTAATTATTAATCACTAATTATTAATAGGAATTATATCATATTTCAAATTAATTATTATTTAATTATAAAATATTAGTTATTATTCATATGTAATAGGCCTTTATTACAACTGGTAAAATAGAGATGTTGAAAATAAGTTTATACAACTTTCTAAAAAAAACATTATAATTATTAATTATCAAAAATTGATAACTAGATATTAGATATTACTTCTTAATTACTATTATTAATTATTACCTTTTGATTATTAATTATTATTATTAGTTATTAAAAACTAATTCTTATTTATTAATTATTAATTATTTAATAATAAATATTGTTTATTATTTATTAATTAGTATATTAATTGTTAATTCTTGAATGGTAATTATTAATATTAATTATTAACGATAATTATTTCATATTTCAAATTAATTATTAATAATTATTATTTATAAGTAATTATCATTTATCATTAGTTTTTTATTCGTTATTTAATTATTAATTATTAAGTACTATTATTTAATTATAAATATTAATTCATTATTACAGTGGCCAAACAACTAAGATTGTAATAGACATCTATTACAACTAGCAAAAAAGAAGAGTTATTAAAAATAGGCATCTATTACAACTCGCAAAAAGAAAGATTATAATAGGCTTCTATTAAAACTAGAAGAATAAAATAGTTGTTGAAAATAGACATCTATTACAACTGGTAAAAAAGAAAGGTTGTAATAGGCATCTATTACAACTGACAAAATAAAGAGTTGTTGAAAATAAGTTTATTACAACTTTCTGGAAAAAACGTTGTAAAAAACCTTGATTACAACCATCGTTTTATGACAGTTGTAAAATTACAATTGTAATAAGGTATTTTTGTTGTGATGAGGGCGAAAAGAATCTATGATTTATTGGATGCTGCTAAGAGGCCGTTGTGGGATGGTTATAAAAGAGGAATCGAATTATCAGTAATTGCTAAATACATTACTACGAAATCAAAATTAAACTTTATAGAAACTGAATTTACAATAGTTATACAAGCTGAAAAATGAAATATTCTACTCAATAATCTGATATGCGATAGTCATTATAAAGTGAAAAAATTTATGTCCGCTTTCGGTCTGTTATGCCAAAGGATAGATACATATATAGAAGGTTGCATGTTGTATTGAAAATATGACATTAACCTTAGGAAATGTAGAATATGTAATGATGAAAGATACAAACCAAGAAAAAAGAAAGGAAATGAAGTTCCATACAAGAGAATGCATTATTTACTCATCACTCATAGACTTCAAAGGTTATATTCGTCTTCTACTACCACATCTCATATGAGATGGCAGAGTGTGAGAACGTATGAAGAGGAAACTTTGACACATCCATCTTATGGAGAGGCATGGAAATATTTCGATAACGCTTATCCCACGCTTGCTGCAGAGAGCCATAATGTCAGACTTGGTTTATGTATGGATGAATTTTCACCATTCTATCAATTTGATAGTAAATATTAATCTTAGCCTATTATCGTTACACCTTATAATTTGCCTCCGTGCATGTGTATGAAAACTTCATATATATTTCTCACTATTGTTGTACGTAGGCTTGATGATCCAACACAAGAAATTGATATTTATTTGCAGCCATTGATTGAAGAGTTGAAAACATTATGGCATGAAGGAGTTGATACATACGACACTTCTAAAAAAAGAATTTTCTTATATTTGCATCTTTGTTATGGACTATTGGTGATTTTCCAACTTATGCAATGCTTTCAGATTGGAGTACGGCTGGTCATCTAGCTTGTCCTTATTGCATGGAAGAAATACGAGCATTCTCATTACTGAATGGAAGGAAAATTACATGGTTCGATTGCCATCGTCTTCATGTCAATCATGCATTTAGAAAAGATAAAAAACTTCATAACTAATAGAGCAGAGAATAGAAACCACCAACGATTTGGTCAAGTGTAGAAATATATGATCTTTTAATGGAATATCTAAAGATACATCAAACTGGAGTACATACTAAAATTCCAAGTAAATCAATAATTAATAATTGGTGCAAACAAAATATATTTTGGGAGTTACCTTATTAGAAAGATCTCTTACTTCGACATAATATTAACATGACGCACAATGGAAAAACATCTTCGATAATGTGTTTAATGTTATTTTGAATGTTAAGGGGAAAAATAAAGACGATTTAAATTCAAGATGTGATATAACATATCCATGTAAGCGTCCCGAACTTCATATGAAGCCCAGTGACAGTAAAAAAAATCCAAAGCATGGTATGAGATAGACAACAAACAAGTAAAAGTTGTGTTAAAGTGGATGGAAGGACTAAGATGTCATAATGGGATTTCTTTTAATCTCCATAGAAGTATTGACTTTAAAAACAGTAAATTGAATGGGATGAAATGTTACAATTGCCATGTCATGATCGAAAATTTATTACCCGTGGTTTTCAAAGAACTATTGTCAGTACAAGTATGGACTGTTATAACAAAATTAAGTTTGTTTTATGAAGAGCTTTGTTCGACTATGTTAAAAGTCGAGCGTATACGTAAACTAAAAGAGAATATCCCTTTACTGCTCTACAAACTTGAGAAAATATTTCATTTGGGATTCTTTAATGTAATGGAGCATTTACATGTTCATCTTCCATCCGAAGCACTTCTTCGAGGTCATGTGCAATATGAATGGATGTATCCATTTGAGAGGTAATATTGATTATCCGTAATATTAATTCAAATTTCAAATTTAAATTGAATTAATTTTGTAATAGGTACTTGAATCATCTGAAGAAAAAAGTTAGACAAAAAGCACAAGTTGAAGGTTCGATTTGCAAATCATGTCTTGAAGAAGAAGCTATATTCATTTTCTTTTATTATTTCAGACCATGTAAACTCATTTGTAATTGTTCCTCATAATGATGAAGCCGTTGAACAGGATTCTTTTCAAGCAATGTTATCTATTTTTAGACAACATGGCCGACCTGTTGGAAAATGTGTGGAACTATGGTTAGACGATAGAGATTACCATGTAGCACACACATATGTTCTTCTTAATTGTGCTGAAGTTGCACCATTTGTTCGGTAATATTAAATAATAATTTTCGATATATGAATTTCAAATTCATATTGATTTCAATTATACTTGTAGATTATAATACAATATATTATATATATTTGTAGTATTTACGAATCACAAAATTCACATGGCAATCTCAGTAAAGAATTTGCTAATTGGTTTTCGAACTATCTTTATGATCCAAGAAGTTGATGAAGGATTAAAACATCTTGCGATAGGACCAAAAAGAAATATCAAGACTTATCCAATATTCTTCGTTAATGAATTTAACTTCAATAGAAAGGAATATTGTGCTGAAAAATTATCTTATAATAGCGGTGTATTTGTCCAAGGTAGTGATGATCCAGATGAACATATAAAAGATTTTTACGGCATCTTAACATAAGTTTAGAATTGACATATTTTATATGACTCGCAGAAAAAGTTTCTATATTCAAATGCAATTAATTCGGCAATGTTCCTGGTTCTGGAATCAACATGCACAAAGATTATAAGCTTATTGAAATAAGACATACCTCACATTACTATAAGTATGATCATTTCGTATTAGCCAAGCTAGCATTATAGTTTATTTTTCTCTGTATTCATCCCTAAAATGACATAAAGCAAATTGGTCGGCTGTTTTTAAAACAAAGGACTGATTTATGTTTGATGGGAATAATATTCTGGATGAAGTAGTTGATCAAGCAGATCTTGGGTCAAATAATAAAATAATAACTAATGGTCATACTGATTTAGGACCTTTGTGAACGATGAATGAAATGTTTTAATAAAAGCATTTGAGAGTATAGAGGAAAACAATATAGAGTATGAGACTGAGTATGAATCAGAAAACAACAAAGACTGATTATTAATTACTGATGATGTAATGTATATATGATGGATATTTGTATCGCTTGTTGTATAATTTATATTTTGAATTTTCACTATTATTAATGATGATGACTATGTTATGAGTTATATATATATGTATTTAAGAGATCTTGTTCCATTTTTGTAGTTTTAATGAAAGTTTTATGTAATTATTAATCAGACATGTTTTCTAATAATAAAATGATATGTTTTTTCATTATATGAAATGATATTTTTATGGTAGATACTATGTCTTGTAGGAGAACTTCTAGGTCTCATTCTTTGAGTTCTCCTACTATTAGTGAGGGTGCTGGTGGCTTGGCTGATTTACGCCCAAGAGCGAGTATGACTCCCAAAACGGGAGGAAAAGTATCAAATTTATTGCAACGTCATTAATATTTAGTGCATGTATATTATTTATGATTTATTAAAATCTACATCAAAATTATTATAGGGGTTTTGAGCTGGAGTCTTCTGACTATATTCTCGTTGTCTGAGGAAGGTGTACATGTGTCACATGTCGGATTATTGGCTGATGTGGGATGAAATCCCATTTTATGTTAATGATGCTATATGGGCCGACTTGTTAGTAAGTACAAATTTATAATTCATCTGAAAATGACATGTTTTATCTTCGCAAATTAATATACCATGTATAATTCATTTTAATTTCAACGTGTAGGCTGGGGTTGTTGTATATGAGGAAGATCAACAGCTATTTAGGAACCACTAGAACGGGAAAATGAGGAAAAACTACAAGGACAACCTCTCGAGTGCAAAACACAAAAATAAAAAAACCTGATTGGATGAGTGCTTATGTTTGGGCTGATTTTCTTGAGCACTGGGAAACTCCCGTTGCGAAAGTAAATTTTCTAGTTTCATATATTTATTGTAATTTGTTTAAAGCCTGTATAATAATTGCATTAATTTAGTCAATCATTTATTAAGTAGTTATCGACGGTAAAAGTTTTTATGTTAAATTTATAGGAAGCATTTGCGCGGAACTCGTAAACAAGAATAAAAGTCTTGTTACACATCACAGTAGATCAAAATCCTTCCAACAATATTGGAAAGAAATGGTAAATTTATAAATTGTGATTATAAAATACTTGTAACATTGTTTATACATTGCTTAATCATATATAATTTCAGGTGAAAGAGAAGGATCGTGACACTACATATTTGGAGGTCTTTACTCGTATGCACTCCATCGAGCAGACTAGTGAAGATGGCTCGATATCATTTACTTGGACAGACCCCAAATCACAAGCTATCGTGGTAAATATGCTTTAATTTTTTCTCTTATTTCACATTATATAAATTATAAACTGAATATTTATTTTGGGAAAATTCTATTTCTAATTGCAGGAAAGGTTTCAAATGGGCAGGCTCGAGTGCTGGAGGCGACTGGCCTACGGGAGTTATCTATGAGGAGGAGGATAGGATTTTTGATGTCGTGATAGACAAGCCGACGCGGAACAGATGCTACGATTATGGTAATAAGGAGGTAATGATTATTGTGTTTAACTACTTCATTAACTAATTTATCAATTTTATTTAATATTGCGTATAAATTATAACTTGCTGTTAACTAATTTACAAGCGAGGGCTTATCAGTCTGATTATAGGAAATTACAGGCTAAGGAGACAACACAGTTGAGAGCCGAGATAGCAGAATTAAACAATTGGTGGAAGAGTGGAGGATTGACTATGTTGCTAGATGAGCGGATTGCGGCATACATGGCAGAGCATGGGACATTTCCTTTCCAAGGATTGGAAAATGATTGAAATGATGATGAGTAGGTATGATTGTTGATGCAGCCCCGAATGAAGAAGTCATAGGTCGTGTACGACCTAACATGTTGATAAGTCGAGACCGACCTAAGAAGGAAGCCACCGAGTTAAGATTTGGTGAGAAATGGTGGGAAAATGAAGTTCTAGGTCGCAACCGACCTAACAAAGGCTTTAAGTCGTCCCAACGACTTAGTGAAGATCGGCAACGACCTAGTGGGAAGGTGCGAGTTAACGAGATGCTGGAACGACTTACCAGGTTAACTTGTATACGACCTACCGAGTTACGAAATAAGAAAACAGAGAAAATTGGTAAAGTATTAGGTCGTGAACGACCTAATGAATCAGGAGTTAAGTCGCTAAAGATTGAAGCATGGGATCTTCCTCCGAGTTAATCCCTACCGTTGTTCTTTAGGTCGCTGATATGGGATGCGCATGTTTTAAGTCGTGAAGCACGGGATGCCGTTGATGTGTCTGCCGAGTTAACCTCTGCCTTTGATTTCCTTAAGTCGTTGATTCCTGATGCCGCTTTTGTTTTAGGTCGCAAAGCTACGGATGCCGTCCATTCTTTAAGTCGCTGAAGACTTGTTGCCATGGATTCTATTGCCGACTTAATCTGGACCGTTACTTCCTTAGGTCGCTGATAGATTCAAATGTTATGTCGTATGTTTCCTGTATGTTGGTTGCATTGTAATATGAACTGTTAGGTCGCTACCGACCTATACTAAGTCGTGTCTGTTCTTAAGTCGCGTCATGTTAGGTCGTAGGTCGTTTCCGACCTAAGTACTTGTATTTTTTGAAGTTTTTGCGTGTTGAGTTGTAAAGCTATAAATAGCAAGTGTGAGTCATTTGTAAAGGTTGTTGAATATTGAATAAAATTCTCTTTTGATTGCTTTGTGCTTTCATTCAAATTGGTAGTTGAGTGTAATCTCCTATCTCCTCTTTCGGATAATCGAGTGCGCTCGATTCAACGATTGTAGAAGCTGATTCGCGGAATCAAGTGCGCTTGATCAACGCTTGAAGAATTGAAGATCTTTGAACCCGGTATCGTGCGCGATCAACGAGTTCGGGATAGCTAGAATTCGGTATCTTCGGATCAATGAATTTGGGCATTTTAGTATCTTTCAATCCACCGATTACTACTTTCACCGATTGAAGAACGTTTTGATTAATCCGCTGCGTCATTTAGTATCAGAGCTTGTTCTAGCCAATCATAGCTAGATCGAAACTTGGAGCCTAATCATTTTGAAGAGTTTTGAAGTTTGAAGTTGTTTGGCCGAGAAGCTTGAAGAGTGAGCCGTGAGCAAGTAGAAGTGTTCGACTTGCATTGAAGTTGTTTGATCGAATTTGACTTGGAGGCCGAAACTTTGTCCATCGTGTTCATCGCGATTTGCTACAAAGTGGAAGTTTTCGATCCATTTCATTTTGGATCAAAGTCCGAATTGTGTTTGAATTTGAAGTGTTGAAGAGTTTGTGAAGTTTCAAGTATGCCGCCAAGAAGAGCTAATCGCCACCAAAACGTAGAAGCTTTGTATCGAAGAGAAGAAGCTGATGAGATGGAGCAAAGAATCAATGAAAACTTTAGTGAAAAGCTTAACGAAGGAATTGGCCGGTTAGAGAAGCTTATGACAGAAATGAATCAAAATCGGAGAAGGGTTTCACCTGAATCTAATCATGGGGGTAGTAGAGTCTCGCCACATTCCAATCGAGACCGAAGTGTTGAAAATGATCAAGGGCGTGGAAGGAACGTGAATGGTCGTGAACGGAGGAATGTAGATAGAAGGGATGATGGTGGTAGACGAGAAGGTAGTAGAGATGTGGGTGGACGAGATAGACAACGATATGCATCTGATTTTGAAGAGGAGTATGATGGTGGTAGTGTTCAAGGACAAGGACGAGGACAAGGAAGAAATCACTCTGAGTATGATCACAAATGGGAGTCGGGAATGAAGACTGAAATTCCTGAATTCAAAGGTGGTATGCAAGCAGAGGAGTTTCTAGATTGGGTAGCTAATGTCGAGGAGATTTTTGACTTCAAAGAAGTTCCAGAACATCGTAGAGTGAAGTTGGTTGCTACGAGACTGAGGGGTAGAGCTTTGGCATGGTGGCAGCAAACCAAGCTTACACGTGATCGGATGGGAAAGTCAAAAGTTGAATCTTGGGAGAAGATGAAGAAATTGATGAAAGCAACGTTTTTACCTTACAATTACCAATCTTTGATGTATCAACGTTTGCAAAACTTGAGACAAGGAACGAAGTCTGTTAACGACTATGCTGATGAATTCTATCAACTTATTGCGAGGAATGATATTATGGAAACGGAAGAGCAGCTGACATCTGGGTTCATTGGGGGATTGAGAATGCAGATTCAGGATATGGTTAACATGTTTGATCCTAGATCTGTAGCGGAAGCACATCAGAAAGCGTTGGCTTAGGAGAAGCAGGGTAGACGAGGAGGTGGTGTGTTTACAAATTCCAACAATCCAGTGAAGGGAGTTAGTGGGAGTTCTAATGTTTCAAAAGCTGTTGCAAAATCAGTTGTGAATGAGGTTGGGAAGGCGAAAGTCAATAACAGTTTCAAATGTTATAATTGCCAAGAGTTGGGCCACAAAAGTAATGAATGTCCAAAGCCGAAGAAGAGAGCTATGATAGCTGAGGTTGAGGATGAGGATGAAGAAGCTGAGTGCTCTAATTCTTTACCAATTGAGGAGGAAGACTTACTGTCAGGAGATGACGGGTACGCATTGATGATGAGGAGAAGTTGTTTAACACCGAAGCAAGAGGAGGAAAGTAGTTGGTTGAGGAACAATATATTTCAATCTACATGCACTATTCTGGGAAGAGTTTGTAAATTTGTTATTGATGCTGGGAGTTATGATAATATTATCTCTACAGAAGCGGTGAAGAAGTTGGAGTTGAAAACCGAGAAACATCCTAAACCGTACAAGTTAGCTTGGTTGAGGAAGGGGGGTGAAGTGAAAGTTGGACGTAGAGCTTGTGTGAAGTTTTCAATTGGGAAGAAATATAAAGACGAAATCTGGTGCGATGTTGTGGACATGGACATTTGTCATTTGTTGCTGGGGAGACCGTGGCAGTATGATAGGGCGGTGCAACATGATGGGCGTACCAACAGTTACAGTTTCATGTTTGAAGGCACCAAGATTACTCTAATTCCAAAGAAGCGACAACAGGAGGAAAACAAGTTGGAGGAGATTGAAGAGCTCAAAACTTTGTTATCTTTAAAAGAGTTTGTGAAGGAAATAGAGGAGGAGCCTGAGGTGTTCTTATTGATCGGACGGGAGAGTCAGGAAGTGGTTGAAATCCCAGAAGAAGTAAAACCGGTACTGAAAGAATTTGACGATGTATTTCCGGAGGAGTTACCAACGGAGTTGCCACCGTTGAGAGATATCCAACATCAGATAGATCTTGTTCCAGGTGTTGTGTTGCCACACAGACCACATTATCGAATGAGTCCGAAGGAACATGAAGAGTTGCGGAGACAGGTACAAGAATTGCTTGACCAGGGGCGTGTGCAGGAGAGTTTAAGTCCTTGTGCTGTACCGGCTTTATTGGTACCCAAGAAGGATGGGACGTGGAGGATGTGCACTGACAGTCGAGCATTGAATAAGATTACCGTGAGATATAGATTTCCAATGCCGAGGTTGGATGACTTGTTAGATCAAATAAGCGGAGCTACTATATTTTCGAAGATAGATTTGAAGAGCGGATATCATCAAATTCGTATCAGACCAGGAGATGAGTGGAAAACTGCTTTTAAAACTAGGGAAGGTCTATACGAATGGTTGGTCATGCCATTTGGTTTATCCAATGCACCGAGTACTTTTATGAGGGTGATGAATCAGATTTTTCGACCGTTCATTGGGAAATTTGTGGTGGTGTATTTTGATGATATTATGATTTACAGTGGGAGTCCAGAAGAACATTTGAATCATCTTAGAGAAGTGCTGATGGTATTGCGACAAGAACAATTTTATGCTGCAACGAAGAAATGCGTGTTCATGACGCATAGCGTTTTATTTCTGGGATATGTTGTGTCGGAAGAAGGAATACAGGTTGACCAAAGTAAAATCGAAGCTATCCGAGATTGGCCGCAGCCCAAGACAATAACGGAAGTTCGTAGTTTTCACGGGTTGGCTTCATTCTATCGAAGGTTCATTCCACACTTTAGTAGTGTGATGGCACCTGTTACTGATTGCATGAAGTGTAAACAGTTTGCATGGATGGAGGAAGCCGGGGTTGCTTTTGAATGGATCAAGGATCTTTTGACCTCTGCACCAATTCTAGTGCTACCTGATTTTTAGTTAGTGTTTGAACTACATACTGATGCATCCAAGGTTGGGATTAGAGGGGTGTTGAGTCAGAAGGGGCGTCCAATTGCGTATTTCAGTGAGAAGTTGTCAGGAGCAAAGATGAGATACAGTACATATGATGTGGAATTCTATGCTGTTGTGCAATCTATTAAACACTGGAGACATTATCTATTTCAGAAGGAGTTTGTTCTGTATACTGATCATGAAGCATTGAAGCATTTGCAAGGGCAAGACAATATTTCAGCAAGACATGCATCATGGATTGCATATCTGCAACAATTTACATTTGTTGTTAAACACAAGTCAGGAGTGACAAATCGTGTTGCGGATGCGTTGAGTAGAAGAAATCACTTGTTAACTACATTGAAGGTTGAAGTGACGGGGTTTGAAATATTGCCAGAATTATTTATCAATGATCCTTACTTTACAAAATTTGTTGATAAAGTCAAGAAGGGAGAGACGGATGAGTTCGTAATGATTGATGGTTTTCTTTTTAAAGGAAGTCGATTGTGCATACCAGAGGGTAGTCTGAGAATGAAGATTATCAAAGAATTACACGAAGAGGGACATGTTGGGAGAGACCGAACCTTACAGTTGATTTCACAGTCCTACTTTTGGCCATCAATGAGGAAAGAAGTAGAGAGGTTTGTGGAGCGTTGTCATATTTGTCAGGTTTCGAAAGGAACTGCGTCTAATGCTGGTTTATATATGCCATTACCTGTACCAATTAAACCATGGGTTGATGTGAGTATGGACTTCGTGTTGGGATTACCGAGGACACAGCGTGGTAACGATTCCATATATGTGGTGGTGGACAGATTTTCGAAGATGGCACATTTTATTGCTTGTAAGAAGACGGCAGATGTTGTTCATGTTGCTCAGTTGTTTTTCAAGGAGATCTATCGACTTCATGGATTGCCAGAATCTATTGTGTCGGATAGAGATACTCGATTTCTGAGTCATTTTTGGTTGAGTTTGTGGAAAATGGTGGGAACGAAGCTGAAGTTTAGTAGTGCTTATCACCCGCAAACGGATGGACAGACCGAGGTTGTGAACAGATCGTTGGGAAACTTGTTGAGGTGTCTTGTTCAAGACAATCTGAAAAGTTGGGATATGAAGTTATGCCAGGCAGAGTTTGCCCATAATCATGCTGTGAATCGAAGTACTAGGTTCAGTCCATTCCAGATTGTTTATTCGTGCTTACCAAAGGGACCGTTGGATTTGACGGTAGTGCCACAATCAAAGAAGACAGTTAAGAAAGCTGCTGATTTTGCTGAAGGGTTAACGGAATGTCATAAAATCGTTCAGGAACGATTGGAGAAGGCAAATGAGAAATATAAACAATCTGCAGATTTGAAACGAAGAAGTGTTGAATTTCAAGAAGGTGATTTGGTTTATGCAGTTTTAACGAAAGATCGTTTTCCAATGGGCGCTTACAACAAGTTGAAAGCCAGGAAAATTGGTCCGGTGGAAGTTGTGAAACGAATTAATGAAAATGCTTACAAGTTGAAACTGCCAGATGATGTGTATACGTCTGACGTATTCAATGTCAAACATCTCGTACCATATCACGGGGATGAATTTGTTGTGGATGCAGAAAGTACAAATTCGAGGACGAATTTTTCTCAACCTAGGAAGGATGATGCAGCCCCGAATGAAGAAGTCATAGGTCGTGTACGACCTAACATGTTGATAAGTCGAGACCGACCTAAGAAGGAAGCCACCGAGTTAAGATTTGGTGAGAAATGGTGGGAAAATGAAGTTCTAGGTCGCAACCGACCTAACAAAGGCTTTAAGTCGTCCCAACGACTTAGTGAAGATCGGCAACGACCTAGTGGGAAGGTGCGAGTTAACGAGATGCTGGAACGACTTACCAGGTTAACTTGTATACGACCTACCGAGTTACAAAATAAGAAAACAGAGCAAATTGGTAAAGTATTAGGTCGTGAAACACCTAATGAATCAGGAGTTAAGTCGCTAAAGATTGAAGCATGGGATCTTCCTCCGAGTTAATCCCTACCGTTGTTCTTTAGGTCGTTGATATGGGATGCGCATGTTTTAAGTCGCGAAGCACGGGATGCCGTTGATGTGTCTGCCGAGTTAACCTCTGCCTTTGATTTCCTTAAGTCGTTGATTCCTGATGCCGCTTTTGTTTTAGGTCGCAAAGCTACGGATGCCGTCCATTCTTTAAGTCGCTGAAGACTTGTTGCCATGGATTCTATTGCTGACTTAATCTGGACCATTACTTCCTTAGGTCGCTGATAGATTCAAATGTTATGTCGTATGTTTCCTGTATGTTGGCTGCATTGTAATATGAACTGTTAGGTCGCTGCCGACCTATACTAAGTCGTGTCTGTTCTTAAGTCGCGTCATGTTAGGTCGTAGGTCGTTTCCGACCTAAGTACTTGTATTTTTTGAAGTTTTTGCGTGTTGAGTTGTAAAGCTATAAATAGCAAGTGTGAGTCATTTGTAAAGGTTGTTGAATATTGAATAAATTTCTCTTTTGATTGCTTTGTGCTTTCATTCAAATTGGTAGTTGAGTGTAATCTCCTATCTCCTCTTTCGGATAATCGAGTGCGCTCGATTCAACGATTGTAGAAGCTGATTCACGGAATCAAGTGCGCTTGATCAACGCTTGAAGAATTGAAGATCTTTGAACCCGGTATCGTGCGCGATCAACGAGTTCGGGATAGCTAGAATTCGGTATCTTCGGATCAACGAATTTGGGCATTTCAGTATCTTTCAATCCACCGATTACTACTTTCACCGATTGAAGAACGTTTTGATTAATCCGCTGCGTCAATTGTGTTTTTTGATGGATGTTAATTGATTGTGTACTATAATATTGGATTATATTTGATGGTTGTCGATGTTTGATTGAATGATTAGTAGGTATATTGTGGATGTTTGATGATATTTTGATGGAATGTTGATGTAAATATGGATTTTGTGATTATAAACTTGGTTTTTTATGATATGTAATATAATGCAGTGTACATAATGTTATTCTTGTGAAATTGGGTTTATATGTTTGTATATGAGGTGTTGGAGTGGATGAATATATATGTGTGGTTTGATGGATGAAAGAGCGGCTATTTTGTAAAACATCATTTTCAGTATAATAACGGCTAGCGACGGCTTACTGGTTCAAAGTTAATGATGGCTAGCGAAGCCCCATTGACATATTCTTAACACGTGCCCTTGGGCTAGCGACGCTTAGTGACGACAATGTTGTCGGCAACCGTCGAAAAGTTATTGACGAGGCCATCGCAAAGATCATCGCTCTTTCTTTGATTGAAGACTATTTGAGCGACGGCTATTAGCGTCGGCTAGAAACAGTCGTCGACCGCTATATGTCGTCCCTAAATACTGCATGCCTTATAGTGTGTGGAATAGATGAAGAAATAATTGGAATTGGAGCAATCAAGAAGATGACTACAATTTTATTCCATTTTATGAAGAAGAAAAAAACAATAACGTGCAAAATTAGCCCACCAGTCCAACATCTTCATCTCAACAAAATATTCAAGAAGAATCTTCAATGGAAATGTTAACCAAAATATTGGTCTAACACTACCATTTGCTTGATTTTGTGAATGTGTTAATTGCAAATCATTCTATTAGGTCAAATAACAACAAATCAATAAAAGAAAGTGAAAATATAATGAGTATGAATGGATAAGCAAAACATGAGAGATTATAGTGGTTTATCTATGCCCACATTCACTTTAATGATTCTTTATACTGTTGAATTACACAATAGGTTCAAAAGAAATAATAATTACAATCTTGGAATTCGGTTAGAAATTGTAATAGCAGCACTTCCTCTAAGATGTATAAGAGCAATTTGCCAAGATACCATTATGTTGCATGTAGGCCTGTATTTATAGTTTTAACCAGCATTTTATTGTACCTACGAGCTGTTAAATTGCATTGCCAATCCATTAGAATTCGCCATAAATCAAGATCTAAGAGAATAAAGGAAGAACATAGTAGAAATAAACAAGTTGATGGATCAGTATCAAGCCATCGATCCATAGATTAATTTATCTTTCTCTTCCTTACCCAAGATATGTTTTTTGTTCAAGCATTGATCTTCTTTTAATGCATCTTAGCTTAATGAGCCACAAATTCACTGAGAATGGTGGAAAAATGGGGGAAAATGATGGATCGGTGTTTATCCATCCATGGATCAGCATGGATCCATAAACTTAGCCACTTTTCTCAATTTCTCTCCTAATGATGCATCATACATAATTGCCTTTGAGTCTAAAATCCATCTCTTCATCATTTTACAGTCCAATATCATCGAATTGTCGTTTGTAGAAAATCATGGATAATAGGAAGAAACCTCGAATGAATGGTCATCATGCATGAGAACCCTATAAGAATTATATGAAGTAACATAATTTTGTAAAATATTATTTATTTTAACTTTTTTTTTGCAAAATTGTGAAATAGTATGTTTTGAAGAAGCCAAACAAAATAGTAGACAGGGAAAAGTTACTGACGAAGAAATCAAAATAAAGAATGATAAATAGGAGTTGACTATTCTACCTAAAGTATACAAAGCTATTGGTGTAAAGTGGGTCTTTAAGCAAAGAAAGAATGCTAAAAGTGATGTTGAAAGGTATAAAGAAAGACCGGTGCTAAAGGATATAAGAAAAAAGATGGCATATACTATGAAGAGGTTTTTCTCTCATATAACTCGCTACTATAAGATTATTATTTTCTTTAACAGATCATATTAAGTGGAAAATATTACAAATGGATATGAAATTAATTTTTTTGGAAACATAGAATAAGAAGTTTATTTGGAGGCACCACAAGGCTATAAAGTTAAAGGACAAGTAGATAAAGTTTAAATTAGAAAAGGCACTTCGTGGATTAGAAGAAGCTCCTCAAGCATGGAATGTTAGAGCTAATAAGTTTCCTGGAAAATGATTTCGTGAAATGCCACCTTGAGCATGCTCTTTGTATAAAATAACCCAAAATGAGACATTTTAATTATTTGCTTATATATGGATTATTAGGCCAGGTCCGTTTGCAGCAGGTGAAAATGGAGTAAATTACGAAAAAATTTCCTTAAGTGAATTTCAGTGGTTCTATATAAATAACTAATTCTCATTCAGATCCAATCTACATTTTAAGTTAATGTTTTATATGAATTTAAATATGTTTATGTTATATTGTATGTACATACACTACAACAAAATAACATTTTTACTACAGGCAAACCCCGACGTTGTAATAGCTATTTCGCAATGGGTTAGCGTCCGTCTTATTATGCGACGTTGTAATGAATGTAAAAGATTTTACAATGGACGTATACTGTTGTTGTGGACCATTGTAAATATGAGTCAGTTTGTTTGAAAAACATGATATTGCAACCAGCATGGACCGTTGTAGTAGAGTATAATGCAAGCGAACTAGCTAGCCCATCGTAATTGATCTCAGCTACAACATTCAAAGCCCGTTGTCCTCTTTAACTTTTGCAACTATTTTGGCCTGTTGCAAAATAAATGCAAAATAAAAAAATGAATTAAATGTCCATGCATTACGCTTGTAACAATACTTATTAATAAATATTATCGTAAAACAACCAAAATCACACATACTACAAGACTATAAAGCTACATTCATAAAGTTCAAACACATTCCAAAAGGAGTATAAAAGTTTTTACATTTGCAATGGTCTAACACATAACTAGTTTCAAAATACATAATAACTAGTTACAAAATACATATCATATTCTAAGTACTAACCATAACCCATAAAACCAAAATGCACATACATTCTAAGCCAAGAAGATGAAATCTTTGGGTCACGCGATGGTTGATCCAACAACCTCTTTAATAGTGGACATCTCTAAATTTGGTCTGAATAAAAAAGCTTCCGGTTCCAATGCTATATTCACCCATACTTTCCAGCATCAGGTCCAAGCTTTATGAAGTGTATCGAAGAATTATGATCGACGCTTGCTATGGTTCCTTCTGCAACTACGTTCTTCTGCCAACTCCATAACTTGCACTTTTTTTGATCAAATTTTCGGAAATATCGTGATCATGAATCTGCAAATTGTTACTATCACGGTGTGACTACAAGCAAACAAAAAACCGTTAACACTTGTGAAATAAGATAGGCAGTCATAAACAATATGAATGCAACAACTATTAAATAAATGAGAGTTATCTTAGCTTCCAGGAGAGATTGACTCTTTGAAACATAAAAAATCATAATGTTTGATGTTGTGAACATGAAAGATGTTTAAAATGCAGAAAACAGAACCTTTTACTATTTTCTTGTTTGGCAATTAATCAACCACCTCCTGGAAAACAAAATACTCCCAATAACTAAATGCTGTGAACATTCATTGTTTCAGATTGGTTAAATATATAATCTGCTATAAATATATAATATACTAGTGTCTCCCCAATACACTTACATAAATTATTGTATTGATTAACAATTATAACTTGAAAAATATACGTTTGAATAACTGCATATAATTTTGGGTGTAGAACCTGAAGAAAATAATTAGGTTTGTATGTGTTACATACAAATAGGATATTCAAATACAGCTCAACGGTTAAAAATTTGTGGACCTTGATCCTGGTTCGATTACTTTGTGCTGTGCAGGTTATGATGGTCATTAAAGTTGTGGGAAAACTGACAAGCGGGAATTAATTTAAAAGGACAAATTATGTAACCTTAGCTTTATATACATTGAACTTCTAATACATCTTTGGATCTAATTGTATATGTTGATAAAGTCCATTTTAGGTCTGAAAATGAATGTTAAACCATGGACTCTAATTACAAATATGTTGTGCTGAGCTTTGATTCATCGTTGCAATTTTGTATAATTTGCTACATAGCCAAACACATCAAATTTCTCTATTTTACATTATTAAGAGAAATGAAGTGAACCGTTGCCTTTGCTATACTAGAAAGCACAATCCACATCACCAAGATTATAAGCCATCAGATCTAGCATCATCCAACGGCTCACAATAGCAATCCGGAACAATTTCTCTTATAGGTTATTGGGCCTAGCCCAAACTAGTATAAATACTGTTTTACATTCTATATTCGTGTAATGAGAAAACTGTAATACAATTCATATTTCATAATCAGTTTGTACAGCTTTGTTCAATCAAGAAAAGTATTTCTACTTTCAAAACTTAAACTGTTTCAGAATTCTTATATGGTATCAGAGCCATAGCTTCAAAGCATCATCGGCTATCACCTAATCCACCAATTTTCTTTTGCTTGTCTTACCCATCAAAAAGATCTCATCATCTGGGTATACAGTAACTTACCCAAGCAAAGAAAAAGGAAGAAAGCTATCACCGCTATCCAAGAAATTCAAATTTCATTCAAGATCGAAGAAATTTAAATTCTGGTGACGGCTCATACCTTTCCTCTCTAAAAAAGAAAAGCCAGTAAGCTACTGTTTGTTCAACTTCCTCAATACTTGCCTCGCCATCAGTTGAATTGGCTGCAAGAAGTGAAGTATCTTCTGTTCTTGAAAGCTTTTTCATTCAAGAACCACTATCTTGGTCTTCATCAGCATCATGGCACAAGATCTGAACTCAGCAACCTCAAATATTGGCAATGGATCACAGGAAACCCAGACCACTGCCGAAAGCCTCATCAAAACTGTGATTAGCCCACATAACCAATTAGTCACAGCCCGTCTCAATACTGACAACTATCTGCTATGGAAATTGCAAATCAAAATAGCACTGCAAGGGTATGGCCTTGAAGAATACATTCTTGGCACCATTCAAGCACCACCTGCTTTCATCACTAAAGAAGACAAAACAATAAGCAATGATGAATATGCAAAATATTTCAGACAAGATAGGTTAATCTGCTCATGGCTGCTATCATCTATCGATACAAAACTACTGTCAGATGTCATCGACTTTCAAAATGCTCATGAAATATGGTTAACTATTGAAAGAGTATTCAATACTCAATCTTCAGCAAAGGTTCTGTTCTACAAGAAGCAATTACACAACATCAAGAAAGATGATCTTAATATGAGGGACTACTTATCAAAAATAAAGAATATATGTGATTTACTGGCCTCTACAAATAACAGAATATCATCATCAGATCATCTCATTATAATACTAAGTGGCCTACCAGCAGAATATGAGTCTGTTGTGGCAGTACTCACCTCAAAAAGGAATCAACCATCCATTGATGAAGTGCACTCAATTCTACTGGCACATGAAGCCAGACTGGGAATCAATAAGCCTCAAGAAGCAGAACTGAATGTTAACTTTGTTGCAAAAGGAAGAGGAACAAACAGTTATAATAGGAATGAGCAACAAAATCAAAGAGGTGGTGGCAGATTTGGTCGTAGCAGAGGAAGAGGCAGATGGAATAACAACTTCAAACCAAAATGCCAAATATGTGAAAGAACTGGGCACACTGCAGCTAAGTGCTACTTCAGATTGAATCTAAACTATGTTCCAGGTCAGAACAACAACAGTCAAAGAAACCCAAATGCAAACATAGCACAAAGCCAAAATGACACAGATGGGCAAAATTCAGAAAAAGGAGACTTTGAAAATTCTGAAGGCAGGAATGACGAGGACTGGTATCCTGACTCTGGGGCAACAAATCACATCACCAACAATCTAAGCAACTTAAATCTTGGAAACAAAGAATACAAAGGTATGAATTCTATACATATGGGCAATGGCAAGTCTATAGCAATAACACACACTGGTAAAACATACATCATGGGAAAAAGAAAGTTGTATTTGAATAACTTGCTAAGAGCTCCACAAATAAAAAAGAATTTATTAAGTGTGTCAACATTTTCTATAGACAATAAAGTATTCTTTGAATTTTACCCTGATCACTGCACTGTTAGAGACATTAACACCAAACAAATGCTTTTGCAGGGTAGATTACATAAAGGGCTATACAAATTCTGTTTGGACAAACCAGAAAACCCTGATATTGAAACATGGTGTAATAATTCTGAATGTAGAAACACTGTTGTACTTGATTTGTGGCACAGTAAACTTGGTCATCCAGATATTAATATAGTCAAGCATGTGTTGAGAAATAATAATGTTTCTTTTACTAATAACACTGTACCATATGTTTGCACACGCTGTCAAATGGGAAAGAGTCACAAACAACCCTTTCCCAATTCTGAAACTATGTATCACAGACTACTTGACTTAGTGGCAGCTGACTTGTGGGGTCCTGCACCCATAATAGTTGATTATGGATATAAGTATTACATATCATTCATTGATGCTTATTCTAAACATGTTTGGATATATTTTCTGAAATCAAAGGCTGAAACTGCTAATATTGTAAAACAATTTATCACTTTATCAGAAAAACAAACTGGTAACCAGCTTAAAGTTTTTCAAACTGATGGTGGCACTGAATTTATGCCTTTAAAAGATTTCTTTAAAGAAAAAGGGATTTTTCATAGAATTACTTGTCCCCATACATCTGAATAGAATGGTATAATAGAAAGAAGACATAGGCAAATAGTGGAAACTGGTCTAACTATATTAGCTCAGGCTCATATGTCTCAAAAATTCTGGTCTGAAGCTTTTGCTACTTCTGTGTATCTGATAAACAGATTACCTACCAAAATACTTAATTTAAGATGCCCCTTGGAGGTACTGTTTAATATAAAGCCAGATTACAAGTTCATAAAAACCTTTGGGTGTTTATGTTTCCCATGTCTTAGGCCATATAACACACACAAACTCAACTTTAGATCTACACCTTGTACATTTATTGGGTATGCACCAAACCAAAAGGGTTACAAATGTCTAAATGAACATGGAAAAATTATCATCTCTAGACATGTAGTGTTCAATGAAAAGGTTTTTCCTTTTAAAGAGAAACCATAAAAACTACAAATAAGGTATATAATTCAAAAGAATGCATACCTGCCATCCCAATCATAGCAGAACAGACTGCTCCAATAAGAAATCAAAACAGCAGCAAAAGCCTGGAAAGCAGCCCAGACTCACAGCACTTGTCGTCCAAAACTGGACCAGAGGTAAGTGAATCCTCTACACCTGTTCAACTATCTCAACCAGAGGTAAGTGAAAATTCAACTCACTCTCCTCATGAGCAGAATGTTAACCAAGGTACAACTGAAACTATCTATGAAACTTCTGAAAGACCTGGGCATCCCATGGTAACTAGATCCAAGAGTGGTATATTTAAACCAAAGATTTACAATATCACTCTAGATCAAGAAGAACCAAGCAATTTTCATCAAGCATTAGAAAACAACAACTGGAAGAATGCTATGATAGAAGAATATAATGCCTTGATAAAAAATAAAACGTGGTCACTTATCAAAGCACCAAGAGATAAAAATATAGTGGGATGCAAATGGACCTTTAGACTCAAAAGAAATGTTGATGGTACAGTTTCAAGGTATAAGGTAAGATTGGTTGCAAAGGGTTACTCACAACAGAGTGGGTTTGATTTCAATGAAACCTTTTCACCTGTTGTGAAGCCCACAACTATAAGAACAGTCATAACTATTGCCTTACACAAAAACTGGACCATCAGACAAATTGACATCAATAATGCTTTCTTAAATGGTGTTTTGCAGGAGGAAGTCTACATGGAACAACCTCATGGCTTTCAAAAACAAGGAGAACTTGTCTGCAAGTTAAACAAAGCTATCTATGGTCTAAAGCAAGCCCCAAGAGTGTGGTTTGAAAAATTGAAAACCACTCTCATGAGTCTCAACTACAACTCAACAAAATCTGATATCTCTTTGTTTACTAAATTTCATAACAACTCTATAACATATGTTCTTATATATGTGGATGATTTTATTATTACAGGAAGCAGTAATGAAGAAATCAACAACCTAGTCAAACATCTAGATAATGAATTCTCTGTAAAAGACTTGGGCACACTTAACTACTTCCTGGGCATTGAAGCAAAGAGAACATCAGATAATATCATGCAATTAAATCAGAAAAAATACATTGAGGAAATTCTGCTCAAAGCAAAGATGGACAAAGCCAATCCTATTTCCACACCCATGATCACAAACAACCAGTTATCAAAATATAAGGGTGAAGCTATATCAAATGACGCTCAATATAAGAGCATAGTTGGTGCACTACAATATGTGACTATTACTAGACCAGAAATCACTTTCAGTGTCAACAAAGCCAGTCAATTCATGCAACAACCTACTGATGAACATTGGAAACTGGTCAAAAGAATATTAAGATATTTAAAAGGCACGTTAAATATGGGGTTAATCATGAAAGCAAGCAATAATCTACAAATAACAGGGTATGAAGATTCAGACTAGGCAAATGACCTTGATGATAGAAGATCAACAAGTGGCTACTGCATATTTCTTGGTGATAATCCCGTATCGTGGAGCTCAAAAAAACAAACTACAGTAGCAAGATCCAGCAGTGAAGCTGAGTACAGAAGTGTAGCTAATGCTACTGCAGAAATCATGTGGATTGAATCCCTACTTAAGGAACTACAAGTAAAGCTCAACAGAAAATCTGTTATATGGTGTGATAATCTCAGTACAGTTCATCTCACAGCTAATCCAATACTTCATTCACGCACAAAGCAGATGGAATTAGACATGTACTTTGTACGAGAGCAAGTTAACAAAGGAAACCTCAGCGTTCAACACTTACCATCTACTTACCAGATAGCAGATACGCTAACTAAACCTTTGTCCAAGCTCAACTTCATCAGACTCAGAGAAAAGCTCGGAGTAGGTAGCTGTGAAATCAGATCTAACAAGTCTCCCACAAGTTCTGGAGATCCTACTCAAGAACTTACAAGAGAAGAAGAGCAAGAGGAGCATCAAATCTCTCTTGCCATTTTCCAACCTTCGAAGGTCACAAATCAGTAATTTTACTCGTGCCGCCATTATTTCTCAAACCCTAGAGGAACTAGGGTTTGCGGGGGAGTATTAAGAGAAATGAAGTGAACCGTTGCCTTTGCTATACTAGAAAGCACAATCCACATCACCAAGATTATAAGCCATCAGATCTAGCATCATCCAACGGCTCACAATAGCAATCCGGAACAGTTTCTCTTATAGGTTATTGGGCCTAGCCCAAACTAGTATAAATACTGTTTTACATTCTGTATTCGTGTAATGAGAAAACTGTAATACAATTCATATTTCATAATCAGTTTGTACAGCTTTGTTCAATCAAGAAAAGTATTTCTACTTTCAAAACTTAAATTGTTTCAGAATTCTTATATACATGGAACGTTTCTGTTGTTTTTCAACTCTTATTTTAACATTTATAATAACTGAAACTACAAGTTGCTTGTTTGCACGTTGTTGGACTACTAAGGACTCTACTTCAATCTTCTATAAAATTTAGTCCATTTGTCATGCAATTATGGAATCAACGGCCATTTTGCTTTTTTTAAGGACGAAATCCATTTTTCAAGTACTGAGTTTACCCAAAAAATTTCTTTTCGAATCAATTACTGTGTTTGGGTCCAATATATAACGATGATTGGTTATATCAACACCACAGAACCCTAATTTCGATCATTTCCTGCGCAAGTCTTCTTTACTTTTAGTCAAGGATCGAATCACTATGTTAATCATCTCATTTCTGTTAGCAAATTGAATGAGAAAGTGTTTAGGAAAGAGAAAGATAGTTTGGTATTGTGTGTATTGAAACAAAGTCCCACATAGTGGAATATTTGTTTCAATACCACCATATATACTACAACTCAATATACTAAATCAAAAGAAAAGAAGAAGTAGACATGAAAACTTGTGGCAAGTGGGCTTTGGGCGTCATATTAATATTAAAATGTCAAAGATTGGGCCTTGGGCTGGTCCGTTTCATCCTGGTAAACAAATTGCTAACATCTGTGAACTACGTACGTCTACTGGACTCGGACGCTTTAATCGGTAATACCTTTTCAGACAGATCTAGTCACGCTTTTTGGTGTTACAATTTCTCAAACCTAATTGACAAACTAGTGACAGTTTTTGCCGTTACTATTTCTGCATTATTTTATAACTGTTTCTGAAGTTACAATTTGGTTTCGTAACACTTTCCGGTAGTTGCGAATAACAATCTTGAAACAATATTGATTGTTGTAGACGACGATGTCTCAAAATAGCAACAACAATAACGCCGCACCTACGCAGACGGTGACAAATGCTCAGTCGGTGCCTCTGCTTCCGACAATGGCACTGACTCATGGAGAAAGGCCAGAAAAGTTCAATGGGACGGACTTCAAGCGTTGGCAACAGAAGATGTTATTTTATCTAACAACATTAGGCCTCGCCAAGTTTCTAACCGAAGATGCTCCTGAAGTTTCCAAACTCGAACCCCATGCAATCAAAGTGGAGGCCGCAAATGTTTGGAAAAATTCAGACTTTATGTGTAAAAACTATATTCTTAGTGGTCTGGACAATAGCCTCTACAATGTCTATTGTACTGTTGCAACATCCCAGGAGCTCTGGACGGCCTTGGATAGAAAGTACAAAACTGAAGATGCAGGCATGAAGAAATTCATCGCTGGCAAATTTCTCGACTTCAAAATGGTAGATTCAAAGACTGTGATCAACCAGACTCAAGAACTACAACTGATCATCCGTCAACTGCAGGACGAACTGATGATACTTAGCGAATCTTTCCAGGTTGCCGCAACCATTGAGAAACTTCCTCAATCATGGAAGGACTTCAAAAATTACCTTAAGCATAAGCGTAAGAAAATGAAAATGGAAGAACTCATAGTTCGTCTACGAATTGAGGAAGATAATAGAAATTCTGAGAAAAGGATCTCTCAGAATATGGCTGCCAAAGCAAATATTGTTGAGTCAGATAAACCTAACAAGAGAAAACGTGAGAATGCGCCTCAGAAGTCGAAGAAGAAATTTCAAGGTTCTTGCCATAACTGTGGAAAGAAGGGACATAAAGCAGCTGAATGTCGCGCTACCAAAAAGAAGAAATCAGAAGCAAATACGGCTGAACTTACAGATGGCATTTCTGATATGGATTTATGTGCAGTAATATCAGAATGCAACCTTGTTGGTAATTCAAAAGAATGGTTTGTAGACACAGGTGCCACTCGACACATATGTGCAAATAAGTGGATGTTTACAACTTATAAAACTTCAACTGATGATGAACAACTTTTCATGGGAAATTCATCTGTATCAAAGGTCGAAGGCAAGGGAAAAATTGTGCTGAAACTAACTTCTGGAAAGGAACTTACTTTAAGTGATGTTCTCCATGTTCTAGAAATTTGCAAGAACCTGATTTCAGGGTCGTTACTCAGCAAGCACGGATTCAAATTAACTTTTGTGGCTGATAAGTTTGTATTATCAAAGAATGGAGTGTATGTAGGAAGAGGATATGTGTGTGATGTTTTATTTAAAGAAAATGTAACCACTATTGTACCAAACACTGATATGAATAAAAGTGAATCTTCTGCTTATATTGTTGACTCTTCGAACATATGGCATTCTAGATTAGGGCATGTAAATTTTGATACATTGCGAAAATTAATTAATCTAGATTTTATACCAAAATGTAACATAGACTCCAACTATAAATGTCAAATTTGTGCAGAAGCAAATTTGACAAGAACCTCATTTCATCATGTTGAACGAGAAACTGAACCTCTAGATCTAATACATACAGATGTATGTGATTTGAAAATGTGTCAAACTAGAGGCGGAAAAAGGTATTTCATTACCTTTATTGATGATTGTACTAGGTACTGTCATGTGTATCTCCTTAGAAGCAAGGATGAAGCATTCGATATGTTTAAACAGTATAAAGTAGAAGTTGAGAATCAACTCAACAAGAAAATTAAAGCTTTAAGAAGTGATAGAGGAGGAGAATATGAATTTCCTTTTGAAGAATTTTGCGCTGAGCATGGCATTATACACCAAACTACAGCACCATATTCTCCTCAATCCAATGGTATAGCCGAACGGAAAAATAGAACTCTTAAAGAAATGATGAATGCTTTATTAATAAGCTCTGGACATCCAGATAACTTTTGGGGAGAAGATATTCTTTCGGCAAATCATATTTTAAATAAAATACCACGAAAGAAAACATCCAATTCTCCTCATGAACTCTGGAAAAATAGACCAGCATCCTACAAATACTTAAAAGTGTGGGGGTGTCTTGCTAAAGTAGAGATACCTAAACCAAAGAAGGTCAAGATAGTACCAAAAACAATTGATTGTGTATTCACTGGATATGCACAAAATAGTGCTGCTTATCGATTTTTAGTACACAAATCTGGAATTGATGATATTCATGAAAATACCATCATTGAGTCGAGAAGTGCAAGATTTTTCGAACATATATTCCCTTTAAAGCAGGGCACTAACAGTGATACTCATAAGAGACCAAGGGAAGATGAAATCTCCAATTCTCTTGAGGATACTGAAGATAACCTTCAGCAAATTAGTGCTGATCAACAAGTGGAGGAACCAAGAAGAAGTAAAAGGTCTAGAACCTTAAAAACCTTTGGACCAGACTTCTATACCTTTATGTTAGAAGATGATCCATTGACATACAAACAAGCTATGTCCTCCAGCGATGCCCCCTACTGGAAAGAGGCTATTAACAATGAGATAGAATCCATTATGGCTAATCATACCTGGGAGTTAGTTGATTTACCTCAAGGATGCAAGACCTTAGGTAATAAATGGGTATTTAAAAAGAAATTGAAACCTGATGGTTCAATAGACAAGTACAAAGCTCGTCTTGTAGTCCAAGGATTCAGACAAAAGGAAGAACTGGACTATTTTGATACATATTCACCAGTGACAAGGATAACATCAATTAGGATGCTTATTGCAATCGCGTCCATACTTGATTTAGAAATACATCAAATGGATGTAAAAACTGCATTTTTGAATGGTGAACTAGAGGAAGAAATATATATGAAGCAACCTGAAGGGTTTTTGAGCTATGGGAAGGAAAATAAAGTATGCAAATTAGTAAAGTCGCTTTATGGTCTTAAACAAGCTCCAAAACAATGGTATGAGAAATTTGATGAAACTATGTTATCAATTGGATTCACAATAAATGAATCAGATAAATGTGTCTATATGAAACACACACATTTAGGATATGTCATTGTTTATCTTTATGTCGATGACCTGTTGATCCTAGGAAATAACAAGGCCATAATAACATCTACAAAGGAAATGTTATCCTCTAGATTTGATATGAAAGACCTAGGACTGGCTGATGTGATACTGGGCGTCAAAATTTTGAGAACACCACAGGGATATGCATTATCCCAATCACATTACATCGCCAAGTTACTTGAAAAATTCAAACAATATAATATAACTATTGCAAAACCACCAGTAGATATGAACCAAAATTGGGTGAAGAACACTGGTGATGGTATCTACCAGCTTGAATACTCTCGTATACTAGGAAGTATCATGTATGTTTTGAACTGCACTAGGCCAGACATCGCATACGCTATAAGTAAGCTGAGTAGATTTACCAGCAATCCTGGTAAACATCATTGGAAAGCGATAATCAGAGTTCTAGGATACCTAAAGTATACACAGAACTATGGTCTACACTATACAAACTATCCTTCAACAGTGGAAGGATACAGTGATGCAAATTGGATAACTGGATCACATGATACAAAATATACAAGTGGATATGTGTTCACATTAGGAAATGGAGCAATATCATGGAAATCGTCCAAACAGACTTATATAGCTAGATCTACGATGGAATTAGAGTTTATTGCACTAGATAAGACCGCAGAAGAAGCAGACTGGCTTCGAAGTTTCTTGGAAGATATTCCAAATTGGAGCAAACATGTGCCTCCAATATGTATACATTGTGATAGTCAATCAGCAATTGGAAGAGCTAATAGTACACTATACAATGGTAAATCTAGGCATATTCGTCGTAGACATAAAACAATAAGACAACTTCTCTCTAATGGAGTTATCACTATAGACTACATAAGGTCTAAAGATAACATAGCGGATCCACTAACAAAAGGCTTTCCAAGAGAGAAAGTTCAAACCTTATCGATGGGAATGGGGTTAAGGCCCATAAACTAAAAGTTTTTCTAAAATGGAAACCCCACCTACTTGACTGGAGATCCCAAAATCTAGGTTCAAAGGGACAACTAAGTTTAAGAGAAACTTGATAGCACTGTTACACTCAAACCATTCCTATGATAAGCCAGTGCTTTATTTATTGGAAAATAGGATAAGTATTGATACTTTTAATGATGACTGTACTTGAGGAATTGTGAATTCCATTTACAGAATCACCTACGTAAGTGCGAAGGCGCCGCTTCAAAGAGAATTATGAGGCCAAATTCTCTAAGCACTTATGAGACCAGGCAGGTGTTCATGGAAAAAACGAACACATACAGAGAACAAAGGATTATAAGAAACATTTGTCGTGTGTTATCTATTGTAGAATTACACAAAAGGCTTACAGTTCATGGACATTCTATGTCTACTGATTCGCCTATAATCCAAATAGGTAAACACTAGGAAAGTTCAAGGCCCCTGTGCTACTTTAACCGATACGATAAATGTCTCATGAAACTATGAACAACTACTCATTCATGTGGGGGATTGTTAGCAAAATGAATGAGAAAGTGTTTAGGGAAGAGAAAGATAGTTTGGTATTGTGTGTATTGAAACAAAGTCCCACATAGTAGAATATTTGTTTCAATACCACCATATATACTACAACTCAATTTACTAAATCAAAAGAAAAGAAGAAGTAGACATGAAGACTTGTGGCAAGTGGGCTTTGGGCGTCATATTAATATTAAAATGTCAAAGATTGGGCCTTGGGGTTCTTGGGGTCTCGTGATTTGATGGGCCTCCGCCTGCTGCGCTGAAGCGGCTACTTTTGAACTTCAAAATTAGAACGTTGTGCCTGTGCGCACGCTTCTGTCGGTTAAAGGGTTAATTCGTTTCTTCATTCTCTTCCTCTTCCCAGAACTCTTTCGCAGTTCAATAATCTCTTTAGTTCGTCGGCGCTCCGTCTGCAACCACCACGCGGCGGGGCTGGTCTGTTTCATCCTGGGAAACAAATTGCTAACATCTGTGAACTACGTACGGCGGCAATATTGTTTCAAGGAAACAGTTTCTACTGGAATCGGACGCTTTAATCGGTAATACCTTTTCAGACAGATCTAGTCACGCTTTCTGGCGTTACTATTTCTCAAACCTAATTGACAAATTAGTGACAATTTTGGCCGTTACTATTTCTGCATTATTTTATAACTGTTGTTGAAGTTACAATTTGGTTTCGTAACACTTTCAGGTAGTTGCGAATAACAATCTTGAAACAATATTGATTGTTGTAGACGACGATGTCTCAAAATAGCAACAACAATAACGCTGCACCTACGCAGACGGTGACAAATGCTCAGCCGGCGCCTCTGCTTCCGACAATGGCACTGACTCATGGAGAAAGGCCAGAAAAGTTCAACGGGACGGACTTCAAGCGTTGGCAACAGAAGACGTTGTTTTATCTAACAACGTTAGGCCTCGCCAAGTTTCTAACCGAAGATGCTCCTGAAGTTTCCGAACTCGAACCCCATGCAATCAAAGTGGAGGCCGCAAATGTTTGGAAAAATTCAGACTTTATGTGTAAAAACTATATTCTCAATGGTCTGGACAATAGCCTCTACAATGTCTATTGTACTATTGCAACATCCAAGGAGCTCTGGACGGCCTTGGATAGAAAGTACAAAACTGAAGATGCAGGCATGAAGAAATTCATCGCTGGCAAATTTCTCGACTTCAAAATGGTAGATTCAAAGACTGTGATCAACCAGACTCAAGAACTACAACTGATCATCCGTCAACTGCAGGACGAACGGATGATACTTAGCGAATCTTTCCAGGTTGCCGCAACCATTGAGAAACTTCCTCAATCATGGAAGGACTTCAAAAATTACCTTAAGCATAAGCGTAAGAAAATGAAAATGGAAGAACTCATAGTTCGTCTATGAATTGAGGAAGATAATAGGAATTCTGAGAAAAGGATCTCTTAGAATATGGCTGCCAAAGCAAATATTGTTGAGTCAGATAAACCTAACAAGAGAAAACGTAAGAATGCGCCTCAGAAGTCGAAGAAGAAATTTCAAGGTTCTTGCCATAACTGTGGAAAGAAGGGACATAAAGCAGCTGAATGTCGCGCTCCCAAAAAGAAGAAATCAGAAGCAAATACGGCTGAACTTACAGATGGCATTTCTGATATGGATTTATGTGCAGTAATATCAGAATGCAACCTTGTTGGTAATTCAAAAGAATGGTTTGTAGACACAGGTGCCACTCGACACATATGTGCAAATAAGTGGATGTTTACAACTTATAAAACTGCAACTGATGATGAACAATTTTCATGGAAAATTCATCTGTATCAAAGGTCGAAGGCAAGGGAAAAATTGTGCTGAAACTAACTTCTGGAAAGGAACTAACTTTAAGTGACGTTCTCCATGTTCCAGAAATTCGCAAGAACCTGATTTCAGGGTCGTTACTCAGCAAGCACGGATTCAAATTAACTTTTGTGGCTGATAAGTTTGTATTATCAAAGAATGGAGTGTATGTAGGAAGAGGATATGTGTGTGATGGTTTGTTTAAAGCAAATGTAACCACTATTGTACCAAACGCTGATATGAATAAAAGTGAATCTTCTGCTTATATTGTTGACTCTTCGAACATATGGCATTCTAGATTAGGGCATGTAAATTTTGATACATTGCGAAAAATAATCAATCTAGATTTTATAACAAAATGTAACATAGACTCCAACTATAAATGTCTAATTTGTGCAGAAGCAAATTTGACAAGAACCTCGTTTCATCATGTTGAACGAGAAACTGAACCTCTAGATCTAATACATACAGATGTATGTGATTTGAAAATGTGTCAAACTAGAGGCGGAAAAAGGTATTTCATTACCTTTATTGATGATTGTACTAGGTACTGTCATGTGTATCTCCTTAGAAGCAAGGATGAAGCATTCGATATGTTTAAACAGTATAAAGCAGAAGTTGAGAATCAACTCAACAAGAAAATTAAAGCTTTAAGAAGTGATAGAGGAGGAGAATATGAATTTCCTTTTGAAGAATTTTGCGCTGAGCATGGCATTATACACCAAACTACAGCACCATATTCTCCTCAATCCAACGGTATAGCCGAACGGAAAAATAGAACTCTTAAAGAAATGATGAATGCTTTATTAATAAGCTCTGGACTACCAGATAACTTTTGGGGAGAAGCTATTCTTTCGGCAAATCATATTTTAAATAAAATACCACGAAAGAAAACATCCAAGTCTCCTCATGAACTCTGGAAAAATAGACCACCATCCTACAAATACTTAAAAGTGTGGGGGTGTCTTGCTAAAGTAGAGATACCTAAACCAAAGAAGGTCAAGATAGGACCAAAAACAATTGATTGTGTATTCATTGGATATGCACAAAACAGTGCTGCTTATCGATTTTTAGTACACAAATCTGGAATTGATGACATTCATGAAAATACCATCATTGAGTCGAGAAATGCAAGATTTTTCGAACATATATTCCCTTTAAAGCAGGGCACTGACAGTGATACTCATAAGAGACCAAGGGAAGATGAAATCTCCAATTCTCTTGAGGATACTGAAGATAACCTTCAGCAAATTAGTGCTGATCAACAAGTGGAGGAACCAAGAAGAAGTAAAAGGTCTAGAACCTCAAAAACCTTTGGACCAGACTTCTATACCTTTATGTTAGAAGATGATCCATTGACATACAAACAAGCTATGTCCTCCAGCGATGCCCCATACTGGAAAGAGGTATTAACAATGAGATAGAATCCATTATGGCTAATCATACCTGGGAGTTAGTTGATTTACCTCAAGGATGCAAGACCTTAGGTAATAAATGGGTATTTAAAAAGAAATTGAAACCTGATGGTTCAATAGACAAGTACAAAGCTCGTCTTGTAGTCCAAGGATTCAGACAAAAGGAAGAACTGGACTATTTTGATACATATTCACCAGTGACAAGGATAACATCAATTAGGATGCTTATTGCAATCGCGTCCATACTTGATTTAGAAATACATCAAATGGGTGTAAAAACTGCATTTTTGAATGGTGAACTAGAGGAAGAAATATATATGAAGCAACCTGAAGGGTTTCTAAGCTATGGAAAGGAAAATAAAGTATGCAAATTAGTAAAGTCGCTTTATGGTCTTAAACAAGCTCCAAAACAATGGTATGAGAAATTTGATGAAACTATGTTATCAATTGGATTCACAATAAATGAATCAGATAAATGTGTCTATATGAAACACACACATTTAGGATATGTCATTGTTTGTCTTTATGTCGATGACCTGTTGATCCTAGGAAATAACAAGGCCATAATAACATCTACAAAGGAAATGTTATCCTCTAGATTCGTTATGAAAGACCTAGGACTGGCTGATGTGATACTGGGCGTCAAAATTTTGAGAACACTACAGGGATATGCATTATCCCAATCACATTACATCGCCAAGTTACTTGAAAAATTCAAACAATATAATATAACTATTGCAAAATCACCAGTAGATATGAACCAAAATTGGGTGAAGAACACTGGTGATGGTATCTACCAGCTTGAATACTCTCGTATACTAGGAAGTATCATGTATGTTATGAACTGCACTAGGCCAGACATCGCATACGCTGTAAGTAAGCTGAGTAGGTTTACAAGCAATCCTGGTAAACGTCAATGGAAAGCGATAATCAGAGTTCTAGGATACCTAAAGTATACACAGAACTATGGTCTACACTATACAAACTATCCTTCAACAGTGGAAGGATACAGTGATGCAAATTGGATAACTGGATCACATGATACAAAATCTACAAGTGGATATGTGTTCACATTAGGAAATGGAGCAATATCATGGAAATCGTCCAAACAGACTTATATAGCTAGATCTACGATGGAATTAGAGTTTATTGCACTAGATAAGACCGCAGAAGAAGCAGACTGGCTTCGAAGTTTCTTGGAAGATATTCCATATTGGAGCAAACATGTGCCTCCAATATGTATACATTGTGATAGTCAATCAGCAATTGGAAGAGCTAATAGTACACTATACAATGGTAAATCTAGGCATATTCGTCGTAGACATAAAACAATAAGACAACTTCTCTCTAATGGAGTTATCACTATAGACTACATAAGGTCTAAAGATAACATAGCGGATCCACTAACAAAAGGCTTGCCAAGAGAGAAAGTTCAAACCTTATCGATGGGAATGGGGTTAAGGCCCATAAACTAAAAGTTTTTCTAAAATGGAAACCCCACCTACTTGACTGGAGATCCCAAAATCTAGGTTCAAAGGGACAACTAAGTTTAAGAGAAACTTGATAGCTCTGTTACACTCAAACCATTCCTATGATAAGCCAATGCTTTATTTATTGGAAAATAGGAAAAGTATTGATACTTTTAATGATGACTGTACTTGAGGAATTGTGAATTCCCTTTACAGAATCACCTACGTAAGTGCGAAGGCGCCGCTTCAAAGAGAATTATGAGGCCAAATTCTCTAAGCACTTATGAGACCAAGCAGGTGTTCAAGGCAAAAACGAACACATACAGAGAACGAAGGATTATAAGAAACATTTGTCGTGTGTTATCTATTGTAGAATTACACAAAAGACTTACAGTTCAAGCACATTCTATGTCTACTGATTCGCCTGTAATTCAAATAGGTAAACACTAGGAAAGTTCAAGGCCCTTGTGCTACTTTAACCGATACGATAAATGTCTCGTGAAACTATGAACAACTACTCATTCATGTGGGGGATTGTTAGCAAAATGAATTAGAAAGTGTTTAGGGAAGAGAAAATAGTTTGGTATTGTGTGTATTGAAACAAAGTCCCACATAGTAGAATATTTGTTTCAATACCACCATATACACTACAACTCAATATACTAAATCAAAAGAAAAGAAGAAGTAGACATGAAGACTTGTGGCAAGTGGGCTTTGGGCGTCATATTAATATTAAAATGTCAAAGGTTGGGCCTTGGGCCTTGTGCCTTGGGGCTCTTGGGGTCTCGTGATTTGATGGGCCTCCGCCTGATGCGCTAAAACGGCTACTTTTGAACTTCAAAATTAGAACGTTGCGCCTGTGCGCACGCGTCTGTCGGTTAAAGGGTTAATTCGTTTCTTCATTCTCTTCCTCTTCCCAGAACTCTGTTCGCAGTTCAATAATCTCTTCAGTTCGTCGGCGCTCCATCTGCAACCACCACGCGGCGGGGCTGGTCCGTTTCATCCTGGGAAACAAATTGGTAACATCTGTGAACTACGTACGACGGCAATTTTGTTTTAAGGAAACAGTTTCTACTGGACTCGGACGCTTTAATCGGTAATACCTTTTCAGACAGATCTAGTCACGCTTTTTGGTTTTACAATTTCTCAAACCTAATTGACAAATTAGTGATAATTTTTGCCGTTACTATTTCTGCATTATATTATAACTGTTGCTGAAGTTACAATTTGGTTTCGTAACACTTTCCGGTAGTTGCGAATAACAATCTTGAAACAATATTGATTGTTGTAGACGACGATGTCTCAAAATAGCAACAACAATAACGCTGCATCTACGCAGACGGTGACAAATGCTCAGCCGGCGCCTCTGCTTCCGACAATGGCACTGACTCATGGAGAAAGGCCAGAAAAGTTCAACGGGACAGACTTCAAGCGTTGGCAACAGAAGATGCTGTTTTATCAAACAACATTAGGCCTCGCCAAGTTTCTAACCGAAGATGCTCCTGAAGTTTCCAAACTCGAACCCCATACAATCAAAGTGGAGGCCGCAAATGTTTGGAAAAATTCAGACTTTATGTGTAAAAACTATATTCTCAATGGTCTGGACAATAGCCTCTACAATGTCTATTGTACTGTTGCAACATCCAAGGAGCTCTGGACGGCCTTGGATAGAAAGTACAAAACTGAAGATGCAGGCATGAAGAAATTCATCGCTGGCAAATTTCTCGACTTCAAAATGGTAGATTCAAAGACTGTGATCAACCAGACTCAAGAACTACAACTGATCATCCGTCAACTGCAGGACGAACGGATGATACTTAGCGAATCTTTCCAGGTTGCCGCAACCATTGAGAAACTTCCTCAATCATGGAAGGACTTCAAAAATTACCTTAAGCATAAGCGTAAGAAAATGAAAATGGAAGAACTCATAGTTCGTCTATGAATTGAGGAAGATAATAGGAATTCTGAGAAAAGGATCTCTTAGAATATGGCTGCCAAAGCAAATATTGTTGAGTCAGATAAACCTAACAAGAGAAAACGTGAGAATGCGCCTCAGAAGTCGAAGAAGAAATTTCAAGGTTCTTGCCATAACTGTGGAAAGAAGGGACATAAAGCAGCTGAATGTCGCGCTCCCAAAAAGAAGAAATCAGAAGCAAATACGGCTGAACTTACAGATGGCATTTCTGATATGGATTTATGTGCAGTAATATCAGAATGCAACCTTGTTGGTAATTCAAAAGAATGGTTTGTAGACACAGGTGCCACTCGACACATATGTGCAAATAAGTGGATGTTTACAACTTATAAAACTGCAACTGATGATGAACAATTTTCATGGGAAATTCATCTGTATCAAAGGTCGAAGGCAAGGGAAAAATTGTGCTGAAACTAACTTCTGGAAAGGAACTTACTTTAAGTGACGTTCTCCATGTTCCAGAAATTCGCAAGAACCTGATTTCAGGGTCGTTACTCAGCAAGCACGGATTCAAATTAACTTTTGTGGCTGATAAGTTTGTATTATCAAAGAATGGAGTGTATGTAGGAAGAGGATATGTGTGTGATGGTTTGTTTAAAGCAAATGTAACCACTATTGTACCAAACGCTGATATGAATAAAAGTGAATCTTCTGCTTATATTGTTGACTCTTCGAACATATGGCATTCTAGATTAGGGCATGTAAATTTTGATACATTGCAAAAAATAATCAATCTTGATTTTATACCAAAATGTAACATAGACTCCAACTATAAATGTCTAATTTGTGCAGAAGCAAATTTGACAAGAACCTCGTTTCATCATGTTGAACGAGAAACTGAACCTCTAGATCTAATACATACAGATGTATGTGATTTGAAAATGTGTCAAACTAGAGGCGGAAAAAGGTATTTCATTACCTTTATTGATGATTGTACTAGGTACTGTCATGTGTATCTCCTTAGAAGCAAGGATGAAGCATTTGATATGTTTAAACAGTATAAAGCAGAAGTTGAGAATCAACTCAACAAGAAAATTAAAGCTTTAAGAAGTGATAGAGGAGGAGAATATGAATTTCCTTTTGAAGAATTTTGCGCTGAGCATGGCATTATACACCAAACTACAGCACCATATTCTCCTCAATCCAACGGTATAGCCGAACGGAAAAATATAACTCTTAAAGAAATGATGAATGCTTTATTAATAAGCTCTGGACTGCCAGATAACTTTTGGGGAGAAGCTATTCTTTCGGCAAATCATATTTTAAATAAAATACCACGAAAGAAAACATCCAAGTCTCCTCATGAACTCTGGAAAAATAGACCACCATCCTACAAATACTTAAAAGTGTGGGGGTGTCTTGCTAAAGTAGAGATACCTAAACCAAAGAAGGTCAAGATAGGACCAAAAAAAATTGATTGTGTATTCATTGGATATGCACAAAACAGTGCTGCTTATCGATTTTTAGTACACAAATCTGGAATTGATGATATTCATGAAAATACCATCATTGAGTCGAGAAATGCAAGATTTTTCGAACATATATTCCCTTTAAAGCAGGGCACTGACAGTGATACTCATAAGAGACCAAGGGAAGATGAAATCTCCAATTCTCTTGAGGATACTGAAGATAACCTTCAGCAAATTAGTGCTGATCAACAAGTGGAGGAACCAAGAAGAAGTAAAAGGTCTAGAACCTCAAAAACCTTTGGACCAGACTTCTATACCTTTATGTTAGAAGATGATCCATTGACATACAAACAAGCTATGTCCTCCAGCGATGCCCCCTACTGGAAAGAGGCTATTAACAATGAGATAGAATCCATTATGGCTAATCATAACTGGGAGTTGGTTGATTTACCTCAAGGATGCAAGACCTTAGGTAATAAATGGGTATTTAAAAAGAAATTGAAACCTGATGGTTCAATAGACAAGTACAAAGCTCATCTTGTAGTCCAAGGATTCAGACAAAAGGAAGAACTAGACTATTTTGATACATATTCACCAGTGACAAGGATAACATCAATTAGGATGCTTATTGCAATCGCGTCCATACTTGATTTAGAAATACATCAAATGGATGTAAAAACTGCATTTTTGAATGGTGAACTAGAGGAAGAAATTTATATGAAGCAACCTGAAGGGTTTCTGAGCTATGGAAAGGAAAATAAAGTATGCAAATTAGTAAAATCACTTTATGGTCTTAAACAAGCTCCAAAACAATGGCATGAGAAATTTGATGAAACTATGTTATCAATTGGATTCACAATAAATGAATCAGATAAATGTGTCTATATGAAACACACACATTTAGGATATGTCATTGTTTGTCTTTATGTCAATGACCTGTTGATCCTAGGAAATAACAAGGCCATAATAACATCTACAAAGGAAATGTTATCATCTAGATTCGATATGAAAGACCTAGGACTGGCTGATGTGATACTGGGCGTCAAAATTTTGAGAACAGCACAGGGATATGCATTATCCCAATCACATTACATCGCCAAGTTACTTGAAAAATTCAAACAATATAATATAACTATTGCAAAATCACCAGTAGATATGAACCAAAATTGGGTGAAGAACACTGGTGATGGTATCTACCAGCTTGAATACTCTCGTATACTAGGAAGTATCATGTATGTTATGAACTGCACTAGGCCAGACATCGCATACGTTGTAAGTAAGCTGAGTAGATTTACCAGCAATCCTGGTAAACATCATTGGAAAGCGATAATCAGAGTTCTAGGATACCTAAAGTATACACAGAACTATGGTCTACACTATACAAACTATCCTTCAACAGTGGAAGGATACAGTGATGCAAATTGGATAACTGGATCACATGATACAAAATCTACAAGTGGATATGTGTTCACATTAGGAAATGGAGCATTATCATGGAAATCATCCAAACAGACTTGTATAGCTAGATCTACGATGGAATAAGAGTTTATTGCACTAGATAAGACCGCAGAAGAAGCAGACTGGCTTTGAAGTTTCTTGGAAGATATTACAAATTGGAGAAAACATGTGCCTCCAATATGTATACATTGTGATAGTCAATCAGCAATTGGAAGAGCTAATAGTACACTATACAATGGTAAATCTAGGCATATTCGTCGTAGACATAAAACAATAAGACAACTTCTCTCTAATGGAGTTATCACTATAGACTACATAAGGTCTAAAGATAACATAGTGGATCCACTAACAAAAGGCTTGCCAAGAGAGAAAGTTCAAACCTTATCGATGGGAATGGGGTTAAGGCCCATAAACTAAAAGTTTTTCTAAAATGGAAACCCCACCTAATTGACTGGAGATCCCAAAATCTAGGTTCAAAGGGACAACTAAGTTTAAGAGAAACTTGATAGCACTGTTACACTCAAACCATTCCTATGATAAGCCAGTGCTTTATTTATTGGAAAATAGGATAAGTATTGATACTTTTAATGATGACTGTACTTGAGGAATTGTGAATTCCCTTTACAGAATCACCTACGTAAGTGCAAAGGCGCCGCTTCAAAGAGAATTATGAGGCCAAATTCTCTAAGCACTTATGAGACCAGACAGGTGTTCAAGTCAAAAACGAACACATACGGAGAACGAAGGATTATAAGAAACATTTGTCGTGTGTTATCTATTGTAGAATTACACAAAAGGCTTACAGTTCAAGGACATTCTATGTCTACTGATTCGCCTTTAATCCAAATAGGTAAACACTAGGAAAGTTCAAGGCCCCTGTGCTACTTTAACCGATACAATAAATGTCTCGTGAAACTATGAACAACTACTCATTCATGTGGGGGATTGTTAGCAAAATGAATGAGAAAGTGTTTAGGGAAGAGAAAGATAGTTTGGTATTGTGTGTATTGAAACAAAGTCCAACATAGTGGAATATTTGTTTCAATACCACCATATATACTACAACTCAATATACTAAATTAAAAGAAAAGAAGAAGTAGACATAAAGACTTGTGGCAGTGGGCTTTGGGTCTCATATTAGTATTAAAATGTCAAAGATTGGGCCTTGGGCCTTGGGGCTCTTGGGGTCTCGTGATTTGATGGGCCTCCGCCTGCTGCGTTGAAACGGCTACTTTTGAACTTCAAAATTAGAACGTTGCGCCTGTGCGCACGCGTCTGTCGGTTAAAGGGTCGCAACCTTTCCAACAGTCACGACCGCTCCGGATAGGCACCTCCTCCAGCCTATATATAGGGGTCCACAAAACGAGATTAATAACTGCTAATTAATTCGTTTCTTCATTCTCTTCCTCTTCCCAGAACTCTGTTCACAGTTCAATAATCTCTTCAGTTCGTCGGCGCTCCGTCTGCAACCACCACGCGGCGGGGCTGGTCCGTTTCATCCTGGAAAACAAATTGCTAACATCCGTGAACTATGTACGGCGGCAATATTGTTTCAAGAAAACAGTTTCTACTGGACTCGGACGTTTTAATCGGTAATACCTTTTCAGACAGATCTAGTCACGCTTTTTGGTGTTACAATTTCTCAAACCTAATTGACAAACTAGTGACAATTTTTGCCGTTACTATTTCTGTATTATTTTGTAACTGTTGCTGAAGTTACAATTTGGTTTCGTAACACTTTCCGGTAGTTGCGAATGACAATTTCCACCTACTAAAATCATTGTCGACTACTTTGAGGTTGTGTCCACTACCAGCTTTGTATCTGCAGCTGCAGTCGAAGATGTCGTCTAAGTCGAAGATTTCATGTTTAAATAGATGTTTATATGCCAAGTACCATATATCACAATCAATTAGCTAAATAGTATAGTAGAGAACTTATCTTCGTAAACATGACTTCTTTTGGGGAAAATAACAAAAAAAAGCTCATGATTCGAATTGAGTACCATATATCACAATCCATATAAGCCAACATTTAGGCTCTAACTATTCCTTAGTGCTAGACGATAAACAAAACAACAATTAGTTGAAATAATCTATTGTTTCAATGAAAAGTATATTTAAAAATAACTTTCTGTAGCAAATTATATATGATAACAGTTGTAATAAGTAATAAATCGCTTTGGCATTTAAGAAGAAAGTAGAACAAAATATCATTCTAAACGAAAAAGTATATAGAAAATAAAAGAACATATGACTATATTTGCACAGATAAAAGTGAGATAGCTAATGTGGATACAATTAAAATGCAATCTTGTTAACACAATAAGTCAAGAAAAATATAGGCCAAAAGGTATAGTAACTTTAACTTGCTACTAACAATTGTATATCCAACTAGTTAGTACTATGAAGTTATGTGTTTACTTCCATTAAAACAATGCTTAACGTCAAATAAAAACATTAGGTGCAATTGCACCAACATGGCAATTGCTAGAGAATTATATTACCACTTGTTAGTAAGCTTATGTACTGTTGTTTTAAGTAATTTACTGCCTACTTACCTGACAACGATTAAAAAGCCAACTTGGTTGTCAACAATTTGACACCTCAATTGCACAAAAAGTATGACACGTGCATTTATTATCTTGCAATTGCTCAAACATGTCATTTGGTATTATTACCCATAAAAAAGAATCAGCAATTGACAAATTAATTTACAATTTTATAATTACTCCTGGCAAATGAGTGCGATTCCTCTAAACCTTTATTAGAATGAGTTTTAAGTCAGAACTAATAAGCGTTGGGATTGGTTAGCATATGGTTTCTAATAGCTCATGAAAACATTTGTTACAATTTTTTTTTTCCACACTGTCGATGATTTTATAATACAACAAGCAGCTACAAGCTAAATCATGGAAAAGATTCAAGCACCCATTAGTGGTAAAAAATTTCAAACCTCTAAATAGCAATATGTATTTTGCCCTTTTGTTTTAGCCACGTTTAAGTGGCTAAATAAATACATCCATGTCTTTAGTGCATCTCCAACAACATCTAATTCAGGCTTAATACGCATTTTTTTTTGAACTCCAACTGCAAATATTAACCTTAATATTAAAGTTAACATTCATGGGCCAATTTAGTATACTGAATTGACCCTGAGCGCTGATTAAACCAGCACCCATAGCCCAACGACATTTTGCCAACGGCTAGTTCCAACGGTCATTTTCCATCCTTCAACGGCTAGTTCCAACGGTCATTTTCCGCTTTCTCTATAAATTCACTCTCTTCACTCATCCTATATATGCAAACATCTTCAACATTTCTTCTACAACCTCTATTATCTGAAAATGACTTCGCTTTTTGGAGACTTCACGTATCCTTCTCAGTCTCAAAACTACCACTTCGACGACAGCCAGCAACAACTGAGCACTCCTCCCACACAACATTCGTCCAATCCATGCAGAAGCGACGGAGACTACGACTTATGCAACATTTAATGTCACTATACCAACGACTCGATAAGAGGCAACGATCAAAGCGGCGATAAGTTTGAAAGAAAATAATGCATACCTTCAACCTTAAGCATCCCAAAAATACTCGTTCTTCGTCGGCGATTCAAGGTCGATTCGGCAAAATCAATCGACAAACTCAGTTTTATGAATCACAGATTTATAAAATAAAGAAAGCGAAGTCTAGTGGAATGGAAGGCGAAAAACATTTGGTATGTTTCTTGTTCTTACTAGTTTTTTGCAATGTAAATATGATTAGTAATTTTTTTCTATTTGGATTTACAGAAAAAATAGCGAATGAGGAATTCATAAAGCTTTTTTCAAGAGAAAACGGAGCTAAAAATGCGCATTATTACCAATTTGCTAACTGTTACGAGTTGCTGACGAGCACACCGAAGTGGAACTTCGATAACGCTAAGAGCCTTCGAGACGTTCAAACGAAGGGGAAGGGGAAGAACAAAGCATCGAAATCTTCATACTCGTCAAGCCCATGAGATTCATCTTGTAGAGAAAGTCAATTTCAGGGAGGAAATTAGTCAGATGCGCTCAACCAGAGACCGGATGAAAGTTATAGACCAATTGAGGCAAAAGCAGCAAAGAGAAAAAATAAAGTTGATGCCGTGGTGGACGCTAAAGTGAATGCCACTCTTGAAATTCACGAAAGCAGGCATCAAGAAAGAAGCAGTCAAGCGCAAGAGAAGATCGATGTGATGCATGCAGAAATTGAGCAATAAAAGCTGGATATAGAAATGGGAAGAGAAGAACAGATGATCATGGATAAAGATCTAACGAGGATGGATGGCATGCAAAAACAGTATTGGATGGAGCGCAAACGACAAATAATTATTTCCAAGTTCCCTCAAAGTAGTTTGTTTTAGTCTTAGAACCGTTTAAGTTGTACTACTTTCGGCGTAATGTATCTTTTATTTAAATCTGCTGTATTTTGTTATAAATTATTGTTTTACCATTCTTAATTCCATTTAGACAAAGCCGATAACCAAACAGAATAACATGTTGAAGGAAATGACATACATAGTAATAAGACAACTTAAATACCATTACAATGGAAACGCATACATACATGACAGATCTAATGTAATATTGATCTAACAATCACCAAAGTAATTTCAAATGTGATTCATAAGATTTTTTGGAGCCGGTTGTGAAGTTGTGTGTCGCGGTATGAAAGTTGTCGTTCCACATGAACGTTGAATGCTTCTTCTGTTATAAGACATCATCTCGAAATACTTATGGCATTTACCCTGCACCATCATATTCGTAGTGACGTTGTTGTTCGTCCATATCTCTTTCGTCTTCAATAATCACATTATGCATAATAATACATGCAAACATGATTCTGGAAAAAATTTCCCGAGACCAAAGTCTACATGGATTGCTAATCATAGCAAATCTGGATTGTAAAACTCCAAAAGCTCTTTCTACATCTTTTATTTGTCCCTCTTGCATCGCAACAAACTTTGCTTGCTTTGTTGTTATTGGGTTTGGACATGTCTTCACAATGGTGCTCCATTTTGGATAAATTCCATCACCAAGATAATATTCATGCTCGTAAGTGTTTTGCCCAAAAGTGAACGACACTAGAGTTACTCGACCAAGTGCCAGATCATTAAACAAGTGTGACCTCTCAATAACATTTAGATCATTGTTAGATCCAGGCATTCCAAAAAAAACATGCCATATTCATAAATCGTATGAAGCAACAGCTTCCAAAATAATAGTTGGTTTTCTTTCTTTATCATTGTAAGCTACTTGGTATGCTTTGGGGCAGTTCTTCCATTCCCAATGCATACAGTCCATACTTCCAAGCATTCCAGGTCATCCTTTGCTCTCATGCATTTCTCGAATCCGCACCACATCATCCTCATTTGGCGATCTAAGGTATTCAGTGCCGAAAACGTCCACCGTAGATTGACAAAATGTCGAGAGTTTCTAACGCGATTGTCTCTGCGAGTCGATATGCGTCATCCAATGCATCTACGGGGGTGCCATAAGCTAACATCCTCAGTGCAGCAGTCATTTTTCGTTCACCGCTAAGCCCCTGTGTTTTTGAAGCATTCAGTTTTTGAATAAAATATTTATCATTGTTTTGAATACTTGTTAAAATTCTTAAAAACAGATCTCTTCTCATTCTGTATCTTCTTCTGAACATATCAGGTCCATAAGTGCAACTTGGGTTGAAGTAGTCTTGCATTAGAGTTTTGTGAAAGGCAAATTGATTACGATTTACATGTTTGCGACCCACGACCGACCCGCTGTGTTTTCGGGATGTGGAGCCATAAGCTTCATGGCATATGTTAGCTATTTCTTGCAATTCTTTGGCTTCCTCTCGGAGTATCTCTTCTTCATCGGAATCACTATCGGACGCCATAACACATTTGAGGAAAGATGAAGTATCCATTGTTGTATTTAGTTTAATGCTAGGTGAGAATGAAAGAAGATGTTAAGTGTGATTCATGAAATGGTAGTTGAAGTCCTTATATAGAAGTGATACGATATGTAGACAGTGGTAAGAGGCAGGCGGCAGACAAAAACCGCAGAGTGTTATCAATTCTACTTCAGCAAGTGGCGAACAAAAATGCAGAGTGTAGTCAAATCAACTTTAGCAAGTGGTAGACCAACAAACGCAGAGCGTAGTCAAATCAATTGTACCAAGCAGCAGACAAAAAATGCAGTGTGTAGTCAAATCAACTCTACCAAGTGGCAGACAAAAAATGCATAGTGTAGTCAAATCTACTATAGCAAGTGACAAACAAATAATTCGGTGTGTAGTCAAATCAACTTTAGCGAGTGGCAGACAAATACTGCATAGTGTAGTCAAATCCAATTTAGCAAGTGGCATACATTATTGATCTGCATAACGACTAGTTAGAATTGCCTATTTAAGTGAAAATTTCATAGTTGTAATGTACAGAAAATTCAATGGCAAATGAAAGTTGGACTACATAGGATTATTTGGTGCTAATCAAAACGTACATAGAAGTCGATACAAAACATATGGAAGATGAGATCAAGCAAGATTTCTGGGTTACTCTAAACGAAGCCTTTAATAATCATTCTGATTGTAGATTAATTCGATGGACTCTGGATACTCGCAGTACTTATGTCACGTTTACCAGAGCTTGTCAACGTTATAGAAGCGTTATAAACACATCGAATGAAGAAGACTTATTTCAGTTAACACGAGCTACTATGATTCACGCTATCTTTGAGAGTATTGTACTAATTTTGTTGGACATGCTGCATATAATCTATGGGTTAGCTATATTATACAGTTTGAATGAAGTTTTATTTATTTCTGTTTAAGTTCTATGTATTTCGTTACAATTGAATGTATTAGGATTCAGTTCCATGTATTTTCTATAAGTTCAATGTGTGTTTTTTATAAGTTCAATGTATTAGACACTTTCACTATCTACGGAGTACGTAATATTACAAACAACATTGACTGATATAGAAATGACAGCCAACTTTGAAATAAACCGATACAGTGGTACCAAACTAATAATTGAAACGATGCAAACAGGATCTAAAACAAATGCTAACCGGATGATTTAAAATCTATCTTCGATCACGTGATAACTGAACTGAACCAAGTGTCCTCTTGAGAGTTTCAATTTCTTGTTCAATTTCAGTTGCATACACTACTATATGGTGAGGTAAAGGATCGTATAGTCATTGCCATAGTCCACATCCATCAGGAAAATTGCGGCATCTATAGTGGCGTCGATCTATGTCTGATCCATGTCTTACGACGGAATACAAAACATTAACTCCATAATTGTAGTATATTTCTCCAGAATCAACCTTGAAAGTGTGCTATGGATCGTGTAATATGGATATACGATAATATAGAATATAGTGATGATAGCTATATAGTAAATAGTGCGGAATATAAGAGCAGTATAATAAAAGTAACACCAGAAATTTTTATACTGGTTCGGAGCTCCGTCCTACGTCCAGTCCCAGACTCCTTCTGGAATTTCACTAAAACAACAACCCTCACTTAACCCGGAGGAACAGGTCTATACAACCCCTGAGCAACAAACTGAGACCTGAGCAACGGAACATGATTTTCGCCTCAACAGCCGAAGAGGACTTCACACGCCTGAGTAGCAGAAAAGGACTTTAACAAATACAAAAGATTGTTTGACTTTTTTGTGTTCTCATAACACGGATAAGTCTGTTTATAGTACACCCTTCCTATGATCTTCTCCTCGAGTATAAATATGTATATTTGAAGTTTATGAAGATTAGAAAGGAATAGTATTGCTTAGAATATGATCGCAAGAATATTCAAGAGAGTTAGATAAGAGAGATAAGCAGATTAAGTTTTTTGGAATGAAGTTAGAATATGTATTTATAGTTGTTAGATAGCAGCGACCATTGGCGAAGAGTTCCGGTTGAAGCATCGTGTCCAAATCTCTTCGTAGAGATTCATAACTCTTCATGAATGATCGTGTCTTTTCAAAAAATATAGCCGTTATAGAAATTCAGTCAACTGAGCCTCTGGGTCAGTCGACTAAATATTCAAACGATTTTTATTATATATTATATATATACTTGTGCACCTGTGCATGTTGCACAGATACTACCAGGTCAGTCAACTGTCCTGGTATTAGTATTATCTGTGCAATTTGCACAGTTTACACAGGTATATAATATATATATATATATATATTATATGCTTATATATGTATAAATCATTTGAAAATAAGAAGATTATATATATAAGCTAATATATACGTAAACGAGGAGAGATCTTAATAATATTGACTTAAGACTCAAAAAAAAAATATAAAAGTTGATGCACCGATTTTGATGTCTTGTCTCCATGTAGTATATATTCTCTTTTTATCATAACAGTCGTCGAATCTGTATGTTGTAGTGATAGCTTCGTGTCATGAATCAAAACCAAGTCTCAACATTCTCCCTCTTTTTTATTGATGACAACCTGTAAATAGATAAAGATTTCGACTGTATATAATATAATATGAATACTTACTCCCCCTGAATCTTTGATGTATATCCTGCATTCTTAATGTTAGTGATAATTTTCTCCCTCTTTGTCATCGACAAAAAGGAATAAAGAACATGAATAATCGAATGATGCATGTATAGATATTCAAATCATAACAATAAAAGAAACAAGCATTCATACATTACAACATCATAAACAAGAATTTTAAGGTAACAAAATAATACGAAACATTGGCTATTTAGTACAAGCCATGTTTTAATGTTTTGAATCCTTTATCGCATAATGGACTTATACTTAATAGATTATGTTTTAGATTCTTAACTAATAAAACGTTTGTAATAAGATGTAAATTAGATGTACCGTAATTGCTCACATCACCATTGCCGATGATATATCCCTTGGAATTATCTCCAAAAGTGACAGAACCTCCATTTGAGTATGTAATGTTTGTCAGCATATCTTTGTCTCATGTCATGTGTTTTGAGCAACCACTGTCGAGTATCCATTTTCCTCTTTTCTTGAGTGAGACCTGCAAAAATATGAGATGACGTTGGTACCCACTTTTTTAATAGGGTCCTAACAGTTAGATCTTAGGAAACCAAACCCAAGTGGGTTCAGTATCCTTTTTATAAATATAATTCTTATTATTATGAACGTTTTCTATGAATGATCTAATATACTTATTCCTTATTAACTTGTTATTTGTTTTAGGAACCCATATATTGATAGTCTTAGAAACAAATCTTTTTGAAGATATGGGTGTTTTATTAGACTTAACATTGTTTAAATTACTGGATTGTGAATTCTTGACTTTCATCTTATAACCTAAGCCGTTTTTATTGTTAGTAGGTTGTGAATTTTAAATAATTCTAGATAAATTCTCTCTGCCTTTATTAAAATTCGAGACATTTTTAGTGATTCCTTCTAGTTTGGTCCTTAGACTCGAATTTTCTAGTTCTACCATTTTGATATTGGTTTTCAAATCATGATTTTCAGAAACAAGAACATCATTCTTTTATTTTTGAGTTTCAATTTCTTGACTCAATAATATTAGTTGAGAATTAACATTTGAAAGCGATTCTTGAGTTTTCTCAAATTCTTCTTCCAATATTTTCTTCTCGTCTTTAAGCATATCTCTTTCGAATTTTGCCTTGTTCTGATTTTCAACAGCCTCTTTATATTTTCTTTCGAGACTTTTTAAAGTATCTAACAATTCTGAGTTTATCTCTATCATATCATCAAAAGTTAAATCACTAACCTCATTATCTTTGGCCATAAAGCATACGTTGGCTTGTTCATTATCGCTGTCACTCTTGCTTTCTGAGGAGGAGGAGGAGTCTGAATCATCCCATGTAACTGAGAAAGCTTTCCTTCTGAATTTGTCCTTCCTTTTATTGCGATATTCTTTCTTTTGATTCGGACAATCCTTCTATATATGCCCCTTTTTGTGACAGTTAAAGCACTCAAGAACTGATGAAGATGATGGTTTATTGCTGTTTAAGTTTCTCTTGCCATTATTTCTGTTTCCTTTTCTATACTTCAAGAATTTCTTGAAGTTTTTGGCAATAAAGGCTAGGTCGTCTTTGCCTGAATCTGATTCTTCTTATTCTGCATGGAATGCTATATTCTTTTTATCTTGAGCTTGAACTCGTTTAGCCTGCAAATTCACTTCATAGGACGTTAGATTTTCTATTAACTCTTCCGAAGTTATTTTGGAAATATCGTTCGCTTCTTCAATAGCCAGAACTTTTATTTCCCATTCTTCGGTTAAAGAGTTAAGGATTTTGGATACGATATCAAAATCTGAATATTTTTCTCCTAGTCCTACTAATGAATGATAGATATCCTAAAATCTTGAATACATATCATTTATAGATTCATTGTCTTTCATTCTAAAGCTTTGAAACTGACTTTTGAGCATGAATATCTTGCTTTGTTTGACCTTACTAGTTCCTTCGTGTGTAACTTTGAGTGTACGTCATATTTCATATGCAATGTTGCACATGCTAACACGGTTAAACTCATTTAATCTAAGGCACAAAACAACATATTCATGGCTTTTGCATTTGCTGTGGCATCTAGTTTTTGTGTATTTGTCCAAGCAGAATACTCCTCAGTAGGAATAGTGTATTCTTTCTGAGTAATATTCCATGAATCAAAACCATTTGCTTGTATATATATTCTCATTCGTGTGGCCCAATAGTTATAGTTCATGCCATTGAATAGTGGTGGACGTGCAGTGGATTGTCCTTCTATGAAGCTAGTGTTAATGTTAGTGCTAGTGTTAGTTTACATATTATTAGAGTATCAGATAACTGTGTTACGGTTATATGAAGAACCTGCTCTGATACCAAATGAAAGTGTGCTATGGATCGTGTAATATGGATATACGATAATACATAATATAATGGTGATAGCTATACAGTAAATAGTGCGGAATATAAGAGTAGTATAATAAAAATAACACCAGAGATTTTTATACTGGTTCGGAGCTCCGTCCTACGTCCAATCCCAGACTCCTTCTGGAATTTCACTAAAACAACAACCCTCACTTAACCCAAAGGAACAGGTCTATACAGCCCCTGAGCAGCCGAACAAGGACCTGAGCAGCGGAACATGATTTTCGCCTCAACTGCCGAAGAGGACTTCACACGCCTGAGCAGTAGAACAGGACTTTAACAAATACAAAAGATTGTTTGACTCTTTTGTGTTCTGATAACACGGATAAGTCTTTTTATAGTACACCCTTCCTATGATCTTCTCCTTGAGTATAAATATGTATATTTGAAGTTTATGAAGATTAGAAAGGAATAGTATTGCTTAGAATATGATCGCAAGAATATTCAAGAGAGTTAGATAAGAGAGATAAGCAGATTAAGTTTTTTGGAATGAAGTTAGGATATGTATTTATAGTTGTTAAATAGCAGCGACCATTGGCGAAGAGTTCCGGTTAAAGCATCGCGTCCAAATCTCTTCGTAGAAATTCGTAACTCTTCACGAATGATCGTGTCTTTTCAGAAAATATAGCTGTTATAGAAATTCAGTCAACTGAGCCTCTGGGTCAGTCGACTAAATATTCAAACGATTTTTATTATATATTATATATATACTTGTGCACCTGTGCATGCTGCACAGATACTAGCAGGTCAGACGACTGACCTGGTATTATCTGTGTAATTTGCACAGTTTACACAGGTATATAATATATATATATATATTATATGATTCTAACTTTAAAAACTTTGATAATATATATATATATATATATTATATGCTTATATATGTATAAATCATTTGAAAATAAGAAGATTATATATATAAGCTAATATATACGTAAACGAGGAGAGATCTTTGCAATATTGACTTAAGACTCAAAACAAAATAATATAAAAGTTGATGCACCGATTTTGATGTCTTGTCTCCATGTAGTATATATTATCTTTTTGTCGTAACAGTCATCGAATCTGTATGTTGTAGTGATAGCTTCGTGTCATGAATCAAAACCAAATCTCAACAAACCTCTTGTTCTCGTTGAGGTTGTTGAGCCCGTATTTCAAGCCCTCTTTGCCTTCTCCCATTATTGCTCCTTCATTCCTCCCTTACCTCCTTCCATCCTCCAAAATCCTGTGCTCTTGTAAAGTTCTCTCATGCTCTCTTACATCTTCATAATGTCTTTCCTCCATCTCAACGTACCAACTGATTGGTTCTTCGGGGTAAGACGGATTAGCCGCGTTCTCGTGACTTAAAAGACTCTTGTACGAGTATGATTCTGGCAAGGAAATATGGCTATAATCCACCATTTTTTGCTTAATAGGATGAGATGAATTAAGAATGATTTGCCAAGAATATATAACAGGAAGAAGATGTCTTATGGAAAAAACTATGCAACGTGGTTACAGTGTTCGAATAAGTCTAAAGTGCTAAGTCTAGCAAACATTAAAAGAAGTGCAACGTGAAAACAGTACTCGATATAACGTAACGCTGCCAATAAAGCTATGCAATACAAATGTACCGTAAATAAATCTATGCCAACATCAAATGAAGTGCAACGTGCAAACAGTGCTCGATATGACGTGACACACACTGTCAATAAAGATATGCAATGTAAATGTATTGTAAATAAAGCTATGCAAACATCAAAAGCAGTGCAATACAATACATGTCCTTAATACAGTACAAGTCCTCAATACATGTCCTCAATACAATACATGTCCTCGATATAAATGTAAAACAAACTGTATAACGCAACAAATAAACAGTAATACATGTCCTCAATACAATACAGTAGTCCATCAATATATACAATCAACGGTAAAATAAATGTAACAGTACACAACATGATCATCCTAAGTCAACAGCATCATCGTCGTCGTCGTCGTCGCCGCCGTCGTTGTCGTCGCCATCCTCGTCCTCGTCCTCGTCGCCATCGTCTTCCGCGTCGTTGTCATGAGCGGGACCACCATGACCAAGCTGAACTGCGGCGAGCTGAGCCTGCAAATCATCAATCTGGGCCTGCATCGCCTGAGCCTGAAGACTGAGCGTCTGGGTATGAATGAGTGTCATATGCTGAATGACTGCAATATGATGCCTATGCTTGTCCAACCTACGTGCATACTGTAATTACATATAATATATCAATATTATATTGATTAGCTAATACTGTACAATTAAATATTAATACGATGAATTACCTCATGAGGCGGGTATAATCCAACAGTGGGGACACCAGCAATATCATGATCCAGGGGATAAACTATCGGCTGCTCGATAAGAGTACCGGTAAGATCATACGCTCCATATGAGGCGTCCAACCTGAAGTCTTTGGGTTGCCGAGAATACTAGAATGGAGTGGGATCAAAAGAAAGTGGAGGTGCCTGAACTCTACCGTTGGCAACATGTGGGCCAATATGATCGGAGTTTGCTCCTCGAGCGTAGTCAAGTAACATATATCGTCGAGGAGCAACTCTAACTCTGTAGTTGTCATAGTCTCACTCTGCTAAGAAAAATGTAGAAGCATCTACCCAACCAGTCTACCTCAATCCCTATATATATTGTGGTCTAATGGTCCAACGTCTGTCGAACATGTTATCGCAAGATAATGGATCTCTAGGGATACGTAACTCCCTAGTAGTCTGAAACCAGCATCGCTCCTTCAAATACCAAATAGGAAGAAACGCCGGTGGGAGTAAGATCATCCTCTACATGCCCAAGTGATACAAAATATATAGTGGATGAGCATCATGTATCAGGCCCGCATGTGTGATGGAAATCCAATATGCAGCCCACAGTGCCCGGAATATATTGCTCCTACACTTCATATCAATCTGCATATGGACCTCCATCAGATCATGTCTCACCCCCATAGGTACCCGAGAAACGAACTGAACACGCTTCCACCGTCTCATGCGCAGAAATTATGTCTCTACAGCATGACTAGCAGTCTCAACAATACGTGGATGCATGTTCACCGTGTACTCGTAGTTCCAGCACGGTAGAATGTACCAAAACCCAAATATCTGTCTAACCTCCTCCAACGCAAAAGAATCAAGAGCGGTGTACAAATATCCGAGTATAGCGAAACCCCGGTCTATAATGTGCAGCTGATCTAAATCGGCTATCGCTGCAAGGTAAACTAATCTAATGGTACCCTTTTGGTTCGAAAAGAAAGTCGAACCAAATAAGTACAGTAGAAATGCTCTAAGCACGGCGTCAATCATAGCCTCGGTGCCCATATGAGCTGCAATATACTGAAACCCGAGGTAGTGTGTCATACTGCCGTGCTCTACACTTCGCCCAACTACCACGATAGCCGACGTACTGAGACTAAAAAAATTAAGCGGTTGTTCGGTATTATTGTACAATTTAAATTCAAACAACTAAGTAAGATACTTTACAATATCACATATCTATCTAATAAGCATTATTTAATGAGTAGTTATCTTTTAGTTAGAATTGTACCTCAACCGCATCCAATGCCGTGAACATACGATGACTGTATCCCTCTTGCAGCTCATACAGAATCCGTAGTTGGTAAATCATCGTATCTTGAGCTGGAGCAACGTGTGCTGGGCCTACAAGCTCCTCTGGCTGATGTTGCATGGTTCGTCTTGCGATTTTGGTTACACATGGCGACATCTCGATGTTTTTTTTAATTAAAAACAAAATAAATAAGGGAAAAAATAAGAGGGAAAGGAGTTGGATGCCCCACTTATAGCGCCCAGCCTCGAATGCTGATTTAATCAGCATCCAGGCTTAGGCGTTGATTAAATCAGCGTCCAACTGTTGGGCCTCACTCTGAATATTCAGGGGTAACATTCAGGGAGCTGTTGGAGATGCTCTTATGCCTAACCATCTACTGATATTTTTATAATATAAGAGCAAACAGGGACTAGGAGTTAAGTGGCCGACCTATAGTTTTGCTTTCAATACGAAATGGCAAGATCACAACTCACGAGCTGCTAGCCATCTCTAATTTTATGCAGCTAAAAGATCAACTAAATTCGTTGCAATTTTTTTCCGCATGTAGTATATGTACAATATAACCGTAAATACAAATAAATATTCATTGTCAAAAAAATGTATTAAATTAAAATGAGCAAACAAAGCTTGGATATCAGATTCGGGTAGAGCGTACATTTGCGAAGTTGGGTGGCAAGAAAACCGCAGGATGCGCAACGGCTTTTCTGGAGATGGAAGCTGCGACGACCACAGCGAACGCATAACACTACAACAAAACAGGCAAATTCTAACATTTATAAGTGTTACAAATAATTTCAGTAACACTTTTTAAGTGTTACTAATGGACTGTGAGGAATGGAGCGGCCAAATTTGTAACACTTATAAGTGTTACAAACATACGTATTACTAACACTTATAAGTGTTAGTACCTAAATATACGGTAACACTTATAAGTGTTGGTAACGAAATATACGGTAACACTTATAAGTGTTGGTACAGAAATATACGGTAACGCTTATAAGTGTTGGTAATGAAATATACGGTAACACTTATAAGTGTTGGTATACAAATACACGGTAACGCTTATAAGTGTTGGAAAATGATTATTTAGTAACACATATATATATACCAAAACTTAAACGCAAAGTTTAAATATAAACACACTGCAAATAATGGTTTCCATGTCATAAATAATTCATCATACATATTCAATGCAAAGTTTAAACGCTCTGCAAATGTAGTATAATATATCATAAACAATTATTTACATATCTAAAATACCACAATGTCATATATTCAGATATCATTACAACATAAGCTTCAAAAAATATATTTCAAAATACACTTAAAGTTTAACTTACGGTTAACCTAACCATTCCTGATCATCCACTCCAAACTCTAATGGTTTTGAATATTCTTCAACGTCCAATACAACAATCCAAAGAATCCTTCTTCAAGTTCCTGCATTTAATATAAACACTGGATAAAAACTTATACCTTCAAAATCAAAAGGTTAAAGACTGAGTTACAACTCAGGTTCTAATTTTTTTTATATTTATGAATTCGCAAACTTAGTATGCAAAATACATGTTAATCAAACTCAATTAGCATTTGCGAATTGAGTTTGCAAACAATACTAAATGCTCAGTAACTAAATAGCAAACACACAGGCAAACCCAAATGAACAAATGCTAACAGATGTTACACCTATAGTTTCAAGAAAAAATGTTAACTAAATAGAAAACACAGTATACATATTCCGCTCATTCATTTGATACTTGTTTGGTCTACTAAGAATAGAACAACAAAAAGCTGGGATGTTTTATTAAAATTAAGAACAGATGTTAACAGGGTTACGCCTATAGTTTCAAGAGTACTAGATTATGACTATTACAATTATTATTAGTAAATTTTGATCCGCCATTAGTTTTCCAAGTGGAGGCTGCCACTCAAACAAAACCTCCAAATCTTAATGGAATTATTAGTTTATATATGGTTTCAAGTTCCAATAAATGCATTTGTTTCATTTGCATCATGAAACAATTATTTTCATGAAAACTTACATTCAATTCTATCTTCTTTGAAAACTTTCTATGTTTATCCACTATATACATATTATAAAAATATATTATTTAAAGGTGAAACTAGATATCATCATTTACTGTGCAAAAGTATGGATATGATAAGAACATGGCTAGTGCCTCAAATGTAAATTATTCCAATTTAAGAACCATAAGACCATCGTAGGATGGAAACTCACTTAACTAAATAAAACAAAAGCAATTAAGATCTTCGACTAATTATGAAGCTGTGAATATCATGATAATAATTTACAAGAAGAAAAATTTATCATCTTATATTGCTTGATTAAATGGTAAAGAACAAATGTTTTAGTTAGTCAAAATAATGAATTCCATATCATATCAACTCAAAAGAATTCAGATTCAAAAACTCAACAATCCAACATTCACCCTCTTAATAAGAATGCAATAGCTATAATATGCCATAGAAGATCACATGCTTGTTTCCAACAGCTAATAAGGTCATATATATATATATATATAGCTTACAGGTTTTGCAAATAAAAATACTATAATGAAGTACTCCGGTTGTTTATATATATTTTATAGATAAATTATGTTTTTTATTTTTAAGAAAACCTTATTTTATTCAATAATACTTGTTTTAAATGGTTAGCTATTCACACATATCCATATTAACATAGACATAACGGTTTACGTTTTTAGATGGTAGAAGAGTAGCTTCAGGCCTGGATTATGAATTATGTTTACTGACTTACCATAAATGGTTACCATGATATTTCATTTTCATTTTTTTCATAAATTTGGTCTTCCAACTTAATTAACATAAGTTTATATGCTATTTGCATATTACTTATTAGAGAAGTTTGTTTATAAGTTAAGCTAGATGAAAATTTGTTAACAAAATAATGGGAGGCATATTAATAAACATAATGTAGTGGTCATAAACGTTGCTACAATGAAATAGTATAACAAATATATGGTTTCATAATGAACAAAACATAAGAGAAAATGAAACCTGAAGTATTCAATTATAGGCTTTCTAATTTTAGATTCCTTCATGCATCATTTAGTTTAGATTACCAAATTTAGGATAGCCAACTAATTAAACTGACTTAACAGTCATTATCATCCAGGACATGCATTTGAACTTAGATTATACCTTCCACATCAAATAGAGAGCCCAAAAATCAACATGTTTCACCAAAAAGACTTAGTATTCAAAATTTCAAATATTGTAAAGAGACAGAATGAAAGTTAAACTGGAACAGATATGGAAGCAGAAATGGGAAAAAATTAATATTTAAAAATTCTAAAATTTGACTTAAAATGATACATAAATTTAAATATTGAATGACAATGGCATAAGTTTTAAAAACGGTTGAATTTATTAAAATTTATAGTGTCGATGGTTTATCACTTTATGTTTGTAACAAAAAAATATTCATAATTTTTCATATGCAAAGAAATAAAAGTAATCATGAATGGTAGATTGTACTAAATATCTCGAGGAAGCTTTTATTTTCAACATAAAATTGAATGTTTTCAACTGATTTTTGGATTGATTTTTTGAATTGACATTTGAGGATTGAATCGAAATAGGGAAATATTTATTTGAAGTAGAGTTAAATCAATTTTTTTTTTGATTTTTGCAAATAATGATTGAGCCAACGTGTAGTTGGCATGATAATAAGCTCAGTGTATCTATAAGTCACTTTGGTTAACAAAATTAGTTAAACAAAAGACCTTAACTCTACTATTCTTTCAGTTATATCAGAAGAATTCTAGTAGGTTATTCTTACATAAGAAAACTTCTATTATCCTTTAACCTAATTCTTTGAAGTAAAAACAACGGTAAAAAAAGTTGTTCTATGTTTAGGAAACTATCTATAAGCGGAAATCGAGGTATGCAAAAGATAATGAAAGTAAGATAGAATTGAATTTGAATAACTAATAGAAACTATGATTGTCTCTTGTATGAATATCCAAAATATCTTAATTTATGCTGTTGCAATAATATCTAAATAAATTGGAAATAATACTTCCTTTTTTATATAAATCCCTTCTTATCTATCTCTATTTATTGGCACTAAAAGTTGTAGTCCTACCAATTATGCACTTTGTTCATTAGCATTTAGTTTCCATCATTGTATTTTAGTCTTTTGTATGATGTTTTGTGTGCATATATGGTTATAATGCTAGTAAATGGCTTAAGAAAACTCAATATGTTATACATCATATAATTGAACAGTAAAAATATTCTCACCAAATTTTTTATTTCTGTCATTTTATTTCAGTTTAAGTCTTTCGCATATTAGAAATTCTCGTTTACTTCTCATCAATATTTTTATTTAAGCTCCAATCTTCTTCTTCTTCCTCTCTCTTTTTTTTGGAATCATCAATATTTTCACAAGTCTGTCATAGCCTCACAGTATCATCCATTCCAATATAATTTTCTCTCCTATGTAATTCACATTTTATAAAAAGCAGTCCACTTATACAATTTTTAATATTCGGATCCATCTATCAGTTCTCTCAATTGATTTATCTTACATAAAGAACAAATTTGAAGTGGTATCAATGAAAACCAATTAATAAATGTAATCAGTAGAATTCAGGTATTATTTTTAATACATATGACTTAGTATGAGAATTATTCATAAAACACAAAGTACAGTCCTGTGCAAATTAATATAAAGGTTTTTTTGGGTTTATATTAACTCTTTTACCCTTACTTCCATTGAACCTAATCTAGCATAGGTGAGGGGTTGAAATTAGATTTCCTAAGAAACGAATTGTTAAGGGTGGTGATGGATTGACGCAAGAAGGAGATGACAGTAATTGAAAGTAAACTAGCGATTATTTTCTAAGTGGATCCAAAACAAGTCGATAAACATAAACTCAAACACCATATTCAAACAAATTCATATTGAATAAAGGAATCCATAAAATCCAACTTTGATACCTTGTTGAAACATTTGAATGAAATAGAATAAAATAGAGAGGAATAAAAGGAAGAGATAAGATAATTTTATAAATGGAATTTTTTTCCAGTAATGTCATGATTGTATGCAATGTAATTTTTATACTAGTATTCTGGTGATACTTAGAAGACTTGTACTTGTTCGAAGATAGTTATCTATATGGGTCTTTGCACGAAAGGTCCCTATTTCTGATGGTGTTACAAGAAAAGTCCCTGCAGAAATACTTATGTAAATTTAGTCCCTGTTTTTTCTAATTAGAAAATGCAAGTTAGCTTGCGCTTTTTAAAATTTCAAAATTTTCAAAATCAGAAAGCGCAAACCAGCTTGCGTTTTCCTGATAGAAAGCGCAAGTTACCTTGCGCTTTTCAAAAATTTCAAAATTTTTAAAATTTTCAAAAAAATTTCAAAATTAAAAAGCGCAAGTTACCTTGCACTTTTCAAAAATTTCAAAATTAGAAAGCGCAAACTAGCTTGCACTTTCCTGATAGAAAGTGCAAGTTAACTTGCGTTTTTCAAAATTTTCAAATTTTAAAAAATTTCGAAAAATATTTCAAAATCAGAAAAGTGCAAGACGCTTTGCGTTTTTTTTATTTTTGAAAAATAGGGACCAAATTTACAAATTCATTTCTGTAGGGACTTTTTGTATAACAACATCAAAAACAGGGACCTGTGACCCTTATCTTGTATCTATATTATTCAGTTTGATAAAAGAAGATAGAGTTAAAGATAGTAAGAAAATAAGCTTTTTTATTTCACCAGAAGATAAACCAAATGCTACTCAAAAATCAACTTGAAATACCGAGGAAAACAATCAACAATTTCTTTAGAAACTTACTCAAAGAATATTTGAAGAGTCGCTCAAAGGAATATTCAAGAAATAGCATAAAAATGACAAAAACTCAACTGTAATTTATCCCCAAAGGCTCCTTTTCACTCGAATCTCAGACCTGAAGCATGTTTCAGAGTCATACCCAAAGCAATCTAAAACATGAAGGGACTGACTTTGGAATCATACCTAAATCAAGCTTAGCCAAAAAAAAGAAAATCCTCAAACTACGATAAGAAATTGAAATAGATATAATACCTAAATTCCACTGATATTAAGAGACTTCTTTGAGAAGTGATGGTCGATATGAGTGGCTGCTTGGAGAAGAGACTAATGTTGGAGATGATCGCCATGATTACCGCCTGGAGATGCGAGTTGCCGCAACGACGAATGATTTGGTATAGCCATGGAATCTTAAAGTGATGCCACTGCCTGGAGATGCAAGTTTCCGCAGCGATGTGAGTGGTTGCCTCATGATTTGTCGCCGCCGCCGCCGCTATGAACAGTTGTTGTAACGATAAGAGATACTGCGAAGCCCTAGTTATGAGATTTTATGGAATTAAATTTAATGCGGCCAAGAGAAGAGATAGAAAAGTGATAGTATTACAAATGAATGACTAGTTTTAAATTACAATGTAGTCTGTTGATATTGACTTATTTACATATTTACCAAGTATTGTAACGCTTTTTTATGTTGCAAAGTTTATACAGAAAATTATTTATTTTTACTAACACTTTTTAATATATCCTAACACTTTTTAGATGTTGGTAGTTTGTAACATTTATAAATGTTAGAAATTGAGAAATATAAAATGTTGCAAAATCACTGATTTGGTGTAGTGTAAAGTATGAGTCTTGTTCCTCCTCTTTCCAAAATTTCATGTTACCTTGCCCTGACTTTATAGAATCAGTGAAAATGAAAATAAACTGTTGGTGCTTCAGTTTGCTTGTGTAAGTGTGCGTTTGTTTTTCCTATAATACCAATTTGTAACACAGTGTTTCTATTGTATGTCGATTGCATTTTTCTTCAACTTGTTACTAAAATCTACCGTTGAATGGTCGTTTTTAAGCATTTGTGTTTATCCCTAATAGCAGGTCGGCTTGAAGTGTTGGGTTGCCCTAGGCAAATATATTTGTATGGACATTGTTGCCAAATTAACATGGAGGAAGATGGTTCAGAGACAAAAAAATATTCAAAGCAATAGAAGTTAATAGGACTTGAAACTCCTCAGCTCTTGTTAGGATCATTGAAACACAACCAACCAAGCTAAACAACTTACTAGTAATAAATGGCAATGCCACTTTTATCTAAAACATATTAGCAGATGATCAGCACTTCCTCCTCCTCCCCGTTGTTGCCCCTCTAGAGGGGGGTTTCCCTATTTGGCCGTCTAGTAGGCCTAGCCCTAAAAGCGGGCATGCCTAATAGGTATAATAGCTTGTCGTTCGAAATCAATTTTTCATGCAATATATTATTTAGATGATGCTAGTTAGTGATTAAGAAAGCAATTAATGACAACAAAGTTTTGGATTGGAACATTTGGAACAGGGAGGTTTTACAGGTGTAATTTTTGGCTATATAAATCTAGTCTAGTTGAAAGCAAACTCAGCAAATGAAATTGTGTGCCAATAGAACAAAGATCAACCAAGCTATTAACCATAAGTGATAGAGTTACAACATATGTACACCGTAGGATCACACTAACCAAACTACTTACCATAAATTGTAGAGTTAACAAGAATTATCATTACGAGATTTTATAGTACCTGCAACGTACGTGCATATCAAAAAATTCTTGTAAAATTAATTTTTTTCATAGTTTATTAAAATAAATCAAAATATATAATAAAAAATCATAATTTTTTGGTTGATATAGAGTTTTGAACTTAGTCTTATTTAGATTTCAAAATGTTCATTTGAAAATATATTATAATTTTTTTTGTGAAATTCAAACTTCTGAATTTTTATTTGCATAAAATGGTATTTTGAAACTTCTAGGATGTACCAAAAGATTGTGTTTCTATTATAACTATTAATAGAAATATCATTTAATTCAATTATTAGAAAGTTCGACTTTGGCTCAACATTTCTCATGATTCTGAAATGGAGTTCAATAAACAATTCAATATTACGTACAACTTATACTGAATTGCGTCCTAACTCGATTCTGATATCATTTGTTAATCTTTGGGGGGAAAATCACCCATCGACGCATTTAGTTCCAAAAACGTAACCTTAAGCGATGATTTCAGCTCAGAAACACAAATAATGGTGGATACATTATGATATTATGATACTGGATTATGTTAGTTGGAACATGTTTTTTTACTAATTGCTTAGGTTTAAATTTGTAGTTTTTTCACATATTTTCTTTTCCATTTACATAGTTGATTCAGTTTGCCTGGGTCTGGCCGCCATTTAATTATAATAAATTGTTTGAAGGTATAGAATATACTATTGGCGAAAATTGACTGTGCTCGTGAATTGATTCCCCGCCTACCAAGTATATTTTAAAACAATCAATAATATCTAATTCTATCATTTTACATTACTGCTAGAGAAGTAGGCTTTACAGTGGATGATATACTCAGCCAACAGTAATAGTATTTTGCATCGTACTACAGTTTTCATTTTTATATAATCTATTAAATAATAGAATTTGAATCCTCTCTCGTTAATTCTAGGGGTTCTTTGTGTTCTCCTTAATTCTCTTAAAGTGGATATTTTATTTTCAAAATCCTATTATTTACTACTTTACAATTATTCTACTAAACTTTTCACACTATTTTACATTTCAACATCTATTATTAAAAAAATCTACAATTATTTACAAATATTTCACGGTTCTTTCTCAAAATTTTACATTATAGTCCACGCATTTAAACTAATTACATGATCTAAAATTTAAACTAATTGATAAATTTAATCAACTAATATTTATTAATAAATCCTAAAAGATGAAATTTTCAATATGTATATTATAGGCGCATAACAAATTGGTAAAAAAAAATTCATTTAGACGCAAATATATATAAATTACATAATAAAAATCATACACATTAATAATAATAACAAATTTATTTACTAAATGAATTTATCATACATTGCACTGTAAAATTCTATTAACTTCAAATACCTAAAAAAAAATTTTTTACAATTACTTAGAAACTTTTCTCAATTATCTTTTAATATTTTACATTTAAGTTTGCATATTTAACTAATTGAAATAAATATGATTAACTAATATTTATTAATCCATCTAATAAATCCTAAAAATAAGAGGATTTCAATATATATAATATTCATGTATATGAGAAAAATAATAAAATTATTTCTTTTTTATTCGGATATATGAAGATATATAAATCACATAACATAAATGTATACATAAATAATAATAACTCTTTTATTCTAATTCATTTATCTCAAAAAAATATCATACATTACATAACATAATTTCATTTTTAACAAACTCTAAAAGATAAATTTATATTTTATAACATTATGATGTGAACGCACAGATTAAACCGATAAAATTTAGATTATACAAACATTCTCACCTTCAACATGTTATCAAACCATACCAAACTCATAACTCAACTAAATGCTACAGAACATTATTTTGCAACTATCAAAGTTGTAAGCATGACCCTTCTATAAGAACATAAAATCTATGGTTAACTACAAGGATAAAATTGTTTAAAACTGAAAACTTAAAAATGAATAAAAGTTCACGTCTGATTCAAAAAAAATTCACATGCAGATAACCTAACCATAAAGTCTATGCTCTTCTCAATTACAAATTTGTAAAAAACTCTTCCCAATTTTAACTTTTTTTACATTTAACTCCTTATATTTAATTAGTTATGTCGATCATTAATTCAAATTATTCAAATAAATTCAATTTGTTTAATGTTCATTAATCCATTTATAAATCCTTCAAGAAATATGATAATTTAATATATATATACAACAATCATATTAATAAAATAGTGAAGTTATGTTTTCATATATACATATAATATATAGATAGTCGGAACGTTGGCTCTCATAGCTTTGCTTGTTGTAACGACCCTGAATTTTGAACAATTTAAATTGAAAATATTTAATTAATTTTAAATATTTGAATGATGATTTGACTTGAATTTCAAATTATCAGAAGGAATTGGCGATTAAATTTTTGAATTTAATCTATTGAAAGTTGAATAAAATTTGAATCTTCAATTTTAAGCTGGTTAAAAATAATTTAAAGGCTTAGAAAATTCATATTGATAATACTGAAGGTAATAAAAGCTTCAGAATTGAATTTAAAAGCGATTTGTTCAATTTTGAAATTGTATCGTTTGAATGGAATTTAAAGATAGTCTTCCGAGGCACAGTCTCGGAATTTAACGAAACCAGTTTCATTGGGTCCGTAATATTGAATTATTACTGGATTTCAATTTTCGTATTTATCAGAATTGTTTTGTGAATATATGGCGGGTAAACGTGTAGAGAATTTAATCGAATTCAAATTGAATTTCTGTAACAACCTGGATTTTCACCCGAATTTTAATCATCAATAAACGATTTGTGTTGGCAGCTAAATTGATGATGTTGTTGGAATTTTTATAACAATTAAATTTTCGTCAATTGACAAACTAATACTGGTTGTTAAATTTGAATTGGAAATTGTAAATCGATTTAAATTCTTTTGTTAAACTTTATTAATACGAAATGAATAAATACACATAGCTAAATTTTAACATGATAATTTAAAAACAAAACAAGTTAAAGAAAATAATATTTGCAAAAAACAAAATTTGATTTAAAAGAAAGGAAAATACCATACCTTATAACCTACCTTAACCCATACCGACCCATACCCTAACCCACAATGTTTCTCTGTTAAAACCACGACATCCCCTCTCTTTCATTCAGTCGTATAACCCTAAACCTAAAACAAAAATAAGCGAGAAAAGAAAAATGGCGGCAGGCGATTTTCTTTGTTCAATCTAAACTGTCGAAACTTTGATTGATGTTCGTTCTCTAGCTCAGATGCTATTCTTCTTTGATCTGGATCCTTGCGACACCGTCTTCTCAAAGCTTTGCAAAAAAATTAGGGTTTCGATTCGTGATTTGCTCGTCCTTGCTTACCGATCAAGTGTCGTGCTCCTCGAAGCTGAGGTGAGTAATTTTATTACTCACATCTAATTTAAAGTCCTATGATCTTTTTGTTTCTGATTTCCATGGTTTTGATTTTGTTGGAAATTGTTGCCTTGAATTCTCTGGACTTCGAGTTGATTATATTGGCCTTCGGTCATTTTTTTTGTGAAACTTCTGTATGTTGTTTAAAAATAAAATTTCGAATGGCATGCCTGTATATACTCTTGATCACTGTTTACAGTCATGGGATAAGTTTAAAAATTCTTTATGGGGTTGGTTAGGCGGAGTGCCGTGACAGTAAGTTTAAAAATTTGAAATCTAACCCCTCAACCTCCTTTAAGTTTTGATGTTTGAACAATTTATGTTTGAATTCGCAAGATCCAAGTTTTAAGAACACTGTGAGCAGCCATACCCAAAAATCTATGTTACATGTAATAATAAATGCTGCTCTGTTGTATAAATGCATATACCCACCTCTGTTATGTTACACTTGTATCTAATTTATATGCTTTGATGTTGTGGTTGAAATTTGAATTATGCTTGTTTCAAAATGCCTGCATGTATATATCTGTATATAGTAAACTGCATGCATGCCTAGGAATACACATATACAAGTCCTTGTTCCTAGTTTACGGGCTTTCAAACCTTTGATCTTAACACTATTGAATCCAAGTTTCAAATGAAATTTGTTTGTTAAGTCATAAACTTCAGCTTTAGATTGTACTTAAGTGGAAAATTCAAACTTTTAAATCCCTGTTCTCTACTTTGTCAAAACAGACAGGTGAGCAAACTGTTTCTTTAAAGCCTGATATTGTTGATCTTTTGTGATGAATGTTTGATGGTGTGATGGGAAAGTGTCTGATTAAATGCAAACTGGCGTGTGTATGCTTATAAATAAGCAAATGTGAAATGGCCACTGATTTAAGTCCATCATGTTGATTCATTTTCTTGCATCTCCACTGTGCATTCACTGATGTAGTGTTGACTGGTTTTCATGGTTCATCATTGTTTTATACACGTATACCATTCTGTATCTCTTGATGTTGTAATCTGTACTGTGCATTTCTGTGTATTCATTGGAATCTGTTCCATATATATGCAGTCTTTGACATTGCAATTTCCTGCCTTTGATCACTTGTTGATTCCTTCTAGCTTCATTGTGAACTTCACATTTGTACCCTTGCTGTTTCACTGATCCATTTTGGGTTTATTTGCATCCATATACTTGATTCTTTTCCTTTTGGTCTGCACTCTGTAATCTTGAGTTGTATTTGTGAATTTCATGGTTTCTTGAAAATCTGGCAATGTCTGCATGCTCATTGGTCATTTCTGATTTCTATTTGTACGAGCTTGATCTGTTGCACTCAGTTTATTTTGCCTTGTGTTGAATCCGGTATTTCGGATTTGACCTTGTGTTGATTCCTATTTTGCACTGAGTTGGCGAGGCAGTGCACGCGTGCGTGCACTGCAGCCACCCAAAAATCGACAGTTTTGAATTGATATTTCTTTGCGTCGTGATGCATTGATCTTCTATGCCGTATTGGCGAGGCCGTACACGCGTGCGTGTACGGCAGCCAATAACACTGTTTATCTCTGTTGATGATTTAAATCTGTTGATTTATTGTTTAACACTGTTTAGTGTTAAAATTTTCGTTATCCGGTTTCTTTGTTTAAAGAGTCGGATAGGCAAGAATTATTGTGACTGTCGTCTATTTAAATTATTACTGCTTATATGCACTAATAAACTGGTTTGAATTAGACTGACCTGTGTATTATTTTCTTTTGAATATAATACTCGGGTCAGACCGAGTATTTCTACAGCTTGAAGATTTTCGAGCAGCAAAGTTAGAGAGAGTAAAGAACCATTTTTAGTTTCAGAAGAAAATTGTATTTTAGAATATTCCGCTGTATCAGTATTAAATTGTATAAACTCTGATGTATATAAAAAGATTTATAGTAATGAAATAAATTCTCATTTGTTTTAATTGATTGTTATTATCTGTGTTTCTGTGGCTGATTCTGTTTAAACCTTATAAACTAAATAACAATTCGTCTTTTTGAACGTTTCAAGTTGGTTTAATTACCGACTGGAGGCGGTCAAAAGGGGGAATGTTACACTTGTCGTGTCATATCAATTTTAGCTCGATCCGGACTCAAACAAAATTCGTCGATATCCATAGTGAGCCTGCGTATAACCGATCTCCAAGACGAACTGTCATTGGTTTCTAGTCAAGTTCTTGGTGTCACGGCCTTGCCAAAAGATGGGATAACAATGTTTGATTAGGATTCAGGTGTAGATCCGAATTTTTGTTGTTATTTATCATGCATATGGGATAGATAACTATTTTTTAAGTATGGTTATCATTATGTGTTTTAAGGAATTTACATAAAGGGTTTTGGATGTGAATAACTAAGTTTTTTTTTATCTCCAAAGGTTCTAAATTTGGATATGATGTTTGAAATATTTTTTTGAAAATGAAGGTTTTTAATTCCATAATTTTCAGAATTATTTTGAATTTATTATGAATTTCCTAAGTGAGAAAATGGATAATATCAGTAATTAATTATTTAAAATATGAAAATTAATTATTTTGGTCTAAAATGTTTATATGTTGTTAACGAAGTAAATATTGACTTTTAAGAATTTTTGTGTATTTTTCCCGAGTGATTATGACCTAAAATAAATTGTTATATGCAAAATGGGTTTACTTGCAAAATGAGATAAATGGAATAATTAAAGTAAAATTATATTCTAGAAAATAAGAGAAAGTTTTCCTCTTTAATTTGCTGCAAAAATCTGAAAAGATTTTATTTGACCAATGGGATTTTGAGAATTCTATTTTGCCAACTTGTGATAGCTATATACTATATCAATTTGCACCTTGGTTGATTTGTCAAGTTGTGATGCCTTATATTGGTTGATATGTGATAATTATAATGTCAATATGCGATAGCTCTATATAGTGTCAACATGTGATAGCATGTTTTTCTTTGGCGTGCAGTAGCCTATGTTTTCAACATGCAATGGCATGAGATTTTTCAAGGTGCGACAACACATGATTTTGAAAGAAAAGATAGCTAGTTTTATAACATTTAATTAGCAGACTTTCAACTCTATTTTGGGAAAATTTTACCTAAACAAAAAAAGGTTGGTTGAGTATTTTTATAAGTTTTAAAAAGAAAGAAATAATGGTTTAGCCCATTGTTAAAAGAGTTTTGAAAGGAAAATTATCGCTTGTATAAGTAATTTTGTGTATAAATTGGCTATCACATGAACACATATTCACGATGATTGCTAGTGTGTTATATGATGTGCAGTTAAAGCGCTCGGCAGCTTCAATGCGGCGAAGGTGCAGAAAGTCATAGCGGGGATACAGCGAGGATATAGCGATATATAGCGGATGACTCTAAAATAGTATATAAAACTCGTACTTAATGTTTTTACAAATATATAAATGGTAATTAAATGAAAATTTAACATTTAATTGAATTATAATTAATACATAAATAATTTTAAAGCGAATATATTGTAAATAAACGTAAAACTGTCATATAACATAATTGAATTTAGTAGAATATTAGAGTATTTTCGTTTCTGAAAATATATTAGAAATTCAGTTAAATAAATCAATTTCATAATTTTTATAATGTATAAATGTCATTTTTCAATTCATTTCTTTTAAAGAAGATATAGCGGAAATAGCGGGGATTAAAGCGGAAAGGCTATATTTGGGGCTATATGCAAAAATCATAGCAGCAGAAATCCGCTATGGGATATAGCAGGGTTATAGCGGGGTTATAGTGAGGCATTAACCGCACAGGTTATATGTTCATATTTTTAACTTGATAGGCTATTTTGCACATGATGAATTATTGACATACTCACTTTGTGTAAAAACTATCACCCACACTTAACCTTTGGGACTGGGAACCAATGACTAGTTAGGGTTGTTACAGTAGGAGTCTGGTCAGACTTAAACTTCTGATTGAGTAGAATTGCATTCAGGAGATCGAGAAGATCAAGTTTTATTAGGATACCTTGGGTCGATCTACAGGCATGACTCATGGACATTTTAAATTCATATTTTTAGATGGAGACTAGAGTAGGGTCGTGCCCTATTCTCCAACCATTAAGCGCCCGATTGGTCAAGTCCGCGATTCCAATGCTTTGTGCTTTGTTGATATTGAGGCTACAAATAGTAGTTATGCATCCAAAGAAATTTATAGCAGATTTCTCACTTATGTTTTTCTCCTATAATTTTTAAGAGACCATTGTTATTTTCTCCTACCGTTTTTAAGTGACCGTAAATATTTTCTTCTATCGATCATAGGAGAATGTTAATATTTTCTTCCGAATGGACTAGAAGACCACTAGATTATCTTGTATATCTTTGCTCAAGTTAGCTGATATGATTTAATTAGCTGGAGAAAACTAATATAGGTCCATGGTGACCTTGGGGAAAACTATGTCGTTGAATGGACCATTTCATGGCATTGAATAATTATGGAAATGTGTAATCCTTTGACCTTAGTGAATGACAGACTATTCATTTTAAACCACATATAAATGATATGGTATTAATGTTATTATTGTGTCCTCATCATTTTGGTTGCGGGATATGTTATGAATGAAATATTGTTGATAGGGTGTTAGTGAGTAGAAACCCTCCTGCTCAACGGTGAGGTCTCACTAAGTATCTATGTTATGGTTTGAGATGGAGTAATATTATTGACACCAGACTTTTTGCCAGACCCAAAGTTTTTGATTTCCCCCTAAACTCTTGGTACTCGATTTGATTGGTTAGGCTGAGAGTAGGGTATTTCAGATTTAGACGAATAAGCTTCCGGAGATGAGCGGAAGGTATGCTACTGTCTAATAGTGTTATTTCCACTATGTAGTATTAACTGTCTTTCTTTATTATTGAATATATGTAATGATGGGTATTGTAACCGTCAAACACTACACCAAAAAAGCCATTTTGCCACGTCTTTGAGCCGTGGCAAAATTGGCAGTGGCAAATTTTTTTCCACGGTCCTGAGCCGTGGCAAATTAAAGTTTCGCCACAGCTCAGAACCATGGCTAAATAAAAATTAGCTACGGCTCTGAGCCGTGGCAAAATTTAAAACAGCCACAGCTCTGACCTGCTTCTAAATAAAATTTAACCACAGCTCAAATCCATTCCTAAATGCAATTTCATGATACATAGATATTCTACATGCATTTTTGAAACATATGTGGTACATGGAATTAATAACGTGAATACAAAACGAGCAATATATGACAAACCCATCATTCTACATGGTGCACACAATTTATAATACAACTACTACAAGTGCTTGATTACAAACTTATAACTTTCAGTTCATAATAAAACTTCAATTCACAGTGAAACCATCAGTTCGCAGTAAAACAAGTAAACAACATCTACTGTACAATGTAAACACTAAACAACAAGAAAGAAATAAATGATTCCTGAATTTGCCAAAGCATATACTTCATCATAGTATACAAGCAACTTCTGAAATCCTGCATTACAGACAGAAGTATTTAGCTTATCAATGTAAAAATTTAACATTTGTTCATCAAGTCATGAAAAAAAGATGTAATGCAAATATAAGAGACTAATGATAATAGTGTTCATGAATGCAGGTGAGCAGATAGCTAATACTACAGAGAGTCAATCAATAGCCCTCATATTCCTCTAGCCAGTTCTGTACTACTTGTGTGATTGGTCCTACCGTCAATCCTTAAGTTCCTATTGTTCCGGGCAAGGTCCTACCGTCAATCCTTAAGTAGGGCATGTTATATTTCCTTTATGTATCTCTATTTGCTTGTGTACAGGCACACTGTGTAAGGGAGTTTTACTTGTTGCTTTAATATCATGTTTGTCGTTAGGTTAAGCTATGTAGTTTGTGCATAAATGTGTATTGTATTATATATATTGTGTCTTAATCGTGGTTTAACCTTTTCCTTTAAACACGCATACTTATATGTTTATGTCATTATGTGTACGTATGTATGGTTGTATTGTATCTTTTCCAAAAAAAAGTATGGTCGTATTGGTGTATATTATGGTACGTGTTACACGCATGACAACATTAGCATGGTCAAATAATTTAGGTCAAGTAATTCCCTGATTTCAGTATTTTTTGCCTGTTTTTTCCTTGGCCTTGGATATTATTGCTTTTTTATTTAAATGTTAGTATGTGCGCTGTACTTTTTGTGCACTTCATGATGCTAGGAATAAATACATGATGGGAGTAAATTAATAACAACTATTTCTTGATATAATGGAATGTAAACAGTAATATAGTAGAGCAAAGCATCAAAAGGTCAACACATTCACTACTTTTTTTGCAAGGGAATCAACTTGAAAGCAACAACTTGAAAGGAACATATTTTCCCTGTGGAATCACAACACTGCACTCTCTAAGTGAAAAGTATGGCTCTTACCGCTTTACTCGTAGCAATAATGAATTTCATTATTTTTTCCTGTGTTTTTAACATGGTTAAGTCTAACTATTTTATCCTATAAACATGACAAGACTTCTTGAAATTTCACAAGATAGTTGAGATTCAATGTCTGCTATACATATATGCAGCCAAAATATTAACCGTTAACCATAAAAGGTATTATTAACCAAATTGAGGATCCAACAATACATGACTATATCACAATAGAGAAAACAAGCGAAATTCATACCTAGTATCTGTTTCCTAATAGCAATCGAAATAAAGATGCAGAAAGTGTAAGTGGTAACAAGCTCAAAAGGAAACTAATTACCTTTGCGTCCAAAACGTCCAGCTCTAACTACTCTGTGTAGGCACACCTCATAATCAAGCTATGCACTGCCATACTACATAGGAAGATCAAAGTTGACCACCAGGTTGACCTAAAACAGGGCTTTGAGATTCAACTACTGAAGGATTTATTTAGTAAAAAATAAATTATATCAAACATACCATTGACTGGTCAAATCCCCGAGCAAGGAGATCAGTAGTAATAAGTAAAGTAGTTAATCCATCCTTAAATTCCTTTATGATTTTGTCTCTGTCCTCCTGTTTTTGAGCACCTTGAATGGATGTACACTTGTAACCTTCTTTCTCCAATTCTTGATGTAACATTCTAACGCTTTCCCTTGTCCGAACAAATATGATTGCTTGTCCAACATTTTTCCCAAATTTAAATATTTTATCCTTTATTACTTGCATTTCGGCAAGTTCATCTAGGCATATGACCTTAAACTGCTTGACTTTATCAAGTGTAAGTTCCTCTTTCTTCACAAATATTTGATTCCGTCACGAACTACTTTTGACACAATTCTCTCACAGTATCCTTGAAAAATACGTTTTTCACTCAAAATAATCAATGAATTGTGAGGAAGAAGAAGCGCGATTGGGGAAAACTGTGAGATTAGAGTGATACGCGATCGATTTGAGTGAGAAGCTGATACGCGATCGATTTGTTGGGGCGTTATTTTTCATGGGTGAAATTAGGGCGCGTGATTGAAATTAGGGCGTTCTTTTTTTTTAAGCAGAGAGGCAAGGATCATTGAGATGGAACCGAGGGGTGAAATTTTTTTGGTAATATTGGAACGGTTCATAGCCGTGGTAAAATTGCCACGGCCTTAGACCGTGCTAGTTTACTTTACCACGGCTCAAAACCATGGTAAAATTGTCACGGCTCAAAACCATGGTAAATTTTCCGAGTTGGGGTGTGGCAAAATGGGCAGTATGGTGTAGTGAAAGTAGTTAAGATTCTGATCATCCAAGAGGACATCTTCATTGTTGCTCTTGGAACTATATTTGTAATTATTGTATTTTATCAAAATGATGGAATCGGGGGGTTATGTAATGTAATGAAATGGAATGCAATGAATTTGCAAATTAATGATGTTAACCCGCCTTTTGGCAAGGTAGTACACATACAGATTTAACCCAACAGACTTCATGATCATCGTGGCAGAAAGCCCGGTGAGATGGTTACTAGGATTGGAGATCGATTATGGACAAGAATATGGACGATAGTCGTACGGATTCAGACAGATAGAACCCTGGAATTGAATAAGCTTGGATGGATTAGGTACGAGGGACCCATCATATCGAAAACAAGAAGTAGAGGACACGAGGGACCCATCATATCGATCATTTTTATGGTGTGTGATTGATCCCAAATTTTATGGTGGGTCGTTTGGCTCTAGAGGTTCTTCTGATAGAATTTTAGCCTGATCCATGTAAGGCTTCACCTATAAATACAGACTTGATTGTTCATTTTTGGGGGATCTGCTTTCTGCTCCACTTCATCTTCTACCTAGGCTATATTCTGCATATTTTATACTTAGTTTTCATGGATTTGTAACTGTAATCAACAGTACAAACTAATAAAAAGGAGAATCTTAGGAGTGGACATTGGTTGGAGTTAGCCGAACCATTATAAATCTGTGTCTTTCTTTACTTGCTTTCTCATTGTTGTAATTTGGATCTCCATTTATTTCTCTTCATATTTCGATGATTGGATTGGATATTAGTGCTTTCACATAAAACTGGGTTTTAGTGGCCATTTTTAACGCCAACAAATGAATATAAATATTTTGTTAAAATTTGTAAATTTTTATGCTCTTGATGTTAATGATACAATATCTGTTCTCATTTTTTCATTGAAAAATAATGCTAAGGATCTGCACCTGCAATAGTATTTATTTTTGAGCCTTAAATGAGGGATGTTACATCTATGTAGACTTCATAGGTCAAATAAAGATTTAAAAAAAAAATTGAAATCCACCTATTTTTCATGGTGTAGACCAACTCAATTCCATCATATTTAACGGCGACTAGACTAATATTGCATTTGGGTAAGCATAATTAGTCGATTCATGAAGTTACCTATGACAAGTCATTGTAAAGCCGGTAAGAGAATACTAAGATATGTTCTTGATATAATTGATCATGTGATACAATATAAAAGTTTGAAAAATACATGTTATATTAAATTTTGTGATGCTGACTGGGGAGGAAATACTTATGATTGCAAAAGCACCTCAAGTTATGTGTTTACCTCTGATTTAGGTGCTACTTCGTGGAATTAAAAAAAGCAAGATATTGTTATCTTTTCTAGTAGCGAAGTAGAATGCATTTCATTGGCCTTAGTGGTTATATCAAGCACTTTGGCATATGTGGATGTTAAAAGAACTAAAGCATGATCAAGCTAATTAAAGATACTACAATATTTTGTGATAACAGTTCGGATAGAACTAAAGAAGTTGATGTGAAATATTCCAAAATAAAAGATTAATTAGTTGACAAAGGCATTAAAACGTGAAACTTTTGTAAAACTTAAAGTTATTCTAAGTCAGCTTAAGGGCGACGTTCGAAAGATAAGCTTAACCTAAATGGTTATGTTGAAAAGTGTGCAGTAATTTCTTAATATGATTCAATTTTTAAGACAACTTTTCAAGTTGGATATATGTTTTTTTTGTTGAAAGGATAATTACAATTTTCAATGTAATAATCATTATTTATTTAGATATTGTGCAAGACTATCATTAAAGTCAAGTTTCTTGTTCCTTGGGTATGAGAAAACAATCGAGTTGTATCTTCTCTTATAAAATATAGTTATTGAACTTTAAAGCAAATTTTTTTTATGTTTGTGTGTTTGTGTTTGCATTTGAAAAATTATACCCCTCTTACTTCTCCCACGCCATAATTTGACAAAGAACTAATCATCCTCCTCTCATCTTTAGTCCAAATAACACAAATAATGTTAATTCTCAAAATTATCACACATAGGCCCGTCTTCTAACAACCTAAAGTTTGGAAATGGTAAAAGTGGATTATAAAGCTTTATTAATCAAAATGACACAAATTAGTTTTTTTATGTCAGTAATTCTTCACATATAGCCATGGACTATACGTAGAATCTGAAAGCTTCCTTGTACCTTCCTATCACTCTTTGAGTAAAATGGTCCATACAGACGCATATCACAGCATCATTTAATGATGCAAACGAAATCCACACAGTTAACTTTGGTAATTTCGCCATACGTGCAGTATAACCAAAGCACGGCAAGCTACCAATAACCCAATATAACAGTGAAATCTATAGTAGTTCTTTCAATGCATACGAACAAGCAATAAATATAGGGTGGGTTCGAGGGCTTTTTGCCGCCAAAGCCAAAGTTCACATTGTGGGTGGGAACCCATTATTATGGTCAGTTGAGGTGAATGGGCCATGTTGGCCAATTGGGGTGAACGGGCCATTAAACTACCGTTTTCCCTTCTTCGTTTCATCTTCATGTCCCTTTTCAGAATGGTCCATTCGTGATACAGGAACCTATGTCTTCTTGTGAATCCTTCGTCTTTCACGAACTGTTCTTCTTTCGCGAACCGTTCTCATTTTGTTTCCCTTTTCCGTGTTCTTTTCATGTCGCAAACAAACACAGCGTACCATTTAAAGCTTGTTAGGTACGTCGGGACAACTTCGCAGCACTTTGTATTATTGTATCGACATATGACGGAGCATGGTGTAACAACGTTTTGCATATTGGATAGTAGTGCAATAATTGTGCAAGTGACTTGAAATTCAGAGCTTGTTTGTTTGATTCTCGTCCTCATGCTTCTGATCCTTAACAGTTCACGAGCAGTACTAAGAAAGCTACATTACAACCACTCATTATTTTAAAGGTGCTTGTGCATTTGCATACTTAGAAATATCTATTTTTTATTGAATAAAAAAAGTAATAAAATGTTACATTACAGCCATAATTTGTAATATTTAAAGGTGTTGGTAGTTTCTGTTGTAAATTAATAGTGAATTCCACTGAAAAGAAGACAGTCTTTGATGATGCAAACCGACAATGCGATTCCGTTGATGGATGTATATGTAGGGTAAAAAAAGAAAAAAAAAAAGAAAAAAGAGAGTATGTAAATTCTGTTGATAGATTACGCAGATGGGTCCCTGTACAAATTTACAGTGTGGGTTATACACGGAGATCTTGGCCTATAAATAACATGCTATGTGCATATATTTGTCACACAATTCAAACTCACATTTCGTTATATTTAGAAGATTATTCAATCGGAAAAAATGGAGCTAAATCCTGGTGCGCCTGCTGTAGTCACTGATGGTGCTAACGGAGCTCGAAAATGGAGCGGCAAAGTCCATGCTTTGCTTCCAAATTCAAAGCCAGAGCAAGCATGGAGGCTACTAAAGGACTTTATTAACCTTCACAAGATCATGCCTTCGTTGTCAGTCTGTGAACTGGTAGAAGGTGAGGCCAATGTTGTTGGTTGTGTTCGCCACGTTAAAGGTATAATGCACCCAATAGAAGAGGAATTTTGGGCCAAGGAGAAGCTGGTGGCACTGGATAATAAGAACATGAGCTACAGTTATATTTTTACTGAGTGTTTTACAGGGTTCGAGGATTACACGGCTACCATGCAAATAGTGGAGGGACCTGAGCACAAGGGATGTAGATTTGACTGGTCTTTTCAGTGCAAGTATATCGAGGGTATGACTGAATCTGCATTCGCCGAGATTCTGCAGCATTGGGCTACTGAAATTGGTCAGAAAATCGAAGAGATTTGCAATGCTTGATTATGAATATCGGTTATGGTTTGGTGCATTGTGTGTGTTTTAAACCGTATCTTGTGATGTAATAAAGTAACGTAATATGTGCACGTAATAAGTAAGCCTGAGTGTTGTGTGTTCAATAAAAAAGAACTTGCTTTTTGCATGTTCTAATGCTTTTCAAAGTATTTCTTTTCCGTTCTACTCATTTTTTTTGTTTTTTGCAATTGACTTAAATAATCTTGTTTTGCAATTGACTAATTCACATGCTTCTTTTATGTCATCGTTTTTAATGTTTTGATGTAATTTTGTTCAGTTTCAAAATAAGTACAGGATTTGGCAACAGAAATAAAACTCAGAAAAAATAAAGTAAAAGGTAATTAAATCTATACTTTAAGATTATATTTTTCGTATGAATACCTAAGCAAATGTCATTCCAAAATAACATTTGCATTAGCTACAAATAATTATGTTCATGGTGTCAATTCCATGAGATAATCCAAAATTGAAATTACAAAAAATTATACTTATAAACCTCAATGTGTCGATCGAAGCAAAACTATTCAAATTTTGCGGAATTTTATTAAATTTGCTGTGATATATAGTCCAAAATGATGGTTTTCACTTAATTCAATTATGGTTTGACTACAAAGAAAAGAGAACAGAGCTAAAATTGTAAAGATATTTGTCGACCATTTAACTTATTATCAAAGCTAGAGTTAGAAAAGAAAAAAAAATAGACATGGTTAAGGGTAAAAGGACTTCATTTTTGGACATGATGGGGTTTTCGACAAGGGGATTATCGAATTATGATGTAGTTTTCGATATGTATCGCCGTGTACAATGTAATTTATTTCACTACTAGAAAAGACTGAAATAACGACAGAGCATAAAGACGGCTTCCGACGGGCCGTTAGAAATTCGCAATTTACAGACTCCAGTCGAGTCTCTTCTTCCTCATTCTGCAACACGAAAAAAATAAAAATAAAAACCCCAAATCCCCAATCCAAGCTTCCAAACACCGATTTCAAGCTTCCAGATCCTCCACGGCTGCCTAATCACGCTCTATTGCTTTCAATCTCAGATATAATCTTTTGTTTTCGCGAAAAATCTAACTTTTACCCTAAATCTAGATTTGCATAAGTTGATAAATTAGGGCTAATTAGTGATTGCAATTGTTTCCAATAGCCTAATAATGATTTATAGTATCCCATGGTATACCTATTTCATATGTTATCGTCAAATTTTAAAGACTATGTATAATTTATGATTATGTATGTATGCGTAAACCATTGTATATGTTTTGTTTCTACCATTCTATTGTGTTAATTGGAATAAGATATGAGTTGTATAACATCTTGACTTGTATAGCAATAATGAATGCACGGGTCTAAAAAAAATTCGACTGTATTGGAAAATGACAACAATATTAAAGCAGCCTTATTCGATAAAATACGCGGAATAAATGTGTTAAATTAATAACTTTTGAAATATACAAAATTAGTAAATTTTCATTTTTAGAAACTACTTTTTTTACGTCATTTAGAGAGTTTTTGGCCTCGTACGACGGTAGTTGTACACGATGGTTATATAAATATTTGTTTTTGTCACAAAACGACCATTTATATTCATCTGGTACAATACTTATTGGATTTGTCCCTGTATTGGACAAGTTATAAATACAATAAACAATTACATTTCGTACATTATTTCGTTTCAAACGGTTCACAAAATTTCGCCGTCACTTTTCTTTTTTGTTTTCTACGTACACGCATTTGTATACAATGCAGGAAATAAAAGGGAAATGCTGCCGAAATTTTGTTGAATCGTTTAAAACGAAATATGTACGAAATGTAAGTGTTTACTGTGTTTGTAATGGGAAGTAGGATGACTGGCCAGAAAAAAAAGACAACCATAAACCAACATTTCTATATTGTATTCTTAAGTGGGGTAAAATTGATGCTTATAAGTTTTTGTATCGATAGATTGAAAAATAAAATGTGAATTCGTAAAATGACCAATATTTATTTTTGAATTTGTGACATATTTTTTCAAATAGGAAAGATGATCGATAATTTTGTTGATCGCAGAAGATGGATGTATCAAAGAAGGGGATTGAGAGGCTCATAAAAGAATATTTTTATAATGGTATAAACGTATTTGTTGAATTTGCTTTAAGTAATAACGGAAACGATGTAGAAATTCATTGTCCGTGTAGTAGGTGTAAACATTTGAAGTACTTGTTACCCGATATTGTGAAAGTCTATTTGTGCAAAAATGGTTTCGTGGCGGCGTATTATGTTTGAGATCGTCATGAAGAAGTTGTAGCACATACTTCTGCAGAGTCTGAATTAGGGATTGTCGGTAATGAAATTGTTATGACGAACTGTATAGAAAAAATGGTTGAAGGTACGGCACGATCAATGTTCCCTACGGTTGAAGTTGCCGACGATGACGAAAATATTGAAAAACCAAATATTGAAGCAAAAAAAATTTATGATTTACTGGATGCCGCTAAGAAACCTCTTTGGGATGGTTGTAAAAGCGGCACCCAGCTATCAGTAACCCAAAAATACATTGTGATGAAGCCAAAATACATCACCGAAGCCGGATTTACAGCCGTTGTACAAACTGCAAAATGACGTATACCGCCCGATAATTTAATGTGCGAAATCACTATGAAGTTAAAAAACTTATGTTGGCTTTTGGTTTATCTTATCAGAAAATAGATACATGTTTAAATGACTGCATGTTGTTTTGAAAAGAGTACATCACTCTTAGGATGTAGAATATGTAACGAGGAAAGATACAAATCAAGAAAAAAGAAGGGAAAGAAAGTTTCATAAAAACGTATGCATTATTTTGCCATCACTCCTAGGCTTCAAGATTATACGCATCTTCTTTAACTGCATCTCATATGAGATGACATAGTGTGAGAACAGAGGAAGATGGTACGTTGACACATCCAGCCGATGGAGAAGCATAGAAGCATTTCTATAAAACTTATCACAATTTTGCAACGGAGATTCGTAATGTTAGACTTGGATTATGTACGGATGGTTTTTCATCATTTTCTCAATTTGGTTTTAAATATTCATCTTGGCCCATTATCATCACACCTTATAATTTACCTCTGTGGATGTGTATGAAAACGCAATATATGTTTCTTACTGTTGTCATTCTTGGCCCCGACGATCCGACATAAGAAATCGATGTTATGTTTACAACCGTTGATTAAGGAGTAAAAAACATTGTGGAACGAAAGAGTAGAAACATACGACGTTTCAAAGAAAAAAAATTCCGTATGCTTGCTTCTTTGTTGTGCACTATAAGTAATTTTTCTGCCTATGCAATGCTTTCAAGATGGAGTACATCGGGTCGTCTAACATGTCCATATTGCATGAAAGAAACACAGACGTTTTCTTTACCGAATGGTAAGAAAATTTCATGGTTTGACTGCCATCGATGTTTTTTCCATGTCAATCATCCATTCAGAGCAGACAGAAAAAAAAATTTAGCTAATAGAGTAGAAACCAGACAACCACCAACGATATGGTCATGAGAAGACATATACGAACTTGTAAGGGACTATCGAAAAATTTATGAAACTGGAGTGCAAACAGAAATTGCAGGCAAATCGACTATTCATAATTGGAGCAAACAAAGTATATTTTGAAAGTTGCCTTATTGGAAAGATCTTCTGCTTCATCATAATATTGATGTGATGCACAACGAGAAAAATGTCTTTGATAATGTTTTTAACATAATTTTGAATGTCAAGAGGAAGTCTAAGGCCGATTTGAAATCAAGAAGCGATATACAAGAATTTTGCAAACGTCCTGTGCTTCATATGAAACCAAATGACAGTAAAAACCCAAAGCATGTTACGAGTTAGATAATAATCAAGTTAAAGTTGGGTTAAAATGGGTGGAAAAAATAAGATTTCCTGTTGGGATTTTATCAAATCTTCGTAGATGTGTTGACTTTAAAAACGTTAGATTGAGTGGAATGAAAAGTCACGACTGTCACATAATGATGGAAAATTTATTACACGTTATATTCAAAGAACTATTGCCTTAAAAGTTTGAAATGTAATAATGGAGCTTAGTCTGTTTTACAAAGAGCTTTGTTCGACTACTTTAAAAGTGCAACGTTTACGTAACTTGAAGAAGATATTCCTATATTGCTCTGCAAATAGGAGAAAATATTTCCGTCGGGTTTTTTTTAATGTAATGAAACATTTACCTCTTCATCTCCCATCTAAAGCACGACTTCGAGGTCCTGTGCAATATGGATGGATGTATCCATTTGAGAGGTATGTAATATGTTACTTATTAATTTAATTACATTCGAAAGTTAAATTTAATGTAAATTAATTTGCATAGATACTGGAATCATCTGAAGAAAAAAGTGAGGCAAAAAGCACAAGTTGAAGGTTCGATATGTAAATCTTACATAGAAGAAGAACCTTCGTTCTTTTTCTCTCACTATTTCAATGACCATATGAACATATCATTTGAAAGTGTTCCTCCTAACGATGAAGGCGACGAACAAGATTCCTCTCAAACAATGTTATCTATTTTTAGACAATATGGTCGACCTTCTAGAAAATGTGTAGAAGTATGGTAAGACCATAGAGATCTTCATGTAGCACATACTTATATTCTTCTTAATTGTGCTGAGGTTGCACCATTTGTTAGGTAATCTGAAATAATATTTTATGATTTATTCATTTCCTTAATGCATGCGCATGTAGAATTTAATGCAATACTTTATTCATATATGCAGTATTTATGAAAGTGAAAATCCGCATGGAGATCTCAGTAAAGAATTTTCTGATTGGTTTTCAAAGTACGTTTATGAACCGAAAAATTGTGTGGTTGATGAAGGATTTAAACATCTTGCGTTGGGACCAAAACGAAATGTCAAGACATATCCAATATATTTCGCCAATGGATATAAATTTAACATCAAAGAATATGGTACAGAAAAATTAACTAATAATACATGTGTATTTGTCAAAGGTAGTGATGATCCAGAAAATTACATAAATGATTTTTATGGCGTTTTAATACAAATTTTGCAACTGACATATTTCTCACGACCCGCGGAGGAGGTGTTTCTGTTTAGATGCAATTGGTTTAGCAATGTTCCAGGTTCTGGAATTAATATGCGCAAGGATTATAATCTTATTGAAATAAAGCACACATCGCATTATCACAAGTACGATCCTTTGTACTAGACAAACAAGCATTGCAACTTTATTACGCTCCTTATCCGTCTCTAAAAAGAGATAAAGCAGATTGGTCGGCAGTTTTAAAACAAAGGCAAGATTTATGTTTGATGGGAAGAATATTCCAAACGAACAAGCTTATCAGGCAGATCTTGAGCAAAACAACGAAATAATAATAACAGACGATCGTACTGATTTTGGACATCTGAACGATGAATCAAACTTTTTGGTAGAAGCATTTCGAGAGTAGGAAGGAAAATAACGTAGAATATGAGATCGAATCTGAATCAGAAGACGATGAGGATTGATATAAATACTATGTTGAATTCTTATGTATTATGCAATTGATGTAATTGATGAGATTTATTTTGCTAGTTATGTAATTTATGTCATTTATGAAACCGAATCTGCTTATCGTCATTTACATCATTTATGTCATTACCATTTCTATCATTTATTTAGCAATTTATGTTAAAAATGCAATGTATTATGCTTATCGTCGGAATATGAGACCCAATCTGAATCAGGTATATTTTGCACTTTATGTAATTTATCTCATTTATGTCATTTAACTATAAAATATTGTAACAACCCGAGATTTTATAACAATTAACTATCGTCAATATGACGCTTAAATTGGTTGCTTAATTCAGCTGAAGTTTTGATCGAGTTGAAAATTCTCTTGTAATTCGTTAAAAGAATTTTGCGGGCTTTATAAATAAAATAACAACATACTCAACCCATACCCCCCACGATCTTATCTCTGTAAAACCACGAAACCCCCCTCTCTTCCCATTCATTTTCAAAAATCAGAAAATTCGAACGAAAGAAAAAATGGCGACTTGATAAAACTAGGGTTCGGCGATTTCTCGATTCTATGGCAAATCTGGATTGATCTTCGTTCAAATTCAAAGGCGCCGGCTTCCTTCGATTTTCGTTCATCTAGAAATAGCTAGGGCTCGGCAATCTTGTTCGATCTGGAAATTTTAGGGCTTCGTCTCCCGTTCTCCTTCAACTCGCGAGCGATTCAAGCAAAGGTGAGTGTTCTCGACACTCACATCTAATTCGACTTCTACGTATTCGCATTAAATTGTTTACTCGGCTGTCTGATAAAATATCGATGGTTGTGATTTTATGACTTCGGTCTTGATTCTTTTTAGCTTGAATTTTGAGACAATTGATTACCACCAGCTTTTGTATTTGTCTTGGCCACACACTGTTTATTTGGTTTCGGTATTGCTTGAGATTTTATCGAACTGTGGCATTAACTTGATAATGTCTTCAAGTTCATGTTTTGACTTACTGGAGATTTTTGTTCTGTAAGTCTTTGTTGGCTTTGGCCATAACTTTTGCTTCGGCATTGAATTGCCCTTTTTACTGCAGTTTGAGTGGAGACGGTTGTTTCATAATTTTGAACTCATTTTGACCCTGCTGTGACGATGATTCCTTGGCCATCACGATGTCGATTTCGAGTTGTTCGATTATCGTGATTGCTGTCTTGGTCATCACGGCATCTGAAATTGTGTTTGATTGTTTGCTTGACTAATTAGATATGACTTTATATATATGTGCATATATACAATTGTATGTGTGTATGCATGTATCAGCGAGTCTACAATTACAGTTTTCTTATATATTGACATTGATACTGCGGTTCCATGGATTGCTTGCTTATGTTGTTGCGATATCATTGACTGGTTCACCTGATTCCATGGCTCGCGGTTGTGAACACTGCCTGGCTTCGGCTATCTGTTTTAGTTGAAAATTTAGTTGATAGTTGGTTTTGGCTCAACTTGAGTGGTGTAGTTGTTTTCACAATACATGTATAGGTTGTACCATTGTTATTCCTGGTTCACATCTGCACTTGACAATTTGAGTGCTTGTTGTATTCACTCTAGATATGCTTGCACATTTGATAGTCTGATACTTGTTCCCTTTTGTTGTACGCTTACCTTTTGGTATGGCAGTCTTTATCCCAAACAGTCTTCATATTGCATTTGCATTTGAGCTTATGTTGAAACTGATTCCTTGCATATGCTCCTGTTAGGATTGATGTAGTTGTTTCCATTGCACTCAAGTTTAACCTGTAGCTTGCATTGTCAGTTACACTTCATTGTTCATCTGATTACTATACCCTTGTAGTCGCAGTTTTACATTTGATCAAGTGCAGTTCTGCATTACTAGGGTGCATCTACTATAATTGCATTGGGTTCCTTCCCACTTCGGCCTTGGCTACTATGTTGCACTGTCACTTGTTCATTTGAGTTACATTCTAACCTAACTTTGACATGCTCTTGTTATTGTTCGTCACTTGAATCTGACTTTGATCTTTACTTGACACCGTTAGATATCTGTGTTCACTTGATCACGGTTGCAGTTGTATTCCATTTGAACTAATTCTTGTAGACAGTTGTTTTGGAGCCTTCATTTCAGTAGTCGTGTTGCCATATTGGTTTCACTGTGTCTTCATGTACCTGAATACATGCCCCTATGCTTTTGTAGTTCTGGTGTCACATTGATTGGGTGCTCTGTACATGTTACTTGGCATGGTGGCAGACCACATAACCATTTAACTTCATTCTGATGTCTTCATGCATTTTGGGCCTACTTCTTTGATGTCGAGGCTGTACTATCCCTTGTTCCATTTGTGGTAGCTGCTTCACTAGTTTTACCTGTAGGCTTCTTGTGTATATATATATATATGCACAGGTTCTATACTTCTTTGGCATTGAACCAGATCCTTTGGGTCTGGTCTGTGCTGATGCTTGACTACTCGTACATTTATATTGAGTCACTGTCTCACTGTTTTATGTACTTTGTTCATGCTGTTCTTTGATTAGAACTACCACTTGAGGTTGTGTTTGGGTTTCATCTCTGGTGCAGGTATGCCTCCCTGTCATACTTGTTGTCATTGTAGTTGCACCTGTTTGTATGTGTTGGCGAGGCGGTACACGCGCGCGTGTACTACAGCCACACCTTTTAACGTGGCGAGGCCGTACACGCGTGCGTGTACGGCAGCCAATCGAGTTTTTGATGGTTTTAAAGTGACAATTTCAATTGTTTTAAATTGATTTACTCGATTTGATAAATTGTTTAATTATCTCTGTTGATGATTTAAATCTGCTGATTTATTGTTTAACACTATTTAGTGTTATATATGCCGATATCCAATTCTCGTATCGAGAGTTGGATATACGAGATCTCTGTGACTGTCGTCTATTTGACTATCTGATTATTAATTGCTACTATGCACTAATAACTGAGTTTGAATTAGACTGACCTGGGTATTATTTTCTTTTGAATGTAATACTCGGGTCAGACCCGAGTTATTTCAGGTTGTAGATTTTCTGCTTTAAGTTGCTGTTTAGGATTTGAAGACGTTTCACATCTTCTGAAGTTGTCAGTCTCATTTTGTAGTAGTCGTGTCATTATATAGAACGATATGTATTCATGTATATTAGTTGATAATGTACTTGTATATATAACTTCTAGAATCGACAGTTGTAGTTGTATCATATGTATTGTGTCAACTATGTATTAACTGACATCGGTTATATATATATGAGGCTTTTGTTTTTATCTGTGTTCCGCATTTATATTATCTATGTTATTGTTATATCTAATGTCCTAAACTATTATGAACTATCGTAGTTTGTTTTATACTGATAATTGGATATGTCGATGGGAGTAAATAAATAATAGATGAAAAATAAAAAGTATATACCACTCCTACCGAGATAACCAATATTAGTGTAAGGCCAATTACGGATGGTCGCTCCTATCCAGCCTTATTCTTCGTAATAATAGACAGTATTTCTTTTGATACTCTTTGTTATTATGAGCATAGAGGTGGGGCGTCACAGTTGGTATCAGAGCTTGGGGTTTATGGACATAATATAAAACATAACTTGGATGGAACATATGTTACAACTATTGGTCGATGTTTTATTTGTGATTTGAGTCAAAAATTAAAGTTTTGAAATTTTGATGAAATTTTTAAATATCTTTATTTAAAAATAATAGTGAAACTGTGTTCTGATGATTTGATTGATTTGTGTTCTGTTTATCAGAGTGCGCAGCGGAAACAGTGAAACTGTCTTCGTTGAGTACAACTGATAATCTTTTTGATTTAAAAATCAAAATACGAAAGTGATATGAATTTCATTTGTTGTTTACATAGCTGTAATTATTTTATTTCTTTGAGAATTTCGAAATCGAATTGGGGATTCGAAGAAATTGCAGATATGTGATTTTTGTTGAAATTTCCGCTGGCTTTCTTTTGTACTAATCATCTATTGATTAGCTTTTGCTGTTTTGAATTATCTTCATTGAAGATACTTTCGAATGATTTCTTTGTTCATTCTGTAGTACGTGCAAAAATTTGAATTGCACGTTATTGCATTTATTTTACGTTGAACCGATGCTTGGTTATGATACGTATTTTGTTGCCGTTATTTTTATAACGGGATTTTTACACCAATGCTGAATTTTTGAGGCACAGTGTTTTGTTGACAATTTTAATGAATGAAAATTCACTGATGTCACAGTTTGATGTGAATTCTTTTGATGAGATATTTGATGTTTTAAAATTACTGTCGCTTTGACTTCAGTAACAGTCAAATTTTTAAAAAGTGGATTTTCAAGCGGTTATTCCGCAATGCTGATGTGTAACCGTTTTTACGGTATTTTGAGAAGTACAATTTCCTTATCGAAATTGTTACAGATTTGCTGTTTTAATCACGTGATTGGAAAATCGTTTTAAAAATGAAAATTGTTTTATAAATTTTTAACGGTTTGCGTTTTCAAAAGGATGAGAAAGCGACTTAAACGATTCAGCAAAATCGAGGATTATGACCCCTTTCTTTTACTGTTTCGCTTAACTCTGGACTTGTCCAGTTGAGAAGGTGAATTGTTATTTTTACAAAATAAATAACAATTGTTTTTAGAAATTTAACAGTTTACGCTTTCAAAAGAATGAGGAAGCGATTTAAACGTTTCAGCAAAATCGAAGACTATGACCCCTTTCTTTTACTGATTCGCTTAATTCCGGACTTGTCCGTTTGAGAATGTGAAATGTATTTTTACAAAATACACAATTTTGCACTTTCAAGGAAACGATGAAGAGAATCAAACGATTTAGTAAAACACGTGGTATGGGACATGTGCGTTTGCTATTTCGGTTAATTCCGGACTCGTTAATTGAAACATTTTGATGCTTTCGTGTGCTTTCGAGCCACTATGAGGACCTTCGGGTCATTTGTTGGGCTTTCGGGCCACTCTGCGGACCTTCGGGTCATTTGTTGGGCTTTCGGGCCACTCTGCGGACCTTCGGGTCAAATACCAGTACTAGACCTTCGGGTCACTCTGCGGACCTCCGGGTCAATCTGATGGGCGCCAAAATTATGTTGAGTACTTGGTAGGCTTCGGCCACTCTGAGATGCACGTGCGGCGAATTAAAAACTCGCCATCTGATGGGATCGATCCAAGCTTTTATGTTGATTTTCTAGTCTTCTTAATTGATTTCTAGATATTTGTTGCTTCCAATTATCTGCAGGTAATTGGATATTTGTTGATATGAGTTCTGATTATCGTTTTTGATAATCGGATATTTGTTGTTTCTAATTATCGCTTTAGATAATTAAATATTTGTTGATATGAGATTTAATTATCGCTTTTGATAATTAAATATTTGCTGATTTCGAATTTAATTATCGCTTTAGATAATTAAATATTTGTTGATTTGAGATTTAATTATCGCTTTAGATAATTAAATATTTGCTGATTTCGAATTTAATTATCGCTTTAGATAATTAAATATTTGTTGATATGAGATTTAATTATCGCTTTTGATAATTAAACATTTGCTGATTTCAAATTTAATTGTCGCTTTAGATAATTAAATATTTGTTGATTTGAGATTTAATTATCGCTTTTGATAATTAAATATTTGCTGATTTCGAATTTAATTATCGCTTTAGATAATTAAATAATTGTTGATATGAGATTTAATTATCGCTTTTGATAATTAAACATTTGCTGATTTCGAATTTAATTATCGCTTGAGATAATTAAATATTTGTTGATTTGAGATTTAATTATCGCTTTTGATAATTAAATATTTGCTGATTTCGAATTTAATTATCGCTTTAGATGATTAAATATTTGTTGATTTGAGAAATTTGATTATCGTTTTTGATAATTGAATATTTGTTTTCTGACTATCGTATGAGATAATCAGATATTTGTTTTGTCTTCTGATTATCGTTTGAGATAAGTAAATAATTGCGATTTGAAAATTCAATTATCGTTTTTGATGATTGAATAATTGCGACTTTTGAGATCTGAGCTTCGTCTTTTTCTCTGGTGATTCAGGTGAGTAATTTGATTTACTCACATTCAATTCATGCTTTGTATGGGATTTCTGCTCTGTTTTTCCTTCTCTTTTAGTTGCTGGAATAGTCGTCTGATTTTGATCCGTGATTCCCTCGATGTTGATTCTTTTGATTTGAAACAGTCGAACCTTTTGATTTCTTATCTGATACTTCCCCGCTGACACTTGCTTTGCTTATACATTCGACATTGCCATGCTCTTTTGGTTGTTACCTTTTATCCATTTATTCCCTATGATTGCGTGGACGCAATTTTTATAAGGAGGGGAGTCTGTAACAACCCGAGATTTTATAACAATTAACTATCGTCAATATGACGCTTAAATTGGTTGCTTAATTCAGCTGAAGTTTTGATCGAGTTGAAAATTCTCTTGTAATTCGTTAAAAGAATTTTGCGGGCTTTATAAATAAAATAACAACATACTCAACCCATACCCCCCACGATCTTATCTCTGTAAAACCACGAAACCCCCCTCTCTTCCCATTCATTTTCAAAAATCAGAAAATTCGAACGAAAGAAAAAATGGCGACTTGATAAAACTAGGGTTCGGCGATTTCTCGATTCTATGGAAAATCTGGATTGATCTTCGTTCAAATTAAAAGGCGCCGGCTTCCTTCGATTTTCGTTCGTCTCCAAATAGCTAGGGCTCGGCAATCTTGTTCGATCTGGAAATTTTAGGGCTTCGTCTCCCGTTCTCCTTCAACTCGCGAGCGATTCAAGCAAAGGTGAGTGTTCTCGACACTCACATCTAATTCGACTTCTACGTATTCGCATTAAATTGTTTACTCGGCTATCTGATAAAATATCGATGGTTGTGATTTTATGACTTCGGTCTTGATTCTTTTTAGCTTGAATTTTGAGACAATTGATTACCACCAGCTTTTGTATTTGTCTTGGCCACACACTGTTTATTTGGTTTCGGTATTGCTTGAGATTTTATCGAACTGTGGCATTAACTTGATAATGTCTTCAAGTTCATGTTTTGACTTACTGGAGATTTTTGTTCTGTAAGTCTTTGTTGGCTTTGGCCATAACTTTTGCTTCGGCATTGAATTGCCCTTTTTACTGCAGTTTGAGTGGAGACGGTTGTTTCATAATTTTGAACTCATTTTGACCCTGCTGTGACGATGATTCCTTGGCCATCACGATGTCGATTTCGAGTTGTTCGATTATCGTGATTGCTGTCTTGGTCATCACGGCATCTGAAATTGTGTTTGATTGTTTGCTTGACTAATTAGATATGACTTTATATATATGTGCATATATACAATTGTATGTGTGTATGCATGTATCAGCGAGTCTACAATTACAGTTTTCTTATATATTGACATTGATACTGCGGTTCCATGGATTGCTTGCTTATGTTGTTGCGATATCATTGACTGGTTCACCTGATTCCATGGCTCGCGGTTGTGAACACTGCCTGGCTTCGGCTATCTGTTTTAGTTGAAAATTTAGTTGATAGTTGGTTTTGGCTCAACTTGAGTGGTGTAGTTGTTTTCACAATACATGTATAGGTTGTACCATTGTTATTCCTGGTTCACATCTGCACTTGACAATTTGAGTGCTTGTTGTATTCACTCTAGATATGCTTGCACATTTGATAGTCTGATACTTGTTCCCTTTTGTTGTACGCTTACCTTTTGGTATGGCAGTCTTTATCCCAAACAGTCTTCATATTGCATTTGCATTTGAGCTTATGTTGAAACTGATTCCTTGCATATGCTCCTGTTAGGATTGATGTAGTTGTTTCCATTGCACTCAAGTTTAACCTGTAGCTTGCATTGTCAGTTACACTTCATTGTTCATCTGATTACTATACCCTTGTAGTCGCAGTTTTACATTTGATCAAGTGCAGTTCTGCATTACTAGGGTGCATCTACTATAATTGCATTGGGTTCCTTCCCACTTCGGCCTTGGCTACTATGTTGCACTGTCACTTGTTCATTTGAGTTACATTCTAACCTAACTTTGACATGCTCTTGTTATTGTTCGTCACTTGAATCTGACTTTGATCTTTACTTGACACCGTTAGATATCTGTGTTCACTTGATCACGGTTGCAGTTGTATTCCATTTGAACTAATTCTTGTAGACAGTTGTTTTGGAGCCTTCATTTCAGTAGTCGTGTTGCCATATTGGTTTCACTGTGTCTTCATGTACCTGAATACATGCCCCTATGCTTTTGTAGTTCTGGTGTCACATTGATTGGGTGCTCTGTACATGTTACTTGGCATGGTGGCAGACCACATAACCATTTAACTTCATTCTGATGTCTTCATGCATTTTGGGCCTACTTCTTTGATGTCGAGGCTGTACTATCCCTTGTTCCATTTGTGGTAGCTGCTTCACTAGTTTTACCTGTAGGCTTCTTGTGTATATATATATATATGCACAGGTTCTATACTTCTTTGGCATTGAACCAGATCCTTTGGGTCTGGTCTGTGCTGATGCTTGACTACTCGTACATTTATATTGAGTCACTGTCTCACTGTTTTATGTACTTTGTTCATGCTGTTCTTTGATTAGAACTACCACTTGAGGTTGTGTTTGGGTTTCATCTCTGGTGCAGGTATGCCTCCCTGTCATACTTGTTGTCATTGTAGTTGCACCTGTTTGTATGTGTTGGCGAGGCGGTACACGCGCGCGTGTACTGCAGCCACACCTTTTAACGTGGCGAGGCCGTACACGCGTGCGTGTACGGCAGCCAATCGAGTTTTTGATGGTTTTAAAGTGACAATTTCAATTGTTTTAAATTGATTTACTCGATTTGATAAATTGTTTAATTATCTCTGTTGATGATTTAAATCTGCTGATTTATTGTTTAACACTATTTAGTGTTATATATGCCGATATCCAATTCTCGTATCGAGAGTTGGATATACGAGATCTCTGTGACTGTCGTCTATTTGACTATCTGATTATTAATTGCTACTATGCACTAATAACTGAGTTTGAATTAGACTGACCTGGGTATTATTTTCTTTTGAATGTAATACTCGGGTCAGACCCGAGTTATTTCAGGTTGTAGATTTTCTGCTTTAAGTTGCTGTTCAGGATTTGAAGACGTTTCACATCTTCTGAAGTTGTCAGTGTCATTTTGTAGTAGTCGTGTCATTATATAGAACGATATGTATTCATGTATATTAGTTGATAATGTACTTGTATATATAACTTCTAGAATCGACAGTTGTAGTTGTATCATATGTATTGTGTCAACTATGTATTAACTGACATCGGTTATATATATATGAGGCTTTTGTTTTTATCTGTGTTCCGCATTTATATTATCTATGTTATTGTTATATCTAATGTCCTAAACTATTATGAACTATCGTAGTTTGTTTTATACTGATAATTGGATATGTCGATGGGAGTAAATAAATAATAGATGAAAAATAAAAAGTATATACCACTCCTACCGAGATAACCAATATTAGTGTAAGGCCAATTACGGATGGTCGCTCCTATCCAGCCTTATTCTTCGTAATAATAGACAGTATTTCTTTTGATACTCTATGTCTGTGAAAGGTATCATGTCATCAGAAGGAGGAGTTCTTCTCATTCTACAAGAGGCGATGGTAGCGGTCCATCGCAACCGCCACAGCGACCCGCTGTGTCTCTAGTATCTCGAGCGGGGGTGTAAGTATTAAAAAAATTTCAGCATCTTAAATATTTTTTGTACGATATACCAATCTGTATCATATTTAACACCGAGGATTTGATCTACAGCCGTCAGCTCTAGTTCTATTAGTTTTGAGATATTCGTACAAGAGTAGGATGACGGCTTGTTGGTCGAAGTGGGATAATATCCCTCCCTACATCCTGGAGTGTATGTGGCAGGATTTTATTGTAAGTATAATCTTCTGTTTTTCATTCTTAATTTTTTTGTCGCTTATTTATTGTTCACCTTTATTTTTTAATTTTTGGTTGCTTGTTTATCATAAAATGCAGGCCGTAGTGGACATACAATCAAATGACCTGCAGTTGGTACGACATTACTGGATGCATAAGATGAGGAAGAACTATAGGGATTCCATGTTGGCAGTGAAGCATAAAGGGTAGAAGCCGAATTGGATGGGGATGAGTGTGTGGGAAGGGTGGCTGGCACATTGGGATAGTGACGAGGTTAAAGTAAGTGTACTAGACTTTTATTAATTATTTGATTGATACGTAAATATCAAAAAATATTTGGTAAGAAAATAATGTATTAAATTTAAATGTACAGGCAGAGTTGGAAAGAAACTCTGTAAAAAGGAACAAAAATCCCATCACTCATCGAGCATGGTCAAAGTCGTTCCAGCAATATCGCCAGGAGTTGGTAAATTTATTAAATGTGAAATGTAAATAGTTGTTGTGCTATATAATTTTGAATATACAATAACAGTACAAAATAATCAATTTCAGGACTGAGGTGTAGGGTCCCGTGTCGTATATGGATGTATTTATCCGTATTCATGCCGTAGAGCATGTAAATCTAGGCGGGACAGTTTCATATGCATGGCACGACGATAAATCGAGAAAGAGCCATGTAAGCATATTTTAGGTTATGTACTATTAGTAGTTGTTTTAATTATTAAAGTATAATGAATTAAGATATCATGCTATTAATTTTAACTGCATTTTTATTTGTTTAGGCAAGCAAGGTTTATGGAACAACGCTAGAAACTCCTGGAGGATACCGGTCGAGAGCAGTTGACGACGAACGAGGAGGACTTTATTTTTGAGTTAGTCATGGATCCACCGTCATGGATCTACGGCTTTGGCAATCAAGTGGTAATGAATAATATATTAAGATATAACAATTTAGTAATCTTTTAGTTCTAAAGAACTTCACATCGCTTTAGTTTCAGTAATAAGTTTATAGATATAACAATTAATACATTATACTGTAGCTTTGATGGTAAGATTATAGAATAAATTAAATAAGTATTACTGGCCAGCAGAGAGAGCCAACCAAATTGCCAGAGCTGAGATCGATCTAGCAGAGATCGAAGAGTTGAGAGCTAGGGGGTGTAGCTGGAAGAGCAGAATCGACACCAGGCCATTGAGATGACACAGCTGTTGGACCAGCGTATTGCTGAGTACATGCAGCAGTATGGTGGCCGCTTTCCATCCTCAGCTGGTTCGGGAGGTTCTGGAGGTGATTGACCGGAGTGATAGGTATTGTTTTGCTTCATGGTTTAGTAAGTTTTGATGATACATTGAGTTGGTGGAGTTAGATTTGAAATGTTGTGTATATTGTTTGATGACACATTGAGTTGGTGGAGTAGGATTTGAAATGTTGTGTGCATTGTTTGTTGATACATTTGGTGGTAGTAATTTTGATAGTTGTGAGTTGATGGCGAGGAGTTGATGAAGGATTGATGTATATATTGTACAATGAGATGTATGTAAATTATGGTAGCAAAGTTTGGTTTGATTTTATATGAATTATGCTTGATTTAGTTCTTTATGTGATTTGATTATATTTGCAGGGTTTGATTTTGAATACATGAATTGGATATATGCTTGATGGGTGGAATATATTGTGTTTATGGATTGTGGATGGAAGGTGAAAATGCACCAGAATTACTGAAAAACAGCATCAGGAATTCCGACGGCTTCCGACGGCCTGTAGGCCAAAAAATTCCGATGGCATGGGATGGCAAAATTCTGAAGGCTACCGATGGCTCCCGACGGATTTCGGTACCCACCGTGATCGTCCACGTGTCTTTCGACGGCCGTCGAAAGCCGTCGGATGGCCGTTTGCAACCGTCGGAAATTCGGCGACGGGCTTGTCGGAAGCCGTTAGAAATTCTGTTCAGCGACGGATTTTTTACAGCGGATTTTTCCGACGGTCGCCAACGGTTCTGAGCTGTTGGAAATTTGTTTGATTCTTGTAGTGTTTTTGTCCGATCGACGATGACCGAACTTTTTGATCCCGTCATATCCAAAACTGTGACGACCCACATTTCGAAAGGTTTAAATCAACAATAATCCACGCATGTTCAACTTAAACAATCCGGAACATAGATAATCATTGGGGTTAATTAAGAAAGATAAGAAAAGAAGAAGAAAACAAACACAGAATCTCGCAGCGGAATGACAAAATATAATAATCAAATAAACAGTTTATGAAGCTGTTTATATTATATATTTGATTATAATTTATACAATATTTATCAAAGTTATATGTACAACAGGGATAAATAAATAATGCAGCAGAACAACATGATGCAGGGAATAATAATAGTAATAATATACCAAGTCTTCGTCCTCTAGAAAATGATCTTCGATGCGCTGAAATACTCAAGACTGACCCGAGCGTAATGAAAAGATAAAACACTCGAGTGAGGACTAAAACATTCTTATGTGAGTCAAATTGATATCACATATAACATGAGTGCAGTGGCGTCAGAGATGTTTGCAGGGTTATACACCTCATATCCAGTGTATAACGTGCATGCAATAACTCAAGAGATGATATAGGATTTTCCATCTCTTAAGGATCCATCAAAATATTTATATGTAGTAGAATATGCTACATATATAATGTCTAATCAGTAAAATAAATATATTTTTTAGCGTTAAGGCTTTACATTAATCCCCCTTAACGCGTTTTTAAGCATTGTCGTACAATTTGCATATAACACCCCAGTAGAACGTCGAGGGATAGGGATGCGCCGTAATACGACAACACCAAACCAAAATCGTAGGGGTCTCGTATAGGGATAAAAGTATGACAAAGCACGTGAGGCAATGCTCAAGGTAGGATAATACCAGTTCGTGTCGCAGGGCTGGTGGTAACGGATCGTAGCCATGACCGCCCACCGTATACATCTGTTCCATATCGAGTCAAAGGGAGGCTATCCAAATCAAGGTGCACCAATCGAAACCAACAACAAGAGGAATAATATTGACCGAGTCTAAAGAAATTCGAAGAACGGATGTCCGCTAGGAGTAACTAGCCCGCTTGGCCCTGCCAAGCACAACACCAAACAGTCCATTTTGTAACACTTTTCCGCTTTCAATTTGTAACGGTTATAACCGTTACCAATTTCCAACGGTTATTTCCGTTACTAACATTTATCACGGTTATTACCGTTACCAAATCTTGTATTTCCGTAAATGATTAAATACAATAAGGATAGGATTGTAATTTTACCTTCTATTATTACTTAACCTATTTCTAACCAACAACATTTCATTCTTTCTGTTCAATATTAAGTCGGCTATAAAATGTCTTTAAGCACAAGCAACAAACTTGCTTTTATATTGGTTTCCGTCTGAATAATTGGCCCTTGCTCTTGTTTCATTTATCTGGAATCGAGGTAGAGAATTTTGAAACCCTAATTTTTGAGATTGAATAGAGAGCCTCGCTCGATTAAAGATGCTGTGTTCGCCCATCTTTCAACCTAGGTACAGTCCCGATCTAATTTTTTTTTATAATTTTACTTGAGATGTTTCATTTATCAATTATTTCTCTCGGGATTTGATACCTGGACGATTTACATGTTTAATTCTTATGTGCTGAGTTCGAATTTCGAAATTAGGCTTTATGTGGATTTGATACCTGGACGATTAAAGATTCTGTTCATGCAGCAAAGAGGATTTCCTTCCAGAACCTTCCTTCGAATCATGGTCGAGCTACAAAGCCGCCCTTGGACAAATGGGCACCCGGTTGCTGGACCGGGTCATGGCCCGGTCCCACGACCAGACTGAGCTGACTGAAGTGAAGGCAAGAAGTGGTCACGAGATGAAGAAGGAGCTTTCATGGTGGGACCTCATTTGGTTTGGGATTGGTGCAGTCATGCTGGGATATTCGTTTTGACTGATCAGGAGGCCAAAGATGCAGCTGGAGCTGCCGTTATTCTCTCCTTTGTTGTTTCGGGTATCTCTGCCATGCTGTCGGTTTTCTGTTATACCGAGTTCGCTGTTGAAATTCCAGTTGCAGGTATGTATTTTGTTCACTTTATTAGCATCTTATTAAACATGACACAAGCATATAACCGTGCCACTTGGGACAACGCTTATAACCGTGGGGAATTTAATTTATCACGGTTATAAGTGTGATAAAATGGCCTTTTTGGTGTTGTGAAGCCGTCATGTTTTAGTCATTTCAAATTGGCACAAGTGCCGGGTCTATCCATCATCGTTCTCTTTCTTCAAATCCAGCAACGATGCCAAATCCAACCACTTCGTTCAGGAGTCTCCTTCGCGTACATAGTTGTTAAAGTGGTTCCAATATTGACAGAGAGTGCCAAAAATAGGCTCCGGTCTCTTTAACAGCTAAACGTCGTTTTACACACCGGTGGTACTTTTATATTTCGAAAACAATTCATACTTGATATCAAAATATCATATTCGCTTCAAAATCAAATTCATTTCGAAATCATCATATTTACTCAATATATACCATTTCACTTTAAAAACAATTTCACCTTAATATCCCGATTTTGCTTCCAAAATTGTTTCGAATTTCAATTTAGCTTATAACTACATTTTAACCCAATTCGCATTTAAATCAACGATTTAAATAAAAACATTCCAACCTTAACCAGTTTGAATTTTTAGAAAATAGTTTAAAATAATTTAAAACATTACAATAGTTTAATATAGAATAGTTTGAGTATTAAAAATGGTTTATATAATAAAATAGCTTGGAAATCAAAATAATTTGAATATTTAAAAGATATGTTTTAAACAGTTTATATTAAAATAATCTATTTGAAACTAGTTTCAAAGTCAAACTGATCCAATTCAAAAATTTCCAATTCAAATCAATCCAATTTTCATTTCAATCTAAATCAATTCAATTCTGATTTCAATTCGAATTAACTTCAATTCCAATTTCAATTCAAATCAATTTCAATTCCAAATTAATTTAAATTTCAACTCCGAATCGATTTCAATTTCAACTTCAACTATTTGATTCAATGGCTATATTTCAACTCAATTCTCAATTTTTAAACCATTTCAACTTATATCAATTTCGAGCTTGATTTTCAAAGTATCGATTTAAATCGTTTAAATCAAACTTAACTTCGAAGTTCAATTCGATGTCCAAATCTTTAAAATAATCCAATTCCGAGTTCCACCTTTGAAATATCGATTTAAATTACTTTTACTTAGCAATATTAAAAGTTCGAATAAAAGTCCAATCTTTTAAAACAAATAAATTTCCAGAATTCAAATCATATTTTGATTATAACTTCAAATTCTCAACTTCGATTATTTAAACAATTTTGTTACCAATTTAAATTTCCACATTTCGAGCTCAATTTCAAAAATGATTCCATTTCCATAAATTCGATTTTATTTCTTAAAATCAAAATCGATTTAAACAATTTCAAATCAAAATCTTAAAATCATTTAATTTAACCAATCCGGTGTCCGTACATAATTTTCCACCCTATGGGCAAGTGAATCAATTATTTCAATTTAATTCAAGGATGGATATATATCATTTCAATCCAAAATAAATGTCATAGGTCTGTATCATTTCAACCTATTTCTTAATTCGGAATAATTCAAATAACAGTTTTATATACTGTCAAATAATTTATAGGGTGATACAAGATACATATAAAATAAATAAACATCAAATCATCCAATATTTCAACCAACTGGCTTCCATCACAATCAATCATCCAAACAATCAATAATTCACAACAATTAACCAATTATCAATAACTGGGAATTTTACTAGCAGATTAATTCTAATTTCAATTTAACTGTTAATTCAAAATTTCTAACATATAAATACTATATCGATTTTCATGTCAGTTAAATTTACCAAACAACAATCTATAAAATAAATAACTTCACGATTATCAATTCAACGAAAACAAAATCATTTTAGTACGTCGTAAGCGTTATAAAACACTCACCTTTTATTTGAAACTGAAAATATTTTGTAACGACCCGTAAATTTTAACTGTTTAATAACGTAATTAGTTGAAATTTTGTGAAATTTAAACGATAAAATTTTTGAAATATAATTCGATATTTGGAATGCGTCTAATTAAACATAGCAACTAGTAAATTTTCATCTAAAAATATGAAAGTAATTTTCGTGTGTAATTTTATTTCAATTTAAACAGTTAGGAATTGATGAAAATAAAATGTTTTCGAAACCTAAATATTTTTACATAGAAAAATTCTAAATCATCTTCTGAGCAAGACGTCATTTTTCGTTTTTCAAAATTTGGATATCTATTGCTCCGTCGATCTTATTTTCGACGAAATAGCAGCATTTTGGTACCGATATCGACTTTTGATCGGATGATCGTACCACTGATATCTGTATATCGTTTTGATCGTCTTATTGTACTGATCTTCGTAATATAATTTTTTGTATATTTTAGGGTCTGGTATACCGCGAAATCTGTAAAAAAAAAGATTTCCGTACTCGTATCCAATTTTATCCCTTCGGGCTTTCTGTGTCCTTTCACTGGTCAACCGCGAGGAGCTAATAGTCACTGACCATTGAAATCACCAGACTTTAATACGTGACTTTTTATTTTGTCAGTCACCTTATTAACTAAAGTGGTTTCACCTTCTTTCCTTTTTGTACGTTTCATTTCTCCTTGCTTAGCTCTGTCACTTTTTAATAAATGAAATTTGATGCATTCATTTATAATGAAAACTTTGCCTACTTTCTTCTCCATGTCAGATCCTACTCAAACCCTCCATCAACCGCTCACTTCACCTTCCCTGCCAATTTGCCATGTACTCATCCATTCGCCTCCTTCACAAAAAAAATATCCATACAAAATATTTTCGTCACAGCATTGTTCTTTCCCCTCACCATGCAACCATGCTCCATCCATCACCAAATCATGCTCCACCTCCCCTCCACCTTTCATCTTCCCATATCCATCACTTTTCCCACCAACGTCAACCACCCATTTTCCCCCCGCCCTCACCTCCACATGGCGCTCCGCCAACACAGTGTTCAACCAACCAACCTTAGCCGACTGTCCCTCCTTCCCCATGCCCTCACTCGAGGCCAGGCAACTCCAACAGCCCACCAGCCTCAGCTGTTCCGAGCTTCAACTCTGTTCATTCATAGGTATATATATCGGTTGTTATATATATATATATTTTGATTTTCAAATTTTATAAAACTAAGTATATATGTGTATTTTTTGTACGATCGGTTGGAGCTGTTTAATATGTGTTATAATAGTCTACATGTATAATCTGTTGATTAATATGTTAAAGTATATATATTTTAATAATATATATTTCTAAAAATTTTATAATACAAAGGAAAATTTTATTTGCATGTACGTCTGTACTTATTGTTGCAGCGTGTATATGAAATGAGCCTTACAGATTTCTGTTTATATATGTGTGTCGGCTGAATATATGTTGTTATCTGTTATATATGTCATATGTGTGAGTTATGTTGTCTACATATTGTATATAAGCTATATATATATTATATTATATCTATATTCTGTCATCTAAACTTCCTTATGTCTGAAGCTAATTTTTATCATACTTTGTATGACTCCTTGTTTCATAATTTGATTGTATGTAATAGTTTTATTATTATATAGTATAATCTGTTGCATACATTTATGTATTGTTTATGCATGTCATGGGAATATGGGGTTCTGCCGTGTATTCTTATAAACTATAGTATGGTATAAGATTTTACATATGTTCTGTTAGTCATATATGTATAAGTTATTGTGACAGCATAAATATTTTAAGTATGTAAATCATAGATTAGTCTATATAATCTTATATGCAGTATACAGTATATTATATATGTTTTTTTATATTAATGATATATCATGTAGGTCTGCATATTTTTGCTTGCATACATTTTTCGTTCTCTCTGTATTTGTATATTGTTGATATTAGAAATCTATTTGGTGATGTAATGCTCGATTGTATGTTGATATGTTTTAAAAGGAAATTTGCATGTTTATTTTTTTCTGAACAGCAGTTAGACTTCATGTTCACGATATCATATCTCACTCATGTTTTATTGGAATGGGTTGATTTTATTTTAAAAAAAAGAGTCGAAGTAACCTAGTTTATGCCTGTCAAATTTCAGCAAAATCCGACATCGTTTGATTAGTGGTCGAGGATCTGGAAGTTAGACCCAAGCAGCTGTTCTTTTGTACTTGAAATTATTTTACACTGCTGCAAACACGATCTGAGTTCATGTTTGACGCATCGTATCTCTTCTGTCTTACGTCGGAATACAGTGATTCTTTTTTTGTTTAAAAGATAAAGTTTTCTACTTTCTGTATATAAAATTTTAGCTTTATATGAGGTGGTTCATTCCTCTGTTTCTTACCTGAAAGTCAGACCCAGAGGGGTTTTCAGACCTGAACATTTGACAGTCGCAACATGGCCTGAGTCTATGTTCGTGACATCGTAACTTTTTGGTCTCTTGTCCAAATCAAGTGATTCTTTTGCAGTTTGAAATACAAGTTTTGATCTTTATTCATACCAAATTTCAGACCATTTCGATCTCGGTAGCACATAGAATTATATTGTTAAACTTTGACGCAGGACATGTTTTTTTTATTTGTTGCTATGTTGAATGTTTTGATTTGATTTCGGCAATTCCTATCTAACATCTTTGCTCGTCGATTCGTGCCAATCTGGTTTATTTCGAAAGTCGCGCTTGCAATTCGTAACTCAACTTCGTTGTCTATTCTCGCTCCTCAGCCTCAAAAGGTGAGCAATCACTCACGATTAATGTTCTTATATTTATTAAATTTACTTTCAATTGAAACGACAATTGAAATATGCTGCTGTTAGTTATTTATATTGCTATATCTATGACATCATCTGTATCTGTTCACCTGTGACATCTGACACCCTTTATCTGTTATTTATACTGATAATATATGTCTGTTACCGTTGTTATATTATTATCATATATGTTATCACTCTGCAAGTTCCCTGTTAGTATAGAATCACTATGGGTTGAAATGATACATACCCGAACGGACTTTAGAATAGGAGAAAATCGTTATGGTTTGAAATGATAAACCCAAGCGATTTTCAAATTAAATTGAATTTGGGATTTCGGGTTGAAAAGATATATACCCGAATATATTTTAAATTGCGGATTGAAATGATAAATATCCGTATCACTTGACCATAGGATAGAAAATTATATACAGACACCGTTGGTCTATATATAAATGTTTTTGAAAAACATTTCTACGGTTTTGAAAGAAATATATGGTTTTAATAAATAATGATTTTAAAGATTTATTAAAGTTGATTTAATAAAGTTGATTTGAATCAATATGAAATATGTTTAAGTATTTATGTAAAAATTATATTTTTAAATATAGAATTTATAATGTTTCAGGTTGAAAGATAAATTTGAATTGATTTGGAATTCTTAATTATTTAAGAATTATACTTAAATAAGTTGATTTGAAATCTATTAAATTTTAAATTTTAAGATATGTTTTATAACTTGAATTAATTAAAAAGTGGCTTAAATGAATATTTCAAACTTATATAAATTTAAATGGGATATTTTGTCCATATAAATTTGTAAATTGAAGTTGTATTTTGATGTATTGAAATGATTAAAGAAATATTTTAGAAACTAAATGTAATGAAATTAAATTGGGACATAAATTGAATTATCGAATTTAGTTTTGAAATGTCGAATATTTAAACTTTGAAATATATTGAAATTGAAATGGTTTATTTATGGTTCAAATAGGCATTTGAAATCGATAATTTGAAAGGGTTTATTGAGAAACTAAATTGAATTGAAATTTGTGGTTTGATATTTAATTAAATTTTAATTGTGGAATTCGAGTTTATGTGAATTGATTTGTGAAATTTGAGGAAGCTATTTTATATTAAGTATTTAAACTATATCTAAAACTATTTATATTTTACTTTATAAATTTTAATATAAATTATTTTAATATAAATCATTTTCAATATAAATTATTTTATTTTAAATTATAACTATTTTATATAAACTATTTTATTTTATAAGCTGTTTTTCTATATATACAAATTTTAATATCTAAACTGTTTAAGAGGAAAGTGTTAGGATTTCAAAGTGTTATGAATTTCAAGTTTTGATTTCCAAAGTGTTATGATTTTAAAAGACTTATGATTTCAAAAGCGATATAACTTTGGAAAGTGATATGATTTTGGAAATGGATTTATTTGAAGTGAAAGTGATATCGTATTGATATGGTTTTGAAATGGCAATGATATGTCGGTTTTGAAATATAACTATTTTGAAATTTTATTAAATGACCATCGGTGTAATAATACGTAGTTATTAAAGAGGCCGGGATCGGATATGGACATACTCTTTGTCGATACCGAAACCACTTTAATAACTAATATACGCGGAGTGTTGATCCAGAACGAAGTGGATGGTTTTGATGAACGCGTTGACTGAAGAAAGAGAACGATTTTGGATGACCCCTGACATGACTAAAACAGGAGCCGTGCCGGGCCATTGAGGATCACCATCTCTAGCGGACACACTTCTTCGATACCTTATCTATTACTTATGTGATTCGATTTTGGTGCACCCCTTAATTTAGGAGTGTTGTTTCGCGGTGTTGGGATAGTAGCTGCTATGCCCAACATCAGTCCGGATCAGGCAACTACTAGTATCCTAGTTGGTATCGCCTCATGTACCTTGTCATACTGATTATCCTATTCGCGACCACTACGATTTGTTTTGTGTTATACCTATGGGGTACCCTCTGATAACCACTAATTTACGGTGGGGCTTACGGTGCTGTATAGACTATGACATTATAAAATGTGTTAAGGGGGATTATGGTAATGCCTTAACGCTATTTTGATACTTTATATTACTGATTAGACATTATCTACTTAGCGTACACTATTACATAATAGATAGTTTAATGGATTCTTAGAGGATGGTTATTCCAAACATCCTTTGAGTTACTTGTATTTCAGTTGATATATCACTTGAGTTGGATTTATTGATATAAGAATGTTAATCCTGACTCGAGTGTTTTGTGTTTTCTTTACGCTCGGGTCAGACTAAGTGTACCAGTATTCGAGACTCACCTTTGGAGTTGGATCTTCGCTTGGAGATCCAGCTACCTATCCAGCTTTCAGATATTCAGTTTATTCCAGTGATGTATTCTGATATTGTATTTGACTATTGTATTCGAGACTTCTGTTGTATCCTGTATAACTCTGTTTTATATATATAGTAGCTTCATGAACTACTATTCTTTTGTTTCCGCTGCATTATTGTTATATTACTCTGTGTTTGTGATCTGTGATTATTTATTTATTGTATATGCTAAGTTTTGCCAATTTAAATTAACAATCTATTGTTTTGAATTATTCAAGTCGGACATGTGTGGATTTATTGTCGATTTGAATGGTCCAAAATAGTGGGTCGTTACATATTTCAAGTTCAAATAAATACCTCTTCAACTCCGTGTTGTAGACGACGTCGATATGGTCGCAACGCGACTTGTTTCACTCGAAACAGACCTTGTGTGCAAAAATTACGTAATAATTAAAATTCGATTATAATTAAAATTTAATTAACTTAATTAAGATTATAATTAACTAAACTCTACCTACTAATCCCACTTCTTCCCAACTCCAGATCGCACGCAAGCCATTCTCTCCCAGGTCGCAACTTCGCCGCTTCGGTTTTTTTTTTTCACGAATCGCAGCCTCGATCCAACGTCGCCGACCTCTCCCAGAGCCGCACCGACCCCCTTGCCTCCACGCTCGCCGCTGCGCGCGATAGCGACCTCAACCCGCACCCAAAACCCTAACGTCGCGACTACCCTCCACTGTTGCCGCCTCCCTCACCCGCGTCGTCCACGCTGGGTGCGCCTCTGACCGCCTCCTTCTAGTCACCTCGAGCGACATCGACTTCGACTGTTTGTTTTTTTCGTTTTGTTTTTTTTTCTTCGTTCGTTTTTTTTGTTTTGATTTGAACTGTGGAGGATTTGAAATGAAAAGGGGGAAAGGTGATGTACGAGGGGACAAAAATGTATGCGGATGTGTACAAGATGTTGTGGTGAAGTAGAAAAATATATATATTATATTAGAAATATCTAACCAACTTGCCCACGAAAATTCCGAACTCCAAATGACGCTTGCCACCTAACATTCAAAATGTTTTACCTCCATTCCGAACACAGTGAAACTAGTCTCGAGGCCGAATTTGATCGTATTCGGAAGATAACTTTTCAAAATCAATTAATTTTAATCGAATTCCTTAAATTAATTTCTACGCGTTTCAAGCTCGCACGGCAATACGACAAGTCTGATCGCTACGAAATTTGAAATCCTACAATAATTCACTATTACGGATTTGATGAAACTGGTTTTGTCGAAATTCGAGACAGTGGCCAAAACGGCTATTTTTACTTGGCAATTGAAACAAGTAATTTTCAAATTTTAATTTAGTCACTTTAAATTCAATTTTTAAGTTTTACAATCATCATTGTTATTTAAATAAAATTTAAATCAACTTCTGACATCATTTTCATTCCCATAAATCCAGAATTCAATTATTTAAATAATTTCAATATTAAATTTAAATAATTTAATTATCCAATGAATCACCATATTTCAATATAAGTTATTTATCTTATAAAATTAAATTTTAAAATGAATTCAAATAATAAAACAACTACTTTCATTTTACATTCATTCTATATTCATTATTTAATTCCAACTATTGATAACAACCCTTTCAATATATAGAATTCCATTTCAACATTTGTTATCGCCAAAATCTTCGAAATTGTTTATTTCAAAATCTTATTATATTCAATAAACTACAATAATAAATCATTAAACTTTTTAGTTTTAACCATTTTTATTCAATAATTATATCAAATTCTATAATTTAAAATAGTTAAAGATACGGGTCGTTACATTCTCCCCCACTCAAAACTTTTCGTCCTCGAAAAGGGGTTAAGTATAAAATTTAATATTTGATATATTTTATTCAAAATAATTAATTTCTAAACCTTAAATCTTATTTACAAAATCTTTACTACGCTTATATTACGCCACTCCCATATCGGTTTAACAGAAATTACAACTTAGTTATAAAACAAGTTATAAAAAATTTTAAAACCTCAAAATTTTTCTAACACCCGGATTTACGGAAAATTTCGGCAGCATCTCCTTTGCACGGCTCGATCAGAAAAATTTTACGGTACAATATATAACCCAAATATATATCAAATATACATCTCATCTAAATGATGAGGCATCCCGTAGGGAAAAATATAAAAGTACGGTATGTAATCCGAGATATGTACCTTATTATTATTAATACGAGCGAGTTCGCTCATATTAAGCAAGCAAAAGCATATACATCCAAATGGTCTTCGTATGTACCTATCTCAAGTCAAATTAGAATATTAGCTACTTATAATAAGATATACACATATGAGTTAAATAGAACCACCACTACAAGAAAAGTCCTTATTCATTGCATAATTTTTTAAAAAAAAAATAGTGTTTTAACATTGAACGCCTTCGTTCCTCGTTCAGTTAAACAAATGTAAATAATGGCTCGCTGTGAATTGTTCCCGCTTACTACTTAATGAAATTTTGTGAAATATTTTGAAGGCCGCTCATTTCACTTTTCTCAGTTCCACTCTTTCCTCCCCAAAACGAAGAAAACCCAAACGAAAGAATGAACTAACCCTAAAAAAATCTCTCTTTCCAATTTGATACCTCTTGCCCTTATTCCTCTCATCTTCGATCCTCTCTCTCGCCAAGCTTATAAGTCATCTCATAGAAGCTCCTTCCGCAAATGGTTAATTTGGCCTGTCTACAAAGAAAAGATTGTGAATCTATGCTTACAAAGGTATCCTCTAACTACTAGTGCCAGGGCTGGAGCTGCGGCTGTTAGTTATATATTTGATACCGAGAAAGGGAGAATGCGAATTTGGATGAAGGTATTCTTTTCTTTCTCTAGTATTGCTTATATAATTGTGATTAATTTATACAATTATGATCGATTTACATATAAGAAGATGGTAGCTATGTAGTAACCAGAAAATGTTGCATTAAGAATTTGCCGATGACAGGTAAATATGAAGTATTATGAGCTCAGAGCAATTGTGATCAATTTACATATAAGATGATGGTAGCTATGTAGTAATCGGAAAATGTTGCTTTAAGAATTTGTCGATGACAGGTAAACTACAAAGTACAGATTATAAACTATTATATCTTGCATTTACTGAAATACTTTTCTTGGTATTCTGTGATTATTTACTAAATATGTTTGCTTATTTTATTTTCAAGTATTGTTTAATTGTGCGATTACTATCTCACAGGCATGTCCATTCATCAACAATTTATCTCTAAGTTGCAATGGAGTTATTTGAAAAAGTCAGTGCCTAGTTTCTGAGCTAAATAATTTCAACTCTTAAACAAAATTTGTTCATTTATATTTTAATGGGAAAATATTTTTAACAAGTAATTGATGACAGTAGGTAGAAACTGGAAATATATATAAGGAAAATAATTTTTGGTTCTAATTCAAAATATAATTTTTTTAAGACCATTTGCAACAATACGCTATTTTTACATTAATTTTTTGTCAAATTAAAAACAGTCAATATTATAAGCCAAATTAATCGTTGATTATTTGAAAATATGTTTCATTTAGAAATATTTTTGTACAAATGTGTTTCAGTCTCCAATCCTTTTTCCTATGTTAGGAAGTAAGCCATCCGGTGGAGATAAGTTTAGAGATAAGGAAACTGAATCGAAAGATTTGGAGTCCTCACTAAAAAATATGAAGGTACACATTTTCTGCTTACAGTAGTTTTCTCCTATATCTTTATCTTTGTGTTCTGATATCCATTCTTATGAACATGATCTTACATCAAGCAGGCTTGTTGAAATAAGAAACCTGCATGAAGGAAGAATAGATATTTTAAAGAAACTAGCTGATATTAAGGTGTGGTTAAATGGATTTTCTCTTTTGTTTGCTTTATTTACTCAATTGCTTAGCATTTGAATTTAACTAAATAGATGTATTTGTATAAACATATTTGCAGAATGCTGTGACTGATGTACAAAGCATTATTTAATCTCCAGCTTTCTTGTCACTATGTGAACGGCTAGATAAATCAAAAGCGAAAATGGATCTACACCGGATCTCCATAGAGAAACTACAGGTGATAACTGTTCAACAAATGATTGTAGCCTCTGTAATCTTTGTTATTCTTTTGACATGTGTATCTTAGTTGGTTGATGCTAGTTCAATTTTATCATGATAGATCAAAAAGGATAATATAATCTAGCATGAAATAGAAGTTACTTCAAAAGCTTATTTGGCTGATGTTTATCAGAGACTCTCTGCTTTCTCAGGATCTCATAGAGCTCAGTTGGAACTGGATTTATAGAAATTACAGGAAGGACGAACTATGATAGAAAGCAAGCTTGAACAAGCTTTGAAAGACCCTGGTAATTTCCTTCCCTGTTGCTAATTTAAGGTTAATAGTTTTGTTGGATTTTATATGCTATTTTATAAATTAAGCTAATGAACATCAGGTATGAAAGAAATAATGGCAGAGTTTAAATCATACATTTCATCTCTTTCAAAGGATATGTCTGCCATGCAAAAAGAAATCATTGATTACAAAGCATCAGCCCCATATTTACATATTCTACGATCTGAAGTACAGTCACTTTCTAGTTTATTAGATAGGAAGGTGAAGTATATCATACTTTGTTGGCATATTTCTTATTATGTATTAGTTTTATAGGCATTGCTTTGTCATACTGTATCATACTTGCAGGTGCGTGAGTCAGATTCATTGTCTAACAAATCCTCTCGACAACTTTCAGAATAAAGAAGCTACACAAAGATGTACGGTTGCTTTTACTTCAACTTATACTTTTTTCATCATGTTCTGGGAATAGTAATCAGTGCAACAATACCTTAATTTGCTTTTCAGAGTACTTAAATGGTTTTTGTCCTGTAATTAGAAGTACAAATATTTTATATTATTTCAGACAGAATTTCAAGCAAACATCATACAGTTTAATATTCTATATGCTTATTGCAATCTTTTGCCATGGAAATTAAGGGAAGAATAATCTGGTTTGGTTTTACAAATATTTTTTGATAACTTAGAGTGTCAAAACTGATTTCATGTATAGTATTCCATCTGGTGTTTAAGAATCATGGTTATTTATTTGTTGTTTTGTTTTTGAGTTTTTCTTTAATCATCTTGTTACCTTTGTCAATGATGCATGTGGATTAGTTTATACTTATTGGTTGGAAAGAGCATTAACCCTGATTTGATCAAAGGACTACCGAAAAACATGCCCCTTTTCAAGCATGCTTTTGTTTTACTTGTACGATCCAGTTCTTAAATGCAGTTATCTATTGCACTTTTAGGTAGTTATTGATTTTAAGTTCTTTAACATGCTTCATGAGGAGTAGTTTATATATATAAAATCTAGTTTTTAGGCTTCCAAATTCTAGAAGTTGTTGTGATGAAATCCTTATATGCAGTAAAGTTTTGATACTTTCACTTTATTCATGATTTTATAACGGTCATTTTTTCCACACTCAAACTTAGTTCTACTAAATAAAAGTTCTTCTGAAAATATGTATGTTGTTTTCTAGGTCCAAAGGTTGAGAAAAAGTGACCATGAGTTGAGGCTGTTTATAGAAATTTACAAACGTGAATCAATCGATTCCAAGTATTGCTATCACATTATTTCTGAAATATATAGTTATTCATCCTATACGTTTTGATGAAAAATAATAATTCGATCACAACACTCGTGGATGGGTTACATTTTGTGGTGTTATTGTTTTGTATGAGACAAAAAATGTTTTTATCAGAAAATGTTGGATTGGTGCCTTAGCTCCTTAGTGTGTGTGTATGTAGTTATCACCAAAGTTATCATTATCATTACATATACACACAGTATAACTGTAAATAGCTAATATGTTGTGGAAATCCTAGCCTTGGTACCCCCAGTAAGAGCACTAAAATAGCCATGGAAACAAAATGAAGCAGAATCAACAGTATTAGGGTAGAATAGCATGGATTGTCTTCTGAAATATGGGAGCTGGGCTAAAGCAAAACCAGAGATAAAAATCACCCTAATGCACTTCTTTCGGTACGGAATCAGTAATTACATTTATCTTAAAAATAGTTTTGTGTTCAATATTATCGGTAAAATTGTAAATGCAAAAAAACTGATGAATTAAGTGCAAAATAGGAATATCATAAAAAAATATCATTTAATCTGAAAATAACAAATAAAAATATGGCATCATACAATTTTCATATTGATTAAAACATAATTGAATTCTAACAATGAATATAGTTTTTTCCTCTCAAAGAATGAAACTATATCAGTGCAATATTTGAAATATATACAATAGTGGATAATAGTAAATCTTGGATCACATATGATCTACACCTTTCAATATTATTTCCTTGGATTTGATAATCTGGTATGCCAAATTGCCAACTCTGATTATTTTGCTAGATTGACATAAAGCAAGGGGTGAAATGATACAAGCTTCATATATCAATATAATTTTCTTAGATTTGGATGCCAATTTCCTTCCTTTTCCAATGATTTTTAAGCAACACGATAACCTAGTAATAAAATAATAAATAAATCATGATGGTTTTTCATCTTCTAAGAAAGTAACTATGAACGTTTTTAGTCCTTTGATTTTTATCAGAGAAACTAAGTTAACTAAGTAATGACAAGATGCCATTTTTTAAGTCCATTTGGGGATTGTCCCAATTCTATGAAATGAACTAAGTTAACTATGTAATGACAAGTTAACTAAGTAATTCAAGTAACTAAGATGAACTAAGTTAACTAAGTAATGACAAGATACCAATTACAAACATTAATGAACTAAGTTAATTAAGTAACTCTGAAACTATCTTGTTTGAAAAACTCATTTTCTTGTCCTGATACCAATTTTATTTGGATTATAACGTAAAATCAAGGGTTAAGGTTGATTAATTGTTAGCAAAATGCATACATTGATTTATGTTTGTAATTGGACAATTCGTCTTGTACTTAACAGATCAACCGTTTTTTTCTTTGTTAGTTATATATAGATACAAATTTTTAAAGATACATGGTCAATTCAATTTTTTTAATCTGGATGTTGTATAAATATTATATAGATACAAATTTTTGTAGATACATGGTCAATTCAATTAATTCTCTGTTAGCATACTTAATTCTTTGTTCGTGCAACGTTAGTAAGTATAAGTTATTTCTTTTATAGGTACAAAATTTTAAAGATGTATAAATATTTGAATGCATTTTAATTCTGGATGTTGTATAAATGTTATATAGGCAATCGTTGTAAAAGTTTGTTGATTGATAAAGAATTAGGAATTTGGAAGTCTATTCAATGTTCAGGTGTATATAACATTGACTATCACGTATTTTTTTTAATGTGGACTTATGAACAGCTATGTTGCTCTTGAAATGGGAACTCGAGTTGAAGGAGCTCTTCTGGTTAGTTTTCTCTTCTTTTTATTTAGAAATTTGTTTGTATTTGCTTATATGGACAAGTTTGTTGAAGGAACTCGAGTTGAAATGGGAACTAGAGTGGAACTCTAGTTGAAGGAACTCTATTAGTTTGAAGGTGTTAATTTTCATGCATATCTGTGATCTACAGTAGTTCCAGAAGGATTTCGAAATCTTTTCAAATGTGTTATTGTAATTAATCTCAAAGTCAAGTCAAGTATTTCTAAAATGATTTTAAACAAAATTATACCCATAATGTATAAATAAGCTAGTTCACTTTAAATACACAGACATATTAACTTTCTTTAAAACTGCTACAATACAAAAATAAATACACCTAAATTTTGTATTACTTACTGCATTTTAAGATGCATGTTGTAGACTATATATCATCCATATTCTGGCATATTACAAAATTTTACTATTGATCTTCAACATGCGTGCATCATTGGTGATGTACGCACTACACAGCAACAAAGTAATTTAATTTATAAACAAATATTTGTGATAATGGTTAATTCAGGCAACTGAATATAATAAAGTATTTGTTTCACTATTCAGTAGTGGATTAGTAGAACATTACATTTTATAGGCTCAGGTTTAAATAAAATTTGATGTGATTTTTTCAATGTACATGGGTTGGATGGAAAGACTTCAGTTTAAGGTCGTGCTTAGGCACTTTAGGTGTAAACATATTGGAAATTTCATTACAATAACAGTGAAAATGTAGTATTGTTTCTTTCGAGTATGTCTTCATTATATAATAATTTCCTATCTTTCGAGTATGTCTTCATTATATAATAATTTCCTATCCTTGATTAATAACCATCTACATAAAGCCCTTATATAATACAAATCAATGTGATGCATCCATACATATTGTTGTATTAATACTGACAAATCAATCTCTTCTTCATATAGGAAAACCTAATGAAGGATATGATTGATAAACTCAAGAAAAGGTAGTCTCGAAATTCCCTGATTGTATATGGTTTTTCTTGCAACATACATATCGAAAATGTTATGATTTTTGAAAATGAAAAGGTGCTGGATTTGCTTCACAAGACTTGTATCTTCATGGGTTCTTCAGTGCCTCTATTAAGCTGCCTTCTGATAATGTTGTTGGTGTTGTTGTTGCATTCTATGTAAGTTTAATCATCTTTTTTCTATGTCCCGGGTTGAACTTTTAATTACTATACAAACTTTAATAATTTATCAGATTAGGTCCAACTTGTAATGTCAGTGATCTTTTTATTACTGTTCATATGTTTGTTTGAAATTACCATGATTCTACCTACCTTTCAAATTCTCGCAGTTGAGTTACTCTTTTTAGTTGTCATTTTTGCATTGTAGTTTCTAACCACTTGTATGTGTGTTCAGTAATAAAATAGTGTGATGAATATTTAGTGTACACTTTTTTGATGAACCATTCAACAATTATTAATATTCATCTAATTAATCCAAACTATTATAATTTACATTTCCAATGTCTATATTAATTTATACACTTCATTTTCATTAACATTCAATTTTTATTAAATTTAATCAGTTTGCTTCAAATTTATTCACATCTACTTCATTTACATTCAATTTATGCATATTTCAATTTGTTTCACCTTTTTTTTGTTTAACACATTTCATATAAATTTATTTAAGAACCATTTTACAAATCATTTCCATTTAATCTTGTTTAAGTTAAATTTTATTTTATTACCGTTTAGTATGTTCTCTTTAATACTAATATTATTTATAAACCATTTTCATAAACCATTTAAGTTTATTATAAACATTTTATAAAAATGTAAATCATGTTTATTTTAACTTCATAACTTAAGTTCAATATTAACTCTTTAATTCACTTCATTAGTTCATTTCATTTATTCGAGTTCATATTAATAATTTACTTCAATAAATTTTACTTTATAAAATGATTCACTTCATTAGTTTATTATTAACTTTACTTAAGTAAATTTTATTTTATAACTCAAATTCATATTAATAATTTTTTCTTCCCTAACAGTCAATTTCATTCAACTTATTAAGTTAACTTCATCTTATAATTCATTTTGTTAACTTATTCCATATTAAATTAGTTAACAATCAATTTTATTGAAACTCATTCCATTTGCATTTAATTTATTTACATCCAATCTAAATTAAATTCAATTACTCATGTTAGTTTTTCTTACACTCATTTATTTTTATTCAATTTCTTTCACACCTAAATTGAAATTTTATTTTATAATTCAAGTTTGTATTCATACTATTAATTCATTTTATAGCGTAAGTGGAATTAATTCACTTTACTAATTCATCTAGTTCCATTCAAATCCAATTCAATTCATTTAATCTTTATTAAGTTGAATTTATTTTGTTTAATCCATTACTCAATTCATTTAACTCCATTTTAAAAAAAATCTTCTTATCATTCACATTGAACAAATTTAATATTTGTTTTTAGATTAATATTACTCAAATCTATAAGTTATACAACTTGATTCACTTAAAATTTCATTTCGTTATTTTATTTAATTCATTTCAAATACAATTCACTTTTATTAAAGCTTCCTTGAGTTAAACTTCATTTTATTTATTTCATTTCACTAACTCAATTTATTTAACATTTCTTAGGTTAATTCTTTTATTTCATATCTCAAATTCAGATCTTCTTTTGTTGCTTAACCAAAATGTTTAACCATTTTAAAATTCGATTTTATTTTCCTGTTCAAATTTATAAATTATAAACTTATTCTTATCTATACTTATTTAAATTTATAAGTTCAAAACTATTTTTCATATATTTATCAAATCATAATTGGAATAATTTTCACAATTAAAACTTGTTTTAGCTGGAAATAAATTTCCTTGGTAGCACTTCTCACCCAGAAACTCGAAAATGAATATTGGCGATGCTACAGTCATCTCCAGAATTATTTCCCAGGGACCAAAGCGAGTTCAATGCTTTTATTATTCCTTTCAAAAATCCCTCCAAAATATATTTCTAGTCAAAACACTTTCAAATAATATTATTATTAATTTTGAAGGCTTTGAAAACAAATTTTGAAAACAAAAGGATTTATATTCTAAAATTCTCAATTTTTAAATCCTTTTATGTATGATATAGCTTATACAATTCCATTTCTTTATTATGAAAATATTTCATTAATTTACATCTTTGTTATTTCAAGCATTTTTTTATAGATTTCAATTTAATTTAATTATCGAACACTTCGTAAATTAAAATTTACAAAGTATTCGTTTTATTTTAATTCAACCAATGATCGATGATAACTAAATATTTTCATCTCCTAACAACAATTTCATTAAAAATCATTTTATATATGTAATATAATTTAGGTAACATTATATCATTTACCCGATTTTAAAACAATATTATGTCGACTTGCCTCGTTTAAGTGTTTAGAAACCCCTATCGATAACATGGCATCCCACGCACCGACCAGAATTCATAAACCACTCAACCGATAAGGAAACACAATATAAAACATTTTATAACCTAACAAGTACGCGCTCTCATACACACACACTCAACAACTCATTCTAGGGTATTACTACCCTATCTCTAATGAGTCAAACCCCACAAAGCTAAGGTTATCGCTAAACCAAAGCTCCGATGCCAACTGTAACGACCCACATTTCGAAAGGTTTAAATTGACAATAATCCACACATGTCCAACTTAAACAATCTGGAACATAGATAATCATTAGGGTTAATTAAGAAAGATAAGAAAAGAAGAAGAAAACTAATACATAATCTCCCAGTGGAATGACAAAATATAATAATCAAATAAACAGTTCATGAAGCTGTTTATATTACACATTTGATTATTAGTTATACAACATTTATCAGAGTTATATATACAATAAGGATAAATAAATAATGTAGTAGGACAACATGATGCATGGAATAATAATAGTAATAATATACCAAATCTTCGTCTTTGTCCTCCAAAAAATGATCTTCGATGCGCTGAAACACTCAGGGCTGACCCGAGCGTAATGAAAAGACAAAAAACTAGAGTTAGGACTAAAATATTCTTACGTGACTCAAATAGATATCACATAGAACATGAGTGCCCTGGAGTCAGAGATGTTTGCGGGGTTTCACATCTCCTATTCAGTGTATAACGCGCGTGCAATAACTCAAGAGATGTTATGGGATTTTCCATCTCTTAAGGATCCGTCAAAATATTTATATGTAGTAGAATACGCTACATATATAATGTCTAGTCAGTAAAATAATTATTTTTCTTAGCGTTAAGGCTTTATATTAATCCCTCTTAACGCGTTTTTAAGCATTGTCGTACAGTTTGCATATAACGCACCAGTAGAATGTCGGAGGATAGGGATGCGCCGTGATACGACAACACTAAACCAAAATCGTAGGGGTCATGTACAGGGATAAAAGTATGACAAGGCACGTGAGGCAATGCCCAAGGTAGGATACTACCAGTTTGGGTCGTAGGGCTGGTGATAACACATCGTAGCCACAACCATCCACCGCGTACATCCATCTCGGATCGAGTCAAAGGGAGGCTATCCCAAATCAAGTTACACCAATCGAAACCAACAACAGAAGAATAATATGGACCGAGTCCAAAGAAAATCGAAGAACGGATGTCCGCTAGGGGTAGCTAGCCCGCTTGGCCCTATCAAGCCATCATGTTTTAGTCATTTCAAATTGGCACAAGTGCCGGGGACTATCCATCATCGTTCTCTTTCTTCAAATCCAGCAACGACGCCAAATCCAACCACTTCGTTCTGGAGTCTCCACCATGTACACAATTGTTAAAGTGGTTCCAATATTGACAGAGAGTATGCCAATAAGAGGCCCCGGTCTCTTTAACAACCAAACGTCGTTTTACACACCGGTGATACTTTTATATTTCGAAAACAATTCGTACTTGATATCAAAATATCATATTCGCTTCAAAATCAAATTCATTTCGAAATCATCATATTTACTCAAAATATACCATTTCACTTCAAAAACATTTTCGCCTTAATATCTCGATTTCGCTTCCAAAATTGTTTCGAATTTCAATTTAGGCTATAACTTCATTTTAACCTAATTCGCATTTAAATCAACGGTTTAAATATAAACATTCCAACCTTGACCAGTTTGAATTTTTAGAAAATAGTTATATAGTTTATAATAATTTAAAAAGTTAAAATTGTATAATATAGAATAGTTTGAGTATTAAAAATGGTTTATATAATAAAATAGCTTAGAAATCAAAATAATTTGAATATTTTAAAAGATAGGTTTTAAACATTTTATACTAAAATAATCTATTTGAAACTAATTTCAATGTCAAACTGATCCAATTCCAAATTTTCCAATTCATGTCAATCTAAGCAGTTTATATTAAAATAATCTATTTGAAACTAGTTTCAAAGTCAAACTGATCCAATTCCAAATTTTCCAATTCATGCCAATCCAATTTCCATTTAAATTTAAATCGATTCAATTCCGATTTCAATTTAAATCGATTCAATTCTGATTTCAATTCGAATTAACTTCGATTCCAATTTCAATTCAAATCAATTTCAGTTCCAAATTAATTTCAATTTCAACTCCGAATCGATTTTAATTTCAACTTCAGCTATTTGATTCGATGGTTAAATTTCAACTCAATTCTCAAATTTTAAACCATTTCAACTTATATCAATTTCGAGCTTGATTTTCAAAGTATCGATTTAAATCATTTAAATCAAACTTAACTTCGATGTTCAATTCAATGTCCAAATCTTTAAAATAATCCAATTCCGAGCTCAACCTTTGAAATATCGATTTAAATTACTTTTACTTAGCAATATTAAAAGTTAGAATAAAAGTCCAATATTTTAAAACAAATAAATTTATGGAATTAAAATCGATTATAACTTCAAATTCTCAACTTCGATTATTTAAACAATTCCTGTTACCAATTTAAATTTCAACATTTCGAGCTTATGTTCAAAAATGATTCCATTTCCATAAATTCGATTTTATTTCTTAAAATCAAAATCAATTTAAATAATTTTAAATCAAAATCTTAAAATCATTTAATTTAACCAATCTGGTGTCCGTATATAATTTTCTATCTTATGGCCAAGTGAATCAATTATTTCAATTTAATTCAGGGATGGGTACATATCATTTCAATCCAAAATAAATGTCATAGGTCTGTATCATTTCAACCTATTTCTTAATTTATTCGGAATAATTCAAATAATAGTTTTATATACTGTCAATTAATTTACAGGGTGATACATGATACACATAGAATAAATAAACATCCAATCATCCAATATTTCAACCAACCGACATCCATCACAATCAATCATACAAACAATCAATAATTCACAACAATTAACCAATTATCAATAATTGAGAATTTTACTATCAGTATAATTCTAATTTCAATTTAACTGTTAATTCAAAATTTCTAACATACAAATTCTATATCGATTTCCATGTAAGTTAAATTTACCAAACAACAATCAATAAAATAAATAACTTCAGGATTATCAATTTAACGAACACTAAAACATTTTAGTACGTCGTGAGCATTATAAAACACTCACCTTTTGTTTGAAACTGAAAATATTTCAGCTTCAAATAAATACCACTTCGACTCGACGACGTTGATACGGTCGCCACACGACTTGTTTCACACGAAACGGATCTCGTATGCAAAAATTACGTAATAATTAACATTCAATTATAATTAAAATTTAATTAACTTAATTAAGATAATAATTAACTAAACCCTACCTGCTAATCCCACTTCTTCCCAACTCCATATCGCACGCGAGCCATTCTCTCCCAGGTCGCGACTTCGCCGCTTAGTTTTTTTTTCACGAATCGCTGCATCGATCCAACGTCGCCGACCTCTCCCAGAGCCGCGCCGACCACCGACCCCCTTGCCTCCACGCTCGCCGCTGTGCGCGACCGCAACCTCAACCCGCACCTAAAACCCTAACATCGCGACTACCCTCCATTGTTGTCGCCTCCCTCACCCACGTCGTCCACGCTCACCGCGCCTCTGATTGCCTCCTTCCAGTCGCCTTGAGCAACATCAACTTCGACTGTTTTTTTTTCTTTTTGTTTTTTTTTCGATTTGAACTGTGGAGGATTTGAAATGACAGGGTGAAAAGGTGATGTACGAGGGGACAAAAATGTATGCAGATGTATACGAGATGTTGGGGTGAGGTAGACAAATATATATATTATATTAAAAAATATCTAATTAACCAACTTGCCCACGAAAATTCCGAACTCCAAATGACGCTTGCCGCCTATTGTTCATAATGTTTTACCCCTATTCTAAACACAATGAAACTAGTCTCGAGGCCCAATTCGATCGTATTCGAAAGATAGCTTTTCAAAATTAATTAATTTTATTCGAATTCCTTAAATTAATTTCTACACGTTTCAAGCTCGCACGACAAAACAACAAGTCTGATCGCTACGAAACTTAAAATCTTATAATAATTCACTATTACGGATCTGATGAAACTGGTTTCATCGAAATCCAAGACAGTGGCCAAAACGGCTATTTTCACTCGTCAATTATAAGAAGTAATTTCCAAATTTTAATTTAATCACTTTAAATTCAATTTTTAAGTTTTCCAATCTTCATTGTTATTTAAATAAAATTTAAATCAACTTCCTACATCATTTTCATTCACATTAAATCCAGAATTCAATTATCTAAATAATTGCAATATTAAATTTATACAATTTAATTATCCAATGAACACTATAAGAATCAGACAAATTTCCGACGGCTCAGAACCGTCGGCAGTCGTCGGAAGCCGTCGGCGGCCGTCGGAAAAATCCGCTACAAAAAAATCTGTCACTGAACAGAATTTCTGACGGCTTCCGACACAGCTATCGCCGAATTTCCGGCGGTTGCAGACGGCCATCCAACAGCTTCCGACGGCCGTCGGAAGACATGTGGACGATCACGGTGTGTACCAAAATCCGTCGGGAGCCGTCGGAATTTTGTCGTCCCATGCCGTCGGAAGCCGTTGGAATTTTTTGGCCTGTAGGCCGTCGGGAGCTGTCGGAATTCCCGATGCTATTTTTCAATATTTCTGCTGCATTTTCGCCTTATATCCACAATCCATAAACATAATATATTCCACCCATCAAGCATATATCCAATTCAAGCATTCAATATGAAATCAAACCAAACAAACATTATCAAATCACATAAAGATATAAATCAAGCATAATTCATATAAAATCAAACCAAACTTCGCTATCATAATTTACATACATCTCATTGTACAATATATACATCAATCCTTCATCAACTCCCAAATGTCAAAATTACTACCACCAAATGTATCAACAAACAATACACACAACATTTCAATTCCAACTCCCCCAACTCAATGTGTCATCAAACAATATACACAACATTTTAAATCCAACTCCACCGACTCAATGTATCATCAAAACTTACTAAACCCTAATGCAAAACAAAAAAACATATCTACCACTCTGGTCAATCGCCTCCGGAACCTTCCTAACCAGTCGAGGATGGAAATCGGCCACCATACTGCTGCAAGTACTCAGCAATATGCTGGTCCAGCAATTGTGTCTTCTCAGTGGCCTGGCGACGATTCTACTCTTCCAGCTGTACCACCCTAGCTCTCAACTCTTTGATCTCTGCTAGATCGATCTCAGCTCTGGCCATTTGGCTGGCTCTCCTCTGTCTCCTGGCCTGCAATACTTATTTAATTTAGTCTATAATCTTACTATCAAAGCTACAACATAATGTGTTAATTGTTATATCTATAAACTTATTACTGAAACTAAAGTGATGTGAAGTTCTTTAGAACTAAAAGATTACTAACTTATTACTGAAACTAAAGCGCCTGTTCCATGACGGTGGATCCATGGTTGAGTTAAAAATAACGTCATTCTCATCCGTCGTCAGCTGCTCTCGACCGGTATCCTCCAGGAGTTTCTGGCGTTGTTCCATAAATCTTGCCTGCATGAACAAATAAAAATGCAGTTAAAATTAATAGCATGATGTCTTAATTCATTATACTTTAATAATTAAAACAATTACTAATAGTACATAAACTAAAATACGCTTTCATGGCTCTTTGTCGATTTATCGTCGTGCCCTGTATATGAAACTGTCCCGTTTGGATTTACATGCTCGACGACATGAGTACGGGTAAATACATCCATATACGACACAGGATCCTGCGCCTCAGCTTCTTGAAATTGATTATTATGTACTATTGTATATTAAAAATTATATAGCACAACAACTATTTACAATTCACATTTAATAAATTTACCAACTCCTGGCGATATTATTGGAACGACATTGACCCTCCTCGATGAGTAACAGGATTTTTGTTCCTATTTGCAGAGTTTCTTTATGACTCTGCATGTACATTTAAATTAAATACATTATTTACTTACCAAATGTTTTTTGATATTTACTTATCAATCAAATAATTAATAAAAGTTTAGTACAGTTACCTTCACCTCGTCACTATGCCATTGTGCCAGCCACCCTTTCCACACACTCGTCCCCATCCAATTCGGCTTTTGCCCTTTATGATTCACTGCCGACATGGAATCCCTGTAGTTCTTCCTCATCTTCTGCATTCAGTAATATCGTACCAGCTGCAGGTCATTTGATTGTACGTCCACTGTGGCCTTCATTTCATGATAAACAAGCAACCAAAAATTAAACAATAAAAGGTGAACAATAAATAAGCGAGAAAAAAAAATAAGAATGGAAAACAGAAGATTATACTTACAATGAAATCTTGCCATATACACTCCAGAATGTGGGGAGGGATATTATCCCACTTCGGCCAACAAGCTGTCATCCTACTCTTGTACGAATCTCTCGAATCTGATAGAACTACAGCTGACGGTTGTAGGTCAAACCCCCTGTGTTAAATATGATACAGATTAGTATATCGTACATAAAATATTTAAAATGCTGAAAAAAATTTAATACTTACCCCTCCGCTCTGGGTACTAGAGAAACAACGGGTCGTTGTGGCGGTTACGATGGACCGCTGTCATCGCCTCCTAAAGAATGGAAAGAACTCCTCCTTCTGGACGACATGATACCTGTCACCGACACATCATTTTAAAAGAGAACAATAACATAATAATGAAATAAATTTTATAGTTAAATGACATAAATGAGATAAAGTACATAAAGTGCAAAGTATACCTGATTCAGATTGGGTCTCATATTCCGACGATAAGTAGAATACATTGCATTTTTAACATAAATTGCTAAATAAATGACAGAAATGGTAATGACATAAATGATGTAAATTACGATAAGCAGATTCGGTTTCATAAATGACATAAATTACATGACTAGCAAAATAAATCTCATCAATTACATCAATTGCATAATACATAAGAATTCAACATAGTATTTATATCAATCCTCATCGTTTTCTAATTCAGATTCGATCTCATATTCTACGTTATTTTCCTCCCTACTCTCGAATGCTTCTACCAAAACATTTGATTCATCGTTCAGAGGTCCAAAATCAGTACGATCGTCTGTTATTATTATTCCGTTGCTTTGCTCAAGATCTGCCTGATAAGCTTGTTCGTTTGGAATATTCTTCCCATCAAACGTAAATCTTGCCTTTGTTTAAAAACTGCCGATCAATCTGCTTTATCTCTTTTTAGAGACGGATAAGGAGCATAATAAACTTGCAATGCTTATTTGGCTAGTACAAATGGATCGTACTTGTGATAATGTGATGTGTGCTTTATTTCAATAAGATTATAATCATTGTGCACATTAATTTCAGAATCTAGAACATTGCTAAACCAATTGCATCTAAGCAGAAACACCTCCTCCGCGGGTCGTGAGAAATATTTCAGTTGCAAAATTTGTGTTAAAACGCCTTAAAAATCATTTATGTGATTTTCTGGATCATCACTACCTTTAACAAATACACCTATATTATTAGTTAATTTTTCTGCACCGTATTCTTTGGTGTTAAATTTATATCCATTAACGAAATATATTGGATATGTCTTAACATTTCTTTTTGGTCCCAACGCAAGATGTTTCAATCCTTCATCAACTACAATATTTCTCGGTTCATAACTTACTCTGAAAACCAATCGGAAAATTCTTTACTGAGATCTCCATGCGGATGTTCACTTTCAAAAATACTGCATATATGAATAAAATATTGCATTAAATTTTACATGCGCAAGCATTAAGAAAATGAATAAATCATAAATTATTATTTCAGATTACCTAACAAATGGTGCAACCTCAGCACAATTAAGAAAAATATAAGTGTGTGCTACATGAAGATCTCTATCATCTAACCATACTTCTACACAATTTCCAAAAGGTCGACCATGTTGACTAAAAATAGATAACATTGTTTGAGAGGACTCTTATTCGTCGTTGTCATCATTACGAGGAACACTTTCAAATGATATGTTCACATGGTCACTAAAATAGTGAGAGAAAAAGAACGAAGCTTCTTCTTCGATATAAGATTTACATATCGAACCTTCAACTCGTGCTTTTTGCCTCACTTTTTTCTTCAGATGATTCAAGTATCCATGGAAAATTAATTTACATTAACTTTAACTTCCGAATGTAATTAAATTAATAGGTAACATATTACATACCTCTCAAATGGATACATCCATCCATATTGCACAGGACCTCCAGTATATTAAAAAAACCGGGTAGAAATATTTTCTCCAGTTTTCATAGCAATATAGGAATATTTTCTTTAAGTTTACGTAAATGTTGCACTTTTAAAGTAGTCGAACAAAACTCTTTGTAAAACATACTAAGCTCCGTTATTACCATCCAAACTTTTAAGGGCAATAGTTCTTTGAATAGAATGGGTAATAAATTTTCCATCATTATGTGACAGTCGTGGCTTTTCATTCTGCTCAATCTACCGTTTTAAAGTCAACACATCTACGAAGATTTGATGAAATTCCATCAGAAAATCTAAATCCTTCCACCCATTTTAACACAATTTTAACTTGATTATTATCTAATTCATAGCATGCTTTGGGTTTTTTTTACTATCATTTGGTTTTATATGAAGCTCAGGACGTTTGCATAACTCTTATATATCGCGTCTTGATTTCAAGTCATCCTTTGTCTTTCCCTTGACATTCAAAATTATGTTAAAAATATTATCAAAGACATTTTTCTCATTGTGCATCACATCAATATTATGACGAAGCAGAAGATCTTTCCAATAAGGCAACTCCCAAAATATACTTTGTTTGCACCAATTATGAATAGTCAATTTGCCTGCAATTTCTGTTTGCACTTCAGTTTCATAAATCTTTGGATAATCCCTTACAAATTCGTATATGTCTTCGCTTGACCATATCGTTGGTGGTTGTCTGGTTTCTACTCTATTAGATAATTTTTTTTTCTTGTCTCCTCTGAATAGATGATTGACATGGAGAAAACATCGATGGCAGTCAAACCATTAAATTTTCTTACCATTCAGTAAAGAAACGCTCGTGTTTCTTTCGTGCAATATGGACATGCTAGATGACCGGATGTACTCCATCCTAAAAGCATTGCATAGGCAGGAAAATCACTCATAGTTCACAACAAAGAAGCAAACATACGGAATTTTTTTCTTTGAAACATCGTATGTTTCTACTCCTTCGTTCCATAGTGTTTTTAACTCCTTAATCAATGGTTGTAAATAAACATTGATTCCTTGTGTCGGATCGTCGGGGCTAGGAACGACAATGGTTAGAAACATATATCGTGTTTTCATACACATCCACAGAGGTAAATTATAAGGTGTGATGATAATGGGCCAAGATGGATATTTAGCACCAAATTATGAAAATGATGAAAAACCATTCGTACATAATCCAAGTCTAATATTACGACTCTCCGCTACAAAATTAGGATAAGTTTTGTCGAAATGCTTCCATGTTTCTCCATTGGCTGGATGTGTCAACGTACTCTCTTCCTCTGTTCTCACACTATGTCATCTCATATGAGATGCAGTTACAGAAGATGCATGTAATCTTTGAAGCCTAGGAGTGATGGGCAACTAATGCATACGTTTGTATGGAACTTCCTTTCCCTTCTTTTTTCTTGGTTTGTATCTTTCATCGTTACATATTCTACACTTCCTAAGAGTGATGTCCTCTTTCCAAAACAATTTGCAGCCATTTAAACATGTATCTATTTTCTGATAAGGTAATCCAAAAGCCGACATACGTTTTTTAACTTCATAGTGATTTTCGCACATTAAATTATCGGACGGCATATGTTTTTTTGCAGCTTGTACAACGGCTGTAAATCCGGCTACGGTGATGATGTATTTTGGCTTCATCACAATGTATTTTGGGGTTACTGATAGCTGGGTGCCGCTTTTAAAACCATCCCAAAGAGGTTTCTTAGCGGCATCCAGTAAATCTAAAAAAAAATTTGCTTCAATATTTGGTTCTTCAACATTTTCGTCATCGTCGGCAACTTCAACCGTAGGGAACATTGATCGTGCTGCATATTCAACCATTTTTTCTATACGGTTCGTCATAACAATTTCATTACCAACAATCTCTAATTCAGACTCTGTAGAAGTATGTGCTACAACTTCTCCATGACGATCTCAAACATAATACTCCGCCATGAAACCGTTTTTGCACAAATGGACTTTCACAATATCAGGTAACAAGTACTTCAAATGTTTACACCTACTACACGGACAATGAATTTCTACATCGTTTCCGTTATTACTTAAAGCAAATTCAACAAATACATTTATACCATTATAAAAATCTTCTTTTATGAGCCTCTCAATCCCCTTATTTGATACATCCATCTCCTGCGATCAACAAAATTTTCGATTATCTTTCCTATTTGAAAAAATATGTCACAAATTCAAAAATAAATATTGGTCATTTTACGAATTCACATTTTATTTTTCAATCTATCGATACAAAAACTTATAAGCATCAATTTTACCCCACTTAAGAATACAATATAGAAATGTTGGTTTATGGTTGTCTTTTTTTCTGGTCAGTCATCCTACTTCCCATTACAAACACAGTAAACACTTACATTTCGTACATATTTCCTTTTAAACGATTCAACAAAATTTCGGCAGCACTTCCCTTTTGTTTCCTGCATTGAACACAAATGTGTGTACGTAGGAAACAAAAAAGAAAAGTAACGACGAAATTTTATGAACCGTTTGAAATGAAATAATGTACGAAATGTAATTGTTTACTGTATTTATAACTTGTCCAATACAGGGACAAATCCAACAAGCATTGTACCAGATGAATATAAATGGCCGTTTTCTGACAAAAACGAATATTTATATAACCATCATGTACAACACCCGTCGGACGGGGCCAAAATCTCTCTAATGGACATAAAAAAGTAGTTTATAAAAATGAATATTTACTAATTTTATATATTTCATAAAATTATTAATTTACCACATTTATTCAGCGTATTTTATCAAATAAGGCTGCTTTAATATTGTTGTCATTTTCCAATACAGTCAAATCTTTTTTTAGACTCGTGCATTCATTATTGTTATACAAGTCAAGATGTTATACAACTTATGTCTTATTCCAATTAACACAATACAAAGGTAGAAGCAACACATATATAATGGTTTACACATACACACACAATCATAAATTATACATACTCTTCAATATTTCACGATAACATATGAAATAGGTAAAGCATGGGATACTATAAACCATTATTAGGCTATTGGAAACAATTGCAATCACTAATTAGCCTTAATTTATCAACTTATGCAAATCTAGATTTATGGAAAAATTAGATTTTTCGCGAAAATAAGAGATTATACCTGAGATTGAAAGCAATAGAGTGTGGTTCGTGGAGGATCCGGAAGCTTGTAATTGGTGATTGGAAGCTTAGATTGGGGATTTGGCAGTTTTTTTTCTATTTTTTTCATGCTGCAGAATGAGGAAGAAGAGGCTCGGTTGGAGCCTGTAAATTGCGAATTTTCAACTGCTTCCAACGGCCGCCGACGGCCCGTCGGAAGCTATCGCTATACTCTGTCAGTATTACAGCCTTTTCTAGTAGTGGAATCACCATATTTCAATATAAGTTATTTAACTTATAAAATTAAATTTTAAAATGAATTCAAATAATAAAACAACTACTTTCATTTTACAGTGATTCAGTATTCATTATTTAATTCCAACTATTAATTTTTAACCCATTCAATATATAGAATTACATTTCAACATTTGTTATCGCCAAAATCTTCGGAAGTGTTTATTTCAAAATTTTATTATATTCAATAAACTACAATAATAAATCATTAAAAAATTTATTTCTAACCATTTTTATTCAATAATTATATCAAATTCTATAATATAAAATAGTTATACGGGTCGTTACAATAACCGAAGTCCGTTTAACAATGTCAAAAAAATAGTTTTAACCGAATTTACGTTGCATTTTCTATCTTCAATATTAATGGTAACATGCTTTGCACACCATAATTGTATAATTGTCGAAATTAAATATATTTATAATGATTCATTTCTAAATAGATAAAGAAAATTATTATAGCATCCATAAAAATAATTAAATGCTGAAGATTCCCAACCCAATAAAAATTAAATCCAACTTTTTAAATTCACAATAAATTATGAGAAAAATGTCGAAAATTAACGTGTAAAACCACTAATTTATTTAATTTGTTTTCCCCTTCACATATATTTCAATTAAATGTGAAGTAAAAATTAAATCGACGTAAAAATACTCAATGAGGTTTCCATAAATATTTGGATAGAACTACAAAATTTTTTCCAAAAAATTCAAATTCTTTTATTTTCACAGAAATTGTCATCGATTTTATGTGGTTTCACAGATGAAAAAAATATTTTTTTTAACTACAATAATTTTAGTAGGATAGTTTGTATACTGAGACTTGGTGACCATATTAAGTCTCAAAATTGGAGGCAAGTCCTTGTTTTCACTAAAATATAAAACAATAAATAAAATTATAAAATATGTAATAATTGATTATAAAATTGTGAAACTAACATCCTTGTATACCGTTATTCTCAAATAGAGTTTATAATCAAAAATCACAGAAAATGTAATGTTAATGTCAATGTTGTTGCTAGTGCTTTTGCTTGCTCTTTAAGCTAACACTTGCTTACTCTTCAAATAATCAACATTGGTGCAAAGTTTAATAGAAATCACATAAGGATGAAGTATTAGAAATAACATAGAACAATATGTCATAATACCGTTCATAGCATCGCAGTGAAAATTATAATATTTATAATTATATCTTCACTACTGTACAACTGACAAATATTGATGTATGATTAATTATACTTAAGGTTACTATATTTCTTTAGTAAATAAATATACCGAAAGACGAGTGTTGGAGGAAAATTTTGCATACTATCGAAATAGATTCATCCCTGCTGAAATTTTGCATAATAAGATCAGTACATGCACCTAAGCCAAAACCGCATCTCAATCTGAGCTACAGATTGAAAGATATGTTCATTTAAAATTTGGTCCACTACCAAATCAATCTCGGCACAACCATGAAGGACTACTATCCACTTAACCCAAACTTAAAATCCAAGGAAATTGAAGTGTTCTATTCGACAATACAAAGTTATAGGTCCATGCACTCAATTCCGACTTAAAATGAGAAATTTATGGCACAAAGAAGATTTATTTAGAATAGAAGATCAAGAATGGTGCAGTAGGGATTGGTCTGATAAGGAGTATTTTTGAATAGTAAAAACGGTTCAGTAGTGTGTTGTCGAAACAACTCCTACCGAATTAAACCACTCCCACTAAACCCGAACCACTACTACCGATTCCAACCATGCCCACCGTATTGTACCACTTCTACCGAACCGAACCACATCTGCCCATATTTACTCCTTCACATCTTCACACATATAAATACCTCTATATGAAAAATAATGGCGGATAAGTTTGGAGCACGAAAACTAATGAGCCATAATAGTCGAACTGGATTATTGGAGTCTTTTGGACAATAAGAATTCGTCTAGACCTTATCTAATCATATTCAATCATCCAGTCCACTATCCATAATGAGTTATGGCGGATCAATCTTGAGATCTAAGGCATCAGAGAATTGCCAATCATAGATCTAGCAAACGACGATTGTTATAATTGATTCAGAGAGGTCTAGTAAGCATTGTAATAAATGTAAATAATAAAATCATAATAAAAGATATATTGTGAATACACGTCAAAGATTGTCGAACCACTTTTAAAATTCCTTGTATCTTTGCTTTTTCTAACTTTACCTCTTGCTTTCTAGTATATCAGCTTCCGATTTGTGATTTGAATTAGAGTAAGAACTTAACATATTTGATGACCAAATGTCCCACCTCTTAGAAATTAGCACAATGATCATACACAGGAACCTAGGCTCCACTACATCTCTGTTCTTGGGTGTTTGGTTGTTTTCGATGCAAACATTTTAGTACTTTCACTTAGACTCATTTCAGACCATGATGCCACTAGCTAAAATGCAAGGATCGAAGAGGATGCTATTAGAGGGAAAGTAGTATGCCTATGGGGCAAGTTAGGAAGCAAGATCAGATTCGATTCAATAGTCTAACTACCTTACTAGGGAGGTAATGCAAACCATAATGGAAATTATGGAAGCTTCTTTCTTGGCTAATCACTAGGAAATGATGGATGCATTCCTTAAGCTCATGCAGTAAGCATCACTAACATTGGTCTAGAGAGACGAAATTAGGAATTCTATTGGCAACCAATTAGGGATGGATGCAAGGGTGAAGGTAAGTCAAGAAGAAGATATGGAGATGCAAACTTCCACACAACCAATCAGGCTAGGGCTCGAATTGAATTGACTCGGTAACGTACAGATCGATACCAGACTGAGTAGTATAGCTTATGTCAGATCAAGGAAGAATGTCCCATTGGAAGTCAATGCTGATACTTGAATTGAGAGAGATAGGGGTATGCCCTTGGGTTGTAATTTACTGTAAATTATTAACTTTGTAACAAAATCTCGTTAGAAATAAAAGTTATTTGTTTTCTAAAATGTACTTGTTTTATTATGTTAAATCAATTGAATACTTAATTTAATTATATTTAATAGAAAAATCTTTAAATGATATGTTATGTGATAGTAATTACAAAGACTGTAAACATAAGACAATTGTCATAATATTAAATAACATATTATTTTGAATATTTTTGGTCAAGATGTTTCGAGAAAGGATATCGATACATCTATTGAGACCAAAGCACAACGCTTTGTAAATGTTATGCAGTGTATTAATTAAGGCTATTTGGGGTATCAATGAGTTAAGTACAGATAATTATTAGATAAATCTAGAATGATTCGTCTGAGAGTTTCCTGTTGGTTATAAAAATCTAGGTCAAGAAGGAAATTTTAAGTGACTATATTAACCAGTTCTCCCAACTTAGGAATATTGTTGAACTTCAACGTGGACACTTCACTTTTATTATAGTTAAATCATAGCATAACAAAAACATTGAGTGGCTATGGTTGGGTCTGAGTTGAAGAATAGGAAGTGAAACAGTATGCAATTTAGAATTCGTATCCTCGGTTGTATGTGGATAGTATCACGGTCAATGTAGTCAACTCAAAGTAAAAATCTATAGTAAGATTAGTACGGTTAGTAAAAATGCTATAGCTGAACCAAGGACTTTGTTTATGAACTAAACAAGTTGAATGTGGATGATAGTAGAATTTTGACCAAAAATCAATTGACGAAGAGAATTACTGTAAATTATCGTTACTAAAAGGCACTACTTAAATTTGTAAAATTGAACTTTACTAATGATATTTGTAATATTGGATTTTATCGATGAGATTTGTAAATTGCTTAAATTTTTCCATAAATGAAAGAGATTTATTAAAAAGATTTATATTAGAAATTTAATAAAGATTTAGAGATTTTGATTTCTCTTAACCGACCTTCCTAATTATGGTAGTGTGGAACATACATTCAACGCTTAACACCGTAGTATTTGGGGTTATTCTTATCTCTCATTTAAATAACATTGTTTCAATCATTTTGATATGATTTTGAAATAAGAAATCTTTCACTATGTTTTGTGAATATACTTTTTTCAGTGAGATAAGTATATGGATAATTTGATAAAGATCCTAAAAGTGATTTAATAAATGAAAGATTTGTTTTCAATGAGGTTTAGTGGTTGCTATGTAAAGTTAAATCTACGAATTGGATGTTGTTTGTTTATTTGATAGATAAATAACCCACTATCAAATGTGGACCAAAATATAACTCTAAAAATATCTATGAGAAACACATGAGTTATATGGCATATTCATCTACGATGATGTCGTACTATACGTATGAATCTCGTTTTGTTCTCTTAGGGAAAATGATAAGAAAATCCGTCTACTTAAATGGTTAGGGAATGAACCCTACTCCTATGTACTATCTGATTATTTCCAAAAGAATCGGGGTTGAGTTTATCGGAATTATCGAATGTTGTTTTGGAGAGACCAGGATTGGATAAGTATAAATTATATGAAAACCACTTAGATCTAACTCAAATGTTTCGAACTGAAGTCATCTTGAAGTTGATTGAAGATGGAGCTTTAGAAGTGCAAGGGCTAATTGATACTAATCCTGAGGGTGATTCCAAAATGAATGTAGTAGAGGGAGCGCCTTCGATTTTGTTCAAACCTCGAACAAACTTGTTTGGATGAATGCTAGCATTGTATTCCGACCTGGAGGGTAGTGTTAGCATTCCAAGTGGAACTGCTTTTAAAAAGGTAATCGTAACATCAAGCCTCACACTCGGAAATGACTAAAATCAGGAGCTATGCTTTAAGGCTATTTGGTTCGCTACATTAAGGTATGGTCATCACCCAATCTAGATGGATATTATAGATCATGTATGCTCATGGTCCATTTAGGTTGTTGATCCCAACCAGGATGATGACATATTCAGCGTTATCTAGTAAGGGGTAGGTCGGTCTTGACTCGCAGGGAGTCCATGTGAGGCTCTTGGTGTACTTTATCTAGAGATGCATTGTGATGGGCAGTACCACGATGCCTTGTCATTGCTGGAATCCATTTTCCAATACGTGCCTTTACAGACTTAGTTGTGCGCAACTATTGAAATATGAGATGCAAGCATTTCAGCTATTTTAATATGTATTTGTATCTTAGACATTATTATAATATCACTGGATTTTCTATAGAAAGTGTTTTGGTTATCGTAAGGTAAAAACCAGTCTGTGTTTATATGCGACGTGGTCTTACGAAATATCTTTGATTTTAAAGGATTTTATAAGTTATAATAAATAAAATTCCTTGCGATCTGAACCAGACTAATCCGGACGCTATTGTGCATATAATGCTCGGGTCGGCCCGAGCGTATTTTTCAGATTTAGTGGGATCCTTTGGAGCTTTCAGGAGACGAGTTGGATTCTCCAAGGCGTATTCACGTATCTAACATTCTTCCGTTGTTATGTTTATTTTTTTCTTATCTGTATTTACCAGAACTGTAAAGATAGACTGTTATAACTGACCAGGATGATAATAGGTTAGTATACTATGATGTTGTATATAAATAAAGTTGATTTCTTTTTGTAAAGATTTTGTGTATATTATATATTGCTCGTCATGATGTGAGATTCTGTTCTGTCTTCTTCTTTCTTCACCCCTAGTGACCTGTCTTTCGGACACTTAAATGATTACCACAAGAATACTAGAGATGTATTAAGTGAGGTGTAAGAAAGACATAATTTTACTTAAATTTTAAAAGTTATATAACTTATTTTTCATTTTATTGTTCAAAGCTGTTATAATATAACTTAAATTTAAATTCAATTTTAAAATCTGAATAATGTTACTATTCATTTTAACTTTAAAAGCTATTATAATTTAACCAATTAAATTTAAATATTGAATTTAGTCTACATAATTGAATTTTAATTTATACTTTAATTCAATAAGTTAATTTTTATTCAATTTAATTTAAAAGTTGTATAATTTAAAATGACCTGTTTGGAACGATAGTTATGTTTATGTTCTGAATTTCAAAATCAGCCTTATACATTTGTTAATATCGTGTGAGAAGCTTAAATATCATTTTGACTCATTTTGTACTTCATCTTATTAAATTTAATTATTTGTTAGTGTTAGTAAAATATCTAATGAAATATTTAACTTATAAGATATAAGATCAAACTAAGTTTGAATGGCGAAATAATTTGTATTTAAGTTTTGAAGGCAATAATAATGATTTGTTAAAGTTGGATTTTTAAAAAATCTAAATAAAAATAGCACTTCTAGTTCAAACTGGTTGTTTCGACTATAAGTTATTTAGAGTTCTATCTAAAAAGGCTAGTTTGGAACAATAGTCATTTTTCTGTTCCAAATTTTCAATCAGGCCGTACACATTTGTTGATATTAAATGAAAAAACTTAAATAAACAATTTCGTGTCATTACAACACAATTTGATGTTTCATCTTATCGAATTTAATTATTCTACGGTGTTAGCTAAATATCTAAAACAAAATTAACTATAAGATTGAGTATCACTAATGACATGAAATTTTAAATGCTTTTATGCCAACAATAATAATTTTTTAAGGTCGGATTAAAGAAAATTAGAATGAAAAAAATAACATCAGTTCAAAGCAGTTGTTTCCCCTTAATCATGCATATAAGTAATTTGTACCGGTAGATAAAAGTACCCAAAAGTGAAAGTAATGTTCAATAACAATCTCATAAATTATCGAAATTGGTTAACAAATAATAGCAAAACAATAAGGAGAAAATAAAAATAAATACCAAAATGACATGCGGAAGGCGTAGGGAATCACATCTTCTCTATTACACGTTGAAACTATTGCATACAATGGTATAGGGGGAAACATTAATGTTTCATAAAGAAGGTGTGGCGAATTATCTATGGCTTTCCTTTAACTTACGTATACCTACATGTTAAACCTCGTAGGGATGACATAGTGAATACCATGAGTACAGGTCAAATTTGACTATAAAGCTTCCGACGGAGCCAACATGTATGTCAGAATTATAGGCTAAATTAGGCTCAACAAATTTTGACAAAGTATTACATAATCTAAATAAAAAAAACTTGACTAAATGCGAGCAAGAACTAAGTAAATAATTTTATTGTGGATGAATGGTTAGATGAAGAGATGATTAAGAAAAGAAAAGAAATCCATAAGAGTGAGTCCAAATGGTAAACATGGATAGGATTTTCATGAAATTTCATTTGAATGGATATTCAATGTTTACTGGGTCAAAGCCATTCTGGCCAATTCCATACAATTTAGAACTACAACCCACATGAAGTCGAGCATGAAAACCAGAATTTGACATGTGATTCTAGCTTTTATCAAAGCCACAACCGTATTTAAAGCTTAAAAATGCGGGGACTATCATAAAAATTGAGATCGAGACTACTCTAAAATCTGGCGCATACAAATTTTAATTGTGGGAAATTAATTTCAAACGTTATTTCACCCACTCTTCTGTCGGTGTGAATCAAATTAATTTAAAGATATTTCTGTTTAATGGATGACACGCACTTGCTTGTACTAGTGCTGAATATCACTGCAAAATTTGTCTGTACGGAGGAACCATATCAGTGGCATATTAATCATTATTTTTAACAAATAATCATTTACCAGAGGAAAATGTATTTATGATCTCTAATATATCTATATCCATCTACTGCTTAAATAAATAAATAAAAAAAAAAAAAGGAAATTAAAGACGCTTATGTGGAACATGTGCCCTAGCGTAGCATCAGATTTCGATCTCAATCCACTACCGATCTTCAACACATATTCACGGATTTGAACTGGACGATCTACATCAAATTCTTTCCAGGCTATCATCAAAACTGATTGAATGTTCAACTTCAAATTCAGTTGTAATTCGAATCCAGGATCTGCTTCATGTATTTTTCGCTGTTCTAAGGTTTAGCAGGATGATTTTAGTTGTTGCAAAAAGGGGTAGGTTAATGTGTGAAACGTTGTTTAACTACCCTACTGAAGCTTGAAAATAAATGGTATATTATGACTTTTATGTTTAACGAGCACTGAGCCACCTTTATGATTATACATTGTTTATTCTTGTCCCCGGCCTATTAAAGACTTACCTTTTTTTTTTTTCAATATACTGATTGCTGCTATTATATCTGTTGTCCTGTTTTTGCTGTGTTCTTTGCCATTTTTTTCTTTCTAAAATATATTTTCTTACCATTCATAAACTTGGATCATTATGCCGTATCTTAAGATATAATTGTTCACATTATTGATCAATGTTTTGCAATAGTCCATGGTTTGAACTACATTACATGTGCTCATAGTGCTGGATATTTTTGCCATATTATACTTACCCACCATTACCAATCACTACCAATTAAAATGATACCGAAAAATTGATAACCGATTTGACTGGTACGATTTGCCATACCGTATGAAAATATACGGCACAGTAATGATAATCAACTACTAAAATGGTAATTACCATGTCTACCAATTATATTAACTGATATGTATATTTTTTATATGTTTCAAGTATATACACTACAAGGAATACGATCAATTTTCGACGGCTCCAAGCCGTCAGAAGCCATCGGTATATAGAACACGACTTTTGTTCATTTCCGACGGAAAGACGATAGATTTGCGATGGCCTCCGACAGCTTTTACGACGGCAGTTTCAACGTTTTTTCGAAGGTGAGGACGTTCACGTGGCTTAAAAACACGCCAGAAAATCGTTGGAAGCCGTCGGTATATACGACCGGTTAGCAGTCGAAAACCGTATAAGCCGTTGAAAACCGTCGGTAACCGTCGAAAATCTTGGTAAATTTTATTTTTCTGCAACTCAACAGAGCATTAATATCAAAATATATCACAACACATCAAAATCAATCACTACAAGAAAAAGTACAATTTTCGAAGGCTAAGCGCCGTCGGAAAAAGCCATAGCAAAAATATCCATCGCCGAACAGGATTTTCGAAGGTTTCCGACAACACCTATCGTATCATTTCCGAAGGCTACCAACGAAGTAACCTACGGCTCCAGACGGTCGTCGAAGACATGCGGGCGATCACGAGGGGTGCAAAAAACCGTCGCTAGCTATCGGAACCCGTTAGTTTTTTGCCATCACAAGCAGTCGGAAGCTGTCTGAAAAAATCGATCTACAGGCCGTCGGAAGCCGTCAGAAGTTGTCTGAAAAAATAGATCTATAGGCCGTCGGAAGCCGTCAGAATTACTAAAGCTTTTTTCGCGTTTTCCTGCTGCATTCTTGCCTTCCGTACACAATCCATAAATACAATATATTCCACCACATAAGCATATATCCAATTCAGATATTCAATATAATATGAAATCATAGAAATATAATAAAATCACATAAAGAAATTAACCAAGCATAACTCGCATAAAATCAAATCAACACATTGTTAGCATAAGGATAAATTTAGTATATAGGCCAAATTTGTAAACAAATTACAAGAATAGCCCACATTACAAACTATTTACAAAACTAGACCAGTTTTTGTCAGGTTGGATGCCATGTGTACTGGCGGCATTTCAAATACCGCCAGTACATGTATATTGTGTAAAAATACACTGGCGACATTTGAAATGCCGCCAGTATGTGGCATCTCAAATGCCGCTGTTATCTTATGCTTTATTAGGCAACCACCTTTTTCTGTTTGCCTTCTTCCAAAGTTTTCTTAGACCTACAAAAATCCTAAACTCCAAACTGCTAAAATATTTTCAAATTGTAGTTTAATCTTGATTGGATTTAGCTATAGACGAGAAGCAACATCTAATTCTTCCTCTTGAACAAGGAAAAAGCTACTGTAGGTATGTATTTTTTGGAAACCCTAATTCAATTAATTTTTTTTCTCATTTGTTGTTTGGTAACAAATGATAATAGGCAACGAGTTGAGTAAATAAATTGCAGAATGGCTCCCAAGTGTGTGCCAACCATCTGTTATTTTGATGGCGAATTGGTTGTTGACGAACTTAATTGTGGAAAATATGTCCGTCGGTCGTGTAAACCTACTAAAGTGTTAAAAGGTTGTAATTTGGTGCAACTAAAAGAATCGATTTATAAAGCGACCAAGATAAAATCTAAAGAATTTGACATAGAGTTAGTGTGTAACTAGCCGACGGGTTTAGGATCGGAAGCCATTAAAATAGCCGATGATGACGATGTGGAGCTAATGTTTTTAACAACATCGAAATCAATTTAGCTGTTTGTTGGAAAAATTAGGTGGTTGCAAGTAGAAGAACCCGTACGAGAACAAGAAGTTAACAGTGTAATTGAGGACCACCGAAGAACGGTTGAAGCAGTAAGTATCAGTCGCGGAAACGCGCATCCGAGTTTTATTAATCCGACTATGACAGCAATGTACGGTCAACAACAAGCCCTATATGGATATCCTCCGTGTATGACTTATCCACAGGGAGTTCGGTATATGTACCCCTATCCAAGTCAAGGCAGCTTTACGCATTTGCTCGGAAGGTGAAAACATTTATTTATGAAATTTATGTCGTATTATTTTGATAGTTGTGCACTACTTAACAGTTTTGTCGCTGTATATGCAGTTATCTTCCTTGTCGACCAACACTGCCTACTCCTACCAGACCATCAAATTGCCATATGTCTCCATTTATGTATCTAACTCCGTCCGAGTTATATGATCTTAGTCAGAGGTATATATCATGAAGAATCAAAATTTGGTAGCTAGTAATTACGGTACTGGTTTTAAAGTAATACGTATGTTTGAATTGCAGATTTCCTGCACACAGTATTGCTACGCAATCTAATGTTGATTTGGAGAGTGTAAACGTAAACGCAAACGACGAAGATGTTGATATTGAGATGGACGGGGATGAAGGTGAATATGTCAATGACGAACCCCCTGCAAATAGTATGGATTTAGTGAACATGGTGGAGAACGACATGTTGTGGATAGGTAGTATGCAGTGAACAATGATCCTTTGAACAATGATTTTCTGGTTGAAGACAATATTTCCGAAGACAGTGATGAGGTGGAAATGGAAGTACCTTTGGATGATGATTTGTGCAACGCACAAATCATGGCAAGGTCAATCATTGAGTTCAACAATGAGCTGTTTTCAACCGTAAGCGTTCAGAATGGACTCAAAGTTGGTATGATTTTCGAGACAAAAGCCAAGTTGTTACAACAGTTGAGTGAATGATCGATTTTGCATGCCGTTTCTTTTAAAGCAATAATATCAAATAAAACCAAATACACCGCCGTTTGTAATATAGATGTAAACTGTTCAAGGAGAATTCATGCTATTGTGTCAAAAAATCGGAGCAGAACTGGTGGATTGTAAGGAAATATCCCAGCGAACACAATTGTGTTAACCCGACGATGAACTCCATCCACAAGCAGGCGACTTCCAATTTTGTTGTGACAAAGATCTTACCTTTTGTGAAACCCGATCAGAACATTACAGCCGGGACGGTACAAGTTTTGATGGAAGAATAATTGTTCGTGAAAATTAGTTATATAAAGGCTTGGAGAGCTTTGAGTAAGACGATGGAAAGAATTTATGGCGATTGGGCAGAGTCATATAGCAGTCTAAGACAATATTTTGATGAAATAACTAGAACGAACCCGAGAAGTGTTGGACACGTTACGACTGATGATCATGGAGTCTTCGATAGAGCTTTTTGGGCCTACGGGCCTTGTATTGAAGGATTTGTTCATTGTCGTCCGTTGTTATGTATTGACGGGACACATTTGTATGGGAAATACAAAGGGACATTATTTGTGGCCACTGCTGTTGATGCGGATGATCACCTATACCCTTTAGCGTACGCAATTGTAGAGTCAGAATCTAGGGATAGTTGGGGGTGATTTTTTTCCAGCATGCGGCGGTTCATTCACAGTGTTAACAATCGAAGAATTACCTTCATTTTGGATCGAATGAAAGGAATACCATTAGCCTTCGAATCGAAATGGTGTTTGCCACATAAACATAGATTTTGTGCTAGACATCTTAAAGCTAATTTTCAAGCTGCATGGTTTAGAGAAAAACGATTAACCAGACTTTTTTATGCTGCAGCTTGCGCTGCGGAAGAAGCTGAGTACAAAAAAATACGTGAAGAAATCAAAACTATAAGCATCAGGGCTCACAATTGGATAGAAATGAGTTTGGGAGTGAAAGAGGAGAATTGGGCATTGTGTAAAGATGATGGCGATTGATTTCATGTCATGGCCACTAATTGCGCAGAAAGTTTCAACGGTGTACTTAAAGGAGCTAGGTCTTTACCTGTTAAAGCTTTAGTTGCACACACCTTTTTTAGGTCAGTTGATTACTTTTGTCAACGAAGAGAAGCAGCAGCAAAACTGACTTCCCGTCTTACTCCGAAGTGGGAAGCCAAGATTGCCGAAAGAGCTAACGAAGCAAGGCGTACAAGAATAATTCGAGTTAGTCAATATGAGTGGCAAGTTGTGCACTATTTCGGTGACGAGCTCAAATTACTAATCACTGGTAACAGTTGCTCTTGTACGTGCAACATCCCTCTTTTAGAGCACATACCGTGTACGCATGTTATGGCTGCTTGCTCATCGGTTTCCAATGGAGCAAATAGAGACCATCATGACTTCGCTTCAACATGGTATTCTGCAGAGAAATACTTGGCCGCTTACACACCCGAGTTTCACCCGGTCCGAGATAAACGCTATTAGAGTTCAAGTGACAATCAGTTGGCCCTACCTCTGGTAGCTAAAAGACAACCAGGACGTCCACGTTCAACTAGAATTAAACGTACAATAGACTAGATGCAAACTCCTAAAGGAAATAGGTGCAGAAAATGTGGTGTGCTTGGTCATAAAAAAAATCGTTGCAATACGAAAACTTAATGTTTTCATTTTATTTTATTTGTAATTCTAATTCCAATGCATTCTAGTTTGTCCAAGAACAATTGTTTGTGTAATCTAATTTTGTACGCAAAGTTTATTCTACACTAATTTAATTCGTCAAAAATAATCTGTACTTTACTGTTAAGCGAGTGCATTCAAAGCTACTGTAGAAGCCTTCTCCAGCGGCATTTGAGATGCCGCAGTCAACTTATTGGCAGGCGACATTTGGGATGCCGCTTTGTTGTTTGCATCTGTTGTCGACTTTGGAAAGCATGTAGAATGACTTTTCATAACCACAAAGTTCAACTAAGCGTAACATACTTTGAACATATAAAAATTATTTCGAATAATGCTTCAATACTTTAGCACAATTGTTTTGGATAATGATTCATCATACAACAAGTTTCTAATATCATTACTTTACATTTCAATTTTCCTTCAACGATCTACGTGGCCACAACGCCGAATACTTGTACCCGTGAACCAACAATTCGTTTGCGTATTCAAGGTTCAACTTTTCCAAATGACTAATCTCCGCTTGCATCTCTAAAGCATATTCCACCCCCCTAGGACACAGTTGTGGATCGAGCCACTTAAAAAAATTACAGCATTCAACTTGATGCGGCCGAATCTTATGATCGTTGTATCCAGCACAGCGGTAGAAATGACGTCCAGCATTCCTATCGTTTCTGCAAACAACTACATCGCATTCCTCTCCACGGTCACAAACTGCACACAGAGCTTGGGCCCTTGAGCTTGCATGATTTTGATGACCAAGGACGCCTGAAAGACGTGCATGGAGCGGTTGTTGGATTGTCTATTAGTCGCGTCTTCTCCACGTGATGTTCCACCATCCACAACCCGAGGTTCTTTAAATTGTGTCTCCAGTACAAAATCAACTTCAAGGTCAGTGCCACTTGAAATCCCCTTTCCTTTATTTTGTTCGAATTCGTCGTACATCTTCATCATTGTTTCATCATCAATTTCTCAATTGTCCATTATCCACTTATGAATACAAGCAAAAAATACATCAATAAAACAATTGTTGAAATTGAACGAGACTAGTATAAAACTTACCTTAGAGCCGCCTAGTTGAAATGAAATGCAATTTACGGTAAATAGAAAATTAATAGCAATCAGAAACTTGGGGCTTATGATGAAATAGATTTGGTAAAGTTAGGGTGTGGGTGGGGTAGTTGCAAAAACTCAACAAATATATAGGCAACAGAGCGCGATTTTAAACGCCGCCAACGTGCGGCATTTCAAATGCCGCATGTAGGCGGTATTTGAAATGCCGCTCTGTTACTTACCCATCAAAACAGCAAATCTAAACATTACGGCGTCAATACTTCGACACCAATGTAAACAAATTTCTGAACATTGACTACTACACTGCCGAGATATGAAAAATGAACTCTTGACTACATTCACTATCAACAAATACAAGTCTACAATCAATAACATTCACAACGACATTGAAATACCAGAGTCACATCTACAATCACAATGACAAATAATAGCCTACACTAGTTTTCAACCGAACATCCCAAACGAACAAATAGAAACCACGATCAATTATTTGCGTCTTCATAGATATACGACCAACTGGAAGGTAAGTCCACGACCATAGATGGAAGTGTGTAACTTATATTTAGTGACAGTTTTATGACAAACTCAAATATACAACAACGAATAACTATGTCCATACTTGAAGTAGAGTCATACAACCTCTGGCGGACCGTTGTTGGACCAACGCAACTCTCGTAAGTTCTGTATAGGTAAAAACTAGCATCTCACTACCCCATGAATATTGCCGACATGAATCGAAGTCTTCTAACAATGGAAGCCATTGAAGGGCCACTCTTGTCTTTGATCGATCGCAGAATAGACGTTGCGTGATGATGTGCAACATAATAGCGTGGGTGCGCTGGGCTATCTACAAAGGAGAGGCACGATGAGGAATATCACCGGCCAACTTCTCCGTAAACCATGTGGCCACCATCGACTCATTTCCCCAACTCATGTCTTCTGGAGGAGACAAGCCGAGCAAGGGCTCACACAATTCCACATAATTTCTTGGGAAAGCCGGTTTTAGGATGGGATCCACGTTAATCGGCAATCCGAGCAACACAGCTACGTCTTTCAAAGTGATGGTTATCTCACCTACTCTAAGATGAAATGTAGACATCTCTGGTCGCCATCTATCGATCAACGCCGTCAAAAGATTCCGGTCGAGCTGTGTATATCCCAACTTATTGACAACATCGAATCTAGCTCTATCTAATAGCTCCAACACGCCTGGATGCGCTAACGTGACGAGCTTTAAAGTAGATGAATGGTCAATGAAGCCGTCAGGCTTAACTGCCTGTCGATAAATAATAACAAATGAAAGCTATTATGGTATTTACCAACACTTTGCAAAAGTAATGACAAATTATATGAACTTGTACCTCCATCATATCGATGTTGTTTGTGCGGTGTTGAGATTGGAGGTAAAGCACGCTAGGATCGATCGTCCGGGCGCCATTTCGTCGTATTCTACCACAATAACATAATATAATCATAGTCATACCATAATACATCCTTATATCAAATCACCAAATGATTAAACATGTGCTCTAAGTGAGTACTCTACTTCGTTGTAGTATACAACCATAGATTTGCACTTATAAAACAAGTTTATCCCTAAACCCTAAATTCAAAAAAATCAAAAGTAGAGACAAAATCGATGGATTTCAAACCTATAGGAGGTGCTTGAGACGATGAGGAAGCCATACTTCAAATTCTAGCTAGATTTAAGTAGTTTTCTATTTAAAATTTTGATTTTTGCTGAAATGGGGGGTGGGTTCGATTTTCTTTTTTAGAGAGTTTGAGAGAAGGGGAGAGTGGTAATAAAGTGATGAAGGTGCTGCAAATTTACAGAGAGCAAAAAATTTGGCGTCATTTGGGATGCTGCTAACTGGCGGCATCTCAAATGCCGCCAGTGTTGTTTTGCATATTACACGTGTACTGGCGACATTTGAAATGCTGCTAGTACACTTGGCGCCAACGTGGTCAAAACTGGCATATTTCTGTAAATAGTTTGGAATGTGGTCTAAAATTGTAATTTGTTTTGCAATTTGGCCCAAATTAAAAAATAATCCTAATTATTTCTACCTCGAATATTTGGACATCACATTTCCCTGTTTAATTAGGGTGATCATTGATGTATCGGATAAGCTTAAAACATCATAATTTGATGGCTGTATAGTGAAATAATAATCAATCAACTATATGATGGTTTTTTATCATATAAAACGACCAAATGATTTTGTTATCCACTTATGTTGATTGGTGGAAAAATGTTAACTCTTCAAATTTCAGTTGAAAAGGTATAAAACTTATGTCCAACAGTTAAGATGATCATGTTACCCTACTAGGATAATTTATTTAGGACAACATCTTCTTCGTTGAAACAACTTCTATTTTAAATCATTGAACTGCATTCTGCCTACTGTTCTTATAGACCACTTTTAATGCAAAGCCTGTTTCATTGCTAGAAAGTCTTTTGTACTTTCTATTTTGAGTTTGTGTGTGGATATTGAAATCTTGCTTTTGTTAGTTATTTGTATTTTCCATTCTTGAATTGGCCAAAGTTTAGGAAATATTGTTTCAAATTTCATTTGTTAAATGTGACAAAGCCCTTTCTTTTCCAAGTAAAAAAACATTGAGTTTTCTTCTTAAATTGATGATTCACATAGTATATATGATTCTATCCTGTGAAGAATATAATTGCTTTTATGCCTCAATGCAGGTTAATATCGTTTAAAGAAGTTGTGATTGAATTTGTCAAAAGATTTTGCGGATTGAGCATCTCGCTTGAACTTTCGGATCTCTTACCGAATAGTTTTGTTAAAACAATTAACTTGCCTTTGGTTCCTGCTAATGCTCAATGGAGGTTGCATGATTTTCCTGCATTTCAATTTGAAACATTGGCATCCCTTCTTTTGTAGTTGGTAATATTTATAGGCTGTGTTTCTCAATCATTCAACATGGTTTTCAGATTTGCAGCCATTATACCTTACCTAGGGCCGGTCCAAGAGTATTCAATGCCCTAGTTGAACGAGTATGTTTATTTGTTTTGTTGCCTCTAAACTTAACCAAAACAATATACATAACAAAATGTAAATTCTTTATAAGCTTTAACATCCATTACAAAATACTGATCATATAAGTCATTTTGATTACATGCCAAAAATTCAAAATGTAAACATAATATCCTAACACGTTAACACATATTAATGAAAACAACTTCTTCTTGCATTTTTTGAAGCAAACTCCTCTATTACATCTTTATAGGTAAATTTATCTAAATACTCATTTTCAACTAAAAATCATTGCTAGCACACTTAGTCTCTTTTGTGATATAGTAGTCCGAAGATATGTATTAATCAATTTCAATTTTGAAAAACTTCTTTCTACCGAAGCAACCGTAACCAGAACAGTCGATATAATTCGATAAGCAACGCAAACGTTTGGAAATCCACTTACATCCCTATAGGATCTTAAGAAATTAAGTACATCAATTGATATAGTTTCTTTTGATGGTAGAATCCCCGTTAGTTGTCGAAGTTCAAAAAATAGCTCTTTACCATAAATATCTTGCTCTTCATTGTGCTTCAAAAAACCTTGTAGATTCATGCAATTATCCTTCAATTCATCATTGTCAATATTTTTAAATCTTAGGTTCAACAAAAATCCAAAAGTTTCTTCATAAAATTTAAATTGATCAAATCGATCATTAAGTGAAGTCAAAGCTTAATCAACAATTAGAAGAAAATAAGTAACTTTAAAAGTATTCTCGAGATTGCCTATTATTATCCTGCATGATATCTTTGTCAAATTTTTTTTTTCTTCGTAGAAATCTCTTCAATAAATTTTGGATCAATACCAACATCACTTGCAAGCATTTTAGTCTCCTCCATCATGTTTTCAAATCCATCTTCTTTAAATTTTTCAAAAAATGCGACAAGATCTTTAATTTTTGTAATTGCATATTCGATATCCATCTCCTCCCGTCGAAGTATTTTACTTACTCGATTAATATTATCTAATATTGTGTACAAAATACACAAACTAGTTAAGAACTCAAAATTTTCCAAAGCATTTTGACATATTCCTTTGGCCTTCATCATCACAACATCATCTTTAGAATTATTTGCAATATCAATCAAAGCATTTCTTAGCTTTGATATTTGAGTTCTTATTTCTTTAACACTTTCAATGTAATTTTACCACCGATTGCCAATAACAGTTTTGGAGTCAAACCCTTCACATAACTTTGAAGTATTTCCCATGGATGAGTTGAGCCAGAAAATAAAGTATAAAGGTTTTCGCGCAAATGCAAAAAAATTTCTAGCTTTCATACATGATTTCGTCATATCACATAAAGCAAGATTTAAACTATGACATTCACATGAAATGTAGAAAGCTCTAGGAATTACATCAAGTAGCCTTTTTTGTACACCTTGATGTTTATCTTCCATGAACCATTAGCATACCCTTGTCCTCTCACATCATCAATATCAAGTTTAAGATCAATCAAAACATTTTCAAGCTCCTTAAAAGACCATGTACGGATGTATCACTAACCGTTATGAATCCAATAAAATACTCTTCTACTTTTATATCATTTGCATCATGAACATTCAAACATCTTCTAATAATGGACATTTGCTGATTGTGAATCAAATCCGAAGACTACTAGAACAACAGTAAATCACAACGGATGCTTCCGATGGTCGCCGATGATTATTTCTGACGACTAACGATCTCCGTGGCTTTTACATAAATAAAATATAGTAGCCGTGGTAAACCGTTGGCAACCGACGTAAATTTGCCGTAGGCGGCCGTTGAAATCCGTTGGAAAAAAGCGTGTATACAGTCAGCAAGCCGAGACCTAATTATTATCCCCTTTCCCCCTAAATTCACCAAATCCCTAACTCCATCACCTCCTCCCCATCGTCAGCCAACCCCCATGCCTCCCCGATAATCTCCAACTTCATCATTCTCCACTCTCGACAAGCCTAGACCCTTCATCAATCTCCAATCATGTTTTATTCCTAAAACCAAATTAATTTTGATTTGTTAATTAGGGTTAGTTTATTATTCTAGTTGTTTATAATATCCAATTTATTGTTTACTATACCCTATTGAATGCTAATTACGGTTATTTTCATCTAAATGTCAAAAACATTAATTTGTTTAGTGTATGTTAGTGTATATACGTTGATTAATTAGTGCATATGCGCATTAGAGCTAGATTGGGTTAATCAGGGTAGATGTGCATGATTTAGTGTATGTGTTTTCTAAAATTTCAAACATGATGATTAGTGCTTTATTTTTATAAATCTCCTTTAGAGAGTTTTTGGCCCCGTCTGACAAGTATTGTATATGATCGTTGTATGGATATTCGTTTTTGTCACAGAACGGACATCTATATTCATCTGATACAATATTTGTCTGATTTGTCCCTGTATTGGACAAGTTACAAACATAATAAAGTAATTACAATTTGTAAATTATTTCATTTTAAACTATTCACAAAATTTCGACAGCACTTCCTCTATGTACACGCATTTGTGTACGATACAGGTAACACGGGGGAAGTGCTGCCGAAATTTTGTTGACTCGTTTAAAATGAAATAATTTACGAATTGTAACTACTATTGTGTTTGTAATGGGAAGTAGGATGATTGACCATCAAAGTAGAAAACAATAACCTAAAAATTTAATATTATATTCATAATGCCAACCGTAAAATGTATAAAAGATAATTAAAATGTATTATGGTTAAAGAAACAATAAAATGTATAAATGAATTGAAAACTTAAAAATTAAAAAAATAACACTGCATACTATATAAAACATTAAATTGTACGATTGAATTGAAAAATAAAATGCTAATCCATAAAATAATTAATATTTTTTTTAATTTTTATCATATGTTTTAAAGTAGGAAAAATGGTCAATTATTTTATTGATCGGAGCTGGATGTATCAACAACGAAGGGAAATTGGAGGCTCAATAAGTGAACATTTTTATAATGGGTACACGTATTTATTGAATTCGCTTTAAGTAATAATGGAAATGACGAATAAATTCGTTGTTCATGTAGTAGGAGCAAATTATTGAAGCATTTGATAACAGGTATGGTTAGAGTTCATTTGCACCAATACGGTTTTGTGCCGAATTATTTGGTATGGGATCGTCATAGAGAAATTGTAGTACCTAATCATGTACAGTCAGAGGAGGAGGTTGGTAATGAAAATATTACGATGAATCTCATAGAAGATATGGTTGAAGATGCAACACAATCAATGTTCCTTACTGTTGAAGTCGAAAACGACGATGTTAATGTCGAAGAAGAACCAAATATTGGAACAAAAAAAATCTATGATTTATTGGATGCTGCTAAAAACCCCATTTGGGATGGCTGTACAAGCAGCGCTCAATTATTAGTAACTACATAATACATGCGATGAAATCAAAATACAACTTCGCAGAAGCCGAATTTACAGCTGTTGTACAAGCTACTAAACGGCATATGCCATCCGATAATTTAATGTGCAAAAATCATTATGAAGTGAAAAAACGTATGTCTGCTTTTTGTTTGCTGTACCAAAAAATAGATACATGTTTAAATGGTTTTATGTTGTTTTGAAAAGAAGACATCAATCTTAGAAATTGTAGCATATTTAACTAGGAAAGATACAAACCAAGAAAAAAGAAGGGAAGAAAGTTCCATACAAGCGTATGCATTACTTACAAATCGCTCCTAGAGTTCAAAGGTTATATGCATCTTCTGTAACAGGGCACCATATGAGATGGCATAGTGTGAGAACACGGGAAGAAGGTACGTTAACACACCCAGCTGATGGAGAAGCATGAAAGCATTTTGATAAGAAATATCCCGCTTTCGCAGCAGAGAGCCGTAATGTTAGACTTGGTTTATGTACTGATGGATTTTCACCATTTTCTCAATTTGGTTCTAAATATTCATCTTGGTCTATAATCGTTACACCTTACAATTTACCTCCATGGATGTGTATGAAAACTCCATATATGTTTCTCACAATCATCGTCCCTAGCCTGATGATCCGACACAAGGAATCAATGTTTATTTACAACCGTTAAATGAAGAGTCGAAAACATTGTGGTACGAAGGAGTCGAAGCATACGGTATTTCAAAAAAAATAAGAATTCCTATATGTTCGTTTCTTTTTAGTGGACTATTAGCGATTTTCCTGCGCATGCAATGCTTTCGGGCTGGAGTACGATCGGTCGTCTTGCTTGTTCTTATTGCATGGAAGAAATAAGAGCATTTTCTTTACCACATGGGAAGAAAATTTCGTGGTTTAATTGTCATCGGTGTTTTCTCCATATTAATCATCCTTTTAGAAAAGATAAAAAACTGTACATCTAATTGACATGAGACTTTGTGATCACCAACGATTTGGTCAAGCAAAGATATATATGACCTTGTAAAGGATTATCCAAAGATATATGAAATCGGAGAACAAATTGAAATTCAAGATAAATCGACGATTCATAATCGGTGAAAACAAAGTATATTTTGGGAGTTTCTTTATTGGAAAAATCTCCTAATTCGTCATAATATAGACACGATGAACAACGAGAAAAACGTGTTTGATAATGTGTTTAATATAGTTTTGAATGTTAAGGGCAAGACAAAAGATGATTTAAATCAAGAAGTGATATACAAGATATATATAATCGTCCCGAGCTTCATATCAAGCCAAATGACACTAAAAAACCCAAAGCATGCTATGAGCTAGACAATAACTAAGTTAAAGTACTGTTAAAATGGGTGAAAGGATTAAGATTTCCCGATGGGATTTCTTCTAATCTTCGTAGATGTGTCAACTATAAGAACGGTAAACTGAGTGGGATGAAAAACCATGATTGTCATGTAATGATGGAAAATTTGTTACCCGTCGCTTTTAAAGAACTGTTGCCTGCAAAAAGTTTGGAAGGTTGTAACAGAACTTAGTTTGTTTTATAAGGACCTTTGTTCTACTACGTTAAAAGTTGATCGTCTACATAAACTTGAGGAAAAAATCCCTATACTACTCTGCAAATAGGATAAAATATTTCCTCCAGGTTTCTTTAATGTAATATAGCATTTACCCATTCATCTTTCATATGAAGCACGTCTTCGAGGTCCTGTGAAATATGGATGGATCTATCCATTTGAGAGGTATTAATATTGAGTATGTTAAATATTAATCTAATTACATATGTAAGTAAATTTTAATTTGAAATAATTTTTAGTACGTACTTAAATCATCTAAAGAAATAAGTGAGACATAAAGCACGAGTTAAAAGTTCAATTTGCAAATCATATATCGAAGAAGAAGCTTCATTCTTTTTCTCCCATTATTTCAGTGATCATGTGAACTTATCATTTGAAAGTGCTACGCGTAATGATGAAGGCGTGGAACATGATTCTTCTAAAGCAATGTTATCTATTTTTAGACAACATGACCGACCTGTTGGAAAATGTGTGGACGTATGGTTAGATGATAGAGATTACCATGTAACACACACATATATTCTTCTTAATTGTGCTGAAGTTGCACCATTTGTTAGGTAATATTAAATAACAAGTCTGGATATATTTATTTTAATAATACACGTGTACATTAATTATAATGCAACATATTATCTATATCTGCAGTGTTTACGAATCACAATATCCAAGCGGCGATATCAGTAAAGATATCGCTAGTTGGTTTTTGAACTACGTTTATGATCCGATAAATTGTGTGGTCGATGAAAGATTGAAACATCTAGCGATGAGACCAAAAGAAAAGTCAAAACATATCCAATATTCTTTGTCAATCGATATAAATTCAACACCAAAGAATATAGTATTGAAAAATTAACTAACAATACCGGTGTATTTGTTAAAGGCGGCGATGATCCAAATGATCGTATAAAGGATTTTTATGGTGTGTTAACCTAGGTTTTGCAATTGACATATTTCAAAAAACCTATGTAGAAAGTTTTTTTTTAGATGCAACTGGTTCAGCAATGGTTCAAGTTTTGGAATCAATTTGCACCCAAATTATAATCTTATTGAAATAGAGCATACCTCGCGTTACCATAAGTACGATTCTTTTACACTCGCCAAACAAGCCCTACAAGTTTATTACACTCCTTATCCATCTCTAAAAAGATATAAAGCAAATTGGTCGACAATTTTTAAAACGAAGGCAAGATTTACGTTTGATGGAAAGAATATTCTAAATAAACAAGCTTATCAAGCAGATATTGACGAAAATGGCGAAATAACAATAACTGACTATCAAATCGATTTTGGACTTCTAAACGATGAATCAAATGTATTAGTAGAAGCATTTGAGACTGCAGAGGAAAACAATATAGAGTACGAGACTTAGTCTGAATCAGAAAACGGCGAGGACTGATTAATAATGTACCTTCTAATAGAAGGTACGTAGTTTATGCGATTATTTATGCTACATTTTTCTCATTAACAATGGTAGGCTTTCTCATAATTAAATAATATTTTCTACCATAATAAAATGATATGTTTGTGACAGGTAGTATGTCTTTTTTCCAACGCCGCGGTTCTTCCCATTCAGGTTCCCCCTCTTCTTCCCAGAAAGGGACCACTGCTGGAGGTGATGGCAGCGGCCCATCAGAGCAGGCATTGCGTACCGTAGTGACTTTGCAGCCTAAAGTGGATGGGTCGTAAGTATTAACATTAGCATTAAAAATAGTTCGTGTATGATATACTGGTCATGATTTTTTAAAGGTCTGTTTCATATTTAACACAGGGGATTTGAGCTGGAGCCATCAGGGATTGTTCTTAGTATTTCGAAGCAGGCTTACATGAGAAGGATGAGTTCATGTTGGCCTAGATGGAGTAAGATCCCAGACCCCATCAGGCAAAGTATCTGGCAGGACTTCCTTATGATTGTAAATTTATATATCATTATATATTACCACTTTACAATTTGCTGACTAAGTATAAATGTATAACTTATATTTTCTCAACATGTAGAGGGCGGTAGACTTGCAGGAAGCTGACATTCCCCTTTGCCAATGCCATTGGAGTTCAAAAATTGCTATGAAATGTTGGGACACTTTGTCTGGCCTTAGGAGAGCGGGGAAGAAGCCAAACTGGATGAGCGCTAGCGTGTGGGATGCTTGAGTTGCTTAGTGGAACAACCATGAATTTAATGTTAGTCTATCATATATCACTTAAATTTGTTTTACAGCTGTAAAATAAAACATCCAATTTAAATTTGCAGGCAGAGTCGGAGAGGAACTCCGCGAATAGAAACAAAAATCCGGTCACATGTCACGGTGGTTCCAAGTCATTTCAGCATCATCATGAGGATCTGGTAAATTTATTAATTGCAATTATAAACAGTTATTACATTTTTTATTTTAAGTTAAGTTATTAATAAACAGTTATTACAATAGTAATACATATATACTAATTATTTCAAGAAAGAGAGCGTGGAGGTCCCGTCTCATATATGGATGTATCAGTTAAAGTAATTTGTTATAAAAAATTAAAATAATGTTGTGTAAATTTCAATTGTATTTTCTATTGCATTGTATGAAAATTTTCAGGAAGTCCAAGCATAGATGCTGCGAGAAATGGGACGGGAAGAGTTGACGCATGATGAGCAGGATGCTATTTTTGACTCTATCATGGAACCGACATCGAAATGTAGGCGTTTTGGCTTTGGCAACCAAGCGATAATTTATAAAAATAAACTACCTTATAAAAGTTGCCCAATTTTATAAAAGTTACGTAAGTTCTGTAACAACTTATTTCTATTCGAAGGCTAAGACCTCGTAGAAAGCATACCAAAAAGCTCAGGACAAAGCAGAGATTGTAGAGCTGAGAGCCAGGGTTGCACAGCTACAGGAGCAAGACCGCCTTCGTGCTGTGGAGATGGCGCAACTGAACCAACACTTGGCGAAGTATGTGCAACAGCATGGGACATTCCCTTCATCGTTGGGTGCTTTCGGAGGCAAGGACCAATCTTGATAGGTATGCTATTTTGTGTTTCTGTTTGGACATTGTATATATGCACTTGGAGATGATGAGTATGATGTGTTTTTGTTATGTTTGATATACGTTGATGAGAGGTTGGATGCTTTATGTTGATTTGGGTATGTTTAATACATTCTGTGGAGATGTTGGATGTTTGATGTCAATTTGATATGCCTGGTACATTTTGTAGAGATGTTGGATGTTTGATTTTATGTTCATTGGATTGTTTGAGCTTGATTTGTTATTAATATTGTTGTTGGTATAATATGTGATTTTAGCTTGTATAAATATATATCTGTGTGTGTGTATTATATATGATATATATATGTGTGAAATGAAGCTATGAAATATATTGATGTATATGGACTATATGGGAATCGAATGACTGCTGGAACAAAAAAAACACACATATTTCCGACGGCTAGCGATGGATATCTGGTCATAATATTCTGATGGATCGTGGCGGATATCGACGGATTATTGGTAAGGTTTGTGGCCATGTATACACCACCAGCCTTCGGAAAACCGTCACTAAATTTCGTAGGAAGGCGTCGGAAATCAATCGCTAATTCTCGTCGAAAAGAGTCGGCACGCGCGTATGCTATTCTGACAGATATGCCGACGGCTAGCGACGGCCGCTGATCGGTAATCTACCATCAGAATTTGATGTTATTCTTGTAGTGGGAGTACAATCTTGAGAAGTACTTTGCTTTCTTTATTTTTGTAAGCATTGTGATTTTTATCTTGTTAGCCAACAAACCTATCAACTCATTTTGAATTTTATGGCTAAGATAATGATTATTGATTTTATTATTTACCACATGTCTTAGATGATCTTCCATAATTGGATCAAACTCGATAAAAAAATTCAATAATTTGACAAAAAAGTCCATTATTTTTTCATATATCTTTTCATTTGATCCACAAAATGGTAGATTATTTCACGCAAGTATCTTGACAACACCAATTATACGTGTAAGATTTTTTTTCCAACGTTGTTTCTCTTAGTCAATTTGAGATTCCATTGCTTTATCAATTGTTGTCTTTTGTTGAAGTCCTCTATGCAAATCAACTTATTTACTAACATTTGCATTGTGCAATGGATTACTTTTTTGCACTCTTAGCTTCCTAGGTAAATTATACTAATCGTTGATTCCTTCTTCGTCCAATTGGGATGGTCTTCGGGTATTGTCAAATAACTTACAGCAAAAACAAATTTTTTTATCACTTTCATTTGAATACACAAGCCATTTTCTTTCATGTTCTTCTCCACGTGGATAACCACCAATGTAATGTGTAGAAGAAAAGTGTCTACCATCAATCTTGTCTTTTTGGAAACACATCATTGTCCTTCAAGATTTTTATTGGACCGCGTTGCACTAACATTATTCTTTTGGTATTAGTAATTCTTCCCCACAATCCCGAATCATAATTAACATCAACATCCTTTTCAAGATCAATTGTAGTAACATCGTCAACATTTTCATCATTGAGATTATCATTAGTATCTTCATCATGCCCCTCTATGACTTCTACAAGGTCATCAATTTCCACTTCAACATTTTCATTTATAGGCTCCTCATAGATATCAATACTAGAACTAATATTTTCATGCTCCCAATTTTTTTCATCAATTTAACTTGAATTTGAACTTTGAGATTTTTTATTTCTCACTTGAAATAAATTTAAAATTGAGCCAACTAATGGTTTTTCTTCTTCACATCTACGTTGCTTTCTCTTTCTCTTTTGATGTCCCGAATTTTGTTTTCGGTTCCTAACTTAATTAAGATATAACATAATATTAATACTCATAAAGAACTACTACAATATTTTATACATCAAGAAAAAACATAACTTTTTTAATTAACATTTAACAGCAATCTAAAAAAACTAAAAAACAAAAGTTCCAGGTAACGGCCATTTGAAACTGAAATTGAAGTAAACCGAGCAGTCTAAAATTATCAATTGAAGTAAACTAAATAGTGAGTCATGAATCACAATTCACAAATAATGAAGTTAGAACTATTTGAATTGTCAATCATAGAAAAAAATAACAAACTAACCAATGATTATCATTTACTATTGCTCACATTGTTTGAGTTGGAACTTGATACAAATTCTGATTTGGGGCTATAATTGAAACTGAAATTAGGGCTTGCAATTTGAGGGCAGCAATCTACAAGCGCAACGAATTAATCGATGGAGCTGAGGTGTGTTTAAGAGAGATAAGAGATGACGAGCCTAGAGGTGTAGAAAATTTCATTTGGTCGCGGGTGCGGCCTTTGCAGCAGACGACGATGGGAATTGCTGAGGCAAATCGCGTTTCTCTTTTCAATTGCTTTTTTTTGTTGCCCCCCTTCCGCACGTTGCCCTAGTCCTTAGTCTCTCTAGACTTTGCTATGGGCCAGGCCCGACCTTACCTTATAATGTACATACATATTTTAATCGATTTGAAAATTTGAATATTGCATGGGATACAATCATCTAAACTATGTATTTAGATTGAATGAGTACATAAAGATTATATTCTCCTATTAAATAAGAAGAATTATGATTTTTACCCAAATATGTTTCATCCCTTTTTCCAGTCAAGCAATTTATTCTTTTGATCAACATGAGATTATTACTTTTCAATTTAGTGACATCTTCTTAGAAAGAAAAATATCATAACCTAGGAGTATGCGTTGGTTCATTCTATATGTGACAATAGAGCTTCGTGATATAGTCATTCTTCTATGCAAAACATGCTAAACGTATATATAAAACTCATTTTCTTTCTAGATAGAGATATATTACATATGTATGATAAGTAGCAAAAAGATGAGTTCATCAAGAAAAGAAAAAAATAGTTTGCACGGTTAGGTATCATTGTAATACATAGTTGTATTACCAATATTTTCTTTTCATCTATGCCTCGAAAATGTAAATATGAGTAGACATTTCCCATGACTCTCATCTCTAGTTTACAAGCATAATATAATTAGTTTTTTTAAATAAAATATGAAAAGAATCCAATATCTATTACCTACTTATATTTTTTAGCATTTGAATGTTGAATGTTGTGATGGATTCGAAGCTAATTTTTTAACGTAAACTACTCATGAATTTGAAATTCAGTTTTCTTATTATAGGTACACATATGTATATGTTATATTTATATATGGAACTACTTATGCTCATTTAGTCCTACCAGTATGGCGGACAGCTGAATTTCCTAGCTCTACTCTTCAGAGTAGGGTTTTGAAAAATAATAATACTTATGCTCATTTATGTGTACGTACCATGGTTTGAGCTCTCGGTTTTGATCTTTTCTAATTTTAGGAGTTTCAATGTAATTTGTAAATTTCAAGAATTTCGATTCCAGTTTCGAATCTCATTATTTATTTGATGTGTTTTTCTAGAGTTATACATGTGTTGTATTTTATGTTCAAGTATTATACATTCTGCATTCATGTAATGTCTTTTGTTGTGTTTCCTTCTATTTTCCTCTTTGCTCTATTTTTTGTGTGCAACTATACATGCACTTTTAGTTTTTAACAATATTAATTCCCATTTTTCTACAAATGAATAATGCATTTAACCAACTCAAATGTCAAAACAATTTATTCCTTTCTAGTGAATAGAGAATTAAAATTTTATTTACATGGTAAGCTCTAGTGGCTTAAAAGAAAAAACACACACATATTTAGTTATTCTTTATTCTTACACTGAACTATTTTTAGAGCCTTATTTCATGATAGACTTATGGCTTTTCTAGCCACTTTATTTTATTTGTAATTTGAATGAACATGCTATATTTATAAATAACTAGGACAAACTTTTTATATATGTGCGCATAATTAGACAACAAAACTGGGTAAGAATTTTTTTAAAATTTATTCGAATATTGTTATCCCGCCTTTTGGCAAGGCCGTGATACCAAGGACTTAACTAGAAAACAGTAACAAATCGTCTTGGAAGTCGGTTACACGTAGGATCGCTACGGATATCGACGAAATTTGTCCGAGTCCGGATCGGGCTACAATTGATAAGATATGCTAAGCAAAGCAGTAGGAACCAACGTTCCAAATTTCGAAGCAATCCGAGTTCGTATGCTCGAGTTATCGCCGTTGGAAAAACAATGGAGACATGCTTCAGTTCGAGTCTATCAACATGCAATAGTTCGACTCCATCAATATGCTTTGGTTCGAATCCTTCTATAATTCGAATCCATCAAAAGTTGATTGCTTCGAATCCATCGGCCCAGAGCCTCACCACGAATCCATCCTCACATAGCTTAAGTTCGAATCGATTGTTCGTTCGAATCCGTGAAACCCCCTCTTACTTCGAATCCATCAAAAGAGAATCCTTCGAATCGATCGAATGAGGAAGCTCAAACTCCACCTCCTGCTCATCTTCGAATCCATAAAGGGAGTGTTCTTCGAGTCCAGATGGTTGAGAGAGTTTCGAATCGATTCATAGCATCTAAGCAATGATCGATTCGAACGACGAGCCGATTCCATCGGTTTGAAAGAACTACTCTTCGAATCAACCAGTCTTCGAATCCACCAAGCAACTTAGCTAAAACCTGGAGGAAAATAAGGATCGACTCGAAGCACACGCATGCAAAGAAAATCGATTCGAACAAATCGATGCGAACAGATTAATTCGAACGAATCGATAAGGACAGATCGATTCGAACAGGTCCAGGAGGCGAAAATCCCAAACTTGAATCGATCATATCTCGAGATTTACAAGTCCAAATGCTCTGAAATTTTCACAGAAGCTCAAACACATGATGAAGAATGTGCACACCAAATTTCAGCTCAATAGGACGATTTCTTGATCGATTCGAACCAAGGGTCGAATCGATCCCAAAGTGGGCCCGGGTCTCCAGATTTCGGCCATGTGGGCCCCCTGACGTACCAGAACTGGTCTCCCCACATTTTAGGCGAAATACCAGCCTCCTACACCTATAAATAGACCCCCTGGTCATTCAGAAAAGGGGTCGGAGAATTCTAAATACTGAAGAGCGCCCAGATTCTGCCAGATCTACTCCAGAACACCGCCGCTGCTTTAGATTGACACTTAGCATTTAGATTCAGTTGTATTACATTATAAACTACTGTAATCTTCAAGTAATCGAGCAATAAAATCATCAAACCTTCATAGTGGACGTAGGCAAAAAGCCGAACCACTCTAAATCGCTTGTCTTTGCATTTTACATTTCTGTTATTTGGAGTTTTTGTTAGATAATCCACAGTTTTAGTTTCCATTCTGCGCATTTATCTCTTCAAAGACTTCCGAAGAGTGTTGTGCCCATTTTTGGTACAAACACTTTGGTGCTTTCACTGAGAAAAAACCAGCTTTTTTCTCCTGCTTCTTGGATCTACCATCGATACCGGATTGCACAAATCCAAGAGGAAGATCCAGATCTTTGATTCACAGTCCTTCCATTCTACTCAGATTTGCGTAAAATCTAGGAAAAGGATTCATCATTCGAAATGGTTAGCACAAGAACCACTTCTACAGCTGCTGGACAAGAAGGTAGGGATGGACAGAATCCTGCTCAACAGCAGCCATCCAACCAAGACAACACTGCCCACTCAGATCCATCTGGGGCAGTCACTAGACAAGAATTCCAAGTATTGCTACAAGAGCTGACTCAGAGTCGGCAGCAATTAGCCGAACAGTTGTGTGCCAATATCGAATTGACGAACCAACTGAACCGCCAGGGCCGTAGGAGGTCCAGAAGGGATGTTGTTTCCCGCTCATCCACTGAAAGTTCTGCTTCATCAGACTACTATCACAGATCTACCCGTCCTCGATTAGACGGGAGTCATGCACAAACGACCGGATATCAACCCGCTTTAACTGTTGGACAGTTGAGGGCAGGACCGTCTCCCAGCTTTCAGGCCGGGCCCTCCACACAAGGAGGCCCTACTACCCAGCATACCGCGGACAATCATGCCGCAGCTGCCACAATAGAAACAAGGGTTGATACCCGAAATCTTTCAGAGCCAAATAATCGGCAACGTGGACGTACTCCTGAACCGTACATCTTGGATGACGCTGAGCCAAGGAGGCAAAATTTGGACCGTCGACAGCGCCCGGTCCGAACTCGCGCTGTGGAACCCGACCACACCTTAGCTCGGCAAGCTCAAAACGTAGCAATGCCAGACATCTCGACTATGATACGTCAGATGATCCGCGAAAGCCAAGGCCTTACCAACGATGACTGGGGACTTTCCCGTAGTCACACTCCCTTCACAGACGAGATACTGAATGCAGAACCTCCTCGGCAATTCAGAATGCCAACCCTTCCTATGTACGAAGGAAATTCTAATCCCAATCAACACATCTTGAAATATGAGTGGTCAATGAGCGCCGCAAGGGCCGATGACGCAGTAAAATGTCGAAGTTTCCCCATCTCTCTAGGTGGAATTGCAACAATGTGGTTCACAAGATTGCCACCTAGGTCTATCTCTTCATTTGATCAACTGGCTAAGAAATTTGTGGAACAATTTCGCATGCATGTCGCTAGACCCAAAGATGTCAACACCTTATCCAGTGTTACCCAAGCTCGAGGGGAAACGCTAAGGCGTTACTTAGAGAGATTCCATGCGGCATGTGTGGAGATTAGTAATCCCAACGACAACTCAATCTTGATGGCATTGACAAAGGGGATTGACCCTGATTTTGAGTTTGGAAACTGGTTAGCCGGAAAACCACCCGCATCGTTGGACCGTTTCTACTCCAAAGCCGCACAATTCTTACGGCAAGAGGACGCGAAACAGTCTAGGAAGCAGGACGATGAGGGACCCAAGAGTGAAGGGATACAAAGCAATGTAGCGGTAAAACAGTCCGGTGACAATTCCGGAAACGTTCAGTTGAACATACAAAACAAGCAAACGCAGCCAAGAGGAAACAATGGTCAGAATAAGAAAAGAGATCCAAATCGGGGTCCACGACGTGAGGCCCCAATGTTCGATAATTACACACCACTGAATACATCGTTGGAAAATGTGTACCTACAGACTTGCAATACTATGCAATACAAGAAACCGGCTCCGAAGCAATCGTCGGAGAGGCAGATTCAAACAGGGAAGTTCTGTAGATTCCACGAAAGTTATGGCCACAACACCAATGAATGTCGACACTTGCAAGACCTCGTTGAGAAGTTGATCAGAGAAAGGAAGTTAGACCAGTTTGTGCGGGCACCGCAGTCTGAGGGGGCGGGCCCCTCAAATCAAAATCATGCACAGAATCCAGAAAGACAGGAAGAACCAGGTCGTGTCGGAGGAAGACTGGTAATTAATGTTGTAAGTGATAGTCCTCGTACAGCGAAGCGAAGCTGGGGAGAAATGAAATCATATAACAACTTGGTTAGACGAACAGACTTTGAGTACGATGATAACTTAGACAATAAACCTTCGACCAAACGAAAGAGAGCGACAATTAACGACATCACTTTCCGAGACAACGATACTGGTTATGTCGGAAGCCCGACTACGGACCCACTCGTGATATCGGCACAAGTAGGTCCAGCTTGGATGAAGAGGATACTAATTGACTGCGGGAGCTCTGTGAATATCCTTTTTATACATGCTTATAATCAAATGAGGATGAATCCCAGGGATTTGGAACCTTGCCAAACTCACCTCCATGGATTCAATGGTAGCTCTACCGTACCTATTGGGGTGGTGAAGTTACCAGTTAGGTTGGGATCTAAGGAACATAGGAGAGTTCAAACATTACAGTTCACTGTGTTGAACATAGTCTCGCCATACAACGCCTTCTTAGGACGACCTGCCCTTACTGAATTCAGAGCTGTAATTGCCCCGTGGTGCTTGACCTTAAAGTTTCCCACTGTCAACGGAGTTGGAGTCGTCCAGGGCGATCAGGTTGACTTGAGAACAGTCATACACCGAAAACGAATCGCCCGATTACGCGATGCCAAGGACCGACTTAAAACTTTTGAACGCAATGAGATCGTCATTAAAAAAGAATACCCAGCACTGCTGCACATGAAACCAACATGGAAGGGATCACATGAGATTAAGCAAGAGCTCGGGGATGATGTATATGAGATGACGACCGCTGATGGTCTAGCTTCACCAAAGGCCTTGGATAGCGAAAGACTTCGTCGCCATCGCACATAACAGGCTGTGTTTATCTATTTAGTTTCAATTCTGTTTTAGAATTTGTTTCTGCATTTCGAAATTAGAATTTGTAATAAGGCAACTGACTTTGCCATGTTTTCTTATTTCAGCAATAAAATGCCATCTCTTTGAGCCAGAGCTGTGATTCATTAAATACAATGTACAACATCACGATGCACGAAGAGCTGAGTTCCATCACGCAATGGAATTTATTCAAGTAGGGAGTGGCTATGAAGCAATCAACCACTCACCAAATGAAACCCGAGCTCGGGGGCAAGCCATCACATCAGGCCAGAAATGGGTTGATACACGACAACCTTTTTCCTTAACTCCAGCTTCCGAGAGCGCGAACTGGAGTATAAACATTAACTAACTCCGTACTCCCAGAGTGCGAGGCGGAGTATAAACATTTTCCTAAACCCCAGAGTACTCCGAGAGCGCGAGCTGGGTACAAAACTTTTTCCTTAACTCCGTACTCCCAGAGTGCGAGGCGGAGTATAAACATTTTTCTAAATCCCAGAGTACTCCGAGAGCGCGAGCTGGGTACAAAACTTTTTACTTAACTCCGTACTCCCAGAGTGCGAGGCGGAGTATAAACATTTTACTAAACTCCGTACTCCCAGAGTGCGAGGCGGAGTATAAACATTTTACTAACTCCGTACTCCCAGAGTGCGAGGCGGAGTATAAACATTTTACTAACTCCGTACTCCCAGAGTGCGAGGCGGAGTATAAACATTTTACTAAACTCCGTACTCCCAGAGTGCGAGGCGGAGTATAAACATTTTACTAAACTCCGTGCTCCCAGAGCGCGAGGCGGAGTATAAACTCTCATTTAACTCCGTACTCCCAGAGTGCGAGGCGGAGTATAAACATTTTTCCTAAACCCCAGAGTACTCCGAGAGCGCGAGCTGGGTACAAGCTTTTTACTTAACTCCGTGCTCCCAGAGCGCGAGGCGGAGTATAAACATCATTCGAACTCCGTACTCCCAGAGTGCGAGGCGGAGTATAAACATTCTCCTAAAAACCCCAGAGTACTCCGAGAGCGCGAGCTGGGTATAAACACTAACAAACTCCAGCTTCCGAGAGCGCGAACTGGAGTATAAACACTAACAAACTCCAGCTTCCGAGAGCGCGAACTGGAGTATAAACATTAACGAACTCCAGCTTCCGAGAACGCGAACTGGAGTGTAAACATTAACTAACTCCGTGCTTCCAGTACGCAAGGCAGAGTATAAACATACGTCAACTCCACACTTCTCCCCAATACAGGGGGCAGAACCATAACACATAACAAGTTGAAGACAGAAAGGGAATAGATTTTCATTTCCATTATCAACAAAAAGAATCTGATTACAAAGTGTTTATGAAAAATTCTGCTAGTGGGAGCCGAATCCACATCTATACACGGCTATAGAAAAATCGACAAAATGCTACCCTACGCAACAAAGATTTAGGGAAAGAAGTTCATTCTTTCTTCTTCCTTATCTTCTTCTTTGGAGTAGCTCCACCTGATCCGTTGCCCGACTTCTTCCTCAATCGCTTGCTCTTTTCAGGCTTGCCCTCCGGCAGCGATATGATGTCGACATCTTCCTCAGAGCTGGAGGCGACGGAAGTTCTTCTAGGAGGACGAGCTGGGGGCATAGGAGTAGTAGCAGGAGGAGGGACAGGAGCGGTCTCGATCAATACAGTACCACCCGGCGAAATCACCATTAACGGGGCAGGCCCGGGCGGACTAGAACCTACATTCCCTGACGCCATCTCGACAGCAATCTCAGCTAAAACGTCGTCCTCACGAGATGCTTGGGCCGCATCAGATGTGCCAATAGCTGGCATAGGTAAACTAACGGCCGGAGCAGCCTCACTCACAGCATCGGACGGATTGGCAGAGGGATCGATGGGTTCGTTGAGAAGCTCCTCAATCATTTGAGCGCTGAAAGAAAACATATTTGCATCTCCCTCCTCGCCAATTAAAGTAGAAGTCGTGATGGCTTCAGAAAAAACAACCCCTTGTGTTTGATGAGGAACCGATAAAGCGAGGGGCGCAGAAACAATAACCTCGGTCACTGAAATACGACAAAACGGAGATTGTTAGACAAGTGTGTTGCTTAAGGTCCTTCACAACTAAACTACGAGAAGCGTTCAAATACCTTCCTTAGTCTGGACCGAAACATGGGTGGAATCATCGGCGGAAGATAATAACGGTTGGTCAGGATTATATGCAGGAACAGATTGGGGGTCTACCGCACCAGTGGTTTCAGGCAGTGTTGGGATTACGGCTCCAACACTTGCCTCGTGATGCACGGTCCCCGAACCTTCGCCTGTCTCTAATGATTGGACGCCGAGTTTTTCTTTCGCCATAGAGATTACCACCTCATGAAGGGTCTTCCTCTCATCCTCAGTAAGCAGACACATCTCCAGTTCAAAGTCGTCAAGTGCTCCATCTGGATGCGCTGCTCTCTTCTCATTCACCAGCCGGGTCCAGGCATTATACAAGATCATGGAGTCATCTCCCAGCCACGCTAGATTTCTGTGTTCCAACACATTAGCGTTATACGTGACTAAGAGATCGTCAAACTCAGCATCTAGCCTAGACCTCTCCTCCAAGATCTTTTCCTGAATCTCCGCTTCCACAGACTTAGCCTTGACCGCCGCCGCAGCAAGTTCGGCCCTGAGGGATACTGCTTGGTCACAAGCCTCTTGAGCAGTAGCGTTCGCATCGTCCTTCTCCTTCACCATTTCAACGAATTTGGCCTTGAGCTCGTTCAGCTCTTTAACGGCTAAGTCTCGCTCAGCTGCAACGGTGGTATTACGATGGCCCATCTCTTCCACTGTGGCGCAATGTTCTTGCTGCATCCTCGCTAATTTGGCCACGACACCCTCGTGTTTCTTAAGTGTTTCAAGCTCTGACTTTCGGGACGTTTCCACTTCGGATTGAAGAACTTGAATGATGCGTTTCTGCTTCGCAATGTCAACATCACGTTCGGCAATAACTTTCGCCCTGTCGAAAGCTACTCTAGAAGCCTTCACGGCTGCCTTATACCACTCCTTGTACTGAGCATAGAAGTCGTGAATGTAGTTATGAGCAGTGGTCTCAGCTTCCGGAGGGATTCTTTTGAAGTTAGGAGGGAAGATATAGCCATCCATGCAAATTTCCGGGTAGTCGTTTTTCATTTGGGCGAGTTTAGCAGCTCCCTCGCTTGTCAACTCAGCCGGAACTTGTTCAATTATAGCGGCTGCCGTTGGTTCCACTCTTGGCCGTTGAGCGTCAGGCCGAGAAGATTGAGAAGGCAATTGTTGCTGATGAGATGGCCCTGGGAGGTCTACTGGAGCCCTGGGAGGCGGAGGAGAACGAGATCGGGGTCGGTGCTGGTATCCTCGGTCTCTATCAGAATAATCATAACCAGAACGGTTACGCGAGTAATCTCTGTCTCTATCGTAACGTTCTTGACTCGAGTAGCCTCGCCCATGGTCCCTATCTGTCTCTCTCCTACGGGAATCATAAAATGGAGAAGATTGGCGCACATTCCGAAGCCTATCTAAAGTGGAGCCACGCCCTGACATCTCACCTGTGATAAGAAAGAATTACGGATTAAAATCCCATAAAGCAACGTTAAGTTCATAACCAGCCCATGCATGCCCCAGTATAGTGTGTGTGTGAACGTGTCGTGCAATACAAGTAATATGCATCACTTAAGCAAATTTAACAGAATAAAACAAGATGTTCGTACAACATATCTTGGGAATTTGAGAATGAAAATGACCGTCATCGCTGACCGTCACTTCCGCAACATCCAAACGCTACGAACCAACCTCGTGTATAAGTCAGTTATGTTGTTGGTTAAGTCACAGTTCCATCGACGAGCTTCAAAAAGGAGGTCAAATCTTTCGGTCAAGTTCGACTATGCAAGGCCGAAGCTCGTCGGAGTCAAGTATGCTAAAGTTCATTATGTTCGTCGAAATTCAACGTGAAACTGGTCGTAGTTCAGATGTTGGAGTAAATCAGAAGAGCGGAAGTTTCAAAAGTCAGGACGTTCGAATCGCTTGACTCGAATCGATATGAGTCGAATCAATGAAGTTCGAATCCATTGGCTCGAATCGATGTGAATCGATTCGATAAAGCTCAAGTCCAAATACTTCGAATCCATATGGTACGACTCGATGAAAACTGGAGAAGGGAAAATGCTTCGAATCCATGAGCATGACACAGCTTCGAATCGATCAGAATTTTATGTCTTCGAATCGATCAGGGCAACATTGCTTCGAATCGATCGTTTTGATCCATTTTTTCTTTCATGATCATCGATTCGAAGCCTGACACTTAAGACTGATTCGAATTGCACGTTCCCGGATCGATGCAGAGCAGTAAAGAGGAACGATGTCCATCCATAACAGGTTTCTTTCCCTAGATTCATCGATTCGACCCATCCCAGATCTACCGATCCTTCATGATTTTCAGAAGAAAAAATGGAATCGCTGCCAAGAATTCCAAGTTTTAATGTTCTACACTCGAATCGGTTCCATGTTTACCTGATTGTATTCGACTATAGTCAAAAGCTTGGGAAAATTTGATCGATTCGTACGAAGACACGAAGGTTTCCTGCTCTGAAGGATCGAGTCGAAGAGATAGCTACAGTGGACAGTAAAAAGTAAAAAAAAAGAGAAAGTGACACCGGCCTCGCGTATTTATATGGACTTCACAAAGAAAATGGGACGATTCGCCTCCCGGTTAACATTGACCGATACTTACCGGTCAACTGCTGATCGATTCGAACGTCCACGTTCGAATCCATCGACTCTTCGAATCCATCAAAACGACATTTCCACGAGGCTCATCGATACGAAGCTGCACCGATTCGAACTTCTATCGATACGAAGGAGTTAGCAAAAACAGAATTGAAGCCGTCATGTACCTATCGATTCGGAGTGCCAACCTCGTATCCCTCGACTCGCAGCGGTTCGAAGGTCATCGATTCGAATGGGCACTTCGAATCCATCAAAACCATCTATAAAAATGAACACATCGCTTCGACATGAAAAGATTACTGGATTATCTTTTTACCTCGATTCAGGAGAGGATCGATACAAGAAGATAATCATAGGCAATCATAAAGGCAGTGTTTTAACTCAAATCTCAAATCAGTCCAGGAGAGGACCGATCCAGGTTTCGATAGTAAACCGAACTGACAACGACTTGCGATCACGCAACGTTAATCAAAGTCAAGATAATACACGTATGCACGTATTTCTGACTAATGTTTGATCTTTATCATTTACAGGGGCATTCATGTTCATCTCGTCATGACTCAAAAAACTGACAGCCAGTCACTATTGTACGACGGTCGATTACAGCGATACAGAATGCAACTTTCGGTAAAGCATGTCATAGCTGTCCAGTGAGAGACTGCAACTTTTCAAAGCACGTCATGTTTACACAAGACGTACTTTGGGGGGCAAATGTTATCCCGCCTTTTGGCAAGGCCGTGATACCAAGGACTTAACTAGAAAACAGTAACAGATCGTCTTGGAAGTCGGTTACACGTAGGATCGCTACGGATATCGACGAAATTTGTCCGAGTCCGGATCGGGCTACAATTGATAAGATATGCTAAGCAAAGCAGTAGGAACCAACGTTCCAAATTTCGAAGCAATCCGAGTTCGTATGCTCGAGTTATCGCCGTTGGAAAAACAATGGAGACATGCTTCAGTTCGAGTCTATCAACATGCAATAGTTCGACTCCATCAATATGCTTTGGTTCGAATCCTTCTATAATTCGAATCCATCAAAAGTTGATTGCTTCGAATCCATCGGCCCAGAGCCTCACCACGAATCCATCCTCACATAGCTTAAGTTCGAATCGATTGTTCGTTCGAATCCATGAAACCCCCTCTTACTTCGAATCCATCAAAAGAGAATCCTTCGAATCGATCGAATGAGGAAGCTCAAACTCCACCTCCTGCTCATCTTCGAATCCATAAAGGGAGTGTTCTTCGAGTCCAGATGGTTGAGAGAGTTTTGAATCGATTCATAGCATCTAAGCAATGATCGATTCGAACGACGAGCCGATTCCATCGGTTTGAAAGAACTACTCTTCGAATCAACCAGTCTTTGAATCCACCAAGCAACTTAGCTAAAACCTGGAGGAAAATAAGGATCGACTCGAAGCACACGCATGCAAAGAAAATCGATTCGAACAAATCGATGCGAATAGATTAATTCGAACGAATCGATAAGGACAGATCGATTCGAACAGGTCCAGGAGGCGAAAATCCCAAACTTGAATCGATCATATCTCGAGATTTACAAGTCCAAATGCTCTGAAATTTTCACAGAAGCTCAAACACATGATGAAGAATGTGCACACCAAATTTCAGCTCAATAGGACGATTTCTTGATCGATTCGAACCAAGGGTCGAATCGATCCCAAAGTGGGCCCGGGTCTCCAGATTTCGGCCATGTGGGCCCCCTGACGTACCAGAACTGGTCTCCCCACATTTTAGGCGAAATACCAGCCTCCTACACCTATAAATAGACCCCCTGGTCATTCAGAAAAGGGGTCGGAGAATTCTAAATACTGAAGAGCGCCCAGATTCTGCCAGATCTACTCCAGAACACCGCCGCTGCTTTAGATTGACACTTATCATTTAGATTCAGTTGTATTACATTATAAACTACTGTAATCTTCAAGTAATCGAGCAATAAAATCATCAAACCTTCATAGTGGACGTAGGCAAAAAGCCGAACCACTCTAAATCGCTTGTCTTTGCATTTTACATTTCTGTTATTTGGAGTTTTTGTTAGATAATCCACAGTTTTAGTTTCCATTCTGCGCATTTATCTCTTCAAAGACTTCCGAAGAGTGTTGTGCCCATTTTTGGTACAAACAAATATATTCCCACCCAAAATGGAAAAAATATTGGTTTCTTTAATGTTTGCAAGTTAAATCTATAGAAGTAAATGCAACAACCCGCACACATGTTGAATTTTAAATTTCAAATTTCAAATTAAATTATATATGAATTCATTTAAAAACTTATAGGCAAGTTTACAGTCTTCAACATTTCATATATATTAATTCATTTAAAATTAAATTATCGAACTCAAACATATAAGAATAGATCTGCAACAATATAATCTAGTATTATACAAATATATATAATATTCCCACTCATCTTTAATTAGCACTTTCGAATCTCTAGATCTAATCCAGATCTAACCTTGCTATTTGTATTCTCCACTTTTTGACTCCCTATTCGGATCCGCAGACTATATTTTTACAGATCTTATTAGAAATTGGATTAGGGAAAAGAGGTTAAAATTTAGATTTATTAATTAGAACCAGATATAAAGTTCACCTTTGATGTATCAATCTGATTTAAACCTATTTCCTATCCTCGCTTCTTCTCTATTCTTTTCCAAAGTTCATCTATGCAATCTAGATCTATTCCTATGTATTAAGAAATTTTGAAGGAGAAAGGAAAATGGCAGAGCTTCCACACTAATTAGAAAAATAATAAGTTGGAAGTGAAGCCCTAGGTCCTAATTTATAGAGCTTCAAATTAGCGCTAACCGTCGGATCAAGCTCCATCAAATATGGGCCATGCGGCTATATCTTACAGCCGCCATCAACCTAGTGCAGGTCGATCACCTATAACCCTTGGTTGACCTGGGCATGGTCTGGTTCGACCTGGCTAGGCCAAATCAGTGTATGCTTGTGCGTTCTCTTATTTTGATTGATTTATTTCCATCCATTCTTCAATTAATGTTAACCAGCGTTAACTTCTACCTTAATTAACTTTTATTAAACATTAAGTTACCATTAATTTTAACGATGTTAATCAATCATTAATTAATTTCAAATTCTTTTGTTAATTACATATATTATCATTTTCAACTATGAAAATTCTAATACTCATAACCTTTTCGTTTGAACTCCGATTGGAAAAGTTTATATATGAAAATTGACTAGAAAATCGCTAGGAATCCAATGGTATAAGTTTTGTAGCCAAATTCCAATATTTATAAAAATCTCATTTTTCATTATTTACTATTTATTAATTAATTAATTATCATAAAAACGCGGGGTGTTACATCCTCTCCCCCTTAAAAGAATTTCGTCCCTAAAATTCCACAAGGGTTCCAACATGTAAAGCATCGCACATCCATTATATAGTAACAATCAATTAGCGTGCAACCAATTTTGCAACAATCCGTGTATATGTGCATAGTGCATCACAATATATATGATATGTATGAATAATAATTTCTAATTGACGCCTTCTATACGAATAATTTTCTTTTTTGAATTAACTTCGAAAATATGATCCTATCATCCTAGATATACTGACATTTCTACATGAATGCAACCTTTTGAAATATCAAAAACGGGTTTTTACCCAAATTTTCTCACACCTCTATAAGCATAGTTCAATCAATCTTTCATCCAATCTTTACCATCCAAATTCCTTGGACACCATTGCTAACCTCCATATTTAGAAAAATTCAGTTTTCTAAACCTATTCTCTTATGCTTGAAAAAGTTCTAGATGGAAAATTCCATATTCCCATCAGTCTTTTTTGTAACATTTTTCCATTATACCAAGAGATCTACTCTTTTGTCCCCAATCCTCTACATGCACAAGAGTAACATTGCAGTAGATGATCTGCACAAGAGTAATGTTGTTAAATTTATATCATTTGGAGATCGAGATAGTGGGATTGAAGATTTTGGTGCAGAGGCTGGTTTGAATGTTCGGATGACTGGACTTAATGGCGAGGTTGTGATGAATCAATAAGATCTGGGTGCTGTAGAGGATAAGGCATTAGATGTTTCACCATGTGCTGTTGTGAATCGATCAGAGATGGGGGAGGATGTTGCTTTCTCTTATGATGGTTATTTGATAGTAGATGAACAACAGTGTGCACACATATCACAATGTGCACATGCATCTGACTTATCACAATGTGAAGCAAAGAAGTAATCTCAGTCTTTGATTGAGAATGTTGATATTTCTAATTTTCTTGCGATTGAGGGAGATAAAGTGGATGAGGCTTTATCTAATTGTAGTGATTTTTCAATGCTTGCGGGGAGTAAGGGTGATGAAGAGACAACAAACATATATCAATGTGATATTATTGCTAGCTCTAAATCTGATTTGAAGGCTGGTAATATGTCAGTGAATCTTTCTAAATATTCTCAGAACATTGATTCAGCAAAAGGTGGTGAGCGCTTAATCGACAAAAAAGCCTCTCTTTCTTCTTCACCGTCAAGGAGAGGTAGGCATGAGAAATCTATTGCTGTAAGTGGGTCTGTTCACCGTAGTGCCAGGATCCGTTGTAGTCATTCTCCGTTTTTAGGTGAGTTACCTGATTCGAGTGACATGAGTAGCGCTATGAATTCAGGCTCAATTATGATTTCTGATTTAGACAGTACTTATTTTTCTTATGCTCTAGGTAGTTTGTCTTCTACTGAGTTATGTCAGTTAGCTGGGATACCGCTTTTTTTTTGACGTTGAATTAGATACTGCTTTTATTAAGAGTAGGGAATTAGAGTGGGCTAGATCTGTTGGTTTATGAGGATTATTAGCTGGAATATTAGAGGTCCGCACGATTTAAATAAATGTGATAAAATTAGAGCATTTTTAAAGGTTATTTTATTGATATTGCACTCTTATAGGAAACTAAAATAGAGTGTCCTGATATTCGTTTTTATAGAAGATTAGGGGGTTATCACTTTAGGAATTGGGCTTGGTTACCTTTTGTTGGAGCTTCTAGGGGTTTACTTATATATTTCTAAGCATCGCTCTTTGCATATTATTCTCATTAACCTTAGTGATAACTCTTTATTAAATATATCTAATGTTTATGGACCATACTCAAAAATTGGTCGTCAAGTTCTATGGAATGAATGTTAAGAATTTAGATCTTTTGCTTCTGGTTCTGGGATTTTGGGGGGTGACTTCAATGTTACGTGTTTTCTAGGAGAGCGTTCACCACGGGAAGGTGATTTCTCTTCTATGGAAGAATTTTACCAATTTATTATTAATTCTAATTTGATTGAAATTCTTCTTTCTAATAGAGAATTCACATGGAGTAATACTAGAGAGTCCCCTTCAATGGCTCTTCTAGATAGATTTTTCGTCAGTGATGAAATTGAGGATAAATGTCCTATTTGTAGAGTTTCTGGTTTGCCTTATACTCATTCCGATCTTTGCCCCATCATTCTTACGTGTGATCATCATAAAATAGTTAATAGAACTTTTAAATTTGAAAAAAATGTGGTTATTAGAATCCAAATTTTCTAATCTAATTAAAAATAAATGGATTTCAATGAATTTTTATAATATCAGAAATACAGATAATTTTGTTAAATTTTTTGTTCTACTTAGGGGCCTTAGGAATTTTCTTAAAATTTGGAGTAAGAATGTTTTTGGTAGTATTAAAATTAAAAAATAAAATTTACTTTCTGAAATGCTTAACATTAACAAGTTAGAAGAAACTAGACAACTAAATCTTGGTTAGTGTAATGTTTTCGCTAATTTAAAAGAAGAGTTTAATACAATTTTAGAAAAAGAAGAAGTTATGTGGAAACAGAGATCTAGAATACAATGGATTGATGAAGGCAATAATAATATTATTTTTTTATATTATGGCTAATGGTAGAAAATGTAGTAACACGATAAATTCTATTTTTGTGAATAATGTAGAATTGGTTGATCAAAGAGATCTTAATAAGGCATTTACTGATTATTATAGAGATATTTTTGGTAATAAGAATAACCATAGAATTAATGTTAGATGGAATGATCTTTATCCGATTGGATCTAGAATTGACCTTCCTGAGTTTGATAACCCTTTTTCTGAAGAGGAAATTTTGAAGGCTATTAATGGCATGCCTAGTGATAAAGCCCCAGGTCCTGATGGGTTTCCTATTTTAATTTACTAATTATTGTGGGATGTTTTAAAGTTTGATTTAATTAGTTTGTTTAATGAATTTTATAATGGGAAACTGCAATTAGGAAGATCTAATTTTGCTAACGTCATTTTAATTCATAAAAAAATCGGTGCTAATAATTTAAAAGATTTTAGACCAATTTCTCTAATTAATTGTTCTATTAAAATTATCTCTAAAGTCTTAGCTAATAGACTTAGCACAAAAATGAATGATCTAATTGATTGTTCACAAACTGCTTTCATTAAGGGTAGAAATATCACAGATTAGGTGGCTGCTGTTCAAGAATACATTAATCATTGTTGTAAAAATAACATTACATGTGCTTTTCTAAAACTGAACTTTGCAAAAGCTTTTGATTCGATAGATTGAGATTTTCTAATTGATATGTTACAGGCTAGAGGTTTTAGTAGCAAATGGATTGGTTAGATTATGACTTTGCTTAAAACTGGTAATTCAAGTATAATGGTTAATGGTATTTTAGGGAATAAAATTCAATCTAAACGAGGCTTAACGCAGGGGGATCATTTATCGCCTCTTTTGTTTAACTTAGCTGTTGATGTTTTTGCTATGATTATTAAAAAAGCGGTTCGTAATGGCTCTCTAGGGTGTGTTGGTAGTGAAATCTCATGCAATGGTCTCTCTATCTTCAATTTGTGGATGATGTCTTATTATTTATCTCTCATTTGCCTAATCATGTTATTACCCTTAATTTATTTTATACAACTTTGAACTTCTTTCTGGGCTAAGAACTAATTCCGATAAAAGTTCAGTTTTAGTATTAAATGATGTTGATAAGGTTAAGGTTTAGTTGCTAATACGCTTAATTGTAAAACTATGAATTTCCCTTTTGATTATCTTGGTTTTTTAATTAGACCAACTAAATTTAAGCATGATGACTGGCTTATTATTATAGATTAAATTAATGATATAATTTCAAATTGGAATGGGTGATTTTTATTTAGAGCGGGTAGATTAGTTCTCATCAATTCTGTTTTATCTGCTCTTCCGATCTATTGGATGTCTATGCATCTTTTTCCAGAATGGGTAATTAATAAATTTGATAAAATAAGAAGAGATTTCTTATGGAGTAGCGATAATTCTAATAGTAGTCTTAAATGTTTAGTTAATTGGGAGACAGTTTGTAAATCGAAAAAGAAAGGTGGCTTAGGAGTCATTAATTTACATACATGAATTTGTCTTTATTAGGGAAGTGGTTATGGAAATTTAAGGATTTTAATGACAACTCTATTTGGAAAGAAATTATTTCTAAACATTATAATAATGGTAGTAATAATTTATACCAAATTACACCTAATGTTACTAATAAATTGTCTAATTTTTGAAAATCTATTTTAAAATATCATGAGGTTTTTAACCTTGGTACTAATATGATTGTTCATTCAGGAACTAATACTTCTTTTTGGCATGACCGTTGGATATCTGCCATTCCTCTTAAGGTAGAATTTAAAGAGCTTTATGAAATTTGTAACTTTAGGAATGCTTTAATTTTAGATGTTTTTTCTCCAGAAAATGACCCCCCTTGGAACTTTAGTTTTAATAGATTATCAGAAGGTACAACTCTTAGACAATTTTCGTTATTATGTGCTAGATTGAATTTATATAATATTGATAACGAAAATGATTTTATTAACTGGGAATAGGATAAAAGTAAGAAATTTACTTCTAGTTCTTTTTATAAATTTCTTAATTTCTCAGGCATAACTAATAACTCTATCAAACTTATTTGGAAAACAAACGCTCTTCTTAAAGCTAAGATTCATATGTGGTTAATCACGCATGGCAAACTAAATACTATTGAATTTTTAAAAGGGAAGAATATGCAAATTGATAATAAATGTACTTTTTGTAAATTGTATTATGAAGATATTAAGCATGTGTATTATGATTGTATGGATACTTGCTACATTATTAATAATACTCTCAAAATCTTTAACTTTATTCTTACAACTAAAGTTACCAATTGTGATTATTATTGGAATAATTTAAGATTTAAGTTTAATAATTAAAATAGATTTTTGCTAGATTCTTTATTCATTATAATAAGTTGGTATATTTGGCTTGAGATAAACCAGAGACTTTTTAATAATAATAATAGTCATATTAATAGATTGATATTTATAATATCATCATTTTGTTTTAATTGGATTTCAAATCCTAAGTATAGATTAGCTAAAAATAATCATTTCAAAGAATATCTTAATAAGGTTAGTAATAACATTAAGCTATATAAGAAAAATAACAATATTTTTAACATTAATAATAATAGCATTAACTGTGAGAAATGCGTATTAAGGATCTTAAGGCTAGAATTAACACTAGAGGGTGGTGAATAGTGTTTTAAGAAATTTGTTAATCTTTTTGAGTTTATCTTAATTTGTTAACAATGTATACACTAATCAGACACAGATATGAACACAGAATCAAACATAGATGCAAATATAAGGTAAAAGCGGTAAAGGAAAGAACACACCGGATTTTATACTGGTTCAGAGTTACCCTACATCCAGTCCCGCAACACAAGTACGGATTTCCTTTCAAAAACAATTCTTACAATTACAACCCTCGGTTTCAAGGCTACAAGGTACACCCTCCAGAATCACAATCCTCTGGGTAGAGATACTTGATTTCCGGGGCAACAAGTTCACCCAATTGATTTCCAAGGCTACAATCACACCGTTTTCCTTTTGATTGATTTCCAAGGCAACAATCACACCTTTTCTCGCTATTACAAAGAAGTCTATAACTCTGAATAGCACTGAGAACCTTGTAGAGATAGTGATGGAGAATCACACTAGAAGTAATCGAGTATGATTCGATGTTGATTTCGGCAGAGTAATGGTATGATTTTGTATTAAGAAATGTGGAAGAAGAAGAGAAGTGAAAAAACCAGAAAATATGTATATAAATTCGTTGAAACTGACCCCTATTTATAGAAGAACAACAGCCATGACCATTCATGAAGAGTTATGGCGAATAGACACTTCTTTTGAAATCTGAATTTTGAATTAAACTGTCACCCTGTCGACATGGTTCCTATGGGCATGTCGACATCCCTCAGCCAAATTTGATGTTTTGAATTTTATAAAATAATATTTATCTTATATAACAACTATTTAAAACTTTATAAATATACTTGAATATAGTTTAAATTCATAAGTAAATATAAAGAACAATATATATATATATTATTTTAACTATAATTTAAATCAAAGTAAATAATTTAAAAGTTAAATATATTATTTGAAAAGACAGTTTAAAATCAATAGTAATTTTGACTTTGAAAATAAAGATGTTTTGAGGCTAAAATTATTTAAAATCGGAATCGAGGGTTTTGAATATTTTTAAAAGGAAAGTTTTGAAATCATTTCGAAAACAAGATTATTTTGAAAAATCATTTGAATTAAGATTAGTGGATACAAAACAATGTCCCACTAGATTTTCGTAGGTTCCATCCTACTTAGGGTTCCATCCCTTTAACAGGCTCGAAGTGGATTCCATTCCACGAATAAATTGGATATTAAGATGCCAGTGCTTTTCTACGAGTTTTAACAAATATTCCTAATAAAACGAACTTAACCTTGAAATCTTGAACTCTTGATAATCTTGATACTCATGAGTCTTCTATCTCTATATCTTGAATCTCTATATTGTTCAGTCTTCATTCTTGATACCTGCATGGTTAGATCCTGCATATACATATATATCTAAACTTGTAATGTTAGTATTTATATTTTATAATCTATTCTAAGGTTGTTGTCATCAAAACCATCATCTCATGGACTAACAATCTCCCCCTTTTTGATGATGACAACCTTTGTTTATAAAATATTCCTTCTATCCTAATAACTCCCCCTTAATCTATGCCTAACTATCCTATTTTATATTTCTCCCCCTTTGCCATCAACAAAAACTAATTCCAAACTATATGACTCCCCCTTAATCTAATACTATATGACATGTGATTATAATGATAGTGTTATCATAAATAATCAACACTTAACTATAAAAACTAAAACTTTATCCTAAATTACTAACTATCCTAACTAAGAATCTATGATAATACTTATAATAGTTAAAAATCAAATATAAGAACATAAATTATTTATTAAGTATATTTCAACACACTCATCAAAACCAATCATGTCAGACAATCCAAACAAATCAATCAACTCAAACAAGTAAAACAAGTTAATCAAGTCAATCAATTCAAACAAGTCAAACAAGTAAAACAAGTCAATCAAAACATACCAAACAAATCAAAAACTAATAATCCTATATTATAAGACAATATTACAAACTCCCCCTAAATAAAATACACTCGTTACGTATACATGTATGCAATATATAGTTTGTAATGCAGTATGAAACGTATAACATATGCAATGTAGCATGAGATAATATGCAAAATGAAGTGCAACTTGTGATGCAAATGATTATGATATGCATTATAATTTATGATGTAATATGCAATGAAATGTGATATGAAATATGATGCATAATGATATGTAATAATATGATAATGAAGTAAAATAATTTGCAGAATGATATGATGATATATATACTATGGTAAGAGATATTCAGACTATAAGGTAAACATGAGTGATAAATAATATCTAATTGGCCAGCATATATATATATATATATATGTGTGTGTGTGTGTGTGTGTGTGTGTGTGTGTATGTATGTATACATATATCAAACTATTTATTATACTTCAACCAAACAAAGGTAAAACACACCAATTACTAAACTTAAGTTAAGGAAACTAATGAATGGGACATAATGAGTTGTAAAGTAAGAGTTTAAAGGTAATAAATGGTATTAAAACAATAACATATTCATGAAAGGTAGTAATCACACTCAATATCAAAATCAAATTGATAAGAAATATGGACTTTAAACTGCATATATGATCAAATATGGTTTTTTTAAAATTAATACCCTAATTATTTATTTTATTTAAAATGATTTTTTATTAACTTGGTTGATTTTTTTAAGAATCCAAACTTCCATGTTCTTAACATACTAATTAAAACCTTTATATCAAATTATTATTGATTTAAATATTTAGAAACATGTTTAAACATCTTTTAAATTTAAAAAATATCATAATGAAATATTAAGTAAAATAATAAACATTGAAAAACTAAAATAAACATGTGTTACATTAAGGCTTCTTACATTAAAAAATTTAATTAATTAAAAATATATTTAAACATGAAATTACTTTTTAAATATTCTAATATAAGTTAGAAAATAACTCTGAAAAGAATAGAGAAAAATACTTAGTTTAAATATCATTTTTTTATAATTTAATTTTTCAAACAGAAAAGACAGCATTTACAGAATGCTATAAAAAGCTTTTGCAATAAAATATATTCAAAACATTATAGAAAATGTAGCTTTTACCAAATGCTGTGTAAAGTTTCTGAAACTCTACAGCGTTTCAAAGCCCAGAAATGCTATAAAAACGAATTTGCAGTACTTACAAAACATTACAGAAGAAAAGAAGCATTTTAGAAATGCTATCTAAAATTCCGGTCATGTGATGTGGTGCAATCTTATTAATTGAAGAAATATATAAATAGAGTCTTATTCTAACATTCTAAATTCATTCTACTAATTTCTTAAAGATATAAAATTAGTATCTTAAAAAAAATAGAGTATGAGAAGTAAAAATAAAATTAGAAAAGTTGAAATCATGAATGAATGTATGCTTTTCTACTTAGTATAGTTGTAATAAATTAGTTGTAGATTTTATTTGAAAGAAAACACATTTTAAAAGACTTTTAAAAAAATTAGACTTGTATAACGATATTTATACTATGGTGTGTCGATATATGGACCAAAATATCAAAACTTATAAAAGTGATAAATTTCTATACCTAACTAAATGCATAGATATATATTTCTAAATGCAACAATAAAGATGAAATAATAGTAAAACATACCAATTTTTGCATTCCATTTTTCTAACTTTGTTGTTCCTCCATTGTTGTGAACCACACATTTATATCTTTCTGAATTTGACGACGAGATATGTTCTATTGCGACAGGCTCGTTCTTCTGATCAGCGTAGTATATTCATTTGCTGAATTTGAAGACCGTATGAGAAAGATACAGATGATTTAGTAAATTGATCAACTTGGCGCCAAAACTTTGAATTCGAATTTTGAATGAATGGACACTTCAACCACTATAAATAGGCTCAATGGTCACCACTTTTCATAAAAATTCCTCCTCTTCATCTTCTTCCCGTTTTTCTATATACTATCAAACTTCTAGAAGACATATCTTCTTCGTTTCTTAACGGAATTTGATGAAACCAGCGGCAAGTCGAAGAGGAAGGCAAGGGCTACGATCTAATAATAGTTTGGTGTCGAATTTGGATGATATTTTGATGCAACAGGCCGAACAATAGAAGAAATGTAGAAGATTCCGTACATAGTTTTTCAGTTTTGAATAACCAATTTCAAACTGTCATATCTCGCTCAATTTTGATCGGAATTTGATGATCCACCCATCAAAACGACCGTGAAAACAAGAACTACAATCTGGAAAGGAGTGGGAATAAAATACACAAATCTCTAGATGCATTTTAAAAAATACCTTTGACAGTTTTGCCTTCTTTTTCTCTTTGTTCACCAAAACTTCATTTGATCATAACTTGGTCATTTCTTGACGGATTCACACGAAACCAATGGTATTGCGAAGCAGATGGAGAGAAGTACAGCATCAAATTAAGTTGTAGATGAGAACTAAAAGTTTTTTATTGATCTGGTACCCATTTCTTTGTCGATTTCCATTATATATCCATTTGTTCTTCTTGATCGATGAATGATTATCTGGTATCTTTTAACCAACAGTCATTAAACATAATTCTTCTCCTGCAAAACAACATAACCTTTTAAAGAATCAAGTGACTTGTCAAAATAACTAAATATAGTTTTAAACAAAAATATCATGATGATTCTGTGTCATATTCATATGTAAATAGTTTTAATAATTTTATAAAAAATTGCCATTTTCAAAATTTTCAAAATTCAGATTATGAATGTTTGAAAACCTTGCTCTGATACCAAATGTGAGAAATGCGGATTAAGGATCTTAAGGCTAGAATTAACACTAGAGGAGGGTGAATAGTGTTTTAAGAAATTTGTTAATCTTTTTGAGTTTATCTTAATTTGTTAACAATGTATACACTAATCAGACATAGATATGAACACAGAATCAAACACAGATGCAAATATAAGGTAAAAGCAGTAAAGGAAAGAACACACCTTATTTTATACTGGTTCGGAGTTACCCTACATCCAGTCCCGCAACACAAGTACGGATTTCCTTTCAAAAACAATTCTTACAAATACAACCCTCGGTTTCAAGGCTACGAGGTACACCCTCCAGAATCACAATCCTCTGGGTAGAGATACTTGATTTCCGGGGCAACAAGTTCACCCAATTGATTTCCAGGGCTACAATCACACCGTTTTCCTTTTGATTGATTTCCAAGGCTACAATCACACCTTTTCTCGCTAATATATTACAAAGAAGTCTATAACTCTGAATAGCACTGAGAACCTTGTAGAGATAGTGATGGAGAATCACACTAGAAGTAATCGAGTATGATTCGATGTTGATTTCGGCAGAGTAATGGTATGATTTTGTATTAAGAAATATGGAAGAAGAAGAAGAGAAGTGAAAAACCAGAAAATATGTATATAAATTCATTGAAACTGACCCCTATTTATAGAAGAACAACAACCATGACCATTCATAAAGAGTTATGGCGAATAGACGCTTCTTTTGAAATTTGAATTTTGAATTAAACTGTCACCATGTCGACATGGTGCCTATAGGCATGTCGACATCCCTCAGCCAAATTTGATGTTTTGAATTTTTATAAAAATAATATTTATCTTATATAAAAACTATTTAAAACTTTATAAATATACTTGAATATAGTTGAAATTCATAAGTAAATATAAAGAACAATATATATATATATATATATATTATTTTAACTATAATTTAAATCAAAGTAAATAATTTAAAAGTTAAATATATTATTTGAAAAGACAGTTTAAAATCAGGAGTAATTTTGACTCTGAAAATAAAGATGTTTTGAGGCTAAAATTATTTAAAATCGGAATCGAGGGTTTTGAATCTTTTTAAAAGGAAAGTTTTGAAATCATTTCGAAAACAAGATAATTTTGAAAAATCATTTGAATTAAGATTAGTGGATACAAAACAATGTCCTACTATATTTTCGTAGGTTCCATCCTACTTAGGGTTCCATCCCTTTAACGGACTCGAAGTGGATTCCATTCCACGAATAAATTGGATATTAAGATGCCAGTGCTTTTCTACGAGTTTTAACAAATATTCCTAATAAAACAAACTTAACCTTGAAATCTTGAACTCTTGATAATCTTGATACTCATGAGTCTTCTATCTCTATATCTTGAATCTCTATACTGTTCAGTCTTCATTCTTGATACCTGCATGGTTAGATCCTGCATATACATATATATCTAAACTTGTAATGTTAGTATTTATAATTTATAATCTATTCTAAGGTTGTTGTCATCAAAACCATCATCTCATGGACTAACATTAACATTTTCTTAAATTTGAATTTTGATTTTACTAATTATCATAATGTTCTTTTGGTTAAAGAAGTATAAGGATAATTTTTTAGATTTTATAGTTTATAGGTTTTTTAATTCATATTTTGTTAATTATTTACATTTTTGTTTTCGAAATCTCTATTTCTTGTCTTTAGAGTTGGCTAAGATGTTGCATAGTGAGCTTGGATTCTTTTTTTAGTCTGTATCTTATTTTGTTTTATTACTTTTACTTCATTAATACATATATATGTATATAAATTACATTTATATACATATATGTATATTATTCTTATATTTTTGTTTATTATCATCTTCAGATACAGGTTTAGGTCGGATATGGTGCTAGATTGCTATTTGTAGATTTTCAGGATTGTTGTCGTCAGGTTTACAGCGAGGCGTTCATTATGGATCTTCAGTGTTGGCATGGAGGCGTTCTTTCTCCGGTGGAGATGCTTGTAGGTGCACTTGGTCACACCATGGATCATCTGAGTTTGTAGATAGACGTTCATTCTGGATCATCTGCATATTCAGTGAGGCCTTCTTTCTGATTCATCAGCGTTTGGAGTGAGGCGTCCTTTCTTTGGTGGAGCTGTTTTTAGATCTCTTTTGCTGATCTCGTTTGGGTTCTTCTAATACCTCATTATCGAGCGGTGGCCTTGCTGGAGTTCGATATTGAGGTGTAATGGGTGATGGCTTTGCCGGAGCTCATTCAAGAAGTTCCCTGAGTTTGTCTTTCTTTGTTTCTGTATTATGATATGTCACCTTCCAGGCATGTTGGCAGCTCCTTTGTTATTGGTGTTATATATATATATATGTACATATGTGCTCTCCTCTATTTTAGAGGATCACACATTTCTGTCAAAAAATCATGTTTTTAAATTTCCCTCACCGACAAGGTTCCTCGGAAAACTTCCATAAACAGCTTCCTTGTCGCTCACCATATCCATTTTACTGCAACTACCGCTATGCAATAAAATTACACTAATCAACTTACCGACTATTCCCCAATGTCAGCATGTAGTACTTTAAAATTTCTAAAAGTTAAAATCCTTCACTTTTAAAACTTTTCAAAGATATGTATATATTTATAACGAAAACTTATCATAAATGTTTTTCTTATTCAAAATATATGTATAATTACATTTTATAAATAACCTTTTCCGCATTTTTGATATCATAGTGTAGTCAACCATCCACCGTACATAACGGACCTCACTTAATTTTGCGGTAAATTTTTAGGTTCTCAAAAACTTTTCTTTCTTACTAATATCAACCAGCAGACATGTTGAATTTTAAATTTCAATCTTCGAGGAACATGAACATTGACCCGTGGCTTACCTCTCCATACTCCTGTCCTCCATCTACCAAAATTTCATTCTCCAAAAAATTTCTATTCTTTTCGGAACATACATTTTCATTTTACTTTTATTTAGCAGTTAGTTAAATAATTTTTTCTTAATTTATTATTTAAATTTCCATTTCAACTATTTTATTTTTATGCGCATTAGTTAAGTGGCTTTCTCTGAAATTTCCTTTCTATTGCTTTCTCAAATCATTGTGGTCCACCTAGAAAACACATAAAAAGAACATTTCACTAAACGTACACAGTTCATAGCAACAACTAATGCTTATAACCCACAAAAAAAACTAATACTGGAAGAAAACACAACATTACTAACTACTACCACTACTAGAATGGACCTTCCTAATAGGCCATCCGTCTACAACAATCTTCATATCTTATCCTTCCTTTATTACTTACGACGAATAAGGTCTATTATCTCTTCCATTCCACACCCAATTATGGAATAACTATGCCTCCTCTCACTGCAGCGGATAAGAAATATAATCTATGAAATATTCATACCAAATGGCAACTAAGCTTGGGGAAATAACATTTCCAATTTCTCTCTTGCTTCCCCAGCTTAAGTCTACCAATATCCTCTATGTGTGTTTACCATCTCATTACCATCTATTACTATCTTCTCTTAATCCCGATCTTTTGATAGTATCCTCAATCCTTGGTATTTTCTTTATCCATAAGCCTCCTATAAGCATATCTCAAAATTTATAGGAGTGTACTTTAATATCCTCTTTATGGTTTACACACATATCAAAGTAAAATTCCTAGGCTCTTTCTAGTATCCTTCGCACTCTACGAGATTTCTTCTTAGTATTCCAAAAATAATCAATTTTATCTCCTTCATAGCCTTATTCTCTTCCCCATCTTACCTAGGCATTAATCCTATCTATTCCACGTTTAGAATTATGGTTTGGTCTTTATCATTCTTTTCCAAAAATTAAAACTTTAAAACTTTGAAATATTTAATCCAAAACTCCCGTCTTTAAAAATGCTACTCATAAAATTAAATGAAATTCAAAAATACTTAGTGTCTTAACCTTTATTAAAACTTACATTTTAAGATTTTTGAATTTAACTTATTCACTAAATTTTAAAAGGGAACGTTAACAATTCTATGTTTAAAATCAAATCAGCCTTTTCCTTTAAAGACCATTCTAACTCTTATTTAAAATTTGGGATTTTTTGTTCCACCATTTATTAAGTTTTTTTTCAGGAACTTATTTATTGCACCAAACTATTTCTTTCAAAAATATACTTTACATGATTCCAAAACATCTTTCATAACTTTTAAATTATAAAAGCTGGAGTAGATAAGGACAACTATCATCCTATTATTTTTCTTACATCTCATACTCTTCCTACATCCAATATTTGGAAGAGTTTCTAACATCATGAAAAGGGGACTTCTAACAAACACTAGAAATAAATGCGCATAACAATGGAAAATGACCATTTTCCTTTGTTTTGCTTCTCTAATTAGGTTATTAGCATTGTTTTAATATAACTTACTAACACTTTTTTATTACACTTAATTTAATGCATTGGAACTACTTTTCCTCCAAGAGGAATAGTTAACGCTATAATTCTCTATAAATCGCTTAAAAGAGGATTGATGTTTTGTGTGAAATTACAAGTAATTTTTATTTCATTTCTTTATTGAAATAGATAGTACAAAATACCGGATTTCTGATATTTTGTACGTCTCTTCCTTTGCATTTACATTCCTCATTATTTCAAACAAAAACACATTTATTTGAAACTTGATTGATTTATAGAATTTTATTTTGTTATCTCTTTTCATTCCAATGAATTAAAATATGTCAAATCCCAACCTAATTACAATAAGTCAAACCTTTATTTCATTTATACTTCCTAACTTCCTACTACTCAATTTTAAGCCCAAAATACACTAATTCCGCCCGTGTTTCTCTTAAACTATTGTAGTGCATCCACTTACAGCTTAATTTTTAAGACCCTAAGTCTACTTTTCTATACCATTTACCGTATTCTAGACCTGTACCACTCATATTGTCCATCCATACAAATATTTTATATCTTAAAAGCTTTCATTATATAGAAAGATTCACGAGCTATATTGCTCTATCATTTCTTTTCAAAATAAAATAGCCTCTTATAAAATTTTCTTCAATGAAATCAAATTAGCTATATATATATATATATCTGTGTGTGTGTGTTCTTACAAGACCTTTGCTATATATATATATATGTTTTTTTAAAATTCAATACTTACTTACTTTTTCACTAAATGTCTTTTAATGTATACAATTGTACCTTTCTCATTTTCCAAATTTTTTATTATTGGGTTGGACTCAAAGTGGCCTTCTAACCATTCTCTTAAGACATCCTTCTTTTCAAATCCAAAAATCCAACCATTAATTAGGAGTGACCATTTCACACCTTTCTTCAAAAACTTCTCCATCTTCCACTATCTATAACATATGAGTTCTTATTTTCCCATTATTATCTGGACCTGTTGTACATCATCAATCGACAATCAAAAAAGGGTCAGAAATCATTGGGCTATCAAGGCTCGACTAGGGAGTCATGTGCCATCTAGTTTTAGGGACTTTTCCATATGCAACTACTCTATAAGAGGACTTCTTAGGATTTTAGCATATACTATATTTATATTTATAATCAAATACAAATACGTTCACTCAACGTTTTCTCATTTTTCAGGAATCAACTAACTTATGCTCCTATACCAAATGTAAAAATCTGCACTCCAATGGTCTAGATTTTTGCTAACCCGAAAACCCAAGTCCACTAAAATATAGGTTGTTGGTTTGGTAACTGCAAAAGAGAAGCTATATCAGAGCATTAATAGTAATAACTCACAGCGGAAATAAGCAAATATAATACATCACCATAATTACTAACCCAGAATTGACACCTCAAATGTCAAGTGCCTTATGCAGACCACTGCTCCAAAACAATACCAGTGCATGTCCTTCTAAATCCTATGGGTTGTAATGAGGAGGGGGTCAGAACAACGTTCTGGTGATTGGTAAATTATACATCTTATACAAAACATTTAGCTTATGCCAATTGTTCACCATTTCTTGTCATGTTAGATTTATCATTAGTCGCTACGACTCCATTGCTGCATACGAACCGTTCCCATCTACACCATGTAGATACTTACATACATACATATATATATATATATATATCCCATCGCCTACTAATGGACCTAGATCTTGTCCCCATTGTATCTATCGCTCAATACCTTGTAAAGATTCATTACCTCGCTGCATCATGATAGCTGTATAACTCGAGGAAATCTTATAGTGCGTACCGATGACCTTCAGTCCATAGGATGCTGTATTCTTCTGGGATTTTCAACTTTGTCTACTTCATATATCATGGATTTCTGGCCTCATACACCTCTACCTCATCCGTATTTTTGAAGAAATCACTGAGATGAATTAACTAGCCTTGCCCTATCAAACATACTAACAAACAACCGTGGCGGTGCATAACCCAACTGAATCAATTCTGGTAGGACGAAGAGATCAGTTAGGTGTAACCATGTCCTTTAATTAGCATTTCCAAATCTCTAGATCTAATCTAAATCTAACCCTACAATCTGTATTCTCCACTTTTTGACTACCTATTCGGATCCACGGACAATATTGTTAGTACCTAAAGATTTGGTATTAATGACAACAACTTTATGAAATCATATAAGATATGAATACTAATGTTTTATCAAGGTATATAGTATATAGTGCAGGATATTAGACATGTGTTGATATAAGAAGACTGTACAGTGTTAAGTAAAGATTTAAGAGTTAAAGATATTGATATAGAGACTCAGGAATGAAGACTCATGAGTATTCAAGAGTTCAAGATTCTAAGATATTCCAGACAAGTTATAGAGTCTAGAATGTTTGCTAAAATTTTGATAACACTTGATCTCTCTCTCTCTCTCTCTCCCTATTTTAAGTTTTAAAATAGTTTTAAAATGCTTTGGTTTTTAAATATTCTTTTCAAAATAGCTTTTAACGGTGTTTTAAATTCTTATAATTATTATTTCAGTTTTTAATATATTTTTATTAGATTTTGATTTATGTTAGTTTATTTTTCAAAATTCTTATGATGTAGTTTTACTTAAGTTTTATTATGATTATAATGTATATATATTATATTTAAACATACTTACAAAGTATAAAATCATTTCACAAAACAATACATTTTCAAAATAATATTTTAAAGTGTTTTCGAAATTACAAAGAGTATGCCGACATACTCTAACCCTATATGTCGACATACTAGCCGTGAATTTCAAAATTCAATTTTCAAAAGAAGTGTCTATTCGTTGTATCTCTTCATGAATAGACATGACCGTTATTCCTTTATAAATACCTGTGTTTCCAATAATTTTTTAATCACTTTTCATTGTTCTTCTCTCCTCCTTCTTCTCTCTCATTTTCTGAAACAAATTATAACCATACTCCGCCGAATTTTAACCAGAATCAAACTCCATTTGATTAGTTTGATTCTCTATCATTTGCTTTCCGATATCTATCATCTCTCTTACTCCAATCAAGATCTAAGTGCTATTTAAGGATTATAGGATCATTTGTAATCAAGATTAAAGTTCTGAGTTTGTAAATCTCTATAAAATCAAACCGATATACTTTTGGGTGTGATTGTAGCCCGTGAAATCAATTGGGAGTGCTTAGTAGCCCTAAATCTAGTGGGTGTGCTTGTAGCCTAGAAATCAAGCGGCTCTACCTAGAGGCCTGAATTTTGGAGGGTGTCTCTCATAGCCTTCAAATCAAGATTGTATTTGCATTTACTAGTTGAAAATAAATTCGTACAAGGAACTGTATGGGACTGGATGTAGGGTAACTCCAAACCAGTATAAAATCCTAGTGTGTTCTTCTCTTTTACTTTTACTGCATTTACTGTTTATCCGTGTTTTGATTCTGTGATTGTTAATCTTATTATTCTTAGTATAATTTCAAAAGATTTCAAAAATAATCATATAAATTAAAAAACACTATTCACCCCCCCTTTAATGTTAATTTAGCCTTAAGATCCCTATTTCGCAATCTTACATTTGGTATCAAAGAATTGGTTTTTAAAGTATTCATAATCTGATTTTTGAAAAGATTTTATGGCATTCTTTAATAATATTTTTAACACTATTTTCAAAAGGATAATTTGTAAAACCATCATTACAATGTTTCATAGATTTGCATCTATTCATTATGAAAAGTCACGTGATTTACTGAAAATGAATAAATTGCAGGAACATATGTGTTACATGGCTTTTGATGAACAAACATATGATAATCAGACACTATAGATCAAAAAGGATAAATGGATATTGGAAAGTGGTTGTTCAAGACACATGACTAGAAATCCGGAGATTTTGAAAGATATAGTTTACAAAGATGGAGGATCAGTCAATTTTGGTGATAATTCAAAGGATATGTGATTGGCATCGGCAATATCGGTAATTCTAAAACTCCTACTATTTCCATTGTTTTGTTAGTTAGGAATTTAACATAACCTATTAAGTATTAGTCATTTTTGTGATAAAGGTATTAAAATTAAATTCGTAAAAGATAAATGTCACATTGAAGATAATGAGTCAAACATTATTTTTGAAGGTATTAGGAAACGAAACATTTATATATTAAGTACGAAAATCTTCAATGATAACTTATGTCTTTCGGTTGGAACAAGTAACCCTCGGATTTGACATAAAAGATTTGGGCATTTGAATTTTAAACTTATTTCTAAAATTGCTAAAAGTGATTTAGTTAGAGGTCTTCCTAAAATGAACTTCAAAGTTAATAATGTATGCGCTGCGTGTCACTTAGGTAAACTTAGAAAAAGTTTATTTAAATCAAAAGATATGATTTCTACTTCTCATCCCCTTGAACTTCTTCACTTAGATCTTTTTTTCAAATACAATCTATAAATCATAGTAGGTATGCATTTATAGTCATAGATGACTATTCTAGGTTTACGTGGACGATTTTCTTAAAACTTAAAAGTGAAGCTTTTGAAATGTTTAAGATCTTTGTTAAACGAACTCAAAATCAAATGTCCAGAAAAATTAAAACTATTCGAAGTGATCATGGTGGAGAATTCAAAAATGAAAATTTTGAGAATTTCTGTTAAAAGAAAGGTATAACCTATAATTTTTCATTTTCAAGAACACCACAACAAAACGTAGTAGTAATACATAAAAATAGAACGATTCAAGAATGCACTAGAACTATGCTAAATGATAGTAATTTAGCTAAGAAGTTTTGGGCTGAGGAAGTTGGTACTACAGTTATATACTAGATAGAATTTTAATAAGACTATTAACTAAGAAAACTTCTTATGAACTATTTTATAATGAGAAAACTAAGTATCACATTTTAGAGTTTTTGGTAGTAAATGTTTTATTTTAAATACTAAAGATGATTTACATAAATTTGATGCTAAATCAGATAAAGGAATTTTTTGGATATTCAAACAGAAGTAAAGCTTATAGAGTTTTTAATACTAGAACTAATACTATTGAAGAGACACTACATGTCTCATTTGATGAAAATTTCAAAATTCATAATCAAAATATTAATTAAGAAGAAAACATTGATAATGAAATTGAAAGTAATGAGAATGCTGAAACTATAATAATAATGAAAATTTATATCCAAATAAAAGAACTAGATACTTAAGAGATCATCCTATAGAAATTATACTTGGTAATATTAAATCTGTTATTTAAACTAGAAATCAATTTAAAAAAATGAGTAATGTAGCTTTTATTTCAACATTAAACCTAAATATCCAAAGGAAGCATCAACTAATGATTCATGGATTCAACATTAAACCTAAATACCAAGCTGTGACGCCCCACCCCGAGACCCACCTTAGCAAAGAGAATTAATAAGTAATTCTGTCTACTAAAGCGGAGAATGGGGCTGGTTAAGGGCGACCATCTATAATTTTGTCTTAAACATCTATTGGATACGTCGATAAATGTAATATATTTTTTTGAACTCAAGTGGGTCGACATACCCAGTAAATGCTTAATCCAAAACTATAGGTGGCTAACGGATCTATCAGAACAAAATACAATAACTGAATGTGAATCACATCACAAAACAGTAGCCAACATCATATATATACATATACACTGATACATATTCAGTACAATACAATATGAATACAATAAAGGTGGTACTCGACCACACCATATATATCGAATCAAATATAACTACATCAGTGTATGCGAAAGAATAGAAACTATTCAAGAGAAAGAAGAGCTAATATCCAACATCAACTTCAAGCTAAGTCCAAAAGATGATACCTAAAACAACTCGGTCTGACCCGAGCGAAATCACACGGGTCAGGCTAGCTAAAACTTATCATTAGTAAAGGTGACGTTAATAAGAGGTAAGGGGGAGACCGTTCCATTGTTACCAATGGAATGATATAAGTCATTAAGTTATCTCTAGGTGATACAACTATAATTCATCTTGATTGCATAAAGGAATGTTACATATAATAGATAGGCATGATTCATCTAGTTATAATATAACTAAATGAATTGGGTAAAGATATTGACCATAAAGGAAATCTTCATATGACAGTTAAAACTTCAAGAATCCATCATAAATAAAAACCCATCTAATAGAAACATCTTGATTATTATACCTCATCTCATCGGTATAAGTATAAATACATCTCAAATCTATCATTAAACTTATTATAAAAAAAAAATCTCATAATCATTTATACCTCATCTCATCGGTATAAATATAAATACATCTAAAATCCATCACTATAGTCATTATCAAAGAATCTCCATAATCATTTATACCTCATATCATCGGTATAAATATAAATACATCTCAAATCCACTATTAAAACTCACTATAAAAGAATTTCCATAATTTATACATCATCTCATTGATATAAATATAAAATGCCTCAAATCCATCTTGATAGAACCCGGAAAGAGTTCAAAACATCATATTCGAAATCATCATAAAACAATGTATATAAATAAGCCATTTTCTTACATAAGGCTATAATAAAGCATCATCATCAAAACAGTGAAATCAAAACATCTAAACTTCATGGAAAACAGCACGTGCATTTACGTCTTGACTAGTACTAGTAATTTGGTACCATACTTCATGATGACTTGGGGTCACATAACATCATAACATTGTGAACATCGTGATTGACTAGTCGGAACATCTTGATGACACCCAGTCACAAATCCGAGTAAAAACATCGTGGTGATTGGAGTCGGGTAATAACATTGTGAACAACATGGTGACTCCAATCGTACTCGGTCTAGTACTAGTAACATCTTGAATGTGTCTCAACTATTCGAATAGGAACCCAAAAGCCGTGAACGTATATCCCATACTATACGTTCTCCCCTAATGTTTTACTAATCGTTAGTTGGTTCCACATTAGAAAACATCATAAAACATCAGAACCATCATAAAACTCACTCTGCCTCATCTCATTGGCAAGTTAATATAATACCATACTCCTCTGTTCTCATTGATGAGTAATGGTTCCATCGTGACTTGTCTCATTTCATCGACAAGTAAAAATCATCATAAACATCTTAACTTCTTAAATCATCATAAACATCTTAACTTCAAGAATACTTCATAAATAGTCTTACCTCGTCTCATCGGTAAGTAAAACAACATCATGACGGTTATTTCTACTCATAATTCTCCAAATGGAAAATTTTCGTCTTGGTCGCCTCATCTCATCGGCGATTGTAAAAACATCTAGATTGGTTCGTCATCGAACGTACTCAAAAGAGTAATTCTCCAACCAATAATCTTCGTCAAAATTTGGCAATTTCTAAATCATCTCAAAACAATAATTCAAATTAGTTTCGGTCGTAGAAGTCCGATATTAAGCGATAAAGCAAAAACACATGTCCCATACCACATATCCTTACTAAATTGTTTAATTCTCATTCTTATACGTCCGAAAAGGGAAAAAAATAGTTTATGATCTTTGTGCAATAATTTACTAAGGAAATCGGGTTTTTAAAATAAAATTTTCGAAATCCAAAGAAATCCGTTTATAAAAAATTCTACTTTTTATATACAATAAATATAGTATATATACTTTTATTATTTAGAAATACTCTTCAAAATATTTAAAATAAAATATTTAACACCATAATTACCAAGCCAAATCATGCATATACATATTCATGGATGCAAAATAATTTTCAAGTGGTTTGAAAACAATAAGTGCACTAACAACATGAAACAAAACAAAGGACAGCGGATAAAATCCGCTGTTTTGAGCTAGCAAACATTGAAATTTTATAAAAACACCCTGAATGAAAGTTGTTGCATATGATTCAAGATTTTCGGAATGACCAAGATCATCGATTTCAGATCAATGTTTCAAAAGTTATGACCATTTTACTAAAAATATCAAACTCAGCCTGAACTTATGCATTTTCAGGACAACGACATACAATTGCAATTATAGTATAGATAACTTCAAAATCAGGCAAAATGAAATAAAATAAAGTTGTAGCTTGGTTTCTAAACTTTCCAGAATGACTGAGATCATCGAATTTCGATCATTGGTTCAAAAGTTATGATCATTTTACTCAAAACATCAAATTCAGCGTGGACTTATGTATTTGCAGGACAGCGACAAACAATTGCAATTTTAGCATAGATAACTTCAGAATCAGGCAAAAGGAATAGAGAGAAAGTTGTAGTACATGATTTAAGCTTTCCAGAACATCTAAAATTATCCAAATCGGTTAAGAAACGAATGAGTTATGGCCAAAATAATTTCTCAGACTTGTGATTGTTGTTGCTGTCATTTGCTCTCGGGACAGCAACAAACAAGCACGATTTTGATCAAGCAAATTTCAAAATTTCAAACATCTCAAAACACGAAACTTGTAGCTCTTTGTCTGTGCTTTTCAGAATATCTAAAATTATTAAAATCGGTTAAGAAACGAATGAGTTATGGCCAAAATAATTTCTCAGACTTGTTATTGTTGTTGCTGTCATTTGCTCTCGGGACAGCAACAAACAAGCACGATTTTGATCAAGAAAATTTCAAAATTTCAAACATCTCACAATATGAAACTTGTAGCTCTTTGTCTGGGCTTTCCAGAACATCCAAAATTATTAAATTTGAATAAAAATGTATGAGTTATAGTCAAAACAATGTGGCAACAGAAAACAGAGAATAACAAAAACGAAACATAACCTTATTAGTACGAAAATTCAATTCAAATCCTTGTTTTTGGCTAGCATTTGTAAGCTTTTACACTTACCTATTGATTTTCAGTGAATAAGAAAGGATTTGCAAGCAGGGTTGAGCCTTTAGCATAAGATTGTAGCCCTAACACCTGAAAACAGAAAAAAACAATACATGCAAAGAAGAAATTGATCAAAACAAAATTTACAGCAAACAATTCTAGGATTTTAGATGGATTTTAAGATAAAATAGATTGGAGATTACCTTCTTTTATGATTCTAACTTGAACTAGGCTTTTAAATTTGCAAAATTTGAGCTTGGAAGATTAAATTTTAAAGAGGGTAGCCATTGTTTGTACCTTGAAGCTTTTTTTTCTTTTTTTGATTTTGGTTTTACTGTAATGAGTTTTGGGAGAAAAGGAACGTACTTCATCAGAAAACTCTAGAATTTGGGTTATTGGATGTTTACCATACCCAATTACCCATCAACTAATTGAATCAATTCACTAGAAATGATGTATGAGAATTAGTCTCAAGACCTGAGGATAAGTCTATTATAGGCACTAAATGAGTATATAGGAATAAAATGAATGAACAAGGAGAGGTCGTAAGAAATAAAGATCGATTAGTTGTACAAGGTTATTGTCAAGAGGAGGGTATAGACTTTGATGAAACCTTTGCACCTGTAGCAAGATTAGAGGCTATAAGAATCTTACCTGCTTTCGCTAACCATAATAAGTTCAAATTATATCAAATGGATGTTAAAAGTGCATTTTTAAATGGATTCATTAAAGAAGATGTATATGTAGAACAACCCTTACTTTTCGAAGATGAAAAATTACAATATCATGTTTACAAATTAAAGAAAGCTTTATATGGTCTAAAACAGGCTCCCGGAGCTTTGTATGATGAACCTAAATCCTATTTATTACAATCAAATTTTGAGATAGGCAAAGTAGATAGTACTCTTTTTATTAAAAGAAATAAAAATGATATCCAATTAATACAAATATATGCAGATGATATTATTTTCGAATCAACGAAAATCTAAATAATTTTTTTTAGAATAAACGACTAAAGAATTTGAAATAAGTCATATGGGAGAACTAAATTATTTTCTAGAATTACAAAACAAACAATTAAGTAATGGTATTTTATTAGTCAAGAAAATTATGCTAAAGACTTAGTTAAAAATTTTGGTACGACAAATACCAGACGTAAACCAACTCCTATGGCAACTAACGAAAAATTAAACAAAGAAAAAAATTCAAAAGACATAGATCAAAAACTATATAGAGGAATGATTGGATCACTACTCTATATAAGTGCTAGTAGACCTGATATAATGCTTAATGTTTGTCTCTATGCAAGATATCAATCTTAACCTAAAGAAACTCATTTAAAATCTGTAAAACGAATTTTAAGATATGTTAATAACACATTAGACTATGAACTCTTTTATCCAAAAGATGATTCATTTGAATTAATTCATATAGTGATGTTGATTATGTCGGTTGTAAATCAGACCGAAAAAGTACAAGTGGAACTTGTCACTTTTTGGGACACTCTCTGGTTTCCTGGTTTAGTAAAAAGCAAAATGTTGTCTCTCTATCTACGGCAGAAGCAGAATATATTTCAGCAGCATTAACATGTTCACAGGTTATCTATATGCAACAAACTCTAAGAGATTTTGGTTTCAATTTTACTTTATTACCAATATAATGCGTTAATACAAGTGCGATTAATCTGTCTAAAAATCCAACTCTATTGCTAGAACTAAACATATTGCTGTAAGACATCATTTTCTAAGAGATAAGGTAAATAAAAAAGTTATATCACTTGAATTTATAAACACTAAGAATCAAGTAGCTAATATTTTGATGAAACCATTGAATCAAACATCCTTTACTAAGTTAAGAAGAAAATTAGGTATTTGTTCTCTATCAGAAATTTAAAAAATTAAAACATAAATTTACATAATTAATAAAAAAAAAAAAAAAAATTTCCAATGTATGTCGACATACACAACCACTATATGTCGACATATAACGTCAAAATTCGTTTTTTTGAATTTTCCCTCTAAAATTTAATTTGGTGGTTATATAAACACCAAATTTGACTTTCTTCTTCTTTTTCTGCCTTTTCACTATTCATAACTTCTGAAATAAATAAATCATGGCATCCTCTTCAAATCCAAACCATAATTCAACATTTTCCTACCATTCTCCTACCCTCGGACCCTTACAAAACACTATTATGCCAAAAGTTATCAAATTGGAGGAAGATATGAAAAATGTTCTGGAGATGTTGACTGAAATTCAAATCGTACAACTTCGTATGGCGAAGGAATAAGAAAACAAATTATGATTCAGCGTAATCTTAAGAAATATCTATTGGATAACCTTACGAATCCAATAATTATTGGAAATGATTCCACGAATTTAACCATTCATAATCCTCTTCAAAGCAGCAAAGAAGAAGAGGAAGAGGAAGAGAAGAGGAGGAGGAGGAGGTAGAAGAGGAACAATATATGGAGGAGGATGAAGAGGTTCGACGCGTTAGGGAAGTTTGTTACAACCAAGATGGAATTCTCATCGAACAAAAGGGAAACTTTTGCCTTCTTTATCCTCATTGTCCCACTCATAAGTCTCCTATCATTAAGGATACTCGTTAGAATAGGATTTTTTCTTCGTTTAAATTTAACAATAGTATGCATTTTAACTTTAATTTGACTTTGTTGTGTGTATGGATTGATTGGTTTGTAAATATGATAATTGAATGAATATATAGTACGGTTTGGTTACTATCAATGGTTTGTGCTTCACTTATCATTTCTTATATATCATTCTTGTCATTTGCATTTCATGATCATATCACTTATCGTTTATATATATATATATTTATTTCATTATAGGTATATAGTGTTTATTGAAAAGGGAGTTAGAATTAGTATTAAGCGTTAGGGTTAGAAATATAGTTATAGTCAGTTATTTTTTATTGATGCCAAAGTGGGAGAAATATTTAAAATACTAGGCATAGATTAAGGGGGAGTTTTATATGGCATAGATTAATGGGGAGTTTTATTATATTTTATATACAAAGTTGTCATCATTAAAAGGAGGGAGATTGTTAGTACCTAAGGATTTGGTTTTGTTGACAACAACTTTAGGAAATCATGTAAAATATAAATACTAATGTTTTATCAAGGTATATAGTATATATGCAAGATATTAGACCGGTGTTGATATAAGAAGACTATACAATATCAAGTAAAGATTGAAGAGTTAAAGATGTTGATATAGAGACTCAAGAATGAAAACTGATGAGTATTTAAGAGTTCAAGATTCCAAGATATTCCAAATAAGTTATAGAGTCTAGAATGTTTGTTAAAATTCTGATAGCACTTGATCTCTCTCTCTCTCTCTCTCCATTTTAGTTTTAAAATAGTTTTAAAATGTTTGGGTTTTTAAGTATTCTTTTCAAAATTGCTTTTAAGAGTTTTTAAAATTCTTGTACTTGTTATTTTAGTTCTTAATATTTTACCAAGTTGTTGGTTTTTATTAGATTTTGATTATGTTAGTTTATTTTTCAAAATTCTTATCATATAGCTTTACTTAAGTTTTATTATGATTATAATGTATATATATTATATTAAACATAATTACAAAGTATAAAATTATTTCACAAAACAATACATTTTCAAAATAATATTTAAACTGTTTTTCAAAATTACAAAGAGTATGTCGATAGACTCTAACCCTATATGTCGACATACTAGCCGTGAATTTCAAAATTCAGTTTTCAAAAGAAGTATCTAGTCGTCGTATCTCTTGACGAATAGACATGACCATTATTCCTCTATAAATACCTGTGTTTCCAACGAATTTTTTAATCACTTTTCATGGTTCTATTCTCCTCCTTTTCTCTCATTTTCTAAAACAAATTATAACCATACTGCCAAATTTCAACCAGAATCAAACTCCATTGAGATTAGTTTGATTCTCTATCATTTGTTCTCTGATTTCTATCATCTCTCTCACTCTAATCAAGATCTAAGTGCTATTCAAGGATTATAGGATCATTTGTAATCAATATTGAAGTTCTGAGTTTGTAAATCTCTATAAAATCAAACGGATATACTTGTGGGTGTGATTGTAGCCCATGAAATCATTTAGGTGTGCTTAGTTGCTTGTAAATCTAATGAGTGTGCTTGTAGCCTAGAAATCAAGCGGCTCTACCTAGAGGCCGGGATTTTGGAGTGTGTCTCGTAGCCTTGAAATCGAGATTGTATTTGCATTTACTAGTTGAAAAAAAATCCGTACAAGGAATTGTATGGGACTGGATGCAGGGTTACTCCAAACCGGTATAAAATCCTGGTATGTTCTTTCCTTTTACTTTTGCTGCATTTAATGTTTATCTATATTTTGATTTTTTGATTCTTTGATTGTTTCTGTGATTGTTAATCTCATTATTTTAAGTATAATTTCAAAAGGTTTCAAAAAGATTCATATAAATTAGAAAACACTATTCACCCCCTCTAGTGTTAATTTAGCCTTAAGATCCCTATTCCGCAATCTTACAAATATTTGTACGGATCTCATTAGAATTTGCATTAGAGAAAAGAGATTTAGATTTATTAATTACAACCAGATCTAAAAGTTTACCTTTGATGTAGTACCCTTATTTGAATCTATTTCTTATCCTCTATCCTTCCCTATTCTTCTCCAAAGTGTATCCATGCAGTTTAGATCTATTTCTGTGTTTTTAGAAATTTTTGGACGAGAAGAGAAAGTGATAGGGCTTCCGTGCTCATTATAAAATAATGAGTTAGGAGTGAATTCCTAGATTCTAATTTATAGAGGTTCAAATCAGTGCTAACCGTTGGAGAAATACATTAGATCTAGGCTACCCAAACAATTTTTCATTGTTACTCAAAAGCCCTTCGGGTCGATCGCTCCGTGGCCCAGGTCGACTGCTCATAGTCGACCTGAGACCCCTATTGGTCAACCTGGTTAGTGCAATTTTGAGCACGTTTGATCGTTTCTCATTCTGATTTATTTATTTACTTAATTATCTAATTAACGTTAGTTAATGTCACCTTCTTAACTTAATTATATTTCTTAAACATTAAGTTACCGTTAAGTTTAATGGTGTTAATCAATCATTAATTAATTTCAAATTTTTTTAATTACATATATAATTATTTCCAAATATGAAAATTCAAATGCTGATAACCTTTTCATTTGAACTCCGATTGGAAATGATTATATATGAAAATTGATCAGAAAATCACCACGAATCCAATGGTATTAGTTTCGTAGCCAAATCCCAACATTTGTAAAAAAATATTTTCCACTGTTTATTATTTATTAATTGATTAATCGTTAAAACGTGTGGTGTTACATTCTCCCCCCTTAAAAGAATTTCGTCCCCGAAATTCTGCAAGATCATGTAACCCATTGCACATCCATTCTACACTAACAATCAATTAGTGTACAACCAATTTTGCAACAATCTGATTACATGTGCATAAAGCATCACAATACATATGGCATGCATGAAGAATAATTTCTAATTGGCATCTCCTATATGAATGATTTCTTTTTAAATCAATTTCGAAAGCATGATGCTATCATCTTAAATATATTGGCAGTTCTACATTAATGCAACTTTTTGAAAAATCAAAAACGGCTTTTCTTCCAAATTTTCCCATGCTTCTATAAATAGAAGCATAGTTCAACCAATTTTTCATCCAATCCTTACCATTCAAATCCCTTATGCACCATTGCTAACATCCATATTTAGAAAAATTCAGTTTCCTAAACAAGTTTTCTATGCTTGGAAAGGGTCTAGGTGGAAAATTCTATATTTCCATTCTTCTCTTATGTACCCTTTTTTCCTGTATCTTGGAATCTTCTCTTTTGCCCTCATTCCTTTTCCAACTTTTTCAAGTGTGGTTTGCATAAGTAACTTTTATTTTTAAAGTTCAAAAACATTACTGTTGCAATAATCATCTTTTTAAATTTCCCACATTGACAAGGTTCTTCAGAAAACTTCCATAAACAAAACAGCTTCCTTGTCACTCACTGTATCTATTTTACTGCAACTACCGCTACACAATAAAATCTAGACTAATCAACCTACCGACTATTCCCCAATGCTAGCTTATGGTATTTTTAAATTTCTGAAACTTAAAAACCTTAACTTTTAAAACCTTTTCAAAGATATGTATATATTTATAATGGAAACATTTCATAAGTAAATTTTTCATAAAATTTTTCTTTTTCAAAATGTATATATAATTAAATATTATAATTAACCTTTTCCGCATTTTTGATAATAGGGTTTAGTCAACGATCCACCGTCCATAATGGACTTCACTTGATTCACGGTAAATTTTTAAGTTCTCATAAACTTTTCTTTCTTATTAATATCAACCAGCACACATGTTGAATTTTAAATTTTAGTCTTCAAGGAACATGAACATTGGTCCGTGGCTCGCCTCTCCATACCCTGTCCTCCGTCTACTAAAATTTATCTTTCGAAAAATTCTATTCTTTCCGGAACCTACATTTTCATTTTACTTTTGTTTAGTAGTTAGTCAAATAAATTTTCTGAATTTATTACTTATCTTCAGTTTCTACTATTTTCTTTTCCCCCACATTAGTTAAGCGACCTTCTCTGAAATTTTCCTTTTTAATGCTTTCTCAATCATTACGGTCCACCCAGAAAACACATAAAAAGTAACATTTCTCTAAATGTACGCAGTTCATAGACACAACTAATGCTTACAACCCTTAAAAATAAAAATTAACACTAGAAGGAAACACAACACCACTAACCACTACTACTACAAGAACGGACCTTTCTAACAAGCCATCCCTCTACAACAACCTTCATACCTTATCCTTCCTTTATTACTTCTGATGAATAAGATCTATTCATCTTTTCCATTCCATACCAATTATGAAATAACTATGTCTCTTCTCACTGCAGTGGATAAGAAATACAATCTATGAAATCTTCACATCAAATGGCAACTAAGCTTTGGGAAATAATGTTCCCAATTCCTCTCTTGCTTCCCCAACTTAAGTCTACCAATATTCTCCATGTATGTTTACCATCTCATTACCCTCAGTTACTATCTTCACTTAATCCTAATCTTTTGATAGTATTCCCAATCCTTGGTATTTCCTTTATCCATAACCTCCTACAAGCATATCCCAAAACTTATAGAGGTGTACTTTAATACCTTTTTATGGTTTATACACATATCAATATAACATTCCAAGGCTCTTTCTAGTGTCTTTCACACTCTACGTTGATTTCTTGTTACTATTCCAAAAGTAGTTATAACAATCTCCTTCATAGCCTTATTCTTTTCCCCGACTCACCTAGGCACTAACTCTTATCTACTCCACATTTAAAGTTCTGGTTTGGTCTATATCATTTTTTTCAAAAATTAAAACTTCAAAAATTTTGAAATATTTAATCCCAAAACTTCTGTGTTTAAAAGTGCTACTTAGAAACTTTTATTAAATTCAAAAATACTTTGTGTCTTAAACCTTTTCAAAACTTACATTTTAAGATTTTTGAATTTAACTTATCCAATAAACTTTAAGAGGAAACATTAACAATTCTAAGTTTAAAAATCAAATCAGCCTTTTCTTTTAAAAACCATTTTGACTCTTATTAAAAATTTGGGATTTTTAGTTCAACCATTTATTAAGTTTTTCTTTCAAAAACTTATTTATTTCCACCAAACCATTCATTTCAAAAATAGAATTTACAATGTTTCTAAAACATCTTTCATAACTTTTAAATTATAAAAACTGGAGTAGATAAGGATAACTATCATCCTTTGACTTTCCTTACATCTCATACTCTTCCTACATCCAATCTTTGGAAGAGTTTCTAACATCATTAAAGCGGAACTTCTAACAGACACTAGAAATAAATGAACATGACAACGGAAAATATCCATTTTCCTTTGTTCTGCTTCTCTAATTAGGTTAATAGCATTATTTTAATATAATTTACTAACGTTTTTTAGTATAATTAAGGATCCTATATTTTAATGCATTAAAACTACTTTTTCCTCCGAGTAGGACCGTTAACGCTATAATTCTCTATGAATCACTTAAAAGAGAATTCGTGTTTTGCGTGAAATTACAAGGAATTATATTTCATTTTCTTTATTGAAATAAACAGTACAGAATATAGAATTTTCAGATATGTTATACATCTCTTCCTTTGCATTTACATTCCTAATTATTTCAAACAAAACACCTTTTTTTGTAACTTGATTGATTCATAGAAACTTAATTTGTTATCTCTTTTCATTCCGATGAATTAAAATATATCAAATCTCAACCTACTGATAATAAGTCAACCTCTCTTTCATTTATACTTTCTAACTCCTACTACTCAATTCTTCAGTCCAAATTGCACTAATTTCAACTATTTTTCTCTTAATTTACCATCCATTTTAGTAAAGTATTGTACTGCAACCACTCATAGCTTAATTTTTAAGACTATAAGTCTTTTTTTCTATAACCACTCACCCTATTTCAATTTATATACCACTTATATTATCCACCCGTAAAAATATTTAATATCTTAAAAACTTTCATTACATAGAAAGACTCACGAGCTATGTTTCTCTATCACTTCTTTTGAAAAGAAACGGAATTTTGTGGCCACAAAAATGATATTGTTGAATTCGTGGTGATTTTTTGATTAATTTTCAAATATAAACTTTTCCAATCGGAGTTCAAACGAAAAAGTTATCAGCGTTTGAATTTTCGTAGTTGGAAATAATTATATATGTAACTAAGGAAATAGTTTGAAATTTAAAATGCAACATGTGCACGAGTTGTTACAGTAAATGTACGCTTTCATATTACAATGTTATTACCAAGGTTTTGAATCTCCTTCATCTCGCCCGTGATCTCACCCAAGATATACTTTTTACACCGACGAGATAAGATTTCAAACATGATTTTTAATTGTTACATGCCATCTCACCTAAAATTTTTAACATCTCGATCCGAAATATTGACTGAGATGTACGCCTGTCAACGAATACTTTAAGACGTGAATAGTGTTATATCCTCATCCACATCCAAAATCATTTTCGGATATTGGATATTTCATTCGTAGATATGGACTGGTATCAGGTAATTGTCCTATCGGCAAACAATCGATAAATCAAAATGCATAAATAAATAAATTTGGTTTAACATAAATATTTTTTTCTACCTCATTTATTGTAAAAGTATGCAAAATCAACAAATATGATTATAATAAATAGTGTTAAGTAGTTAATATGCATTAGATGTATATAAAATAAACTATTAACTTAATAAATTAATAAATACATAGTTTTATTATGATAAAATACATATAAAATAAACCATAATCTAGAGAAAAAACCAGTCGGATAATTTTTGGATGCAGATGACTTTATATCCCTATCCATATTTGTTTTCCTGGATATTGGATAATTACTTGCTTTTCTTATATGGATGTTGCTAGATTTCGGACTTTTCGGGTACCCATTGTCAACCCCACCAAGATGTTAATCCGAGATTTTGTTTGAATTCCGATATTTGAAAGCTTGACTACTACTAATAATAATAATTAAACATGCCATATTAAGAAATAATTTTTTTAGAATATGTGTACATGACTTGGTTTGTATCAACAACTATGATGCATTGTATGTGTAGCTTAACTTCTATAAAGTATTATATTTTTGTTCTACATAGTGTATTACAATCCTCCATTTTCATTGAGTATTCTAGTTAGCTTCAATATACGTGTCTTTCTTACAGTAGTCGATATAGGATTTTACTGAAATAATATATTTCATGTAATTCCGAACAATGCACAATTTTAGAGTTGTCCCTCTCTCATTTTTATAGGTAAGTCTATAATTAATTGAATCAAATATTCCACTAAATGTACACCTCATCATGTTGTGGACCATCAAGAAATACTGAGTTTTTAGTATGCACGGTCTATAACTGTTAATTGACTCATAAGGTTCCTATAATTTTAGGGATACGATTCATGTTTATTATCTTATCATTTGATATTGATGCAGCCCAACCTGACAAATCGTGCACCTTAAGTCGCCAGCGACCTAATTCCAGCGAGTCGCTCCTCCTCATGAAGTCGAATGAAGCCCTAGATCGCGAAGACGGAGCCGTTCCAGAACCCTATGTCGCAAACTCCGAGACTAAGTCGCGAACAAGCCTTAGGTCGCGCGCGCGAAGCTCCTTATGTCACGAACAACATCCAGCCTTAGGTCGCGAGAAGATCACTAGGTCGCTCCAGCCTTACGTCGCAAGAAGTAGGTCGTTCCAGCATAGATCGCAAACACAGTTAGGTCACGAAGCTGTAGGTCGCGCCATTTCTTTAGGTCGCTGATGATTTTGGGTCGCTCCTTCTCCAGTTAAGTCGCGAAGCAGAGAAGAAGATTCTTAGGTCGCGTGAAGTTCTCCAGAAGCCATTTGTTAAGTCGCATGCGTTGTTCTTTAGGTTGTTACTGTGTGTTTGTTTTAAGTCGTGGTACTGTATTGTGTTTTGAGATGTAAGTCGTTTGTGTGTGTTGTAAATTTCTATAAATAGGGGTGTTGAGTCACTTGTAAAGGGTTGTTGATTTTGAAATAAAATTTGGTTTGTTCTTCTTGCCTCCATTAAAATTGGAAGTTGAGTGTTATCTCCTATCTCCACTTTCGGCATTCGAGTGCGCTCGAATCAATGATTGTTGAAGCCAATTCATGGAATCAAGTGCGCTTGATCAACGTTCGAAGAATTGTAGATCTTCTCTCATGGCATCGTGCGCGATCAACGTGTAGAAGATTGCTAGAATCCAGTATCTTCGTGATCAGCGGATTTGGGCGTTTGGGATTCTTAAATTCACCGATTTATCATCATTTCACCGATTATTTCCACTAATCGTGTGAGATCCTGGACGGATTCGATTTACATCGTCGAATTCGCTTCCTAGGCTATGTCATTTGGTATCAGAGCTAGATTGCAAGAAGTTTGCATCATTTGGAGAATTGGGTTTCGAGAATTTGTAGTTTGGAGATCGGATTTGCAATTGTTGAGAAGTTTGGTGTTCATCGTGAAGTTGCAACAAGTTGGGAGTTTCGATCCATATCATTTTGGATCAAAGTTCGGAAAGTGTTTGAATTTTTGAAGATTTGTTTGAAGTTCAATCATGCCACCGAGGCGAGTTCAACGTCATCGCAATGTTGATGCTTTGTATGGAAGAGAAGGGGCCGAACAAATGGAGCAACGAATTAGTGATAAATTCAATGAGAAGTTTGATGAGGGAATTGGTCGATTAGAGAGAATGATGCTTGAAATGAATCAAAGTAGAAGAAGGGTTTCACCTGAATCGAGCCATGGGGGAAATAGAGTTTCACCACATTCAGATCGGGAGAGAAGAGAAGATCATGATCGTAGAAATGTTGACGATCGTGATAGGAATGTTGATGATCGAAATCGGAGAGATGTGGATGATCGTGATCGGAGGAATGTAGATCGAAGGGATGTTGGTGGTCATGATCGACATCGATATGCATCAGATTTTGATGAGGAGTTTGATGGTGGTAGTGTTCATGGTCGAAATCGAAGCCAAGGAAGAAATCATTCAGAGTATGATCACAAATGGGAGTCCGGAATGAAAATTGAAATTCCAGAGTTTAAGGGTGGTATGCAAGCTGAAGAATTTCTAGATTGGTTATCTAATGTTGAAGAGATCTTTGATTTCAAGGAGGTTCCGGAAGATCGTCGAGTGAAGTTGGTTGCTACTAGGTTGAGAGGAAGAGCTATGGCGTGGTGGCAGCAAACCAAACTTACACGAGAACGGATGGGGAAGTCGAAGATTGTTGCTTGGGAGAAAATGAAGAAGATGATGAAGGCTACATTCTTGCCTTACAATTATCAATCACTCATGTATCAGAGGTTGCAGAATCTAAGGCAAGGGACGAAGACTGTTAATGATTATGCTGATGAGTTTTATCAACTGATTGCTCGAAATGACATTATGGAGACGGAGGAACAATTGACTGCTAGGTTTGTTGGGGGTTGAGGATCCAGATCCAGGATATGGTAAATATGTTTGACCCTAGATCTGTGACTGAAGCGCACCAGAAGGCGTTGGCTTGGGAAAAGCAGGGAAGACAAGGAGGTGGTGTGTTTCCAAGTTCCAATCTCAGAGCAAGGGTGCTAGTGGAAGTTCCAATGTTTCTAAAGCTGTCAGTAAACCAGTTGTGAATGAAGTTGCGAAGGCAAAGGTCAACAACAGTTTCAAGTGTTATAATTTCCAGGAAGTGGGTCACAAGAGTAATGAATGCCTGAAACCGAAGAGGCGAGCTATGATTGCTGAAGTGGAAGGTGAGGATGTTGATGAAGGTTATTCTAGTCCAGTTGAGGAGGATGAACAGGATATCACGTCGGGAGATGAAGGATGTAATCTAATATTGAGGAGATCATGTTTGACACCGAAGCAGGAAGAGGAGGCTAGTTGGTTGAGGAGTAATATCTTTCAGTCGACATGCACTATACTGGGGAAGGTGTGTAAATTTGTGATTGACGTGGGAAGTTGTGACAATATCATTTCTACCGAAGCTGTGAGAAAGTTGAAGTTGAAGACGGAGAAGCATCCAAATCCTTACAAGTTAGCATGGTTAAGGAAAGGAGGAGAGGTGAAGGTGGACAGGCGATTTCATGTTCCATTTTCTATTGGGAAGAAGTATAAAGATGAGATCTGGTGTGATGTGGTGGAGATGGATGTTTGTCACTTGCTTTTGGGAAGACCATGGCAGTATGACCGAGCAGTGCAGCATGATGGTCGAACCAATAGCTACAGCTTTATGTTTGAGGGTACTAAGATCAGTTTAGTTCCAAAGAAGAGACAGCAAGGAGCGAGCAAGTCAGAAGAAATTGAGGAGCTGAAGACTTTGTTGACTTTGAAGGAGTTTGTTGAAGAAGCAGAGGAGAGTGCAGAGGTGTTCTTGTTGATTGGACATGAAGCTACTGAATCTGTTGAAGTTCAAGAAGAAGTAAAGCCAGTATTGGAAGAATTCAGAGATGTGTTTCCTGAAGAGTTGCCAAATGAGTTACCACCGTTGAGAGATATTCAGCATCAGATTGATCTTGTGCCAGGGGCGGCATTACCTCACAGGCCACATTACAGGATGAGTCCTAAGGAGCATGAGGAACTGAGAAGACAGGTGGAGGAGTTGTTAGAACAAGGGCGTGTTCAGGAGAGCTTGAGTCCTTGTGCAGTGCCAGCCTTATTGGTACCGAAGAAGGATGGGACGTGGCGGATGTGTACGGACAGTCAGGCTCTAAACAAGATCACTGTGAGATACAGGTTTCTTATGCCGAGGTTCGATGATTTGATTGATCAGTTGAGTGGGGCTGTTGTGTTCTCAAAGATTGACTTGAAGAGTGGATACCATCAGATTCGTATTAGACCGGGTGATGAGTGGAAGACTGCTTTTAAAACTAGGGAAGGTCTATACGAATGGCTGGTTATGCCGTTTGGCTTGTCAAATGCTCCTAGTACTTTTATGAGAGTGATGAACCAGATTTTCAGACCATTTATTGGGAAGTTCGTATTAGTTTACTTTGACGATATTTTGATCTATCATGGGAGTATGGAAGAGCATATCCAGCATTTACGAGAAGTGCTGTTGATTCTACGACAGGAGCAATTCTATGCAGCAATGAAAAAGTGCGTGTTCATGACGCACAGTGTTTTGTTTCTGGGATATGTTCTGTCGAAGGAGGGTATTCAAGTGGATGAAAGCAAAATGGAAGCTGTCAGGAGTTGGCCACAACCCAAGACAATTACTGAAGTGAGGAGTTTTCATGGGTTGGTATCTTTTTATCGAAGATTCATTCCACATTTTAGCAGTGTAATGGCACCTATAACCGATTGCATGAAAGGAAAAAAGTTCGTGTGGATAGAGGAAGCAGAGTTAGCTTTTGAGAAGATCAAGACACTTTTGACGACAGCACCCATTCTGGTACTACTGGATTTTCAGATATTGTTCGAGTTACACACTGATGCTTCGAAGGTTGGGATTGGTGGAGTATTGAGTCAGAATGGAAGACTAGTTGCTTATTTCAGTGAGAAGTTGTCTGGAGCCAAGTTGAGATATAGCACTCATGACGTGGAGTTTTACGCAATTGTTCAAGCTGTGAAGCACTGGAGACATTATCTGTTTCAGAAGGAGTTTATTCTTTATACGGACCATGAAGCTTTGAAACATTTTGTGGTGACCCTCATCCTAAAATGCTTAGAATTTTTTTTTTATACAAGAGGAACTCACCACTAACCCCAAATACTTTTATATTTAAATTTTTATATAGTTTCCAACTATTTTTCCCAAGACCCTGGAATTACTAATATAATCATATCAGTATACAAAGATTAAACCAATTATATATTTGATGATACACAATTGTTCCTTTATTATTATTTTATATATATATATATCAGAGTCAATTTAAATCAAAGTGAAAACAAAATATCATACAATCTATTGACAAGCCATTTATTTCCTTTCTGAATCTTGTTCTACTGCCAGAGGTGTATTTTAGCAAATTACAACACTTAAACCTTTTATCTGACTATAAATATTAATCTGCCTAAATAATTCTATTAACACAAACATAGTGTTTCCTTAATCTTATCAGTGTTATCAGGTATACACATAACACTACTCATAAGTTATTTCCATTTATCATTTTAGGTTGATTAGGAGAGTACTTTTAGCATTTTAAAGTTTAATATGATGCAGACCTACAAACTTGGTGGTTTGTGAGATATGCTTGGAGTTATATAAGGGCTGCTTGGTGTTTTCTTTAATTTGTCCCGGAAGCACATTACACTTCACTGATTGAAATGAAGTGGTTCCAGGCATCCAAGGGTTTGACTCATGGCCATCTAGGCCGGCCATAGTCCCTCCTTTACCACTTGTAAACCCATATCCCTCATGTTAACAAACTTCTACAAAGTGCTACTCCTAAATTTCCAAGCCTTTTTATGTCTAGTTCAAGTTTTCTGGAAAAATCATTCTTATAGGTGTTCAATCATTTATCAAAAATTCAGTACCTTTCAAGTCTACTATTCTCAAAGATCTTTCTAAAAATTTAAATACTCAAATTTATACAAGTTTCCAGAATTCATGCACATGCCAGTATCATTTACCTGCCATACACAAATTCATTTCACTTGAATATTCTACAAAAATCTTGAGAGTTCATTTCAAAAATTAAATCCCCTTAGCAGTTCAATTCCCATAAGACAAAATATAAACAATAGAAATCAGAGGTTCAAATATATATACATATACATATATCAGTATCAACTATCTGACATGCATACATTTATTCCACTTGGATATTTCTTATTCAAATCTTGTCAAAACTATTATAATTTTATTTAAAGAAAATCATAGAATAAACTCAGGCAATAAAACCAGAGATCATTACATTCACATTTTATATTTATGTGTTATACCCATGCCCTTGTTTTCTTCAAATCAGATGATCACAACATCAATAAAAATCAAACTCCATCATATATCATTCAAAATGAATTTTACTTAAGTACAAGATTTCATCCTCAAATACTTAGAAAGTTTCCTACAAGTACTTCAATTGCAGAAAATAGAATTTGTCTAGTAATTCCATTACAAAGCAACTGCAAATTTAAAACAAGTCTCTCTTATTTATACTAGCAGCCAATGCCTTCTTTACTCATCAAGCCAACTTCAATTTCCTGCAAGCAAATCATTTAGCTGCCCCAAATAATTTTTGAGACACCCAGATGATTGCAAGGGCAACCAAAAGGGTCAGTTTACACTGGTATGAGCATTTATCAATTTTGTATATATGTACATAATTGTAGTAATCTTGCAATGCCTTCCTAGATTAACAGGTCTTATACTTAGCATGTTTTGGTTCATTCAAAAAGACACAATACCACATTCAACAAATCAAACAATGCACAACAGTCAGTTAAGAATAAGCATGTGTGCAAATTTTTAATTCATCCTCATCAAAACTTGGGTAAGTAATCTCTGTTTTATACTCCAAATTTCCACCCAGCAAATTAATCAATGAACAATGTTTAACTTGATTAAATCTAACACCAAATCTGAAAGTTTATAACCCAGATTTTTAAACCCCTACCCCCATTTATTTCATGGTCTTTAACTCCTTGTCAAATGAACACTATGTATGCATTGTGATGGAAACTCCCAGGTTGTTTAAATTATTCCAACACACAAAGGCCTCAGGGTGCTGTTGCACCATGCACATACTTGCTTCCACCTGAAGTAAGCAGATCATTGACTACCCCCAAGTGACCAGTTTAGTTTTTCTCTTTTATATCAGAGAAATATGACTGCCTGCATATTTTCTGACTCAACCCCATGTTCCCCTATTAATCTTGATCCATGTTTAATGATGATAGAACAAGAATACTTAAAACATGTTAACTCTGAAAGCCAAATTACAGATCAATGCTCCAAACAAAAATGCACAAACAAACACCCATATCACCCATAACAAATCATTTCAGAGATTCAAATAACTCATAGTATTTTTAGGCTGCCTGCAATAGGACTTAATGCCATTGCATACAAAAGATAAATACTCACATAATGTTTCTTCTTTCACTGCCTTAATTTCTTAGAACAGCAAATCCCCCAAAGCCTCAAGCTAGTGTTTCTCCTTGCTTATTTTATTTTTGTTTTGATCCCGAGAGAGTGATGGTTTTGGCTATGTGCAGTTATTTATAAATCCATTCTAGGGTTTTAGAAAATGGGTAATTCCCCTGATACCCTTAGATGTTTATGTACACATCATATTTCTGTGTGATCATAAATTGGAAATGCACACTTTAATTAGCCATTTCGGGGATCATACATTTTTAGACACTCAATACTATTTTCATGACTCCTTTCTACTCATGCCATAAGCATGTGACCCTTAGTTTATTATTATTATTATTTTTTTAAGGAAATCTGAAAATCTACTTTGTATATATTTCCTTTCTACCTATCCATTACCTCCATTCTATCAGACATACTACCATACTTTGTAATGTAAAAATCATTTACCCAAATTATTTGCTTGGAATAAATATGGTATGGAAATTTTATTTGATTCTGTATATGTATATATATATTTCTGCCTTTTTGTCAAATCAGTCAACTCCCTTTTTAAATTAAAAATCACATATATTATGCTAATTATTTTCTGGCACAATTATAAGACATATAAACCTTTATATTAAACCTCATTTTATTTTATCTTCATATAAAACAGCAAACACCCCATATATATATATTAAATGTATATATATTTACATAATTCTTTGAACATAAAACTATATTTATTTTGAGCTCCAATTTTTCTTCTAATTACCTTGATTCCTTGCATTTTATCAAACAGAAGCTCTCATTTAATTTTATTCATTGCCAGATTCTTTTCTGTTTTAATGCAATATATATATATACTTATATATATATCTCAAAATTTTCTAATATAAATATATGTATTATTTTATTTTATTTTAGGGTCATTACATACCCTCCCCCTTAAAGGAATTATGTCCTCATAATTTCACCTAATCTCTCCAATTAAAAAAAACACTAATCCATAGCCTGTTTTAACTCCATAACCCCATACCCATATTTTATGAAAACAAACAATGTATAAGTATATTTAGAAAAATCATCTTAGGCTGCTTAGACATACCTCTCCATCAGTAAATAAACTGGGGTATTTAGCCCTCATTTTATCTTCAACCTCCCATGTACAATCATTAGTGTCCAAGCTCCATTAGATTTTCACCAGTTTGATCACCTTGTTCCTCAACTTTTTCTCTTCCTTGGCAACTATCCCTACTGGTTCATTGGTATAAACCAAATTCTTCTGGACTTGAACTTGAGTAGGTGACTCCAGAATTGCTCCTTCATCATGCACCCATTTTCTCAATTGAGAAATATGAAATACAGGATGCACACCACTCAACTCCTCAGGTAACTTGAGTCTGTAGGCCATAGCACCAATTCTCTGCATAATTTCATATGGTCCTACAAATCTTGGTGATAGCTTTCCAGATTTTCCAAACCTGAACACTTTCTTCATTGGTGATACTTTCAGAAAAACATGCTCTCCTACTTCAAACTCCATTGGCTTTCTCTTTCTATCTGCATAAGACTTTTGTCTTGATTGTGCTGCCTTCATTCTATGCCTAACCAATTCAATCATGTTGGAAGTTTCTTTAACATGATCTGGCCCCAACATTACACCCTCTCCTGCTTCCAACCAACATGCAGGAGACATGCAAGGTCTCCCATACAAGGCTTCAAAGGGAGCCATTCCTATGGTTGATTGATAGCTATTGTTGTAAGTGAATTCTGCCAAGTGAATATGATCCTCCCAATTTCCCCCAAAATCAAGCACACATGCTCTAAGTAAATCTTCCAATATTTTATTCACTATCTCTGTTTGCCCATCACTTTGAGGATGGTAGGCAGTGCTTAAACAAAGTTGTGTTCCCATTGCTTCTTGGAAACTTTCCCAAAATCTTGAGGTGAACAAAGTGTCTCTATCACTTACAATAGTCTTGGGTATGCCATGTAACCTCACCACTTCTTTGATAAACAATTGTGCAAGCCTAGATGCATTTCTATCTGACCTGACTGGAACAAAGTGAGCTGATTTGGTTAGTCTATCAACAATTACCCATATACTATCATTGCCTTTCTTAGTTCTAGGCAAACCATCCACAAAATCCATGGAAATGCTTTCCCACTTCCACTGAGGTACCTCCAAAGGTTGCAACATGCCAGAGGGCTTTTGGTGGTCTGCTTTAATTTGTTGACATGTGGAACATTTTGCCATATATCTTGCCACTGCTTGCTTCATTCCTAGCCACCAGTAGCCTCTTTTTAAATCATGATACATCTTAGTACCACCAGGGTGTATGGTGTACCTGGTCTTGTGATGCTCATTCATGATTTCTTCCTTCAATTCTGCAATGTTTGGTACACAAAGCTTATCATTTTTCCTCAAATAACCTTGGGAATCTATTTTAAAATTCTCTGACTCAATGTTGTTTAATAACATTTCTTTCTTCTCCTTCAGACTTTGATCTTGATCTTGCATGCTACCAACTTTCTCCACCAGATTAGACTTCACTGTGATTATTCCCAGTGTACCATACTCCACCATATCACCATGCTCTTTAAAATTCACTGCATCCTTACTGTATATATCTGCCTCCCCAAGCACTACAAGATTTTTAAACTCATCAATCATCAAACTGGCTAATCTAACATGATTTCTGCTCAAAGCATCTGCTACTCTATTAGCTTTTCCAGGAGTGTACAATATATCTAAATCATATGAAGCCAGAAACTCCAACCACCTTGCTTGCCTCATATTTAAATCTTTTTGAGAAAATAAATATTTCAATGCTTGATGATCTGTGAATAATTCAAATTTTGCCCCAAGCAAATAATGCCTCCATAATTTTAGGGCAAACACTATTGCAGCTAATTCTAGATCATGAGTTGCATATTTGGTTTCATTGTGTTTAAGCTGTCTTGATGCATATGCCACTACCTTGCCATGTTGCATAAGCACCGCACCTAACCCAGACCCACTAGCATCAGTGTATACAACCATTCCTTCATTTGCTTCTGGGATTTGTAGGACAGGAGCTTCCACCAATGCTTGCTTCAATTTCTCAAAAGCTTGTTCACACTGCTCAGTCCACACATATGGTTGGTTCTTCTTGGTTAGTTTGGTCATTGGTGCAGCTATTCTTGAAAAATCCTTGATGAACCTCCTATAATACCCTGCCAAACCTAAGAATGACCTCACCTCAGTCACTGTTTTGGGTCTACTCCATGATTGAACTGCAATGACCTTGCTTGGATCTACACTTACTCCCTGCTGTGACACTATGTGTCCTAAGAATTTTACTTCATGTTGCCAAAATGTACACTTTGAATAATTGGCTTTTAATTCATGTTCTCTAAGTGGATAATACTAAATGTAGGTGCATGGCATGATCATTTTCTGTCTTTGAATAAATTAATATGTCATCTATAAACACCAAGACAAACTTATCCAAAAAGTCTCTAAAAATTCTATTCATCAAGTCTACAAAATAGGAGGGAGCATTGGTCAAGCCAAATGGCATTACTAGAAATTCATAAAGGCCATACCTTGTATTAAAGGCTGTGTACTCAATGCTTTCCTCTGCAACTTTCATCTGATGAAATCCAGAGGCTAAGTCTAGCCTTGAAAATATTTTAGCCCCATGCAATTGATCAAATAGATCATCTATTCTAGGCAGTGGGTACTTATTTTTAATAGTCACCTTGTTTAAATCTCTGTAGTCTACACACAACCTCATTGTTCCATCATGTTTCTTGACAAATAGCACTGGGGAACCCCAACTGGAACTACTTGATCTTATAAATCCTTTCTCTTCTAATTCTTCTAGTTGATGTTTTAATTCTACCAACTCTTTTGGACCCATTCTATAAGGCTTCTTAATGATTGGATTTGTTCCAGGAATTAATTTTATTTTAAATTCAACTGGTCTGTTTTGAGGAATTCCTTTCACTTCTCCAAACACATCTACATATTCATTGACTACTAGGATTTCCTCTATCTTTAATTCTTTCTGAACTTCATTAATACTCCAGATTTTATTAAAACATGTATTCTTTGCTATTTCACTTAAGATGGTAATTCTTTTGCCTTCATTTGTTTCCAAAGAGATAGTAAGGTTTTCTAAATTTAAAATTGCTTTATTTCTCATTAACCAATCTACCCCCAAAATAATCCCAATACCAGGGTAATTTAAGGTATATAAATCTGAATTAAATTCATAACCCCCTATAATTAATTTCAGACCCAAACACTTCATCCCCAACATACAATGACTCCCTATGGGACTGTGTACAACCAAGGGCTGATCAATGGAAACACATGCAAGTGTTAACTTCTTTACAATTTCCAAAGATATTAGTGAATGTGAGGCACCAGTGTCATATATTACTGATATGGGTTGGGTATGAATAAAAATTATACCTTCAAGTTGCCCAACATTCCCAGTGTTACTTGCTGCCAAAGCTCCTACCCTTGCTGTTCCCCTATTGGTTTCTGGGCAATCCTTCTTGAGATGACCCATCTTTCCACAATTATAGCATCCTCCTCTGGGTATCTTGGGGTCAGGGCATTGGTTACTATAATGTCCAGCTTTTCCACAATTAAAACAATGAGTGAACTTCTTGCTTTCAGGTGATGTTGCTCCTTCCCCTTTCTTAACTCCTTTACTTGCATTTCTCTTGTCATAAGGTTGCACTTTGTTCTGACCACCTTTCTTCTTGTTGAGCTTCATATTCCTGAATTTCTCTCTTGCAGTGTCATGTTGCTCAAATGAGAGAGTTAGATCAATTACTTGATCAAAGGTTTTGTCCTTGTATGGCAACATTGCCCTTGACAAACTAGGGTTCAAGCCTTGAATGTACCTTGCATTCTTTGCTTCTGCATTCCCTATTAACACCAGTCCATACTTGGATAAAGCTTCAAACTTCTGAGTGTATTCATTCACATTCATACTTCCTTGCCTTAATCTAATAAAGTCTTCAAGTAGTGTGGCCTTGGCAGATGCTGGGACAAATCTGGCCTCAAGCATGTCCTTGAAATTATTCCAAGTAATGGTATCCTCTTGTCTTCCTGCTGTCACAACTTCCCACCAATCCAGTGCAACCCCCTTCAATTTCCTTGAAGCTATCTGTCTCTTTCTTTGGTCATTGATTTGCATATCTGTGAAGACCCTCTCCATAGTTTTTATCCAAGTTTGAACACCTATAGCTCCTTCAGTACCTTCAAAATCCTTTCCTCCCAAAGTGGTACAAGTCTTAAGCAGTTTGGAGAGTTCCTCATGAGGATTGTCTTGCCTTGGTGCCATTCCATCCCTTAAAGCTCCCACAAAATCCTCCATGCTCATCACAGGTGGCTCACGTGATGATCCTGCACCTGTGTGATGCCTTGGTCCTACCATAATGCTATAAATATGATTTTTATGTTAGTTTATTTACCCCTATCAGTTTTTGGTGTCTTTACTTGGTTCATTTTCATTTCTGTCCGCACTGTGCATGTGTCACATGTACACACATATATTTCTTGACATACAGCAAAAACATTCAACACCAACAATTCAAACAATGCATTCAAACATCCATATGCATACAACAACATTTACTATGTTATTTAAAACATAGCTCTGATACCAACTGTGGTGACCCTCATCCTAAAATGCTTAGAATTTTTTTTTTATACAAGAGGAACTCACCACTAACCCCAAATACTTTTATATTTAAATTTTTATATAGTTTCCAACTATTTTTCCCAAGACCCTGGAATTACTAATATAATCATATCAGTATACAAAGATTAAACCAATTATATATTTGATGATACACAATTGTTCCTTTATTATTATTTTATATATATATATATATATATCAGAGTCAATTTAAATCAAAGTGAAAACAAAATATCATACAATCTATTGACAAGCCATTTATTTCCTTTCTGAATCTTGTTCTACTGCCAGAGGTGTATTTTAGCAAATTACAACACTTAAACCTTTTATCTGACTATAAATATTAATCTGCCTAAATAATTCTATTAACACAAACATAGTGTTTCCTTAATCTTATCAGTGTTATCAGGTATACACATAACACTACTCATAAGTTATTTCCATTTATCATTTTAGGTTGATTAGGAAAGTACTTTTAGCATTTTAAAGTTTAATATGATGCAGACCTACAAACTTGGTGGTTTGTGAGATATGCTTGGAGTTATATAAGGGCTGCTTGGTGTTTTCTTTAATTTGTCCCGGAAGCACATTACACTTCACTGATTGAAATGAAGTGGTTCCAGGCATCCAAGGGTTTGACTCATGGCCATCTAGGCCGGCCATAGTCCCTCCTTTACCACTTGTAAACCCATATCCCTCATGTTAACAAACTTCTACAAAGTGCTACTCCTAAATTTCCAAGCCTTTTTATGTCCAGTTCAAGTTTTCTGGAAAAATCATTCTTATAGGTGTTCAATCATTTATCAAAAATTCAGTACCTTTCAAGTCTACTATTCTCAAAGATCTTTCTAAAAATTTAAATACTCAAATTTATACAAGTTTCCAGAATTCATGCACATGCCAGTATCATTTACCTGCCATACACAAATTCATTTCACTTGAATATTCTACAAAAATCTTGAGAGTTCATTTCAAAAATTAAATCCCCTTAGCAGTTCAATTCCCATAAGACAAAATATAAACAATAGAAATCAGAGGTTCAAATATATATACATATACATATATCAGTATCAACTATCTGACATGCATACATTTATTCCACTTGGATATTTCTTATTCAAATCTTGTCAAAACTATTATAATTTTATTTAAAGAAAATCATAGAATAAACTCAGGCAATAAAACCAGAGATCATTACATTCACATTTTATATTTATGTGTTATACCCATGCCCTTGTTTTCTTCAAATCAGATGATCACAACATCAATAAAAATCAAACTCCATCATATATCATTCAAAATGAATTTTACTTAAGTACAAGATTTCATCCTCAAATACTTAGAAAGTTTCCTACAAGTACTTCAATTGTAGAAAATAGAATTTGTCTAGTAATTCCATTACAAAGCAACTGCAAATTTAAAACAAGTCTCTCTTATTTATACTAGCAGCCAATGCCTTCTTTACTCATCAAGCCAACTTCAATTTCCTGCAAGCAAATCATTTAGCTGCCCCAAATAATTTTTGAGACACCCAGATGATTGCAAGGGCAACCAAAAGGGTCAGTTTACACTGGTATGAGCATTTATCAATTTTGTATATATGTACATAATTGTAGTAATCTTGCAATGCCTTCCTAGATTAACAGGTCTTATACTTAGCATGTTTTGGTTCATTCAAAAAGACACAATACCACATTCAACAAATCAAACAATGCATAACAGTCAGTTAAGATTAAGCATGTGTACAAATTTTTAATTCATCCTCATCAAAACTTGGGTAAGTAATCTCTGTTTTATACTCCAAATTTCCACCCAGCAAATTAATCAATGAACAATGTTTAACTTGATTAAATCTAACACCAAATCTGAAAGTTTATAACCCAGATTTTTAAACCCCTACCCCCATTTATTTCATGGTCTTTAACTCCTTGTCAAATGAACACTATGTATGCATTGTGATGGAAACTCCCAGGTTGTTTAAATTATTCCAACACACAAAGGCCTCAGGGTGCTGTTGCACCATGCACATACTTGCTTCCACCTGAAGTAAGCAGATCATTGACTACCCCCAAGTGACCAGTTTAGTTTTTCTCTTTTATATCAGAGAAATATGACTGCCTGCATATTTTCTGACTCAACCCCATGTTCCCCTATTAATCTTGATCCATGTTTAATGATGATAGAACAAGAATACTTAAAACATGTTAACTCTGAAAGCCAAATTACAGATCAATGCTCCAAACAAAAATGCACAAACAAACACCCATATCACCCATAACAAATCATTTCAGAGATTCAAATAACTCATAGTATTTTTAGGCTGCCTGCAATAGGACTTAATGCCATTGCATACAAAAGATAAATACTCACATAATGTTTCTTCTTTCACTGCCTTAATTTCTTAGAACAACAAATCCCCCAAAGCCTCAAGCTAGTGTTTCTCCTTGCTTATTTTATTTTTGTTTTGATCCCGAGAGAGTGATGGTTTTGGCTATGTGCAGTTATTTATAAATCCATTCTAGGGTTTTAGAAAATGGGTAATTCCCCTGATACCCTTAGATGTTTATGTACACATCATATTTCTGTGTGATCATAAATTGGAAATGCACACTTTAATTAGCCATTTCGGGGATCATACATTTTTAGACACTCAATACTATTTTCATGACTCCTTTCTACTCATGCCATAAGCATGTGACCCTTAGTTTTTTTTTTTTTTTTTTTAAGGAAATCTGAAAATCTACTTTGTATATATTTCCTTTCTACCTATCCATTACCTCCATTCTATCAGACATACTACCATACTTTGTAATGTAAAAATCATTTACCCAAATTATTTGCTTGGAATAAATATGGTATGGAAATTTTATTTGATTCTGTATATGTATATATATATTTCTGCCTTTTTGTCAAATCAGTCAACTCCCTTTTTAAATTAAAAATCACATATATTATGCTAATTATTTTCTGGCACAATTATAAGACATATAAACCTTTATATTAAACCTCATTTTATTTTATCTTCATATAAAACAGCAAACACCCCATATATATATATTAAATGTATATATATTTACATAATTCTTTGAACATAAAACTATATTTATTTTGAGCTCCAATTTTTCTTCTAATTACCTTGATTCCTTGCATTTTATCAAACAGAAGCTCTCATTTAATTTTATTCATTGCCAAATTCTTTTCTGTTTTAATGCAATATATATATATATACTTATATATATATCTCAGAATTTTCTAATATAAATATATGTATTATTTTATTTTATTTTAGGGTCATTACACATTTGCAAGGGCAGGACAAAATTTCAGCTAGACACGCTTCATGGGTCGCGTATCTGCAGCAGTTTACTTTGTTGTAAAGCACAAATCAGGGGTGACGAATCATGTAGCTGATGCCTTGAGCAGGAGAAATCATTTATTGACGACAATGAAGGTTGAAGTGACAGGATTTGAACTATTGCCAGAGTTGTTTGAGGAAGATCCTTACTTTGCGAAGATTGTTGAGAAAGTCAAGGATGGGAGTACTGATGAGTTTGTGTTGGTAGATGGATTCTTATTCAAGGGGAATCGATTGTGCGTACCAGATTGTAGCTTGAGAATGAAAATTGTAAAAGAGTTGCATGAAGATGGACATGTTGGTCGGGATCGCACATTGCAGTTGATTTCTTAGTCTTATTATTGGCCCTCGATGAAGCGGGAAGTTGAAAAGTTTGTTCGAAGATGTCATGTTTGTCAAGTTTCGAAAGGGACAGCTACAAATGCGGGTTTGTATATGCCTTTACCTGTTCCTACAAAACCGTGGGTTGATGTAAGCATGGATTTTGTATTAGGCTTGCCGAGGACTCAACGGGGAAATGACTCTATATATGTTGTGGTGGACCGTTTCTCGAAGATGATACATTTTGTTGCTTGTAAGAAGACGGAAGATGCAGTCCATATGGCACAGTTGTTCTTTAGAGAGATCTATCGCTTGCATGGTTTACCAGAATCTATAGTTTCGGACAGGGATACCAGATTTCTGAGTCATTTTTGGCTGAGTTTGTGGAAGATGGTGGGAACGAAGCTGAAATTCAGTAGTGCTTATCATCCACAGACAGATGGACAGACTGAAGTTGTGAACAGATCCTTGGGAAATTTGTTGCGGTGTCTTATGAAAGATAATCTGAAGAGCTGGGATGCGAAGTTATGTCAAGCAGAGTTTTCTCATAATCATGCTATCAACCTAGTACGGGTTTCAGTCCATTTCAGATTGTATATTCAAACTTGCCAAAGGGGCCGTTGGATTTAACGATAGTGCCACAACCGAAGGGGACAGTTAAGCGGGCTGCTGATTTTGTTGATGGGTTGACAGAATGCCATAGAATCGTTCAGGAACGATTGGAGAAGACGAATGAGAAGTATAAACGATCTGCGGATCTGAAGCGAAGAAGTGCTGAATTTAATGAAGGAGATTTAGTATATGCTGTACTAACGAAGGATCGTTTTCCAGTGGGAGCATACAATAAACTTAAAGCTCGAAAGATTGGTCCTGTAAAGATTGTGAAACGGATCAATGAAAATGCTTATAGGTTGAAGCTGCCGGAGGATGTGTACACTTCTGACGTGTTTAATGTTAAACATCTTATACCTTATTATGGAGATGAACAACCCAATGGGGAAGGACTTTTAAATTCGAGGATGAATTTTTCTCAACCAGGGGAGGATGATGCAGCCCAACCTGACAAATCGTGCACCTTAAGTCGCCAGCGACCTAATTCCAGCGAGTCGCTCCTCCTCATGAAGTCGAATGAAGCCCTAGATCGCGAAGACGGAGCCGTTTCAGAACCCTTTGTTGCAAACTCCGAGACTAAGTCGCGAACAAGCCTTAGGTCGCACGCGCGAAGCTCCTTATGTCGCGAACAACATCTAGCCTTAGGTCGCGAGAAGATCACTAGGTCTCTCCAGCCTTACGTCGCAAGCAGTAGGTCGTTCCAGCATAGATCACAAACACAGTTAGGTCGCGAAGCTGTAGGTCGCGCCATTTCTTTAGGTCGCTGATGATTTTGGGTCGCTCCTTCTCCAGTTAAGTCGCGAAGTAGAGCAGAAGATTCTTAGGTCGCGTGAAGTTCTCCAGAAGCCATTTGTTAAGTCGCGTGCGTTGTTCTTTAGGTCGTTACTGTGTGTTTGTTTTAAGTCTTGGTACTATATTGTGTTTTGAGATGTAAGTTGTTTGTGTGTGTTGTAAATTTCTATAAATAGGGGTGTTGAGTCACTTGTAAAGGGTTGTTGATTTTGAATAAATTTGGTTTGTGCTTCTTGCCTCCATTAAAATTGGTAGTTGAGTGTTATCTCCTATCTCCACTTTCGGCATTCGAGTGCGCTCGAATCAACGATTGTTGAAGCCAATTCACGGAATCAAGTGCGCTTGATCAACGTTCGAAGAATTATAGATCTTCTCTCATGGCATCGTGCGCGATCAACGTGTAGAAGATTGCTAGAATCCGGTATCTTCGTGATCAACGGATTTGGGCGTTTGGGTATTCTTAAATTCACCGATTTATCATCATTTCACCGATTATTTCCGCTAATCGTGTGAGATCCTGGACGGATTCGATTTACATCGTCGAATTCGCTTCTTAGGCTGCATCAAATATGTAATTATTTGTTGTTTAATTAATAACTGTTTTGAATATTTTAAAAACTTGAAGATAGATAGACAGTTTGGAGTATTAGTCATTTCTCATCATTTAATTATTAGTACAGTAACATCAACTTTTGCATATCCTTAGACATAATTTGTACATGTTTTATTTCCTCTTTTGCTTTCTAAATATATTTTCTACCATTAAAATATACCTTAAAATGTTTATTCTCTTATTACTACTAATATTTTTGTTTAGTTAATTTTTTTAGGGTTTGAGTTAGTACTTTGGCAATAAATGCTAACCCAATTAATGTAAAGGATAATTGATTTTTATTCTCTGCATTTTCTTTCAAATGTTTACAGGGTAATCTCGTTAATTCCATTGATACCGTGTGATTTGAAATGTAATTAGCCTGCGCTATATATATTTTCTATTGGACATATTATTAACATGACCTTTTTGAATTTAGAAGTAAATAATTTATATTTACTGCCTTCATAATAATTACAATGTTGGTGGTTTTCATTTATAGGTTGTGATTAAAAATGTTAGGGCCCGTTTGGTTTCGTTTTGAGTTTTTGGTTTTGTGTTTTCAACATACACTACAAAATACAAGAAAACATGAGAATTTTTTTTACAATTCTTAGCCATTACAATGATGGACGAGAAATGGAGGGGAAGAATTGTTTTCCGTCCTTTTGTTATGTCTCAAAACACGAAAAATCAAATAAATTTGTTTTCTATTTTCTATGTTAATTTCATTTTTCAAAATTGTGTGTTTTCCAACAATGCATAAAAAATGCGCATTTTTGTTTAGACGAAAACACAAAACTAAAAACAGCAAACCAAACGGGCCCTTAGCTTTTGTAGATTTTCATTTGTCTCACTTTAGTTTAAGTTAAACTCAGCTTCATTTCTACTTATTTTTTAGTGCCATTTGTGAGCTCTTTGAGGAGAGAATTAGGAAAATAACGTGCTTTGTTAATAGTACAAAGCAATAATACTTTTTCTTTGTTGCTGCTATCCATTCAATTGGAGTTCCTCTTTGCAATAATGTATTACGACCATTTACTGAATTATTTTACTTCTTTTTTTATTATACTTTAATCCTACTTTAATTCGTACGTCAATTGATATTTATTTGAAACTTTAACTTCTATCTTACTGAATAAGAGTGTTAGGAAACAATATGATATATTTTTAGTAAATTGCTAAATGTTTAAATTTGTATATAGTACTAGATAACCAAATGCCCTTTATTGCCACTTTACAAAATTATATTCAGTTGAATTTGGTAGAGGTAAATATTATTAAATAAGCAATGCAATCTAATATTTATTTACTGAGGATAAGTGGTTGGATATGTGGAAATGAGGTGGAGCTATGGTTTTTTAAATGTGTTTTCATAGTATGAGTGAATTGAAATCCTATATCATGTCATGCAACATTAACATATCTTATATTATACACCGATAGACATCTTTATTTTTCATTAATTCATTTTGTTCCCATCAATATAATTGTTCTAATGTAAATCCAAAGTACATCCCAACTTCTACACTATATAGGTAAATTTAGTATATTCTGATATGCATTTGTAAAACAAAATTATTGACTATAAATTAAAATCTTTTATGATAAGTAATCTTTAGGCCAAGTGGTACATACTCACCAATGGTGAGACACTAATAACCTTTGGAATATTCTCCATATTCAACGAGTCAAATTTGTTAGTTGTTATTTTCACTACATATGCATACTGTTTTGGGCCAATACGCTTTTTTTGATAATTTTCACCAAAGTTTATTTATTTATTTTTTGGGCAAAGCCAGCCGACTTTATAGTGGGTCATGCCACTGTATATAAATGAAGAAAAGGTGTTCTGCACATGCACAGAAACAACTATATGGTTTTATAGTGGCCATTCCACTTAGAGTACATAATAGGAGAGAAGCTAAGGTGCTTCTGCAGCTATAATAATGAACTAAGGAAACATCGGTTCCTCCTCCCAAGAGGAGGAAGAATCACTTCCAACATGACCTAATACATGCAAATAATCTGCAAAGTGAGTCACAATATCCAAAACAAAAACCGAGCGTTCCCTACTGTATATATATCTCCTATCCCAACTATCATCAAGGAGAAGAGATCTATTCCGCTTACCATAGGCTCCATCCACCGTGAGAATAAGACCACAATCATTAATAGAGTAATGTAATCGCCTAGATTCACCATCATCATCACTAACAAAAGTATGGAAATCATGTCTAGACGGGTCATATCTCATGTTAGAATGAACATGGATCCAAGCCATCTCAGCAGGGTGCCACACAATACTAGAAACTCCAAGATCTGAAATATCAGGGGGGACAGAGGAATCCATATCAGCGTCAGAGAGGGGAGGAACATAAGGAGGCAGTGAAGGCTCAACAAGAGGGATGGAGGGTGCCGTAGGAGAAGGAACAACGTGCAATTTCAGGATCCATTTAATGTTCGGGGGCCTAGGCAGAGGGGTCCGAACCGAGAGTGGACCAACAGAAGACGTACGAGAGCATGCCGATGGTATATAATCAAAAGACTGGCAGGATGTAAATATGTCTAGTTTCCAACCATAACGAACTACAATCTCCGATACCTGATCCTCAGTCACTCTAACTTTGATTGTATCTGGTAAAGCCTTATCCGGAGAAATCTCAATCAAAGCTTTAGTATAGACTAATTTATCCCTAGCTACGGTATTAGCATCAAAGCATTTTACTTTACCTACCATACTAGCTAGCCAGTTTAGACCTATCATAGGTTGAAAAACGGAGGGAATATGAGAGAAGTAAGTCCAAACAGGAATAAATATTACTTGCTCTTTGGCATGGTCAATAGATGGACTCCAAGGAGTGACTATAAAAGGCTTGCCTCTGATAAAAATAGGATCTTTACTAAGAATTCGTAGATGCTCCTCAGGTATTGAGAACTTGAAGAAAAAAAACATAGAGTTGTCCATGTGGACTAGGAGGCTACCCTTAGGTTGTCAAGCCTTGATGCAATGATCCTTAACCACTAGATAAGGTGGGTTATTGTCCAAAAAGAACCCAACAAGATAGTCCAACCAATAATCAATACCTACTCGAATTACCTCCGGAGGGGGATCAAAACCACGCCTACATCGACCATATCGAAAGAACGAGGTACAAAATCACCCGCATTTTTAGGCAATGTGGAGAATAAGGAGGACCATTTTAAGCCTGTTTTCATTTCATTAGATTGGAGTGCTATTGAAGGAGGAATTCTATCCTGAGATGTGCAGCAACAACATGCCTATTAGCATTAACATGATGAGCATTAGTTATTTTGTACAATTACTGGCAAAAACTTGTTCATTGTTACCCACGACATTTACTCTCATCCTTAATTTATCAATCACTGAGGAACTATTAACAGCGGATCTATTAATTAAACCAACAATATTGGATTCTAGACAAACAGTGTGATTATCAATTACCATAACAGTAGCATTCGAAGGTTTATACATACCAAAACAATCAACAGCGGTCACATTAACTTCATTTTCAACAGTTTTAATACTCAAATCAGCTCTGTAATTATCACTACCATCATAACTCGAGTCATCACAACTAACAATACCCAGGGCATCATCATTCCATGCTTTGTCAGTATGTTTTAAAACAGGAGTTGCAATAGGATTCGAAAAACCTAATATTGGACCTATAGCCGCAGATAGATTATGACATTCAGTATCAAGAGCAACCATCGAACTCGGCAAAACACCTGAGGCAACGTCATAAGTGTATGCGGCAGCAACAGAAACATCGAGTGCGGAGCTCATAGGCGAATCATAAACACATCTAGATCTGGTAATCGAACGATTAGCTAAGGAGAAATTAAATCTCGATTTGGCTTTGCGATTCTTTAACATAGACGTCTGGAGGGGCGAGGGGATTACGGTGTAGAGGCGATGCAGGGAAAATGAGAGAGAGCTGGGCAGAATGAAGATGGGAAAGGATGGATTCAGAAGGCGATGGAAAAAAGAAATTGCCGCCTAAAAAAGGATGTCGCCATTGTTTTTTTTAAGGTAAACGAGTTTTTATACTGGACTCTACCAGATCTGAATAAAATTATAAAAATTACAAAAATATGGTGTATACACAAGGATCTATACATGTACAAGCATACAAAATAGCATATATGCAGTAATTAAAATAGGGTCTAGGCCCATAATAGCCAAAATACCATTATAATTAATGCACAGTGTAACAAGACCAACAGATCGCAGCCATCACATACGTTTGAAAATAGCACCATTCATCTCTACCAATAACTCCCGCCTGGATTTACTCTTTTGCTCAAATATGCGTTTGTTCCTCTCACACCAAATAGAAGAGACGAAACTCCTGAGAACCACAAGCATACGTTTTCCCCTCTCGTCGCGCCATCTCGATCGTTTAAATATATCGAACCATTGTTGCTCGCGTCGTGCGTTGCTGTAATATATATTAGCAGCCAGAATAACAGCCTTCCATAATCGATATGTCACAGTGCACTGGAAAAGGATGTGGTCTTTGCTCTCGGGGTGATTATTGCAGAAAACACGGTTATTTGGATCTATGAATCCCCTCTCCACTAATTTATCTCTAGTCAGCAGCGAGTTGTGTATAGTTTTCCAGAGAAAGAAATTGTCTTTTTCAGAACTAAGTCTATTCCATATACGCCGATACCAAAGATTATTACAGGAATGATGTGTAAAGAGTATTTGTCAGTCCATTGGCTAGAGTGTTTAGGGTTACTGTGTTTAACCCGAGTTATCTTCATCCAGAGTTCCTGAACCACAGTGGATGCAGCAGTAGGAAAGTTTATCTCACCGTGATTGATGAAGTGTTTTATATTTGCTCTGTCTGGAATGCCCGTGGATATCTTTTCCATATTATTAAGCACATCGTTAAGAATGATACCAGTGGATGACCATAGGGAGTGCCAGAATGATATGGGGTTATCACCGAAAATATTGTATTTAATACGAGGCAGAATGATATCAGGAATGCTAAGAATGTTCCTTTAGAAACAGCTAGAAGTGGCAGTGGGACACATATTCCAGAATTGCTTACCGTATAGGTAGTTCGTTCTAATCCAGCGAATCCACAAAGTATGTTTGTCGAAAAGGATATCGTTGATGTGTTTGGAGGCCGCGGCAATATTCCAGTATCGTAAATTTATTATACCCAATCCTCCTTTTTTCCTTGGTCTGCATATCTTCGAGAAGGCAATCGGAATAGGCTTGCGAGAATGGCAATCACCATGCCATAAGAAATGGTTCATTACCGCATTTATCATGGATATTAATTTCTTTGGCAAAATAAAAACACGAGACCAGTATGCTGTCATGCCAAATATTATCGATTTAACAATTGAAATTCTACCTGCCTACGAGAGGAGGTGTGTAGGCCAATTTCGAAGTTTGGCAATAATCTTCTCGTACATAGGGATACATTGAGTAGTACTAATCCTAGATTTTGTGAGTGGGATACCCAAGTAAACATCATTATTTAGCATGGTCTGGAGACCCGATAGTTTAGTGATACGGCAATTGTCACTCTCATTAAGCCCCGCGATCGGAATATGAGATTTATTCCTGTTTATGTGTAGCCCAGTCGCGTCGTGAAATTGTATAAGTGCAGCATTGATGGTAGATATGGTACCAGAATCAGGCTTAGCAAAAATGACAATATCGTCGGCGAACATGAGGGAGGTTATTAGAGGATTCTTACACTTTGGGTGTGTCTTTATAGCCTTATTTAATGCATGGTTAGTGAAGATAGAATTAAGTAGCTCCATCACCATGATAAATAAATACTGGGAGATCGGGTCCCCCTGACGAATCCCCATAGACGATCTGAAATACCCAGCCGAATGGCCATTGATCTTAACAGTGTACGAGGCGGAGGATATGCAAGTGTAAATCCAAGCGATGTACGATTCCGGGAATCCCATTCTAGACATTATAGCAACAATAGAAATCCATTCAATAGAGTCGAACGCCTTCTGTATATCGAGCTTCATCATGCATCTCGGGGATATATTCTTCTGGTTGTATGCTCTAAGTAATTCGTGCATCAACAGTATATTGTCGGTGATATTTCTATTGTGAAGAAAAGCGGTTTGGTTTGGTGATATAATTTTATTCAAAATCGGCTTCAATATGTTTGCAAGTATTTTTGTGATGCATCTGTATATCACATTACAACACGATATCAGCCTGAAATGTGTGACAGAAAGGGGCGAACCGATTTTTGGAATTAAAGCAATATTTGTGGCATTGATACCCCCGAGCAAAATATTTGTGGAGAAGAAGTATTGTATTGCCTTGACGAAAATGACATCGATGGTAGACCACGTAGTTATAAAAAAATTTGTATTGAAACCGTCAGGTCCGCCCACACTGCTAGGATTGAGATTGAATAAGGCCATCTTGATGTCATCATATGTAACCGATTTGATAAGGCAAATAGCATCATCCTTGGTTATCTTCAGAATTTTGATATTTGTAATGTCTGCAAGGTTTAGACTTTTGTCAGTTTCAGTAAAACATGCATAGAAGTAATTTATGAAAGCCTCGTCAATAAGTATATTGTTAGTTTGTAGCTTTCCGTCCATGTCTACAATAGATGTGAATTTTTGTGCTGATCTTTTGATGCTGAGTGCTTGATGGAAAAAGGAGGAGTTTTTATCACCATGGAAAAAATTGTCTTTACCAAACTTTTCTTTGTTCATCTCAAGTTCATAATTAAGTGCTTGCCGAAGTTGATTATTTATGTACTCCTCTTTTCCAGATAGTTCAAAATTTCCAAAATTTCTGGGGGAGGCTAGCATTTCCTGTTGAGCCTTATTGAGTTCGATGCGCAGCTGATCAGATTTGGATGTTCCTTTGCCAAAAGTGGATTTAGCCCATAATTTCAAACATTGTTTCGCATTCTTAAGCTTTGACTGTAGAAGATACATAGGGTTGCCATATGTACGAGTGTTCCATCCTGCAAAAAAAATATCATAGAATTGTGCATGTTTAGTCCAAAAATTAAAAAATTTAAACGAGGCATGGTATTTCATTGTTTTCGATCCCTATAAAAGAATAAGAGGACTACGGTCTGAGATTCCTGGGTGGAGAATAGTGGATATGAGGTTAGGCCAGGTAGAAAGGGCTTGGATATTGAAGAGAGAATGGTCTAAAGTGCGAAAAGTACGTCTGCCACTACGACGGTTATTCCATGTATACATAAGGCCGATAGAAGGAATCTTATGCAGAGCCGCGAGCTGCATAGTTTGGGACAGCGGCCTAATGTCGTGAATGGAAAGGGGATTTCCTCCATATTTCTAAGACGATGCGTACATGCAGTTGAAATCGCCAATGAGAATCCATGGGTAATTGATATTTATCTCGGATTGAATGAAGTTGTGCAAACGAGTTCTGGATGTCGCCATTGTAACAATATGATATATATATTTATGGCCAAATTTTATTTATTTGACATACAAACATAATATATGGAGGTTTTTATGCAACTATATTGTGAAATCAAATATTTTCAATACCAATTTGTTACCTAGCTGCTTATATCATAACACACTTTTACTTTGAATAAATCAAACATGACATTACATAAAATAAAGTTTTCACCCATGTAGGATCGATTTCACCCTAGAGGGGGGGGGGTGAATAGGGTGATACTAATAAAACAAAAATTTAATGCATAAATAAATATAATAATTACAGCACGGATAATAGCAGAATAATAAAAGCAGAAATAGAACAACACGGATTTACTCAGCTTCGGCAAAACCCTGCCTACGCTGCCCCAAGGTTTCTACTAGAAATTAAGTAGTCAGACGCTTACACACGTAAACTTGCGACACCCACTAATGACTAACCTAACTCTATGCTTAAAACCCTGCCACAACTCAGCCACTGAGTTGCGAATTCTCGAACTACACCACCTTAGTTCGTAACCTAGTCACACGACTAGAAAGTTTCACAAGTTTAAAGAAAATTACAAACTAAACTAAACAAAACAAAAAACAAAACAAAACCCTATTAAATATTTTTAAGCCCTCTATACAATATATAAAGGCCTGCCCAATAAAAATATAAAGACGTCTCCCTTTATTCTCTTTTACTTTAATTCGGCCGACTTTCCTATTTGCTTCGTAATGTCTGCTTCGTTCCTCTTCCAAAAACTAGGGCTTTGTTCGATTGAAGCTCCGATTCAAAAATTGATCGATTGAACTGTGTTTCTACTTATAGTTGCTTTGTCAATATATTTGCTAGCTTTGATTAATATGTGGCTGCTCCAATTCAGTCGAGTTCAATTTGTGCTCTGAGTTGGTACGTGAATTTTGCTCCTTTTAATTCTCGACTTCGATTCGAGTTATAAAATTGTTTTCGAACTAAGAGTATACTCTGGATTTTTGGCTTGAACTTGAATACCTTTTGCCGATGAAGTTAATGGGTATTTATAGGAATCGATTTCCTATATTTTTGTACATATTTTCGGTTTGAAACATTCTGAGATTTTTACTTTGGCTGTGGATTATTTAATCGAATGTTGGTGATGATATTTGACTTGTTCATCTCTGATACTTTAACTTGTTTGAATTGTTGGTTCCATTCTTCTCTAGTTCCATTTTATGCTAGCGCTGCGACTTGTTCATTGGCTTATTCAAACGTATGACTTTGTTTGATTTTCTCCGAGTCGGTTTCCTCTTATTACTTCGGCACTTTGAATATTGATATAAACTGGCTTTTGGCTATGACTTGTTCGTATGACCAATTGCTGAATTTTTGTTTGTCAATTCTTTTTGAAGACGTTCCATGAATTTTATCAAATTGCTACTGTTAATTACTAAAACTACTTTCACTGTTATTTTTCGAACCGCTTGTAATGCTGGGTTGTACTTATGTTAATTTGGGACTTCATGTATACATCATTATGTTGCAGTCTTCTCAGTTGTATATCTTCATGCTTTTTGAATCTGCTCTGACTTGTTCGAACTGCTACTATGTTAACACACTCTACCACAATCTGACCATAACTTATTTTCACATGTTTGTGCTCTTGCATCAATCCATTTAAAGTCTTGTTACCCATACTATCATGTGGTCTTGCATGTATGTGTGGTGTGGTTTTGTTTTGCAGTTGTCTTGGTTGAGCTTCACTTGCATGCTCTCTGGTTGTATATGAGTCTGATATTGGTCTGGGTCGAAATCATTGTATGTGTGGTCTGCACATCCATGTTAAACTTGTATGCTAGTTTGTTGTACATTCTGTTTGATTGCACTTGAGTCATGTTGTCACCACAGCGATCATTGTTGTTGCATATATGTATACATGTGTGCATACATGTATATATGTATGATGGTCCCTTTGTGTAGCCTTCATCTCATGCTTGTGTACTGCTCCCATTGTTGTCTGTGTTCCATATGTTTGGGTATGTTGCACCATGTCGTCTGCTGTCTTGTACATGCCTCTGATGTCTGGCTTACTCGAGTCTGGTTGTAATCTGAAGGTAGCTGAATGGATTTGAAACTCGATCACTTGTTTGGTTCTGGTCTTTGTGTACATGAGCATTGCAACCATCTCTGCTGGTTCAGTTATGAAGTCTTGTTTGTTGTTATGTGGTGTTGAAGCTCCATGATGCTTCATTCCTAGTTGTAATTAAGTATTTTTTTTGGAGTTTGTACTGGCCAGTTGAGGTCGGGCACTTCATGTTGTATTTTGTGTTCAATTGAGTCTATCTGGTGTATTGTTGCAGTGTTGTTTTGTGTTGATGTTGCACTTGGTTGCACTGTCCTTTCACTGTTTTTTAGTGTTCTTGTTGTCATTTACCTTCATCTGTATTCATGGGGTCTGGTTTGGTCTGAACTGTTTATTTGCTGGGAGTTCATTCATGTTGAACTTGAAGTCTTGATTGCGTATGAGAATCATGTGTACATCCATTTGCTATGTCTGGTGCAATTGCATTCTGAATGTTTGCATTGTGCATGTCTGGTTCGATGTTGAAGTCTTTTGGTCTTCATGTCTAGTGGTTTTGGTCTCCACTATGTTTGATTGAGGCTTTGTTTGAGCTGCATGCTTTGCATTGGTCTTCAAGTTTCTTTGAGTCTGTACTGTTCATTTGCTTTGAACTTGAAGTCTCGACACACTTGTCTTTTGCACTTTCCTCTGGTGTGTTGATCATGTCGTATACATGAGTTTGTCTCATTATTTCACATAAACTTGGTTGTTGCATTTGAGTCTTCATGTGTATGGACGATTTCATTGAGCTTGTTTCACTAGAAGTCTGGTCTCGATCATGTTTATGTTCTTTGTATGCATATATCTGGTTCATGTTGTTATTTCATTGAACTGGTGCACTTAATTGAATAGCCCTTGTGTTTCACTTGAAAATTTTATTGCCTTGTACATTTTGCAGTCAGGAGCTTTTTGGTTTATGATGAAGTTGAGCTTTGTACATGTGTTGATGTCTTAATTTCATATTGGTTCTGACCATGTCATGTTGAGTTGCTTCACATGTACATGATGTATGGTAGCATGTTGTATGTGTTTTGCGTGCACCTGAGTTGAATCCAGCCTTTGGCTTGGGTTTGACCTTGTGCTCACCTGTCCCTGTGATTTTAACAAGCAAGTGTATATCGGTATGCACGGCCTTGTGGCATGTACAGTGATACACTGTCCATGTCAGAAGTTTTTCGTGTATAATGATTTAAAAGAAATAAATGATGACGAACAACCCAAATAACTGAGGCAAATAAAATTTTCAAATACACATTTTATCATACATTGCAAAATATTTCTTTTTCAATTTTACCGCGTTAGTGTTTATTTTGCAGATAGTTCAGATGCTGGATTCAGGCAGGAACAAAGTTGAAGATAAAAATACGAATGTTGAGTGACTATGTAGTGAGGTTTAAATTGTAAAATGAAAAATTGTTTCGTAATTAAAATTGTGTAAATGTTGTGAGTGCTAAAATTTGTACTATTCGAATTTGTAATAAAATATTTGTTTTAATAAAATATTTGTTTGAATTTGAATTCTGTGTTATTTATTTTATCCAACAAATATTTATTTAATTATGTGAAAAATAAAATAGTACAATATCAAATACATTTAAACGAATATCTATATGTTTATTATCATCAAACAAAAATCATAGGCTATTGTATTCTACAATCTCCCCCTTTTGATGATAACAAACATATACTAAGATTTTCACTCTATTAAATGTATTTGACCTTGATGAATTCCATTTGCTCCCCTTATTTGAATGCTCCCTTTATATCAAAGCTACCCCTTCACATATGCATGAAAATAAATAAAAAATATGCAAATGAACCTAGATGGGAATATGCAAATAAAAAATATGACTTGACTTATTTGCCTAAATCTTAACTTCTCTCTCCCCTTTTTGTTATCAACAAAAGAGTAATAGTGTTAGAAAAATGAAGATAAAGTAACAGACATTAATATAACATTAATATCTAATCGAGTATAAATATTAAATTTCAATAAAAAAATCAAACAAAAATCATATATACTCTATTAGGCGCATATTCCACTTTAGAGTGATAGGAGTGTTGTCGGTATATAAAACCATATAGTTGTATCTATTTGTGGTACATTTATGACAGGAATTTGAATACTTACTAACCATGCATAACCGTTAGGACTTTTAAATGAGATTAGTAGTATTCCCAATTTTAAAAAAATGAATTTCAAGTATCTTCTAACCACGCATAACTGTGAGGACTTTTAAATGAGATTAGAATCAACTCGTGTATTTAATAATCAATTTTAATATGTGTTCCATACATGCATAACCATGAGGACTTTTAAATGAGCATGAAAGCACATAATCAAAGATTCCAAGTAATTCACCCATGCATAACCACAAGGACTTTTAAATGAGAGTGAATACTTTGGATGATTTTATTGCTAATTAAATTAAAAAAACGAATAATTTCCCGTTTAAATACCACATTTTGACATACTATATTGGATTTTAATGAGAGATGGTCGTTAGAAATATGATAGCAATAGAGATGGTCATGGAATTTTTACCAACAAAAGTTATTATAAATCTTGTTTAAATTTTTAAAGGAATTTACTAAATATACTGTCTCAAGTCATAATATATGATTAATATCGACACTCATCACTTTTTCAATCACTTTTTATCTTTTCGATAATCAGTAGGAAGTCAGATTAGTTAATGTAGTCATTTAAGATCAGATCCAAAAATAAATATAAAATCAAATTTATAAAATGTCTAATCTGAAACGAAGTCGACAAAAACTATTTTCTAGAAGGGGTTTTAAAAAAAATGTCCACTAATTGAAAATCAGTTGAAATGAAAAATATGCAGATATTTTCTTTGGAAATGTGATGCAACTTATGAATGTCCCAACATAAAACACGTTCCACTAGTACTTTTTCTATCAAGTAGGCTACCAATGTAATCTGCATCTGAATTCCCTTTTGACTCAAAGTTATCATTAGATAGATATTATAGACCAAACCGTTAAGTGTGCAAAAATACCTTATAATCATTTTACAACTTTTAAAATGTGATTACTTAAGGATTTGATTGAAAATGTGCACATAAACATCTAGTGAACATAGTGTCAGATCTAGAAGCAGTAAGATAAACAAATATATCCACGCGTATCTAGAGTAATCAACAACAAATACAAAACAACATCTCTTACCACCTTAACTTGCAATATCGTTAGTCCAAACAAATCTATATGAATTAGTTTATGGATGAAAAGATGATTGGTCAATATTTTTTCATAATTCAGAATCAAAATCAACATTCATTTCTTTATCACATAACTGGCCGATTTAAATCAGATTATGGTGCAGATTTTCAACATTTAATATATCGTTCAAGATAAATGTATCGTTACCTATTTTACGTTTACCGATAATTTTTCATTGTTACCCATTGTGACTCTGCCACCTTTGTACTAGGCTAAGGAACTTTGATTTGTCGCCCGTCGTGTGCCTTGAACAGGCAGAATCCAGGTAACACTGTTGTTGTTCCTTAGCCAGCCACCATACCTACACAAGGAAAGATTTTTGCGACCTATTTGTTTTTATAGGTCCATTGTTGTTAGTCACAAATGATTTTGAAAAATATGTTTGTGTAGACCCAAGACAGTCTATATTTGTTCGTTTCGGCACCCAGATTTGTTTGACTTTAAGGGATTTTATATTCGTTCCTTTTGGAACCCAAATTGGTATGGTTTTCACGTGTTTGGGTCTATACCAACAATTATTGTGATTGTGTCCAATTTTTCCACAAATCGTGCACTTGGAATTGACTTGATTAATTTCGCTTCTATCACGTTCAGTTTGAGTATATCCAAGTCCTTATCTAATAGGATTAACAGTTTGTTTCCTTAATAACATATTTAGTGATTTTTCTCCTTCGCAGAATTTTCGTAAAGTTGTAGACAATTGTAGGACTTGTGTTTTGAGAGAATCATTTTCATTCAACAACAGAGTGCACCTTTTAATAGAATTTTCTCTCCTAGTATTTTCACTTTCTTTCAATCTCAGAATTTCATTTTCAAGTGATTTAACTTTAATTTATGATTTTTTAATCTCTTCTTCAAATGATGGACACTTATCACACTTAGAGCTCTTATTTCGATAGTTTTTAACCAATTGAACAAGCTGTTTATTTAGTTCTATCAAACTATCTTTTTGTGATTCAAGTTTAGCGTACTTCTCCCTAAGTCGTTCAAAAAAGCCATTTACTTCGTGAAAATATAAAAGTAATTCTGAGTGAGTAAGTTTTGATACCTCGCTTGGCTCATCATCATCACTATCGCTTATTTCTCCTCGAAGACACGGATTTGCTCTTTCACTCTCACTGCCAGTGCTTTTATCATTTTCATCACTTTCATCCCAAGTTGCTGCAAAACTTCTCCTTTTCGGTTTCTTTCCTTGGCTGAGTCGATACTGAGGACAATTTGGCTTGATATGACCCGGTTTATTACACTTGTGGCAAATGATCTCCTATTTTTCTGAGTTGTCTAGAACTTTGATGATTCTGCTCTTCAGTTGATGATTTTTGGCTGGATTTCCATATTTGCGGTTCCACCTTTTGAATCTCTTTATTAGTAGTGCCAGTTCTGCTTCACCATCATCTTCTTTACTTTCAGTTGTTGCATTGAGAGTTATTGATTTCTTTTGAGTATCACCTCCTTCACGTTCTTCCTTGAATTTCATTACTAGCTCATAAGTGGTGAGATTTCCAATGAGTTCTTCAACTTTAACTTGTTTCAAATCCTTTGATTTTTGAATGGCAGTAACTTTCGCTTCAAAATTTCGTGGAAGGACTTGGAGGATTTTTCGGACTATTTCTAATTGTGTATGGTTTTCCAAGAGCTTTTGATTTGTATACGAAATTAGAAAGTCGTCCATACATCTCTTTGACATTTTCATCTTTGGCCACTGTGAAGTTCTCGTATTCGCTACTAAGTATGGCTAGGCGAGATTCTTTGACTTGGGAGGTTCCTTCGTGAGTCACTTCTAGTGTGTGCCAAATTTCCTGCCCAGTTAGACAATGTGAGACACGATTAAATTCAATTTGATTTAATGAACAAATAATAGAATTCATAGATTTAGCGTTAGCATTCTGCAGTTTATTTTCAAGATCTGTCCATTGATCCATCGGGTTTTCAATTTCTTGATTATCTACCACTATAGTTGGTGTCCTATATCCCATTACAACAATATTCCATGCATCTTTAGTTTTCAGAAAAATTTTCATTCTATTTTTCCAGTAAGCATATTCACCATTGAACATGGGTGGTCTAACTATGGACCGACCCTCAGCAAAAGCATTATTAAAAGAAGACATTTAAAAAATCAAAATTTTAAAACAAAAATTGGTTTTTGAAAAATCAAAATTTTAAAACAAAAAATGGTTTTTGTTCCTAGCTCTGATACCACTTGTAGGATCGATTTCACCCTAGAGGGGGTTGGGGGTGAATAGGGTGATACTAATAATAATAAAAATTAATGCGGAAATAAATATAAAAATTGCAGCATAGATAATAGCATAATAATAAAAGCAGAAATAGAACAACACAGATTTACACAGCTTCGGCAAAACCCTGCCTATGTGGTGCCCCCAAGGTTTCTACTAGAAATTAAGTAGTCAGACGCTTACACATGTAAACTTGCGACACCTGCTAATGACTAACCTAACTCTACGCTCAAAACCCTGCCACAACTCAGCCACTGAGTTGCGAATTCTCGAACTACACCACCGTAGTTCGTAACCTAGTTACATGACTAGAAAGTTACACAAGTTTAAAGAAAATTACAACCTAAACAAAACAAAACAAAAAACCAAACCCTATTTAATATTTTAAGCCCACTATATAATATATAAATGCCGGCCCAATAAAAATATAAAGACGTCTCCTTTTATTCTCTTTTACTTTTCTTCGGCCGACTTTCCTATTTGCTTTCTAATGTCTGCTTCGTTCCTCTTCCAAAAACTAGGACTTTGTTCGATTAAAGCTCCGATTCAAAAATTGATCGATTGAACTTTGTTTCTACTTCGAGTTGCTTCGTCAATCGATTTGCTAGCTTTGATTAATATGAGGTTGCTCCAATTCAGTCGAGTTCAATCTGTGCTCTGAGTTGGTACGTGAATTTTGCTCCTTTTAATTCTCGACTTCGATTCGAGTTATAAAATTATTTTCGATTAAAGAGCATACTCTGGATTTTTGTCTTGAACTCTAATACCTTTTGCCGATGATGTTAATGAGTATTTATAGGAATCGATTTCCTATATTTTCGTATATATTTTCGGCTTGAAACATTCTGATATTTTTTACTTTGGCCGTGGATTATTTAATCAAATGTTGGTGATGATATTTGACTTGTTCATCTCTGATACTTTAACTTGTTTGAATTGTTAGTTCTGTTCTTCTCTAGTTCCATTCTTTGCTAGCACTACGGCTTGTACATTGGCTTATTCAAATGTATGACATTGTTTGATTTTCTCCGAGTCGGTTTCCTCCTATTACTTCGGCACTTTGAATATTGATATAAACTGGATTTTGGCTATGACTTGTTCGTATGACCAATTGCTGAATTTTTGTTTGTCAATTCTTTTTGAAGACGTTCCTTGACTTTTATCAAATTACTACTGTTAATTACTAAAACTGCTTTACACTGTTATTGTTTGAACTGCTTGTAATGTTGGGTTGAACTTATGTTAATTTGGGACTTCATGTATACATCATTATGTTGCAGTCTTCTCAGTTGTATATCTTTATGCTTTTTGAAACTGCTCTGACTTATTCGAACTGCTACTATGTTGACACACTCGACTACAATCTGACCATAACTCATTTTCACATGTTTATGTTGCCGCATTAATCCATTTGAAGTCTTGTTACCCATACTGTCATGTGGTATTGTATGTATGTGTGGTGTGGTTTTGTTTTGCAGTTGTCTTGGTTGAGCTTCACTTGCATGCTCTCTGGTTGTATATGAGTCTGATATTGGTCTGGGTCGAAATTATTGTATGTGTGGTCTGCACATCCATGTTAAACTTGTATGCTAGTTTGTTGTACATTCTTATTTGATTGCACTTGAGTTATGTTGTCACTACTGCGATCATTGCTGTTGCATATATGTATACATGTGTGCATGCATGTGTATATGTATAATGGTCCCTTTGTGTAGCCTTCATCTCATGCTTGTGTACTGCCCCCATTGTTGTCTGTGTTCCATATGTTTGGGTATGTTGCACCATGTCGTCTGCTGTCTTGTACATGCCTCTGATGTCTGGCTTACTCGAGTCTGGTTGTAATCTGAAGGTAGCTGAATGCATTTGAAACTCGATCACTTGTTTGGTTCTGGTCTTTGTGTACATGAGCATTGCAACCATCTCTGCTGGTTCAGTTATGAAGTCTTGTTCTTGTTGTTATGTGGTGTTGAAGCTCCATGATGCTTCATTCCCAGTTGTAATCAAGTCTTTATTTGTTGTTTGGAGTTTTTTCTGGTCAGTTGAGGTCTGGTACTTCATGTTGTATGTTGTGTTCAATTGAGTCTATCTTGTGTGTTGTTGCAGTGTTGTTTTGTTTTGATGTTGCACTTGGTTGCACTGTCCTCTCACTGTTTTGTAGTGGTCTTGTTTTCATTTACCTTCATATGTATTCATGGGGTCTGGTTTGGTCTGAACTGTTTATTTGCTGGGAGTTCATTCATGTTGAACTTGAAGTCTTGATTGCATATGAGAATCATGTGTACATCCATTTTCTATGTCTGGTGCAGTTGCATTCTGAATGTTTGCATTATGCATGTCTGGTTCGCTTTTGAAGTCTTTTGGTCTTAATGTCTAGTGGTTTTGGTCTCCACTATGTTGATTGAGGCTTTGTTTGAGCTGCATGCTTTGCATTGGTCTTCAAGTTTCTTTGAGTCTGTACTGTTCATTTGCTTTGAACTTGAAGTCTTGACACACTTGTCTTGTGCACTTTCCTCTGGTGTGTTGATCATGCCGCAGACTTGAGTTTGTCTCATTATTGCACATAAACTTGGTTGTTGCATTTGAATCTTCATGTGTATAGACCATTTCATTGAACTTGTTTCACTGGAAGTCTGGTCTCGATCATTTTTATGTTCTTTGTATGCATATATCTGGTTCATGTTTTTATTTCATTGAACTGGTGCACTTGATTGTATAGCCCTTGTGTTTCACTTGAAAATTTTGTTTTCATTCGAAGTTTTGTTGCCTTGTACATTTTGTAGTCTGGAGCTTTTTGGTTTATGATGAAGTTGTGCTTTGTACATGTGTTGATGTCTTAATTTCATATTGGTTCTGACCATGTCATGTTGAGTTGCTTCAAATGCACATGATGTATGGTGGCATGTTGTATGTGTTTTACGTGCACCTGAATTGAATCCAGCCTTTGGCTCGGGTTTGACCTTGTGCTCACCTGTCCCTGCGATTTTAAAAAGCAAGTGTATATCGGTGCGCACGGCCTTGTGGCATGTACAGTGATACACTGTGCATGTCACAAGTTGTTCATGTATGATGATTTAAAAGAAATAAATAACGATGAACAACCAAAATAACTGAGGCAAATAAAATTTTCAAATACACATTTTATCGTACATTGCAAAATATTTCTTTTTCAATTATACTGCGTTAGTGTTTATTTTGCAGATAGTTCAGATGCTGGATTCAGGCTGGAACAGAGTCGCAGATAAAAATACGAGTGTTGAGTGACTATGTAGTGAAGTTTAAATTGTAAAGTGAAAAATTGTTTTGTAATTAAAACTGTGTAAATGTAGTGAGAGCTAAAATTTGTACTATTCGAATTTGTAATAAAATATTTGTTTGAATAATTTTTTTTTTGAATTTGAATTCTGTGTTATTTATTTTATCCAACAAATATTTATTTAATTATGTGAAAAATAAAATAGTACAATATCAAATACATTTAAACGAATATATATATATATATATGTTTATTATCATCAAACATAATCATAGGCTATTGTATTCCACAACCCATTCATTGGCATGGCTTCATACTAGTATATCTTATACTATAATGCAAAACCCTCAGTCAAAAGGTCAAACTGAAGCCTTTTATCCGATACCCATATTGCCCCCTACTCAAATTAGAACCAAAACAGACCGTAGGGGCAGTTTTGTCTTTCCCCCTACCCACTACCACGTTCCCTTACAGTCCTCCACTTTCCACTTCATTCTGCGTTTTCCACTTTTCCTTCCACTCCACTTTGCCCTCATCCAAAAAAAATGCCAACTCCCCTCTACTCCTTTCCTACCCGGCAACTGCCTACTGTCGTTACTGTATCTACCCCCTTCCCTTCTACTGCCCTCCTCAGCAGCCGATGTCGCCGCCCCTACTGTCTGCTATCACCATCCTCCTTGGTCGTACCGTCCACTGTACAGCTCCAACGACCGCCGACACCATCTCCGTGGCTGATTACTTCTCACCCCTTCCGCCATTGGCCCTCTTCATTTCAAAGGTACGATTTTCGCTTCGTCCCCCTATTTATCTTCAATTTTATTTGCATTCCCTATTTCCTATTCCATTGACAAATGTATGTGTATTTGTGGCCTAATTCGTATTTCCGTTTTTCTCCTCGGCTGTATGAAAACCCATCCTCAATTTACAGTCAACTTAGCGTCACATTTTAATCCAACGGCTTTTGCCGTATAAATCAACTCAGTTGACTCAAAAATCTCCCATCCCCCTTTTTCGTTTTCCTCAACGGCTTTATGTCCGTTCAACCTCGTATTTTAGCCGTATTTACCCAATTCAGACTCCTTCACCCTCTTCACTTTGCACATACGGCCGTTGCTACACTATCTGCTCCTAGAATGTGTATAAATATTCACATAGCACCAGTATGTCACTGCACTTCCTACCTTCACTCCACCTCATTTCCTTTTTAGTTTTACAGCCATATATCTGAACATTACTACAACTGCATTCTACTGTCTCAAAATTACTGCATGTTTACTGATTTTTCCATAACTTTATGGACCGCTAGCAGCAACAGAGGAGTGACAACGAGTTACACAACGTGCACGACGCCAACAAGCTAGATAGTCTGCCATTGCAAGTAGATGGTCAGGCACGGTTGACAACCACCATCCGCAAAATTCATTCGGTAATTTTCTACTGCCCTCATTGTTTTGTTCTATCTTTTTGACAGTTGTAGTACTATGTTTTAATTCACATCAGTATAATTTAGATGTTTAAGTTGGTTGATATTGGTTTAACGGCTGCCATACGTATACATTCAGTTTGCACTATTATCTTCCACCTTTCTACCACCCAATTTTAACGAGAGTTTAAAATTACACAAAGTTGTAAATTTAGTAAGTTTAAAATTATACGTATAACATCTTCTACTTTATATTTCACTCAAACTACACATTTCATACAAACAAATTTGTTTGCCATTTTTCAATTTTAAAACTATTAATCCTTCAAAAAAAATAGTCCTTCAACCATAACATCTTCTAATATATATTTCACTGAAACTATACATTTTTCAGCTTTAATTTTTTATCTTATTTAATTCTTATAGATTCGTAAATCAGTTTCTGCAATTTGGTTTCTAATTTTCTCAATTATTTGATATAATTATGGATTTTGTAACAGAGCATTAAAGTGAATTCCTTTTATGTGGATTTCTATATTTGAACAAGCAATGAAATGCAAATTTGTGATTACAGTGTAAAATGGGTATTTAAATGTCATTCACTTTCATAAATCGTAATTTTGACCGGACTATCACAGTAAGTAATTTTCGAACCAAAATACAAGGGTTGTTTTGTAATAAAGCTTGATTATTGGTTTGCATCTACAGGATAAAGTAAAATGACATCATATGTTACTGGAATGGTTTCTCAACATACTCAAATAGTCATATATGTTTGATCATTACAGAAAAATATATTTCATCAGAAAAAACTAATAAGATCAATATTTGATATTAAAGGTGTTCTCCTGTGATTATAACTTCATACTGAAATTGATGAATAAGAATCGTATACACATCAAAAACAAAATCACTGCCCAACTCTACTAATAACTATAGTCAGACTTCTTTTCAAATTTTGATTTAAAATTCCAGATTACTTTTTTGGACGAGACCATATTAAAATGTGCCTGAGACCATATTAAAATGTGTCTACATACTGTACATTAATTACCAGGTTTTTTTCCAATCTCAAATATATCATCTAAGCATGCCTTTATTTAACCTTGAATTAAATTTAGTGGCCAGGCTAACAACTATATACACAGGTTGAAAGTTGAAACAATAAAAAATAATATTTTATTTTATTCTCAAATATATCATTTATTTCTAAACTTTGAAAAAGACGGAAGCTATATTGAATAATATCAATTACCAAGTTCAATGCAAGCATGTCTTCATATATATTCTATTTTGCTTCCCTGAATAACTTCAGTCACTGCATATAAAAAACAGTTAACGCTTTGACGAGAGTTTAAAATTCCACAAAGCTGTAAATTTAGTAAGATTCCACAATGGATAATGTATTCCTTTAAACATGAGCTCAAAATTACAGTTTTTCCAAATAAATTAATTTCCTTATTTTTAGCCTTCAGCCTTTTACAACTAAATGTTTATTTAAATTTAATCTTTATTTAAAATTGGTGGAATTTGTGCTCTGCCCTGCTTTTCTGGCTTTTAAATTCCAAAAAAATGCCCCTTTACCCATAACATCTTCTACTTTATATTTTACTCAAACTGAACATTTCATACAAACAAATTTCTTTGGTATTTTTTAACTTTAAAACTGTTAATGTCTTCATATATATTCTGTTTTCCCCACTGAATAACTTCATTTGCTGCCGGCTTCCCCTGTAATTAAAATACTTTACAAAAATATTCTTACTCCATATTTATTGCTACCCCTTCCCATTATTACACAAAAGATGAATGAACTTAAAAACTGAGGAAAAGGTTAACAGATCGGAAAAAAATAGGTTTCTTTCACTCATATTTTGGTACGGTTAAATGGGGTTGTAATAACTGTTTTCCCTCCCAACCCAGTAAGAACTTTTATGTAGTTGTTCGCATTAAACTTCTAACGTAGTAGGATAAATAGAAAATTAACATTTAACTTCCATAATTTTCTTTGTTTCTTTTTTTTCGAAATTTTTCTGTCTTCTCCGTTGGAAAATCTTACCGACTGACTTGAGCAAATTAATAAAAGAATACTATGATATAGTTTTGATGCTTACTTTTCTTTCAGCAATCTAAAGTTATTTTATTCTATCTTTTCTTCTGACATTTCAATGTTGAAAATTTAAAATGCATGTGCATTATATAATTGTGAAATCATTAAAAGAAAGTTGTACTAACTGTTCGATACTATCGGTATTACATAGAAACGGAACGGTAGCTTAAACCGTGAAATGTATACATATATATGAAATGACAAACATAGCATGAGCAATTCTGCATTACAACTCACACCTTTCAACACTCAGTTCTTTATTTACATATATATTCCACTGCGGTTACAAATTTAATCTCCGAATTTTGACGACAGTTTAAAATTCAAAAAACCTGTACACTCACTAACATTCCACAATGGATAATCTATTCCTTTAAACATACGCTCTTTTATTTACTATTACCCTTAAAAATTACAGTTGTAAAAGATAAATTAATTTCCTAATTTTAAACCTTTAAACTCTTATAGTTGAATCTTTATTTCACTTTACCGTCAATTTAATGTGTACTTAAAATTACTAGAATTTGGTTGCTCCACTGCTTTTCTGGCTTTCAAATTCCACAAAAAAACCTTTACCCATAACGACCACTAATTTCTGTTTTATCCAAACTGTACATTTATTTTTAAATTTCACAAATGTTACTGTCTTCATATATATATTGTTTTTTCCCCTGAACTTCATTCATTGCATAGAAAAACATTTACTGGATACTTGATTTTGCACATACAAAATATGAAACAGATGGACCCAGCTTCCCATTGCAATTAAAAGACTTTACAAAAATATTCTTAATCCAAATTTATTGCTTTCCGTTTCCATTGTTACCCAAAAGTTGAATGAATTAAAAAACTGCGGAAAAGGTTAACATATAAAAAAAAGTTTTCTTTCGGTAACTTTATTACATTCCTTCGTTAAAACTACTATAACATTTTTTTGCTTTTTCCTTGCCCAAACTGATTTCAACTCCCACATTTCAACACTCTGTTCTTTATTAACAAATATATTTCACTATCAGTGGAAATTTAAACTCCGGGCTATACATAAAATTCCTAAACATAATGTGAGCAAACTGTTAACTATTGATGAATATTTACCTTACATGTACGAACAAGCACAACTGTTGTCATATCAACCAAACAAACTGTTTTACTTTCCCAACAATGTAAAACCTCTGCACCCGCACATACTCCGGATGAATATGAGCTTATGTTCTTCATATTTCACACCATCATATTACTAATTAAACAGCTCATTTACAATTTTCACATTTTACAAATCCCACAAACAAGGTTTGCAGTTTTGATATGTTTACTACAACCATCAACTATTTTATTTTATATTTCAGTCCAAAATTACAGTTGTAACAAATTAATTAATTTCCTAATTTTTACCTTTACACTTTTACAAATGAAGTAGTATTTAGTTTTATTGTCAAATATGCGCACTTCTTATTACTGAAATTTCTATGGTCACCAGCTTTTCTTCCTTATGACTTCTAAAAAAAAAAATTAAACTTACTACAACTCCGCTATGCATACTGTACTCATTTAAACATAGCATCTTCTATTTGATATTTTACTTCCTACAGTATATTTTTAGAAAAGAAATTAATTTTATATTTTTTAATTTTTAAAACTTTCATACATCAGTCAATACTTAATTTTACCTTCAAAACAGTAAATGTCTTTGTATATTACTGATTTAATTTTTATTTGTCATGATTACCGTAAGAGGAATGTTTGACATGCTTATGTTGTTACCAAAGTCAATTGGACTGCTACACAATCGTTTACCTCATTTCATCATATTTTAACAATCCAAACTATGTTTCTCATTGTATTTGATTTTAAAAAAACACAGTTGGCCCATGTAAAACTGGAACTTATAGCCTACTACGTACCAGAGTTACGTCCTTTTAACAATATCTTCCTTCAATTGATGTCCGCAACTATAACATTTTTCCCTTTCAAAAAAGATGCTGAAATTTAAACTTATTACAACCATTTTACCACCTCCGGAAATTTTGTAATTGTTTACTCCCAAAAAAGAAAATTAATTCAGTATGAGTCCAAGATGGATAATGTACAAAATATACTCATTTCTCTTATCATCATAATTAGCTTTTTCCAACTAGAAGGCCAGAAAGAATATTCGTATGCGTAAATTATTGGCGTTCATCAACAAACCACTTACAAAACAACACCACACAAACATAACATCTTCGATTCGATATTTTACTATACATTTACATTTTTAAAACAGAAATGTATTCGCTACTTATTATTTTTCAAACATTTATACATCGTTCAGTACTTAATTTTACCTTCAAAAATGTAAATGTTAACCAACGTTACATTCATTTCAATAGTATTTGCCCATTTGTAAATGTTATTTGTGGATATCAAACCACAATTTTTTCCTTCTCCATATCCAAATTTATTTCAAATCACACCTTTCATTACTCGGTATGTTGATATATTACTATGAAATTACAGTTTTAAAAAAGAAATTAACTTGCTACTGTTTAATTTTTAAACTTTTATACATCATTCATTACTTAATTTTACCTTCGAAACTGTTGTTGTTTTCATATATTACTAATTTAATTTTTAATTGTCAGTACTACTTTAACAGACTATCATTACTGATTAAAAATCCGCTTTAAAATTTTAAGATGTCCAAAACTCCAAATACAATGTTTATAGTTTTGATATATTTACGCTCGAAATTGTACGCGAAACTTAAACTGTTATAATATTACTAAATACAAGGTAGTTAAACCTGCTCATTAGCTCCTTATTATATACGTCCTATTTATTTCACTTTCTGGCTCTAAAAATGACTAAAAGCTCAAGTTAGCCAATGCATACACTGTCTTATACTTCTCCCTACCATTCGCTGCCTCAACCCACCAACATATAATTTTACCCACCATTTGCTATGTCGAATGAATATATATTCCTATTTCATTATCTGTTGCACACAATTAACCCAGTTGTCCACATTATCCAGCAACAATACAAACCTTATTACTCCTACATTTCTACCCTGTTGCTACAAACCTTATTACTCCTACATTTCTACCCTGTTGCTTCACCTTCATAACTGCTACTACGCTCTTCCCCTAATGTCTATTGTATTTTGGCTTTGCCTTCACGACTTCTTCCACCTTACGTATATCACTCCCCTAATTTTTCCCTTTCATTACAACTGCAGGACATTCCTCTACCAACCCCCAAACCGTGGCAAGCCAAATAGTCAACCACTCCTCAACTTCAGCGCTAGAAGATTCAGGTATTTTTTCCCTCTTCAATCCTCATTTGTATTTCATGATAGTAGATGCACATATAACATTTGTTGCTACTCCTACTGCAGCCACAGTTATCTCTCTTCCCCAACAAAAACCTCTAAATAGATCTGCCATTCTGACGCGTTATAACCGCGGTCGGAATTTTACTGCCCCCCAATCTTTCGTCCGCCATATCCTACCTCAACCCTCTTACTACAGACACTGTAACAAAATTATTTTCCCGCGAACCAACTGGGAATTGTTGCTCCGGTGGTAAAATTAACATTCACTATCCTGCACCACCTCCTGAGCTTTTTACTTTATACACTGAAGGTACTAAACGAGGGTCACATTTTCAAACCAACATTAGATCTTATAACAATGCTTTTGCATTCACGTCTACGGGGGCTAACATCGATCAACACTTAGCTTCCACTCGTAACGGAAATAACTCCTACCGTGCACAAGGTTCCATCTACTACAGCATCAGAAGTGTTCTCCCTATGCCTGGCAGTAGACCCAGATACCTCCAGCTGTTCATCTATGATACTGATCATGAGATTGAGAATCGACAACAGGATAGTGCAGTATTAAGACCAGATATCCTGCAAACGTTGCAACAAATTTTAGATTTTTACAATCCTTATGTCCATGTGTTGAGACTGTTGGGGCAACGTACTGATTTATAGGATTGCAGATTGATAATAAAAGAACTTATCGTTGATCATCATTTCCACCAACTACCCACTGCATCACAAAGAGCGGGTATCGTTGTAGGAGACGATAACTCAGACAATTCAACCAATAGGGATATTATAGTTGAAACAAGATCAGGAACCCTACAACGAGTTGTAGATACAACAGGATTTTATGATCCACTACAATATCCACTTCTTCTCCCTCGCGGTGAACAAGGATGGGATCTAAACATCCACAATAATGGAGAAAACCAAATCAGTTATAGAGCCTACTACTCCCATCTGTTACAGGTACCTACTCCCCTTTTTTGTACGTATACAACTTTTCTTCCCATATCTCACATACATTTACTCTCCCCTGTACCCTCCACACTTACCGCTTTGTACACATCATAGGTACGACCTATGGACCAGCCTCTTCTACTGCTCAGTGGTCGCCTTCTCCAATAGTTTGTTGTTGATACTTACGTCAAAATTGAAACTATGCGGCTATGGTATCTTCGAGACCACCAAGATACTATTAGATTCGACTTATATCAGGGTTTACAAGATGCTCTAGCCAGTGGAGAGACAACTGCCAGTACATACTTTCCCTTCTAACCATTTTGCGCTATTGAAAATATAACCTACGGTCTTAAATTTTGTATGTACCTGTGCTATTTGTAGGAAATGTTGGAGTTAGAAAGGTCCTTCCATCTTCTCATATTAGTAGTCCACATGACATGCATCAATGGTACCAAGACGCAATGACAATAGTACGAAGGTATGGAAAACCCGACTTATTTATTACTATAACATGTAATCCTAATTGGATAGAGATTACACAAGAGCTACTTCCCTTTCAACAACCATATAATCGCCCTGATGTAACTACTCGAGTTTTCCATGCAAAATTGGAACAGCTTAAAATTGATTTATTTGATAAACATGTCTTAGGTAAAGTCATTGCATAAGTTCATGTCATAGAGTTTCAGAAAAGGGGATTGCCACACGCTCATATCTTACTTATTCTTGCAGAAACTGATAAACTTTATACTCTTGACGATTACCATACTATGGTTAGGGCAGAAATTCCAAATATTGAATTAGAACCAGATTTGTACACATTATTACTAAACATATGATTCATCATCCATGCGGTAGTTTCAACCCTAATGCCGTATGCATGCGAGATGGAATATGTAAGAAGAGATTTCCTAAACCCTTCGCGGCATCAACTTTACAAGGAACTGATTCATACCCCATTTATAGACAACGTGATATTCGGATACAGGATCAAACAACTTCTATGGCAGTTGACAATCGGTGGGTCGTTCCGTATAACCCTTATTTACTTCTAACATATGACTGTCATATAAACGTTGAAATTTGTTCCAGTATTAAATCTGTCAAATATCTGTATAAATATGTTTACAAAGGATCAGATCGTGTATCCGTAGGCCTATCTTCTTCATCAAACACCATCGATGAAATTTCCGAATTTGTTAACGCAAGATGGATTTGTGAACTAGAGTCCCTATGGATGATATTTAAGTTCCAACTTAGTAGCATGTCTCCGTCTGTAATAGGGCTACAATTACATCTACCTAACATGCAACAACTTCAATTTAACGCGGATGAAACCTTACACTCTATTCTGACCGACCAACGTAGAACTAAAACTATGCTTACAGAATTATTCCACCACAATTTAACGAACGAGGAGGCACGCCAGTACCTTTACCATGAATTCCCTGAAAAGTATTGGTGGAACTATGAACAAAAAGAATGTGTACATAGACGTATTAACCGTAAAGTAATTGGTCGGCTATACACCGTACAACCCACCGAAGGTGATCGCTACTATTTACGTTTTTTACTAAATCATATTCCAGGCCCATTTTCTTTCACACATTTACTTACAGTCCACGGAAATGTTTACAGTACATTCAAAGAAGCAGCCGAACATCAAGGACTGCTGGAAAATGATAACAGTATTAAGGATTGTTTAACTGATGCTTCGAACACCCATATGCCTACTGCTTTAAGGCGATTATTTGTTACCGTTTTAGTATACCGTGAACCATGAGGTGTACGTGAATTATGGGAGGAATTTTGGCCTTCTCTCACTGAAGATTACCTGTCCGCGTCTTCTGCCACACTCCCAGCTTCGTATTTAATTGGTCGATGTCTCTCTGATATTAACAACCTTCCAAAACAGTATAATATAACCATATTTGATTATGATTTACCACATAACTCCCTACATTCGGCTGAGGAGCACAATGTTCCCCACTTATTTTAGAAGAGCAGTCAATACAAATACCATTAGCAAATTTACAAGCAATAAATAATTTAACCACTGAACAAAAGGAAGCGTTTGATATGATAATGCTTTCGGTAGATTCGAAAACCAGCTCCATTTATTTCATCGACAGTCCTGGAGGGACAGTAAAAACTTTTCTGTATAAAGCAATTTTAGCTCATCTTCGAAACCGAGGTGTTATTGCAATTGCAACCGCCACTTCCGGAATAGCTTCTATTGCATTGCCCGGTGGTAGAACAGCACACTCATGATTTAAAATCCCAATTAACTTAGACCCTTCCTCCACATGCCATATTAGTAAACAATCTGATACTGCAAAATTTTTATCCGCGACAACTGTTCTGCTATGGGACGAAGCAACCATGGCTCACCGCCACGCATTCGAGGCTTTTGACAGAACATTATGAGACTTGACTAAAGTGGATGTTCCATTCATTTGAAAAATTGTTATCTTAGGCGGTGATTTTCGGCAAGTTTTACCTGTTGTTCCGGGATGGACTAGAGCTTAAACAACTGACGCATGTATAGTTCGGTCATATTTGTGGTCAACTATTACGGTATTTCATCTAACTCAAAATATGAGGGCCCAGACTGACCAACCCTATGCTGATTTTTTTTTGTGCATTGGAAATGGTACTGAACCCACCATAGAAGAAGACATGATCAAACTACCACCGGATATTGTCATACCGTGGGATGGTACAAGTTTGTTATACTCTTTGATAAGTGAAATCTTCCCCACATTAACTGATAATTTTCGCAATACAAACTACATACTAAAAAGGGCAATTTTATCACCAACAAATGAAACAGCGGATGAAATTAATAACATGATAATAAAAAAATTCCCCGGTGAAGAACATGTTTATTACTCTTTTGACAGAGTAGAAGATGACACGTCTAACTTATATCAGAGTGAGTTCTTGAACTCACTTAAACCAGGTGGTATGCCACCACATAAATTAACTCTTAAAGAAGGATCGCCAATAATGTTACTCCGCAACATTGATCTACGAATTGGACTATGTAATGGGATGAGACTACTCTGTCGTGTCTTCCGTCCAACCCTTATAGACGCTGAAATTTCTTTCGGTCAATTCCAAGGTACACGGGTATTTATTCTACGTATACCATTAAAGCCTTCTGAGAACATAAACCTACCATTTAACCTTATCCGTAAACAATTCCCTGTTCGCCTAGCGTTCGCTTTAACAATTAACAAATCACAAGGACAAACCATCCCGCTTGTTGGAATTTATCTTCCCAACCACGTTTTCAGTCACGACCAACTTTACGTCGCTTTATCCCAAGGAATTTCGAGCACCACAACAAAAATTTTGGTTCAAAATGGAAAACTACATTGTAAAAGAGGAACACATACCCAAAATGTTGTTTATAAGGATGTTTTGTTCACGTGCTCTCAAATTATGAACATCTCCTCCACACAACTTAACTAACCCACTTTCCACCCTTTCGCACAGTTACTCTCCACTTCACACTGCCCACTTCTTCCTATCCCCCTGCTTTACTTCTCCGAATACATAAAAACATCCTCCAATTTTCCAAACCTCTTAATCAGTTTACATTGCATTGCATATATTAGGTCCTTATCCTACATTCCATGTACTAGGTCTGTATACTGCACTGCATGTACCACAACCTCCAACACACTGCCTATTCTATTTATCATGCTTTTACGTTGCAACATCAACAAATAAGCAACCGGTCTATACCACCGACTAGTCCTCTTTTCTTACTATCATATCACTCCACCTCTTTTTTTTTAAATAAACTGTGATGTGAGTTTATCATAAAAAAAGGATTTCCAGCTGTTCAACTGCTGTTCTATTTTTTTTAAATTACTTTATTTATTTTTCTTTTCCGCACAACGAACCGCTGTTGATTTATTTTGGAATGTGCAACTGCAATTCACGGTCTGAGATCGAGCGAGGCAGGTACTTGCTCCACTCAATTTATTGATGGAAGCGATCAGTTATGGCATTTACACATTTATCCTCCAACATCAACATTGTTGTACTACCCAAACTTTACCATACTGTTCTCAACTCAATTTGCGAAAAGAAACCGTAAGCGCTGAAACTGGCAGACTTTAACTTTTTCATAATATCCACGTACTCTTCTTCTAATACTATCTTCTACGTGTTATCTGTTTTGCAGGCATGAGTTAGCAGGCCTTCTATGTGGACAGTTTGGTTTATTACAAATACAAAGGAAGAAACAAAATGTGCGGTCGAAGCATACTTCGCCTTTTAGCAACAGGCCTACTTCACCAACAGTTCACACGATGACAGCACTCATATCACACTACGTATATCTCCTTTTTCGTCCCCTGTATTATCTTCTTCAATGTCAAGTCATGTCAGTCTATTCCAATTTTTAGTTATCAGCAAACATAAAAGCTCTGTTTCACTATGTATGTGCCGTACTATTTCTACCCTTTTAGTTAACCAACATTGCAGACGTGATTACAATGCTTTCTGACAAAATTTAATACCTGCTTTATGACTGCTTCTCTGCCATGTATAAACTATCATCTGATATTAATTAACACTTTGTCCTTATTTATTCCAACATGGTTAGCTCCTTACGCACTATCTCCCTGCTAAATCATGCACAACCACTAAACCGTACACAACAGTTCAATACACTGCACACGCACACCGCAATTCAAATTACTTGACCACACACAAATGAACGGCAAAAATACTTCTTCCTATAAACACACTGGCTAGCTTTAGCATTATTGAACAGTTAAACTACATTGGACAACAAAAATTCTTTTGTACACTCATAGAGGCCAGTGTGCGCAGTAGTTAACATTTATACTACACTGTTCATCAAGACAACGTATTGATTTGTGCACGCACCAAAGTGAAATCTGTATGTGCAAATATTTTAAAAAAATATGTCCAAATTCCGGTAATACTGCAAATATAAAATTAAAAACAACACCGTACCCCATTATATAACTGTGCAGTTACCTACCACATCATATTAAATTTACACCCAGATAAGATGATAAACGATAAAAAAAATGTGCAATCTGTTGTAGAGACAGATTTTACACCATTGAACTTTTCAGGAGTTGATTCGATTTGAAGAAGTACATTAAAGTTGGCAACAGTCTACAATATGGAAAATTTGTTAAATTGTAAGAAGAACACATCAGCAATTAAGTTTATTTTTTTCAATGAAAAAGTGTACGAAATATTACTACGATGTTGAAAATGAAAGTAGAAAAGTCCATTGCTCTGACAATTTACAACGGACCGCTACCTACTAATCGTTCAACTTGCACTTTGTATATTATTCAGTTTGTAAGCTTTCGCCCACTTTTATGCTGTTCTTTGCTGATTGGAATTCTCTGACTTTTGAGAATAGCATTGATAGCTTGGCCATTTTCAAATAGTTAATATACTTTGAATACAGTTTATTTCATGTGTACGTTGTAACCTTTTATACACTTCTGCATATGGTTCACTTCTGATGCACAGTTTATTTATACACTTAAACTTAATATAATAATATTTTATACATATATTTTATTCAATTGAGATATAATTTAGATTTTAGGTTGCATATTGCGCTAGAGAAGACTTTACTAAAGACGGACAGTTTAACTCTTTACTTACGCAATTTTTACTACTGGTACGTCCAACTTTCACACACAGCTTGGTTTATTTCACAACAACAGTACTGCCATCCGCACACAAATATCTACAACGCATGTTGTTCTACAGCATTTTTTCCCTCCCAGTCTGCGATTTGCTTTCCCTACCCATTGACGTGTTTTCCTCACATCTATTTCAGCTGTATCCCCATGCGACCAAGTAAACCAAGCTGCCGCATAATACCGATTCAACTCTTCCACTAACTAACTGCTTCCCTCATGTGTTCTCCTCTGCCATTTACCACCTCACATCCCCACCCACTTATAAACTCTTCAACATCCTACACTTTTACTCTCTGCTTCATACAACCAACTCCCTTAATGAAAAAGGTAATTCCTCAACTTGCATTCCCTCTCCGTCTTCTTTTTCTCCACTTTTATTTCACTCAACTACATACTATTTCTTTGTTTTCACACAATGCCACATCAGAATGTATGTTTTATTACCTGCAACTTTGCCCTTTCTATTACGCATTACAACTATCTGATAACCGACTCTTACTTCTGACACTTACCAACATCACACTGATAGCTACTACCACCCCAACTACATAATCTACGGGTACTAAACTTTTACAAATGCATCCTTTCACTGTCCGTAGAGTCCGCATGTCCACAATTTTAGTTCACAGTTTAAAAAAATTACCATAACTCCCTACGCAGTTTACGAATAAAACTGTACACTGTTGTTGAAATTTTTTTGTCCTATTTCATTTCCTTCAAACTCACTAACGACTTCCTCCAATGCAGACCAAATGTTCAACCGCCAATCAGGAGAGTGCAACAAGCCTTTCCAAAAAATAAAATGCAAATGCACCCTTTCATCGAAGCTTCTTCGATCTCTTCCTACCGAAATAACGGATGCTTCTGCTGTCTTATCGCCGCCTCCTGCTCCACAGGACGATTTGGACAATGGTAGCAACGCAAACCGCCTACTATGTCTTCCATCCTACGTAGCAACACATCAACTTACAAGAAGCGTCTGCATTTTCAGACCAACTGCAAAACCTTATCGAGCATCAACCCGATGCACCCTATCCAACACACGGTAATTGGGATGCTTTCTTCACCTCCGGAGTGGTATGCTACACATACACACCTATACTTCAACACATCTGCATATTTGTACATAGATGTATGAATCTTCTAACTTCCAACCCCTTTTACCTTCTCCTACAGATCGAAGAGTGTGATAGAGCTGTTGAGCGCTATCTTGCAGAGCGTTCGCATAAGTGATTAGTCTATGTGTAACTACAACAATTGCTCAATTTTGTGTTCTACTTTGTATTTTCTCCATTTGTAATTGCCAATAAAATAGCTGTTACAACTGCTACGCCTTATGCAATGTACTAATCTACATAATTTGATTTCACTCTACGCACTTCTTTAATTGTACGACTCCTTATTTTCTGTCATAACTGCACCAACCAGTTATCTGCTCTACCAACTTCACTACATTATCATTTCCACATGCTCTATCTCCGATTATTTGCTGCTACTTACCATTATATTCAAACTGCTCTATTAATGGAATAATTACCCCTTACATATTCAACCTCTGTTCCCTATTTACCACGTACACATACGGCTTAATTGGTATTTAAACGCAATGCGTGCTATGCATAACAGTACTCATCCGTACTCACATAAACAGTATTTCACTTACACCACCTCCGTTACGCGGTTGCGATATTTAAACCTATAAATACAGAGCCATATACATACTTAACCACTGTGACCAACCTGTACAACTCGGTACGTTACTTAGAAATAGCATTATTTCTCCTCCTAATAACTCACCATTCTCTTCATCCCCTGCTACTACGACAACAAACATCTTTTTCCCTCCCAAACACAAGCGTCAGTTGGATCTACAGAATACATAAACGTACACCAAAAATGTGATCATCCGGTTCCTCCTTCTACGTCAACCAACAAACATTTCGGCTACTATTTTCCACCCCTATATAGTCCATCCTGCCCAATTTATTACACTTTTACTGCTTCAACAAAACTTCATAACTTTACGCATATATGATTCCCCCTCCATACTAACAAACCTGTCATGATGCCACCTTACTTTCGCACGCACGGTTTTCATGGTCACGTGCATAGCACATGCATGCGTACTTGTATACATAGTATATAAAAATTTTATGAACCACACACACATATATATAATAATAAAATAATTTTTTTAAATTTATATATATTCATAAACATATTTATAATATATATATTAATTAACAAAATAATTTTTTTATAATAATTCCAGATCGTATGTACAACACCTTATAATTTTCTTATTAGTTTTTATTACTTTAAAATATATATTAATTGATTATTCACTCGAAAATAGATAAATATTAATAAAAAATGTTTTCAAAACATTTTATTCAAATTTTAAATTTCCAGAAAATCCTATATGATAAAGCTTGAAAAACAATTCCATGATTTTTTCGATCATAATTTATTTTTTATTAATGTATTGTTTTTCGACCATTTATTACCATAATTTTCAAAAATAGCAAAGTTAAATTTTCAATTTTCTTTTTTTGGCTGAGAGTTTATGATTAAATAATTTTCTAAAATTTAAAAAATAATTTTTGAAACATATTTTATTCCATATGATTTATTTAGATAGTATTTGATTTAAATAATATTAAATAATAATAAATTATAATTTTTTTATTTTATAACTATTAAAAATTATTATTGCTATAAATTCTTGTATAAAATTATATGATCAATTATTACCTTAGAATGATATTATAATCGAATATAAACTATATATGTATAATTAAATGATATATATATATATATGCATGTACGTATGTACGTATGTATGTATGTATGTATGTATGTATGTATGGATGTATGTATAAATTAACAAAAAATAATTATTATATATAAAATATTCGACTGTACATATCTAACATATATATATATACACATACATATATATATATATATAGTTTTTTATACATAAATACGTATATATAACTAATCTTGCTTATGACAACATTAGTACATATAAGAATCGTCACCTAACAAACATTATAATAATAATATTGTATATACTGAGTACTATTCAGGTATAAACTCTAATTCAGTGAAAAAATAGCTAAAACCAATGCCTTGAAGCACACCTTGTAATGATTGAACTATCTCTCCATTGAAAGCTTTTCGATTCGACGGACTACGATCTTTGAACCGTTGACCTTTGATTATCGGATAGTTAATTGATTTGAGCTTGATATGAAAGGGTGACTTAGGAATGAAGTCAGCCAGCAATGGAAGGAGTGGCAGCAAAAAGTTATTTGCAATTATGGTTAGAGGTGTTTAAATAGTGGATGGAAGAGAGATAATAGTGGATCACATCTCATACCAGTTCTCCCTTAATCCGAGCCATCCAAAAACCAACAACTCTACCCTAATTGACCCTCCCATTATCTCCCTATTTCAGCCAAAAATTATACCCATCATGATGAGCCAAGATCCCATTTAAGCCCATAAAAAATACTATTTAATTAAATCTAATTTAATCGCTTATCGATATCGTATATCGATTAATATATTTATAACTATTATAAATATATTTAATAATATAGATTCCTTAAATCATAATCAAATTTTATAATTAATATTTCATAAATATTAATTAATTTATAACAATTACAATCTAATTAGATCGTTTGGTTAAAGGAGAATTCATTATTTCGGTTGTGTGACTCGTTGGGTGTAAATTTGGTCAGTGATTAATATCAAACTATTCGAATATTAAAGTTCATGCATCACTTAGCAAGTGATGCGACATTTTAGCCAAATTTTTCGCTAACTTGATTTCGGTAAAATCCAATTTTATTTAGTTAAGCGTTACGCAGTCGTGACATTTATTTACACTAATTCTCTTCCTCAAACTATATAACTTTGGACTTATAAAATTTGGTAATGGTCAAAATTCCAATATAGTTTAGATTTAACTCTACAGTCTAAAACACAAAGTCCTTGGTTCAATAATAACAATTATTATTAACCGCACTACTTTCGCTACTACTTTCGCCAGATATTTTGACTTTGAGTTGACTTAATTTGATCATGATACTAACCCCATATAACCGAGGAGACAAATCCTCTCTTAAATAGTGCCTAACTTCCAATATTTCCACTCGACCCAACTACAGTCACTCGACACTATGCCTTGATTTGACTGTAATCAAAGTAGAGCTTTAATATTAAAGATCAATAGTATTCTCAACTCGAGAGTACTATGTAAATCAATCACATCGATATTTTCTATTTGACCTTAATTATATAACCAGTAGAAAACTATCGATTGAGTCGTTCTACAATTATCTAATAAATATCAGTGCGTAACCTCTAGGTGCCCTCAGGAATCCTTAGTGATACAGTGACTACCATTTGGAGAGCATTATGTACTCTAGTCTTAACGGATACATCGATATCCAGTCCCGATGCGCCTTGTCTAGGAACATTTAAAAATGATGAGTTCTATATTATTGTGATACAATACTCGTGATTACAACTGTTTGTAATTACTATCACAAACACACCATTTATGGTTTTTCTATTAAATGTATTTTAGTTAAGAAATTAATTATTTATAACACATTATAACAAATATATAATAGAAAGAAAACACCTTTATTAAAAACAAGAATTGATTATAGAGTTAATTAATTTACAACAAATTATAAAATTTCCCTTAGGGCATACCCCTAACTATATCAATCTCCCACTTGCACTTGAGGCCAATTATGGAATCTCAATCCCATCCCTTCAATCAGCTTCTCGAGAGCCGACTAAGCTAGACCCTTTGTGAATGGATCTCTTCAATCTGCTATGTTGTCCTTGGCATCCACCCTTTGAATCACGACTTCTTCCTTCTCAATGAATTCTCTAATCAGATGGAATTTTCAAAGAATGTGTCATGACTTCTTGTGTACACTTGGCTCCTTTGTAATCTATACCCTGCATTGTTGTCATAGAATAATGCCATATGATTCTCGGTACCAGTAATCACTCCGAGCTCACTCAAAAAGTTTCACATCAAACTGCCTCTTTTGCTGCTTCATTGAAGGCGATGTACTCGGTCTCCATCGTGGAACCGACAACTGTTTCTTGCTTGGACCTTTTTTAATTAACGGCTCCGTCCTTGAGCGTAAATACATTACTGGATACTGATTTACTATCATCTATATCACTTTGAAACATCGAATCTGTATACCCCCTTCATTAGGAGGTCTCCATTCCTGTATATGAGGAATAAGTCCTTGGTATTTCTCAAATATTTAAGTATACATTTACAACCGTCCAATGATTTCTTTAGGGATTAGACTGGTACTGACTTACACATCCTGATGCGTATGCCACATCCGATCTAGTACATAGCATAACGTATATCATGGATCCTATGGCTGAAGCATAGGGGGTCCTCTACATATGCTCTTTCTCTACATCTGTATGAGAAGCATCTTTCTTAGAGAGGACGATTTCAGACTGCGTTGAAACATTTCCATGCTTGGAATTCTCCATATTGAACCTTTTCAATATGGTATCCATGTTCAATATGGTATCTATATACAGGGATTGCCATAATCCCAACTGCCTCTTAGATCCATCTCTATAGATCTTTATACTAAGTATATAGGTTGCTTTTCCCAAATCCTTCATGGAGAAGTTCTTGGAAAGCCAAGCTTTCACTAATTGCAACAATGAAATGTCATTGTTAATCAATAATAGATCATCCACGTAAAGTACTAAGAATACGATAACATTGCCCTGTTCCTTTCTATATATGAATGCTTCCTCCGTGTTCTGATAAAAACCAAACTGTTTAATTACTTTATCAAAATACTTGTTCCAACTCCTTAAAGCATGTTTAAGTCCATAAATGGACTTTAACAACTTGTAATCCTTGTCCTCACCTCCACTGACCACAAAACCCTTGGGCTGCGACATATAAATGGTTTCTTCTAAATCACCATTTATAAACGTCGTCGTTAAATCCATTTGCCATATTTCATAATCATATAATGTTGTGATGGCTAGCATAATCCGTTGCATCTACCATAGATCCATCAACAACTTGGAGTCTCATCTCTCCTTTTATCACGCGATGCCAGTTCCTAAGTCCCTTTAACGAATTGCATATATGAGTACCAGATCCAATATCTAATTTTATTGATTACAAAACAATTTCGAATAATAAATATACCTGATGGAGCCGTAGAACCATTCTACTTCCTTTCCTTAACAATCTTCAAGTAGTCAGGACAGTTCCTTTTCCAGTGACCTTTCTTGTGGCAGTAAGGACATTCACCCTTGTCATCGGTCTTCCTACATTTCTTTTTCCTACCTTCACTTTCCTCTTCTTCTTCAAACTATTCAAAGATAAAGCATCACCCTAAACAGCTAGTACAACCCCTTGATCCGTAGATTGTGAATTGACCGACCTCAACATACTGAGGAGCTCTATGTGGTTCACATTCAATTGGTTAATATTATGATTCAGTATGAACTATTTATATTGAGAAGTAAGTGAACCAAGGATCAAGTCTACTTGTAGTTCGTTTCTTATCTATACGTCAAACTACAAAAGCCTATCAGTATAGCTCTTCACCATCGGTATGTAGTCAACCACTTTCTGCCTTTTGGTCATTTTGGTATTGGATAGCTTCTCCATAAGCTCGTACTTTGAGGAATATGACTGTTCACCAAGCAGTGCCTTGAGACTATCAAAAATCTCATGGAAAGACATATTTTCATGCTACCTTTGTAAGGGCTTGTCTAACGTAAACAGTAGAAAATTTTGGGCAATCTCTAGGTATGACACCCATTTCTTATAAGCAAGTCGTAGTTCGAGGTCCACAACATCAAAATGTTATTCTTTGGGTTCGCATATAATAGTAGTCCAAAAGCGCTCATAAGTCAACATTGTTTTAATTGCTCTTAGCCAGTCGGTATAGTTAGGTCCAATAAGCTTGTCGGTTTCAGAAAACAGTTTTGGAGTTGTCATTTTCTACAAGTTTAAGTGGTAGATTATTATGACAAATCATAGTAGATGTTCTTATAGTATTAGTAAGGTTAAACTTTATGTTTCATTCTACTAATAAGCTCTCACTAGTTTTTTATGTTTCGTCAAACCCCAAGTCAAAACATAGAAGTCCTTCGACTTCACTAATAAGTGCTAGGATTCATATGTCTTGGAATTCTGACCTTGAGGAAAACTCAACAAATCATACTTTCACATATGATGGATAACTCCTTATCATTTGTATCGTATACAAATCCTAACCCATGGTACCTTGTCCTAATCCTGCCTTTACCTTAAGGATAACTCATCAAATAAAGTAGGATTATTCACTCAAACCTACCATTTTGCGACGGCCTAAGTATAATGCACATACCTTGGGGAAAGCTCAACAAATATGTGCAGTTATCTTTCCTCTTTCTGGTCAATATATTAATAGTGCTACACGTAACATCCTTAGCTTGGGGAAAGATCAACAATTAAAGAATATGCAAGTAATCTATTAATATAAAATGGTAGAGGACAACATTATTTTGAACATTCATAATCTTCACTGTATATAATATTGAGTGATATTGACTTATTGAATAATATAATTCCTATGAATTACTCTCGTGATTCAAGTGCAAACACATCAAAAATCATGGTATATGTACATTTACGTATGTATTTTTTCCTTAAGTCTATTTGGGTTTCCTTAATGTTCCACCTTTAGTATACATTCATATTATATAAGTTTTATTATTAATTATATAATAGCCTTATACATAATATTATTATTATCCACATTATTTCCAAAGGGAGTATGATATCAAATTGATGAATCTAAAGTTGGGATTTCGAGGAAATATATGATAAGTAGAAGGAATATCAAACTTCATTATAAGAACGAATGTTAAGGCCTTTATAATGACAACCATTATAAAGCATATTAAGGTAACATGAAGGTGTCAAATGTCACTACTAATATCGATGCCGAAAACATGCGACATGCCGACATAGTCATAACATTGCATCAATAGCTAATGTCGAAAGTACGGAAATAACCAATGCTGATAGTATGAAGATGGATTAGTGCCAAAAGTATACAATGTCGCGCCTCGTCAATAAAGAATCATCTACAATGCCCATGTCGTTAATAAAGTAAAGGTCATCGAATGTTGTCAATGCAGCATACTTATGAAGTTGAATGAATGATGATGTATATCATCAAGATAGCAACAACGTTGGAGACCGCTATATTGAAAGCCATCAATCCTATAGTGACATGGTTTGTCAACCATGCCACACCCCGTGATGCCATAAGAATTAATGGAGCACTTCTTCTGTATAGCCAGAGGAACCAGTGCCACTCCGGATTAATACCACGTCTCTACAATGTCGCCTTATTCTATTGTCATCCTTCAAAGCAATACCATCTCCTATCAATACTGCTTGTCATCAGTGTCGTCTTTTATTAATGCCGCTTATCATTAATGTCGCCTATTATTAATGCCTTTTATGATTAATACCGTCTATTATCAATGCTGCTTGTTATCAAAGCCGCCTGTTACCAATGCCGCTCATTTCCAATATCGCTACTTATCAATGTTGCCGCTTATTGATGTCATTTCATAGTAATGCCGTATCAACTTTCAAAGAAGGGCACATATCCTCAATAGAATGTTGATATTGAATGCCATCAATGAAGACTATCAAGCAGGATGGATGCTAAGCACCAAAGTTCACCATTGAGCAAGTGGATGCTGAAGTATGATGCTATGCACCATCAACATGGATAATGCTAGGGATCAAGCTTGCCATATGGACACATGGCAGCTATGTTGCATCCCTCAACTCCTATAAATACGCACTAATGGGCATGTAGATGGAGCCGATCATTCTTTCCTCAACTTCTTACATTTTAAACTTTGTAACCCTAAATTATTTTTGGGATTTAGTGTCGATCGTACCTTTTGCATATAGGACCTTGTACATTCAACTATTACATGGAATATGAATATTATGACTTGCTTTGAGTTCTAAAGCATTTGTGATGTTAATCATAGCTTACTTCAAATTCCAAAAGCACTCTTATTCTTGATTTCTATTTGCATTAGATTAGCTATATAGATTGACTCCAAGATTACATGACTTCAACATGATCATGCTTATAACATCATCACAGACTTGAACATGGTTAGCATAATTTCCCAAACCCTTAATCAACCAAGTGTCATTTTTGCCAACACTCGTTGAGGTTTATAAGGGATATCCAAGCCTTCTTTTAACCAAACTTCTCTTCTCATGCAACCTTTAGGCATTGATGAAAAAATCCATTAACATTTTGATGCTAGAAGGAGGGCTCGAAGCTCCAATTCCTTATAATTATCTCCATAAATTGACATCATAAAGTTCTTTTGTTTCAGGGAAAATGGTAAGAGCCAGAAGAAATAATAACATCCCAAATAAAGAAGTCACATAACAAATGACTTTGGAAGACAATATCATCTTGAAATTCAATATAAAGAATATAGAGGTTGGACAACCTTCGACTTAAATAGAGCTCGCAAGTGGTGAGGCCAAGCCTTTGGAAGAAGGGGATAAAGCGGAATCTCCAAGTAAAACCCAAGATGGGAAACCAAAAATATATTCTCCAAGATCACAAACAAAAGAAAGCAACAAGGATTAAATGAGTCGACAAAACGAAAATCAAGAAAGTCAAGCAGGAAGGTACCTTGAACAATCAAATAGCTTAATCTCACGTAGAGAGTATAAGCCCTACAAGAGGAACTCTTATAATGATGAAACCTACCAAAGGGACATTCCCTATCAAATGACAAAAGATATACTTAAGGAGATAGTAACCTTTAACCTAAGGAAAAATAATAGCTTTCGAAAAGCTCCTTTTACAGAAGAAATAATGGCTATTAGAATTCTGCCTCATGTTAAAATTCCTTCACTAAAGTATGATGGGACTACTGCTCCGGATGATCACCTTTTAGCTTTGAAAGTAAAATGGATTTGTATAACATCACTGGGGTAGCTCATTGTAAACTCTTCCCTGTAACTTTTCATGGAGCAGCTGCCAAATGGTATACGCATTACAAGGAAAAGACCATCTACTCTTGAGACCAATTTTCTTACGAATTCTCAATGTAGTATTACATATATGAGGACCCAACTTTAGACTCCAGTATGTTAGCTAATATCAAGCAAAGGCCAGGGGAATTGCTTAGTGAATACCTAAAGAGATTTAATACAGAAGCATTAAGAGCAAAAAATGTGACTGATAGATAAAAGCTAATGGCAGATCATTCAGGACTAATTGAGCAGACTCCTTTTCTGAATGAACTTTATATTCATGGATGTAAGGATCTACAACACTTCCATTTCCGGGCTGAGAAATTCATTCATATGGACAAGTTGTACCATGCCAAGAAGAAATATTAATGAAACAAAAAGTAGAAAAGTTCAGCTTCAATCATCCCAACAAAAGGCCAAAAGGGGATGAAAATAAAAGAGAGAGTCGGAAGGAGATTTTCGAATCCAATTATATCGACTTAAACAAACCCCTTTCTCACATTTTTGCCATGGCAAAAGATGATGAAAATTTCGCTATTTCTTACAAAATGCGTAGTCATCTTGAACCAAATATAGGAAGAGGTTATTGTGCCAACCATAAAATCAGTGGGCATGAGACTGACAAATGCCGCATCTTGGCAGCAATAATTCAAAATATGATCAAATAAGGATTTCTAAAGGAATTCATTAAGGAAACTTAAAAGATTTCTTGCTCTAAAGAGAATAGTCCAAGCACCTAAAACCTAACTTTTCCAATAAGAGAAAAGTAGCTTTTGCAACTTCAAACTCAGATTAGTCAGACTATGGATTTTTTTGGCAGTTTCCCACAGTGGATCAACTCTGCTCATCAAAATTCCTAATTTGATTAGCACTTAAAATTCATCATGTGCTAACCCAAAATTCGAGTTTCTTTACAAGTTAAAACAAAGACCAATCTACTATGAATAACATCCAGGAGGTTTTGGATTTTCTTGTCAAAGCATAGCAGATTTCTAGTTTTCCATAAAAGAGGATAGTTCAAATATCCAAGATAAAATAACTCTCTACGTCAAGACCCAAATTTATGTAGTATAAAGGGTTAATTTATAGTATTCGGAATCCTAGTGAACCCTCCGGCACAAGCCGATCTCCGAAAAAGAGGTAAATACTCAAAACCCTCCTAAAAGAAGGGATTCTTAAAGAAAAGCATGTTCTTGTCTGCAAAGTGTAAAAGTTCATGAATTATGACTTTTTAGACTTACAAACAAGACATTCATTTTTGCTAAGCAAAACCTGAAGTAGTGCAATTATGCATATCATATAAAGGTGAAGTAATATGTACCAACCTTATTTTTCAACAAGCAATTTTATTGCAAAAGTTTTACCAAACACATCTTTGAGAAAAATATTTCCAAAAATCAAAAATAATTTTTAATAGTTACCCTATAGATTAGGGAAAGCATATATTTATCTGTTTCAAGAAAGATAAATAAAATCTTTGAAAAATATTACTTAGCATCGGTATATGCACATAAAAGGTTTTGAATTAGCATGTGCTGACAAATGTATTTTCAAAGCTTTAAGAAATTATTGAAAAGGAAAAACCTATACATATTTTCCAAAGAAAAGTTTTTGGAACTACTAGGGCCCATTAGCGCCGCTAAAATTCTAATTAGAAGAGCCTATTCTCGATTAAAGGGTTATTGGTTCATGAATCATGATCACTCAGTCTCTTATTTGAGATTTGCATTTCTATTATGAGCCTGGCTCAAAAATCTATTATCCCGCCTTTTGCAAGGTCGTGACACCAAGAATTTGACTAGAAACCAAGGACAGTTCGTCTTGGAGATCGGTTATACATAGGTTCACTATGGATACTGGTAAAAATTTCCAGAGTCTGGATCGAGCTAAAATTGATATGACATGACAAATAAAGCTACGAGAGCCAACGTTCCAAATTTCAAGTCAATCGGAGTTCGTATGCTCAAGATATTAATCGATCACGGTTGAGAAATCCAACTCTATTCGTATCCATCCAATTTCGTATCATCCCCCAAGAGAGGTTCAGTTCGTATCCATTGCCTACTGACTTCCTTCGTATCCATAAAATGAAGCTACTTCGTATCCATCATGTAAACAACACTTCGTATCCATCAACAAATGCTTATTTCATATCGGTCTCCCTCCATCCATATCGTATCGATCTCCCGCCATCGATACGAACAGCAACAACCACCAATCGATACGAAGAAAGCAGCATGAAGCATCAATACGAAGGCAGCCTCCAACCATCGATACGAAGTAGCATGCAAGCATCGATACGAATAGAGCCACGCATAATCGATGCGAACTGGTATCGATACGAAGGCGACAATGTCATACAAATCCAAACTTGCATCGATCATAACTCAAGATCTACAAGTCCAAATGCCACCAAATTTTCACAGGAGCTTACGTACAACCTAAAGAACGTCCATGCCAAATTTCGACTCGATTGGACCAAATCTTGATCGATACGAAATTCGTCCGTATCGATCACGGACCGAGTGCAAATCACGTAGGATCGATCACGTGGGCCCACCCACGTGTCAGAAGAGGTCTCCCGAGATCTGAGCGAGATATTTGCAACCTACGCCTATAAATAGCAGCCCTGGACATATAGAAAAGGGACTTTTGGCTTCCCTACGCCGATACTCTGCCGAAATTATTATCAAACTTCAGTTATACCGTTGTAATCTCTTGTAAACAGCGAGTGAAATTTAATAAACATCAATCATTTCATAGTGGACGTAGGCAATTCACCGAACCACTCTAAATCCGTGTGTTTCTGTGCATTTTCTTATCTGTTTACTGATGTGTTTGTTAGACCTGCTTCATTTTACATTTGCGTTCTTCATTTTATCTCTTCAAACACATCCGAAGAGTGTTGTGCCCAATTTTGGTACAAACACTTTGGTGCTTTCACTGAGAACACCTTGCTTTTCTCCTGCTCTATAGATCTACTACCATAGTTGGATTGCAAAAATCTAAGAAGGAGATCCAGATCTGTCGTTCAATGGTTCCTTCTATTCTATTCTATTCAGATTGCTCCAAATCTAAGAAGAACTACATTCATCAAGATTTTCGTATCCATGTTTTCGTATCCAGAAAATATGGTGATTTTCGTATCCAGAAAATATGAAGATTTTCGTATCCATGTTTTCGTCTTTAGAAAATATGGTGATTTTCGTATCCATGTTTTCGTATCCAGAAAATATGGTGATTTTCGTATCCATGTTTTCGTATCCATGAAAATATGAAGATTTTCGTATCCATGTTTTCGCACCCAGAAAATATGTCAACATTCGTATCGATCACTATTCGTATCGATCACTTTTCGTTTCGATTACAACTGTTCTGTTCGTATCAATCACAACTGCTCTATTCGTATCGATCGCAACTTGTCTGTTCGTATCGATCACAACTGCTCTGTTCGTATCGATCGCCTTTGCTCTGTTCGTATCGATCGCAACTAATATGTTCATATCGATCGCAACTGCTCTATTCGTATCGATCATAACTGCTCTGTTCGTATCGATCGCCTTTGCTTTGTTCGTATCGATCGCAACTACTCTATTCATATCGATCAGTTTTCATATCGATCAACATTCATATCGATCGACTTTCGTATCGATCATTTTTCGTATCGATCGGTTTTCGTATCGATCAACTTCGTATCGATACTCACACGCTGTTCGTATCGATCCATCTGCGCCCAATTCGTGTCGATACTCACACGCTGTTCATATCGATCCATCTGCGTCCAATTCGTATCGATACTCACATCCACTTCATATCGGTCCAGCTATGCGCCTTTCATATCGATCCAAGTGTCCACTTTTCAGATCGTTCAATTTCACCAACATTTGTATCGTTCAAACATTGCTGAGAACGATACAAAATTTCAAAAAAAAAATATTCGGGTACGACCCAAATATCCTAAAAAGAGGCTAAATGCTAATACGCCAAGAACTAGAGTTGGTTAATATATCATGCTTCTAAGGTGGACTGCAACTTCCCCCAATTGGCCAGCTTTTAAACTCCTGAATTGACAACTATGGTACGATGGCTAATATGACGACTGCCCTACACTGACTACTCTGCCAACTCAAAGCATAGCTGGTCACCACTGAACCGTCTTCAAATGCCCGCATCTTAATCATACCGTGTCCATGTAACTAGAAGCATGACATACAACCTTAAGGGGACTTCCTTACTACCTTATATGAGCCTCCTACCTGGGTGAAAATTAGAAATAATCACCAATCTATGAGCCCATCTTAACCAACTCACCATCCAATCGGCATTACCAACCACTCGAACGTTGGGCAATCGTGCATACATCATTCACCAGTATTACAAGACCCCGAAGCCATAAAATGGACCTGATAATGTTGATAGAAGTATCTTTCCCAGTCCAGACCTATTTATTGAAACCATCCTACATGCAGATTTCCAACAAAAATTCAACATGCTGACTACGTTAGTGTACTTGGAAATATAACCCACGACAATAACTCATGAAGTGAGAATTGCGCATGGCTTACACCAAGAGTGATGACTGCCATCAAATGCATATCTCTTCCCCCATTCCTCAAAGAACATTGTCGATCGTGGTTAGACATGCCATTTCTACTTCTCATATTGTTGAAGGTAATGAAGAATCTGGCACCCAACGAATTTATCCAAAGCCCACAGCAAGTTGCTGCCAATACCCATAAATGAATTCATCACCAGAGCTTATTTCCAGACTTTGATAAGAGAACTAGTGGGTAGCCACCGCCGACGACTACACCAACATGTCCAGGCCAATATTGAGTTGATGGATCAGATTAAGGATCAACATGGCGAGATAAGGAGGGAACCTACTCCATACTCTAGATCAGAAAACTCCTCTTCTTTAGATGGCTACCATGGACACCAACGCTGTAAGGCTACTCCGAAAAGGATAGCTCCGACAATATATGCAAGCCCTATGAAACAAAGGACCGGGAACACCCGACCCCTATTGATCAAGAACTTTGATCAAATTGAACCATTTGTGTTAGACTTCCAACTGTGAAGGGCTGGATCGAAGTGCAATAGCGAGCATACGACGCCGCTTCACTTATCAATGAGATTTAATCCAATCTCTTTTGAATTATTTCTATTTCAATTATGTTGCGAGATATGACCGACTTGAATTAAACTACTTGCAAATGATGCAGGTAACCGACTACTTAAGGTTGGGTGCAAAGCAACCTCCGCGGACAATGATCAAATCATTGAGGTATCATCATGACGAGCATGATTCAACCACTCATTATCTACTATATGCCCCTGACTTGGGGGCAGGGCATCAAAGCGGGAGAGACTGACAAGGTCAGGACTCCAGCACAAAGTGGATGCAACCGACCATCCACTCATCCGCCTATGCAATTTAATTAGGAGATTTGAGAAAGACTTGGAGTTATATGTCCCAACAATGTACTCTCCATCTCGTAGTTGAAGCTTGCCAAAATACTTATGCTTCTTCTGATGCCCAGTAAAATCGGAATCACACCAAGGGTTGTCGTGATGTGACCGTCCATGCATCCAATCCTACATTAGACACTTGGGGTTATTTGAGAACACACGTTTAAAGTGGATATGATTTGACCATTCACTCTCCAGTTTGCGTCTGTGATTCCACAAAACCATCATTTCAACTCTCTTCCTCAACTCGATTGGAAAAACGCAAAGTGTAAAGTGGACATGACTCGACCGTCTGCTCTCCAATTCTTGCACCCGACTTAAGGGAAAATACAAAACTCAAAGTGGATGTAGTTCGACCATCCTTTCCTATGCTCAAGCACAAAGCTTGCCAGAACACTAATCTTACTCCTTAGGCTTGGCAAAAGCGAAGTCCAAATGAACATGGACGTGATCCAACCGTCCATAAACTAAATCTCATCCTTCATTGAGGGCAGATAAGTGGAAAGTAATCGGGATCCCACCGATCACTCGCTAAGTGAATCCCCGAGCTTAGGGACAAGCCATCGCACTACGACCAAAAGGGATTGATACACGACAATCCTCTAACTAAATCCGGCTCCCAGAGTGTGAGCTGAAGTATAAACTTACGGACATGGGCTCGAGGAGGGTGGATCCGTCCACCCAACGACTTCACCCATGTTCAACCTAAGCTCGACGAGGATGGATCCGTCCATCTAACGACCTCGCCTTTCATATTTACAAGCTCGAGGAGGATAGATCCGTCCATCTAGCGACCTCGCCTTTCATATTTACAAGCTCGAGGAGGATGGATCCGTCCATCTAACGACCTCGCCTTTCATATTTACAAGCTCGAAGAGGGTGGATCCGTCCATCTAACGATTTCACTTGCCTAATCGGGGTGGATGTGATACGACCATCCATGTACCTGATCAACTTCTTGTTCCTAGAGTGTGAACGAAATCCTAAAGCCTAAACGGATTTGAGTGACCTTCTGTCGGCCAACTCCAGATTCCCAAAGTGAGAACTGGAGTATAAACATTAACTAACTCTGGTCCTGAGAGCGCGGACTGGAGTATAAACACCAAATGGGTGTGACTGACCACCCATCAACTAACTCCAGATTCCTAGAGTGCGAACTGGAGTATAAACATTAACTAACTCTGGTCCCGAGAGCGCGGACTGGAGTATAAACACCAAATGGGTGTGACTGACCACCCATCAACTAACTCCAGATTCCTAGAGTGCGAGCTGGAGTATAAACATAAACAAAACTCCGGATTCCCAGAGTGTGAACTGGAGTATAAACATCAACTAACTCCAGATTCCCAGAGTGCGAACTGGAGTATAAACATCAACTAACTCCAGATTCCCAGAGTGTGAAATGGAGTATAAACATCAACTAACTCCAGTACTCAAAGCCAAGATTGGAATATAAATACCAAAAGGGATGCGATTCGACTGTCCATTTATCAATTTTGATTCCTCATCAAGTCCTATAATATAAAAAGTGGATGTGGTTCAACCATCCGCTTTTCAACTCTACCCTCACTTGGGGGCACACTTATCACACAAAATCGGATGCGATCCGACCATCCAGCACTAAGCGGGCATGACACAACCATCCATGCATCAACTCTTATCCCCGGCACGGGACCCATAACTAATTTTATAGGGATGTACTCCAACCCTACAAGACAAAATTTCTTCCTTGATTCGACAAGGAGACGCAGATTCGCAAAACGGACCTAGCTGAACGTCCTATTCTAAATAGATGTTACTACCATTCAACCGCAAATGAACGTGGCATGACCGTCCATCTCCTAACTCTCACCTGTGATCCGACGGATTGTGCATGCAACATGGACGGATGTGACCTAACCATCCGCCAATTAATTCCTTCCTATAGTTAAGTGGGAGAAGCATCAAACTAAAGTTGTTGTAATTTGACCAACCACACTTCGACTTTTGCCCTTGACTGGGGGCAGAGGAATTGACCGAGGAGAATGCGGTTCGACCATTTTCTACAAAAAAATCTTAGTCCCCAGAGTGTGGACAGGGGTATAAACATCAAATAGGTGTGATGAATGGCCCTACAACTGACTCTGATCCCCAAAGTCTGGCTACAAGAATAGGTAAACGAATGAATGTGATTCGACCATTCATTCACCAACTCTGACCTAAACTCGACATGAGGAGTATAAACTCACTACAGATGCAATAAGACCATCCACGAACTAACTCTGCTAACCCAAGACTGGGGGCAGAAGTACAAATCACTGAAAGAAGAGAAAGGTGACTTGCTACATCTCCAACTTAGCGTCCTTTACAACTTAAGGCAACAACTACAAGGAGACCCTAATGCTAACCAATTATAATGATGCCCGAACTTCTGGGCAACCAATTATATCATACCGCCGGATCGACGGGCGATATCGATCTGCACCTTTCATATCATACCATTGGATCGATAGGAAATGAGGTCCGAGCATTCTACATCTTTCCATTGAATCGACGGTCAATATCGATCCTCTTCGACTACAAATTGATGTGACCCGAACTCCATCGAATACCTTTAACCAATAGAGCATGGATAGAAGAATAAACCACGAATGAGTGTGACTTGGTCATTCGTCCTCCGTTGCCTTCCTTCGATCCGTCAGGAAGAGCATGAGACCAGATGAGCATGACTTGACTGCATTCGAGCTGACTTTATCCCTAGATTTGACGGGAGAACGTAAATCGAAATGGACATGGTTGATCACCCAACTCCAAATGAAGGCAACGCGACCATTCATTCATTAAATCTTACCATGATCCGACTAAAAGAGCAATTCGCAACAACTGCAACCTAAATGTCCATGCACCAATTCTTACCCTGGATTCGACAAGGGAAGCATCAATCCTGCATTGGATCTGACTGGACGATTCACTCTTTAGTTTTTGCCCAAAGTATGGCGACATAAGCAGCACAGTGAATGCCATTGACTGTCCAGAATCTAGCTTATGTCTGAATGTTGGCAAAGTAACAATGTATTCAACCTAGAGGAAAGAACTAGAACATAATGCAGGATAGGCATGACTTAGCCTTCCATCGGTTAACTCGATCCCATGGTTCAATGGGATATAATACAAAATTGAAGCGAACATTATCTACCCTGCCACTTATTGGGATATTCCCTAGACTTGGGGGCACGAGCAAGAAGATAAGATTAATATGATTCAACCATTCATCAATCAACTCTGCTTCTTAAAGCTTGAACTACAGTATAAACACAGCTAGGACGAGACTAGACCGTCCGCATAATGCATTCGCCAACCCGAGATTGGGGGCAAAAGAGTGATTATCCGAAAGTTGACTATGACAACTTGAATCTATGACCTATGCCTGATATTCATAACAACTCTAGGTTGTGACCGAAAGGATGCCTAGAGATAGAATCATCGGATCAATGCCCGAACTCATGGGCAACTGATCATCATTACGACCCTTATAATGAGCAATGGATCGCGAGTACATTGAATAAAAAGCGCATCATTCAGAAACACAAGTAGATTCAAACTCGTAGCTGGAGCCAGTTATGCTGCAGCACGCTATACAAGGCTAAACTCTACTAAGCCTTTGATTCAACATCCTTATAAGCCTGATCATTTACCATTGCAAATAATCACATAAAGCGCCTACAACCCATCACGAGTACTAAAGATTAGATCACAACTCAGTGCAATGATGACGAAAGAGTAAACTGCATTGCTCCGGCTGAATCTTGATGTGTTTGCTTGGACTCAACCTCATATACATATATGGACACTCACCAGATATTGAGAACCCTGCGTTAAATGTCGACCCGAGGCATGTCTCGGTGAACGAAAACGTACGACGTGGATCCGGAGAGATCTGCTGCACTTAAAGAGGAGGTGAATTTACTCAAAACCAATGGGTTCCTCTACCCAAAATGAGTATCCAATCCTCTACTTATAAGAAAAATAAACAGAGAGTGGAGGACATACGTCAACTACTCAGATTTGCATGGGGTATGACAAAGCACAGCTTCCCGCTTCCAATGATCAACCAACTGATGGACCCGACCATCAGACATGAATTACTCACATCCATAGATGCAAACTCCAGATACAATCGGATACTAAAGCATGTCCCAGACCAGGAATACAACTGTTTCATTATTGACTTGGGCCTATAGTGCTATGCTGAAATTGCTGGATTCAAACTTGAGAAAGCTTATGCTACTTACCAAAGGACAATTAACAGATCATTCAAAAATCATATCGCCCGATCGATGAAAGTTGGTTAATATGCTCGTGAGATCATGACCATTAAATGACCACATCGATGACTTAGCAAAGATATTCAATGCCCTCCAAAAATTGCAGGATGAAACTCGATCCTTTGAAATGCTCTTTCACCATTACATCAGAAAGATTCTTTGTTTTCATCATCAATTCTCATGAAATCAAGGCTAATTTCCAGAAAATTCCGACAATTAGAGACACCCATGTACCGAGGACAACCAAGCAGGTATAGAGCCCAAGTCGGAAGGTTACCGTCCTAAGTTGATTCAACTCTAGGATCATCCATAAGTGAATTATCTTCTTCACCCTGACCAAGAGAGGGAAGAGAACTTTTGAATGAACTAACAACTGCGTTGATGCAATTCCAGCTCTGATAGATCGCTTAAAGAGACCTCCTATTTTACCCAAACCTTTTGATCGCGAAGATTTATACATCAATTGGGTCGTGTCAACACACGCCATAAGCATCGCAATGCTATGTGAAGAGAAACGAATCCAAAGACCAGTATATGATGAAAACTAGCTATTGACAAGCTCACCCCATTAACGTCTGTATTGACCAGCCGTTATGATAGGTCATATGGCAACCTTAGATCTTCGAAAGCTTAATCGAATGGAATACCGATCTAAGCCATATTGATATCACTTATCTCCTTCGAAGAGCTATCTATGGCCAAAAAATTAGCATACTTCATATCTGAATTCACTGCATCAGATGATTATCCGAAGAACAGTGGAGAACCGTCCAACCAATGAAGAACATACATAGATGGAATTTCCGATAATCGACTATTACACCATTACACACATCCTCGAAGAACAAAATGAAAAAGCCAAGTCACTGGCCAAGCTAGCCAGTTCTGGGGATGCTCGGCAAAAAGACTTTGTCCCAGTTGAAATACTTATTATTCCAAGCATTAACATATGAAGATCAACTAGATCTTAGAGATGGATCTAGAAAAAGAGTGATGGATGACTTCTATCAAAGATTATCCACAATCGGGGATTCTTCTTGAATAAAGGCATGAGAAATGGCATATCCTCCGTGAGGCATCACTGCATGATTATGTCTAGATCATTCAACTCCATCAATACAAAGCATTACCCTTGTACCCATCAATCCGAGACCTAATATTACGTATCCATCGATACGAAGCGTACATTCGAACATCTCAGATCGATCCAGGAGAGGATCGATACAAAGGAAGGACTTAAAACAACCATCGAACGTTGTTACAACTCGAATTTCACATCGATTCAGGAGAGGATCGATACGAAACTCGATACAAAAAAATTGACAACGACTCATGAATGTGCAAACGTTAACGGAAGTCAGGTTAACATACGTATGTGTATGACGAACTAATATTCAATTTTCAAAATTTACAGGAGTTGAATGCTCACCTGATGACAATTATAATAGTGAACAACAAATCGCTAGCACTCGACACTCAGTTACAACAATGCACTGCATAATCATTGGCAGTCAACAAATAAGCATTTATATTACTGGAAATCAATCGAAGGTTACATCTTTTGACGAAGAGATAGCAACTACTCAGCGGATCGGATATAACTTCTTCAGAATGAAGGATGCAGCTTTTCAAATCACGTCATGTTCACACAAGAAGTACTTTGGGGGGAAAATGTTATCTTGCCTTTTGGCAAGGCCGTGACACCAAAAACTTGACTAGAAACCAAGGACAGTTCGTCTTGGAGATCGGTTATACATAGGTTCACTATGGATACTGGTAAATTTTGCCTGAGTCTAGATCGAGCTAAAATTGATATGACACAACAAGCAAAGCTACGAGAGCCAACCTTCCAAATTTCAAGTCAATCGTAGTTCGTATGCTCAAGATATTGATCGATCACGGTTGAGAAATCCAACTCTATTCGTATCCATCCAATTTCGTATCCATTCCCCAAGAGAGGTTCAGTTCGTATCCATTGCCTACTGACTTCCTTCGTAACCATAAAATGAAGCTACTTCGTATCCATCATATTAACAGCACTTTGTATCCATCAACAAATGCTTATTTCGTATCGGTCTCCCTCCATCCATCTCGTATCGATCTCCTGCCATCGATACGAACAGCAACAACCACCAATCGATACGAAGAAAGCAGCATGAAGCATAGATACGAAGGCAGCCTCCAACCATCGATACGAAGTAGCATGCAAGCATCGATGCGAATAGAGCCATGCATAATCGATGCGAACTGGTATCGATACGAAGGCGACAATGTCATACAAATCCAAACTTGCATCGATCATAACTCGAGATCTACAAGTCCAAATGCCACCAAATTTTCACAGAAGCTTTCGTACAACCTAAAGAACGTCCATGCCAAATTTTGACTCGATTGGACCAAATCTTGATCGATATGAAATTCGTCTGTATCGATCACGGACCGAGTGCAAATCACGTGGGATCGATCACGTGGGCCTACCCAAGTGCCAGAAGAGGTCTCCCGAGATCTGAGCGAGATATTTGCAGCCTACGCCTATAAATAGCAGCCCTAGACCTACAGAAAAGGGACTTTTGGCTTCTCTACGCCGATACTCTGCCGAAATCATTATCAAACTTCAGTTATACTGTTGTAATCTCTTGTAAACAGCGAGTGAAATTTAATAAACATCAATCATTTCATAGTGGACGTAGGCAATTCACCGAACCACTCTAAATCCGTGTGTTTCTGTTCATTTTCTTATCTGTTTACTGATGTGTTTGTTAGATCTGCTTCATTTTAGATTTACTTTCTTCATTTTATCTCTTCAAACACATCCGAAGAGTGTTGTGCCCAATTTTGGTACAAAATCCCTTCTTGGTGGCAACAAGCTCTTCAAACAAAATCCCTTCTTGGTGGCAACACTAAGAAGGGGCTTCTTTATCAAATAATTCAAATACCCAAAATCTTTTCAAATTCGTTGGCTCAAAACCCTAACCAATAAAAGTGCTTTACAAAGGAAAGATCGATTTTGAGGAAATATTCCTTGATTTGCCAAAGAAGTTCTTTTTCGAAAAATTCTTCTTTCCAAATGAAAATTTCATATTAGAAAAGTTGAATTTTTCAAAAAGGATTTCCCAAACATATAGATTGACCAAAAATCATTTTAACAAACAAGTTTTTCAAAAATTTCTTTTTACTAAAAAGCCTTCGACACATTTCTGGAGAACCTCCTAGAGGGAGGGACAATGCCTCCGACGCATTTCTGGAGCGACTCCTAAAGGGATTAAGACATCCAAAGCCTAAAGAAAGGCAAAAATAAAAAGGGATTAAGATGTCCAAAGCCCAAAGAGAGGCAAATCCTAAGGAGGGGTAAAGAAAAATGATTAAGATGTCCAAGGCCCAAAGAGAGGAAAAGCCCAAGAATGGGCGAAGATAAAAGAGACGAAGAAGTCTGAACCACAATAAGGTGGAAAAGGGAATTAAGCAAAGAATAAATCCTTACTAGAAGGGTAAGAATATATTCATCTAAAGGGTAGATCAAAATAGACTTCTAATAGGTTCAGTCCAAATCCAAAGATATGAAGCCTTTAGAGGAAGGTCCATGTAATGAATATTAATAAAGTAATTAAACCTTTTTCAAGATGAACGACCAAACAACCTAATGTAACTAATCTGCTGAATGGCCAAACGGCTGAAGGGAACTACTATGCTGAACGAGCAAACAGCTGACAAAACTACTTTGCTGAATAGTTGACTAGCTGAACGACTGAACAAAACTACTTTGCTGAACAGCTGAATGGAACTACTTTGTTTAAACGCTGAATGGCTGAAAGGAACTACTTTGCTAAACGGTTGAATGGCTGAACGAAACTACTTTGCTCCAATATAAAACTAAAAATAATAATAATTAATAATAAACACCTTAAAGATCACATATCTCTTAGAAATAGACATTCCATTAAACAACGGGAATCTCCATTACTATTCAAAGTATTAGTCTCCAAAGAAAACAGGAATTGCCGGATATAGTTTTTGGTCTTCTATTTTGGGTCTATTCAGATTATTATTGGCAGATGGATTTTTGGTCTTCTTATTATCAAATGGATTTCTAGTCTTCTATTCAGATTATTATTGCCAGATGGTTTTCTGGTCTTCTTATTACCAGATGGATTTCTGGTCTTTTTATTGTTATCAAATGGATTTCTGGTCTTTTATTCATATTATTATTACTAGATGGATTTATGGTCTTTTATTTAGATTATTATTGCCAGATGGATTTCTGGTCTTCTTATTATCAGATGGATTTCTGGTCTTCTTATTATTATCAGATGGATTTTTGATCTTCTATTCACATTATTATTGTCACATGGTTATTCTGGTCTTCTTATTATCAGATGGATTTATGTTTTTCTTATTATTATCTAATGAAATTCTGGTCTTATATTTAGTTTATTATTATCAGATGGATTTCTGGTCTTCTTATTATTATCAGATGAATTTTTGGTATTCTTATTGCCAGATGGATTTCAGATCTTCTTATTATTATTATCGAAAGATGATATTCTAGATTTCTTATTATTAGATGGTATTCTGAATTTCTTATTATCAGATGGTATTTTGGATTTCTTAGTATTGAAAGATGGTATTCTGGATTCCTTATTGTTTGATGAAATTCTAAAATTCTTAATGTCAAATATTTTTATTGCCTACTCTTTAAAATTAGCATTAGATAATTTTCTAGTTCTCTATTAAATGAATTTCTAGTTTCTTAGATTGCTAATCTCTTTATTGAAGCATATTTCAGGTTTAGAAACAATAATTATACTGAGAAGACAAGCTAAGGCTTACCTATCATAGTGCATCAAATTAAAGCTCTAGAAAGCAAACTGTATAGTATGTTTAAGGTAACAATTATTTAGGTACAAATTTGTTTGATACATTATGGCATGAACAAAAGGTTGAACAACGTGGGAGTCTGGTAAAGAAGTTTACAAATGACTCTATATCAAAAACCAATCTTCAACAACCAAAGAAGAATTAACTTAGAGGGAGGAGCTTTGGAACCCATACTATTCCTCTGGATGGATTTCTTGCTTGTCTTTGAGCCCTCTATTTGCCTACCATGTGATATTATTCCAAATTTGAATGTTTATTATTAAAAAATGGATTATTATGAGCCAAGTCAAAAAGCATTTAATTGGCTTACCTATTATCTGAATATAAAAAGTTTAAAGTCTAACATACCTTTTACAACAAATCACTGACCATTGAGTAGTGATGCTGAATTCATAAAAGAAATAAAACTTTTAAGTTGACCAAAAGTGCATGAATAAATGCTAAACTTATGATAAAAGAGAATAAGAGTTAACATAAAGGTAACCTAAGTACAATGTGCATCGATAAAACCATGTCTAATGGATGGATTAATGTCGAATGCCACATGAGTTTCTTTGAAAAACAATAATGTAGTGTCGCAATTATCATCAATGTTGAAATAATGAGATTGATGACATCAATAAGTAATGTCAACATAGTTCAATAATGCTACTGTTAAAGTATAAGATGAGTATGTAGACCCTAATATTGCTACAACAACCATATCATAAATAACGATGATGAAAAATATTGAATCTAAACGTTTAAAATGGTTACTGAAAAAGAGCAATAACATATAATTATCAGCATCATACAATAACCTCATAAATCTATGCCAAATTTAAATGACAATCCTTCCAGTTAATGTCATTGTTAGCACCAAAATTGGTCACTAACCTCGTAGAGAAAGATTGAGTAGAGATATAAGTGATGAAGATAAATTAAAGAAGGAAGACAATGCTAATTTAAATGCAGAAAGTAAGAACACCAGATTTATAGTGGTTCAGCGTAATTGCCTACGTCCACTTTGAGTTTTCACTTTATTGATCTTCTTAATGATTGATTACAAATACAATTTGTAGATCAAATGCTTGAATGAAGTTGCTAAGTAAAGAAGATGAGTCTCCAAAATGGCAGAGTCTCCATAGTGTTCTCTCAGAAAAAAGATCCTTTTCACTGTGACCCTGCCCCTCTATTTATAGACAAAGATGGGCTGACTTCTCAGGTGGGCTCGGCGGCCGAACGTCCTGGCCCAAATAGAGTGGTCGCCGTATGCCGAACCAAATAGGCCGAACACTTGGATGCCGAGCCACATGCTCCTGGCCGAACGATCCTTTTGGCCGGTCGATGCTCTCTAGCCGAACGTGCTTTCTGGTCGAACGATCCCTTTGGCCGAACGATCCTTTTGGCCGAACGATACTCTCTGGCCAAACGATGCTCTCTGGCTGAACTCTGGCCGAACAATGCTTCCTGGCCGAACGATCCCTTTGGCCGAACGATCCTCTCTGGCCGAACGATGGTCCTGGCCAAACGATAGCTTTTGACGAACACTACAGCCACGCCGAGCAATCGTATACGCCGAACGCCTTCTGATGCCGAATGCTCCTGGATGCCGAGTACCCCTGGATGCCGAGTACTCCTGGGTGCTGACTGCTCCTGGATGCCGAGTATTCCTAGAATGCCGAGTGCTCCTGGATGCCGAGTGCTCCTGGATGCCGAGTACTCCTGGAACGCCGAGTAGTTCTGAATGCCGAGTGCTCCTGGATGCCGAGTACTACCCAATGCCGAGCACTCAGTTGCCTGGTCAAATCTCCAGGAAACACTTGCCCCCCAAAGTGTATCACGTGACCGAATGTGGTACGCTTTGAGTCATGTAACCTTCTCGTCTCGTTTTAAATCCTTGACTAACCTCGAACGGAGATGCCTTTTTGAGAATTCCAGTGGTTTAGGTGCGTGCCGAGCGTGTTCTAAATGCCGAACAAGACATTCGTAACCGAACGATCCTTCAGTGCCGGACATCATTATACGCTGATGCCGAACGATGTGTCTTTGACCGGTTCCACCGGATGTAGCCTTTTCGACTTCTTCTGTTTTCCCTATAAAAGCCAGCACCTCCTTCCGTATTTCCCTTTTCACACTTCTAACACCTCTGCCTTGCACCTACCGAAGCTACCAGCCAACATACAATTCGCCGATTCTTCCCAAGTCTTCACCTTACCAACTAGGTACCGATCCCTTCACCTAAATACAGTCTTTACGCTCGAACTCCCTTAATTGATGGGATAAATCGAGCCTTGGCTAAAGTGTCTAAAGAGTCACGCGACGGGGGTGGAAGGAAGAGTGAATAGAGATGGGTTTTCTAGGAAGTCATTGGTAGACGTACTGTGGTTCGACATAAGTGTTTTATGCCAGACCAGATTGGAGGAAGTAGAAACATGGAGGAAGTAGGAGATGATTAGGGGCATCGAGCGGTATGGTCTGGTACGACTTGCCGAACGATTTGCCCTCGTGGTTCGGTGTGGGTGGAGGAAGAGATGAGGCCATTTTTAAGGACAGCGTGCTGATGGTCGTCTCAACCGAACAGTCACAAACGCCGTACCATACTTAGGCTAAAACATGCCGAACAAAACGAGGCCGAACACGACTTACATGCCGAACAACAACTTAGCCGAACCAAAATTTAGCCGAACAATGGCTTAGCCGAACAATGGCTTAGCCGAACAATGGCTTAGCCGAACAATGGCTTAGCCGAACAATGACTTAGCCGAACAAAGACTTAGCCGACTAGTTGCAAATGCTGAACACTTATTAACTATATCTACTCGTATAGCAAAACAAGAAACATGGCCCAAGCATTCTAGCATATGTGAAGCCGACCCGGATCACTAACTTCCTAGCTTCAGTAAACATAAATCTGAACTTAGATTATCATACGTTTTCTGGATCCGGAATTGCAATCACCAAAAGGCAGGCTTCTGGGGACGGTCAGCGATGACAGTCTTCGAAGGCGATGACTTGACGCTCAGTTTTATATCAACAACTTTGCGACCTTCAAACTTTCAACGCTTTTACACGATTGCTTGCACTAGTTCACACACCACATAGGGGGAATATTCATGTTGTTAATTCTAACGTTGAAAATTTTTCAAGTATAGTTTTCACAGGTACTTAGATAGATTCATTATTTATTGGGGATGTCTAAGAAGTCTAGCTCCGCCACTATATCTGATAGGCCTGGGCCGTCATCAAGGCAAGAAGCCGCTGATACTTCAAATCCGTCGACTTCCCCTGCCCATAACTTAGCACCCGATGCCATGGAGGCAACAATTCTTTTAGACAATCCGATCGACTCACAAGCTTCGAAGATCAATGAAGCCGCACTTCGACGAATATGTTCCATCCATGGGATTCCTTTTGCCGATGTGCTAGTCCCTTCGTGACACGATCGTCCTCACCTGCCCCAGTCGGATATACCACCTGCAACAAGTTCATGTGCTGGATGGGCAGCGTGCCTCCATTCAATTTATTTCTTCGGGACGTGTTGCAGTACATAGACATTGCCCCATCGCAGCTGCATCCGAACGGTCACGCGTTTCTATATGGGACCTACCTACTCTTTATGGCCGTCTTCTCTAGACCTCTAACTTCTGGCGACATCAGATACATTTATATGATCAAGAAACGGAAAGATAGCCCTTCCTTCTTGTTCCTCGAGCCGTACCACAAATGCCAAATCTTGACAGGAGCATGCAGTAAATTCGCCCTGTACAAACAGGAATGGTTCTACGTGCGTTGCCATCTTGGTTTTGCGAGGAGATGGGTTGAAGGCAGTAAGTCTCTTCGCTGAGTCATCATTCGTGTTTAATTGGAGTTATGCTTTTCCTAACTCCTCGTTTCATCTCTTCAGGTATCAATCCGCGTCCGGAGGGCCGAGGATATTCTGAGTCCATTGAGGCCATTAGAGCTCTTCCTGCCGAGGAACGAGACATCCGAACCATCATTTCGAATGAATCATTGTCGAGGTTCGGCTTGCTAGCCCCTGGTCGTCGGATTAGCCTCCCGGAAGGCGTCTCCATTCCCAAGCCAACATCCGGTAAAGGGAAAAAACAAGCTGGATCGTCATCACGCCACACTCCCGATGCGCACGAAGAGGGTGAGCACAAAGAGGACGAAGCTCCGGAGACTCAAGGCGAGAATGTGGGTCCCGCTTGGAATCCGGCGGTCGAAGTTCACGATATTGAAACGTCATCCTCCCCTTCGAAGGGAAAGAAAAAGTTAAAATACAAGATACGGAAGGAGAAAGTTGGCGGAACTTCAAAAGTTACGCTTATCCCGCCAGAGAAAGAGGCTTCCTCACAGCACATGGAAAGTTCTTTAAGGGGTTTGTCGAATCTTTCCATCCCCGATGATATACTTAATTACGGGTTTGACGATCCTGAAGCCCTCAAGTTTTCTTCGCCCGCTAGAGGCAATGCGGGAGTTCAACTCCCAGTCCAGGGAGATAATACTCCGATTAGTAAAGACAAAAGAACTGGTCCGTCGGGGGGAACACTAGGACACACACGCACATATGCATTCCATCATACACTTCAAGTTCTTTTTTTTTATTTCCCAGATTTTTCCAAACTCGTTGTTATCTCTATTCCTTGTAGGTGACATGGGGCGCTCTCACGGACTTGATCGCCTTCACGGCTCTTCCATATTTCATCATCCCGGATGGGACTCAGGTTCGGGTAGGCGCAGGGACAGAGATGATTACGAAGATAGAGACAACCATCCCCGCGATTCGTCTTATCGTAAGAAGGCATATTCCCAATCTTCACAGTCCCGTGATCCTCTTCCTCCAACCGAGTCGGATAGAGAGAAGTCTTCACAGAAGGGGTCCCAACCCGATGCTCCTCGAGAACAACACTCCGGTTCGTCGAGTACAAGGCAAATTCGGGAGCAACGAAAAAGAGCAGAACTTCCAAGGCCTCCTCCCCCTACTCCCGCGGTTGACCCAACTGTAGCAGAAAAGATGGTCGATCTCAAGGCCAAATTTCCAAAAATTTGCTTTGATGGTCTAAAATTCCTCCCAGCTATTCATCATATCCCTGGGCACGTGAAGCAGAGTGCCATTGCCTATAACTACGACGTCTATGTTCAACATGACGCGTTTGTACACTTGGTTGAAAAGATCTCGGAGGTGTCTGTTGAGCGACAATATGAGATTGATCGTCTGAAATTGGAGGCTGGCTGTGACAAGAACATCATCAAGCATCAAGACTAAGAGCTCGCTTCGTATAAGTCGAAGCTGGAAGCCGTTGAGCAAAGCGCAAAAGATACTGCTGAGGCAGTCACTCGTTTAGAGATGGCTCACAAGAAGGAACTTGATGAAGCAGTCCAGCGTAGCGGTGCCCTTGCCTTAGAAAAAGATTCTATCCAAAAGGAAAGGGACGCGCTCGCCATACAAGTCAAAGAGTTGAAAGAATTACTCTCCAAGGAGAAAGAGGATAAAGTAGCTGCTCAAGAAGAGTCACAACGATATTGTGATGAAATCGTTGCTACTCGGCTCCTGAAAACGAAGCTCGATGACGAACTTGCTGGGGTTGAAAAAAATGAAGGACGAAGCCCGTGAGGAGGGCAAAAGAAAAGTTGCGGAGGAGATTGACTCTCGCCTCGAGGCGGCCACAGAAGCCGGTAGGGAAGAGGTCAAGTGTATGTTTGACCCGTTGATTGCTGAGTATGGCGCCCGTGTCCTTATGCATCGTGACTTGACATTCTTGGGCAAGGGCTATCTCGAATCCCTAGCCGAGGCCTGGGAAACTTTAGTGAAGATCAATAAAATCGAGTCGGGCTCTGAGGAGGTTGATGAGGATGCCCTGGTGAAGGAATTTCTTAGAGGGAACGAGCCAGCGGACTTATCTGCAGCTTTGGCTCTTTATAGCAAAGGTCCTCCCCTACCAGAAGAGAAAAATGATGAAGCTGGTCCATCTGGAGCTAAGACTACAGCTCCTCACGCTGCTGCTCCTCCTACTGCTCAATCGGCTGGTTGGCCGACACTCGACCCATTCGAGCAGCATGCCGGCTACGATCCTGAAGACCCCGGGCTTGGTGTTCATGTGCTATCCCCTATTCTAGAGGGCGAGACTCCACGCGCAACCGATAGCCAACCAGAACCCGGTAGGAAACTCTTCCTTTAGAAGCTAAAAGATCCGTCACTTTCTAGTAGCGGCTATTCGTCCTAATGTTCATTCTTTATGTTTTCATGCAGGCTGCTCTGATGCCGAGCCAACTCCGAGGAGCGATGACGCCAAGGAAGAGGCAGAGAAAACAAGCGAGGTTGCTCATGCGGGAGCAACTCCTGGCCCTGACGCTCAAGTGATCGGGGCGCTAGATGATGATAAGCTTGACACCTCATCTCCCGCCGAAGGGAGTGATGAAATCGAAATCACTGGCGCCTCTGAACATACCTCAAAGATGAGCATGAAAGAGCGTCTCGCCGAAGAAGCGACAAAGAAAATCGAGATCAAAGTCGAGCCTGAAATTCTGGAACTCACCGACCCGCGGAACAGACCTTTGAAGATCATTCTCCCTGGTAAATTCAAACCGCTGAATGTTCCTTCTCCCCCTCCTGATTCCGCTTCTTTAGCAAGCAAGAAATCCAAGAAGAAGCGTGAGGGAGAGGAATCATTGGAAACAACAAAAGAAGACAAGAAGAAGAAGTCAAAGAAATAGTCGCTAAACTCGTTCAACGAGATTGTTCTTAGGTCTTGTAACTACTTTCATCTTTTGCTTCCGAAGTTTATGTAGGTAGGGTTTTGACTCCAAGTTTTGAAGGAATAATTGTGTAACCTCATTTTGGACTATTAAATGAAGTTCAGTTTCCTTAGCAGTTTGAGCATTTCTTTTACTTTTACTCTTTCTTTAGCTTTCTGAATAACTGCGGTCAAAACTCAAGCACTTATGAGTTGTATACTTCTTGAGTACTTAGAATTATTTCTAAATTCGCGTTCCGGGGACTTATAGTAAGTTGACCCGCATTCAGGGAATTAGGGGATTGAGATTGTTAATACTCTAGTCCACGTTCCAAGGAAATAGAGTACTCCGGTCCGCGCTCAGGGGACTTGGAGATAGAAATCGTTTATACTCTAGTCCGCGTTCCGGGGACTTAGAGTACTCCGGTCCGCGATCTGGGGATTCAGATGTTTGAAATCGTTTATACTCTAGTCCGCGCTCCGGGGACTTAGAGTACTCCGGTCCGTGCTCTGGGGATTCGGAGATTTGAAATCGTTTATACTCTAGTCCGCGCTTCGGGGACTTAGAGTACTCCGCTCCGTGCTCTGGGGATTCGGAGATTTGAAATCGTTTATACTCTAGTCCGCGCTCCGTGGACTTAGAGTACTCCGGTCCGCGCTCTGGGGATTTGGAGATTTGAAATTGTTTATACTCTAGTCCGCGCTCCGGGGACTTAGAGTACTTCGGTCCGCGCTCTGGGGATTCGGAGATTTGAAATCGTTTATACTCTAGTCCGCGCTCCGGGGACTTAGAGTACTCCGGTCCGCGCTCTGGGGATTCGGAGATTTGAAATCGTTTATACTCTAGTCCGCGCTTTGGGGATTCGGAGGTTTGAAATTGTTTATACTCTAGTCCGCGCTACGGGGACTTAGAGTACTCCGGTCCACGCTCTGGGGATTCGGAGATTTGAAATCATTTATACTCTAGTCCGCGCTCCGGGGACTTAGAGTACTCCGGTCCGCGCTCTGGGGATTCGGAGGTTTGAAATCGTTTATACTGTAGTCCGCGCTCCGGGGACTTAGAGTACTTCGGTCCGCGCTCTGGGGATTCAGAGATTTGAAATCGTTTATACTCTAGTGCGCGCTCCGGGGACTTAGAGTACTCCGGTCCGCGCTCTTGGGATTCGGAGATTTGAAATCGTTTATACTCTAGTCCGCGCTCCAGGGACTTAGAGTACTCCGGTCCGCGCTCTGGGGATTCGGAGGTTTGTAATCGTTTATACTCTAGTCCGCGCTCCGGGGACTTAGAGTACTCCGGTCCGCGCTCGGGGGATTCGGAGATTTGAAATCGTTTATACTCTAGTCCGCGCTCCGGGGACTTAGAGTACTCCGGTCCGCGCTCTGGGGATTCGGAGATTTGAAATCGTTTATACTCTAGTCCGCGCTCTGGGGATTCGGAGATTTGAAATCGTTTATACTCTAGTCCGCGCTCCGGGGACTTAGAGTACTCCGGTCCACGCTATGGGGATTCGGAGGTTTGAAATCGTTTATACTCTAGTCCGCGCTCCGGGGACTTAGAGTACTCCGGTCCGCGCTCTAGGGATTCGGAGATTTGAAATCGTTTATACTCTAGTCTGCGCTTCGGGGACTTAGAGTACTCCGATCCGTGCTCTGGGGATTCAGAGATTTGAAATCGTTTATACTCTAGTCCACGCTCCGGGGACTTAGAGTACTCCGGTCCGCGTTCTGGGGATTCGGAGATTTGAAATCGTTTATACTCTAGTCCGCGCTCCGGGGACTTAGAGTACTCCGGTCCGCGCTCTGGGGATTCGGAGATTTGAAATCGTTTATACTCTAGTCCACGCTCCGGGGACTTAGAGTACTCCGGTCCGCGCTCTGGGGATTCGGAGATTTGAAATCGTTTATAATCTAGTCCGTGCTCCAGGGACTTAGAGTACTCCGGTCCGCGCTCTGGGGATTCAGAGATTTGAAATCGTTTATACTCTAGTCCGCGCTCCGGGGACTTAGAGTACTCCGGTCCGCGCTCTGAGGATTCGGAGGTTTGAAATCGTTTATACTCTAGTCCGCGCTCCGTTGACTTAGAGTACTCCGGTCCGCGCTCTGGGGATTCAGAGATTTGAAATCGTTTATACTCTAGTCCGCGCCCCGGGGACTTAGAGTACCCCGGTCCGCGCTCTGGGGATTTGGAGATTTGAAATCGTTTATACTCTAGTCCACGCTCCGGGGACTTAGAGTACTCCGGTCCGCGCTTTGGGGATTCGGAGATTTGAAATCGTTTATACTCTAGTCCGCGCTCCGGGGACTTAGAGTACTCCGGTCCGCGCTCTGGGGATTTGGAGATTTGAAATCGTTTATACTCTAGTCCACGATCCGGGGACTTAGAGTACTCCGGTCCGCGCTTTGGGGATTCAGAGATTTGAAATCGTTTATACTCTAGTCCGCGCTCCGGGGACTTAGAGTACTCCGGTCCGCGCTCTGGGGATTCGGAGATTTGAAATCGTTTATACTCTAGTCCGCGCTCCGGGGACTTAGAGTACTCCGGTCCGCGCTCTGGGGATTCGGAGATTTGAAATCGTTTATACTCTAGTCCGCGCTCCGGGGACTTAGAGTACTCCGGTCCGCGCTCTGGGGATTCGGAGATTTGAAATCATTTATACTCTAGTCCGCGCTCCGGGGACTTAGAGTACTCCGGTCCGCGCTCTGGGGATTCGGAGGTTTGAAATCGTTTATACTCTAGTCCGCGCTCCGGGGACTTAGAGTACTCCAGTCCGCGCTCTGGGGATTCGGAGATTTGAAATCGTTTATACTCTAGTCCGCACTCCGGGGACTTAGATACTCCGGTCCGCGCTCTGGGGATTCGAAGGTTTGAAATCGTTTATACTCTAGTCCGCGCTCCGGGGACTTAGAGTACTCCGGTCCGCGCTCTGGGGATTCGGAGATTTGAAATCGTTTATACTCTAGTCCGCGCTCCGGGGACTTAGAGTACTCCGGTCCGCACTCTGGGGATTCGGAAGTTTGAAATCGTTTATAGTCTAGTCCGCGCTCCGGGGACTTATAGTACTCCGGTCCGCGCTCTGGGGATTTGGAGATTTGAAATTGTTTATACTCTAGTCCGCGCTCCGGGGACTTAGAGTACTCTGGTCCGCGCTCTGGGGATTCAGAGATTTGAAATCGTTTATACTCTAGTCCGCGCTCCGGGGACTTAGAGTACTCCGGTCCGCAATCTGGGGATTCGGAGGTTTGAAATCGTTTATACTCTAGTCCGCGCTCCGGGGACTTAGAGTACTCCGGTCCGCGCTCTGGGGATTCGGAGATTTGAAATCGTTTATACTCTAGTCCGTGCTCCGGGGACTTAGAGTACTCCGATCCGCGCTATGGGGATTCAGAGATTTGAAATCGTTTATACTCTAGTCCGCGCTCTGAGGACTTAGAGTACTCCGGTCCGTGCTCTAGGGATTCGGAGATTTGAAATCGTTTATACTCTAGTCCGTGCTCCGGGAACTTAGAGTACTCCGGTCCGCGCTCTGGGGATTCGGAGATTTGAAATCGTTTATACTCTAGTCCGTGCTCCGGGGACTTAGAGTACTCCGGTCCGCACTCTGGGGATTTGGAGATTTGAAATCGTTTATACTTTAGTCCGCGCTCCGGGGACTTAGAGTACTCCGGTCCGCGCTCTGGGGATTCAGAGATTTGAAATCGTTTATACTCTAGTCCGCGCTCCGGGGACTTAGAGTACTCCGGTCCGCGCTCTGGGGATTCGGAGGTTTGAAATCGTTTATACTCTAGTCCGCGCTCCGGGGACTTAGAGTACTCCAGTCCGCGCTCTGGGGATTCGGAGATTTGAAATCGTTTATACTCTAGTCCGCACTCCGGGGACTTAGATACTCCGGTCCGCGCTCTGGGGATTCGAAGGTTTGAAATCGTTTATACTCTAGTCCGCGCTCCGGGGACTTAGAGTACTCCGGTCCGCGCTCTGGGGATTCGGAGATTTGAAATCGTTTATACTCTAGTCCGCGCTCCGGGGACTTAGAGTACTCCGGTCCGCGCTCTGGGGATTCAGAGATTTGAAATCGTTTATACTCTAGTCCGCGCTCCGGGGACTTAGAGTACTCCGGTCCGCACTCTGGGGATTCGGAGGTTTGAAATCGTTTATAGTCTAGTCCGCGCTCCGGGGACTTATAGTACTCCGGTCCGCGCTCTGGGGATTTGGAGATTTGAAATTGTTTATACTCTAGTCCGCGCTCCGGGGACTTAGAGTACTCTGGTCCGCGCTCTGGGGATTCAGAGATTTGAAATCGTTTATACTCTAGTCCGCGCTCCGGGGACTTAGAGTACTCCGGTCCGCAATCTGGGGATTCGGAGGTTTGAAATCGTTTATACTCTAGTCCGCGCTCCGGGGACTTAGAGTACTCCGGTCCGCGCTCTGGGGATTCGGAGATTTGAAATCGTTTATACTCTAGTCCGTGCTCCGGGGACTTAGAGTACTCCGATCCGCGCTATGGGGATTCAGAGATTTGAAATCGTTTATACTCTAGTCCGCGCTCTGAGGACTTAGAGTACTCCGGTCCGTGCTCTAGGGATTCGGAGATTTGAAATCGTTTATACTCTAGTCCGTGCTCCGGGGACTTAGAGTACTCCGGTCCGCGCTCTGGGGATTCGGAGATTTGAAATCGTTTATACTCTAGTCCGTGCTCCGAGGACTTAGAGTACTCCGGTCCGCACTCTGGGGATTTGGAGATTTGAAATCGTTTATACTTTAGTCCGCGCTCCGGGGACTTAGAGTACTCCGGTCCGCGCTCTGGGGATTCAGAGATTTGAAATCGTTTATACTCTAGTCCGCGCTCCGGGGACTTAGAGTACTCCGGTCCGCGCTCTGGGGATTCGGAGGTTTGAAATCGTTTATACTCTAGTCCGCGCTCCGGGGACTTAGGGTACTCCGGTCCGCGCTCTGGGGATTCGGAGATTTGAAATCGTTTATACTCTAGTCCGCGCTCCGGGGACTTAGAGTACTCCGGTCCGCGCTTTGGGGATTTGGAGATTTGAAATCGTTTATACTCTAGTCCGCGCTCCGGGGACTTAGAGTACTCCGGTCCATGCTCTGGGGATTCGGAGATTTGAAATCATTTATACTCTAGTCCGCGCTCCGGGGACTTAGAGTACTCCGGTCCGCGCTCTGGGGATTCAGAGGTTTGAAATCGTTTATACGAGTTCGTACATCGTACAGGATAATGTAGTTCTAGTAATTAACCACCCGACTATGAGGTATAGAGACATTAGTTGTTCGTGGAAAATACAACTTCAAGCCTTTATTAATGAGAAACAACTAAACTGCTCGATTACATGGCTAAAATGAAACTAAGTTACGACTGAATGAAAACATACAGGAAATAACTGTGCCTAAAACAGGAAAGAAACATACTAAATGTAATAATGCCGCAAATGTTCACTGTTCCACGCTCGGGGGAGTGTCACGCCATCAATGGTCGCTAGCTTGAATGTTCCCTCTCCAAGCTTCTATTCAATGACGTACGGACCTTCCCAGCTGGGATTCATACGCGACGGTACCGGGAAAACTCGTTTCAAAACGAGATCACCCACATCAAAAATCCTTGGGCGGACTCTGCCGTCGTAGTAACGCTTGACTCGGTGCCTATGTGCTGCCGCCCTTAATTCGACCTCTTCACGTTTTTCATCAATGCATTCCAGCGATTCCAACAAGAGGTCCTGGTTCGTCTTGGGATCATAGTATGTCACTCGGTGTGATGGAACTTCAAGTTCCACGGGTATAACGGCTTCCGAGCCGTACGCCAAGGCGAATGGAGTGTGGCCGGTCGCGGACTTGTGGGTGGTTCTATAAGCCCATAATGCTGTCGGGAGTTCATCTACCCACTTGCCTCCGACTTTCTCCAGACGCTTCTTCAGTATGGACTTGATTATTTTGTTAATGGCCTCGACTTGTCCGTTAGCTTTTGGGTGTGCAACGGCGGCGAACTTCTTCTCGATGCCATACTTTAAACAGAACTCTTTGAACTCTCTGCTTTCAAATTGCATCCCATTGTCCGTAATGATGGTGCAAGGGAGGCCAAAGCGGCATATAATGTTTCGTACAACGAAGTTAATGACCTTCTTAGAAGTGATTGTGGCCAAGGGTTCTGCCTCAGCCCATTTTGTGAAATAGTCGACTGCAACTATCGCGTATTTCGCACCACCTTTGGATATAGGCAAAGAGCCGATTATGTCGATTCCCCAGATTGCAAATGGTCAGGGACTAACCATTTGAGTGAGTTCCGTTGATGGAGTCCTTGGGATTTTCGCATATCTTTGACACTTGTCACATTTCCTTGCGTAGTCTGCAGCGTCGCGATTTACGGTCGGCAAGTAATATCCATAGCGGAGGATCTTTTTTGCTAGCGTTTGCCCTCCAGTATGGTCACCACATTCCCCTCCGTGAACCTCTTTCAAGACCCGCTTTGTCTCGTCATGAGCGATGCACCGTAATAAGGGGACTGAGAACCCTTTTCGATACATCAATCCATCCTGCATCACGTATCGCGCGACCTTTCGAAGGACCTGTCGTCTTTCGCTCCTTTTTTCTGGTAAAGCCCCGGTCGTCAGGTACAGTTTGAATGGGGTCATCCACGACTCCTTTTCAATTTCCGTTTCCAACACACGATCAACTTTCATCTCGTCTATGCTCGGGGCATGCAAGGCCTTAACGGGATACAATCCCATTTGCTGCGCATCGCCTGTGCTCGCATACTTAGCCAACGAGTCGGCTTCTTTATTCCGTTCACGCGGGACATGCGAAATATCGTAACGCTCAAGATTCGACAGAAGTTCTTGAACCAGAACAAGGTACGGAGCAAGCTTCTGTCCCTTTGCTTGGTAATCTCCCCGCACTTGGTAAACCACCAGCTGTGAGTCACAAAAGATTTCAACTGATTTGATCCCGAGTTCTCTGATGAGCTTCAAGCCAGCAATTAGTGCTTCATATTCTGCTTTGTTATTTGTAGCTGGGAAATCGAGCTTCAAAGCATAACAGATCGATCGATTTTCCAGAGTTACGAGAACTACACCCACGCCGGAGCAACGGTCGTTTGATGCCCCATTAGTGTATAATTTCCATCGAACGGGGGGCATGACGTTGTGACCATCTGGTTCGTCAAACACAGTAAACTCAGCAATGAAGTCTGCTAATGCTTTCCCTTGTATGGCTCTTCGTGGCAAGTAAGCGATATCGAACTGGCTCAACTCGATGTTCCATTTTAACAATCTTCCAGAAGTTTCTGGTCGTTGGAGTACCTGCCGCAGGGGTTGATCGGTATAAATGCTGATTGAGTGTGCTTGAAAGTATGGGCGCAGCTTACGTGATGCAATCACCAAGCAATAGGCCAATTTCTCGATTTTGGGGTAATTTCTTTCTATCCCCGTTAAACGCTTGCTAACGTAATACACCGGCTTTTGGATTTGGTCCTCCTCGTGAACCAGAGCCGCACTTATCGCATGTGGGGATACAACCAAGTATACGTACATCATCTCATGGTCTACTGGTTTTGACAGCACTGGTGGACTCTCTAGATGCCTCACCAGATCCCGGAATGCTTCCTCACAGTCGGATGTCCACTCGAAGTTCCTCTTCCCTTTCTTTATTATATCAAAGAAAGGGATGCACTTGTCTGTGGCCCTGGATATGAATCGACTCAGCACAGCTACTTTTCCATTCAAGCTCTGTACCTGTTTTATAGTCCTAGGCACTTGCACATCTCGAATAGCTTGAATCTTTTCTGGGTTAGCTTCAATCCCCCTAGCGTTGACGATGAATCCCAAAAACTTCCCCGACGCAACGCCGAAGGAACATTTCAGAGGGTTGATCTTCATCCCATAGTATCTGAGTATGTCAAACATTTCAGCCAAGTCTCGAATGTGGTCGTTTGACTGTCGTGACTTCACGAGCATGTCATCCACATAGACTTCCATCGTTCTACCAAGCTGGTCTTTGAACATTCGATTCACCAAACGTTGATAAGTCGCTCCTGCGTTTTTCAGTCCGAAGGGCATTACTACATAGCAATATAGCCTATAATATGTGACGAAGCTGGTGTGTTCTTGGTCCGGAATATGCATCGGGATTTGATTGTAACCCAAGTATGCATCCATGAACGATAACAGCTCGTGTCCGGCAGTGGAGTCGACCAACTGATCAATCCTAGGCAATGGGAAACTGTCCTTGGGGCACGCTTTGTTCAAATCGGAATAATCTACGCAAGTTCTCCATTTCCCATTTGCCTTTTTCACCAGCACGGGGTTCGATACCCATTCAGGGTAGAGGGCGTCGCGGACGAACCCATTGGTTTTGAGTTTGTCCACCTCCTCTCTAAGAGCAGCGGACCTCTCTAGGTCCATCCCTCTCCTTTTTTGTTTAACTGGGACGTATTTCGGGTCTATGTTCAACATATGACTCGTAATGGAAGGGGAAATCCCACACATATCAGAATGCATCTAGGAAAAAACATCAAGATTCGCCTGGAGGAAATCACTAAGGTCTTCAGTCATTGCGGGGCCGAGTTGTGATCCAATCTTTAGTATTCGCGATGGGTCATCTCGGCTGACTGAAATGTCAATTGTTAATTCAGCCGGCTCTGCCTTTTCTCCCCTGGGTTTCTCATCGTCATCTCTCGGATCTATGTTTCTGAAGATCCGAGAATTATGCCCGAGCCAAGGCTCGGGCACTACTTGTCAATTATCCGTATTAAGGATGCGGACTGGATTGTCCGCAACCTTTCCCTTCTCCCTCTGATGGGCCTCTCGGAGCTCAGCCACGTAACAGGCACGACCAGCCGCTTGGTCGCCATGAACAACGCCTACCCCTTTGTCAGTTGGGAACTTCAAAGTTAAGCACCATGGGGCTAATGCTGCCCTAAACTCAGCCAGGGCCGGTCGGCCCAAGAAAACATTATACGGAGAATCCACATCCAAAACTACGAAGGGTAGGATTCGCACTCTCCGACTTTCGCCTTGTCCTAGTTCAACTGGTAACTCAACATAGCCCACTGCATCGGTCACTGCGCCATTAAAGCCGTGTATGCGAGCTTTGGACGGTTTCAAGTCCTTTGTTTCCATTTTCATCTGGTCATTAGCCTTCTTGAAGATGATGTTGATAGAACTTCCACAATCAATCAAAATTCTTTTCACATACGCCGGTCCGATCGTTGCAGATATGACCATCGGGTCGATGGTTGGAGCCTCCACTTGGTCAGCATCTCTGTTTCTGAACACTATATCGTCTGTCATTACGCGCTGTTGCTTAGCAGGGGTCCCGTCCTCTGTGTTCGAACAACATTCGAAATCTGCATGCTTCAGGGCACTAGCATACCGCTCCATCTCCTGCCAATTCTTATCCGCGGGGTGAGGCCCGCCGATGATCGTGTTTATGACTAGCCTACCCACAGTCCGGGTAGGTTCATCGGGATGACGCGGAGGTGGAGCACGACCTGGGTTGGATGTTCCCTGTCCTCCTTCCTGAGGATCCTTCACAAATTCCTGGAGCTTTTTCTGCCTGATCAACTTCTCTATAGCGTCATGTAGGTGTCTGCATTCTTCCGTATTGTGCCCGTAGGTCTCATGGAAGCGGCAGTATTTTCCAGTCCGTTTATGTTCCTCGGTTGACTCTTTTGGACATGGCTTTCTGTACTGAAAGGTATTGCAGGTCGAGAGGTAAATATTCTCAAGAGACGCATTCAGCGGGGTATACTCGTTGTAGCTCGGAATTCTCGACTTCCACTTCCCCGCTTCTCTCTTCTTCCCTTGATTTCTTCCTCCGGACTCCTTAGGCTGCCCAGGCTTGTTCTGGACATTGACATGGACCTTTCCTGTGTTGTCTCCGGACTATTTCACAGCAATGTTGCTTTTCACGGATTCTTGGACAGGTCCTGGTGCCTTATCTTGCCTTACCCACCTAGCTTCCTCTCTTCTTATGAACTGATGTGCCTTTGAGTAAAAACGTTCTAGTGTGGTCGGAGGTTTTCCTGCCAACCAGTCTCCAAATTCAGAATCTGGATCCACACCTCTCATTACAGCCATTAGAATTGCGTGATCATTGGGATTACTGACTTCAGTTGCCGCAACATGGAACCTTTGTAAATATTCCTTCAATGACTCCCCAGAATTTTGGATTACACTCGACAGAGACATTACGTCCTTTGGACGAGTAGTGTGTATTCTGAACTGCTCCATAAACTTCTTTGCCAACTCCTCGAAATTGGATACGGACCGCGGAGGAAGTCGCGTAAACCACATAGTAGCGATCCCAGATAGGGTGATCGGAAAGCATCTACACTTGGTAGCATCATTTGCTCTAGCTGAATCCATCATCCACTCGTACCTCATGACATGCTGTCTGGGGTCAGTCTTTCCCTCATACGCAGGGATAGTAGGCATACTAAACTTTCTGGGGTACGCCGCCTGCAGCACAACATCTGTGAATGGAGTATGACTTCTTGATACTCCCCAATCATCATTCGATAAGCCTTGATTTTCTTTCATCAATTGCCTGACCATGGCTGTCAGATCTGGTGTTTGTATGGAAGGTGGAAGATTGGAGTCTGTTCTACGTGACTGGCCAGGCTGATGCCTCCTCCCCTGGCGATCTGCCAAATGTGCATCTTGAGGTTCGACATCGTTAGCGTTTTGATGGTCTGGGCCTCCAGCCTCCACCTGCACTCCAGTTCCTAGGTTTCCAGCTCCGGCTTGGTCACGGCCTCCTGCTGTCTGAACAGCAGCACCTGCCCGCGCAGCTTCAGTCTTACGGCGTCTGCGCCTAGGAGGTTCATCAGAGGAAGTTGAGCTATCGGATGAGGAATAAGGAGCGGGATTGCCCCTAGCATTCTGTTGCTGCTGTTGAGTGAGTTGTGCCATCAGGTTGGCGTTAGCTTGCATCTGCTCTCATAGTTGTCTCCTGCTTTCCCTGAGTTCTCTCATCAAGTCGTTGAAATCTATTCTGGTGACAACTGGAGTCTGGTCGTGGGCGGCAATTCCTACACCCGGAATAGCTGACTGATTGCTAGGTCCTGCTTGTTGCACGCTAGCAGTCTCATGGGCATCCGCATTATGAGAAGCTGACCTGGTACGTGGTCTTGCCATTGTAGAGTTATTGGTATGAACTCTGAGTAGAATCAACGGATGTCCTATCAATGAGTCGGATCTTCTTTGGGGGATTTGTTCAATCTAGTAGCTTCAAAGCAGATCCTTGAGGTCTGAGAATTCAATTCTCAGTGAAAGCACCAAAGTGTTAGCAGCAAAATTGGTCACTAACCTCGTAGAGAAAGATTGAGTAGAGATATAAGTGATGAAGATAAATTAAAGAAGGAAGACAATGCTAATTTAAATGCAGAAAGTAAGAACACCAGATTTATAGTGGTTCAGCGTAATTGCCTACGTCCACTTTGAGTTTTCACTTTATTGATCTTCTTAATGATTGATTACAAATACAATTCGTAGATCAAATGCTTGAATGAAGTTGCTAAGTAAAGAAGACGTGTCTCCAAAATGGCAGAGTCTCCCCAGTGTTCTCTCAGAAAAAAGATCCTTTTCACTGTGACCCTGCCCCTCTATTTATAGACAAAGATGGGCTGACTTCTCAGGTGGGCTCGGCGGCCGAACGTCCTGGCCCAAATAGAGTGGTCGTCGTATGCCGAACCAAATAGGCCGAACACTTGGATGCCGAGCCACATGCTCCTGGCCGAACAATCCTTTGGGCCGGTCGATGCTCTTTGGCCGAACGTGCTTTCTGGTCGAACGATCCCTTTGGCCGAACGATCCTTTTGGCCGAACGATACTCTCTGGCCAAACGATGCTCTCTGGCCGAACAATGCTTCCTGGCCGAACGATCCCTTTGGCCGAACGATCCTCTCTGGCCGAACGATGGTCCTGGCCGAACGATAGCTTTTGACGAACAATACAGCCATGCCGAGCAGTCGTATACGCCGAACGCCTTCTGATGCCGAATGCTCCTGGATGCCGAGTACCCCTGGATGTCGAGTACTCCTGGGTGCCGAGTGCTCCTGGATGTCGAGTACTCCTAGAACGCCGAGTGCTCCTGGATGCCGAGTGCTCCTGGATGCCGAGTACTCCTAGAACGCCGAGTACTTCTGAATGCCGAGTGCTACTGGATGCCGAGTACTACCCAATGTCGAGCACCCAGTTGCCTGGTCAAATCTCCAGGAAACAGTCGCATAATGGAATGCCATGTTATAATTTAAACCGGTTGTCACATCTTTGTATATTAGCGGCATAAAGACCTTGCGCCATTAATACTCTGAACTATAGAGTTGATTGTTGAAATAATAGATAAAGAAAAAAACATAATTAATACCAAATATCAGAGTGACGTCGTAAAACATAGTAAAATAATCTATATCGAACATCCTGATAATGACGTAAAACATTAGTGTCAATACAGAGCAGGGAAATTTTAAGTTTTAGGTTTGATAGACTATTTGTTTCACTATTAAACTAAAAATGATCGGGCTACAAAGTCAATGTTGCCTAACTACTAATTAATCCTAAAATCATCCAAGCGATATAGAAATTTGTCTCTACTTTATTCTATAAGCACAATCGATCATTAGTCTGAATGATAATATGAATATTAATGCAAAATCATGTAAGTAAATCCTAATAGCAGTTTTGAGACAAAGTCTCCTTATTTAACTCGTCGATCTAATCGATAAAAGTGAGAGTCGTACGAACTAGAATCTGTAAATGATCTTGTGAATCTTTAAGTTTGCTTGCTTGAGCTTTTAATCGTAGGTAAAAAGAGAAAAAGAAAACGACATGACTACTTATAATGAAAGAAAAGACGTGCAATTACCATTGAATCAATTTTGAATGGATTGGTGGATCTTCAAGGAATACCAATATTCGGCAAGCACTGTTCTCAAAATTATTGATTTGAAAAGTCAATGCTTCCTTCATACTAAGGGGGGTAAATGTTATCCACATAATTTCCAAAGGGAGTATGATATTGAATTAATGAATCTAAAGTTGGGCTTCCAAGGAAATAACATGACAAGTAGGAATGTCGAACTTCATTACAAAAAGGAATTTAAGGCCTTTATAATGACAACCATTATAAAGCATATAAAGGCAACATGAAGGTGTTAAATGTCACTACTAATATTGATGTCGAAAATATGCGGCATGACGACATAGTCACAACATCGCATTAATAGCTAATGCCAAGAGTATGGAAATAACCAATGCCGACGGCATGAAGATGGATCAGTGCCAAGAGTATACAATGCCACGCCTTGTCAATAACGAATCATCTACAATGCCGCATGTCGTTAATAAAGTCAAGGTCATCGAATGTCATCAATGCCACATACTTATGGAGTTGAATGAATGACGTCATATTTCATCAAGACAGCAACAAGTTTAGAGAGCACTATATTGAAAGCCATCATGCTATAGTGACATGGTTTGTCACCCATGCTGCACCCCGTGATGCCGTAAGAATCAATGGAGCACTTCATCCATATAGCTAAAAGAATCAATGCCACTTCGGATTAATACCGCATCTCTTCAATGTCACCTTATTGTAATGTCACCTTTCAAAGTAATACCGTCTCCCATCAATACCGCTTGTCACCAATGCCGCTTATCATCAATGCCGCCTATTATAAATGCTGCCTTTTATTAATGTCGCTTATCATCAGTACCGTCTATTATCAATGCTGCCTATTATCAAAGCTGCTTGTTATCAGTTTCGCTCATTGCCAATATCGCCACTTATAACTGTCACCGCTTATTAATGTCGTGTCATAGTATTGCCGCACTTCATTAACCTTCAAAGGAAGCTGCATATCCTCAATACAATGTTGATATTGAACGTCGTTAATGAAAATTATCAAGGCGGGATGGATGTTTAGCACCGAAGTTCACTATTGAGCAAGTGGATGCTGAATTATGATGCCATGCGCCATCAACATGGATAATGCTAGGGGTCAAGCATGCCGCATAGACACATGGCAGCCATGCCGCATCCCTCAAATCCTATAAATACGGACCAATGGGCATGAAGATGGGGCCGATCATTCTTTCCTCAACTTCTTCCATTTTAAACTTTGTAACCCTAAATTGATTTGGGAATTTAGTGTCGATTGTACCTTTTGCACATAGGACCTTGTACATTCAACTATTACATGGAATATGAATAAAACATCTTGAATTATGACTTGCTTTCGAGTTCCCAACCATTTGTGATTTTAATCATAGCTTGCTTTGAATTCTAAAAGCACTCATATTCTTGATTTCTATTTGCATAAGCTTGCCTATATAGATTGATTCTAAGATTACATGAATTCAACGTGATCATGCTTATAACATCATCATGGACTTGAACTTGCTAAGCATAATTTCTCAAATCCTTACTCACCCAAGTTTCGCTTTTGCAAACACTCATTAAGGTTTTGAAGGGATATCCAGGCCTTCATTCAACAAAACATCTCTTCTCATGCAACCTTTGGGTGTTAACGAAGAAATTTGTTAATAATTATATTAATTAAATCTTATTTAATTAATTAACATTTTAATTAATTTCATATTAATATAACATTTATATTCATTAATTATTATATATTATAACTTTTATAGTATATGACTCATATATCATAAACATGTGTATATTATTTAATTAATTAACCTTTTAATTTATTTATTTAATTAACCTATTTTATTTAAATTATATTAATTTCAAATTTTAATTCATATACATACATGTATACTTATATTATTTTAAATAATTTAAAGTAGCATAACATATATCAATATATATAATATATGTATTCATTTATTAATTAACTTATTTAATTAGTTTTATTTTATTAACCTTGTTAGTAAATTTTAAAAAAAATCAAAATTAATTTGAATTATTTTCAAACATTTTGAAATTTTTTATTATATTATAGCCTTTATAATATATGTATACCTTATTTTAAATTTAACTTTTAAATTTAAAAATCTTATATTTCAACTTTCAAATAATTTTGGAAATTTGTCTAAGGACCTATTCAAATTTGGGCCATTTCTGTTAGGAACAACCTTTGGGCTTTGGACTTAATAGTTAACCCTAAAATGATTAATTTAGACCACATAGCCTATTGGGTTTCGGTACCATTATTGGATCTACACCAGCTCGCATTTGAAGTTATAGGTGAATTTCAAAAAAAATTCCTTATTGGATATATATTGAGCCTATGAAGTCTAATTTATTTAGAACATTTCTTTATTTATTTAAATAAAATCTCTTATTTTATTTAAATTTATAAATTATATAGTTTTATTTAATTTATATATTAATACATTTATAAATTTACACGTATATATCATAAACATATATGTACGTGCATGCATGTGTAACATGATAGCCAGTGTATGGTATAACATGCCCGTGTATAGATGTTGTGATTTACATCACAATAGACACATTAGCTCGTCCAATATGTATTGCTTGTTGTTCAAATATATGTATGTATTTAAACTTGTTACTTATATAAATATTATAAATCCATATATACATATATAAATGTATATGCTAATTTCTTTGAAATAAATTTATCTAAATGATAATATTTAAATAAATATATATAAATTATATATATATAATATTAATAATATATATGCAAATTATTATAATAAATATTAAAATAATATACATACCTAATATATTATTTTTTTTATTATAAACCAAATATAAATATATATATCTATAGCAGCAAAATAATTTTTTTATACATATATTTATTTATTCATATACATATTTATAATATATATATTAATTAACAAACTAATATTTTTATAATAATTCCAGATCATATGTACTGCACCTTAATAGTTTATTATTGATTTTTATTATTTTAAAATATATATTAATTGATTATTTGCTCAAAAATATATAAATATTAATAAAATATGTTTTCGTAACATTTTTATTAAAATTTAAATTTCTAGGAAATCTTATATGATATTTTAAAGCTTTAAATTTTTTTCCAATTTTTTATTCGATCAAAATTTATTTTTTATTGATTTATTATTTTTCCATCATTTATTATAATAATTTTTAAAAATAAAAAAATTGATTTTTTTATTCCCATTTTCTGAGCAAGAGATTATTTTATGATAAAAATTTTATAAAATTTATAAAAAAAATTTGGAAACACATTTTATTTTATATGATTTATTTAGATAGTATATCGATTTAAATAATATTAAATAATTATAAAAAAATGTTTGTAGCTATTAGAAATTATTATTGCTATAAATATACATGTATAAAATTATACGATCAATTATTACCTTAGAATTATACTATTGTTAAATATAATATATATATGTATAACTAAATGATACATATTTATGTATGTATATATAAATTAGGAAAACAATAATTGTTATATACAAAATATTCGGCTGTACATATCTGACATATACATATATAAAAATTATTTTTTTATAAGTGAATACATATATATTTATATATATATAACCAATTTAGCTCGTGATAACATTAGTACATATAAGAATCATCACCTAACTAATAGTATAATATCGATTTGAGCTTGATCGGAAAGGACACCAAATGAATGAAGTCGACCAACAATTGAAGGAAGGAATGGCAATAAATAGTTATTTGCAATTAAGGTTAAAGGTGTTTAAAAAGTGGATGGAAAGAGAAAATAGTTGATCACATCTCATACCAGTTCTCCCTTAATCCCAGTCATCCAAAAACCAATAACTCTACCCTAATTGAGTTGCCCCTTATCTCCCTATTTCAGCCAAAATCTTAGCCTTCATGATGGGCCAAGATCCCATTTAAGCCTATAGAAATATTATTTAATTAAATCCAGTAAATTCACTTTTCGATATTGTATATCGATTGATATATTTATAATTATTATAAATATATTTATCAATATTATTCCTAATATAATCAAATTTTATAATTAATATTTCATAAATATTAATTAATTTAATTAATTTATAATAATTATTAACTAATTAAATCATTTGTCAAAAGATAATTCATCATTTCGATTGTGTGACCTATCAGGTGTAAATTTAGTCAGCGATTAATATCGAACTATTTAAATATTAACGTTCACATGTCACTTAGCAGGTGGTGTGACATTTGGCCAAATTTATCGCTTACTTGGTTCTGGTAAAATCCAATTTGCTTAGTTAGGCATTACCCAGTCATGACTTTTATTTACACAAATTCTCTTCGTCAAAACTATATCATTTTAGACTTATGGAATTCAGCAATGGTCAAATTTCCAATATCATCCATATTCAAATCTAGTGACAAAACACTAAGTCCTTGGTTCAATAATAATAATTGTTATTAACTGCATGACTTTGACTGGAGATTTTGACTTTGAATTGACTTGAGTTGACCATGATACTAACACCATATAACCGAGGAGACAATTCCTCTCTTGAATAATGCTTCACTTCTAATACTTCCACTCGATCCAACTAAAGTCACTCGATGGACGTCGTGCCATAATCTGACTATAATTAAAGCAGACCTTTCATATTAAAGATCAACGGTATTCTCAAGTCGAGAGAATTGTGTGAATTAGTCATATCGATATTTTCCATTTGACCTTAGTTATATCAACCAACAGATAACTATCGATTGAGTCATTCAATAGTTATCCAATAACCATTAGTACGTAACATTTAGGTGCCCCTAGAGGTCATGAGTAATACACTGCCTAACACTTGAGAGCGCTTACATACTTTAGTCTCAACAGATACATCGATATCCAGTCTCGATGCATCTTGACTAGGAACATTTAAAATGATGTGTTTTATAATATTATGAAACAATATTCATGATTACAACTATTTGTAATTATTATCACAAACACACCATTTATATATTTTCTATTAAATATATTTTAATTAAGCATTTGATTGTTTGTAACAAATTAAAAATATATATAGCAGAAAGAAAAACACCTCTATTACGAACGAGTGTTAATTACAGAGTTAATTAATTTATAATAAATTACAAAATTTCCCATAGGGCATACCCTTAGCTCTATCATAAGTGATGTTTGAATGCATGGATGACAAAGACATTACTTATGAAACATTATACATATTATATTTATAACATCTAACATTAGGTGTGATAGTGTGTGAATAGTTGGGGTTGGTATTGTATAAACATATGACTATATTTGATAATGATATATGCATATTTGGTTATATATATATATATATATATATATATATATATTATTCCTTCCGTTGTGAGTTCTAAAAGGTGTAGTTACAATATTACTCTGTATACTATTATTATAACCTAACGATTTATTTTTTACGGCTTTAGTGGTTTGAATGTCGATTCAGGCATTAAACCAGAAGGTTGAAAATAGCATGTTATTACATTTGGTATCTAAGCAAAACTTACCCTAATTTTAGACTAAGATGTATTGGGATAGCATTTTGTATTTTTATAAATGTTAGTAAATATGTTTCAAGTACATATGTACACACCAATTACTATTTTAGTAATGTTTACTATCTATTGGGGAGTTTCTAAAGGATTCTATTTTCATATAGCTGAAAATAAGTAACTAAATGGACATAGAAATTGTCACTGAGACTAATACTGGTAAACTTGAAACTAGGACTGGGAGTAACACAAGAATGTGGATATTCCATACTTGATATTTCCAATTTGGTTTCGCCTATATCTGCAGGCCATAAGCTTGATCAATGTTGATCCCGCAATACATACACCTATAGGATAAGTGGTTCTTATCACCACCAATTGCCATGGATTTCCCAAAGTTATGCAGGGATTTCTCTGGTTTGGGTGGTAAGCCTAACTTGGAGTACCTTATATGGAAACACGGGCATGGTAATGCACTTGTGAGAAGATCTTTAATTTATTAGGTCTGAATGATATTGCAAGAAGGCAACTAGCTTCCTGGCATTTGCAGGGAGAATCAACAATCTGGTTGGAGATTGTTACTTCTAAAGTCAATAAGGACGATATTACATTGGCTGAATTCAAAAGGAAGTTTGAGATTACGTTTGTCTCGAGGGATAAGAAAAGATTTCTGTTGGAAAAGTTTATTCATTTGAAGTAAAAAGAGTTGTCTATTGTAGAACATGTGAATAAGTTCAATGAAATTGCAAGGTTTTAATTTGGTTTGGTTAATACCTCGGAGAAGAAGGTGAAGTTTGCTAAAGGACTGAAATCTCCAATTAAGGTGCCCTAGAAAAGAAGGCAAAGTTTGCTAAAGGACCGAACTCTCCAATTAAGGTGTTCGCACTCAATCAGACCCCCTATGGTGTTACATTTAAGGGTTTAATGGAAGCTGTATTATTAAATTGTATAAATGGAGAAATAGATAGAGGTCAGCTAAAAAAAGGGGTGATCAGCAATTGGGAAAGCTTGAAGGAAATGGACCTCAAGGAGGATAAGACAAGGAGCAAGGGATCACTTATACGTGATGCAATATGAAGGGCCACATAACAAGGCAAGGAACTATAAGGTAAATATTTTGAAGATCAAGTGTTACAATTGTAACCGGTTGAGTCATATAAAGAGGGGGTGCCCAACTTTACCAAAGGACTAAAAGTCGTGAAAGCTTATGCAATAATGCTATTCCAAGTGCCAGTATTATGCTACCATCTACTAAGGAGAAGGGGATCGGATTATAATGGAAGGTGTGATGTTGCTTTCTAGTTCTCCTAGCCGTAATCTATTTGATACAAATGCATCTCATTCATTTATTCTGAGTACATCAATTGATAGTTTAGACCTTAGACCACTCAAAGTGTATGAATCTATTTCGGTGTCAAATCCTGCCGGGGGTCAACCCTAAATTTCCATGATTTGAAATTAGTTATACGTGGTGTGGAGTTCCTTTATGATGCATACGTACTGAATTTATTAAGGTATGATTGATTTTGGAATGGACTAGATAACTTAGTATGGGATGATACTAGATTATGATTAGAGAGTAGTTGAGATGAGAAGTGGTGTTGGGCATGACCTTGATGTTTGTTGTGAGCTTAATATTTATATAATAACGAGATATTTGGATTCACTCGACCTATTGAAACATGAGTTATTATTTATCGCCATAGCGTAAGAGTTTCCAAATGCCTTTGCTTAAGTTCCGATCTCCCTCCTGGAAGAGAGAATGAATTTAGAATTGATCTCGAGACGGATGTTAGGTGTATCGTGATACCACTTATGCATATGGCTACGAAAAGGAGAAGTGATTCCGATAAGCAAGTTTTCGAGTTGTTGTAGATGGGTTTCATTTGTAGGAGTATCTCAAGATTGGAAGCATTGGTCATTTTTGCTACTAAGGCAATGGTTCCCTTAGGCTGTGCATTGAATATCGAGAACTAAACAAGCTTTTGAGGAAGAAACATTATCCCTTACCTCACATTGACAACCTCTTCGATCAACTTTCTAGGGCAAAGATTTTCTCTCAGCTTGACTTATCCATTGGATTCATCATTTAAGGGTAGTAGAAGTTGTGTAGTTAAATCGCTTAGCGGTTCCATGGTTGTGGAGGTGCAAAAAGTTATAACAGGGATAAAGCAGAGATATAACGGAAAATAGCGTTCAATAGATATAAAACCAAATATTTAAAATTAATTTATTCTCATTCTCATGTTTTTGGTGTAGAAAAAAGAAATTTTGTTTAATTTATATAATAAAATCAAGGACTATCATGATTTATGCATACTAGATTTGGTAACAACAATAGATTACTAACTTATATTGAGCATTTATTCCTTAAAAATTAGGTCTTTACCCTAATTTTGTTGATAAGGTTTAAAAGAGAACTAGTCAAAACAACCTTTGTATATTAATATTGCTAAAGCGAGTGCTGAAAATCCTTGAATTAGTAGGTGTAGCATAAAATAGTGAGGCTTAAAGCGGATCTACTATTTAATAGTGCTAAATTGAAATAGCGTAGCGGTCGAAGAGCGCTATGCACTGTGGCAGGGATTTTACAAGGCTTTAGCAGGGTTTAACTGCATGGGTTAGAAGATAGTATTCCTAAGACAATATTTTGTACACTTGATGGATTATTTAAGTGGGAAGCCAAGCTATTTGAGTTGACCAACGCTCCGACTTATTTTTTTTACTTGATGAGTTGGATTTTCTAGGAGCACTAAATAAGTTTACGGTAGTATTTGTGGTTGATATCCTTATATACCCCCAAAGCAAAGAGGAGAACAAACTTTATTTGAGAGAGGTATTGAATGTTTTGAGAAGAAACCAACTCGGGGCAAAATTCTCAAAATGTCAGTATTGGAGAAAAGAGGTCCTCTTTCTTAGACTTGGTGTCCGAAGATGGGTTAGCTGTACACCCTGCAAAAATTTACCGAAAATTTAATAAAAGAGTTAAATCAAATATAACAAGAGTAAAAATAGAATTTTCACAAACATCTGAATTTGGCTATGAAACTTGCAACATTGCGCATGAAGTGATTTTCTAGATAATTTTTATATATAAAGTGTTCTAATCAGAGCTAGTATGAAAAGTAATTAACATTTAGAAAGTTGAATTTGAAAATAATTAAATAATAAAATAAGGAAATAAATATTTTATAAGAGGAAAGGTCCATTGGTCGAAACCGTAGTTTGGACCGATCGACCCCTAGCGGTCGACCACTCAAAACGAAGTGATCGATCTGTCGAAGCCTTCGGGCTAGGGTTTTTGTTTAGCCAGACGACCCAAATTTTATTTCAATTGATCCAATGGCCGATGACTATCTAAACCGAATGAATAGAACCCTGACCTAATACTGGGAACCTAAATTTCATATTGCTTGTAACAAAACTCTGTCTCTTTGAAACTCAACCATCTTTCTCCTCAAATCAATTTTTCTTCGAAAACAAAACTAAAAATTAAATTCAAGAAATTGAAGAAGGTAAATCAAATTAAATCACGGAGAGTTCTACATCAAGCGAAGGCGATTCCAAGAGAATTAAAAAGGGGATAGCTTTCTAGAGGTGTGTGGGTTCATAATTAATATGATGGGTCACTTCTAATTAAGTTTTTTATAGCTTATTTGATCCAAAACTGTTTAATTTAATGTTTATCTAATAATTGTTGTGGATTGGGAATTTCGATAGCAATTTAACCTATATGAATATGATTTACGTTATTAATCTAAATTAGTTAATTGGTCGAAAAAAAGTTAATTTAGGTCAAACATACCCTTTTTATTAAGTTGAATATAAATAAATATAATCCTGTTGATTCTAAACCTAAGTTAATGTGTTTACTAAAATTAATTATGAAAATGGATATGAAATTGTAAAACGATTATAAGTTAGAATAGAGAACACTGGAAATTATAGTTTACAAATTAGCGTTTACTGTAAGGAACAATTTCTAATTAACAGAGAATGAAAAAAAGTTTAAATAACTTTGATCGGTCGACAGGCTCACTGGAGTCGGTCAATAGCAAGCGGTCGATCGCTCGAGTGACCAGCGGTCGACTAGTTAACAATTTACAAGTGAGATTGAACCTCAGCTTGAGGCACGGGTTTATAACTTTATATATATATATATATTATGTATGAATGTTAGTATACTAGTAGGGAAGTAACTTCCCTGATTTTTTGACTCTAGGACGTTACGGGACCGAGTAGATGTGTACAATGGCAATGAGGCCTATACACTATTTATTCGGCATGGTTGATATTCGATTGAGGCAATTTTATCGCAAACTGCATTCATAGGAGGTTCTACGGTGTCGCACAACACAAACGATGATGCCTGGTGAAGTGTGCGACCCGACACTAATGGGAGATTCCTTGGTATACGCGGCGATGAGGATGTGATACTGTATTGTTGATGGATGCCCAATGCTATGCAGTAAGTGGCATTACATTACGGATGCAGCGGACCCTAAGACGTCTTTGGCGTGAGATGGCATTGTGGGCTTCACCTCAATGCGTAGATGTGATACATGTAGTCATAATTTGGAAATGTAGTCCCACGTTGATATTGTAGAGGACCCTATGTTGGAATAGTTCCAACGGCTACTAGCTGATCCATAGTTATTTTGAGGTTTGATTAGTTGTTCGATCCTAAGTATAAACCTTCATAAGATGTTGGTGTAGGTGTATTTAGAACTATACCCCTTATGTTAACGAAACCTACCTTAGTAAGTTGTTCACAAACACAAGTAGAATATCCTAAGTCACATAGAGTATGAATGAAGTCAATTGCATATGATCACCATGTATTAATGATGTAACTCATTTACCAGACTTTTGCTTGACCTACCCCTTTCCTTTCTTTTCTTCCACCACCACAGGAACACAAGACATGGTAGCAAGTGATTGGTCCAAATCTATTCCGTAGATTGGCGAGCTTGGCATCGCATTTCTTATTACTTTTCATTACTTTCTATGTAACTACATACCGTACGTAGTATTTATTAGATTATACGATGTATTTCTGTAAACTCTAGATTTTGACTACGTATGTTTTGAGACTATGTTTTTAAGGATATTTTCTATGATGACTATTTTCTGTATTTATATTTTCCGACTTCCACTATGAGATCTGAAAGTGTAGGATGTCTTAGATTTTTTTTCATTATGTTCTTAGTTTCTGTAATGTTTAAAAACCTAATGACTCGTACTTCTTAGCACGATGCGATTTCGAAAGTCACTTTAGGCTTTAGATTGCTGCGTCGGGAGGTGCGGGCTGTCACATTTTGTATCAAAGCCCGTGTATAAAATTCCTTAGTTGTAGGTCTGTATTGGGAGAACGTACTTGAATTTTTTTGAATAAAAAGGTGTTTTCCAAGAAGGTTGTCAAAAGTTTTTCAAAATGGGTTGCTAAAAGTGTGTGTGTGTGTGTGTATAAAGTTTTTTCATAAGATTTATATATAAATATAAAATGAAAAAAACATTATCACTTATTCTTACTGATACTATTTGTGGAAAATTTGCTAATAATACCTAAATCATAGATAGAGAGAGGATGAGCGATTCTGCTAGTTGCGGGTCAGGTAATGCAGCAGAAATTTCAGGCATGAATGTCCCGATTTAGTTCTAGTGATATCTGCAAGCAAGAGGACAAGTTGATCCTTACCTTAATAGGGAACCCACCCAGTGGGTGGTAGGTGTAGTCATGTCCATCCACCTGCCGTCGATTTCGCCAAGCTATATAAGGACTTTGCGTGCTTAGGAGGGAAGCCATATGTGGGGATAGAGTCGTATGTGGACTCGAAGGCATGGATCCACACTTGTGAGAGGATTTTTGAATTGATGGGTCTTGGAGATGACATTAGGAGATAGCTTGCTTCATGGAATTTACAAGTAGAGGCTCTTAATTGGTGGGACATGGTAGTGGCGGAGATCGATGAGGGAGAAATTACTTAGGGAGAGTTTAGGAGGCATTTTGAGATGAAGATTCTATCCATGGCAGAGCAGGGAGTACAGTTGGAGAAGTTCATACACTTGCAACAAGGACAAATGTTGGTGAAGGAATATGTAATTAGTGCAATGAGTTGGGTAGGTTTGGTTTGGATCTGATCAATGCCCCTCACAAGAAAGCATTGAAGTTTGCAAAGGGGTTCAATCAAGCCCTTCAAGATTAGGTCGTTAGTCCCTATTTCTATGGGTGCGACTTTTGAGGGTTTGGTTGAGATAAGCTTGCTAAATGTTGTTTCAAGAAGGATGTGAAGAGTGAGCCAAGAAGTCAGGAGGAAAGACACCCAAGCAGAATTATCACAAGGGCAGAATGAGAGCCAAAGGGAAGATTAAGAAGAAGGAGCTCCAATGTGGGAGATGTGGTAAGAAGGGGCATTTTGCGAAGGAGTGTAAGATGGACATCTCAAAGATGAAATGTTCCAACTGCAACCAATTCGGGCACATGAGGAGAGAGTGTCTGACACCATCGAAGACCTCTACCCAAGTGGTTTCAACTTACGCATTAGATGTTGTTCCCAGTTTGAATGCGCCTCTGGTAGCGGATAAGCGGAAGAAGATCATAATTGATGGTGTGTTAGCTTTATTTGATTTACTTGTTCATATCTTATTTGACACTGGGGCATCACACTCTTTTATCTCAAGTAGACTTGTAGATGAGTTGCACTTAGACACTAGCATAGTTACAGACCCAGTAGTTGTATCAAACCCTATTAGAAGATCGAATTATTTATCTATGGGATGTTGGGGTTTGAAATTCTTTATTTTAGGGTCAAGTTCGATTGCGATGCTTTTGTATTAAGATTTTATGGGTTTGAGTTGATTTTGGGTATGGACTGGATGACCATGTATGTGGTGATCTTAGATTGTGTTAAGAAGGTTGTTTGTTTGGGTCCTTGTAGTGGATGTAGTCTAGAGGTTTTTTGTGATCCTGAAGTTTCATTATGTTGAGTTACCTATATTCTCTAGAACTATCACATGATAAGTTGGATTGAGCGCCAGTGGTTAGAGACTATCCAAATGTCTTTTTCGAGGTCACCTATCTTCCACCCAAGCAGAGATCGAGTTTTGGTTTTATCTTTTAGAGAACGCAATACCTATTGCCTTACTCTTAAGGCATTTGGCTTCTAAGGAAAGACGCGAGCTGAATAAGCAAGGACATGAGCTTTTGGAGAAGGGCTTCATTATGAGGAGTATTTTAAAGTGAGGAGAACCAGTTGTCTTTACCATCAAGGTGGATTATTCTATATGGCTTTTTTGGTTATCGTGAGCTGAATAAGCTGACAAAGAAGAATCGTTATCCATTGTACCGCATAGATGATCTCTTTGATCAGTTGGTTTTAGCGAAGGTGTTCTCTTAGCTTGACTTGGCTATCGGATTCCATCAGTTGGGTGGATAGTATTCAGAAGATTCCTTTACATACAACGATGGAATTTATGAGTAGTTAGTCATGCCCTTTGGACAGACCAATGTACCAGCCTACTTTATTGATCCAATGAGCCGAGTTTCTAGAGGGTTGCTTAATAAGTTTATGGTGGTATTTGTTGACGACATATTCGAAAAGCAAGGAGGAGCATAGGGTGCATCTAGAAGAAGTGCTCAATACACTCCATGGGCACGTTAAAGGTGAAGTTTTCCAAATGTCACTTTTGGTGTAAGGAGGTATGCTTTTCTAGGACACATTGTCTTTGAGAGTGGGTTGGCGTTGATCCTAGTAAAGTTTCTACAGTACAGGATTGGCATATGCTGAAGAATGCCACGGAAGTGAGGAGTTTGCTTGGTTTGACCGGCTATTGTAGGAAGTCCATTTAGGACTTCGCTAAAATCTCTGCCCCTCTGACCCACCTTACCAAGAAGAATTTGGTTTTCTCGTGGGACTCTAAGTGTGAGGATGCTTTTATCAAGCTGAAGGGGTATTGACTGGTGCACCCGTTCTATTATTACCCGATGGTGTGAAGGCATTCAAAGTGTATACCGACACTTGCGTTATGGGGTTGGGTGCGGTTTTAATGTAGGAAGGGAGAGTGATGAGCTATGCTAGTCGACAGTTGAAAGTACACGAGAGAAATTATCGTACCCATGATCTTGAGTTGACAGCCATTGTCTTTGCACCGAAGTACCAGAGACACTATCTATTAGGAGAGCGGTTTTAGCTGCATATGGATCATAAGTCTCTAAAGTATTTATTCTCCCAAAAGTATTTGAATTTAAGGCAACAGAGGTGGATGGAATTTTTGGCATCGTATGATTTCGATATCCCCTATACTACAGGCAAGGGCAATATTATAGCCGATGCCATGGATAAGAAGCATGTGATGTTGAGTCTTATATTCTTAAAGTGGTAGTACTTAGAGATTGTCGATACGTTCAATTTTCAACCATCGTCAGACATCACTCTGGGATTGTTAGCTACATTGGATGTGCAATATACACTTATGGACCTGTAATACCCCGTAAATTTTGCATTAGTTATTTAATTAGTTAGTGAGTTAATTAGGCTCCAAAAATGGAATTTTTGCAGAAGATGGAATTTTACCATAGAACTTGCATCATTGCATTCGTGGCGAAGGGAGCGGTCGACCAGTAGCAGTTGACCCCGTTGAAGGGAGCAGTCGACCGGTCGACCATAGGCGACTAGGGTTTGCGTTGGCCAAACAGCCCGAATTTAATATATTTAATCTAACGACTGTGGTTGATTCGAGCGCCTATAAATTCAGGCCTAATCCTCTCTTCTTTTCTCATATTTTTTTGAAAATAGTAGTGAAGTTTTGTAATTTTCTCTTCTCCAATATTTTATAAATTGTAAAATAAAATATTTATATATGTATATATACAAATTGGAGAAGAATAGAAATCAAGTAAGTAAGAAGTGAAGCGAATCGACACTACGCAATAACGAGGTAATATATTTATATCTATATTTGAATTTATATTTATATTTCCCTTCAACCCCAAATCTCTTCTCAGATCTATAATTCTAATCTATGTATATACCCTTTCTATATATATTTTTTGGAATAAGAAAGAAATGGAGTTGAATCAAAGGTTCTACTTCAGAACTGGAGATATGGAACATTTTTAGAATATAAGTGGGAAAATTATATATTTTTTATGATTTTGAATCTATTCCATTGGCATGCGTTTGATTTTTATGCCTAGTTGAGTGTATGTGAATTGTAGGCTAAAATTGAATGTATTGAACATCGCCTACATATTCTTAGGAGATCTGATAGGAATTATTGCTATACTTTGATCTGGAAATCAGTCTCAAAAGTTATAGATATAAATACTGATTAGATATGAAATTTATTCCAGATCTTAAAATGGGTTGTAGATTATTAGTATGATTTTGATTATTACCATAATTATGTTGAATGGAGATTTTCCGTAGTTTAATTTGTTGGAAGAATATCTGTTTGATTTTTATAAATTTGTTTATGTTTCCAAATTGCATAGAAAATACAGCGTTTGATTTAACAATAAATATATGCAAATGAAAAGGAAGGAATGTGTAAAGTGCATATTTATTGTTTGCAATTTACACTATCTATTCCAACAAAAAGAAAATAATCAATCCTTGTAATTTCAAACAAGGAAAATCTTTCCTTTTATTCTTGAACTTTTTTTTAAACTAATTTATGGAAATCACAACGGGGAATCTTCCTAAGAAATGTATTTTCAGCAAATTAAATATGGAAAAGAAGATTCTAGTTAATGGTTTATGACTGGAATATATTTGGTAGAGTAGATATTTATACATTTCCATACGAACTAATAAATATGACGATTCATGCGTAACGCTCATTTAGAATATTAGTTATACACGGTAATAACGTTGATTTGCAAATAGAAAATAGGAGAAAATTTTGGAAAGGTTGTAACTCCTATTAATGGGTAATAAATATGGAATGAATTTGGAAGTTACAAATAATTGAGAAGGTGAATGGATTAATGGGACCGATAAATAAAGAAGATACTTTAATAACTATATAATAGTTAGAAATGGTTACTAATTGGAAATAAGTAAATATACTTAAATGTCTTAGGAAATGTCCATTAGGATGATATTCTATTATCACAGACAAATTGGCATTTATTAAAGAAGCAAATAAAGGGGATTTATGGGTAATTGAATATTTAAAGTAAATCAATGATGGTTAGTGAGCTAAGTCCAATATCCAATTTAGGATGATAAAGCTTAGTAATAATAAAGCTCAGGATAATATGGCTTAGGTTAGTAATGCTTAGAATAGTAAATTGGACTTAGTAGGTTGGGATGTGAGGTCAGTAGAGCTATACAATGGAAGTCTGCCCTTTGCTTTGAGGCTACCAGCAGTTGTGTATACTTTCTACTGATATAAGACATCTTTAACCATAGGACCCATAGGATAAGTTATTAGGCTTAAAAGATTGGGATGCGAGGTCATTAAAGTGACACGATGGAAGTATGCCCTTCACTCAGAGGCTACCGGCAATTGTGTACACTAATTACTGATGTGGGACATCACCAATCATAGGACCCGTAGGTAACATTTATGGGAATAATAGGATCTGCTTAGGGGTTAGAGGTATTAAGTAGTTGTTTGAAGGCCCGCCTCTTTCCTAATTAAAAGTATTAAGTGATCAAAATTATCGATTTGGAGCGGTAGTGGATATCTCGGGAAGGGTCCGCTTCGAGTTTGAGGTATTAAGTGACTGATCTAGAGTTCGTCTATTTCCTATAAAGAAGTATTAAGTGTCCCGATGAGATTCCAAGCAATGTACGCTAGATAGTACTAGTGAGGAGTCCACCTTAGGGTTAGGTATTAAATGGTCAGGGGTCTGCATAGTCCTTATTTGTAAGGTATTAAGTGGCTTGGATACTGTCTCTCACATGGCTAAGACTTTCACGACGATATATGTGCTAGTAGTATTACTATTACATATTATAAAGCCATAAATAGTGGTCAAAGGTCTCTGTAGCTAGGACAAATGGACCAACGATGACGATGCTAGGAGTACGCTTTATATTTGGAAGTGTTACGTACATCGGTATTTTGTACCTTGGGAATGGTAGGTAGATGAATTGTACTAGGTAGGAATATCACGTGTGCAATATTAGGTTAATTTAGTTAAACTTAAAATAGTAGACATGATAATTAAATGAAAACCAATCGGTATAAATTTATGTTATGGACATTGTATGAATTTTCCAATCACTAGAATGTTGTTTTGACCCCCTTCCCATTACAACCCACATGATAGATTTAGAGAAACAGGTCATTGAAGCTGAAAAGTGATTGGTTGTTGGAGGAGTCTTCTTTTTCTCATGCTCGATACTGATGTGGAAATTTGATATCCAAGGAATACCATTGATTCCAAGGTAGTAGCCACCATTAGTATTTATGTCCTATTATTGTTTCCGCTGTCTTTAGATTTTATCAATCTCTGGTAATGCTCATGCTTATTTGCAGGTATTAAATCCAACGATCTATGCTTTAGTGGACTTTGGTTTTGATTCCTGTTGAAATTTAGGCTCATTAAAGTGCGGGTTGTTACATTTGGTATTAGAGCCTAGGTTAGTCGATCTGGGGAATTAGGCTAAATTGAGTGAACGTATTCGTACTTTCCTATCTATTATTATTTTTACACTAGACTCTAAGAATCCCAAGTATAGAAGTAGTTGTAGTTCCACTCCGAAGAAATGGATAAAGCAACTATGAGTCGGTAATGTCTTAGAGTTAAGATCTTGACGCCGACTCTGAATTACCCCACGGAGTGTTGGTGATGCGTAAGGCTCTTATGGAGAAGAGCATGAGTATGACATATGGTTGAATCTCGAAGATTGGAGGGTGTTCGACTTGATGGTTGAGATACTAGCTACCTAGTGACTTTTGGATCTTGATGAAGACTTGCAGTCAAAGATACACAATTATTCCAGATAAGAGGGAACTAGAATTTATTATGTCACAAATGTCCAAAAATCAATTTAGCAAGAGAATGTCCATCACCACCATTAGATGTAAACTGAATTTTTATTTGAAGAATTGAAGTCAATTCCTTAGTTTAAACCCATGAGAGTTTGTGAAGTATATTTTGGAAAAAGGGTTTTTGAAGGATTTCTTTTCCTAATGATTTATTTTGAAAATTTTGGGAAGTTTTGAAATTTTCAATTTTCAAGAAACATGTAAATTGGTCGTGTTAAGAAATTTTGATCTGTAAAGGAATAGGTATTGAATTCCTTAAGTATTTATATGTGGATATGTCAATAATGGTTTGATTTTGATTGGTTGTAAGAAAATCGTTTTTCGATTTGGAAATGAGTTTTAAAGGGTGAATATTTAACCCAATGATTTCCCTATTTATAAAAATCGAAGTTTTTAAAGTTTTCTTTCTTCTATGGGACGGAAAAAATAGGAATGACATTTTATTTTATTAGAGTATGAAGTTAGAAGTGTTGTTGTACCCGCCAGCTATTAGAAGAAGTATTTTCGTGTGAAGTATGCGGGAAATAGTAATTGGAATATTTTCGGGTTTTTGAAATTATTGATAATTGAAGCAGTATAAGTATGAAGTACTGCAGTATAGCAGAGGAATGCTTCGGAAGCTTGACAATAAGCTTGGGCACCATCATGAAGAGGGCAGGGATTTTTCGGATCATGTCGAGTCGAAGAGGATGACACAAAACGATTATTATTATTATTAACGTTATAAACTAACCCAGCCCTAAAGGGTCTAGGTTCAAATCGCATAGTAAAAACACCTAACATTCGACACCTAGGGGTCAACCGATAGCGGTCGACCGTTAGACCTAGAAGGGTCGACTGCTATATGAGTTTTATCCCATCCTTAACATGGAACGCGACTATAAAGTCATGTCCAATTTTTCCTTGCCTCATTTGAGCTCCCACCTCTCTATTTCAGCCTAACCCAAAATGCTCGTCCTCCTCCTCTAATCAGCTCCCACTTCCTCCATTTACCTCCAAGCGATGCCGTTTCTCCCACTCTCTAACGAGCAACAGCCTCGACTCCCCCTTACATTGATTTTCACGTGTTAAATCTTGCCCCACCTCCACTCCAGATCTAAACCTTATTTCTTTACTTCTCAACCCATGGCACCTCCTCGCACTGCTGGTTCTGTGTCGCAGCACCCTAATGTCACTCCTCAAGAGATCAGGTGGCTGGACCAGAATGATGAGGAGGTCTCCACCTTTCTTGGCTTTGCCAGTTTCAAATTCCTTCAGGGGTGACCGATGAAGTTTAGAGACTTCACATCTTTTGGGCTAAAAGACCTTTTAAGGCGGTAAGACTTGCACCAATCCTACGCTTCGAGACTTTTGAGCAGGAATGCTACCTTTACCTTTTCGATAGTCATTTGGCATCAAATTTTGATGAAGGAAACAGCTTCATATAGTCGGAGGTTAAAGGAGTCAGGATTGAGATGTCTGATAATGACTTCGATGATATTTTGGAGATTTCGGCAGATGGTGCGGATTTGGGAGATATTGAGATGACCGATCTATAGATCTTGCAGTGGATCTTTTCTCGAAGTGTTAGTGTTTGGAGAATGGACACTCTACGTCTGACTGCCCATCTTGTTGTGCGCATTATTCAACACAACACCATCCCTAAGACGGGAATCTATGATTAGATTTATCCTTGGTTGCAGAAGGCTACCCATGTAGTCATAGGTTGTGTAGCCGTCAATTGGGCATGCACTCTTATGATTCATTTTTCTTACCAGGGAATTGGCACCCCATGGAGTTAATTTTTATATTATCACCTATTCACTCCCGTCTTCAAATGCTATTGGGTGAATCTTAGCAGGGACACTGCTCGGACAAAGGTCCCACCATCCATTGATAGAGCCTCCCTTAAGAAGATGGGAATTCCTTTTCTAATAACCGCAGTAGCCGAGCCAGTAGCAGAACAACAGTCGCAGCAGGAGGCGGAGTAGGGACAAGGCGCAAGGGGATATCAGAGTCCCGAGTTGGTCGCCATTCGGCAAGACTGGATTGAGCTCCAGAGGATTCGCACCGACCAACAAGAGATGAGGACCAAGCTACAATGCTAGAGTCATGAGATTGAGTCCTTAGCCACTATACTTCGCCCTTTTCGAGATCGAGACAACAACTCGAGTTCTTGTCGAAGATCGGGACCGTCCCATAGTTTGTAGGTAGCGTTTTAGGTTATGTAGTGTGTTGTTGTATCTTTCCCTTTCAGCATTTGTTCTTTCCGATTCTGGTTGTTGGGTTGTACTTGTTAGTTGTCTTTTTTTAAGACACGCACGATATTGTGAGGTGTATTCTAATTATTTATAGTGTTGTTGTTTCCAAATATGGGAAACGCTCTTGTATGTATTGTGACGACCCACCTTTCTGACTCCTAAGAACGACACTTAACACATCATTGGTGTTCGTGTGTCGTTTCCCAAGCATCGAAAAGTCGAATCATCATGGGGTAAAATATAGAAAAGAATAGAAAACCTTACAGTGAAACTGCAGAATAAACCAAAATAGTCAATTGTACATCAGGTTACTCCTTAACAGGGAGTTATCAGAGTTACACAAAAGTACTACAAATCAACTTATGCAGTTATAACACCCTGCCTTTACATATGTTGAAACAAAATACACTTACACAAACAAGATAATAGAGCGGAATTTATAACTATGAAGATGAAAGCCTCCTGCTTAGGCGACATCTTCAAAAGAGCCCAACAGAGACCTGCTACTCTCAGACTACTCAAATAAAATAAGTACCTGAGAGTTTAGGGAAAAATAATAATGCAGGTCATACGATATGTCTTGTATTCGTAAAACTTTAAAACAATAGGTATGAAATTAATCACAAGCATGTGAGACTACGCCGTAGAATACAGAATGGGTTTACTCTCGCATAAATCAACATCCAAATGTAAAGAATGGATAAATAATTAAACTCCACGAAGAGTGGTTTACTCTTTTCAATGTAAATAAGGAAATAAATTTGAAGGTTCGAATCAAATAAGAAAAGGAAAATTTCCAACAAATGACCAAGAGGGTGCATCCCCTTTAAAAGAAGTGTATCTCTAGAAATATACTTGAAAACCCTGAGAACTCCAAGTCGGACCCCGCCAATCCTTACTGAAAATCCGAGCATTTCACATCTAAATGTGCAAAATCGAATCCAATTTAGATGAGATGTGAAAATACCCTAATGGGAGCAACCCTACATAACTTAGCCCTCAAGAACACGTGCTTTGATTTAGTCATTTCCGACAAAGGATAACAAAGCTCTACGAAGCAACCATCGTCTGAGAATGATGATAAAAAAGGAGCTGAAATATCTGATAGATGAGAAACCAACTATTGAGGATATAAAACGATGGTATATGGAAATTAAGTCTTGTATACTAACCACCACCCAACGAATTCAATCTTGTACTATTTCTTGGTTAACAATAGTACCGGACAAGTCAAGGTAGTGTTACCTCAAAGTCATGTCTCACGGTTATTCTTAGCTTTAAAAATAGCGACAAGTCTACTTTATCGATGTTTAGTGCTAATTATAAAAATAAATTCATTTCCATATAAGTGAATCGCTTTATGGAAATTAATTCATTTCCATAAACGAATCAAACAATTTCTTTTAAACAACTAAACTCGTACTTGGCTTCACATCACAAGTATTAGCTTTAAAAATACTTTGTTGATAAAGTTCCCTTACTCCAAAGCATCACTAAAACGATTAAATAACTTAAAATACTATTATTACCTTTATTAATCAACTTTAAAACTTCATTAATTAATTTGATAAATTCACTTCAATACCTTTAATTAAAAAGAGTAAATCACCTTTAAATTATCAATAACTCAATTAATTAATAATATTATTTAATAATTAGTTAAAGTAATTAATAAATAATCAAATATCATTATTTAAAATAATTAATCAATTTAACCATCATTAAAGGAAAGATTAATTAAAGTTAGAACAAGTTGATTTCCTTTATAAGTCATTAATTAAAAGATTAATTGAAAAAACATCATTAATTAATTTATTAAGTAACCTTAATCCATCATTATCAAAAGATTAATTAGCCTTAAACATCATTAAGTAAAATGATTAATTAAGTTGAAAAAATCATTAAATAAGTAATTAGTTAAATTTAAAACACATCATTAAGAAGTTAATTAGTTAGCCTTAATCCTTATTAATTAAAAAAATAAGTAATTAAATTAAATAATCATTATTAAAATAATTAATTATTTTTGAAAACATCATTAATAAAAAAAGTTGCTTAACTTGTAAAATAATTCCAAGCATAATAATGAAACCCAACAGTTTCAATAAAAGGTGATTTTCCGAAAGTGCCGATATAGCGACCATTGCTATACGGGCAGTTCGGAATTCGAGTATATGACATTATCAATACAATGAACCATCACAAAGCAAGGTTATGAACACATATATAAGGTAATTTGCTATGATAAAATATGTAATAAGTATTTACTAGCAACATAATTACTTTAGCCACTAACTTTTCATATTTGCTTACTACACGCAAACTAACTTCCAAATGCGACAACTTTTTGCAACATGAACCAAACCAACTTCCAAACCATCACTATACATATACAAAAAGCATTCATAGGTCGTAATTATGAACATAAACATAGTTTAAAACTTTTGGTTTAAAGGTTGAAGCTTTACTCACAAAAACACTTCTAACTTAACCTGATCACCACAACAAGTTGCCGAACTCGCACAATATCGTCACGACACCTTAACTTGGACTTTTGGGCCCTTAATGGGCTGGGTTTGGGTTGGCCTGAGCAACATGGGGCTCGACTTTGGGGTTTTAAGGTGGAAATGGCTTTGGTTTTGGTAGAGGAGTGTTCGTAAGTGAATAAATGGAGTTTAACTTGATTTTTAGAAGTGTTTTCACTAGTTATTGCTTGGGAATTTCTCTTGGAAGCCATGGAAGTATTCATGCATATGAAGAGATAAGAAATGAAGATAGAAATGAATATGTAAAGTGGAAAATGTGTGGAGATGAGGAGTATCTATAGGCAAAAGAGATGTAGTGGTGATTAAAATAACTTATTAATATAAAATAACAAAATGTATTCATGTAACATGCTTCCATGCCTCCCCCCTCACCTTAAAGCACATGTTACCCACCCTTAGGTCCACCTACACCAAGCTTTAGGTACTTGTTTAGGTTATGGTTAGGGTATTAAATTAATTTCCTAAGGTTATTTAATGAATTTTTGTGAATTTAATGTCAAATCAAGTTTTATATTTAAACTAAGCTTGATTGTTAACTTTAACACATTGATTATCTTATCACATGACATATGTGCATGCGTGTGCATGTGTATATGAGTGATACAAAATATGCACAACGTTTTCGATGCTGAGAAGTCGAATTTTCGAAAAACATTTTTCTGTCACATTTTTTGTTTTTATTTGAACTAATTATTTTGGTAAACAAAATTTTTAAATGATTTTAATATCATTAATTAATGTTTAAAATATGTTTATTTGGTTATTAAATCCATTATTTAAGTATTTAAAAATGATTCAAATATTCAAATACAAAGTGATTAATTTACAAGTCGTTACACTCTCCCTCCTTAGGAGAATTTCATCCCCGAAATTAATACAGAAAAGACAATCCAAAAGGTATTTATATACCTAGAAATTCATATAACAATGCAAAGTAACTATATCATAGAAGAACATACATAATGCATTCAAACAACAAACAACTAACCTGACATTACATTATAGTAAGTTTCCCTAATATGATCCTCAGTCTCCCAAGTACAATCACAAGGATCATCACTCCACTGAGCCTTCACAAGCTTCACCACCTAAAGTAGTGTAATTCTTACACAAGGTCACAAAGTTCTGATGCGGCTGAACTTGCACCTCTATTTCTTCTACCGGCTCTACAATTGGCTCATTTCTAGAATTTCTTCCATTTATAGCCATGCTGGTTCTAGATCCCCTCTCTCTTCTTCCTCTTGTACTCATTTTCAATAACCTGGACAAGTGACAGGTATCATTAGAATAAAAAGATAGGGTCAAAGATGATAAAAGGGAAACTGCAATAAAGGATCTAAAATGGGACTTTTAGGTGAGAAAAAGAAAACGCTCTCTAAAGATTAACCCATTCTAGGGCTCTACTCACCTTATCTCTAATGAGTTATACCCCAATCAGGCTAAGGTGTTTGCTCAACCGAAGCTCTGATACCAACTGTGATGACCCTCCTTTCTAACCTATAGGAATGATACTTAATACATCCTTGGCGTTCGTGTTCCGTTGCCCAAGCATCAGAAAGATGAATTGTCATGGGTTAAAATAAAGAATAGAATAGAAAACCTCACAACGAAACTGCAAAATAAACCATAGCAGTAAATAGTACATCAGGTTACTCCTTAACATGGAGTATCAGAGTTACACAAAATACTACAAATCAGCTTAAGCAGTTATAACACCCTGCCTTTACATATGCTGAAACAAAATACACTTACATAAACAAGATAATACAGCAGAATAGATAACTATAAAGATGAAAGCCTCATGCTTAGACGCCATCTTCAAAAGAGCCCAACAAAGACCTGCTACTCTCGGACTACTCAAATGAAATGTCTACCCGAAAGTTTAGGGGAAAAACAAGTAACTCGGGTCAGACAATATGTCTGGTATGAGTAAAAATTTAAAACAATAGGAGGGAAATTAAACACAAACATGTGAGACCACGTCGTTGAATATGGAACGGGTTTACTCATAATCAACATCCAAACTTAAAGAATGGATAAATAATTAAAGTCCGCGAGGAGTGGTTGACTCTTCCCGATGCAAATAGGGAAACAAAATTGAAGGTTCGAATCAAATAAGAAAAGGAAAATCTCCAACGAATGACTAGGAGGGCGATCCTCCTTAAAAGAAGTATATCGTTAGAAATATACTTGAAAACCCCGGGAACTCTAAGACAGACCCCGCCAATCCTTACCGAGAATCCGAGAATTTAACATCTAAATGTGCAAAATCGAATCCAATCTAGATGAGATGTGAAAAAAACTCTATTCGTAGTAACCCCACATAACTTGGCCCCCAAAAACATGTGCTTTGATTTAGTCATTTCTGACAAAGGATAACAAAGCTCCATGGAGCAATACATCGTCTTAGAATAACGATAATAAAGAAGCTGAAATAACCGATAGTTGAGAAACCAACTATCGAGGATATAAAACGATCGTATATGGAAATTAAGTCTTGTATACTTACCACCACCCATCGAATTCAAACTTGTACTATTCTTGGTTAACAACAGTATCGAACAAGTCACGGTAGTGTTATCTCAAAGTCATGCCCCACGGTTATTTTTAGCTTTCAAAATAGGGACAAGTCTACTTTTTCGATGTTTAGTGCTAATTATACAAATAAATCTTTTCACATAATTGAATCGGTTTACGGAAATTAATTCATTTCCGTAAACGAATCAAACATTTTCTTTTAAAAAACAAACCTCGGACAATGCAATGCTCTGAACATGAAAGTTTTCAGTTCAACCCCCTCCCCTTTTCCCATGTGGAGTCACAGGCAGCGCCACGTAAAAAAGCAAAGGACGGATGAGCCGAACTCGTACTTGACTTCACATTACAAGTATTAGCTTTAAAAACACTTTGTTGATAAAGTTCCCTAACTCCAAAGCATCATTAAAAAGGATTTAATAACTTAAAATATTCTTATTACCTTTATTAATCAACTTTAAAACTTCATTAATTAAGTTGATAAATTCACTTCAATGTCTTTAATTAAAAAGAGTAAATCACCTTTACATTATCATTAATTAAATTAATTAATAATATAATTTAATAATTATCAAATTAATTAATAAATAATCAAATATCATTATTTAAAATGATTAATCGATTCAAAATATCATTAAAGAAAAGATTAATTAAAGTTAAAACAAGTGGATTTCCTTTAAAAGGCATCAATTAAAAAGATTAATTAAAAAACATCATTAATTAATTTATTAATTAACTTTAATCCATAATTATCAAAATATTAATTAGCCTTAAACATCATTAAATAAAATTATTAATTAAGTTTAAAACATCGTTAAATAAGTAATTAGTTAAATTTAAAACACATCATTAATAAGTTAATTAGTTAACGTTAATCCTTATTAATTAATTAATTAATAATTATTTAAATAACTAATTATTTTTGAAAAAATCATTAATCATAAACTTGCTTAACTTGTAAAATAATTCAAAGCACGATAATGAAACCAAACGGTTTCGATAAAAGGTAATTTTCTGAAAGTGTCGATATAGCGACTATCGCTATACGGGCAGTTTGGAATTCGAGTATATGACATTACCAATACAACCAACCATCACAAAGCAAGGGTATGAACACATATACAATGTAATTCGCTATGATATAGCATGTAATAAGTATTTACTAGCAACATAATTACTTTAGCCACAAACTTTTCATATTTGCTTACTACCCGCAAACTAACTTCCAAATGCAACAATTTTCTGCAAAATGAACAAGCCCAACTTCCAAACCATCACTATACATATACAACAAGCATTCATAGGTCATAATTATGGACATAAATATAGTTTAAAACTTTTGGTTTAAAGGTTGAAGCTTTACTCACAAAAACACTTCTAACTTAACCAGATCACCACAACAAGTTGTCGAACTCACGCACTATCGTCACGACACCTTAACTTGGACTTTTGGGCCCTTAATGGGCTGGCTTGGGTTTGGCCTCAGAAATATGGGGCTAGGACATAAGGTTTTGAGGTGGAAATAGCTTTGGTTTTGGTGGAGAGTGTTTGTAGGTGAATATATGGAGTTTAACTTGATTTTTAGAAGTGTATTCACTAGTTTTGGCTTAGGAATTTCTCTTGGAAGTATTCATGTATATGTAGAGATAAGAAATAAAGATAGAAATGAATATGTTGTTAACCCGTGTTTTGGCACAACAACGTATAGGTGGATTTAACTCATTTGACTGCATAATGATCGAAGTTGGATTGTCATAGATAATGAACATGATCATGAGGCCAGGATATAGCATTATCGATGGACAAACAACGCAAGATACTTAAAATATGGTTTCAACGAAAATCGAGTCGCTTCAAGTTGCTTAGGGTTTTCTTCGAGTCGTCCCTAGGCTTACTTCGGGTTTTCAGGCAGGCTACTTCGGGTCAGAGAAGGGCTTGCTTCGAGTCAGTGATAGATTTACTTCGGGTCAAGGAGACGGTTGCTTCGGGTCAGAGCATTGGATCAATCAATATCCATATGGTTCAGATCAGTTCGTATCCATCAAATCCCGCCTATCATTTCGTATCCATCCCCAATTTGTATCCATAAGCCCACAAACATCAACTCGTATCCATCCTTCCAGACCTTCCAGTACGTATCCATGCAACATTGGCATACTTCGTATCGATCATTCACTTGATCGATATGAAGAGAGTAGCAAGTCATCGATACGAAGGGAAGGCCTCTGGCATCGATACGAAACTAAATAAGAAGCATCTATACGAAGGAGCAAGATGGGGATCGATACAAAGAACTTGGCAGCCGATGGATACGAAGAAGGCATGGTCAAGTAAAGGAAACTGTCGTGCGTCACAAAAAGTGGATCTCCCCAAAGTCATCGCTCCACGTCATCGATGCACGTTTGATCGATACAAAGAAGTATCGATACGAACTGGGATCGATACGAAGCTGTCAGCCAACCAACGAATCCAACTTTTGATCGATCATAACTCAAGAACCATAAGTCCAAATGCCTTCTAATTTTCACCGTAGCTTTCATACTACCAGAAGAACGCTCATGATCTATCTCAGCCCAAATGGACACCATCTTGATCGATACGAAGGAGATGGGGATCGATCCCAATCGATCCCAAATAACCCCTGATCGATCACGTGGGCCCACCCACGCGTGAGAAGGAATATTCTGAGTTCAGAGGCAGATATTTCAGACCTACACCTATAAATAGCACTCCAATGCCAACAGAAAAGATACTTTTGCTCTTCTACGCTGTTACTCTGCTGGAACTCCATTGTAACTTGAGTATTATCAATTGTACCATTGTAAATAGTTGAGGATCATCAATAAACAGCAAACTCTTCAAAAGTGGACGTAGGCTACAATGCCGAACCACTATAAACCCTGTCTTTTTACTGCTTTCCTTTTAAATTTTGAGTGTTCTTCATATTTATATCCTTTACATTTTGTCTATCTGTGATATGAGATTGTGAATTGGTGCTTTCATCTGCAATTGGGTGTTTGTGACCAATTTAGGCGCAAATATTTTGGTGCTTTCACTGAAAAGGCTAGCACTCAAGGATTCTGAAGCTTGGATTTTGGATTCGAAGGCTTAGGAACTTGGATCTGGAAAGCTATGACGAAGCAATCAACAAGGAGACAAAGAGCGGAAAGAAGCCATCACGAAGGAAGTCAGGAGGCTTCCTCAGGAGCAAACCAGACTTCAGTTTTTATCACCAGAGACGAGATGGATATGATGATGGAGGCCAATGCAGGAAGGGATGCTGAAAAAGAATGAGGAAATGATGCAGAACCTACTCCGGCAGATTGGACAAGCTGGAGCGCAGAATCGAGAGAACGAAGCGGCATGAACAGATGGAGTCCAGAACCAAAGTTAGGGACACGGAGCAACCATGATTCAGGATCGAGCGGGACCATCAAGAACAACCCCTGAGCTAGGGGGCACGCCCCCGGATCATGTTGGCGCAATTCCAAATAGGATACCAGGCAGTACCATGCAATTTGGCGTTGATAGAGGAATGAATGCTCGTCTAGGGGAGCAGATTTTAGGATTCCCTCGCGAACTCGGGGTGGAAGACCGGAGGCAATAGACAAGGACCACAACTTGATGACAGTGATAGATTGGCAGAGATGGTCAGATGAGCCATAAGGGGAGGATTAGTGAATAGAGATCTGGAAGATGTGAACAGGAGCCCCTTCGCTTCCTTAATTAGGCAGGCTAGGATTCCACGTGAATTCAAGCTACCAGCACTAGAGACATATGATGGAAGGACAGTCCATGCTGTTCATTTGACAAGGTATATGAGGCACATGGAGGTACTGGGGGCATCGGAGGAAGTCATGGCCTAGTGTTTCCTATTGTATTTGACGGATATAGCAGCACTTTGGTTCAGACAATTAGAAAGCGGCTCCGTTGGAGCATGGACCGAGTTGATTGAGAAGTTTGTGAGGCAGTTTACAGTTCACATCTCAAGGCCCAAGAACGTGATGAGTTTGACAACACTGAAGCAGAAAAACGGGAAGTCTTTGAGGAGTTTTCTAACACGATTCAATGCAGCGGCGACATCTGTGGATCAGCCAGATCCATCAATGGTTCTGATGGCAGCTGTATCTGGCATAGCTAATGGCACAGAATTCAAGAATTCATTGACAAGGGATCCACCTATGGACCTAGGAGAGTTTTACCATGAGGCAGACAGTTTTCTACGACAGGAAGATGCAAAGGCTGAGAGAGAGGAAGGAGATGAAGTTGATGTTTATGTAGTCAAAGGCGGGGATCCACCTAGGAAAGATTCGAACAAGGATAAAGGGAAACCAAAAGCAGAGAACCACTTTGACGAGTCGAGACGAGCATAAAGGAGCCAAGATTTACTTCTTATTCGGTGCTAAGCAAGACTTTCGAGTGAATATATCAAGACACAAGGGGGCAGGTTCCCACCGGAGACCAATGAAGAGGGATCCAACCCATAATGAAAAGAAATCAGACAAGTATGGCTTATTCCATGAGCTAAGTGGCCATAGCACGAATGAATGCAGGCACTTAAGGGATGAGATAGAAGGACATATCTGAAATGGTATGCTGTTGCAGTACGTGAAAAAGCGAGCAGCGACGGTGGAACAGGAGCGACCGCCATCTGCATCAAATGAAAACGGCTCCGGATCAAGGCACCAGCTTATCATCAACTGATTGGAATAATGAAGAATAAGTAGAAAACTCCACAATAACAACCGTTAAGTCCCTTACGCATGTACATGATCAAGAACGGTCCTCGGTCATGCTCTGAGACGACTATAAACTGCGAGGTGTTTGCACTTTGACGTTTCTGTTTTTCTTTTGTTTTCTATTTTTTGCATCTGAACTTGATTTAGTTGGACATTTTTGTTGTAAGACTCATTTGAATGTAATTCTGATGTCGATAACTACAAAACCCGACTTCGAACGGTCACAATTCACCACGAACGGCACCCGACCTTGAACGGTCACAATTCGCCACGAATGGCACCCGACCTCTAACGGTCACAATTCGACACGAACGACACCCGACCTCGAACGGTCATAATTTTCCACGAACGACACCTGACCTCGAACGGTCACAATTCGCCTTGAACGGCATTCGACCTTGAACGGTTATATATCGCCCCGAACGGCATACAACCACGGACGGTCACCACTCACAATCAGGCAAGATTATTGATCTCTTTACAGGTCATCAATAGGATACGAACATCGAGCTTATGGCATTACAAAACACACCTTCCTATCGCAATGCATGTTTTGGGGGGTAAAGTGTTAACCTGCCTTTTGGCAAGGCAACATACAGGCGGATTTAACTTATTTAACTGCATGATGATCGAAGTTGGATTGTCACAGATAATAACCATGATCACGAGGCCAAAATATAACATTGTCGATGGACAAACAGCGCAAGATACTTAAAATATGGTTTCGACAAAAATCGAGTTGCTTCTAGTTGCTTGGGGTTTGCTTCGAGTCGTCCCTAAGCTTACTTTGGGTTTTCAGGCAGGCTACTTCAGGTCAGAGAAGGGCTTGCTTCGAGTTAGTGATAGATTTACTTCGGGTCGAGGAGGCGGTTGCTTCAGGTCAGAGCATTGGATCAATCAACATCCATATGGTTCACATTAGATCGTATCCATCAAATCCCGCCTATCACTTCGTATCCATCCCCAATTCGAATCCATAAGCCCAAAAACATCAACTCGTATCCATCCTTCCAGACCTTCCACTTCGTATCCATGCAACATTGGCGTACTTCGTATCGATCATTCACTTGATCGATACGACGAGAGTAGCAAGTCATCGATACGAAGGGAAGGCTTCTGGCATCGATACGAAACCAAATAAGAAGCATCGAGACGAAGGAGCGAGATGGGGATCGATACGAACAACGTGGCAACCAATGGATACGAAGAAGGCATGGTCAAGTAAAGGAAACGGTCATGCAGCACAAAAAGTGGATCTCCCCTAAGTCATCGCTCCACGTCATCGATGCACGTTTGATCGATACGAAGAGGTATCGATACGAACTGGGATCGATAAGAAGCTGTCAGCCAACTAACTAATCCAACTTCTGATCGATCATAACTCAAGAACCGTAAGTCAAAATGCCTTCAAATTTTCACTGTAGCTTGCATACTACTAGAAGAACGCTCATGATCGATCTCAGCCCAAATGGACACCATCTTGATCAATACGAAGGAGATGGGGATCGATCCCAATCGATCCCAAATGACCCATGATCGATCATGTGGGCCCACCCACGTGTGAGAAGGAGTATTCCGAGTTCAGAGGCAGATATTTCAGACCTACACCTATAAATAGCACTCCAATGCCAACAGAAAATGGAATTTTGCTCTTCAACGTTGTTACTCTATTGGAACTCCTTTGTAACTTGAGTATTATCAATTGTACTATTGTAAACCTGTTGAGAATCATCAATAAACATCAAACTCTTCAAAGTGGACGTAGGCTACAACGCCGAACCACTATAAACCCTGTCTTTTTACTACATGCCTTTTATATTTTGAGTGTTCTTCATATTTATATCCTCTATATTTTGTCTATCTGTGATCTGAGATTGTGAATTGGTGCTTTCATCTGCAATTGGGTGTTTGTGACCAATTTAGGTGCAAACATATGTAAAGTGGAAAATGTGTGGAGATGAGGAGTATTTATAGGCAAAAGAGATGTAGCGGTGATTAAAATAGCTTATTAATATAAAATAAAAAAATTTATTCATGTAACATGCTTCCATGCCTCCCCCTCACCTTAGAGCACATGTGTCTCGCCTTTAGGTCCACCAACACCATGCTTTAGGTACTTGTTTAGGTTATGGTTAGGGTATTTAATTATTTTCCAAAGGTTATTTAATGTATTTTTGTGCATTTAGTGTCAAATCAAGTTTTATATTTAAGCTAAGCTTGATTATTGACTTTAACACATTGGTTATCTTATCACATCACATATGTGCATGTGTGTGCATGTGTATATGAGTTATACAAAATGTGCACAATGTTTTCAATGACTTTTTCAATGCTGAAAAGTCGAATTTCCGGAAAACGTTATTCGGTCACATTTTCTATTTTTATTTGAACTAATTATTTTAGTAAACAAAATTTGAAAATGATTTTAATATCATTAATTAATGTTTAAAATATGTTTATTTGGTTATTAAAATCCATTATTTAAATATTTAAATATGATTTAAATATTCTAATACAAAGCGATTAATTTACAGGTCGTTACATGTATGTTTGGAAGAAATAGTATAAATACAGAAATCTCATAAGGACACTTAACTAACAGTAAAATGCATTATGCAAGTGAAGGACACGTTAAACTGTTTTGGAATCACGGGTCATTGTTCTTATTCTAAAAAAGCTAATTTTTTTGAATAACTGAGTATGATGACATTTTTAAATAAAATATGAAATTTTATGGGTTGTGGTTAGTTGTAGAATATTGGAATTGAACTTATGTTTTTAGTGCATAATTGACTTTCAACTAACGATAAAAATGTAGATTGAATTATCAAAATTTTTGTGAAAGAAAATATTTTAAAAAGTTTCTCTCGATTTAACAAGTTTGCTTTAAAAAAAAGAGTTTTGGGTTTTAAATTATTTTTGGCGTAATTTTTAGAATTTTTCGCCCAAATTTTATGTCAAGGAAAAAAATTTTGCGTCCAAATATTTTAAAATTTCATTTTTCAAACCATGTACAAATTTGAAAAGAGAAGATGGTTTTTATAAAGTTTTGATTTTTAAGGCCACATGCTAAGCTTTTGGAAAGGAAAATGTATTAGAAATGCGAACTTATTTGTGCATTAGGATCGATGATACTATGAAATGCAAGCGATTGCAAGGGAAAAGCTGTTTTAGCCTAGGAACTCCTATTTCCATACCTTGTCGATGACGCGGTGAGTCTATTTTTAGATTTAATTCTGTTTTAGAGCTTGGAAACAAGCCATCTTATGCGTGAAAAATTTAGAGCACATATGGGGCATCGAGGAAATTTCCACTACACAACGGGAATAGGTAACTTGTGGAGTGGTAAGAATGTAAAATTATCCATCTAAATTACTTTTTTGGCATAGGAGTGACGTTTAGGAAGTGAGATTTCGATGCATTAGATTTCTGGTTGGTAGAAAATGGATGCAAATTAATTGCACCTTACATCTATTCGTAGGAGTATGAAGATTTTTGGTGAAAAGATTTTTCAAAATCTGCATGCATATAGAATTGCTAGTATATATATAGGTTGTTTGCACCTTATTTTCAAAAATATTTCAAAAAAAGGCATTCATATAAGAGGGTCGGATTTAGAATCATTCTGCATACATGTTTTCTATGTTGTGAAACACTATGCACTTTTGAACGTTGGTTGCAAAATTGGTTGTACACTAATTGGTTGTGTATCTAGGATAACTACGAGCTAGAACCATGACTTAGTCATTGGTATAATTTTGAGGACGAAATTATTTTAAGGGGGAAGAATGTAACACCCCATAAATTTGACGTTAGTTATTTAATTAGTTAGTTAAGTATGCTCCAAAAATGGAATTTGTCCAAACGATAGAATTTGACCATGGAATTTGCACCATTGCGTTCGTAGCAAAATTTTGAGCAACTTTCATATTTGAAGATTTGTGATCGGGTTCCAAATAAAGAGGTTACGGACGAATAATGAATTCAAAACGAAAATAAATAGATAAGAAAATTAACGTTTATATAATAAATACCGGGACTCACCGGTCGAACTTCTTTATTAGGCAGGTCGACCAGTAGCGGTCGACCCCTTCGGAAGGAGTGGTCGACTGGTCGACCATAAGCAGCTAGGGTTTGCCTTGGCCAAACTGGTTGGATTTAATATATTTTAATCTAACGAATGTGGTTGTTTTGAGTGCCTATAAATTCAGGCCTAACCCATTCTTCTCTTCTCATATTTTTTTCGAAAACAGTAGCGAAGCTCTGTCATTTTCTCTTCTTCGCTATTTTCTAAATTAAATTCCACGAACTATGCGGCCAAAGTACGAATGAATGCAGGAACTTGAGGGATGAGATAGAAGGACGTATCCGGAATGGTATGCTGTTGCAGTACGTGAAAAAGTGAGCAGCAACGGTAGAGCAGGAGCGGCCGCCATCTGCATCAAATGTAAACGGCTCCGGATCAAGGCACCAGCTTATCATCAACTGATTGGAATAATGATGAATAAGTCGTAAACTCCACAATAACAACGGTTAAGTCGCTTACACATGTACAGGATCACGAACGGTCCTCGGGCATGCTCTGAGACGACTATATACCACAACAGTGGAGGTGTTTGCATTTTGACGTTTCTGTTTTTCTTTTGTTTTCTATTTTTTTCATCTAAACTTGATTTAGTTGGACATTTTTGTTTAAGACTCAATTGAATGTAATTCTGATATTGATAACTCCAAAACCCGACCTCGAAAGGTCACAATTCACCACGAACGGCACCCGACCTCGAACGGTCACAATTCACCACGAACGGCACCCGACCTTGAACGGTCACAATTCGACACGAACGGCACCCGACCTCGAACGGTCACAATTCGCCTTGAACGGCATACGACCTTGAACGGTTACATATCGCCTCGAACAGCATACAACCACGAACGGTCACCATTCACAATCAGGTAATATTACTGATTTCTTTACAGGTCATCAACAGGATATGAACATGAAGCTTATGGCACTACAAAACACACCTTCCTATCGCAAAGCATGTTTTGGGGGGTAAAGTGTTAACCCGCCTTTTGGCAAGGCAACGTATAGGTGGATTTAACCCATTTGACTGCATAATGATCGAAGTGGGATTGTCATAGATAATGAACATGATCATGAGGCCAGGAAATAGCATTATCGATGGACAAACAACGCAAGATACTTCAAATATGGTTTCGACGAAAATCGAGTCGCTTCAAGTTGCTTAGGGTTTACTTCGAGTCGTCCCTAGGCTTACTTCGGGTTTTCAGGCAGGCTACTTCGGGACAGAGAAGGGCTTGCTTCGAGTCAGTGATAGATTTATCGGGTCAAGGAGGCGGTTGCTTCAAGTCAGAGCATTGGATCAATCAACATCCATATAGTTCACATCAGATCGTATCCATCAAACCCCGCCTATCACTTCGTATCCATCCCCAAATCGTATCCATAATCCTACAAACATCAACTCGTATCCATCTTTCCAGACCTTCCACTTCGTATCCATGCAACATTGGCGTACTTCGTATTGATCATTCACTTGATCGATATGAAGAGAGTAGCAAGTCATCGATACGAAGCGAAGGCTTCTGGCATCGATACGAAACCAAATAAGAAGCATCGAGACGAAGGAGCGAGATGGGGATCGATAGGAAGAACGTGGAAACCGATGGATACAAAGAAGGCATGGTCAAGTAAAGGAAACGGTCGTGCGGCACAAAAAAGTGGATCTCCCGTAAGTCATCGCTCCACGTCATCGATGCACGTTTGATCGATACGAAGAGGTATCGATACGAACTGGGATCGATAAGAAGCTGTCAGCCAACCAACGAATCCAACTTTTGATCGATCATAACTCAAGAACCATAAGTCCAAATGCCTTCAAATTTTCACTATAGCTTGCATACTACTAGAAGAATGCTCATGATCGATCTCAGCCCAAATGGACACCATCTTGATCAATACAAAGGAAATGGGGATCGATCCCAATCGATCCCAAATGATCCCTGATCGATCACGTGGGCCCACCCACGTGTGAGAAGGAGTATTCCGAGTTCAGAGGCAGATATTTCAGACCTACACCTATAAATAGCACTCCAATGCCAACAGAAAATGGAATTTTGCTCTTCAACGTTGTTACTCTATTGGAACTCCATTGTAACTTGAGTATTATCAATTGTACTGTTGTAAACCTGTTGAGAATCAACAATAAACATCAAACTCTTCAAAGTGGACGTAGGCTACAATGCTGAGCCACTATATACCCTGTCTTTTTACTGCATTCCTTTTATATTTTGAGTGTTCTTCATATTTATATCCTCTATATTTTGTCTATCTGTGGTCGGAGATTATAAATTGGTGCTTTCATCTACAATTGGGTGTTTGTGACCAATTTAGGTGCAAACATATGTAAAGTGAAAAATGTGTGGAGATGAGGAGTATTTATAGGCAAAAGAGATGTAGTGGTGATTAAAATAGCTTATTAATATAAAATAACAAAATGTATTCATGTAACATGCTTCCATGCCTCCCCCCCACCTTAGAGCACACGTTACCCTCCTTTAGGTCCACCTACACCATGCTTTAGGTACTTGTTTAGGTTATGGTTAGGGTATTTAATTATTTTCCAAAGGTTATTTAATGTATTTTTGTGCATTTAGTGTCAAATGAAGTTTTATATTTAAGCTAAGCTTGATTATTAACTTTAACACATTGATTATCTTATCACATCACATATATGCATTTGTGTGCATGTGTATATGAGTTATACAAAATGTGCACAATGTTTTCGATGACTTTTTCGATGCCGAAAAGTTGAATTTTCGGAAAACGTTATTCGGTCACATTTTCTATTTTTATTTAAACTAATTTTTTTAGTAAACAAAATTTGAAAATGATTTTAATATTATTAATTAATGTTTAAAATATGTTTATTTGGTTATTAAAATCCATTATTTAAATATTCTAATACAAAGCAATTAATTTACAGGTCGTTACATGTATGTTTGGAAGAAATAGTATAAATACAGAAATCTCATAAGGACACTTAACTAACAGTAAAATGCATTATGCAAGTGAAGGACAGGTTAAACTGTTTTGGAATCACGGGTCATTGTTCTTATTCTAAAAAAGCTAAATTTTTTGAATAACTGAGTATGATGACATTTTTAAATAAAATATGAAATTTTATGGGTTAAGGTTATGGGTTATGGTTAGTTGTAGAAATTGGAATTGAACTTATGTTTTTAGCGCATAATTGACTTTCAACTAACGAAAAAAATGTAGATTGAATTATCAAAATTTTTGAGAAAGTAAATATTTTAAAAAGTTTCTCTCGATTTAACAAGTTTGCTTTAAAAAAAAGAGTTTTAGGTTTTAAATTATTTTTGGCGCTCATATAATTTTTTAGAATTTTTCGCCCAAATTTTATGTCAAGGAAAAAAATTTTGCGTCCAAATATTTTAAAATTTTATTTTTCAAACGATGTACAAATTTGAAAAGAGAAGATGGTTTTCATGAAGTTTTGATTTCGAAGGCCACATGCTACGCTTTTGGAAAGGAAAATGTATTAAAAAAGCGAACTTATTTGTGCATTAGGATCGATGATACTATGAAATGCAAGCGATTGCAAGGGAAAAGCTGTTTTAGCCTAGGAACTCCTATTTTCATACCTTGTCGATGAAGCGCGGAAGTCTATTTTTAGACTTAATTCTGTTTTAGAGCTTTGAAATAAGCCATCTTATGCGTGAAAAATTTAGAGCACATATGGGGCAGCGAGGAAATTTCCACTGCACAATGGGAATAGGTAACTTGTGGAGTGGTAAGAATGTAAAATTATCCATCTAAATTACTTTTTTGGCATAGGAGTGACGTTTAGGAAGTGAGATTTTCGGTGCATTAGATTTCTGGTTGGTAGAAATTAGATGCAAATTAATTGCACCTTACATCTATTCGTAGGAGTATGAAGGTTTTTGGTGAAAAGATTTTTCAAAATCTGCATGCATATAGAATTGTCAGTATATATATAGGTTGTTTGCACCTTATTTTCAAAAAATATTTCAAAAAAAAAGCATTCATATAAGAGGGTCGGATTTAGAATCATTCTGCATACATGTTTTCTATGTTGTGATATACTATGCACTTGTGAACGTTGGTTGCAAAATTGGTTGTACACTAATTGGTTGTGTATCTAGGATAACTACGAGCTAGAACCATGACTTAGTCATTGGTATAATTACGAGGACGAAATTATTTTAAGGGGGGAAGAATGTAATACCTCGTAAATTTGACGTTAGTTATTTAATTAGTTAGTTAGTCAGTTAAGTATGCTACAAAAATGGAATTTATCCAAACGATAGAATTTGACCATTGAGTTTGCACCATTGCATTCGTAGCAAAATTTTGAACAACTTTCATATTTGAAGATTTGTGATTGGGTTTCAATGAAGAGATTACGGATGAAAAATGAATTCAGAACGAAAATAAATAGATTAGAAAATTAGCGTTTATATAATAAATATCGAGACTCACCGGTCGACCTCCTTTGTTAGGCTGGTTGACCAGTAGTGATCGATCCATTTGGAAGGAGTGGTCGATTGGTTGACCATAGGCAGCTAGGGTTTGCCTTGGCCAAACAGGTCTGATTTAATATATTTTAATCTAACGACTGTGGTTGTTTTGAGTGCATATTAATTCAGGCCTAATCCTTCCTTCTCTTCTCATATTTTTTTGAAAATAGTAGCAAAGCTCTGCATTTTCTCTTCTCCGTTATTTTCTAAATTATAAAATATAATATTTATATTTGTGTATATACAAATTGAAGAAGAATAGAAATCAAATAAGAGAAGAAGAGAAGCGACTCAACACTAGGCAATAACTAGATAATATATTTATATCTATCTTTGTATTTATATCTATATTTCCCTTCAACCCCAAATCTCTTCTCATATCTATAATTCTAATATATGTATATACCTTTTTATACATATTTCTTGGAATGAGAAGGAAATGGAGCTGAATCAAAGGTTCTACTTCATATTTGGAGATACAGAATGCTTTCAGAATGTGAGTATGAAATTTATATATTGTTTATGATTTTGAATCTATTCCATTGACTTATGTTTTATTTTTATGCCTAAATGAGTATATGTGAATTGTAGACTAAAATTGAATGTATTAAACATCGCCTATAAGTTCGTAGGGCATCTGATAGGAATTATTTTTATAACTTGATCTGGAAATCAATCCCATAAGTTATAGATATGAATACTGATTAGATATGAATACTGATTAGATATTAAATTTATTCCAAATCTTAAAATGGGTTGTAATTATTAGTATGATCTTTAACTAGATCTGTAGTTTAATTTGTGGGAAGAATATCTGTTTGATTTTTATAATTTCGTTTGTATTTCCAAATTGCATAGAAAATGCAGCGTTTGATTTAACAAGGAAGCAAATGAAAAGGAAGAAATGTGTAAAGTACGTATTTATTCTACATAGTTTACATTGTCTATTCCAATAAAAAGAAAATAATCATTCCTTGTAGTTTCAAACGAGGGAAATCTTTCCTTTTATTCTTGATCTTTTGTTTTAAACTAATTTATGGAAATCATATTGGAGAATCTTCCTAAGAAACGTAATTTTAGCAATTTAAATATAGAAAAGAATATTCTAGTCAAAGATTTGGGACAAGAATATACTTGGTATAAGTAGGTATTTATATGTTTCCATACGCGCTAATAAATATGATGATTTATGCTTAACGGTTATTTTGGATATTAGTTATACGTAGTATTAACGTTAATTTACGAATAGGAAATAGGAGGAATGTTTGGAAAGGTTGTAACTTCATTTAATGGATAACAAATGTGGAATGAATTTAGGGGTTAAAATAATTGATAGGGTAAATGGACTAACAAGACTGATAAATAAAGAAGCTAAGTTAATAACTATGGAATAGTTTGAAAAGCTTACTAATTGGAAATGAGTAAATATACACAAATGTATTAAGAAATGTCTGTTAGGATAATATTCATTTATCATGGACACATTGATATTTATGGAAGAAGAAAATAAGAGGGATTTATGGGTAATTGAGTATTTAAGGTAAATCATATAGCCTAAAATAAATGAAAGGAGTTTAGTAAGCTAAGTCCAATATCCAATTTAGGATGATAAAACCTAGTAATAATAAAGCCTAGGATAATATGGCTTAAGCTAGTAAAGTTAAGAATAGTAAATTGGACTTAGTAGGTTAGGATGCGAGGTTGGTCGAGTTACACAACAGAAGTCTGCTCTCCCTTTGAGGCTACCGGTAGTTGTGTACACTTCCTACTGATGTGAGACATCTTTAATCATAGGACCCATAGGATATGTAACGACCCACCTTTTTGTCCTTCGAAAGTCGACATCAAATACATCTACGGTATTCCAATGCCGAACATCCAGTCGTCGAAAAGGCGGATCATTAAGGAAAAAAGAAAAAGAAAAGGAATAAAAGAAAACAAAATCTCACAACAGAACAACAACATATAATATAACAAAGATAATAAAAGTTGTCACTCTATAATACATAGTATATCAGAGTTAAAAAAACTCATCAGTCTGGACATAACTCCTTGACCTTACAGTTGCTGATGGGTACACATAATAATATAGTGGAAAATAAAACACTACGGTAGGTAAACATTTAGCTCTACCCCATGAGCTCCATGTCACACCAACGACAGCCTAGAAAATACTCGGTCTGACTCAAGCATTATAATAAAATAACACCCGGATCGGTCTGGAAATACCAACGCGAGAAAACTCAAGTAATATGGTGAACATATAATAATTCTACGAGACTGTGTTGCCAAATGCGGAACGGGTTTTTACCTCACAAGAACAACATCCATGCACGAAAAAATGGAAACACAATTAAACAAATCCCAAACTTGAATGAATAAGTATAAACAAGGTCAAAATCCCAACTTAAATAGTGGGCACAAATTAAACATCGAGAAGAACTCCAGTCACTTCTCGATGCAATTAAGAGAATAATTCAAAGATTTGAATCAACAATAAGGAAAAGGAATTTTCCAACAATGACTAGGACGGCGCTCCCCCTTTATTGAAAGTATACATCTAGAAATATACTTGAGAACTACGATGGCTTTTGGAAACCTCCAAGCCGGACCCCGCCAACCTTTACCGAGAATCCAAGTATTTCACATCTCCGCGTGCATTCCACCGAAAACAACCTAGAGTAGATATGAAAATGTCCTAATGGGAGCAACCTCACATAGCTTGGCTTCTACTCATGCTTTGGTTTTAGTCATTTCCAACAAAGGATATCAATGCATAAATGAGCAAAAATTGTCTTAAATTGATGGTACACAAGAAGAAAGCTGAATCGATAGTCAGTAAGTCAACTATCGAGAATAATCAAAATGATTGTATATGGAAATTAAATCTCATACCCTTACCACTACTCGTCAATTTCAAACTTGCACTATCCTCGATTGAAAATGAAGTCGGACAAGTTAAGGTAGTGTTACCTTTAGGCATCACCTTGACAACAATTTTAACCTTCGAGATAGAAATGAGTTTCCATACCTCGACCTTTTGTGCTAAGAGTATGACTAAATCCTTTTCATACAAGCGATATCAGATTACAGTAAATTAAATTACTTATCCTTCCATAACTGAATCGAAACTTTACTTTTAAAAACTGAACTTGTGCTTGGTTTTCATATCTTAAATATTTGTATTATACTTTAAAAATACCCTTTAAAAATTTCAATTTAAATAATTTTTCTCGTTTATAAATTTTGAAAAATGTTTATTATCTCAGAAGATAATAAGTTAATTAAAATACTTTTATAAATCAAAACCACATTAATTATCCCGAAAAGATAATTAATCAACTTTATGGCTCTTTTAATAAATAAATCAATTATCTTTAAACGCCTTTATTACATCAGATAATTAATTTTAAACAACTTATTTAAGCCAATTAATTAACTTTAAACACCATTTATTAAAATGATTAATAAATCTTAAACATCATTATTAAAACGATAGCTTAACTTTAAACTCCTTTATTAAATCAGTTAATTAACTTTAGTCACTTTTATTAAATCAATTAACTAACTTTTAAACATCACCAATAACTTTATTAATTAACTTTATTATAATTAAATAATAATTAAAGATATATTTTAACCCTTAAATTGCTTTAAAAACTTATACAACCCTTACATATCCGTTCGAAAAGAATTTACAAATTTTTTTGGGGAATAATCTTTATAAATTTAAAACAACTTTAGTTATCCTGAAAGATAGATAAATCCAATTTATTATTATTATTATAAATTTTAAATGACATTATTTATCTCAATAGACAATAAATTAAATTTATAATATCTTTATCAATATCAAATCATGTTAATTATCCATAAAAAGATAATTAATTAAATTATAGTTCCTTTATAAATTTTAATTCTCATTTATTCTTTATTTTTAGAATCTTTAAAATATTGGAAAATATGGTTTAAATAATTTTCAACTGCAAAAACACGAGCAAACATTTATTTTGTAAAAATACAAGCTCAAATTCAAAACACAACAAGGGTTTAAGAGGATGGTATTCATAAGTGACGGTACAACAATAATCGCTATAACAACACTTGCAAAATCGAAGAGTGTGTCACAATTATTTCAACCAAACAACAATATAAGTAGCATAGAATGTAAGAAAATAAATAAATATTGGAGAGAAACCCCATAGGGTCTCTCTACAAAAGTTCCCTATAAGTTACACATGTGAATGTGTATGTCGAAGTTTTCCGTAGCGACCTATTCGCTACGCACGGTCCTACTTACCTTTTTATTTTTGTTCCTTGCAACAAAACAGTTATTTATGTCAACCGCTTTCCTAATCGGTAACTAAAATCCAAACAAACAACCATACAACAATATAAACTATCAACCAAGCATTCATCAATAAGCTATAGCAACAAAAATATTATATAGTTTATTCGGTGGTGAGTAAACTCACCGAAATTCCAACTAACACTTTCGCATTTCAGTTTGAACTAAAATCGAACGACGTTCGATTTTATCTCAAACTTCAATTAGCTCAAAGCTTGACCAAACCAATTCCAACGTCTAGCCAACGTTCCTATGAGTCCAACGCAATCGAACGTGTCCGAATCCGACCTTGTGTGGAAAAGTTATTAATTTTATACGATTTGGCAACTAAGTAAACAATTAAAACACTAATTACTCCATTAATTATTAATTACCCTTAGTCCTATTTCTTCCCTGTTCACAAACCTATACATATACATAATCAAAACCTAAAATAGCCATGCATCTCCACTCGATCTCTCCTTCCATAAGCAATTAAATTGACACTGATTGCTTCGTTCAACTCCTCGGCGCCTTCTCCTTTCACTAAACACCACACAGTTGAACTCGATCAAGCCCATAATGACGCGACCTAGGCATTGCTCATGCGACCAAAAACTATTATACTGCCCTATCCACGACCGTGACTCACCAAATCGTCGGCATCCAAGCTCCTCCTCCCGAGAAAACCCATAGAACCATCCTCGAAGCCTAATGTCACCTAAATCGATCCAAATCTCTAATCCTAGTTAACGGCCGTATCAAAACCCAAACCGTCGAGCATCTCCAAACCACATTGCATGCTACAATAAAGGTATGGAATCAAAGAACTTGAGCATATAAACTCGCCGAGATAAGTCTCATGATTTTCCATTGATTAAAGTATTCCATTTTAATTTTTAAAGCCCGAGGCCTTTTTTGTTTACTAAAATGAAGACAAGTCTCATGATTTTTTATTGCTTAAAGTATTCCATTTTAATTTTTAAAGCCCGAGGCCTTTTTTGTTTACTGAAATGAAGATCAGGCGAGAGAAGGGAAAAGAAGAAGGATGGGAGGGCATGGAACGAAAAATAAAGTATGAACTTACTTAATTTTATAAACAACAATTTTCTTACTTCTCAAGTAAACCTTAGATTCCAAGTTAAACAAATATTCCAATCCATATCAATAAATTCCATTACCCAACAAATAATCAAGATATTTCAAACTAACCATTTTTCCCAAGCAACATATCACATCATATGAAAAATAAATTTTGAAATTTGATTTTTGTTTTTTAAAAGTATTTTGAAAATAGAGTTTTGCAGTACTTCTCTATCCAATATTTCGTCCGTGTACGAACTGTGAATGACAGAAAAAAAAAATACAGTTGCGCATTAAAAAGTGATACGATCTCAAAACAACAATAAAATGCAAAGATTATTTAATTCTGTGAAGTTTCAAAAATACAATCGTTTGCCAAAATTCGTCAAACGACAAATTTAAATATTTTTTAGATTAAAAATTATGGGAAAACCCAATAAATTCAATTAAAAATACTATAATAAAAATCAAGTCATTTATTGGTAATTGATTTTCTTATAATTTATTCAAACTATTTATTATTATAAATAAATTTACAAAATGAGTTCACTATTATTATTTAGTAATTAAAAAGGGGTTAAATAATTCTATTAAATACATTTAATTAATATTTAATTTACAATTCAAATATTTAAATAATCACTTATATTTGAATTCCAGTTATTGAAGTTTAAAATCCAATTATTTTAATATTTAGAATTTATTAAATAGTAAAAATCAAAACGATAAAATTCTGGGATGTTACATTCTCCAATCTTGAAAGAATTTCATCCCCGAAATTCCCAAAGGAAGAAAATGTCCCCAAGCCCTTAAGTTTTAGAAACTATTAATTCAAAATTGTTATTAAACTTATCGGTTAAACCCCAACTATTACAAAAGATTTCAGCAGCACCTCCTTTGCGCGGCTAGATTGGAAAAACTACAAATCGCCACTACATACCCCAAACCAATAAAAGAATAAAAAAGGCCAAGCAGCCTTCCATATGTGGGGCGTAAAATCAACAGTCAATCAAAATACCAATTTCTAAATATACTATGTGCCTCTTTTACATTAGATTTTAATTTGGCTAGCAACTTATTATCTCGATGCAACTGTAGGTGCACAAGAAATCAAATAGCAATCTCTTGCATCCCTGTACCTATTTTGTACTTACATAATCACAAAGAGAACTATGGTGACAAAAGAGAAATACACTAGCAACATGAACAATATAGCAACCATATGCAATATAAGTACAAAGAATACTCTGTAGTAAAATTCTAAGCATCCAAATCATTTTAAAAGTTAAATTTATAACTAAATTCCTGTGTTTTTTATATTCAAAATATATTTCAAATTTCTTCAAAGAGAAGTTAATCAAAACCAAAATTAATTATGACAATGAGGGGGCTCCTCCTTCTGAAGCATGGTATAAAACTAGAACTAAAACTGTTTGCGCCAAAATTGGTCACAAACCCCAAGTGTTGTGAAAGCACCAGTGTATGAATACAGATCAACAAATATTCAAACACAAATCTCAGATTTAAGCAAGCAACAAACAACAATCTAGAAATAATGAACAGTGACACACGATTTATAGTGGTTCGGCTATCTCCGACCTACGTCCACTTCAAGGTTTTTATGATTTTATTGCTCGATGTTTGAAGATTACAATTTCTTACTGCGTAGTACAACAGACTTTATGATTATAATTTGAATCTAAGGCAGCAATGGTGATCTGGAGTAAATCTGGCAGAGTCTGGGCACTCTTTTGCTCTCAAAATTGTCCGATCCCCTTTTTGAATGACCAGGGGCTCTATTTATAGGTGTAGGAGGCTGATATTTCACCTAAATTGAAGGGAGACCAGTTCTGGCACGTGAGGGGGCCCATACGCCCGCTTTCAGGAAATCCGGGACCACTTTGGGATCGATTCGAAGTCCATTCGAATCGATCAAGAAATTGTCCAATCGAGCTGAAATTTGGTGTGGACATCCTTCAACATGTGTGCAAGCTACTGTGAAAATTTCATAGCATTTGGACTTGTAGATTTCGAGATATGATCGATACAAGTTGTAGTATTTCGGTAGGCACTCTGGTTCGAATCGATTGGTTCGAATCGATCTCTTCGAATCGATCAGAGCGCATGCCTGTGTGATGACGTGTTGCGAATTCTCTGGATCGATCCACCTTTGTCACCGTGTTGAGCGAGTCACTTTGCAGATTTCGTCACGTTGATCTCTTCTTCCCTTGAACTGCGCATATTTCACGTTCGGATCCATCTTTTGCATCTAGTTCGAGTCAATAACTTCATGTTAGTTTGATCGTTTCCTTCGTATTGATCGATACAAATACGATCGATACGAACTTTGCTCCTCAATTCTTCGTATCCACAACTTCGCATCCACGAAGCCGACTCCCCATGTATCCTTCTTGAACGCTTTCTTCGCATCGATCCACAAGCGATTGGTACGAACTACCCAACTAGAATCCAAACACTTCCTTTTCGTATTGATCCAATACCGATGGATACGAAGAACATCCGCGCATCCATTCCATCATGTTACATCGATGCGAAGTACATTGATTCGAAGTAACTTCCATGCGCCTATCCATTTAATCCAAATCCAGTCATTGAGTCGAGACCCACCGATCTTCCCCACCTAATCGATACGAACGCACAGTTCATATCCATATTGATCGATACGAATAACATCACCCTGAAGCGACGCCGATCGATACGAACACGCTGTTAACCTTCACCATCCCATCGATACGAAGTCATCGAGTCGAACCTGTGCCGATCGATACGAACGGTATCGATTCGAGGTCCTTACTTTCTGATCGATACGAACAGTATCGATTCGAACCACCATATGACGATCGATGCGAAATGCATCGATACGAACCGTGCCTTGTGCACTTCAACCCATCCATATCTTATGCATACGACCTCCAATCGACCTGAAAATCGAAACGTAGTTCCTCCTAGCCTTGATCATCATTCCCAATTGATTTCGTCTTGATCAGAGCTCGGCCAAATTTTGACAACATCCATTGCAACCTTGTTTCCAATTGAACTCCAATCCTGATATCCATCCTTCCTTGCCAATTTTGTTGATATTCCAGCTTTGACCAAAAGGTGGGATAACATTTGCCCCCAAAACATGCCTTATGATAATAAGGCGTGTTTTGAATAGTTTCGTATCCGATATCCAAAGTCCATAGCCATTTCCATGTCCATCCGAACTCGAAGACCGAGCCTTTGATCCATTCTTATCCAATAGCCAATAGCCGAATCCAGGACCTTTCCGGGTCGGTATCCAAATCCATAACTTCCCCGGGTTCTTGCCAAGCGCAATCCACACCTGACGACCGTGGTCCAGTGTCCCTGGACGTTGAGCTAACCTCTCCGGGTTCTTGCCAAGCGCAATCCACACCTGACGACCATGGTCCAGTGTCCCTGGACATTGAGCTAACCTCTCCGGGTTCTTGCCAAGCGCAAGCCACACCTGACGACCGTGGTCTAGTGTCCCTGGACGTTATATAATGCCATGGCTTAAGTCCTAAGTCGAATCCTGGTTGCTCCGGACCCTTGTTGACCATAGTCCATACTCAACGACCTGAAATGATAACCAATAATATAGGGCCTAAATCCTAGGCCGAATCCTGGTCTCTCCGGACCCTTGTCAAGCATAGTCCATACTCGACGACCGTTTATCAAAAACCTAAAAGAATCCAATCCAAAATCCAAATAAAATCCAAAAATCATAAATCCAAACCAACATTCAAAACAGAAAACCTAAAACAGAAACCAGTCATCCAAACGAAAATCAAAAACAGAAAGCAAACAAAACCAGGAGTTCAATCTAAACTCCAAAACCAAACCAGAAAACCAAGTGTCCAATCCAAAACAAAATACAGATTTCGCAAACCAAAGCTTCTCGGTTTATCATCATTCAGAGCATGCCTAGGGGCTATCTCTGTCCCCGTACATGTGTAAATGACTTGGTTGCTCGCTAATGGTTTGTTACTTATTTCATATTATCCTGGTCAATGGATAACCAATCGACCATCATTCCTGGGCCTCACATCATCATGGTTTGAAGTAGGCGGTGGTTGCTCCTACTTCACCGCTGCATTTCGTACCCCAACATACTGTCTCAGTTATCCATTCCTCACATGCTCCTCAATTATGTCCTTTAAATGCCTGCAGCTGTTGGTATCATGTCCGTCCAAATCATGGAAGATACAGTGCCTTCCCGATGCCCTCTCCCGTTCAGATGGTTCTCTCCTAGCCGGCCTCCGGTAAGGAAGGCGATTCCGGGTTTCCATGTATATCCGCTCTAGCGTCTCGTTTAATCCTGTGTATGTGGAAAACTTTGGATCCTTCCATCGCTTCCTGGCTTTTCCTGAATCGTCATCCAGCTTCCTCTTTCCTTTGTCTTTATTCGGGTTTTTGTTGGATGGTCCTCCACCCTCAGTCGCATTCACCTCCTTTAACTTTAAATCCATACATGCGTCTTCTTGCCGAAGGAACCTTTCAGCTTCATGAAAGAATTCTCCGAGATCCAGTGGCGGGTCTCGTACTAAGGATACCTTAAAATCCGAATCCTCTCTGACTCCCGACATTGCCGCCATCAAAACCATCGATGGATCCGGCCGATCCACCGAAGCTACCGCCGCATTGAATCGAGTTAAAAATGCTTTAAGTGATTCATCCGTCCTTTGCTTTACCGACGTTAGCGTCATTACGTTTTTCGGCCTCTTGAACCTGTCCCGAGAACCTGTCCACCAACTCCCTCCAAGTCCTGATAGATCCTTCTCCCAGCTGCCTAAACCACATTGCAGCTAGATCTGTCAAGTACAACGGGAAACATCTGGCCATCACTTCCTCCGATGCCCCCAGCACTTCCATGTGTCTAGTGTATCTCATCAAGTGATCAGTCGGGTCAGCCTTGCCATTATATAATTCCACGCTAGGTAACTTGAACTTAGGTGGATTCTGAGCTATCCTGATTTCCCGAGCGAACGGACTCTTGTTCACTCCTTCTAAATCTTTATTGGTCAAGCCTCCACGCATAGTTCTCCTAATAATCTCAACTAATCCAGCATTGTCCGTCAAAGGTTGCCCCCCATGATCCCGAGGGAACTCTGGCACATATTCTTCGTGTGGCTCATTAGCAGCAACGTTGGCCCTAGCCTGTTGAACTCCTTCCAAAGGTCCTCCTGTGTTGGATCCTGCGGGCCTGCCCCCAAGTCCTTGTTGATTGTCTCCTAGCTCTATATCCTGTCCTCCATTGGGTTCCGCAACCCTAGTTCCTTGTTCCACATTTGCAGTCGCTATAGTTGGTCCAAGGTTCTGTGTCCCTGCAGCTCTCATCTGCTCGAAGAAAGTCTGCATCATATCCTGTTGACTCTTCAACAACCTCTCATGCAATGAATTTGCCATAGCTTCCATTTCGTCTCTAGCAATGTAAATCGAAGCTTGTCCTTCTCCAGCTCCGGAGGATGCCTCTTGACTTCCTCCTTGTTGACTTCGCTCAGCTCTTTGCCTTCTACTTGTTTGTCGAGTCATTGTCTTTCAAATCTTCAAGCTTTCAAATCTGAACTTCAAATCTTGCGTAGCGGGAGCTGGTCCTTCTCAGTGAAAGCACCAAAGTGTTTGCGCCAAAATTGGTCACAAACCCCAAGTGTTGTGAAAGCACCAATGTATGAATACAGATCAACAAATATTCAAACACAAATCTCAGATTTAAGCAAGCAACAAACAGCAATCCAGAAATAATGAACAGTGACACATGATTTATAGTGGTTCGGCTATCTCCGGCCTACGTCCACTTCAAGGTTTTTATGATTTTATTGCTCGATGTTTGAAGATTACAATTTCTTACTGCGTAGTACAACAGACTTTATGATTATAATCTGAATCTAAGGCAGCAATGGTGATCTGGAGTAAATCTGGCAGAGTCTGGGCGCTCTTTTGCTCTCAAAATTGTCCGACCCCCTTTTTGAATGACCAGGGGCTCTATTTATAGGTGTAGGAGGCTGACATTTCGCCTAAATTGAAGGGAGACCAGTTCTAGCACTAGAGGGGGCCCATACGCCCGCTTTCAGGAAATCCGGGCCCACTTTGGGATCGATTCGAAGTCCATTCGAATCGATCAAGAAATTGTCCAATCGAGCTGAAATTTGGTGTGGACATCCTTCAACATGTGTGCAAGCTACCGTGAAATTTTCATAGCATTTGGACTTGTAGATTTCGAGATATGATCGATACAAGTTGTAGTATTTTGGCAGGCACTCTGGTTCGAATCGATTGGTTCGAATCGATCAGAGCGCATGCCTGTGTGATGACGTGTTGCGAATTCTCAGGATCAATCCACCTTTGTCGCCGTGTTGAGCGAGTCACTTTGCAGATTTCGTCACGTTGATCTCTTCTTCCCTTGAACTGCGCATATTTCACGTTCGGATCCATCTTTTGCATCTAGTTCGAGTCCATAACTTCATGTTAGTTTGATCGTTTCCTTCGTATTGATCGATACAAATACGATCGATACGAACTTTGCTCCTCAATTCTTTGTATCCACAACTTCGCATCCACGAAGCTGACACCCCATGTATCCTTCTTGAACGCTTTCTTCGCATCGATCCACAAGCGATTGGTACGAACTACCCAACTAGAATCCAAACACTTCCTTTTCGTATTGATCCAATACCGATGGATACGAAGAACATCCGCGCATCCATTCCATCATGTTACATCGATGCGAAGTACATTGATTCGAAGTAACTTCCATGCACCTATCCATTTAATCCAAATCCAGTCATTGAGTCGAGACCCACTGATCTTCCCCACCTGATCGATACGAACGCACAGTTCATATCCATATTGATCGATACGAATAACATCACTCTGAAGCGACGTCGATCGATACGAACACGCTGTTAACCTTCACCATCCCATCGATACGAAGTCATCGAGTCGAACCTGTGCCGATCGATACGAATGGTATCGATTCGAGGTCCTTACTTTCCGATCGATATGAACAGTATCGATTCGAACCACCATATGATGATCGATGCGAAATGCATCGATACGAACCGTGCCTTGTGCACTTCAACCCATCCATATCTTATGCATACGACCTCCAATCGACCTGAAAATCGAAACGAAGTTCCACCTAGCCTTGATCATCATTCCCAATTGATTCCGTCTTGATCAGAGCTCGGCCAAATTTTGACAACATCCATTGCAACCTTGTTTCCAATTGAACTCCAATCCCGATATCCATCCTTCCTTGCCAATTTTGTTGATATTCCAGCTTTGACCAAAAGGTGGGATAACAAAAACAACACGGTGCATCCAATGGTATTCAACCTAAAACAACAACTAGAGAAAACATATATATCGACCAAGTCTTCCAAATCGGAGAACTCCTAATCGTCCAAATTTAGTCATAACCAAAAATATTTGAAAAATAAATTCACAAAAATCTTTTCAAATATTTAGAAATAACAAAACTTCACCAAAATTTTCAAAATAATAAAATTATTATTTTTAAAAATTATTTCGAAATCACCCTTTTGCAAATGCACCGGGATTTTAGTCCTAACAAATAATAATTTTATAAACCATAATCTATAAAACCATACTATCAAACAAACCAAATTCCATAAAGGAATAAATTAACACTTAATGCCTTTTAAAATGTTAAGTGACTTAACAAATCAGAATTATAATTTTGCTTAGGTTCACAACTTTCTAAAGTCACCCAATAAGTATACAAATACTCTTAAGCCCGTGTGATGTACGTAAATCATCTATACACCATTTCTGCTCCGACCCCTTGCTTGGATACATGGACTTCTCTTCCAAACTAGTTTTGCTCACTTGACCTCCCTAGTGCGGGCTCCGATCAGGTTCCTTAAATAGAAACATCTGTTCTCCTTACATAGCCATAACTATGATACAAAACCTTAGTATCATATCAAGGATCCGAATCAAGTGTGCACTAACAAGAATCAAGTGAGAAATCCTTTTCCGTACCGGTGTGAATCACCCCGAGGTTATGTATTCAAATCATAGATCAAGAACTGTGCAAATAAAATGATCTATGTATAACTTACGTACTTCATCCGATTGTTTTCTTGATCACACCAATCTCTTCCTAGATCACTTTCAATTTTATTTATTGTATTTCGTTCAGTACTAAAATTATTTACGAATTATTTCATAAAATTTTCACCAAAGTTTTAAAACATTTTATTCAATCACATCTTTACAAAACATTATATTAAATACTTTTCCCACTCTTATTTACTTGTATAATACTCCTCTACATCCTAAGAGTATATACAAAATGCCAATTCTAATTTGTTCAATATTTATTTATTTTTTTATTTTAGATAGAGGCCCAAACAAAATATAGGTCTTAAAACTGAGTCGACTACTTCGACCGTTTACCTTAGAGTATTCTATGCAAGATGTTTACAGGTTGGTCCAATGTCACCAAATACTTTATACAACTTAGATGATTAACAAAACTATGGCTTTAATAAACTAACGCTTATAAAAATCTCCCTACCCAATTTAGCCCATTTAAAAACTTGAGTTAAATTATCTCCTTTGTGTTTAAGGGTCAAAAAATTTCATTTATCTAATTATCTTTTTTTTTCAAAATAACTTTTTTAAAATCAATTTCCTTTAAGGAAACTTAAGAGCTAGATACTCGATTTTTATTTTAATGTCCTTTCTAAAATCATACTACATATATTTTCGTATATATAAAATAATCTTATTAATTCATTCAATGACACTAGCTTTGGATTCGTTTCGGATTTGAACTCATTTCGATCGCATAATGATAAAGAGAATAATTTACTAAGTGCCCTACGACATGCGCCTAAGAAAATATCCGATCGTCACTTAGAAGATTATTTGGATTACCACAAAACCAATTGAGATATTTTCCCCGAACTGCCCAAAGAAAGTGTATTTCTATTAAAAAGTCTCTTTGAAATATTTATGCTTACAAATATTTCCGAGCGATACCACTATTGCCTTTCTCTAAATCCTTCGGTATCATTTCAAGCAATACCAGGATTTACATTTTCAAAAACTCATTTTACTTATAAAACACCCTTTATAAATAATATCAGTCATTATATATATACACTATATTCATGTGAAATGTACCTTTAAAATTATTTTATATTACAATAACTTCCCTTTATTATAATAAACTCTTTTTAAAACACATTTCATAAACTAAATCTATATAAAATTGCCTTTATATAAAATTATCTCATATTATAATAATTCTCCCTTATTATAATAAATTTTTCTCAAATATTTACCCACTAAACGTCTTTTTCGATTTAGATTATACAAAAATTTTTTGATTAAAAGATGACTTTTAACTTAACATTATTAAAAGATGACTTTTAGCTTAACATTATTAAAAGATGACTTTTAGCTTAACATTTTCACCGAACACCTTATACTCAAACTGTGAAACTCAGTTCGCAAGGGTCTCATTTTAATGTTCTTACAATTATCAAATAATAAATGCTCATAAACCTGTTAAGCATAGATTAACAACTAACAAGCAATAGTCAATGCTCCTAAACTATCCGAGCATGTTAAATTAAATAATAATGATAATAAATAAATATCACCATTACTAAACAAACATTATCAATAACTATATAAATTTGAAAATTATTCTAATATATGTGTGTGTGTATAATATATAATCCTAGGAAAAATATTTCATTTGCCAAATTTTAAAAAATCAATATCATGTCTGTTTGCCTTGTTCAAGTGTTTAAAAATCCTTACCGACACCGTGGCGTCCCACTTCTCAACTAGAATTCATAAACAACTCAATAAACCAATTAACATAATACATTTTTATAACATTAACAAATACGGTCTCGTATATATAATACTCTCAAACTCATTCTAGGGTATCACTTACCCTATCTCTAATGAGTTTACCCCACCAAAGCCAAGGTTCTTGCTTAACCTTCAGCTCTGATACCAAATTTTATGACCTTCCTTTTCGACCATCGAAAGTTGGCATTGAATACATCCATGGTATTCCAATGCCGAACATCCATTCGTCGAAAAAGCAGATTGTTAGGGTAAAATGAAAATGAAAAAAGAATAGAAGAAAATAGAATCTCATAGTGGAACGATATAATATAAAAAAGACGGTAAAAGCTGTCACTCTAAAATACATGGTATATCAGAGTGAAAAACAAACTTCATCAATCTGGACAGTTATAACTTCCCGACCTTATAATTGCAGATGGGTATATATGATAATACAATGGAAAATAAAATACAATGGCGGATAAACATATAGCTCTACTCCATGAGCTCCATGTCACACCAACGACAACCTGGAAAAATACTCAGTCAAACCCGAGTATTATAATAAAATAACACCCAGATTAGTTTGGAAATACCAGCGTGAAAAAACTAAAGTAATATGATGAACATATAATAATTCGATGAGACCATGCCGTTAAATGCGGAATGGCTTTTTACCGCACAAGAATAACACCCATGCATGAAAAAATGGAAAAACAATTAAACAAAATCCAAACTTGAAAGAATGAGTATAAGCAAGGTCAAAATCCAAACATAAAGAACAGACACAAATAATTAAACATCGAGAAGAATTCCAATCGCTTCTTGATGCAACTAAGAGAACAATTCAAAGATTTAACTCAGCAGTAAGGAAAAGTAATTTTCCAGCAATGACTAGGAGGGTGGTCCCCCTTAACGAAAGTATACCTCCATAAATATACTTGAGAACTATGATGGCTCTCAAAAACCTCTAAGCCGAACCCCGCCAACCTTTATAGAGAATCCAAGTATTTCACATCTCTATGCGCATACCACCGAAACAAATCTAGAGTAGATGTGAAAATACCCTAATGGGAGAAACCCCACATAGCTTGTCCCTCACTCGCATTTTGGTTTTAGTCATTTCCGACAAAGGATACCAACGCTCAAATGTGCAACAAATCGTCTAAAATTGACGATACAAAAGAAGGAAGCTGAATCGATAATCAATAAGTCAACTATCGAGAATAATCAAAATGATCGTACATGAAAATTAAATCTCAAACCCCTACCAATGCTCATTAATTTCAAACTTGCACTATCCTCGATTAAAAATGAAGTCGGACAAATTAAGGTAGTGTTACTCTAGGCATCACCTTGACAACAATTTTAACCTTCGAGATAGAAATGAGTTTCCATACCTCGACCTTTTGTGCTAAGAGTATGACTAAATCCTTTTCATATAAGCGATATCAAATTACAGAAAATTAAATTACTTATCCTTTCTGTAACCAAATCAAAACTTTACTTTTAAAAACTGAACTTGTGCTTGGTTTTCGCATCACATATATTTGTAAAATACTTTAAAATACTCTTTAAAAGTATTCCATTTAAAGGATTTTTCTGGTTTATAAATTTCAAACAACGTTTATTATCTCAGAAGATAATAAATCGATTAAAATACTTTTATAAATCAAAACCACATTAATTATTCCAAAAAAAGAATTAATCAACTTTATGGCTCTTTTAATAAATAAATCAACTACCTTTAAACACCTTCATAAAATCAGATAATTAATTTTAAACATCTTTATTTAAGCCAAGTAATTAACTTTAAACACCATTTATTAAAAGGATTAATAAATATTACACATCATTATTAAAACGGTAACATAACTTTAAACTCCTTTATTAAATCTGTTAATTAACTTTAATCACTTTTATTAAATCAATTAATTAAATTTTAACCATCATCAGTAACTTTATTAATCAACTTTATTATAATTAAATAATAGTTAAAGATATAGTTGAACCCTCAAATTCCTTTCAAAACTTACAACCCTTACATACCCGTTCGAAAAGAATTTACAAAATCTTTAAGGTGAATAACCTTTATAAATTTAAAACAACTTTAATTATCTTGAAAGATAGTTAAATCCAATTTATAATTTTTTATAAATTTTAAACAACATTAATTATCTTAATAGATAATAAATAAAATTTATAATCTCTTTATCGATTTTAAACCACGTTAATTATCCCTAAAAAGATAATTAATTAAATTTATAATTCCTTTATAAATTTAAACCACACTTATTCCTTATTTTTAGAATTCTCAAAATATTTGAAAATATGATTTAAACAATTTTCAACTGCAAAAACATGACCAAACATTTATTTTGTAAAAATAAAAGCTCAAGTTCAAAACAAACAAGGGTTTAAGGTGATGATATTCGTAAGTGATGGTACAACGATAATCGCTGTAATGACACTTTCAAAATCAAAGAGTATGTCATAATTATTTCAAACAAACAATAATATAAGTAGCATAAGAATATAAGGAAATAAATAAATATTGGCGAGAAACCATTTGGGTCTCTCTACAAAAGTTCTCTATATATACATGTGAACGAATATTTCGAAGTGTTCCTAGCAACCTATTCGCTACGTACACTCTGACTTTCCTTTTTATTTTTTTTCCTTGGAACAAAACAGTTATTTATGCCATCCGCTTTTTAGAGCAGGAACAAAAATCCAAACCAACAACCGTACAACAATATAAACTATCAACCAAGCATTCATCAAAAACTATAGCAACACCGATATTATATAATTTATTTAGAGGGTAATAAACTCACCGAAATTCCAATGGACGCTTTCCATTTCGGTTTGAACAAAAATCGAATGACGTTCGATTTTAGCTCAAAATTCAATTAGCTTCAAACTCCATCAAACCAATTCCAACGCATAATTAACGTTCCTATGAGTCCAACACAATCGACCGTGTCCCAATATGACCTTGTATGGAAAAGGTTTTGATTTTATAAAATTTGGTAATTAATTAAACAATTAAAACACTAATTATTTCATTAATTATTAATTACCTATAGTCCTATTTCTTCATTATTCACAGGCATGTACATGTACACAATCAAAACCCAAAACAACCATGCATCTCCACTTGATTTCTCCTTTCACAAGCAATGAAATCGACAACCGATTGCTCCATTCAACTCCTCTTCGCCTTCTCCTTTCATCGGACACCACACCTTCGAACTCGATCAAGCCCTTAAAGATGCGACTTGAGCATTACTCATGCGAACAAAAATTGTCGTACCACCTTATCCACGAGTGCGACTCACCAGATCATCACATCCGAGCTCCTCCACACTAGAAAACCCATAAAACCATCCCCAAAGCCCAACGTCACCTAAATCGATCAAATCTTGAACACTAGTTAACTGTCGTACCAAAACCCAAACTTTTGAGCATCTCCAAACCACATCACGCGGCATAATAAGGGTATGGAATCAAAGATCTTGAGCATACAAACTCGTCGGGACAACTCTCACTATTTTTCATTGCTTAAAGCATTCCATTTTAATTTTTAAAGCTTGAGGCAATTTTTTGTTTACTGAAATGAAGAACATGCGAGAGGAGGGAAAAGAAGTAGGATTGGTGGGAATGGAAAGAAAAAATAAATGTAAACTTACTTTATGTTATAAACAACAATTTTCTTTCTTCACAAATAAACCTTAGATTCCAAGTTAAACAAACATTCCAATCTATATCAATACACTCCATTACCCAACAAATAATCAAGATCTGTCAAGTTAACCATTTTTCCCAAGCAACATATCACATCATATGAAAAGTATATTTTGAAATTTGATTTTTTTAAAAGTATTTTGAAAACAGAGTTTTGTGGTACTCCGCTACTCAATATTCTGTCCATGTATAAACCGTGAATGACAGAAATAAAAATACGATCACAGGCTAAAATGCGACACGATCCCAAAACAACAATAAAATGCACATATTATTTAATTCCGTGAAATTTCAAAAATACCATTGTTCACCAAATCGTCAAATGACAAATTTTAATATTTTCCAGATTAAAAATTATGGAAAAATCTAATAAATTCAATTAAAAATACGATAATAAAAATTAACGTTTTATTGGTAATTGATTTTTTATCATTTATTCGAACTATTTATTATTGCAAATAAATTTACAAAATGAGTTCACCATTATTATTTATTAATTAAAAGGAGTTAAATAAGGCTACTAAATCTATTTAATTAATATTTAGTTTACAATTTAAATATTTAAATAATCATTTATATCTGAATTCTAGTTATTCAAATTTAAAATCCAATTTTTTAATATTTAAAATTAATTAAATATTAAAAATCAAAACGATAAAATTATGGGATGTTACAGGATAATTTATTAGGCTTAGAAGATTGGGGTGCAATGTCAAAGTGACACAATGGATGTCTGCCCTTCACTCAAAAGCAACTAGCTATTATGTACACTTATTACTGATGTGGGACGTCACCAATCATAGGACCCATGGGAAACGATTATGGAAATAATAGGATCTGCTAGGGGTTAGAGGTATTAAGTGGTTGTCCGAGGGCCCGCCTCTTTCCTAATTAAAAAGTATTAAATTGTCAGAATTATCGATTAGGAACGGTAGTAGATATCTCGAGAAGGGTCCGCTTTAGGTTTGAGGTATTAAGTGACTAACTTATGATCCGTCTCTTTCCTATAAAGAAGTATTAAGTGTCCTAGTGAGAATCTAAGCAATGTCAGCTAGATAGTACTAGTGAGGAGTCCGCCTTGAAGTTAGGTATTAAATAACAAAGGCCTACCTAGAATATAGGTGTTAAATGGTCTGGGGTCTGCCTAGTCCTTATTAATAAGGTATTAAGTGGCTTAGGTACTGCCTCTTACTTCGATAAGTCTTTAATGACGATTGATGCGTTAGTAGTATGGATATTATGTATTATAAAGCCATAAATAGTGGTCAAAGGTCTATGTAGCTAGGACCAATAGACCAAAGATGACGATCCTAGGAGCCCGCTTCATATTTGGAAGTATTAAGTGGCTGATAGACTTACGTCGGTATTTTGTACCTTTTGAATGGTAGGTAGATGAATTGTGCTAGGTAGGAATATCGTGTGTGCAATATTAGGTTGATATGGTTAACCTTAAAATAATAAACATAACAATTACATGAAAATCAATCGGTGTAAATTTACGTTATGGACACTATAGATTTTTCAGTCACCAAAACGTTGTTCTGACCCCTTCCTCATTACAACCAATAGGATAGATTTAAAGGAACATGTCACTGGAGCTAGACGTGATTGGTTGTTGGAGAAGTCTTCTTTTCTCTCATGCTTGATGCTTATGTGGAAATCTAATATCCATGGAATATCATTAATTCCAAGGTAGTAGCTAGAGTCAGTATTTATATCCTATTATTGTTTCTGCTATGAGTTTAGATTTTATTAATCTCTAATAATGCTCTTGCTTATTTGCAGGTACCAAATCCAATGATCTATGCTTTGATGGACTTGGGTTTTTATTCTTGTCAAAATTTAGGCTTAATAAAGTGCGGGTTGTTATAGGACCTCATTGGGTCAAGTCATAAGCATAATAAGGAGTTATTGGATTTATTTCGAGAATCTTAGTGGAGAAGAGTCATGAAGTCACTGAGGCTCTATACCATTGACTCGAAGGGGTGGTTGCAAAGAGATAGTTGGTTATGTGTTCCTCTCATTATGGATTTGACTGATATGGTACTAGCCGAGTCCTATCATTCTAAGATAACCATTCACCCAGGCTACGGTAAAATGTATAGTGATATAAAGAGAGTCTTTTATTGGTCTGCTATAAAGAGGCATGTGGTAGAGTATGTGGCCTGATGTATGACTTTCAAAAGGCTAAAGGTAGAGCAAAAGAAGCTAGGAGGATTGTTGCAGCCATTAGATATTCTGCAGTGGAAGTGGGAGAGTATGTTCTATGGATTTCATCGATGGACTACCTAGGATTAGGAAGGAGAATGAGAGTATTTATATTATAGTCGACTGTCTGACCAAATGCGGACATTTTGTTCTAGTTAGGAGTATGAGGACTACTGCGTATTTGGTGACACTATACGTGAGGGAGATAGTTAGGTTACATGGAGTTCCTTTTAGCATCGTTAACGATCAAGATTTTTTTCACTAGTGAGTTTTGGAGGAGTTTTCAGGAGGCTTTAGGCACTTAGTTAAATTTGAATATCACTTATCATCCACAGACTGATGGACAGGCGGAGAGGGTGAACCGGGTGTTGGAGGACTTATTTCGGATGTGTATCTTAGATTTTGGAGGCTTTTGGAAGGATCACTTACCATTAGGGAAGTTTACCTATAATAATAGCTACCATGTAAATATTGAGATGGCACCATTTGAGGCATTATACGGGATGCCTTGTAGATTTCCGTCTTGTTGGTAGGACACTATGAAAGGATTATTCTTGGACTATATATGGTGAGGGAGACACCAGTGAAGGCGGACTTGATCCGTTGAAGGATGAAAACCACGTAGGATAGGTAAAAGTCTTACACTGATAGGAGATGCACGGAGTTACAGTTCACAGGGGACGACATGGTTTTCTTCATGAAGGTCTAACCACTTAGGCATGTTATGAAATTTATTAGTTAGGGGAACTTAGCACCAAGGTTTGTAGGGCCATTTCCATTCACTGATAGAGTAGAGAAGTTAGCTTACAGGGTAAAGCTTTCGGGGAAGTTGGCGGGAATACACAACGTTTTCCATGTCTCACACTTGCAGAAGTGTCTATATGATACGGCCTACATAGTCGAGCCGAGTCAGCTAGAGGAGGTGGAGGTTAAAATGGAGTCACTTATTCATCATGTACCCACTCGTATTCTTGAGCATGGTACATAGAGACTCCATAATAAAGTTATCAAGCTTATTAAAGCCAATAGGGAGATGACCAAGCAGAGAGTACAAGGGAGTCTTATTAGAAGATCTAAGCAACCCATCCGGAACTCTTTTCTGGCATGTTTTCATTCTAGTTAAATAAGGATAAACTGCTTATTTGTTTAGGTTCTAGTCAGTACACCCCATAGGTAGGGAAAATTGGATGCTAAGAATTGTTGCGCATGTGTCAATAGGACATGATTTGGATGATGGTTGCTAATGGATGTATTTATTAGGTTGACCTTTACACACCAAGGCAAATATATTCTCAAGTTTGCATACACTCACACCATCACTTGTTTTATTTTACTGAGTTATATACATATGGTTATTTCATAGGGACTGAACGGTTGTGCATACATGTAGAATTTCCAGTATATTTACATAGGATGTTGCATACATTTTGATACATGGCATGAGCAATTGCATTTTAAGCGGTCGACTATATCAGGAGACTGCTTACCTTCTGCATTAGTATAGGTTCATATGCATTCCATGCCTACATGTACATATTGCATTAGAATTTTTAACTAAGGATAATGATTGCTAGTGGTTGACGGATGAGTAGATGGTTGTAAATATTAACTTTTGTACTTACGAGTTGCATTTTTGTGTCCTTGGAGATTTGGGGATGAAATCCTTTTAAAGGGGAAGAATGTAATGCCCTGTAAAAATAAATCGAAAATTTAATAAAAGAATTAAATTGAATATAACAAAGTTAAGAATGGATTGAAGGTAGTATGAAAAGTTATTAATGTTAGGAAATTGAAGCTAGTATGAAAAAGTTATTAACGTTTGGAAATTTGAAGCCGAAAATAACTAAATAATAAAATAAGAAATTAAATATTTTATAAAGGGAAAACTCCATCAGTCGACACCAAAGTTTGGATCGGTTGACCCCTAGCGGTCGACCGCTCTAAACCAAGTAGACAAACAGTCGAACTGTTCAGGCTACGGTTTGTATTGGCCAAATGGCCCAAATTTTAGTTAAATTAATCCAACGGTTGATAATGATCTGAACCCCTTAAATAGAACCCTAACATAATACTGAGAACCTTAATTTCATAATCCATGTAACAAAACTCCGTTTCTTTGAAACTCAACCTTCTTTATCCTTAATTCAATTTTTCGTCAAAACTAAAACTAAAAATTAAATTCAAGAAACTGAAGAAGGGAAATCAAATTAAATCAAGGAGAGTTTTACACTAAGCATAGGCAATTCCAAGTGAATTAAAAAGGGATAGCTTTCTATGTGAGGGGATTCATAATTAGTATGACGATTTACATGTAATTAAGGTTTATTTGTACCTTATTTGATGCAAAACTGTATAATTTAACGTTTATCTAATAACTACAGTGGACTGCAAATTTTGATAGCAATTTAACCCATATGAATATGAATTCCATTCTTAATCTAAATTGGTTAAAGGAAATTTGGTTGACTAAAAGATAATTTAGGTTAAACACACCCTTTTTGATTGAATATAAATAGATACAACCATGTTGATTCTAAACCTAAGTTAATGTGATTTACCTAATCTGAATGTGAAACCGGATATAAAATTGTAAAACGATTATAAATTGAAATTGAGAATAGTTTAAATTGTAGATTTACATATTAGGGTTTACTATAATGAACAATTTCAAATGAACATAAAACAATGATAATCGAATAGAAAAAACTCCGACTGGTAGATAGGTTCACTGGAGTCGGTTGACCGCTCTAGGGCCCAGTGGTTGACCGATTAATGATTTACTAGCGAGATTGAACCTTGGCCTAGGGCCTAGGTTTATAGCTTTATATATATAATATGAATGTCAGTATACTAATAGGAAATTAGTTCCCTAAGTTTTCGACTATTGGACGTTATGGGACTTAATAGATGTGCATGCTAGCAGTGAGGCCTAGACACTATTTATTTGGTGTGGTTGATATTCAATTAGGGGCGATTTTATTGCAAATTACACTCACAGAAGGTTCTGTGGTGTACACCCAAAACTAACAATGATGCTTAGAGAAGTGTGTGGCCTAGCACTAATAGGAGGTTCCTTGGTATATGCAGTGATGATGACGTGATACTATGTTGTTGATGGATGCCTAATCCTGTGCAATAAGTGACATACGTTACCATTGAGAGTGGACACGGATACAACAGACCCTAAGACATCTTTGGTGCTAGTCAGAATTGTAGGCTCCATCTTAATGCATAGATAGGATACGTCTAGTCATAATTTGGGATATAGTCCCGAGGTTGATATTGTAGAGGACCCTATGTTGGAATAGTCCCAATGGCTATTAGCCGATCTATAGTTATTTTGAGGTGATTAATTGTTTGATCCTAAGTATAAACCTTCATAAGATGTTGGTGTAGGCGTATTTAGAACTATACCCTTTAGGTTAATGAAACCTACCTTAGTAAGTAGTTTACAAACAAAAATAGAATACCCTAAGTCACATAGAGTATTAATGAAGTCAATTGCATATGATTACTATATATTAATGATGTAACTCATTCATCAGACTCTTGTCCCACCCACTCCTTTCCTTTCTTTTTTTCCCCACCGTAGAATGACAAGGCAGTAGTGATTGGCCATGATCTAGTACGTGGAGAGGCGAGCTTGGCATCGACATTTCTTATTGCTTTTCATCTCCATATAACCAATTATCGTACTTAGTATTTACCAGATTATGTATTGTGTTTCTGTAAATTCTGGATTATCACTATGTATGTTTTGAGACTGTGTTTTCTGGGATATTTTCTTAGCTGATTAGTTTCTATATTTATATTTTTCTGCCTTCCACTGTGAGATCTGAAAGTGTAGAATGTCTTAGATTTTTTCCTTATATACTTAGTTTCTGTAATACATAAAAACTCGATAGCTCGTACTTCTTGGTACAACGCGAGTTCGAAAGTCACTCTAGGCTTTGGACCGGTGTGTCGGTAGGTGCGGGTTGTCGCATTTTGTATCAGAGCTTAGGTTTAAAATTCCTTAGAGGTTAGGTACATACTGAGAGAATGTACTTGAAATTTTTTGAAGGAAAAAGAGTTTTCTAAGAAGGTTTCCAAAAAGAGTTTATAAATGGGTTTCTAAAAGTATATTTATTGATAAAAAGTTTTTCAAAGGATTTATACATAAATATAAAAAAGTCTCTATCACTTATTCTTTCCAATACCATTTGTGGAGAAGTTGCTAATAATTCCTAAATCATAGATAGAGAGGATGAGTGATCCTACTAATTGCGGCTCTAGTGATGCAGTTGAGATTCCAGGCATGAACGTCCTAATTTGGTTTCGTCGATATCTCCAAGCAAGATGACAAGCTGAGCCTAACCCTAATAGGGAATCCACCGAGCGGGCGCCAGGTGTAGTTCCTGCCCATCCACCTGCCGTCAATGTGGCCAAGCTACATAAGAACTTTGCGAGTTTAAGAGGGAAGCCATATGTGGGAAACGAGTTGTATGTGGACTCAAAGGCATGGATCCACACTTCTGAGGGGATTTTTGGATTGATGGATCTTGGAGAAAACGTTAAGAGACAACTTTCCATATGGAATTTAAAGGGAGAGGATCTTAATTAGTGGGATGTGGTAGTGGTGGAGATCGATGATGGAGTGATTACTTGGGGAGAGCTTTGGAGGCGTTTTGAGATGAAGTTCTTTTCTGGGCAAAGCATGGAGTACAATTGGAGAAGTTTTATACACTTGCAACAAGGATAGATGTAGGTGAAGAAATATGTAAATCAATTCAATGAGTTGATTAGATTTGGTATGAATAAGATCAATACCCCTCCCAAGAGAGCGTTGAAGTTTGCAAAGGGCTGAATCAACCTCTTTAATATTCGGCCCTTAGTCATATTCCCATGGGTACGACTTTTGAGTTTGCTAAATTTTGTTTACAAGGAGGAAGTGAAGTGTAAGCCCAAGAAGCCATAAGGAATAACACTTAAGCAAAATTAGTGCAAGGGTGGAATAAGAGCCAAAGGGAAGAATAAGAAGTAGGAGCTCTAGTGCAGAAGATGTGGTAAGAAGGGGCATTTTTCAAGGAATGTAAAATGGACATCTCAAAGGTTAAATGTTTCAACTGCAGTCAATTCGAGCACATAAGGAGAAAGTGTCTAACACCACATATGACCTTAACCCATGTTGCTTCAGCTTATGCATTGGATGTTGTTCTCAACGCAAGTGCGCCTCTAGTAGTAGACAAGCGAAAGAAGGTCATAATTGAAGGTGTGTTAACTTTATCTATTTTACCTGTTAGTCCTTATTTGACACTAGGGCATCACACTCTTTTATCTCAAGTAGACTTGTAGATGAGTTACACTTAGACACTAGCATGGTTATAGACCCAATGATTGTATCAAACCCTGTTGGAAGATAGGCTTATTTATCTTTGATATGCAAGGGTTTGAAATTGTTTATTTTGGTGGTCAAGTTCGATTGCGATGCTTTTGACTTAGGATTTTCTAGGTTTGGGTTAATTTTGGGATGTACTAGATGACCTTGCATAGGGTGATCTTAGATTCTGATAGGAAGGTTATTCATTCAGATACTTGCAATGGATGTAGTCTACAGGTTTATTGCGATCCTAGAGGTTCAGTTTTGTTGACTTTCCTTTATTATTTAGACCTATCGCTTGATGAGTTAGATTCAGTGCCAGTAGTTAGAGATTATCCAGATGTCTTTTCTGAGGTCACTTGTCTTACACCCTAGAGAGAGATCAAGTTTTGGATTTATCTTGTAGAGAACACTAGACCTGCACTCGTGGGAGGTACTACGATGTACGTGCAACACTAACGATGAAGGCTGCATAAGTATGTGGCCCAACACTAACGGGAGGTTCCTTGGTATACGCAGCGATAAGGATGTGGTATTGTGCTGTAGATGGATGCTCGGCGCTATGCAATAAGTGGCATTACGTTACAGATGCAGAGGACCTTAAGACGTTTTAGCATAAGTCAACATTGCGGGCTCTACCTCAATGTGTTACGTGTAGTCGTAATTTGGAAATGTAGTCCCAGGGTTCATATTGTAGAGGACCTAATTTTAACACCCCTAATTTTTGATAACATCATTCAGGAGATTTAATTAGATAAATTAAATAGAATAATGTAAATGTAAGTGATAAGGGGATTGAGACTTGAATTAATTAATTAAGGCCGTGCCTAATGAACTAATTAATGGGCTTAAGAATGGGTTTTGGTTAATTAAGTCACATAAGGGTATATTGGGAATTTTCTCCCCTAGCTTCCACCCTTATATATATATTTCATTCCCACCTTCTTACTTCCCATTCACGTCATTTTAAAACGCAAATAAAAATATAGAGAACGGTCGACCAATAAGAGGAAGAGAAAATTCAAATTTAAAAGCTAGAGATTCAAGCTTAGGGGAAATCAGTCTCAATCCAATCTCCTTATCTAGAGCAAAGTAAATAATAATTCCATCTCTGTTTTGGTTTTAAATAATATATTTTTGGATTTATGGGATAAATTCGTTTTTATGATATATTGGATGATGATATGCTTGATTCATGATTTATTTGATTTAAACAAGGTTGTTTAAAAGGGATTTAGCACGATTTTAGATCAAAACCGAGATTAAACGAGGTTTAAATGCCATGGCAAAATTTTATGTTATGAGAAAATGATTTTGGAGTTGGGTTTCAATTTTGAGAATTTTCCAAGCTATGGTAAGATTATTATGAATTTTCAAAGGAAAATATTATTAGTTGGGTTTATAATTTATTTTGGAAAATATATTAAGAATTTGGGTCTGGAATTTTAATATGTTAGATAACATGATTAAAGTGAATTTATAGAATTTTTGGGGATTTTTCCAAAGTGATTTGCTATGCAAAATAAATTATTTTAGAAAAGGGACTTCTTTGCAAAAATTGGAAGGGCTTGTTTGGTTAACTTAACCATGGTTTAGATCTGGATTAGCGGCTGGTATTTTTGAAAAAGAATTTAAAAAAGTTAAGGAAACCAACCTGGTGTTGACACGTGGCAGGTTAGTTAGAGAAAAGCTTACTTAAACAAGAATTGAATCTAGTTTGCTCAGAAAAGTGGTTCCGCCTACTTAGGAAAGTGCCTTTCGACATAGTAGCTTCCACCTTCTTCCTTGTCGAAACCAACTATGCCGAAACCAATACACAAGGTGTCATCAAGTTGGTACATAGTGGATTAGAGATAGGCGGAAGGTAGGGTGTCGAAAGCATAGCTTCCGAAGGGGTCGAAACCTTGGTTTATTTTTAAAAGAAAGGCGTCTGCCTATATTTTGTTTTAAGACTTCGACACGGTCAAAGCATACGGTTTCGAAAGAAGTTTTAAAGGGTTTCGAAAAGGGTTGCCATTAACTTATAATTGCTTTCGACTGGTTTCCTTACTTATAACTGAATGTTTTGAAAGAAGGGGTTTCGACCTAGTCGATACCCCGCTGCCATTTTATGACCTTCCGATGGTATTGAAGATATCAATGCTGTCGAAAGGTGTTTTTTTTCTTAGTTCAAGCCACTTCTTAAAGCTTTCGAAAAGGGTTAGGGGTTTCGAAGGTGATGGTTTCGAAAGGGGTTTCGACACCAACCTTCTTATGTTTTACCCCAGATGTTTTATGCTTTTGAAAGAGATGGTGCCGATGCCATCAAGGTTCCCAAATGTTTTATAAATGATAAAGATGGTTTCGAAACAGATGTTTTCGACTATATTCACTTTGATCCAAATAATGTTTTAAGTATAAACCCAATGCTTTCGAAAGAGGTACTTTCAATGGTTTCGGAAGGGTTACTTCCATAAGTGTCGAAAGGGGTACTTTCAACTGGTTTCGAAGCCAAAGCTTCTGAAGTTATATGCTAATACTTTAATGTATTCGAAATATTTTGAAAGGTAGAATTTAAAGTATTATAAGGTAGGAGCCTAATATTTTTAAGAGCTTTCGAAGGAGGTTATCCTATGAAGTCAAAAGCTTGGTTTCAAAGGTATCGAAAAGTTTTATGACCCAAACTCAATTTTTAAAAGAAAATCCCATGGCTATATTAAAAGAGTTTTTATAATGGTTTTAAGAAGAAGCTATCTTTGATAAAGAAATAGGTCAAGGGGATTAACCAAGTTGTATAATAAACCCACAGGAGTGGTATTGCTATATTATTATGTTGCTTCTTCAAATATGAATATATTCACTTTATAATGAACCCATAACTGCATTTTGGGGATAAAGGTTAGGAAAACTAGTTAGGTTATCCTAGTAGTGAATATAAATTGAACAAACTTCTGAATGAGTAGAATTGCATCAAGGAGGTCAGGAAGACCAGAATATAGGATGCTAAAATATAAAAGGAAAGATATTGGCAGGGGCCAATAGGTTTATAGAAAGCCCATGAAAACTGTATGATATTAGCAGGGGCCAATAGGTTCATAGTAAGCCCATGAAAACTATGTATAAAAGAAGTTGTCAGATAGACAGGTTCATAGTTAGCCCATGAAAACTATGTATAAAAGAAGTTGTCAGATAGACAGGTTCATAGTTAGCCCATGAAAACTATGTGAAAAGAAAGATTGTCAGATAGACAGGTTCATAGTATGCCCATGAAAATTATGATTGGATACTGGCAGGGCCAGTATATTTGTAGTTAGCCCATGAAAACTATATCTGAATGTAATATTGACAGATGTCAATAGGTTCCTAATCAACCCATGAAAACTCAGGTAAGAAGAAAGGATATTGGTGTTACTAATAGGTTCCTAGTTAACCCATGAAAACTAGGATAAGAGTAATATTGGAGTTACCAATAGGTTCATAGTGATCCCATGAAAACTATGTAATTGGACAGGGTGTCCTTAAATGTTTAACCGGTTATTAGTCAGCCTATGAAAACTAATAGGTTAATAGCAATCCTAGAAACTATAATTGAGACGGATAGTCAAAAATGAATGGGGATGGTTAATCCAGAATTGATTCATTTGTTTTGCATATCATCATATTATACTGTTTTGAATTGTTTTAACCATTGTGGATGCAGGAAGAAAGTATATGGTTTTGTAAAGGATTGATATACTAGTAAGGGGAAACCCATTCTGCTAAGCGGCGTGGTCTCGCTAGATATCTAAATGATTTGAGATGGTAGATTATTATTCATACTAGGCTTTATGTCTGACTCGAAGTTTATGTTTTCTCCTTAAACTCTTGGGTACTCAGTTGATTTTGAGTAGTTTGAGAGTTGAGGTTTTTAGGTACCTTTTAAGACGAATAAGCTTCCGGAGACGTGCAGGAGGCATGATAGCTAATTAGAGTTCTCTTTTCTTTTGATTCCGCTGTGTTGATTGTAATGGCAAAGTTGTTATATTGCGTGTGTATACTCTGATCATCCCGGGGCATCTTCATATGCCGCTCTGGGCGTATGTTGTAATAAATATATTTTCTCTAAACGTGATTTGCGAATTTGGGATTATGTAATGAGTTGGAAATATTTTGGAATGAAATGTGATTTGGTTTAAAATTTAATTTTTTTCCATATTCATGTGTTTCTGTGTATCAATAAATCAAACGCCGCCGTATTTGGTCGCCGAGGATTAATAACTATGGATGACTGCAGCATCCGTAGCCATTAGTTTTGGGCCTCCAAGTAGGGGGATGTTAGAAGTTAGTATCAGAGTATAGGTTTATGAAACTTTAAAAGAAAGTTAAACCTAAAAGATTTTTCAAACATAATCCAATGAATTTGAAAATATGATCGGGGTTTGGGTTAACGTTATAGTAACGTACTTGTATTTGATATATATATATATATATATATATAAGTTCGTGTTCCCCTCTCTCTTAGACCGTTCTTTTGTATCTTACCAAGGCTCGTATGCAGATTTATGAGAAAGAAGATATGGAAGCAGGAAACATAAGAGGAAATACATGTGGATGAAGCACCACAACCAATGGAAATGCTCAACCTAATACCAGGAGGAACCAAGGTCAAAAGGCTAATACTAATCCAAATGCTGAGGCTAATGTAGGTGCTGGAAATCCGCCAATAGATGCAAAGATGGTATATCAGTTGTTGGCCAATCTTTTGCAAGCTGAAGTTGCCGGTAATGTTGGAGGAGCTAATCCAGTGGCTCCAATTGGGAATAACTATTCTAAGCTAAGTAGAGACTACACCAGTTTGGGTGGAAAGCCATTTGTTGGAATGGAGGATGCTGTTGAAGTAGAGAATTGGCTACTGAGTTGTGAGAGGATCTGTACTTATCTAGGCTTGGATGATGGGCAAAAGAGAAGGCTAGCCTCTAGACAGTTGCAAGGGGTGGCGCTTCATTGGTGGAACAGTGTTACCGCCGGGGTACTAGAGGAAGAGTTGATATGGGCTAATTTTAGGAGAAGGTTTGGGCAGAGTTTTCTGTCCGAAGTTGCAAAGTCTGCATTGATGAGAAAGTTTTTGGATTTGGTTCAAGGATAGATCTCAGTGGTCGAGTATGCTGCTAAGTTTGATGAGCTGTCTCGATATGGATTTGCTTTGGTGGACACTGATGTCAGAAGGAATGAAAGATTCAGTCGAGGATTGAGACCTGAGCTAACTAGGATGATCATGACCCATATCCGAGAACCTAGTAATGTGGTGGTGGAGATGGCCATTCGCCATGAAGAGATGTTTGCTATTTCAGCTAGAGAGAAGCCCGTTGAATCCCAGGGTCGTCAGGGATAGAAGAGGAAATTCTTTAAGAAGAAGGGAACCTAGAAAGGGGATGCTGCCAAGAAGCCAAAGGCTGATTTGGTGTGCTATATATATGACAAGAAGGATCATTATGCTAATGAGTGCCGGTCAGGAAAGGGAAAGAAGGCTGTAGACAAGAAGAATGTAAAGTGCTTTAACTGTGATCAAGTGGGGCACTACAAGAACCAGTGTCCGGAGCCAGCTAGGGCGGACAAGGGAAAAGTTTTTGTTGTTGGATCATTAGCTAAGCCCACTGCAGCTGATAAAGAAAAGACTGTGATGGAAGGTACGTTTTTGATTCGGAGTATACCGGTTAGGATACTTTTTGATACTGGTGCATCACATTCATTTATATCCCAGTGTTTGGTTGATAGGTTATGCTTAGAACCCACATCCCTTGTTACTTCCTTAAGGGTTGCGAATCCAATGGGAGGGTATGCAACTCTGGGGATAAGATTTGAACAGATAGAACTTGATTTGTTAGGTCATAAGTTTGCATGCAGTTTGTATGTGTACGATTTCGTAGATTCCAGAATCATTTTGGGTATGGATTTGTTAAGGAGGCATGAGGCCAGGATATTCTGCCGGGATGGGAAGATATCTTTGAGACACCCAGATAGTCATAACTGAATTATATTCTTAGTAGAGAATTCTAATCAGAGTTTTTGTGCTTTGTTAAGTGCAATGGAAGTGGGTGAAGAGTTAAGTCAGGTTCGGATTGCAAGAGAGTTTGCAGATGTCTTTGAGCCAGTCATATGACTACCACTGAAATGAGCTGTTGAGTTTCGGATAGATCTTGTGCTAGGAGTTGAACCTGTGAGTAGACCACCTATCAGGGTGACACCGACAGAGATGAAGGAACTGAAGGTGCACCTAGTGGATCTTGAAGGAAGGAATTTTATTAGACCAAGCAGTTCACCTTGGGGAGCGGTCGTGGTATTCGTGAAGAAACCAGATGGGTCTTTAAGGATGTGTATCGACTATCGTATGCTGAACGAAAGAACGATAAAGAATCAGTATCCTTTTCCGAGAATTGATGATCTATTTGATCAGTTGAGTGGAGCCAAGGTGTTTTCCTAGTTGGATTTAGCGATAGAGTTCCATCAATTGAGAGTGGCAGAGGACAGTATTCTTTTGATAGCATTTAAGACTAGATATGGTTCGTATGAGTGGTTAATGATGCCATTCGGGTTGACGAATGCACTTGCTCTCTTTATGGATTTGATGAATTAAGTCTTCCGAGAGTATTTAGATAGATTCGTGTTGGTCTTTATAGATGACATTTTGGTGTACTCTAAGGATGAGACAGAGCATGAAGATCATCTTAGAGTTGTGCTAGAGATGCTAAGGCAAAATCAGCTAAAGGCGAAGTTTTTCAAGTGTCATTTTTGGAAGAAAGAGGTTATGTTTCTTGGTCATGTGGTTTCAGAGAAAGGATTGTCAGTCGATCCAGATAAGATCGAAGCCGTGAACAATTGGAAGAGACCAGAGACGTTGACCGAGATCAGAAGTTTTCTTGGACTTGCTGGCTATTATCGGAGATTCATCAAGGATTTCTCGTGGATAGTAGCGCCTTTGACTAAGCTTACCAGGAAGAAAGTGAAGTTTGTTTGGTCTGACAAATGTAATGAAGCATTCCTTAAGTTAAACCATTTGTTGACCATGCTCCAGTGCTAGTAGTTCCAGATGGTGACCAAGGGTTGGTAGTATACATAGATGCGTGTAGGACTGGATTGGGAGCAATGTTGATGCAGAAGGGAAAAGTTATTGCTTACGCATCTCGGCAGCTTAGACCGCATGAAGTAAGATACCCCACTCATGATTTAGAGTTAGCTGCGGTGATTTTTGCCTTGAAGATTTGGAGGCATTATCTCTTGGGGGAGAGATTTGAGTTGTATACCAATTATAAGTCTTTAAGATATCTATTCTCTCAGAAGGAGTTGAATATGCGACAGCATAGGTGGCTGAAATTTTTGGCTGCTTATGGTTTTGGGTATAGAGTATACCCCAGGAAAAGGTAATAAAGTAGAAGATGCTCTTAGTAGAAGACATCAGAATGTGGTGTTAGCTATGCTGGCAGAGTGGAAAGATCTAGAAGCTTTGGCCAATTATGGTGTGCAGTTAAGATCGACTGCTAGTTCTAGTTAGAGTACTGCCTTGATGTCCCATTTAGAAGTTCGACCGGTGTTGATCGAGAGAATTGCTTTTAAGCAGCGGGAGGATCCATTATTAGCTGAGAGGATCAGAAGGCTTGAGGTTGGAACTGAGGTCGATGATTTGAAAGATTTTAGTCTTGACCAGAGAGGATGGTTGAGAAAGAAGGGACGGTTATGTCTTCCAGATGTGGAGAACTTGAGAAGAGAAGTTCTTGAGGAGTGTCATCGATCCAATTTTACGATTCATCCTGTAGGACCAAGATGTATCAAGATATGAAGAGGAGCTTCTATTGGGAAGGCATGAAGAGGGATGTTGGCTTGTGGGTTAGGCAGTGTGTAAACTGTCAACAAGTGAAAGTCGAACATCAGAAGCCAGGTGGGTTACTTCAGCCTTTAGATATTCTAGTTTGGAAATGAGATTCGATATCCATGGATTTTATTGATGGTTTGCCAAGGTCAAGAAGATGAAATGAAAGTATATGGGTTATTGTGGACATGTTGACCAAAAGTGCCCCTTCATTACAGTAAAGTCAACCAAGACGGCACCAGTTTTGGCGAAGTTGTTCATAAAGAACATAGTTAGACTTCATGGAGTTCCTAGTAGCATAGTCAGCAACAGAGATGCTTTATTCACTAGCAAATTTTGGAAGAGTCTACAGGATGTGTTAGGCACTATGCTCAAGATGAGTACGGCATATCACCCATAGACGGATGGGCAGACAGAGAGAGTCGATAAGGTACTCGAGGATTTGTTGAGAGCTTGTGTGTTGGATTTTGGTGGACCTTGGGAGGATCACCTACATTTGGTTGAGTTTTCCTATAATAATAGTTACCAGACTAGTATAGGAATGGCGCCTTTTGATGCTTTGTATGGAAGGCCAAGCAAATCCCCTGCATGTTGGTTGGAGACTGGAGACAGGTTGGTCTTAGGTTAAGATTTGGTAAGGGATGTGTCAGAGAAGATTGAGTTAATCCGAGAACGGATGAAGGAAGCTCAATCCAGATAGAAGAGTTATACAGATAAGAGGCATAAAGACCTAGAGTTCTTAGTTGGTGATAGGGTTTTCATTAAGGTATCACAGATGAAGTGTGTGGTACGGTTCGGAAAATCGGGAAAGTTGGCCCCGAGATATGTTGGTCCATTCCAGATTACATAGAGGTTTGGAAAGCTCGCGTATAGATTTGAGTTACCGAGCAATATGGCAGGTGTCCATAATGTGTTTCATGTGTCTAATCTTCGCAAATATGTGCATGATCCATAAGCCACCATTCCTCAGACGGAGTTAGAGGACTTGGTAGTAGAGCCTGATTTGACTTTTTTTAGACAACCAGTTCGGGTTGTTGTGAGAGATGAGAAAAGATTGCGGAACAAGACAGTCAAGTTGGTGAAAGTTCAGTGGAGCGACAACGAGAAAGACTGTACTTGGGAGACAGAGGACAAGATTCGAGATACTTATCCTAATCTACTTTGAGGGTATATCTATATTAGATTTATATAGATATTTCCTAGTGAGGTAGACTAGTATGGTTGTTAGGAGTCGTTAAAGATGATTTCTATGTTTGATATTTAGTCCTTACTAAATTTCGAGGACGAAATTCTTTAAGGAGGGGAGCCTGTAACACCCCTAATTTTTGATAGCTTTATTCATGAGATTTAATTAGATAAATTAAATAGAATAATGTAAATGTAAGTGATAAGGAGATTGAGACTTGAATTAATTAATTAAGGTTGTGCCTAATGAACTAATTAATGGGCTTAAGAATGGGTTTTGGTTAATTAAGTCACATAAGGGTATATTGGGAATTGCCGCCCCTAGCTTCCAACCTTAGATATATTTCGTTCCCACCTTCTTACTTCCCATTCACGTCATTTTAAAACGCAAACAAAAATATTGAGAACGGCCGGCCATTAAGAGGAAGAGAAAATTCAAATTTAAAAGCTAGAGATTCAAGCTTAGGGGAAATCAATCTCAATCCAAGCTCCTTATCTGGAGCAAGGTGAATAATAATTCCATCTTTATTTTGGTTTTAAATCATATATTTGCAGATTTAAGGGACAAATTCATTTTCATGATATATTGGATGATGATATGCTTGATTCATGATTTATTTGATTTAAACAAGGTTGTTTAAAAGGAATTTAGCACGGTTTTAGATCAAAACCGAGATTAAATGACGTTTAAATGCCATGAGAAAATTTTATGTTATGAAAAACATGATTTTGGAGTTGGGTTTCAATTTTGAGAATTTTCCAAGCTATGGAAAGATTATTATGAATTTTCAAAGGAAAATATTGTTAGTTGGGTTTATAATTTATTTTGGAAAATATATTAAGAATTTGGATCTGGAATTTTAATATGTTAGATAACATGATTAAAGTGAAATTATAGAATTTTTGGGGATTTTTCCAAAGTGATTTGCTATGCAAAATAAATTGTTTTAGAAAAGGGACTTCTTTGCAAAAATTGGAAGGGCTTGTTTGGTTAACTTAACCATGGTTTAGATCTGGATTAGCGGCAGGTATTTTTGAAAAAGAATTTAAAAAAGTTAAGGCAACCAACCTGGTGTTGACACGTGGCAGGTTACTTAGAGAAAAGCTTACTTAAACAAGAATTGAATCTATTTTGCTCAGAAAAGTGGTTCTGCCAACTTAGAAAAGCGCCTCTCGACACAATAGCTTCCACCTTCATTCTTGTCGAAACCAACTATGCCTAAACCAATACACAAGATATCATCAAGATGGTACGTAGTGGATTGGAGAGAAGCGGAAGGTAGGGCGTCGAAAGCATAACTTCCGAAGAGGTCGAAACCTTGGTTTATTTTTAAAAGAAAAGTGCCTGCCTATATTTTGTTTTAAGCCTTCGATAGGGTTGAAGCATAAGGCTTAGAAAGAAGTTTTAAAGGGTTTCGAAAAGGGTTGCCATTAACTTATAATTGCTTTCGACTGGGTTCCTTACTTATAACAGAATGTTTTGAAAGAAGGGGTTCTGACCTAGTCGATACCCTGCTGTCGTTTTATAACCTTCCGATGGTATTGAAGATATCAATGCCGTCGAAAGGTGTTTTGTTTTCTAATTTCAAACCACTTCCTAAAGCTTTCAAAAGGGGTTAGGGGTTTCGAAGGTGATGGTTTCGAAAGGGGTTTCAAAACCAACCTTCTTATGTTTTTCCCAGATGTTTTATGCTTTCGAAAGAGATGGTTCTGATGCCATCAAGGTTCCCCAATGTTTTTTAAATGGTAAAGATGGTTTCGAAATAGATGTTTTTGACTATATTCAATTTGACCCAAATAATGTTTTAAGTATAAACCCAATGCTTTCGAAAGGGGTACTTTCTATGGTTTCGGAAGGGTTACTTCCATAAGTGTCGAAAAGGGTACTTTCAACTGGTTTCGAAGCTAAAGCTTCTAAAGTTATATGCTAACACTTTAATATATTCGAAAGGTTTCAAAAGGTAGAATTTAAAGTATTATAAGGTAGGAGCCTAATGTTTTTAAGAGCTTTCAAAGGAGGTTATCCTACGAAGTCGAAAGCTAGGTTTCGACGGTATCGAAAGGTTGTATGATCCAAACTCAATTTTTAGAGAAAACCCATGGCAATATTAAAGGATTTTTATAATGGTTTTAAGAAGAAGCTATCTTTGATAAAGAAATATGTCAAGGGGATTAACCAAGTTGTATATTAAACCCACAAGAGTGGTATTGCTATATTGTTATGTTGCTTCTTCTAATATGAATATATTCACTTTATAATGAACCCATAACTGGGGATAAAGGCTAGGAGAACCAGTTAGGTTAACCCAGTAGTGAATATAAATTGAACAAACTCCTGAATGAGTAGAATTGCATCCAAGAGGTTAGGAAGACCAGAATATAGGATGTTAAAATATAAAGAAAAGATATTGGCAGGGGCCAATAGGTTTACAGAAAGCCCATGAAAACTGTATAATATTAGCAGGTGCCAATAGGTTCATAGTAAGCCCATGAAAACTATGTATAAAAGAATTTTTCAAATAGACAGGTTCATAGTTAGCCCATGAAAACTATGTGAAAAGAAAGATTGTCAGATAGACGGGTTCATAGTAACCCCAAGAAAATTATGATTGGATACAGGCCGGGCTAGTAGGTTTGTAGTTAGCACATGAAAACTATATCCGGATGTAACATTGACAGATGTCAATAGGTTCCTAGTAAACCTATGGAAACTAGGGTAAGAAAAAACGGATATTGGGGTTACCAATAGGTTCCTAGTCAACCCATGAAAACTAGGATAAGAGTAATATTGGATTTACCAATAGGTTCATAGTGATCCCATGAAAACTATGTAATTGGAAGGGTAGTGCTTAAATGTTTAATCGGTTATTAGTCAACCCATGAAAACTAATAGGTTAATAGTAAACCTAGAAACTATAATTGAGACACATAGTCTAAAATGAATGGGAATGGGTAATCCAGAATTAATTCATTTGTTTTCCATATCATCGTATTATACTGTTTTGAATTGTTTTAACCATTGTGGATGCAGGAAGCATAGTATATGGTTTTGTAAAGGTTTTGAGATACTAGTGAGGGGAAACCCATTCCGCTAAGTGGCGTGGTCCCATTAGATATCTAAATGCTTTGAGATGGTAGATTATTATTCATACCAAGCTTTATGTCTGATTCGAAGTTTATGTTTTCCCCTTAAACTCTCGGGTACTCATTTGATTTTGAGTAGTTTGAGAGTTGAGGTTTTCAAGTACCTCTTAAGACGAATAAGCTTCCGAAGACGTGCAGGAGGCATGATAGCTAATTAGAGTTCTCTTTTCTTTTGATTCCGCTGTGTTGATTGTAATGGCAAAGTTGTTATATTGCATGTGTATACTCTGATCATCCCGGGGGCATCTTCATATGTCGCTCTGGGCGTATGTTGTAATAAATATTTTTTTTTTGAATGTGATTTGCGAATTTGGGATTATGTAATGAATTGGAAATATTTTGGAATGAAATGTGATTTGGTTTGAAGTCCAAATTTTTTCCATATTCATGTGTTTCTGTGTATCAATGAATCTAACACCACCGTATTTGGTCACTGAGAATTAATAACTATGGATGAATGCAGCATCCATAGCCGTTAGTTTTGGGCCTCCAAGAAGGGGATGTTACACTAATGTTGGAATAATTCCAGTGGCTATTAAATAATTCATAGTTATTTTGAAGTTCGATTAGTTGTTCGATCCAAAGTATGAACCTTCACAAGATGTTGGTGTAAGTGTATTTAGAACTATACCCCTTAGGTTAATGAAACCTACTTTAGTGAGTAGTTCACAAACACATGTAGAATACCCTAAATCACATAAAGTATTAATGAAGTCAATTGCATGTGATCACCATATATTAATGATGTAACTCATTCGCAATACTTTTGTTTGACCCACTCCATTTCTTTCTTTTTTTCCCTCGATCGCAGGAGGATAGGGCAATAGGTGATTGGCCCAGATCTAGTACTTTGAGAGGCGAGCTTGGCATTGGCATTTCTTATTACTTTTCATTACTCTTCATGTAACTACTTATCGTACTTAGTATTTATTATACTATATGATGTATTTCTGTAAACTCTAGATTATGAACATGTATGTTTCGAGATTGTGTTTTCTGGGATATTTTCTTAGATGGCTATTTTTTTGTATTTTTATTTTTCTACCTTTGCTGTGAGATCTGAAAGTGTAGAATATCTTAGATGTTATCCTTATAATCTTAATCTCTGTAATATTTAAAAACCGATAGCTTATACTTCTTGACATGACACAAGTCTGAAAGTCACTTTAGGCTTTGGATCGATGTGTTGGGAGGTTAGGTTGTCACATTAGCAGTAGATTTAGGAAAGGCAGTGGCTGTGAAAGGTTGGAAGGTTCCGAAGAATGCTTTAGAAATTCATAATTTTCTTAGTTTTGTTGGTTTTTACTGGTAGTTCGTTAAGGAATCTGTAAGGTCTGAATCACCTTTGACTCTCCTTACTAAGAAATTTTTGGGTTTTATATGGATTACGAAGTGTGAGCAAGCATTTGTTAAGTTGAAGGAGTTACTGGCAAGCTCTCCATTTCTTAGTATTCCAAATGGTACCAAACCTTTTACCATGTAGTACTGGACCTGGTGTTATTCTGCTGCAAGAAGAGAAGATAGTAAAATATGCTAATATAATAGCTTATGGTTCATGAGAGGATTTATCTGACCAATGTTATTGGGTTAGCTATTATTGTTTTATTTTGCTTTAGTCTTGTAGGCATTATCTTTCAAGAGAGAGATTCGAGATGTTCATGGATCACCAATCCCTTAGTTTCTTATTCTCTTAGAAGGATTTGAATCTTAGACGACAAATATGGATAGAGTCCTTTCTGTCATAAAATTTGGGATTGAATATACCTTAAGAAAAGCAATGTAGTTGTTGATACCCTAAACAAGAAGCATGTTGGGACAAGTTTTACGCAGTTAGAATGGAAGTAAATTGAGTTTATTTCTGGATTTGGTTTTCGATTCTCATCATAATACATACTTGGATTACTTGCAGCAATGGAGGTCAGGCCTGCACAGATGGATCGTATTAGGTTAAGTCAAAGACAGTATGCATCTTTGGTTAGTATCTTGGATCAATTAGAAATGGGTGAACGGTCGATCCATTTGGAGCATTATAACGTAGATTGGAAGGGATGGTTGAGACGAGATAGAAGATTATGTGTACTTGAGATTAAGGAATTGATTGAAGAAGTTCGACATAAATGCCACAATTCTATATCATTTTGAAGTAAAATATAAAACAGATCATATAGCTATCTACAAAAATTCTACACTTTTTGTGTTAACCAAATTTGTGGTCAACACCCCAAAAGATATTTCAAGAGAAGTTGGAAAGGTAGTTTAGATAAAGGATGAGATATCCTTAAGATTTACTTTTGCTCTTAACTCCAATGGTCTCTGATTTTTGATTTGGACCTTTCGGCATAGTCGGTAGGTCCGGTCTTCTAGGTAGAGAACTTTTTACCTCGGTAGATCTCGTAGGGTATCTTGTGAAGTTTTCCTTTACGGTACGAATGATTATTCATCAGATTTATCCCTTTAAAGTTGATCTTTAATGTTTCCGAAAGGTTTGTATGACTAATCTCTTTGGTAGTAGGTAAGACAATAAATTCCGGGGTGGTGTGTAGGAGCCCTTGGTCTTGCCGAAAGGTTTGATCACTTATATGAAGTCGATATCCACTTTATCGGAAGGTATATGAATGTTCACTGTTGGATTGAGTCTTATACTCTTGGACTTGAATTCTTCCCAAAGGTCAGTTTGCTCATATGGAGATTGCGGAAGGTTTGGTGTTGTTAAAGTATAAGAAGCTACCAATTTAGTTGAAGGATTCAGTTTGTAAGGCAAATGACTTCGAAAGGTTACTGCTCAAGTTAACCAGGGTCGGCTATCGTCCGTATCGGAAGGTTAAAGTGGAAAATTGATGACTCTTGGAGATCAAAGTTACATCTTGACCAATTAAGTCTCTGGCCTAGTTGGCAAGAACCTTCTGGTGGAGTTAATTCTAAAAATATGAGTTAATCTAACGAGGATTCAAGCAAAACAATAAGTAATTGAACAAAACATAATACTTCCCTTTTTATTCAAGATCAGCTCTTTACAAATCCCCAAATTGATTCCCAGTTAGGGTTACAACACATTTTTTTATGTCATAAGAATGAGGTGAAAGAAAAAACCGGCCACAAAAACTGGGCCTTTGGGTCCTATTTATAGATGCAGGCAGCCCTCCTTTCGGCTTCATGCCTTCGGCCGAGCCGGAAGGTCAACCTTTATATACAGTTGCAAACCTTTCGACCTGGTCGAAAGGTTTTGTGGTCCCGCGGGTATTGTTGAAGGGTCTGTTTAACTTTATGCCTTCATAAACTTTTTGCTGTAGCTAAAGGGTTTTCCTTACATATGCTACTGTGAACTTTCCGGCCTTGTCGGAAGGTTGCTTCTTTACTCTTTGCGGACTCATGATCACTGTCTTCTTCATAAACCTTTCGACATTGTCGAAAGGTTTCTAGTATGTATCCCAACCTGTTCGGAAGGCTTGGTATGCTTTCGAAAAGGTCATTAATTAGTTGCTTTCACTTGCTTTGACTCTTTCTTCTCCTTTGAATTTCTTGGATACAGGAGGCGAAACCTTTCGACCTTTCGAAAGGTTTTAGGTTAGTGAACTTCAACGGTTGCATCCCTTCGGAAGTTCCGGAAGGTTTAAGCTACACTCTTCTTTTCCTTGCTTGTCTAGGGATCTTTAGCCTTAGCCGGAAGGTTAATTTTTAGTGTAACATTTGCCCCCCCCCCCCATCGAAAGGATGCTCTTGGCTTTCCAAGTCATCTTTGCCGAAAGCTTCAAAATTCTTTGCCTCTTGATATTCCCGCGTCGATCCAGAACGTCCACCTAAGTCTAATCCGACGGTCAAGAATTTGGACGACTTTTCTTTATATAATCTGCTTCTTCTCTTTCTTCCACTCTTACCTGAAATCAAAATTACTGCAAACAAGTAAAGGAATTCCCAAAAAATTTCTAGATCTCAACTCACTACAGCAAGGTACTCTTTGAATTTACTTTAAAAAATTTAGTTTCATCTTCTCTGTTATTAGTTTCTAATCAGATTCTCAATTTCCCGAATTCGAAATCGAATTGGGTTTTTTCTGGAAATTCCTCTTTTTCTTAAATCAATTTTTGGATAAACTTTATCCATGGTTTTGGATCCTAGATTGGCGGTGTTTGCCGCTGGAAAAACCCCCTTTTGTAGAGTTTAATTTTTATGCCCAAAACATCTAAATTCAACCTTTGGCTTTCCAAGATTGATTTTTGTCTATTAATAATGTTATGTTATACTTCGGAATCGAATTAATTCGATTTCAGATGTGGGTAATTTTGCTAACTGTCTCATCTTCCTTGTCCCCTAAGAAAAAATTGAAATGACATTTATTATTGGGTACGAACTTTTTTAAACCCGATATGGTAACTTGGGCCCCACTAGCACACAATTGGGGGATGCGAAATGACTTCCTTACCCCTTCAATAGAGTTTGAGGCGGAAAAAATTAGGTTTACCTCTCCCGTACCTTCCGACGACGTAGGAAGGTATTTTTGGCTTCACCTTACCATTATGGTCGGAAGGTTAAGTAAAATCATGGTTAAACCTTCTAACCAAGGGCTTTCGACAAGGTCAAAGGGCTTAAACCTTTCGTCCACACGCCCCCGACAAGGTTGAGATCCTTTAACTCTCAAAGTCGTATCCTAACACCTTTGACCGGACCTTTCTATAATATTAATAATATTCATTTTCCCATTTAGGAAATTTTAGTCCAAATTTATTTGCACCGAAAGGTCTTGTCATTTAGTTTTAGGTTGTGCTTGCAATGGGCCCAGGTTTTCATAAGACCTTTGGCATTGTCGAAAGGTAGCAACCAAGAAAACATCTCACTTTTTCCTTTCGACCTTGTCAATGGCTTTAAGAAAGTTACATTTCTACTTTCTTATAAATAATGGTAAAAGTTAAAGTCATTTTTTCCTCCGACACTGTCGAAAGTTTACTTTATTAGCCCTTCTACATCGTTGGAAGCTGTTGTCGTATTCCTTTCGACTTTGCCGAAGGCGTCAACCGTAACCTTTCAACCTTGCCGAAAGCTTAAACTAGCCTTGTTTATATTTTCATATTTAATCTATCTGAGCAGATTTGTCTACTTTTATTTCCATATAGACATCTAAATCTATAATTGGTTAGAGGTTTTTAATTAGAATGTTTTCACCTGGAAGAACAATGAGTTCCCCAAAAGTTGAAGTTGTTGCCAATCATTCCCTCATCAAAACCCAGAGTGACGTTGATGCCATCTTGAAAGATTTTGGCATCACTGGGGTTGAAGCCATTCCTCCTAGCTCCACTGATATTATTGACAACCCTCCGACGAGGTACTTTGCATTTACTGCCATCCACATATGGCATGGGTGTTTCCTCCCATTCTCTACATTTTTGCACTCCTTCTTGTCTTACATTGGAGTTGCTCCGATACAGCTTTCACCTAACGTGTATACCTATCTCCCGTCCCCTGAAATACTAGCGCTGGAATCTGGACTTCCGTCACTTGGTCCTGAAATTTTAACTTCCTTGACCAAGTTGGCAAGGTCAAGAAAATCCAATAAACATATTTACAGGGTGAATGTGTACAAGAAACTGATATTGGATAGCATTAACAAGTTTAAGGATTGGAAAAATCAATTCTTTTTTGTCAAGTGTTTTTTCGATGTCCACGGAGCCTTTGCTTCTCCTCGTAAGTTCATTCCCATACCGTCCTTGCTTTCCTCTATGTCTCTTGCTAACTAACCTTCAATCTTTTCCAGGTGAGCCTTCTAAAGCACTCAGCGATGCAGATCAAGAAATTATCAACTCATTAACTGCAGCTCCAAAACATCTTAGGAGCAGGTTGACGCTTTTGACCCTTTCAAATTTAAGGAAGCATTCTTTATTGCCAGCTGGCCAAAAGATTCTTGGTACTCCGCCTACCATCATGCTCACCTCCCGGGGTAGCCGCTTCTACTCTCCGGGCAATGCTGATCATTTTACTTCATTGTCGCCAATTGGTCCTGACGCTTCAGGTATCTCATTAACATGGTGTTCTCTTTCCACAGAACTCCCAAACTTACTTTATGTGATTCACATTTTCTGGTAATCGTTATAACTCCTCCCAAGGTTGTTGTGCCCTTAAGGGAAGTTTCTCCTCCTTCCTCATCCATGGATGTCTCACAAGTTATGGAGGTTTTCGCTAACTCCAGGAAATCCTTGAAAAGAAGGCAAGCAGTGCCTCCTAAAGAGGCCCCTCCATTAAAAATGACAAAGATCATCGACCTTGATGAGGGAGAAGAAGATACTTCTCCAAAGAAAGCTTCAGCAAGTCCAGTTGCTGAAGCTTCAGAAAATAATGTAGAGCCAATTCCTTCTTCTCCTGCCCCCATTCCGCCTATTTCAATTTCTGATTCACCAACTATTTTGGCACAGATGCAAATCACTCTTTTTGGGACTCCTTCTAAGTCTCACACCCTTCCAGGATCATCATCTTCTACTTCTTTGCCAATTGAATTTGGCGATCTTGTTAAGTCTATTCTTCAGTCGGAACCTTTTACTTCCTCTTCTCCACCATCTTTTAATCCAGACTTGGTAGAGACTCATCGCTCTCTTATGGAGCAACAGCTTTTGGTAAGTTTCTATCTAACCAACTTTATTATCACTAGGTCTTTCTAATTTCTAACTTGTATTTCTTTTCTTGTTGCAGATTTCTAGGAACTGGCTTTCCTTTAACGAGTATGTCTCCAAACTTTCCTCTGGATCCTCCAAGCTTCAGGAGGAAATTGCTGAGTTAAAAAGCCAAATATCTTCACTTACAGCCGCTCGAAATGACTTTTCCTCCGAGCTGGAATAAGTACAGGCTTCTCTTTCCAAGGTTGAATCTAACTTTGAAGTAGAGAGACAAGCTCATCGACTTACCTCTTAGCGAGTTTAGGCTTCTCTATCCAAGGTTGAAGCTGACCTTAAAGCGGAGAAGCTGGTTCATCGACATACCTATGATGAGAAATTTGCACGGGAGCTTGCTCTAAAAGACTCAGAGGGTGAGAAGGCTAGTTTAATTTCCAAGAATACATTGCTAGAAGATAAACTAAAAAGGTCTAGAGCTTCGCTTAGACTTGCTATTCAAACTCTCACCAACTTTCAAAACCATGTTTCTAATTTCGTCGATTCTGCCCTGGGGCCCATGATGATGATCTAATTTGTGGAGGCCTTCATGATTGCTTATATCGATAATCGTGATAAATGTCCTGACCTCGGTTTTCCTTCACTTCACCCGACTATAGCCAAAAGAGTCATGGAAAAAATCGAACAATTCGAGAAGGGCTTTGAGTTCGAGAGTGAAGAGAGGAAGGTTGACTTTAAGAAAGCTCTCTCTTTTTACATCTCATTGTTTGACATAGAGTCTGACTCTGGGGAGGAGGATGACCAAAATAAAGATCCCAATGAGAAAGAGGATGATGATTATACGAACTGGGATGTTGATGATGGTGATGACAACCCTCCTGGAGGTCAAGGCCATGATGGTGACAAGGGAGGTCACCTTGGTGTTCAAGAGGACGGCGGTGGTTCAACCAAATCCCCTAAAAAGGAGCCATCTCCCTATAAAGATAAACATCCAACATCCTCTGGACCGAATGCACCTCTGGAGGAGGAAATTGCTCCAGTCCATTCCGAGGGTCCATCAGGGAATGAGTAAGTTCCTCAAGTTTTTGTCCTAGTTTCTCAGGTATGGGCTTCTCTGTTTAAATGTTTGCACTTGGTAGATAATAGTTAGTAATACATCATTTGTTTCAGATAAAGAAGAAGCCAAAATTGCCCTATAGTACAAAACTTGAGAGAAAACAAGCAGAAATTAACAACCTCTATAGGGAATTAGACAAATTAATAATGGAGCATAATGCCTTGTCTGAGAAATATCACAATCTCGACAGGAGTACCTCCGCATTTGTGCTTTTAAATTTCAGAGAGCGGCTCCTTTATTACAGAAAGTGCGTCTCCGTTATGACGCTTTATTGAAGGAAAATAAAGAGTTAATAACCTTGTTCTGGATGGTGATCGAGGAAAGAGACATTTTGGTTAACTTCTTATATAAAGTATATTGCGGACATTCAACCATAGATTTCTCATACTTAGGTGCATTCAGCAGGGGTCTACTTAGACATTTTCATAAGAGATATTTAGACGAATTTAGATCTGACCTGCATCATGGGGCATGCTGGAACTTGCCGCAGGTCAAATCGATTCCCCAAGACCTTCCTGCTGAGAAACTTAAGTATTACAAGGAAAAACTCATTTCTGAATTTTTCTCTAAGTCTATTTTGTATGAACCTGATAAATAATTGTAAATGTGTAAGTAGCTGTTTTATGAACACCTGTCTTTTGTAATGTTGTCTATGCTCAGCCTTCTTCTTTATTGTGTTATTTCAGAATGTCGGTTCTTTTGGTCGTGTTGTCCCAAGAGACACCCTAAGTCAATATGTTAACCTAAGAAAGTTTTATTCTGAAAAAGCATCACTCCTAAAGATTTTGAAGCTAGCAAGACATTGCTTCCTTCGAGACCCACAAAAATTATACTTGGAATTCCCTCGTCTTCGCTTTGATTTTCTTAGCGAAGAGAAAGAAACTTTCTTAAAAGAAATTAGAACATTCCAATCAAAGTTGATTTGCGGTCGTGATAGTCCTCCAGTTGGAAAGTGGGATTACAGCAAGTGTCCTCCGGTTATTACTCCAGAAGGAGTTACTATTCCATTTGATTCGACAGTTACACTTTCTGTTAATACTCTAGGCAAAGTTAGGAATGTAGTCTCTCAACTTTAAGTATAAATGAATTGATCGTAGTATCCTTTATCCTTTTATCTGTATGAGTTGTAATTCGTTATTATAATAATAAAGTTACCTCTTGTCTCTACTCTGATTCTATTTTATTTCTCCCCTTTTAAATAGGAACCTCAGTCGTCTACAACCTCTCCTACTCAAAGCGTGGTATGCCGAGTCGATATTATAAGGGAAAGATTATTGGCAAAGAGTGGAGCCATGGTGGCTCAAAATGAGGCATTATTAGAGCGCTTTGGTGGTAAAGCGGGGGCTGTACAATGGTACAAAAGACATCTTACCAAGAAAATTATCGTCAGAAATAACAAAGATCACATCGATCATCTCGAAACTGAAACTAAAAAGAAAGACGAGGCGATTTTTTTGCTTAAGCGCCAGGTAAAGTTGAATCCCACAATTGACTTTGATGAGAAAATGTCTGAGCTTATTCATCGAATAAATGACCTGGAGATAAATTTGAGGGATAGTCAGGCATAATGTGATTCTGTAGAATTTATCTTGGGTGATAAATTTCCGAAGATTAAACTTCCGATTCCACAAACATCTTCCTCAACTGCGAAGACTACTAGATCAAAGCGTCTCGCAGCTCAGAATTTTCCCACCATGAATAATCCTCCCCCGGGCTTAGACGAGAATGTGGTGGGGAGCTGGTGTCGGAGAGTGATATTTGAGATTACTCAATATTTTAATGAGCAATAAAAAGTCAAGTATTCCAAGACTATTAGTGACTATGCCGCCAAGAATCAGAAACTGGAATACGACATTTATTTGTTCGATAAGCAGGTCGTAGAGTTGGAAAGGGTAAACAGTACCCTTAAAGCAACGAATAGGGCCTTTAATCGCGCCCTAAAAACTAACATTGAAGAAATTGATGATAAAAACATAATAAGGGAAAAAAAGAAGAAACTTAAGAAAGTCCTTCATTCCGCAATTAATCATGTTACCAACCCTTCGGGGGCGGAGACCCTTAACAGAGCATCCAAAAATTTATAGTTAGTGTATTTAGGTCATCCAAGTTTGTCTCCTATATAATTATGTTATTTGCAAACAACTTTGTAAATTATGATAATCTTTTAAATATCACCTGGTGTGTGATCCTTTGTAACGAAACCTTTAATACGCTTCTGATTTGTCAATTTGGCGACTCTTATGCTTGTCAAGTCTTTTGTCCTCCCTTGCCATTCCACTTTTTCTGGTTTAGGAGCCAATGTTTGATATTTTGGAGTAGTAACTTTCTCGTTCGTCATTTTAATATTTCCCAGCCCAGATTTAGGCATTTGAAATGAATAGTGATTTGAGGTCCTTGTACTCAGATTAGGTTTTAAATAGGTAGCAGTCTTTGATACCTAGATTCAGGTATAATAAATTATCGTTTGCTAATAATTTGAAACCCAGATTTGGGCCCCTGATTGCTGACACTTAGAAGTAAGAATTCTAAAATCCAGGTTCAGGTATTAGACTTTAGAATATGAGGATTCTGAGGTCCGGAATACTCTTTTCAATAATGAACAATCTACTGATCTGGTATTAATAGGGGTTCAAAAGACTGCTTTTTAGGCCATAAGTATCAGAGAACCAGAAAACCAATCCGGAAAAAGAAGACTGGAGGACCAATCTGGAAATAAGTAGTAAAAGATTGGAGTATCATTTTCTGTAATAGAAGACCAGAATACCCTTCTGGTAAATGTTGATGATAAGAAGTCGGTGACTTTTCTCTAATTTCCTTGTTGATTGAGCCATTCTTACGCCTTGACGATGTTTCGCATGCTTTTTCTTTCTCGGGCCCGAGTTTTATTTGTCTATTTGTTATTTGTTTTGGCCTATTTCAGGCGTGGACTCTTTTGCCCAATTTTATGCTTATTTAAGCAGAGCCCATTTCAGGCCGTTTGTCATTTTAGACATTACCGACCTTTTGGTGGTTGTTATTTTAAGCGATGCCGATTTCTGGCAGTGCCTATTTCAAGCAAGGACTTTTCTTAGTCCGTCGGACATTTTATCCGGGTTTCCGGTTCGCTCGGCTAGCTTATTCTGAAGCAGGGCCTGAGGACTTACCCGACCTCCCTCCAGGAGGCGCCTTAACCTGGCCATAGCATGACGCGGTTAAGGGCTTATTCGGTACCTTAGCTAGGCCATAGCATGGCGGGACCAAAGGATTACCCATCCTCCCTCCAGGAGGTGCCTTATCCTGGCCATAGCGTGACGCAGATAAGTGCTTGTGCTGCTTTTACCAGGCCATTTATGATTTTTGGCGCTGATAAAGGCTTACACTCTCTCTCCAGGAGGTGCCTTGACCAGGCCATCTTGGTGCGACCAAGGGCTTTCTACAATTATTCGTAGCTTACCATTTTAGGTAGTCCAAAACCTTAAGGAGAATTTCTCACCCGATCATGTAGACTTTTCTTATTTTGAGAATAGAGTTTTTATACCTTAGTTCGTTCAATCCTTTACAAACTGCTTGAGTTTTTATTATTCTAGGAAGTGCAGGACCATTGATTTATTTCATGCCCTTTTATCAGGCAAAAGTTGCAATGTAATCTTTAAGTTTCTTTTCACATTCTGAATTCTTTCAGCCACTAAAACCGGGGCCTTTGGGTCCTATTTATAGACGCAGGCAGCCCTCCTTTCGGCTTCATGCCTTCGGCCAAGCCGGAAGGTCACCCTTTATATACAGTTGCAAACCTTTCGACTTGGTCGAAAGGTTTTGTGGTTCCTCGGGTATTGTTGAAGGGTCTGTTTCCAATTATGCCTTCATAAACCTTTCGTTGCAGCCGAAGGGTTTTCCTTACATATGCTAATGTGAAACTTCCGGCCTTGTCAGAAGGTTGCTTCTTTACTCTTTGCTGACTCATGATCACTGTCTTCTTCATAAACCTTTCAACGTTGTCGAAAGGTGTCTAGTATGTATCCTAACATGTTCGAAAGGCTTGGTATGCTTTCGAAAAGGTCATTAAGTAGTTGGTTTCACTTGTTTGACTCTTTCTTCTCCTTTGAAATTCTTGGATACTGGAGGAGAAACCTTTCGACCCTTCGAAAGGTTTTAGGTCAGTGAACTTCAACGGTTGCATCCCTTCGGAAGTTCCGAAAGGTTTAAGCTGCGCTCTTCTTTTCCTTGCTTGTCTAGGGACCTTTAGTCTTAACCGAAAGGTTAATTTTAAGTGTAACATTTTGAAACTCACAGCAAAAGGAATAAAGTATGATACCAATAAATACCATAATCCCAGATGCATAACCTAAACTATAAGTAATAGTCTTTAGTCACAAAATATCTCTAAACGTTGGAAATAAATAAAGAGTTCGAATATCTGGGAAAATATCAAATTAATAGTAGATAGCTAATAGATAAACAAATTCATGTCTCTATCACACCATCGCGGCTGCAAGCCATCACCAGTCCTCTCTACCGACCAATCAAAGTATAACTAAAAAGAAAAAAATGATAGTAGGGGTCGGACATATGTTTGGTGAGTGAAACACATCATATAAGTGTATAACAAATAAGCTAGTATAACAACACTTATGCTAAAAAACCATACATTACTCAATGTCATTTGCAACTGACGAGTCAACTAAACACAATATAATGTTATAGTAACATCATATGCTAAGGTTTAACTAAAATATATCCCATTCCAACTATATGCACACGATTGAGCCCAAAGTCCAAACTTGCATGCCGAAACCAACCGCAACACGATTGAGCCCAAAGTCCCAACTTGCCATCCTTAAAAATGTATGCACATGATCGAGCCCAAAGTCTCACCCCCAATACCAAAAAAGACTATGATACGATTGAGCCCAAAATCCTAACTTGCCGTCGCCGAAAACACATACACACAACTGAGCCCAAAGTCTCAGCTCGTATGCCAAAAATGACTACAATATATTAATCCCAAAGTCCCAACTTGCCATCGCAAAATATATGCATATGATCGGGCCAAAAGTCTTAGCTTGTATGTCGAAATGACTACAACACGATTAAGCCCAAAGTTTCAGCTTGCTTTCGTTGAAAACATACACGACTATTGAGGTCAAGTCCATGCTAGTCATTCACCTAACGATCTGCGACACTATTAGGGTCAAGCTCAAAACTCTTCATCTCCCCACCATGTATGAGGCTACTGGATAAACCTTAAACCCGTCATCGCCAAATGCAAATAGTTACAAGCAAGGAACAACTTCCTCATATGTGTACCCCAAACGCCCTAGTAGAAACCACACGTATATCGAATTTTCTAAAATAAGGCATTTTTCTAAAGTATCTCAATACATAGAAAACCATATACTAAAACTTTTCTCATCCTACAACGTTCACAATGCCGCGAACCGCGCATGAAACGGGGGTCATATTTAAAAGATATAAGCCTTTAAAATTCAAGGGCTTTTTTGTTTATTTAATTAAATAATATTACTTTATATCGTTGAACGAACACAACCAATAGATATACTATTTTGATATATAATATTTCTAATTTGGAGCACTTTTGTGTTTTACACTTTTATTAGGAAGAGATCGAACTTTGTCTACTTAGAAATTACCTTTTTAATTATCTAGCCAAGACATACTACATCCTAATCGTGTACACATAAAAGGTAGATTTTTATTTATCAGTATATTTATAATTTAATTTAAAACTACAAAGGTTAAACAATTACATCTTATTAATATATATATATATATCCAAATAGGAAGAGTCCAACTCACCGGCACTCTCGAATGAAGAAGAATGCAACAATGTATCCATTGTCCTATGCCTTTGGTGCCTAGAAACCTTTATATTTTTTCTCGATTCCTACACATAATGATAGTACTTGTCTCCATGGTTGTTTTGATGGGTATATCATCAAAATATATAAAGAAACAAGAGAGATATCCATTTTGAAGTTTGATGGAGAAGGAGGAAAATGTCGTACGGGATTCCACCACCGTTCTTCCTTGTCTGGGTTTGCTGCACCTCTGTAACAACCCATCCTGAAATGGACCTAAATTCCTACCCAGAAAAGGCCCATCGAAACTTAAGCCCATCTCAAAGCTAGCTATTAGTTGGGAAAAAGAACAATACAGAGCAATTTATCTATGCCTTTAAAATCTCGCAACGGAAGGATAAAAGACAATAATAACAACATTACCCATTTTGTTCAAACTTCAAAATATCATTGAAAACCATAACAAAATATCCATAATCAGCGTTACATATCCATGGTACAATATTCCAAAATTACAACATTATTCTCATTTCATGGGTACATCAGAAACTATAGAAAATAACGAGTAAATAGATGGACTACTTCCACACGTCTCATCAATGTCTCTGCCTTCAGCATCGCCCTTCTTAACATGTGTTGTAATGAGGAAGGAGTCGGAATAAAATATGTCCAGTGAATGAAAATCTCAAGCCTTACTATAGGTAGTATAATTTAAATAGGAATATGTCTTATGTATTCTACCTACATCATAAGTCTTTCCAAATATAAGCCCAAAGGCTTTTCATACAAAATACAAGCTGATAGCCAACTTGCTATCAACTCAATAACCCATGTCCATCATCCAGAATGTCCTACCAATGTAAGAAATAGTACTAAAGTCATTCAATATCTTTTAATAGAAATTAGGCAGACTCCGACCATTTAGTATCTTATTTAAGGCAAGTCCACATCATTTAATACATATCCCAAGCCGGACTCCTCGCTAGTAACTATCTAGCTGACATTTCACGGAATCTCTTTAGCCACTTAATACTTACTATCGAAGCGACCCCTTTCCCGAAATATCCTCTACCGTTCCTATCTCATAACCCCGACCATTTACTACTTTCTACATAGAGAAGAGGCGGGCCCACACACAACCACTTAATACCTTCAATCTCTGAAGTATGTGCTTCGTATTAGGACCCATATCCCACGTCGATGTCTCACATTAGTCCGACTATTCATAGATATTGTTAGCTGTATTAACTTGGTAGATTTACCCTACAGAATTTGCGACCAACCTTATGTCAACATAGTTACTTATTATAGGCGATGTCTCACATCAGCCTTAAAGTTACACTGATGGTTGTCAAATTAGGCTAGGCAGACTTCTGTGTGCTTTAGGCTGACCTTGCATCCCCATAACTTAGTCATAATCCATATCACACTCGATATATATTATCACACATCTCACCATTTCCGTAATCAAGGACTTATAATAAATCTTTCTTATTTCTCCTTTAACATTAATTACATGCCTAAGGGGTATTTAATAAAATTAATAACCTATTTAACTATGCAATTATACATCAATTACGCTAATACACACACACATGCGCGTGCACCTAGTAATTCCCAAGAGTGCAGAATTTGCTTCTTAAACTGGCATTTAAATTTCAACTCTTTCAATAATTAGACAAGTCTCATTCCATATTATCAACAATGCTAAAATTTCAATATTCAAATCCAAAATTCCAATCAATAGACTTGTATACAATAGAAATTTAATTGAACTTGTTACATCAAAAGAATGGAGTATATTAATAATAGAAACTTAAAATTCTAATTTTTCACTCTATTCAACTCCTTTTTCACACAAAAATAAACAAAGGAATTTCTATTTAATTCATGAGAATAAGCGGTGCAAAATATGAATAAAATTGTACCTTACACACTATTTCTTAATTAAAACCCTATAATCAAGTTCAAAAAAAAAGAATAAGAAGTGGAATAGAAGGTAAAATTATCAAAACTGTAAATCTACAAAATTTTCATTATTTTGACATAAACAATTGAGATTTTAACCTAGAATTGACATTTCGCATTGAGGGAGTTTGGGGGTTTATAATATGTTGTTTTCGCAAACCACAACTCCCTAAGGCTTATTCAAGACCAAACTATACTAATCAATTACTAAAATAGAAAAACTAAGATTTCCACTGACAATATATCCTTGGTTTTGCCTCCTTTGGATTTGACATGCCTTTAACAATCTCTTTAGATCTTTTCTTTTTGATATATACAACATGAGATTTGTATATATAGATTAGATTCAGAAATTGAGGGACTGGAGGAGAATAGAATTAGAAAATTAGTAGTAGATATCTAGAATTTATTGCCTGAAAGCCCAAAGAACCTTTTTCTGAATCTGAAGAGAGCGACGATAGAGCTTCACTAGGTTCCTAAAATAATTTGTGGATGAAAGTGATGGGGCTAGGCACTTATTTATAATGGTTGAAATGCTCCAGAACCGTCGGATTTAAGTCAGTTTAAAATAATATAATCTGGTATGTTCAAAATGCACAAAACCCTAGCTGCCATTCACCTTCACCGGTCGACCGTCGCTACTCACCAGTCGACCACTAGTGGTGGGCTGGTCCTAGTGGAGCGGTTGATCGATTCTCTTATTTGTGGAAACATTTATTTCTTAGCTTTGTATATTTATTTTATTCCTTGGTTACAACTTAACTTTATCGTTAATTTTAACATTTACTCAACTTCCAAGTCTAATTACTGTTAACTTTCCAAATTTCAAATTTAAGAATTAATTATTTGAATTTTAATTCTATTTAAATTACTTTGAATCCATAAACTTCAAACGTCCATAACTTTTCCATTTGAGCTCTGTTTTCAACATATTATATATGGAAATGGATCAGTATTTCTCCACAAACACAATAGCATAACTCTCGTGGTCAAATTCTAACTTTTGCAAAATTTCCATTTTTAACCTTATCTTATTTAATTACTTTATTTTATCTTATTTTATTTACTACTTATCAATTTTTACGAGTTGTTACATTATCCCCCTTTAAAAAGTATTCCTTCCCCGAAATCTTTTCAAAGGGAAAACAGCATAACGTGCAATAAACATGCATGTTATACAAGCAAGTTATCTACACAACCATCTACTCAACCAAAGTGCAATGTGATCACGTGTGTAGACATACTATAAGTGAGCTCAATCCTAGCATGAGTGTGTGATCATGGCATATAAGTATGTATGCAAACAGTCTAAACATGCAAAAAGTGTTCTATATGAGTGCAAAAGTGATAGTAAAAGTGTCGCAACCACATCCTACCATCTAATCTAACAACCACGATGCAACCAAAACCTAATTTTGGAGAGAAAAGCTTGCCGATAAAAAGCTTAGGATGAGAAGTCCTCATGCTTTCCGCTGGATTTTCCCCCCATTGTACTCGAAATAGTTTAATTTCTTTATTGCGGAGCTTCCTAGTTTTGTGCTCCATAATGTTTGTGGTGGCACGGGATGCTATTGGCTCGATTTCAATATCCCCCAATATATCAGGCTTTACTACAGTGGTTGTGCTATGAAAGCCTTTCCTCAAGTGCAAAATGTGAAATACGTCACGTGCTCCTGCCAAGTTATCTGGTAGCTACACATGGTAAGCAAGTTTTCCTTTTTTTATAAAATTGGGAAAGGCCCAACAAATTTTGGTGCCAACTTTTCTGCCTTTCCAAATCTCACAACCTATCTAAAAGGGGAAACTTTAACAAACACCATGTCCTTTACTTCAAACTCTGACTCTTTCCTTGCCTTGTCCCCATATGATTTCTAATGATCTTGTGCGGCCTTCGTTCACTGCCTAATTAATTCTACAATTTTCTTTTGGCACGCCAACCATCTAGTGGTAAATTCTACCACCTTTTTCTTCATCCTTGTCCAATAAAAAATTCTCTTCATATCCCTATTCATCTTATTTCTTCTGGTATGAAGGATCATCCTTTAATGGTGTCTCTCAGTAAGCAAAAATTTACTTCTCCAAAAATCCTAAAATATTTAGGATTAAAGAATCCTTTATCCCTAATTACTAACCTAATTCATCATTAACTTCCAGTCTTACCTACATTTTGTTGCTAATTAAATGTCGTTATGAAATTTCCTTATTTATGTTGTTTCTCCATATATATATATTTATCTGGCGATCTAATCACATCCATAAAATCAACCCAATAGTAAAATAGAAACATATGTTATACCATGTTATACGCTTTCTAATAACCTAAGGGAGACAACTAGTGGTAATAATCACAAACTCCAATAAAAAAAATTGCTGGAAGTTGCCATTTATTATTAACTGGTATTAATGATGTTATGGCCCCAATACTCCTTACTGAACTAAGATGAACATCCTTAGTATGTCATTTCACTTAATTCTCCATCTTCCTTAATCCTCCTTCTTGGTTTCAAATAAATATTATCCATTCATTACTTCAGTTAATATACCATTAATATTTGATCATTAATGTCAAAGTTGGACCATCTCTAATCAATTCTCATTTAAATCCCTTTAATCTTTTAACCAGTTTCAAAATTCATTTATTATGCTGATTCAATTTCTCCATCAATGTCATAATAAATTCCTTAATCAATCTCCATTTTACTTCATACAAATTTATTACCCGTTAAATTTTAAATTAATATCCATAAATCATAATCCGTTAATTACAAACTAATACGTATATAGTCGTAAATTATGCTATTTATATATTTCTATTTTTATACACTAAGCATGGTTTTATGTGTGTCTATATATTAATAACTAAATTAAAACATTTCTTTCCACATTTTAATTTATCAAAGTCATCTTTCTAAAAAGGATTACCATTATAATTTTTCCATAAATAAACCAGTGAGAACTTTGCTTCCTTTGAAACTACAAGGAATTATTTCTTTACTTTTTAACGAAATAGATAGTGTAAACTGTGGAAAAGAATATCCATTTCTTATACATCTCTTTCTTTTGTATATCCCTTGTTAATTCAAATGAAACACTTTTATATATATTTTAGAGTTGGATAATTCAAGGAATTTACATGGAACTCACTCCAAATAAATCTAAACATAGAAATTCATGTTCCAGTCAACTAGGGCAACCTAACTTACCTCAATTCGGAATATCTTCACAACTTTACCAATATTCTATAATTAAATATTTAGGGCCGATTTCAAATTTTTAGATCAGGTTGAATATAATATTCATATTTTATTCATATGTTAAAACTTTACACTACCTTACCTAGGCAGTGCTCCCTATCAACTCCACAAAAAAGTTTGATTTAGTCCTCACCAATCTTAAAACTGAATTTACACAATCATAAAGTACCTTATCTATAACCTTTACCCTTAAAAATATAAACTTCGAAACCCTTTTTGCCAATTTTCAAAAATTACATAGTTCCTAAAACGATTCATGAATTTTTTTTCCTTTTTCTAACTAACTGTCCTTTTTTAAGGACTTTCTACAATAGAGATTTATTTCTTTAGAAGTTGGACTTTTAAATCAAAAATTTAAAACTCAATTATCAAACCAAACTGTTACTAAATCAAAAATTCAAAAATTGCTTAATTTCGTAGATGAGCAAAATAATTTCCCTTTAAAAAAACCTTCTACAATATACAAAATGATTTTCAATAAATTGTTCTTGCACAAATAAACTTATTGCACTAAATTCAAAATCAGCATTTATTACTCGATGAAATTATGGCCTATACTTATAAAAAGTTCATTGACTGCCATTTTATGGATATATTACTATTACTTTCCAAATTTAGCTCCTTTTAAACCTATACAAAGATTATAACTTTAATAACATCTCGAAATAACATATTTTCCTTTATTAAGCGTTCATTATTTCAAAAATATTTCTAGTTAAAGATAATTATTTTAGTAGACCACATGCATGCCAAATTTCTAATTTCAAGTTGTTATATTATCCCTAAAGATATACATCAACATCTATTGCTTTATTACTTAAAATGTACAGTCACTTAACTAAATACTTTTTATAACTTTGTTTTAAGTCTTATTTAAACTCCTATAATCTTTCACAATCCTTTTCTTATCAATCCTAATTTATTTATCTTTCATTACTGCTAGACCAAAAATGGTATAATACTTCAGATGCTTCTTGTGATAAGTTAGTTCTTGATTCAAGTACATGAGAAGATGTAATCAAGCATGGGTTGATCTCATTGACTTGGACTTGATATGTGCGATGACATGATCGAGGCTCTCGATAATGATTCAAGGTCTTGCTCAGCACTTAGGATTCATATCATGATAGAATCATAAATTAATGGATAACAATTGGCCCTTGAGGAAGGGTATATTAAATTTCATTTTATCTCCTCGAGTCATTATATCCAATGTCCTCTTGGGCCACTAGGATTGTCATGTATATGAATATGTATTAGTCATTGAACAATGTTGTCCATATGGCTAATGATATGTCATATTTCCAATAGATATAAATGATAAGTCACGGAGTCATATTGAAGTGTGTTATGTATAACAACGAGTTATACCTTCCGCCCTTATGTTCAAAGCCCATAGTCCATAGTCCATATAAATATAAATATAGGAGTTCATCCTTATCCAAGGCACATCAATTAGATTCATGTCGAGTTAGTCATGACAAGTTTGTATTATGCAAGCCCAAGTCAATAATGTTCAATAAGGTTATAATCGAAGTCAAATAGATTTACCCTTAATTTGATTTAGGGTTATAAGGCTTTGATTTGAGAAGAGAGAGAGAGAGAAAATGAAAATTTGATCCTTTAAATGGTACCCCTAGGGTCATATTAATAGAGGTAGGGGGCCCCCCCATTCCGCATCTCATGTCTTCGATAGGATCGACTTCGGCGGTATTCGACTTTGGTGGCATTAACCTATTTTCACATCTTTGACGTTGTTGACCATCACCGCTAATGTAAGATGGTATCATCGAAGCACTATAGTATGTTTCCCCACTTTTATGCTATGTGAAGGTATTTATGATAGTTGATTTTATCAACAATCTTCATCAAGTAGTGCTAAGGTCTTCGTAGGCATCGATGGTGCTTACCATGACACCACTTTGCTTGAATATGCGATTTTCCTATAAATGGTGAAGTGCTTCAATGGTCGAAGAGCAATGTGTCGATGAGCCAGCTTTGGTTATGGTTAATGAGTAGCGGCGTTCTTGATACATTGATAGCACCATGTCTTCGATGTGTTGTACAAAAATGATGTGCAATGTGGTTATCGACGAAGGGCGGTGTAACCTTGTTTTTATTTAAACACTTCCAAAGTGCTTATAGAAAGGGATGCCACTATGGTATTGATAGCCTTCGTGACTACTGAGCCTCTTCGATATTAATCCATTACTAATAGTATATATCCTTAAAGCCATCAAAGGGATGCCTTCGAAGTCACTTGGTATGGCTTCAGTAATCAATGGTGTGATTAGGATCGAAGTCCTTCCTAGTATTGATGATATGCAATATAGCTGGCATGGGCTTGGGGTTCATTTCTGTGTGAAGGGTGATGAGTCATTTCATCGAAGTAATATATCGTCGAAGTGATAAAGTGCAGTTTTGATACACCACTAAGGAGATATGTTGTCATCGATGTGATGAACCATTGTGAAATACACCTTCGAAGAGATATGCCGACATCAAAGCGACGAATTTCACACTACTCTTATAGCTTTTCTTCTTATATTAAAATTATATGGATAACATTTAGCCTCCCCTTCCATTAGTATTAGAGAAGCTTTTTACTCTTTAGGGTAAAACCAAAAATTCATTTGTATTCTTCAGTCTCCAATAAGACCCCCTGGCGGAATTCATTTTCCTGTAAAACATGAAGCAAATGACACTTTTCATTAGTAATTGTCCACCTAGATTCGATTGAACTTTTTATTTAGCATCTACTGTCCAAATTGTTTTTGTGAATTTAAGCTTACAACTTTATCATAAGAGTTCATAAAAATAAACTTTCAAGCATAGGCTTGAGAAATTATTTGATCATGTTATGAGTGTAACATAAGAAATTCTTTCCGGCAATAAGAGGCTAAAAACTTGGAAATCAATATTAAAAATCCAAATCGAAAATCAATATCTTGTAGATGATAACAGAGAATCTAAACCTAATTCTTAGAAATAATAATAGAAGTCCATAAGTCCAAGTCTGATGATGATGGTAGAACTCCGGAGATCTATGTTTGTTAATAATATAAGAAGACTGGAAATCTTTATCTCTTACTAATAATAGAAGGCCAGAAATCTGTCTGATTATAATAGAAGATCGAAAATTCGTATCTAGTTGATAATAATAGAAGATAGATGTTTTCTTTTGGCGATAACATATGTAATTCTGAAGTCCATTTTTGGAAGTAATAGATAAGAAGACCATAAATCCATATTTGATAATAACAGGAGAAGACCGGACATCCTTTTCTGGCAATAATAGGAGAAGACCAAATATCCTTATCTAGCAATAATAAAAGAAGACCAGAAATCCATATCTGGTAATAAGAAATTTATATCTAGTAATAATAGAAGAAGTTTAAAAATCCATATATATGGCAATAATAGAAGAAGACCAGAAATCCATATCTGGTAATGGTAAAAGAAGACTTGAAATTCATATCTGATAATAATAGAAGAAGACCATAAATTCATATTTGATAATAATAGGAGAAGGTCAGAAGTCTTTTTATAGCAATAATAGGAGAAGACCAGACATCCATATCTGGCAATAATAAAAGAAGACCTAAAATCCATGTCTGGCAATAACAGAAGAAGACCAAAAATCCATATCTAGCAATAATAAAAGAAGACCAGAAATCTATATCTGGCAATCATAAAAGAAGACAAGAAATCCATTTTTGATAATAATAAAAGAAGAACATAAATTCATATATGGTAATAATAGAAGAGAACCAAAAATCCATATCTGGCAATGATAAAAGAAGACCAGAAATCCATATCTAGTAATGATAGAAGAAGACCAGAAATTCATATATGGTAGTAATAGAAAAAGAACAAAAATTCATGTCTGGTAATAATGATAGAAGATTAGAACCTCTTGTCTGGTGGCCAAGAATTACATTTGTTGGGAGACATAAATAATCCATACCTGATGGACCTTCTTTAGAAATCTTGATTTGATTTGAAGCGCTACTTGGCTCAGATTTTAATCTGCTTAAGAGCTCTACTTTGCTCTAATTTTGATTGACTTGGGAGCACTACTTGGCTCTTGATTTTGATTGACCTGGGAGCACTATCTAGCTCTTGGTTTTTGATTGATTTTCTTTAAATATTTCGATGCTTTAGTGAGGCCTTTGATGGCCATCCTCCCTTTAGGAGGTGCTTCAGTGGGGCCCTTGATGACGACACTGAAGGCTTAGTCGGTGCTTTAGTAAGGCCTTTGATGATGGCACTAAAGGCTTACTCTGTCCTCCCTCTAGGAGGCGCTGCAACCATGCCACGTAAGTAGGGGTTGAAGGTTTGTAGAAACATTGGACTGACCAAAGGATTACTCTAGCCTCCCTCTAGGAGGCACTTCAATGAGGCCTTTGATGACGGCACTAAAGGCTTATAGCCTTTGATGGCCAGGTCCTTTGATGGACCTCTTGCGTTTAAGCCTTTGATGGCTTGGGCCTTTGATAGCCAGGACCTTTTATGGTCAAGCCTTTGATGGTTGGGGCCTTTCTTTGCCCTAAGAAAATCTCATTTCTTTCTACACTCATATAATTTCCTTCTTTATCCATCCGTTTTTGGGAAATATAGTCATAAATTTTCGGCGTTGCATGTTCTTGCTATGACATTTCCATCTAGCCAGCAGAGATTATAAGCCCCTTGCGGGATTACTTTGTACAGAACCAAAGGGCCTTCCTAATTTGCTCCTAGAGGCCCATCCATTGGATTTTTGGTATTTGTCATGACTCTTCAGAGTACTACGTCTTCCTTTTGGAATAATCTTTCTCTTATTTTAGAATTGTAATACTTGGTTATTCTCCATTGGTACTCAGCTATTCGGACGGCCGCCTCATCCCTTAGTTCATTGATTGAGTCTAAGGATTCTTTCTTTAGCTCTTAATTCAGGTCAAATGCATATGCGATCCTCCAACGAGAAGGAACCTCGACTTCGATTGGAAGCATGGCTTCACATCCATATGCATGGGAATATGGAGTATGCCCTTTTGATTCCTTAGTAGAAGTTCTATATGCCCACGAGACAAGGGGTAGCTCCTCCACCCAATTCCTTTTTGCTTTGTTCAATCGTTTCTTCATGGCCATTACGGTTTTGTTAGCCACTTCAACAGCTCCATTTCTTTGGGATGGGCTATAGAAGAAAGGGTTTTGATAATCCCATTTTTATCGCAAAATCAGGTAAATTCCTTGCTTTCAAATTGAGTTCCGTCATCGGAGATTATCTTGTGCAGGATTCCGAATCGAATGACAATATTCTTGATTACGAATTTGAGGACCTTTCCTGATGTGATATTTAGGAGTGGTTCATCTTCTACCCATTTTGTAAAGTAATCAATGGTTACCACTTCGTATTTAGCTCCTCCTTTGGACACCTATCAAGTCAATTCCCTATATAACGAAAGGCCATGGGCTTGATATAGAATTCAATTTGCTCGGAGGTAAACGAGGAATTTTAGAGAATCTTTGATATTTGTCACATCTTCTCATATGATCGATAGCTTAACTAGTCATTTGAGGCCAATAAAAGCCTTGCCTCATAACTTTCTTAGCCAGCTTTATTCCATTAGAATGAACCCCACAAAATCCTTCATAAGCTTTCTTTAGTAGTTTGGACCCTTTTCTGGACTAACACATCTTAAGTAAAGGAGCGAGTATTGCTTTTTATAGTATCCCATTTGACATGATAAAAGTTGGGGCTTGGCAACTTATTCTCTTCCCTTCCTTTTTGTTTTTGTATATACGCCTGTTGCCAACTTGCTATCAACCCAATAACCATATCTATCGTCTAGAATATCCTATCAATGTAAGAGACAGTACTCAAGTCACTTAATACCTTTTAATGGGAATTAGGCAGACTCCGACCATTTAATACCTTATTTAAGGCGGGTCCACGTCATTTACTGCCTATCCCAAGGCGGACTCCTCATTAGTAACTATCTAGCTGGCATTTCACGGAATCTCTTCCACCACTTAGTACTTCATATTGAAGCAGGCCCTTTCCCGAGATATCCTCTACCTTGCCTAACCTATAACCCTGAACATTTACTGCTTCCTACATAGAGAAGAGATGGACCCTCACACAACCACTTAATACCTTCAATCTTCGAAGTCGTCCTTCGTATTATGACTCGTATCCTACGGTGGCATCTCACATTAGTCCTACTATTCGTAGATACCAATAGCCATATTAGACCAATGGATTTATCCTACAAAATTTGGGACTAACCTCGCAGTTACTTATTGTAAGCAATGTTCTCACATCAGCCGCAAAGGTACACTAGTGGTAGCCAGATTAGTTGGGTAGACTTTCATGTGCCTTTGGTTGACCTTGCATCCCTATAACTTAGTCACAATCTATGTCACACTTTACATATATTATCACACACCTCACTGTTTCCATAATCAAGGCCTTATAAGAAATCTTTCTTATTTCGCCTTTAACATTAATTACTTACCTAAAGGGGATGTAATAAAATTAACAACCTATTTAACTAATACGTTAATTACGCTAATATATATATGTATATGCGCCTAGTAATCCCTAAGCATGTATAATTTATGCCCTAAATTAGCGTCTAAATGTAAACTCTTTCAATAGTTATACAAATCTCATTCCATATTATCAACAATGCTAAAATTCCAATATTCATATCTAAAAATTTCAATCAATAGACTTATATACAATATAAATTTAAACTCAACATATTACATCAAAATAATGGAATATAATGATAATAAAAACTTACAATTCCAATTTTTCACATTATTTAGTTCCTTTTTCACATAAAAATAAATAATGGAATTTATGTTTTATTCATGGGAATAAGTGGTGCAAACTACGAATAAAATTCGTACTTTACACACTATTTCTTAATCAGATTCCTTTAATCAAATTTAAAGAAAATGAATAAGAAGTGGAATAGAAAGTAAAATTATCAAAAACTCCAGATTTACACAATTTCCATTATTTTGGCATAAACAATTGAGATTTTAACCTAGAATTGACATTTCGCATTGAGGAATTTAAGGGGGTTTATAATATGATGTTTTCATAAACTAATACTCTCCAAGGAATATTCAAACCCAAACTATACTAATAAATTAATAAAGAGAAAAGTTAATATTTCTACCCATGGTATATCCTTAGCTTTGTCTCCTTCGGATTTGACATGCCTTTAACAATCTCTTTCAGATCTCGTTCTTTTGATATATACAACAAGAGATCTGTATATATATATATATATTAGATTCAAAAATTGAGAGATTGAAGGAGAATAGAATTTGAAACAAACTAATAAACATCTAGAATTTGTTATCTCAAACCCTAAAGAATCTTATTTTGAATCTTAAGAGAGAGACTGACTGAGCTTCACAATGTTCCCAAAATAATTTATGAATGAAAGTGAGGGGACTAGGCTCTTATTTATTGTGGTTGAAATGCTCAAGAACCATCGAATTTAATTCGGTTTAAAATGTTATAATCCGGTACATTCAAAATGCACAAAACCTTGACCAGCGTTCACCTTCACCGATCGAACCGCCGCTATCCACCGGTCAACAACTAGCAGTCGACTGGTCCTATGGGAGTGGTCGACCGGTTCTCTTATTTTTATAACCACTTATTACTTGTCGTTGTATATTTTTTATTTTTTTATTATATTTTAACGTTATCGTTAATTTTAACATTTATTTAACCCCCAAGTCTAATTGCTATTAACTTTCAAATTTCAAATTTAAGAATAATTTTTTTGAATTTGAATTCTATTTAAATTATTTTGAATCTGAAAACTTCAAACAACCATAACTTCTCCGTTTGACCTCCATTTTCAATATATAATATATGAAAATTAATTAGAATTTCGTTACGAACACGATGATGTAACTTTCGTGATCAAATTTTTACTTTTGCAAAATTTCCATTTTTAACCTTATCTTTTTTAATTAATTTATCTTATCTTATTTTATTTACTTCTTATCAATTTTTCTGGGGTGTTATAACCTCCAACATCCTAATTCCACCTCCAAAATAATATGTGATCATTGTATTTTTTGCATCCTTCGATATGCTGATGGTTTCATCAAAATCAGTTGAGAAATAGAGAAGTTATGTATATTCAAATTTTGGTGATGAGGGTGGAAGAGGGAGACGAAATTAAACAGTTAGGAAAAAATGAAGATTTTTGTTGTGAATTTGCTTAGGATTTAATGGAGATTAGTAGTAAGGTGTTTAGATTAAAATATTATTAGGAACTAGGGTCCGCAATTCTATATATGTTCTGGAGATAACACATATTTAGCCTCACTTTCTGAAATTAATATATTACGGCAATGTCACGGGGTTTGACTTCTTCTAATTTCTAGACTGTTAAACCAAATCTAGTAAGTTATATATGTTTTCTGGTTGCAAACAACATTCCCGACACAATAAGATAAATCTCGAAGCTTGATTCAAGCTCATTTATAAATTTACAATTTTACCCTTTGTTTAAAATTATGATTTTACCCTTTTTAATTTAATTATTTAATTAGTTAAAATTACAGGGAGTTATAGTGGGTTACTACATCCATTATAGGGTTTTCAATGGAAATGAAAGAATAACTCTATGTATTTCATGGATGGGTTATCAGGAAACAGGAGTGGTAATAAATGTATTTGGTTATTATAGATCATCTCACTAAGAACGCATACCAGTAAGAGTACAAGGGTAGTGGCATAGTTGGCTACTTTGTATGTAAAGGAAGTTATCTGACTTCAATGCATTTAAGTATTCTTAGTTAATAAGACCCACTTTTCACAAGCAAATTCTAAAGGAGTCTATAGTATGCATTAGGAATAGAGTTGAATTTAAGTACAACTTATTGCCCATGGATGGGTGGACAAACTGAAAGGGTGGATAGGTATTGGCAATTTTGTTAAAACCCTATACACTTGACTTTGATGGAACTTAGGAAGATCATTTACCTCTTGTAGAGTTTGCTTATAATAATAACTATCAGTCTAGCATAGGCATGACACTGCTTGAAGCTTTATAAGAGCGACCATGTAAGTCACCATCTTGTTGGTGGGAAGCTGCCGATAGAGTTATACTTGGACCATATATGATTAGTTATACTTTAGAGAAGGTAGAGTTTATGTGGAAAATGATGAATGGTGCATAAGATAAAAAGAAGTCATACACTGATAAGAGATGTACAGAGCTAAAGTTCATAGTTGGAGATATGCTATTTGTGAATGTCTTGTCATTGATGCAAGTTGTGAGTTTTAACACCACAACGTTGGACCTTTTCAGTATTAGAGCAGATTGTTAGTTTGTCGTATGAAGTAGAACTTCCAGAGAAGATGATGAGAATTCATAATGTATTCCATGTGTCACATTTGTGTAAATGTGTACTTAACTCGGCAACTATGGTTGATTCGAGCCAGTTGGAGAATGCTGAGTTGTATCCTGAATCAATTTCACTACATGACCAATATGCATCACTAAACATGGTGTGCAAAAGACTTCACAAAAAATTCATGAAGTTGATTATGATATAGTCAGAGGTATGCCTTAGGGGTTATTCTGTAATTTATTATAAATTATTGACTTTGTAATCAATTCTCATTCGTAATAAAAGGTGTTATCTTTCCATTATATGCTTATTATTATATGTTATAACTAATTAGTTATTTAATTTAAGTGTATTTAATAGAAAATCCATAATGGTGTGTTTGTGATAGTAATGACAAATAATTATAATCAAGAGTATTTTATCATAATATAATAAACACGTCGTTATAAATATTCCTAGTCAAAATGTATCGAGACTGAATACTGATGCATCCATTGAGACTAGAATACATAACGCTCTCCAAATATTGGAAAGTGTATTATTCTTGATTGTTGGGGGCATCAAGGGGTTACATACTGATAGTTGTCCAATAACTATGGAATGACTTACTCCTGTTGGTTAATATAACTAAGGTCAAATAGAAATTATTGATGTGACAATATTGCATGGTTCTCTTGACTTGAGAATACTATTGATATTCAATATGAAAGCTCTACTTTGATTATATTCAAATAGTGGCACGACCTTCACCGAAAAATTATGGTGGGTTCTAGTGGAAGTATTGGAAGTGAAACACTATTTAAGAAAGGATTTGTCTCTTTGTTCATATGAGGTTAGTATCATGGTCAACTGAAGTCAACTCAAAGTCAAAATATCTAGCCAGAGTAGTTCGGTTAATAATAATTGTTATTATTGCACCAAGGACTTTGTGTTCGGATTATAAAGCTGAATATAGATGATATTGGAATTTTGACCATCATCAAATTCCATATGTCCTAATATGATGTAGTTTTGATTAAGAGAATTAGTATAAATAATTGTAACTATCAGGTAATGCTTAATAAAGAAAATTTGGATTTTACCAATGCTATATAAGCAATAAATTTTGCCATAATATCATACCACCTGCTAAGTGACGTGTGAACGTTATTATTTAAATTTTCGATGTTAATTGCTGACCGAATTTACACCTAAGAGTCACACAATTGAAACCTTGAATACTCCTGTTACCACCCAATTTAATTAAATTAATCAGTATTTATTAAATATTGATTATAAAATTTTATTTGACATTTGTTGATCAATATTAAATAGTGTGTACATAATAGTTATAAATACACTAATCGATATACAATATGGGTATGCATTTAAATTGGATTTAAATGTGTTATTTATTGATCTATCTTGAAGTGATTTTGGAGGCCCATGATAGGACCTATTGAGTGTGGCTATAATAGCATAGGAAGGTCTGCCACTACCCTTCCCTTCTCTTTAGTTCTTTCAAGCTTAAAACATTAAATCAAATAAGATTCAAACATCGGTGGTTACTGCATTCAGTCTAGTACCATTTTTTGGATTTAGGATTCGATCAAGGGTGATTAGGTTCAAGTTTCTAGGTGTACTGATTAGGCTTTGGTGAAAGGTAATAATTTATTTAATATCGTATATTAATGTACATATATTGTTGTTTATATCATATATGTGATTGAATAATTGTGGGATATATAATGAAACCATGTATGTTATTGCTCTCAACATTGGATGAATGTATTTTGTTACATGTTAAAACAAAATTAATACACGTGTACATATTACATTCAGTAGCCAAAAAATATGTTGTAATTCATTTATTTTGACGTTTGAAAACAAAATATAAATATTATTTAAAACTAGTTTAGTTAAAAAAAATACATAATGCATATATATACTATCTATATATTTTGTATCATTTTTTTCAAATTTAAAAAAACTTATCGAATATATATATTTAAATACAAAACTTATGGTTTACAATATTTATATATACCTATAAAATAAATATAAAATAAGCAAAATGTGTATAGTAAAATTTTATGTATCTTTAATGTTATTTTCAAAAAAAATTAATTTATTCGTTTTAAAATGATTTGCCTGCGAAAATCATAATAATTAAAAAAACATTTTAACATTAAAACACAAAAATAAAATATATAAAAACTTATTTGTTGGACGAATGAATATGATTTATTATATATACATATATATATAATTATTAATTTGTATCAAAATAAATTTATAAATATATATATATACACACACACACACACACACACACACATATTTTGATGTATATATGTGTATTTTATAATTTTTAAATATAATTTTGTTATATTAATATGGATATGTATATATATACTCATATAAAATAAAAATTTTGAAATATATATTAAAATTATTATATCAATATGAATTTGAATTTATTAGATATTATTATAATATATTACAATATTATATATATATATATTAAGTGTATATGTTTTATAATTGTCTTTTATAATAAATATTTACATATAAACATTTACACATATATACAATTACACATTAGATGGCAAGTATGTATATGGAGGGGCAAATATGTCTATCACGATGTAAATCCCAATATATATGAACGGATATGTTAAAACATGTACACCATTATATGTTACACATTATGGAGTTAAAGCAATTAGCGGTTCTATAGCGGTGGAGGTGTAAAAAGTTATAGCGGGGATATAGCAGAAAATAACGGAGGTGCAAAATCCTTCATTAGGTATAAAACCAAATATTTAGAGTTAATTTAGTCTAATTCTCACATCATATTCATAAGAAAAATATATATTGTTTAATCTTATATAACAAACCAAAGAATATCATGATTTATGTAGGCTCGATTTGGTGACTATAAAAGATTTCTAACTTATATTGAGCGGTTATGTCTTAAATTTGGTATTTACCCTAACTTTGTTAATTTGTTTTAAAACAGAACTATTCAAATCCACTTTTGTATAGTAATGTTGCTAAAGCGAGTGCTGAAAATCCTTAACTTAGCGGGTGTAGTAGAAAATAGTGGGGTTTAAAGCGGATCTACTATTCAATAACGCTAAATTGAAATAGCGTAGCAGTTGAAGAGCGCTATGCGCTATAGCGGGAATTTTATGGGGCTTTAGTTGTACAGGTTGCACATGCACGTGCACGTACACATATATGTGTATATGATACACATATATGTGTATATGGTACACATATCATTTTATATAATACAAAATTAATATAAAATTTTATTAAAATTAAATAAAATATTGCTTTTATCTAAAATAAATTTAGATAAGATCTAAATAAACTTAGACTTCTTAGGCCCAATCAAATCCAAATGGAAGAATTACTTTTGAAATTTACCTATTTACTCCGCTGCGGGTTGACCCAGTTCCAACAATGGTATTAGAGTCTAATAGTCTATTAGGTCGAAATTAGTTATGCTAGGGTTAACTAATTAAACTTACAACCTAATTATTAGGGTGTATAGAAAGGTGTGTCGAAGGATTGGTTTTGGGTAATCATGTACCCTCTCCTACCTGAGTACCGGCCCGGTGTGAGTCAAAGGTCATTCCTAATAGAAAAGGCCCAATTTGAATTGGGCTAATTTTCAAAATTGTATGAAATTACAATAAAATTTAAAAGTCAAATTTAAAATAAGAAATATATTGCAAATGTTATAATATAATTTTTCAAATTTTTTTTAAAATAAAATAAATAAAATTTTGAAAGTTATAGATATTAATAAGATTAATAAATTGAATAAATTAATTAAATAGTTAATTAATAAAAATAAATATACATGTATAATATTTATAAGTGTATGTTATGTTGCCCTGAAATGTTTAAGACACTGTAAGTATGTGTGTATATAAAAGAATTTTTGAAATTAGTAATATTTAACTAAAATTGTTTAATTAAATAAATTAATTAAAGGGGCATTTCACTAGAAGGACAAACTTTGCAGTTCAATTAGTTTCTAGGACACACATCCATAGAAATTAGTTTCAAGGCCAAAGTTAGCAGAATAATTACTTTTAAGGACAAAGTCAGCAGTCCAATTACTTTCAAGGACATAATTTCATAGGTTTTTAGGCCTTAGAAACTAATTATTTTGCATTTTGTCCTTAAAAGTAATTATTTCAGTTGTGCGTCCTAGAAACTAATTACACTAGCTAAAGAGGCCCTTGTGCCTAATTTTCACTTAATTAAAAGTTAATTTGTATATAAAATACATATATTGATAAGATATATATGTGTGTGTGTATGTATGTATAAATATAAATGTTATAGTATATACTTTCAAAATAAAATATTATAATTAAACAATACAAAATTAATTAAAATGTTAGTTAATTAAATTAATTAAACAAAATTTAATTAGTATAATGTTATACATAAGACTATTATATTAGTTAATTGAATTATAAAAGTTATATAATAATGAAACTTATATAATATTAATGTATAAATTAAAGGTGGAACATTAAGAAATCCTAATTAGAATTAAGGAATAAATACATATGTAAAGTACGCATACCGTGATTTCTGATGTGTTTGACACTTGAATCAACGAGGGCATTTCATAAGAAATACATTATTCCATAAGTCGATATCACTTAATGTAATATATTATAGATTATGAATATTTAATATAAAGTTGTCATCTACCATTCATATACTAATGAATTATTTGCATACTCTTTAGTTGTTGAGCGAACTCAAGCTAGAGATGTTATGTATAGTATTATTAGCATGTAGAATAGACGGGCTAAGATGTTATATGTATTTGTTGAGTAAATTCAAGGTAAATATACTATACTTAGGCCGTCGTGAAATGATAGATATGAGTGAATAATCTCTTTTGATTTGTTTAGCAAACTCAAGGTCGAAATGAGATTAGGACGAGTGACCACGGGTTAGGAGTTGTATATGATACAACCGATAAGGATTTATCCAGTCTATGGGACTATGACTTGTTTAGCAAACTCAAGGTCAGAATCCTAAGAGAGAGTCCTAACACCCACTAGTGAAGTTCAAAGGCTTTTATGTTTCATCTTAGGGTTTAGAGAAACATAAAAGACTACTGGGAGCTTATTAGTAAAATAAACATAAACTTTAACCTTACTAATATTATAAGAACGTCTACTATGAAATTTCCCTAATCTACCAATTTAAAACTTGTAGAGAATGTCTACACCAAAACTGTTTTATGAAAGTGATAAGCTTATCAGACCTAACTATATCGATTGGCTAAGGGCAACTAAGATAGCATCAATTTACGAGCATCTTTGGCCTTCTATTACCCGCGATCCTAAAGAACAACCCGTTGATGATGCAGACCCTAAACTTAGACTTGCTTTTAAGAATTCGAAGACCTAGAGATTGCTCAGGTTTTTTTGCTGTTTATGTTAAACAAGCCGTTGTAGAGGCATTACGAAAACATGTCAGTCCATGAGATATTTGATAGTCTCAAGGCCCTATTTGGTGAATAGTCACGTTCCACGAGGTACGAGCTTACGAAGAAGCCGTTATACTAAAATGACTAACGGACAAAAAGTGGACAAGTACGTACTGATGATGAAGGGCTATATTGATAGGCATTCACAATTAGACGTAGCAATAAGCAATGAGTTATAGTTTGATTTGATCCTTGGTTCTCTTATACCTCAGTATGAACCATTCATACTGAATTACAATATGAACCAGTTGAATGTGAATCTCGTGGAACTCCTCAATATGTTGAGTTCGGTCGAGTCTACATCCAAGGATCAAGAGATTGTGCTTGCTATAAAGGGTGGTGCATCATCTTCAAAAGGTTCGAAGAAGTGAAAGAGGGTTACAAGAAAGGTCATTGAAAACGGAACCACCCGGAGTATTTAAAGATTATTAAAGAAAAGAAGCAGAATAGTTTTGAAGCTCCATTAGGAAGCAGAATAGTTTTGAAGCTCCATTAGGTACATTTATGATTCAAAATTGTTTTACAATCAATAAATTTTTTTGGGTTTTGGATGCTGGATCTTAAACTCAAATTTGTAATTTGTTACAGGGGCTTAGGAACTGGTGTTGCATGACAAAAGAAGAAATGAGGCTTCAGGTTGCTGATGGACGTATTGTAGATGCAACAGCGGTTGGAGACTTTCATTTGAGTTTTCTAAGTGGATTTGTATTGATATTTAATAATTTATATTTTGTTAAAGACTTTACTTGTGGAATTATATCTATGTCTAGATTGTTTGAGACTAGTTATGTTTTTCACCATGTTAATAATGTTATGAATGTTACTATAGATGGTAATAAATTCTATGATGTTTTTTTTAGAAAATGACATTTATGTGATCAATACAATTAGGTATGTTTTGTGAATAGTTCTTGAAATAAAAATATAAATAATAAGTTTCTTTGGCATCGTAGTTGGGTCATATTAGTGAGAAATGACTACACAAATCAAAGACCAAAGGTTTTCTTTCCTCACTTGATTCCGAATCATTTAACACGTGTGAGTCATGTCCCAAAAGGAAAATGACCAAACCAAGAACTCCTTTAGTTGAAGCAATGAAGGAGTTGATGAACTCTTCGGTCTTGTACATAGTGATGTATGTGGCCCGATTCTTATATTAGTAAGGATAATAGTTCTTACTTCGTAACCTTCGTTGATGATTTATCAAGACTGGGATGTGTGTATCTTACGAAGAACAAATCCGATGTCTATGAGAAATTTATCGAATATAAGAATGAGGTAGAATACCAGATGAACCTGATCTGATCGAGGTGGTGAGTACATTAGATAGGGACTCCAAAAGTACTTACTTATTATCTTTCAAATTACTCCACCGTATACTCCACAATACAACAATGTGTTAGAGTGAAGGAATGGAACCCTATTAGATATGAATCGTTCCATGATGAGTAAGGCTAAGTTACCTTTATCACATTGGAGATATGCGCTGGAAACTACAATGCATATGTTGAACTTGTTGCCCACTACATCTATGTGTTATCAAAAATTTTAACCCAATAGAATCAAAGGAAGTCAGAACATCTACATCAAGTCAAAACAACTCAAGAATCAACCAAAAGGACTAGAAGAAGGAACTAATAAAGTCTCAAGAAAAAGAAACCAAAAATTGACTAAGATGATGGATCGCTAGTGTTCCATCACCTATGGATCGTTAACGATCCATGAGGGTTGCTTGTGGTTCCTTATATCCTCTTGCACCATGATCTAATAAGTTTTCTAGGGATGTCTACTAAGTTTGATGATATTCCAAGGGAGCTAGTTCGAGAAGTGGGCATTCATCTAATTCAAGTAATTGTTCAATGCAATTAGTACATGAATCATCATCCAAACAAAGCATCTAGTCATGACATTACATGGAGAGCATCTACACAGGGCAGGGGAAATGATCCAATCGAAATGAGCCAAAAACATTCTGACTACATGGATCACTAGCGATTCATGCCCTATGGAGCACCTTCGTACCTTCAAATGCAAGCTTCTAGCAAGGCAGCCTAGCCCAATAGCTCTCCAATCCCTATAAATATTGACCCATCTGCAACATAAAGAGGATATTCTGGACTGGTTGCTGAAACTCTGCAGAAACTATTCTTCACTCTTCTCCTCCGACACAACAGTCATCTGAAGGGTTCACTGTGATTCTCCAGTGAACTCTAACACCGGTGACTTGAACTAACTCGCAAGATCCAACCAAATTGTACTCAGATTCAACTTGTAATTACAGTCAGTCAACAACGAAAGTTATAAAGTGGACGTAGGCTTCATTGACAACCGAACCACTATAAAAATCTCTAATCTCTTTACTTTATCTGCAAGTTATCATTCCTTGTTTTTATTTTATTTGCCTTGATAAACAAGTCTGGTGCTTTCACATGCAATCCAGGGTGTTGATCCATTTTTTGGGTTAACATTTTGGTGCTTTCACTGAGAATCCAACTTAAGCTTAGATGTAGCTATCTATTTTGGATCAGATAGGTTCAGAATTTAGACCCTCAATTTCTTCTTAGAAGATATGTTGTTGAGAGTCAATGGCACCAGGAAGAAAGAGAACTACCTCTGGACGATCCATAGAAGCTACATTATTGGAGAAGAAACAAACCCTCAGCAAATTGAAGTCAAAAATCCCAACGATCTACAGTTAGGAGCCAACTCCGGAGATCAGGTTCCTGGATCCTTTATTCAGCGTGAAGTTGTCACTAGAGATGAATTAAATAAAAATGGTTGACGAAATTAATGAGAAGATGGAAAACAGCCAAAGGGCTCTCATGGACAAATTGAATGCCCAATTGACCTTGCAGTCGCATGCTACTCCAAGAACCATGGCGGAGCGCGCAGCCACCGTGGAATAAGAAAATTCTTCCGTTTCTGGCCTAAACAGGAAACAACAGAAGCCGCCTAAAAAGGAAATGACTGAACAACAGAAGTGTTTCGAAAAGTACTACCGCTTCCATGAGACGCATGGCCACAACACAAATGAGTGTCGTCACCTAAAGAATTTGATTGAGGAATTGATTCGGGAAAACAAGCTTTAGCAGTATGTGAGTAAACCACTAAATCCTGACCAACCTGCAATGCCCCAAGCTCCTTGAAACCAAGGGAACCAAGCTGGAACCACCAAAGTGGGACCCAGACGGACTGACCAGAGACTCATCACTGGAATGATAAATGGAGGGCTCATCACGCGTAGAAGAGTTGGGGAAGAATGGAGCGGTATGCGACCTTATTGAAGCACGCTCTGAAAGATGCATGCTTTACGATCGAAGATGGAACCTCTGCTAAGCAGGAGAGAACCTTGAACGACGACATAGTATTTCGGAATCGAGACAGTGAAGGAATAGAAGTTCCAACTCTCGACCTCATGGACATGATAGTAGGAATCGGACCTGCCATGGTCCGACGAGTATTGGTAGATAGCAATAGCTCCGTGAATATCCTTTTTAAATGCACCTTTGATCAGATAAAGATCGGTATGAAAGATATATCTGCCTACCAAACAAATATTCATGGATTCACCGGTGAACCCAAAAAACCTATAGGAACAATTGATTTACCCATAGAACTCGAAGAAGGTGATTGAAGAGTCACCCTCATCCAAACCTTTGTGGTCGTAGATGAAATTTCCACCTACAATGCTTTCCTAGGGCGACCCTACTTGGCAGATTTCAGGATTTTTTTAGCTCAATGGTGTCTAACTATTAAATTTTCAATGGAAAATGGGGTCGGGGTGATCAAGGGAGACCAAAGTGCCACTAGGGAATGTTATATCGCAGAACTACGTGAGTCTAAAAAAAGAAAAGGGGAAGAATGTGGGGAGAACTCTCCACATTCGTGAACCTGCCGAATAACAACTACATATCCGCCCCTGGCTTGGGGATCATAGCCGATTCGATAAGGCTTTGGACCCTAGAAAGAAGAGTTCAGGGGAGGTACGGGCAGCTCCGGGAGAATTGACGGTGTCTGTCCCAGTCGACATGGATGAGCCAACATGGGCCCTCAAAATAGGATCGCATGTTGGAAAAAGGATGCGACTGGAACTCATAAAATTTGTTCACGCCGATCTGGATGTATTCACTTGGACGCATTCCAATATGTGGGGGTGTCGCCAGAGATAGCTTGCCACACACTTAACATTGATCCCAAGTATACACCCATGAAGCAAAAGAGGCGCAGCCTAAGGCCCGAGCGGTCCAAATCGCTAAAAGAGAAGTGGACAAGCTGATGGCGAATGGCTTTATCCGTGATGCAACATACCCCGAATGGGTATCTAACCCAGTTTTGGTCAAGAAGTCCAATGGGAAATGGCGAACCTGTATCCACTGCTAAGACCTGAACAAAGCTTGCCCAAAAGACAACTTTTCTCTACCCAAAATCGATCAGCTTGTGGACGGGACGGCTGGACATGAACTGCTATCATTTATGGATGCATACTCGGGGTACAACCAGATCATTATGCATGAACCAGATCAAGAAAATACCAGTTTCATTGTTGATTTGGGACTATATTGCTACAAAGTAATGATGTTTGGCTTAATGAGTGCTGGGGCAACTTACCAGTAACTAATGAACGCCATGTTTAAATGATAGATTGGGAAGACAATGGAAGTTTATGTAAACGTTATGTTAGTTAAATCATGCATAGCTGGAAATCACTTGGACAACCTCGCTGAAATGTTCGAAATACTCCACAAATATGGAATAAAGCTCAATCCACTTAAATGTCATTTTGGAGTAGCCTCAGGATAGTTCTTAGAATTTATCGTAAGCGCTAGAGGCATTAAAGAAAATCTTGAGCAAATAACCACTTTGCGCGAAGTCAAGGCTCCGAGGAACAGGAAAGAGTTACAAAGCCTAAATGGAAAGGTTTCAGCACTAAGCTGGTTTATCTCAAAAGCGACTGAAATATGTATACCATTCTTTAACGCGCTAAAGAAGGGAAAGAAAAACTTCGAATGGAATCAAGCTTGTCAAACTGCGTTCGAAGAGCTGCTGCGACATATGGAAACCCCACCAATCATGTCCAAGCCCAGATATGAAGAAGATTTATACATCTACTTAGCAATCTCGCCACATGCGTTGTGTGCCACGCTTGTACGAGAAGAAGCTAAGATCCATCAGCCCGTATATTACTTCAGTAAGCGGTTCATTGGAGCAGAAAAGAATTACCCAAAATTGGAAAAACCGGCATATTGCCTCTTGATTGCTTCTAAAAAGTTACGACCGTACTTCCAAGCCCACCCTATTAGAGTGCTGACAGATCAACCCTTGAAGTAAGTGTTATACCGCCCCAAGACCTCTGGACGACTTATCAAATGGAACATCGAACTAAGTCAATACGAAATCACATACCATCCTTGAAAGGCGATCAACAGGCAGGCGCTAGCAGATTTCATTACCGAATTTACAATACGAGATAATGAGGAAGGAATGACTTCAGAAGCGGAGACACGTTGGAAGTTGTTCATCGATGGTGTGTCTAACAACTTCTGCTTGGGAGCAAGAGTAGTGCTCGAAACTGCCGAAGGACGATTCGTTTGCTATGCCTTGCGCTTAGAATTCCCTGCAACAAATAACAAGGCAGAATACGAAGCATTGATAGCCAGGCTAAAAGTTGTGAGGGAACTCGAGATAAAGTCCGTACACATCTATAGCGACTCTCAGCTAGTCGTTTGTCAGGTGAAGGCGAATACCAGGATCGGGGGGAGAACCTCGCTCCATATCTATCTAAATTACAGGAACTGGTGAACAACATCGAGCATTACATCGTAACTCATATCCCTAGGGAACAGAACTCGAAGGCGGATTATCTGGCCAAACTAGCCAGTTCCAGAGAAGCTCAGTCGTTGGGGCTGGTCCAAGTTGAAATATTGACCACTCCGAGCATAAGAGAAATGAATATCAACTGAATTTTTAATACAACCAAGGAACCAGTGACATGGACGACGCCGATTAAAGACTACCTGCTCATAGGAGCTCTCCCCGCAGACAGGAACCAGCCGAAGAATCTTCTCCGAAAGGCACCGCGATTTGTAATCCAGGATGGGATACTCTACCGAAGCGGATTCTTTACCCCTTGCTCAAAAGTGTGACCAATGATGAAGCTCGAAGAATCCTAAAAGAAGTTCATAAAGGCGATTGTGGAGATCATACTAGGGGACAAACCCTTGCAAAGAAAGTGCTCTGATATGGGTACTTTTAACCAACAGTGAACCGCAATGCAGCAGATTACGCCAGATGGTGCGGTCAATGCCAAAGATACAGCAAGATCAAAAGAACCCCCCCTCTTGACAAAGCTAACACAGATGGTCAGCCCATTGCCATTCGCAATCTAGGAAAATGATTTGATTGGCGCATTACCAATGACTAAAGGGGATCCAAATATGCTATCGTTGTCGTTGACTATTTCACCAAATGGGCTGAAGAGGAACCACTGGGCACTATTACCACAAAGAAAGTCATTAACTTTGTTACTAAAAACATTATTTGCTGGTTTGGGATACCACAGAAAATCATCATGGATAATGGGACTCAATTCGAAAGCACCGAGTTCAAATTTTTTTGCAAACGCTTCCGAATCAAGTAAAGCTTTTTCGCTATCACACATCCGTAAGCAAACAAAGAAGTGGAAGCAGTAAATAAGATCACCAAGTCCACCATCAAAAAATGGCTAACTAAAGTGGAAGGAAATTAGGTCGATCAACTTAACTTGCACTATGGGCCTACAGGACTACGCACAAATCTGCAACTGGTCACTCTCCATTCACACTAGCATATAGTTCAGAAGCAATGGTCCCGGTTGAGATGTAAGTCCCTTCTCATCAGAAGCAAAACTACGATCAAAGGCAGAACGAATAACTCCTACTCGAGTCACCCGATATGGTCGATGAGAAGAGGGAGGAAGCCGAATTAAGGACTGCTGCTCACTAAAAAAGGGCCGCACGGTACTTCAACTCCAAAATTCATAATCGCACCTTCAAAGTGGGAGATCTTGTCCTTAAGAGGGTCTACCCTTATACCAGGTGCACCCGGACCAAACTGGGAAGGACTCTATGTATCCGGTCAGAAGCTAGGGGATGGCACATTCAAGCTAACAACCATTGACGGGATCCAAATTCCCTGAGAATGGAATAGGAAATCACTGCGTCATTACTTTACCTATGACCATCTTATGTATTTCCTATTTCCTACAAATAAGTCACTCGAAATACCAGTGGCATTGTAAATAGGAAAAACTTGCCCAACTTTATTAATAAAATTGCTTTGCTTTCTGAACCAATAAAACTGTGTTCACAAAAGTAACTTGTGGAGTCAACGGGGTCAAATTGACTCAAAATCATCCGATCGCTGCTTGTGATAGTGGAATCACGCTCAAGTATGCCCCACTTACCCGCCCGGTCGACGGAAGAATATCGACTCAAACCGTTGGATCGGAGGAACCTGATCCCCGAACTAGTGTTGCTCCGGCGACGCCTGGAAGGCCCAAATAAAAGCCACGCATTTCGTAAGCCACGCACCGTGTCTTGGATTATGGAATCACATCCAAGCAAGCACAACCTTAAGAGCCGTGCATCCCCATAAGACGCGCATTACTTTTTGAACCGTGGAATCACGCACCCAAAAAATAAACTCCTCACGTTGCCTGAAGATTGGTAACGTCGAGAAGTCCAAATCCTTCTGGATCGACGGGTCATATAGATCCCAAAAACCACGCATCTCATAAGCCGTGCATAATTTTTAAGTACCAGCATTGCCCTGATAGTGCTGAGAAACTCATCTATTGCAGGACCAACAAGAATCAATCCACCCCCACTATCAAGAGTAATGGGTATGAATCTAGCAATGTCAAACGACTACGAATCGGCAGAAAATTCTGATCATTGACCGACAATATCTCTAAAATCGAGGCATTCAAATCAAAAGTTCCTAAAGATAGGAACTGCAAAACAGGTCCGGTTACAGACATCCAAAAAATCAGCTGGATCAACCAATCATTTGTCAAGTGCTTGAAGTAAACAACCCCATGAACTGGGGGGCACACACACCGATACATAAAAACAAAAAACCAAGTATTTCACAGTTCTGTTATTCCAAACAAAGAATTTTGGCAGTAATTACAGGACTAGATAAAATAAAATAGTAGTAAATAAAATTGGCATAAGTGCATGGAATGTAGATAAGTAGACAGATAAAGTTACAATCTAAATGTCAACATTGTATTACTTATTTGCATTTTCTATACAAAGTCAAAATGTGGGGGCCGTACCCACACAATATCGGCCAACAAAAAGGAAAATACAAATGCTACAACAATCAAAGCAATAAGTACAGACTTTGCACTTGAACAAAACAGGTATCAAACAAAATAGAATGTCCCATAATTTGGCTCCACTATTACCTGAGCCTGTCAATGCCCCTTTCCATCGCTCCCCTTCCCACCTTTAGTTGAAAGTTTCTTCTTCCACTCAGAATCCCTGCAAGGAGTAGTGTCGCTGCCAGAAATATCAACTATCTCCTTTGAGCCAGCATCTCCTCCCTGCTCTTCGACCTTCTCAAAAGACTCCCACTTGGTGCTGCACTTATGGGACTTGCGGGAGCTCCTTGAAGATTTTCTCTCCTCGATCTTTTCCTTCTTAACGGCCACCATATGTTGTTCATATTTATTTAGCTTGCCAATTTGGTCTTCCTACTCTCGAGCTTCAGATGTCGTGAAATCGCCCTCCAAAGATATGGAAGGGTCATCCAGACCGTGCAATGCAGCTATCTTCTTGGATTCTGGCCCTTGTTGTGAGCCAGATACAAGTGTAGCAATCGAAGCAGCTATGGAAACAAGCATTGAGGCAATTGAAATTGCAGCAAGCCGAAGGATCAAAGAAACCGGTAGGTCGGTAGGTAAAGAAGACGGACCTATAAGATCAAAAATAAAAGCATTCAGTTCGTCTTGTTCTTGCGGCGTGAGCTGAAAATTCTCAAATTCGGGGGAAACAAGGAGGTTACCTGCATCAGAAGAAGGGCCGAGAATTTCAACTTCATACTCCCCACCTTCTCCTTCTTTCGATGGTTGCATAATTTTGGGAGAAGTTTTGGGACCACCCGAGCCTTCAAAAATAGTTGCCAGAGGGGGAGACAACAAGGCTGCACTGGTTGAACTCGCTAACTAATCGTGAGGCTATTTTGACGATTCACTAGGCTTGGAAACAAAAGGCTCTAGCAACGTTTTGGCAGTTGCAGTCATAGCAGCATCGGCAACCACCTAATCCCTCTCAATTCGAATGGTCTCTCGACCCTCCATCAGAGCTTTCTTTGATTCTTCATTGAGATTGGCATCCTCCAACTCTTGCTTAGTGTATACATCCTCGTTCTCTTAGAAACGGGCCAGAACTTCTTCCCAAACCACAACAAGAGTATGTGGGAATTTAGGGCCCAAATAGCTGAGGCTCCCTTGATGCAGCAAGAAGTTAACATAAAAATTTAAGATGGTATCATCCATCTACTCCATCTTCTTTTCAAAAGTATCCTGCAACTCCAAGTAATCCATTGTTACAATGGCCTTCTCAACTTCAACTCGGGTCTTCTCGGCGCTAAGCTGCCCGACTCTTTCTTGGAGCGCAGTAATCATTTGAATCTGATCAGAAATGGTCTTGTCACGGGATTACACAATTCCCGCGTAATCAACAATTGTCTTTTTATAGGTCTTAAGGACTTCGTCGTGATCGACGATAGTTTTTTTCTAAGCTTCAATGATCACGTCTTAGGCTTCAAGCTCCTCTTTCAGCTTAACTTCATCTGCATGGCCGTTCTTGATTTCATCTCGCAACATGATTTCTATTTTTGTATAGACCTCTTTCATTTCCATCAGTAGGTTGGCGCTGTTCTTACTCTCACAGAGTGCAGAATCCCTCTCTGGAGTTAATTGCTCTATTCTTGCGTCATGTTTCGCTAACGCCCTCTTATAATCGTTCTTCTCTGATTCAAAAGAAATGATCTCTTGATAATTGTTGCGGTTCATGTCAGCCAGCTGCTTGCATAACTCTTCCCATCCCTCAGCTTGATCCAAATCACGTTGAATCGCCTGGAGATGAGGCATATAGGAATCTTTGTGGACTGGGTGCAGGTCACGGTCAAATTTAACTCCCTTTAGAAACCACCCAGGGAGCACAACTTCGAGTCTAGGGGGACCGGATGGAAGAATATAAGCCGGCCTCCTGCGAGGACGTGAAGGACCAGAAGTGGGCACCACGTGGAAGCCAGAACTTCAAGTCCGATAGAAATTAGGGCCGGGGAAAAAGTTTGATGCTCAGAGGGATGAGAACTGCGATCTACCTTCGGCTTCTTGGGTAGCTCTACTCGGTCGTCAGGAGTTTTCTCTTCTCATAAGCACTCTAATAAACCCTACCCCGTTCTCTATCGTCCCGACGATGTGCTTCGGCTTTCAAGTCTTTCTGCCTTCTCCACTCTTCCTCGGTTTCACGGGACTGGTGGCGGCTTCAAGACCGTCTTAACCAACGTTGTAAATCAGTGAATTGTACAAGATCCTCGTAAAGTCCACGGTCTCTCATAGTACCTGATATAAAGAATAAATAAAGAGCTTTAGCGACAAAAAATGGACCTAAATAATGCATGTGTAAGTGAGCGCGACCCTAGTGAAATGTGTAATATGTCTTAGGCGGCCTAAAACGACGTCACAAACCAGATCGGGAAGCCACCATGGTAGAAATTGGGCTAACTCTAGGCACAATATGACCGAGGCGAGGAGACAAACCCTCGAATTCAAAATCTTATCCCATCAGTTCATCGATATCTACATAAATGTTGCTCAAATCCCCAAAGTCAATACCGATTTCTTTAAGCGGGGATCCTGAAGTCGCTCGGCTACTAGGGGAGCATCTATATCGCGAAACTCTTGGAGGCAAATCTGGGAGAATGGGACTCATTCTCGGAGTTTCATCACACGGTTCGAAGTTTCCATCGTCGGAACTTGCATCGAATTCATCATCGCTAGAAAAGGAATCATAATTGATGCTGCCGTCAACTTCACCCTCCTCTTTTTCTGTTGTCACCACAGCCTTGCCCTCATACTGCTTGAATTCTTCTACCCCCTCCTCCGGGATTGGGGGCATTCTGGCTGAGTAGCTGGCTTCGGTCGTAACACCCCTTCCTTCATGAATTTCTTTGGTAGACTCAGCAAACGGACCTTCTCTTTCTTGGAGATCGCCCTCTTCGAAGCCATGTGATGAAGAAGTGGAACGTGTTCGTATTCTAGAACATGAAGGAGACGGGACTTCAACAACCACGGCAGATCTCCCGAGATGCAACTGCCCATACCAAAGCAAATTCTCGTCCGTTAGCAAAAACTTGACCGATCTCTCCCTAGCGTATACGACTTTCAGAGTATGGAAAATTGGATCGAGTGATGGATCTTTGTTCGGTCTTGAAATAACTGCAAGAAGTATTTGATCTATCAAAAATCCCATAGCGACGTATTGAACCTCAATAAGTAAAAGAAAGAACTTACCCCCCGTCGTCCAAAGGCGATTAAATCCCTCAGGACACCTAACAAAGAAATACTAGGTCTTGAATTGAGACAAGTTGCTTTGAAGCTACAGAACTATCTTGCGGTTTCTTTTGGCCTCGATGATGATAAGGGATGAACACTCGTCTCTCTTCTTGAATGAGATAAAATATCTTAACTCATTGAAACTCGGGGCACGATTAAATGTCCAAATAAACAGGACGTGAAAGCAGGTTAAGATCACATACCCATTAAGATGAATTTGAAATGGAGCAATTCCAAAGTTCAAAAGAGTTTCTTTCAAGGAGTGATTGAAGATGGGCACTGCTCCATTTAAACACATATACCGCTGGCAAGCAGTGTACCCCGAAGGTGGTTTGTGCAAACTCATTCTTCGATAGAAGGCGCACGTCAGCGTCTGGAATGTCATGTTGTAAGCAAATGTTATGTAAAACTTTAGTAGAGATTACGGAGGAAGCTCTCTCTGGGGGTTTAAGCAGAACTCTGAAATTTGGAGGAGTCTGGCTTACAACCGAACCAACTGGAACCAGTTGATTGTATGCAGCTCGCAATACTGAAGAGGTAAGCGCTACTGAAATTGTTTGCAAAGGCGCAACGGATGACGATTCGGCTCCTGAAAGTGCAAGACTTCCTCCACTGGACTTACAGCGAGAGGATGGGTACTTCATTCTATACAAAAGAACTTGCATCTAACGCGGTTAGGTAATTCTAACTAAAAGTCCCCCTATGACACTTGAACTTCAAAAAGTTAGCGATTTATGTCGACATAACGGGCTCCAAGTGTCGACTGAGGCAAGTGCAGTGTGTTATCTATGTGGGATGGGCTCGGTGTCCAGAACTCTACAAACGCTCTATCATGTGTAATAGTTCACTCGCAGGGAAGAAAGAAAAGAACTTCTCGTATCATTTATTAAAGTTATTTCTCCTACACTTACCCGCTATCGATCAACGATCGATAACGGATCCGCTGTCCGAAGCGACATGGGAAGCTCTTCTCATTTCAGGTACACCAAGCGTGCAATAACGGGACCAATCCAAACTCTTCAGAAGGCGATAACAACATAAGCTGCACATGAGATGCTAGCCTAAGCTATTATCACCCCCAAAAAAAACCAAAACCAATTTGCGAGACGTCATATCAGATTTACAATGTAACTCAATGAAAGTTAATTCTGATTCAACGAATGAAGATAGCAAAACATGTCAAGCACCGGGGCAAAGCCGAAATTTCGTTCCGTGAAGAACTAAAGACTCGATTTACGATCTTCTTCCACAAAATCACAATCAACTCGAATTCTCCATAACGATCACCACTAATCCAGCCTCATCACCAAATTGCTAAACAAAGGCCAAATTCTATACCACCCACTTTAAGTCAAAAATCAAAGGGCGATAACGGTCAAACTTTAAGTCTGTAGTGATCCAAGGTGGGTGGGTCAATGGCGATCCAAATTGATGAAGTTTCGGGTGCTAGAGGTTGGCTTAAGATGGCGGCGAGGCTAGGCAAGGTCTGCAGCATGAGGCTTCGGCGATGGATGGTCGGCAACTGCGATGGTGCGAAGGATTTAGGGTTTGGTTGGATTTAGGTTGGGTCATAGAAGAAGTAGCTCGAGTCGTAGATGAAAATAAGAAATGAAAGCGGGTCGACTCGAATGGATTAAATAAGACATTGCATAAAAAAATCGCTAGGCCTTTGGGTCGCTAATGATCCATGTACTATGGGTAGCTTGTAACGACCCGCTTTTCCATACCATTCAAGCTGACAATAAACCAAACATGTCCAACCCAAATCGAACGGAAAGACGGATAGTTAAGGGAAACAAAAAAGAAAGAAGAAGAGTAGAAGAAGAGAAAAGAAACTAAAAACAACACAGAATCTCACAATCGCAACGGAACAACATATAATATAATATCAAAGATTGTTATAAAAGAGAAACTATTATATACATGCATCCATCAGAGTACAACAATAATCACAATTATCAGCCTGGACAGCTATAACAGCCTGTCCTCACAATTGCAGATAATTTCAATAAAAAACAGCGGAAAATAAACATATACGAGAATACGACTTGAAGACCTCCAACTCGTCTACTGAGCTCCAATGCATCCAGAGCAATTCGTAAATATACTTGTTCTGACCTGAGCGTTATAATAAAATAACACCTGAGTCAGTTTGGAAAACCAGCGTGAGAAAACCACACCCCATTGGATTTTAAAGTTATAAAAATCCTTGAAAACAAAGGTATCTCGTAAGACCACGCCGCACATAAACACGGACGGGTTTTTACCTTACGATAACCAAAACATTTCATATGAAATCCTCTGATATTATGATACTATCTAGAATACAAATACTTATTAATCATAGCCAAAATTGTTACATTATTAAATTCCAGCATAATAGGTATACAACTAAAACCGTAAAGGCTCGTATTGGAAAATGGATTCCATACAATGACTGGGCTTCTGGGGTACCGCCCGTCACGGTGCATCTCTAGAAAAATAACACCAAGGACCTCGCTTGGATCCCCTGCCAACACAGGACCGGCCTACCCTTGATTGGATAGTATCGAATATGATCACCCCTCCGTTAATTGGCCCTGAAGCATACAAATGAGAGATAATAGTGACTCTAGATAGGGAAGATCATACCCTACTTGGAAGCGACCCACTTAGCCCTGCTGCATCTCCCATGTTTTAGTCATTCCTGGTTGATGAGGCTTGAGGATACGATTACCTTTTATATATAGCACTTCCCACTTGGAATGCTAACACTGCCCTCCAGGCAACAATACAATGCCAGCATTCATCCATACAAGTTCGTTCTGGGACTGAACGAAACACTTCAGAGTTCCATGTCTGAATTCCCATCATCTTCATGATGTCTTCATTTTGCAACGCTTAAGTTGGATCGAAGTGGTTTTTGGATAGCATATCCAATCCCGGTATCTTCGAAACAACATTCGACAATTTTCGGTAAACTCAACCCCGGTTCTTTAAAAAATAAATAGACAAAGATAAGAGCGGAGATCACCTCCTAACTGTTAGTGGACGAATTTCCTTATCATTGTCCTAAGAGAACGAGACGAGATTTATACGCATGGTACAGCATCATCGTAGATGACTGTGCCATATAACTCGCATGTTTCTCCTAGATATTTCCAAAGTTACTTTTGGATCCAAATTCTATAGTCGGTTATTTAACTATCGAATATAACATTCAATCGTAGATTTCATTCCCATGGGACCCAATGAGCCTCACATTCATTAATTTAAAATCACTTCAAATATTGGAAACCACTTCCATATATTTATTTCAACAAACTAAGTATAATCACAAAACGAAATATTTTCAATACTTAGAAAATATAACCATGTACTTATCCCAGCGGTATAAGTATATTTTTAAATCATTCTTTTCGAAACATGAAGAATCTTTCCCATAAACTTACAAAATGGTATAAGTATCTTAACCAATCACTTATTGATTTTTACTTATTTCAAGATCATTTAAAATAATTTAAACATAGGTATCCTTTAAACAAAGATATAAATATTCTGAAATACCTTTTCTTTCTTTAACCAACTTTTCCTTTTAATTTAAAATATCTTCTTTATAAAACTCAAAACTCTATTTATAGAGTTCCTTATCTCCAAGTTTTATTCCAAATATACTCTTTTAAAATCTCTTAAACCGTTTATAAAATTCCTTGTTGGTACCAAAATTGGGCACAACACTCTTCGAAAGTCTTTGAAGAGATAAAATGAAGAAATTAAATGAAAAAAGAGGAATTATCTAACAAAAACTCCAAATTTCAGAAATGAGAATAATTAAAATGCAAGGAGACACAAGAATTTAGAGTGGTTCGGCGTTTTGCCTACGTCCACTATGAAGTAGTTTGCTTTATTGATCTTTCTTTTGTGTTTACAAGTGAATTCAATGATTTACAGCATGAAATTATGATTTGCAGCAATGAATTTCGTTTGTAGCAGCAACAATTGAGTTTAGATTTGGATCTGGCGGAGTCCGGGCGTTGGAGATCTCAAAGAGGAAGAAGAACCCCTTTTCTGTTGGCTTTGGGGGTCTATTTATAGGTGTAGGAGGCTGGTATCTCGCTCAGATCTCGGGAGACCCTCTTTGGCACGTGACCAGGCCCGCACGCCCAATCCCGTGAAGTTTCGGTCCGATCTGTGATCGACACGAACAGATTTCGACTCGGTCAAGATTTCATCCAATGGAATCGAAATTTGTCGTGGACATTCTTTAGCATGCACGTAGTCTTCTGTGAAAATTTTATAGCATTTGGACTTGTGGATTGGGAGATATGATCGATATGAAATAGGGTTTTCGGTAGGCTGTCTCCTTCGACTTGCTTCTGTTCCCTTCGACTCGCTTCTGTTTCGACTCGCTTCCATTCGACTCGGTGACGTGGCGCTTGAATCTCACTCTGCCCTTGGTGTTGTCCCGAGCGAGTCGAAGTATGCCCAGATCGAGCGAGTCGAAGTATGCCCAGATCGAGCGAGTCGAAGTACGCACTGGTCGAGCGAGTCGAAGTGTGCCCAGGTCGAGCGAGTCGAAGTGGAGCGTCCTGAGAGGTTTGAGCAATGGCTTTGCCAATGGAGTCGAAGTTGATGGAGTCGATCAGTGGTTCGAATAGAGCGAGTCGAAGAAGGCCTATGAGCGAAGCGAGTCGAAGTAGGTACTTCAGATGGCTGTGAAGCGAGTCGAACATGAACGAGTCAAAGAAGGCCTCTGAGCGAAGCGAGTCGAAGTTGTCACTCCTGAGTGTTGCGAAGCGAGTCGGAGTTGGCTTCTGTTGGTTGCTAACGGAGCGAGTCAAAGTATGCACTCCCCACCGAGTCGAACCGGAGCGAGTCGAAGGAGGCTGTTCTTAACCAGCTTTGTATAGTTCACACTTGGGCGTACGAACTCGGATTGTCTTGAGATTTGGAATGTTGACTCTCATAGCTTAGGTTGTCATGTCATACCAATTTTGGCTCGATCCGGACTCGGACAAAATTCGTCGATATCCATAGTGAGCTTGTGTATAACTGATCTCTGGGACGGGCCGTCACTGGTTACTAGTCAATTCCTTGGTGTCCCGGCCTTGCCAAAAGGTGGGATAACATTTGCCCCCCAAAGTACGTCTTGTGGAAACATGATGTGCTTTGAAATGCTGTCATCTTTACTCTGAATAGTTACTGTCTTTTCGATATGCAACCTTTGACCGTTCTTCTTGATAATGTAAACTGTTGACTGTCGACTGATGTACCATGTATTGTTGCAACTGATTGTTGTATGCTAGTGGTTACCCGTTTGTTGTTGTAATTGTTATTGGATGAGTTTCTGATTCCTGAAAATCTGGAATACCGAATATTAGTCCGACATTCATGCATGTACGTTAACCTGACTCTCGTTGACGTTTGTACGTCCGCGAGTCGTTGTCAGTTTATTTCATTTTTGAATTACATATCGATCCTCTCCTGAACCGATGTGAAATTCACTGCAACAACGCTCGATGGTTGCTTTTGAATGTTCCTTCGTAACGATCCTCTCCTGAATCGATGTGAAGGGTTGAAACATCGAAGATGATTTTCATTGGATTTATGGGTGCGAAGTGCTTGTTCAACTTGATGACGGACTCGAACTGGGCGAGTCGAAATGGAGCGAGTCGATGTAGATCTCCCTGATGGATTCGAACTGCTCGTTCGACTCGGTCCGGGGTTCGAGCTACATAGGAGTCGGAGTCGAAATGGGTTATCGATACAAAGGGTGGTCTTGTACCGATGGAGTCGAACTGGACACGGGGATGGAGTCGAAGGCAAGTGATACGAAGGAGAGCTTCGTATTGACGCACTGGAGAGGGAGTCGAAATGTGCGTTCGAATCCATCGGGATACGAAGCGTTTATTACCTCTGTTTCCAAGTCCATATAAATACTTTGTACATAGCCGTTTTTCACTTTTTTACCCTTCGTTTTCCTTCCTTTTCTTCGTATCACTCAAAAACTCGAGAAGAATGAATGAAATATTCCTGCCTTCGAATCGATTCTTATCTTCAATCATTTGAACTAACTGACAGATCTAGGTAATCCAATAAGCGAATCCACGCGTAAACGATGAGGCTCGGGTTTTCTTAACATCAAATCAATCAGAGTCATGGTCGATCGAAAGCTCTCTGGCCTCAGCTTCGTGTCGCTCTGGAATATGGGTTTCGAGATGATGAGGTGAAGGTCTTCGTATCGATCGATGGTGGAGCTTCGCATCGAATCGAGTGCTTTGAATTCATGGATCGATACGAAGGGGTCGCGCCTGATGGACTCGAAACGATGGCCTTGGATTGAGTCGAAAAGGGTGGTTTTCGATCGAGTCGAAGGGTGCAGTCTTGGGAGCGAGTCGAACTGTGTGGTCAAAGAGCAAGTCGAAATGCGTGGTCTCGGGACCGAGTCGAACTCGATGGTCTTGGGGAGCGAGTCGAACTGTATGGTCCTGGGAGCGAGTCGAAATGCATGGTCCTGGGACCGAGTCGAACCCGATGGCCTTGGAGAGCGAGTCGAACTGGGGATTTTGAATCGAACCCTCTAGTTCGAGTCGAACCTTCATGCCAACCTTCTGACCGAGTCTGACTCATGTGCATACGATCATAGCTTATTGATGCGAACACGGCTCTCGCGAGCGATACAAATTTGATCATCAAAAAAGTTTGAAACTTCTCACACACTTGAACAATTGCCTCCGACGAGCTTCAAATTTGCATAACTGGACTTAACCGTTTCACTGCATATTTGATTTCCTATCGAAGCTCGTCGATGAAACTACAACTTATAAAAATGACAACAAACTTTGACTTGAAATGATGGTCAATAGTTGGATGGTATGGTTGTGACGGTCAGCGATGACGGTCCTTCCGACCGAATTCCGAAATCTCATCGCTTATACGCTTCCTTCAATCCTGTTGATCTTCTCAAACAATATATAGTACTGCACTGCACAACACACTCACAAACTTTACACTGGGATATGCACGAGTGTTATTTGTCAGTTTAATAATGATTTTTTATAAGCTAGCTAGTCATGGACCCTTCAAGTTCTCAGCAGTTGGAACTCCCAAATTCTATTCCTCCAACCATAGAGATACCAGTTTTTGAAGCCGAAGTTATAGAGCCAACTCCGGACGAGCATCCGGGTGCTTGGTTTATTCTCAATCCAACAGATTCTGTGCCGTCGGGTATCTCTGAAGATATGCTAGGATGGATTTTCTTAAGGCATGGTTTGTCGCTTGACGACGTGCTACTTCCTGGGCCAACTGACAGGCCACACGATCCCCCAGAGGGGTTTACTGCTTTCAACCGCCACGCTTGCACAGCGGGGACACTTCCTCCCTTCAATGAATATATAAGGGAGATGTTATCGTTTCTTGGCATAGCTCCATCTCAGCTACATCCCAACGGGTATGCCTTGTTGAACAGCACCTTTGTCCTGTTTATGGAGATCCTCTTTCGACCGCCGAAGCCGATCGAAATCAGATATTTATTCAACGTCAAGAGCCGTGGAGACAGCCCTTCTTTCACCTTCCTGGAGGCGGTCAGAAGCTTCCACATTGTACTGGGCTCCTAGGGAAGGCTATATTATAAAACTGAATGGTTCTACGTTCGGTGCCCCCCGGGATTTGCTGGGCGGTGGTTGGATAGACGTAGGTGTTGCCATTTCTCTCTTGAATCATTGAGATACTAGCAACTGACTTCAAAACTGACATATTTTTCCTTTCTTATAACTGCAATCTCTCGTCCCGATGGCGCATACTGTTGATTCATGAGTTTTGATTCATGACACAAGCATCAGAGATCATACAACGAAATACAAAGAGAATACTATATGAAAGCGACAAAAAGAGAATAAACGTATATTGTGAACTACAAAGGAGACAAGACTACAATCCAGAGATTAGTATGAATATTTTATTTTATTGAGTCTTAGAATATTGTTAAAATCATTCCTCAAATAGTCACACACACACACACAAAACAATTTATATTAAAACTGTGTACACTGTGCAAGTAACACCAGGTCGGCCGACCGACCAGGATCCTCGGTTGACCGACCCTGTGTTATGTGCACAGTGACTTTCTATTTTGTATACGATTTCAAACTCAGCTGACCGGCCAGGTTTTCCGGTCGACCGCCCAGAGAATAACGGCTAGTTTTCTGAAGAGATGCGATCATTTCATGAAGAGGAATGTCCTCTGTTTCAAGAGATATGGACACAACTATTGACTGAAACTCTTCATGAAAGATTATAACTCTTCTACAATTATATAAACACATTCAATTCATTTCTACAATCACCGATTCTTGTTTATATTTCTGAAATCTAATCTCTATTTATTTCTGCAAATAAAAGCATTCATTCTCATTCAATATCACTAGAATCCTTGAATTATTTCACATACTTCGATTCTATGTGATTATATTCCTTCTAAATTTTCACACACATATATACTCTTGAGGATTTGATTATAGGAAAGTTGTACTATCAAAAGACAATGAGTGTTATTCAGAACACATTCGTCAACAAACTATTTGTATTAAGTTGAAGTCCTCTTCGGTTGTTGAGGCGGAAAAATTCCTGTTCGGCTGCTCAGGTGTCGTATACCTATTCCTCCGGGTTAAGTGAGGGGTTTAGTTTAAATCCAGAGGGTATTCTGGGACTGGACGTAGAACGGGAGGTTCGAACCAGTATAAAAATTCCTGGTGTGCTTACTTTAATTTTTATTTTACTATTATTACTAGTTTTCGCATTTATATACCATATTACACGATCCTTAGTACTACACGTACACTTTCACATACTTCAGAGAGCTTGTTCGGATTCTTCAAGCGTTTCCAGGCGAAGAGAGGCACATAGACTTAGTCCTGACCGACAGGAATTTGAGGGCTGCCGGGCTGATAGAACGGAGACAGAGCATACATCTGGAAGGGATACATAGAGTGGTCCCGAAGAAACGGGTGAAGCGCAAAGCGCCTGCAGTCGTGATCGCCGAAGAAGTTGATCCGGAAAGAACGCCTACCGATACCGAGCTCCCAGCTGGGCCTTCTGCCGATGTCCTGAATTCGCAAGGAAGAAGAAAAGGCAAGGCCGCTGCTCACAAACGCCCTAAATCCAAGATATTTAAATCCATGGTCGTGTCTTTACCTTTCTAGGGGATTAGAATTTCGGAGGCTCCTCCCCCGCAAGTGGAGAGTCCTTTTGCAGGGCTTGCTGATATTCCGATCCCGGATTTTGTGTCGTCTCCACACAACGCCGGGACGGAGGGGCTTGATAGTGCTTTTGAACCGAGCGGGTCGCTTGCTACGAGTGCGGCCGACATTTCCGGTTGGTCGGGGGATTGCACATGCATACACTTCACTACACTACATGATTCACAACTGTACTTTGTCCAACTTAGGAAGTCACTAACTCTTTCTTCGTTTATCATTTTCAGGTACAATGTCTGGAAGAGGATCGATTCTCGGTAGTCTCCGTTCGGCCCAAAAATCTTCTTCTTATTATGACTCCCGCAGGAGGGACTCGGATAGAGATCGCGACCGCGAGTATTCTCACCAAGATAGGTACGGGCGTGATAGGGATAGGGAGTACAGACATCGATCTAGATCGCGCTCTCCTCCTCCTAGACTTCCATCTCCACCCCTTGTCTTTGTTCCACATCCGCTAGAGCCTCCTCGTCACAAGCCAACTTCCCATACTTCTAGATCCGAGACTCATCTTTAGAGAGTCGAGACTACGGCCTCTATAATCACAGAGCAGGTCCCCACCGAGCCCACAGGAGAAGGGGCCCTTAAACTGGCTCAAATGCGGAAGGAATTCCCGAACATCTACTTCGATGGCTATGTCTTCCCACCACACTTGAAAAGAATTCCGTCTGGAGTGGAAAACACGATGCATGAGTACATTCATGACATCTACACTCAGTACAAAGAGTGGGTAAAGGCTGCGGAGAAGGCTTCTAAGGTGGCTGCTGAGCGAGCCAAAGCACTCGAGAAAATAGAATCCGACCTTGCTCAAAGGGACCGGATCATTCAAGTGCTCACTGCTGAGTCCGAGTCTTCTCAGAAATCTGAGATTGAGGCCGTTAAAAGGGCTGACGAAGCGAAGGCGGAGATGGAGAGGTTGGGACAGACTCACGTTGCCCTAGTGGAGGAGATGGGCCACCGGAACACCAAAGTCATTGCTGAGCGGGATGCGGCGGTCAAGGACCTTAATGAACTCAAGGCCAAATTTGCTGATATGGCCAAGGAGAAAGATGACGCAAACAGCGCAGCCCAGGAGGCGTGCGAACAAGCTGTCCTGCTCAGGGACGAACGAGATGCGGTCGTGGCTAAAGTCCAGAAGGTGGAGACTGAGGTCGAGGAGAGGGTGAAGTTGGCCGAGTCCAGGATAGAGGCTGACATCGAAGACCTTCTTGTTGTCTATTACGCTAATGTGCTGAGGCACAGGGGTCTAGCCTGGCTCGATGATTTTCCGACGCATCTCTATAATGCTTGGGGCCGACTGGTCGAGGAGGAGAAAGAGGCGCACCAGGGCGAGTCCGTGGATGAATTCGAACTCGAGAATCGCATCCTGACTGATGATGAAAAGAGGATTCTCCATGAGTCGATGATTCTGCGTGAGAAGGAAAAACTTGGCGCCCAGCACTTTGAAGTGGGAGAGGGTTCTGGAGTTGACCATCATGAAGCAAGTCTTGAAGTTCCAACGTCAACCCAACCCGAATCCTCATCTGTGGTTGATCCCCAGGTTATTTTCGCTTATAATCCAGATCAGCCGCAGATGTCACTGGCTGCAATGCAAGTTATCGACGCCGCTCTACCGCCTACGAGCCAAATTGAGGAAGGTATTCTGAACATTCCACATATCTTTCTTAAGTTGACATCTTCGATCGAGTTAAGTTCTAACAGTTTTCTCATTCCTTGTCCAGTGATCGATGCCGCACCGGCCATGCCTCCTGCTACTCAAGAGCCACATCAAACGCAGGAGGCTATTGTGGCCGAAGCAATCACCGTGAGCACAGCTGCCCCGCTCGATGACATGCAGGGGAGTACGATTGTGTTCGACGAGTAGCTGATGGATGAACTCTTTCGCCGCCACGGCGATCCTCGTGCTGACTTGTTATCTGCCATGAGTGGAACTGATCCTGCTACAAGCTCTTCAATGCCAACTGCTGATGCCCCCAGCAGGGCTCGAGAAGTAACCGAAGAGGAGATGTTTGCCCAGATTGATGATGAAATGGCACCAGCGGCTTATGGCGGCAACTTTGGAGGTGGGATGGCAGCATCGGGACCTGCCCCGCTCGGAATGATGTCTCCTGGTGGTACTGTCTTCCTCACCAGCCTGCCCATTCCACCTTCTGTAATTGATCCCGTTCCTACAACTCCGCCCGTAGGGAGCATTCTTATTCACACGAGTTCGGAGGAGGACGTCGACATAATGCCCTCGCCTGAAGACCAACCGCCGAAAAGCAAAGGCTCGAAGAGGAAGATTGGCGATGGCTCCAGCGGGTCCACACCGAGGAGGAAGCCAAGGAAGAAGAAAGATTAGGCATGCTCTTCCGGTGTATCTTGATTTGCATTTTGTTAGCCGTGTATAGATGCGGGTTCGGCCCCTGCTAGTAGGAATTTTTGAAACGAACTTGTATACAAACTTCTTTTATAAACAATAGAAATGAAACTTCTCTTTTTTGGTTTCTTTCCTGTCATTGTGTATTTATCTAAGTGTTTCAGTGTCTAAAATGCACTTGTGAAGTTTCAGTTTCCGAACGAAGTTTGTTTCTATTCGCCAAGTTCGGGTATTGTGGACATGGTTTTCGACCGAGAAATGAGTCGAATTTTGACGTTGCATTGCTTTGATCAATGGCTGATGCTTAAGTCCTGCCCCCTAGTCTTGGGGATGAGTCATAGATTATCAGTCGATGATTGCTTCTTACTTATAACATGTTGAGTCTAGTGCCATCGAACGGATGTCTAAGGCAGGCGGAGATTGAGTAATGCATCCATGCTTGTCTGATTGTTGATGATCATATCTGCACTCTGGGGAGTCCCATTTGTTTACTGGCGGTTGGTCACGCCGGCTTAAGTTTTAATCATATGCCCGTGATCTAGGGACTTGGAATTGATATTTGTATTCCAACTCGCGCTCTGGGAGTTTGGAGTTGACACTTGTACTTCGATTCATGCTTCGGGGACTTGAAGTTGGTGTTTGCACTCCGTTTCGCACTTTGGGAATTCGGAGTTGATGTTTATACTCTGCTTCGCACTCTGGGTATACGGAGTTGAATGTTTATACTCCGCTTCGCACTCTGGGAACTCGGAGTTGATGTTTATACTCCGGTTCGTGCTCTGGGAACTCGGAGTTGATGTTTATACTCCGACTCGCGCTCTGGGAGTTCGGAGTTAAATGTTTATACTCCGCTTCGCACTCTGGGAATACGGAGTTGATGTTTATACTCCGGTTCGCGCTCTGGGAGTTCGGAGTTGAATGTTTATACTCCGCTTCGCACTATGGGAATACGGAGTTGATGTTTATACTCCGACTCGTGCTCTGGGAGTACGGAGTTGAATGTTTATACTCCGCTTTGCACTCTGGGAATACAGAGTTGATGTTTATACTCTGACTCGCGCTTTGGGAGTTCGGAGTTGAATGTTTATACTCCGCTTCGCACTCTGGGAATACGGAGTTGATGTTTATACTCCGACTCGTGCTCTGGGAGTTCGGAGTTGAATGTTTATACTCCGCTTCGCACTTTGGGAATACGGAGTTGATGTTTATACTCCGTTTCGCGCTTTGGGAGTTCGAAGTTGAATGTTTATACTCCGCTTTGCACTCTGGGAATACGAAGTTGATGAAGGATTGTCATGTGTCAATCCTTTTTTGACTTTGATGTGATGGCTTGCCCCCAAGCTCGGGTTTCACTTAGCGAGTGATTGGTTGCATCGCAGTCACTCTCTATTTGAATAAATCCCACCGTGTGGTGAAACTTAGCTCTCCGTGCATAGTGATGGTCATATGAAGTATTTCAAGTAGATCACAGCTCTGGATCGAAGAGGTTGCATTTTATTGCTAAAATAAGAAAGTAGGGCAAAGTCAGTTGCCTTATTACAAGTTCTAATTTCGAAATGCATAAACAAATTGCAGAAAAGGAAAGTAAACTAAATGGATAAAAATAGCCTGTCAGGTGTAATAGCGGCGAAGGCTCTCGCTATTCCAAGCTCTTGGCAGGGTAAGACCGTCGACGGTCGATAACTTGAATGTGCCATCTCCGAGCCTTCGTTCAATAACATATGGTCCTTCCCATGTCGGCTTCATATGCGAAGGAACCGGATAGATTCTTTTTAAGACGAGATCGCCTAGTTCGAAGGTTCGCGAACGGACCTTGGCGTTGTACAATCGGGCGACTTGACTTCGATGCGCAGCTACCCTCAAATCAGCTTCTTCACGCTTCTCATCTAGTAGATCAAGAGATTCAGCAAGTAATATAGCATTTGTCTTTGGATCATAGTATGTCACACGATGAGAAGGTACTTCTAGCTCGACTGGAATAACGACCTCTAAACCGTAAGAAAGAGAGAACGGAGTGTGGCCGGTCGCAGTCTTGTGGGTTGTTCGGTAAGCCCATAGAGCCATAGGAAGTTCATCGACCCACTTGCCCCCGACCTTTTCCAGTCGTTTCTTCAGGATGGACTTTATAACTTTATTAACTGCTTCGACCTATCTGTTTGCCTGAGGGTGTGCAACTACGGAGAATTTCTTTTGGATGTGAAATCGTTTGCAGAAATCTTTGAATTCAGCACTGTCGAATTGGGTTCCGTTGTCCGTAATAATGGTGTGTGGGAGACTGAATCGATAGATGATGTTACGAACCACAAAGTTGATTACTTTCTTCGTTGTAATGGTAGCGAAAGCTTCGGCTTCATCCCACTTTATAAAGTAATCAACTGCGACGATGGCGTACTTCGCACCACCTTTTGCCAGAGGTAGAGCACCGATGATGTCGATGCCCTACATTGCGAACGGCCACGGGCTGACCATTTGTGTTATCTCGGTAGGAGGAGCTCTAGGAATTAGGGCATATTTCTGGCACCTATCACATTTCTTTGCATAGTCCAACGCATCACGATTCACGGTAGGCCTGTAGTATCCGTAGCGAAGTATTTTCTTAGCAAGTGCTTGCCCTCCGGTGTGATCGCCACATTCTCCTTCGTGCACATCGCGCAATACTTGTTTAATCTCATCGTGAGCGATACACCGGAGTAGGGGAACTGAGTACCCTCTTCTGTACATGAGTCCATTCTGGATGGTAAATCGTGAAGCCTTCCGAAGGACTTGTCTCTTTTCACTCCTGCGCTCCGGCAGGGTTCCGTGCTTAATGTAATTTTTGAGTGGAGTCATCCATGAATCCTTTTCGGGAACAGTTTCGCATACCCGGTTTATTCTATCCGGTCGATACTTGGGGAAGATAGCGTTTCTACGGGGACGAGTCCCATTTGCTGAGCTTCACCTATGCTGGCTAGCTTCGCCAATGAATCGGCCTTTTGGTTGCGCTCCCGAGGTATACAATAGATGGCGTAGTAATCGAACTGATTCAGTACTTCTTGAACTTGAGCCAAGTAAGCAGCCAACCTTCGATCTCTTGCCTGATACTCTCCCCGTACTTGACACACAACCAATTGTGAATCACAGTAAACTTCCACAGTGATGATTTTCAGATCTCTAGCGAGTTTTAAGCCAGCTAAGAGGGCTTCGTATTCAGTTTCATTATTGGTTGCATGAAAGTCAAACTTCAAAGCGTAGCATATAGATCGACCTTCGGGGGTTTCTAGTACAACACCAGCGCCTGAACACCGGTCGTTTGATGTCCCATCGGTATACAGCTTCCAGACATATTCGGGAGATTTACTGGTTTCGGGCAAATCCTCTGGAATGGTGAATTCAGCTACGAAATCAGCGAGGACTTGTCCTTGTATTGCTCGTCTTGGAGTGTAAGTAATATCAAACTGACTCAGTTCGATGTTCCACTTGAGTAGCCTACCAGACATCTTAGGCCGCGAAAGGACCTGTCGCAACGGCTAGTCGGTGTAGACAACTATGGGATGTGCTTGGAAATACGGTCGGAGTTTTCTTGATGCGATTACAAGGCAGTAAGCCAACTTCTCCAACTTTGGATAGTTCCTTTCAGCCCCAGTTAATCGTTTCCTGACGTAGTACACTGGCTTCTGTATCCCGTCTTCTTCTCGAACCAAGGCAGTGCTGATAGCGTTTTCTGATATCGCCAAGTACGCATACAACTTCTCATGATCAATAGGCTTTGATAGTATCGGCGGTGTGGACAGGTGTTGGACTAGTGCTTGGAAAGCTCCCTCGCACTCTGTGGTCCATTCAAAGTTTCGTTTCCCTTTTCGAATCAGATCGAAGAAGGGAATGCATTTGTCGGTGGACTTTGAAATGAACCTGCTCAACGCTGCTACCTTTCCATTGAGAGTTTGGACTTGCTTTATAGTCTTAGGAGTTTCAAGATTTCCGATTGCCCAAATCTTTTCAGAGTTAGCTTCGATTCCCCGGGCGTTAACGATGAACCCAAGGAACTTTTCGGATGCAACTCCAAAGTGACATTTCAGTGGGTTGAGCTTCATTTTGTATTCTCGGAGTATGTTGAACATAGTTTCCAGGTCTTTAACATGGTCAGTGAAGGGTCGTGACTTCACAAGCATGTCATCTACATATACTTCCATTATTTTCCCGATTTGATTGGCAAACATTCGATTGACCAATCATTGATAAGTAGCTCCGGCGTTCTTGAGTCCGAATGGCATAACCTTGTAGCAGTAAAGTCCCAGGTTGGTCACGAAGCTGGTATGCTTCTGATCGGGTAAATGCATCGGTATCTGATTGTAACCAGAGTACACGTCCATGAAGGATAAGAGTGCATGCCCAGCTGTCGAATCTACTAGCAGATCAATTCCATGAAGGATAAGAGTAAACCGTCTTTGGGACATGCTTTATTCAGATCGGAATAATCGACACATGTTCTCCACTTTCCATTCGGCTTTCGAACAAGCACGGGATTCGACACCCATTCAGGATATAGCGCGTCTCGAATAAATCAGTTTGCTTCAAGCTTTTCTACTTCTTCTTTAAGGGCGGCAGATCTCTCTGGATCCATACCGCACCTTTTTTGTTTGACCGGGACATGCCGTGGGTCAATGTTCAGAGTGTGGCTCGCGATGTCCGGCGAGATCCCACACATATCAGAATGTGTCCAGGCAAATACGTCAAGATTTGCCCGCAGAAATTCAACCAATTCCTCCTGAGCTCGCTGGCTTAGCTGAGATCCAATCTTTATCATTTTCGAGTCATCATCACTGTCAACAGGGACGTCAATTGTCAGTTCGGCCGGGGACGCTTGACTTTCTTTAGATTCTCCTTCGTCTTCAGTTTCCCTTGGGTCAAGATCCCTGAGGAATTGGCTGGGGTGCCCGGGCTTGGGCCCGGACGTTAATTGTCAATTATCGGCGAAACGGACGCAGAGAGATTCCTCTACGCCCTTCCCTTTTTCCTTTCGCTGCGCTTCTCGCAGCTCAGCAACATAACAGACTCTAGCAGCAGCCTGATCTCCGTGAATGATTCCTATTCTGTGATAAGTGGGAAACTTTAAAGTCAAACACCACGGGGTGATGGCTACCCTGAATTCAGCGAGGGCCGGTCGGCCCAAGAAAGCATTGTAAGGGGGGTCTATGTCCAAAACAATGAACTGCAACATTCGTACTCTCCGACGTTCTCTAACTCTCAACTCCACTGGCAGTTCCACCATTCTGGTGGGTATAGTAGCACTTCCGTTGAAACCATGGACTCGAGATTGACAAGGCTTCAAGTCCGTGGCTTCCATTTTCATTTGATCATAAGCTCGCTTGAATAAAATATTCACAGAGCTCCCACTGTCAACTAAGATCCTCTTCATCCAAGCGGGACCTACTTGTGCTGAGATGACCAGTGGATCAATAGTGGGGGCCTCGACTTTATCGGCATCTCTGTTCCTGAACACGATGTCATCTGTCATCTGTCATCGTTTTCTGTTGCTTGGCCGGAGCTCCTTCATCAAAGTTACTGTAACACTCGAAGTCCGCATGCCTGATAGAACTGGCATACGACTCCATTTCTTTCCAGCTTCGATTTGCAGTGTGAGGACCACCACTTATCGTAATGATAACTAACCTCCCGCTTGCATGAGCGGGTTCCTCCTGTCTTTCCTGATTCGGCGCACGATTCTGATTTGATGGGCCCGCACCACCAGACTGCGGCGCTCGCACATACTGATCCAACTTCCGCTCACGTATCAGTTTTTCAATGAGGTCTTGTAGGTGATGACACTCATTGGTGTTGTGGCCATAACTCTCATGGAATCTATAGAATTTTCCTGTTTGGATTTGCCTCTCAGTTGGCGGTTTTGGGGCAGGCTTCTTGTATTGCATGGTATTGCAGGTCTGCAAATACACATTTTCCAATGACGTGTTCAATGGAGTGTAATTATCGTACATGGAAGCTCTATGCCGTGGACCACGATTCTGATCGTGTTTTTTTTTCTGATTTCCGTTGTCTCTTTGCTGATTCTGTTTGCTTTGTACGTTCAACTGAATTTTCCCAGAACTATCTTCGGATTGTTTAACAGCGACGTTGCTTTGTATTCCTTCGATGTTGGGCCCTATATCATCCTGCTTCCTAGACTGTTTCGCATCCTCCATTCTCAGGAATTGGGCTGCCTTGGAATAGAAACGGTCCAATGACGCAGGTGGTTTTCCAGCTAACTAAATTCCGAACTCGGAATCAGCATTAATCCCCTTAGTCAATGCCATCAGGATAGAGTTATCATTGGGATTGCTTATTTCTACACACGCAGCATGGAATTGCACCAAGTAACGCCTAAGTGTTTCTCCAGGAGCTTGCGTAACACTAGACAGAGTATTAACGTCCTTGGGCCTCGCCACGTGCATACGGAATTATTCGACAAACTTGGTGGCCATCTGGTCAAAGTTAGAAATGGATCGCGGTGGCAAACGAGTGAACACATGGTAGCGATGCCCCCTAGGGAAATGGGGAAACTACGACACTTTACTACGTCATACTCTCTAGCAGCATTCATCAGCCACTCGTATTTCAGGACGTGTTGATTGGGATCAGAACTTCCTTCATAAACTGGCAAAGCCGGCATCCTGAAGTGCCGATGTGGTTCAGCATATAAAACGTCATCGGTGAAAGGGGTATGACTCTGGGAGATTCCCCAGTCGTCATTAGAGAGACCCTGACTTTCACGGATCATTTGGTGGATCATCGCTGGTATATCCGACGTTTGGATACTTGGAGCATGTTGTGCCAAGGTGTGGTCGGGTTCCACAGCGCAAGTCTGGACCGGACGCGGTCGACAGTCCGGGCCTCGCCTCCTTGGTTCAACATCCTCAGGGACATAAGGCTCAGGAGTCTGCTCTCGTTGGCTACGTTGAGGATCAGCTTGGTTTCTAGCATTACCTCCCCGTCCGGTAGAGGTGGTAGTAGCAATGTTGCCAGTAACATGATAAGGGGCAGCTCCTCCTCGAGTTGAAGGTTCTATGCGGAGACTAGCGGATGGTCCAGCTCTATGTTGCCCAAGGTTCGAAGCAAGTTGGTGTCCCATGGCTTGGGTGTAGCTTACACCTAGCCGTGGATGTGTGGATCTGGTTTGGCCATCGGAGGAGGCTGAACTTTCTATGGAAGAGTGAGAACCTTGGTCCCTTCTGGATCTTCTTCGCCTTTGGCGATTTAGCTGGTTAGTCAACTCCATGTTGGCGCGTAGCTGTTCAGTTAGCTGCTGTCGACTTTGGGTCAACTCTTGAAGCAATGTCTGGAATTCCTGTCTAGTGATCGGACCTGATGGATCTGGAGGTCCTGCAGCATTTTGGTTGGATGGAGGTGATTGCACGGGATTTTGTAGGTCCCGTGCTCCTGGTTCAGCAGCTGCAGAAGTGGTACGCGTGCTCACCATGGTGAGGAGATGAAAGTCCTTTCCTAGATCTGATGCAAATCTGAATAGAATGGAAGGGCTTCAAAGTACTAGATCTGGATCTTCTTCTTAGATTTATGCAATCCAATATAGATAGGAGATCCAAAGAGCAGGAGAAAAATTGGTTTCTCTCAATGAAAGCACCGAAGTGTTTGTACCAAAATTGGGCACAACACTCTTCGGAAGTCTTTGAAGAGATAAAATGATGAAATTAAATGAAAAAAGAGGAATTATCTAACAAAAACTCCAAATTTCAGAAATGAGAATAATTAAAATGCAAGGAGACACAAGAATTTAGAGTGGTTCAGCGTTTTGCCTATGTCCACTATGAAGTAGTTTACTTTATTGATCTTTCTTTTGTGTTTACAAGTGAATTCAATGATTTACAGCACGAAATTATGATTTGCAGCAATGAATTTCGTTTGTAGCAGCAGCAATTGAGTTTAGATCTGGATCTGGCGGAGTCCGGGCGTTGGAGATCTCAAAGAGGAAGAAGAACCCCTTTTTTGTTGGCTTTGGGGGTCTATTTATAGGTGTAGGAGGTTGGTATCTCGCTCAAATCTCGGGAGACCCTCTCTGGCATGTGACCAGGCCCGCACGCCCAAGCCCGTGAAGTTTCAGTCCGATCCGTGATCGACACGAACAGATTTCGACTCGGTCAAGATTTCATCCAATGGAGTCGAAATTTGGCGTCGACATTCTTTAGCATGCACGTAGTCTTCTATGAAAATTTTATAGCATTTGGAATTGTGGATTGGGAGATATGATCGATACGAAATGGGGTTTTCGGTAGGCTGTCTCCTTCAACTCGCTTCTGTTCCCTTCGACTCGCTTCTGTTTCGACTCGGTGACGCGGCGCTTGAATCTCACTCTGCCCTTGATGGTGTCCCGAGCGAGTCGAAGTATGCCCAGATCGAGCGAGTTGAAGTATGCCTAGATCGAGCGAGTCGAAGTACGCACTGGTCGAGCGAGTCAAAGTGTGCCCAGGTCGAGCGAGTTGAGTGGAGCGTCCTGAGAGGTTTGAGCAGTGGCTTCTCCAATGGAGTCGAAGTTGATGGTGTCGATCAGTGGTTCGAATGGAGCGAGTCGAAGAAGGCCTCTGAGCGAAGCGAGTCGAAGTATGTACTTCAGATGGCTGTGAAGCGAGTCGAACATGAACGAGTCGAAGAAGGCCTCTGAGCGAAGCGAGTCGAAGTTGTCACTCCTGAGTGTTGCGAAGTGAGTCGGAGTTGGCTTCTGCTGGTTGCTAACGGAGCGAGTCGAAGTATGCACTCCCCACCGAGTCGAACCGGAGCGAGTCGAAGGAGGCTTGTCATGTCATACTAATTTTGGCTCGATTCGGACTCGAACAAAATTCGTCGATATCCATAGTGAGCCTGTGTATAACTGATCTCTGGGACGGGCCGTCACTGGTTACTAGTCAATTCCTTGGTGTCCCGGCCTTGCCAAAAAGTGGGATAACATTCCTCTTTTCACAATCATTCAGAATCTAACTTATTTTCCAATTTTAATTCTCTTTCCAAGTATATAAACCCCTTTACATAAATCCTTTTTATAAAAGAATTTCCTTTTATAACAATTTATTTATTTATTTAAAATAAATAAACTAAAACATCATAACTTAGATTTAATCGCAATATAAAGAAATATAACTAAAAACATTTTAAATAATAAAATAAATAAACTCTTAAAACTTTAAACATTTACAATAGATAAACAAAATAAAATAACTTTAAACAACCTTTTAAATAAAATTAATTATCTTCAACAATATTTTTAATGAAATAGTCATCTAGTTTTAAATAACTAATAATAAAAAAATTATTACCTTCAAAAATATTAATAAAATAATTTACTTTAAAACACTCTAGATAATATAGTAATTAACTTACAAAAATAACTTTTACAAACATTTATAGTTAATTATAAAAACTCCTCGTATATATAGAAATAATTAAAAACATTTCTCTTCCAATTCATAAAATTAGAAGTAAATCAAATCCATAATTTCCAAATCTAGTAAAGGCTCAGCAATCCCAGTGGTACTTAACAAGCTACCATAACTTCCATTTAACTTCTCAAATCAAGTTGGATAACATTTCTTCGAAGATGAACAAGTTCTTTTCAAAAGTTAGCAAGAAACTTGGACTATCTTCATCATCTTCATCTTCTAACTAGTTTTATCTTTTAGTATCTTATTGTATTTGTCTTAGTTTGTTTTTCTTTCGAATGTTCGTGTAGTTCATTATGCTTAATCTTTGTATTATCGTAATGAAATTGAACCTTTCTGTTATCTAGCTTATCTTATCTCCTGAATAAATGTTAGTATATTATATAAATTTGTATATATACACAATTATTCACAAAATCAAAATTGTCATAAATTTTCACTAACCCATGTCGACATCCCCTAGAAGACCATGTCGACATGTACTGGTCAGAAGTGATTATTGATTTTGAATTTTAAAATTGAATAACTACCAAATGTCTATTCATTTCAAACGAATTTCTACACCTATATATACCTTTTTCTTCTAGAAATCTTCACTGAAATTTATTTCTCATTATCTATATCCTTCATTTCTTTCTCTAATTCAATTATGGCCAATCCTATTCACAATCTATCTGAAAATATTGAAGAAACACTCAATACATTCAAGAATATTCTCTCTTTTATTCTACGAAACCAGCATCACTTAGAGTTAAGTCAAATGCAGATGATCAAGGAGCAAGAAAGGCACTTCGATGCAATACGATGGATGATCTCCTCTCTACACAAAGATGATAATGAAGCACGTCCTCATGTCTCTCTCACCAATGACAATGAGAATTGGGATGCAATTAAAGTAGACCCTATATTTGGAGAAGATGGATGGGTAGATGTTCCTCGAAACGTTTAATCTTCTTTCTTTGTTTGATTTGTTTGAATTAATTTGTTTGATTTAATTTGGTTTGAATTGATACTTTGTGTGGATTGATTTTATTTGGTTTGAAGTTTGGTGTGTGAAACATATATATATATACACTAAAATGAATATAGTCTTTAATTAAGTTATTATGCTTATAAGTATCATTATTTCTTAATCTATATATTATATATTCCATTGTATAGTTTATCAATGCAGGTACTGAAGTCCAAGAATAAGGGGGAGTAAGTTTTTTTATTGATGACAAAGGGGGAGAAATATAAAATAGGGTAGTTAGGCATAGGTTAAGGGGAGTTGTTAGTTTTAGGGGGAGTTATTAGGATAGAAGGATTATTTTATAAACAAAGGTTGTCATCATCAAAAAGGGGGAGATTGTCACTGAGGAGTTGGTTTTGATGACAATAACCTTAGAATAGATTATAAAATATAAATACTAACATTACAAGTTTAGATATATATGTATATGCAGGATCTAACCATGCAGGTACCAAGAATGAAGACTGTACAGTATAGAGATTCAAGATATAGAGATAGAAGACTCATGAGTATCAAGATTATCAAGAGTTCAAGTTTCCAAGATAAGTTATATAGTTAGGAATATTGTTAAAACTCATAGAAAGGCACTGACATCTTAAAATCTATTTTATTTGTGGAATGGAATCCACTTCGAGCCCGTTAAAGGGATGGAACCCTAAGTAGGATGGAACCTACAAAAATCTAGTGGGACATTGTTTTGTATCCACTAATTTTAATTCAAATGATTTTACAAAATTATCTTGTTTTCAAAGTCAAATTACTCCTATCCTGATTTTAAATAATTTTAGCCTCAAAAACATCTTTAATTTCAAAGTCAAATTACTCCTGATTTTAAACTATCTTCAAATAATATATTTAACTTTTAAATATTTATACTTAGATTTAAATATAAAATTATAGTTAAATTATGTATATATTGTTCTTTATATTTACTTATGTATTTTAACTATAGTTAAGTATATTTATAAAGTTTAAAATAATTTTAATATAAGATAGAGGTTATTTTCAATGAAAATCAAAACACCAAAAATCCCTTTGGGATGTCGACATGCCCAAGTACCCCATGTCGACATAGTGTCAGTTGGTTTCAAAATTCAAATTTCAAAAGAAGTGTCTATTGCCATAACTCTTCATGAATGGTCATGGCTGTTGCTCTTCTATAAATAGGGGTCAGTTTCAACGAATTTTTAATCACTTTTTTCTGCTTTTCACTCCTCTTCTTCTTCCACATTTCTTAATACAAAATCATACCATTACTCTGCCGAAATCAACATCGAATCATACTCGATTACTTCTAGTGTGATTCTCCATCACTATCTCTACAAGATCCAAGTGCTAATCTGAGTTATAGACTTTTTGTAATCAATCGAGCGAGAGAAGGTGTGATTGTAGCCCTGGAAATCAATTGGGTGAGCTTGTTGCCCCGGAAATCAAGTATCTCTACCCAAAGGATTGTTATTCTGGAGGGTGTACCTCATAGCCTTGAAACCTAGGGTTGTAATTGTTGAATTGTTTTTGAAAGAAAATCCGTACTTAGTTGTGCGGGACTGGATGTAGGGTAACTTCGAACCAGTATAAAATCCGGTGTGTTCTTTCCTTTACTGCTTTTACTTTGTATTTGCATCTGTGTTTGATTCTGTGTTCATATCTATGTCTGATTAGTGCATACATTGTTAACAAATTAAGATAAACTCAAAAAGATTAACAAAGTTCTTAAAACACTATTCACCCCCCTCTAGTGTTAATTCTAGCCTTAAGATCCTTAATCCGCATTTCTCACATACGCGAGCCGATCCCATTCATCACCATTACAACCCGCTCGCACCCCCCATAAAAATCACGACATCCCCATCTCTGCTACCATATTACGATAGCGCCTCCCCTCATAGATGAACCGCACCACCTAGCTTTCGGCTAAAAGATGAAAATCAATACGACAAATCCAAATCTACCCTCCGAACGAGCTAAATCCTACTCCATCTCAAAGAAACTCAAACCCTAGCTTAAAATCCCCTTTCATACCTACTGTCGCACTCACCATATCTCCACCGCACTCCACCAAACCCATATCATCTCGTAGAGCTACCTCCAGGGATTCCAAAGTTTCATAATTTTTCCATGAATAGATTTTAAGATTTTTAATTTTTATGCATACATCCATCTTTCTGTTTCTCATTGTGAAGTGAAACAAGGACAGGGAAACAAGAAAACATGTTAGCGAGCGGTGTTGTACTAAATGTTTGAGTTGAGCTATATATATATTAAGTATTATTATCGGTATCTCATGGCACTGCATTCCGTTTGTGTACGGACTCGGAACGATAAAACAAAAATATTATCGCACTCAGAACAACGGCGTGATTCCAAAACAATAAAAATATACATTGGTTATTGAGTTCTGTAAAATCCTAAAACAATGTCGTTTGCCGATAAATTGTCAAACGAACAATTTCAATATTTTCCAAATTAAATATTATGGAAAAATCAAATAAATTTAATTAAAAATACGTCAATAGAATTCAAGTCGTAAAAATAAAAATAAATTTTTGATTATTCATTTGAACCATTTATTACTGTAAATAACTTATAAAGGAATTCACTGATAGCATTTAATAATTAAAAAGGAGTTAAACAAGTCTATTCAATCCATAGAATTAATATTCAATTTAAAATCCGAATATTTAAATCATCATTCATATTATAACACCACGATTTCAGCATTTAAATCACTATTCAATTTTCTTTATTCGCACTTCAATTTTTTTTAAACAATCCCATATTTTAATTCAAATAATTATTCATAATTCAAAGATTTTAAACAATCCTAAAATTAAATTCTAGTTTTAAAGCTTTTAACCTAGTATTTTAAATAATTGAAATTAATTAAATATTCAAAATCAAATGACTAAAATTCTGGATCGTTACACTCTTCCCCCTTAAAGGAATTTCGTCCCCGAAATTGCCAAGTTAAGGAAAATGCCTCCAAACCCATCCACTTTTCAAAATAAATTAGTTGGAATAGGTTACTAAATTTTTCTAAGTTCTAAAATTATGGAAAATTTCGACAGCGTCTCCTTTGCGCGGCTTGATCGAAATAACTACAAATCGCCACCACGGCCCCAAATCAATTAAAAAGAAACAAAATCCAAGTGGCCTCCCATATCCGGGGCATAAAATCGTAAATTCAAACGACAATATAATCACGTACCTATTTGTCGGGCAAATAACTCAACTCATAAAACCAAAGACGTCAAACTAGATTTTTTTTCCATAAACCTGCATCTCAATTCAAATATATCCAACCAAATAATTTGCATTTCCAAATGTTAAATTTTTATAATTATTATAAAGTCCATAAGATGCACATATACCATCCATACACAATATCAAATCTGATCGCTCATTCGACCACACAATTTCACTTTCGAACTAGTATTGTCCACTCGACTTCCCTAGTGCGGACTTCGATCCGGTTCCTTGATTAGAAACCGCCATTTTCCTTACATAGCCATATACAATGATAGAAAACTTTGGATTCAAATCAAAAATCCATATCGAATGTTCGATGTCGGGAATCGAGTGAAAAATCCTTGTTCGGATCGGTGTATATAACTTTGAAATCGTGTATTCGAATCTGGATCAAAATCAATTATGTGAATAGTATGATTTACGTACCACTTACGTATTTATTTCACTGGTCTATTAATTATACCAATTTCTTTTTATTCACATCAAATTTTAAATTTCGCTTAATTTTCCAATAGTATTTCTTTTAATACTAAAATTCATTTACAACCCATTTCAGGATCATATTATTTAACTTTACTTTACCTAAGTTGATTTTCATCTCATAGCTCAATTTCCAAATTTTCTTTTCTTAACTATACCAATTATTTTTAATTCGCATTTATTATTTCTTGATATATTCCTTTTAATATTAAAATTATTTATGAAATATTTCATAAATCCATTTTCACTAAACACTATTATTATTATTTTAGCCCATTTCAGAACACATTACTTAAGAACTCAAATATTTCACAACTTAAGTTTTGAACATCTTATAAAACACAACTTAGTTTTATCAACACTTTAAAACTCAAGTTTATACACATTTTCGAAAGTCACCACTTCCTCTTAAAATTCTTACATACATAAGTTTATAATAAGCGTTCTATAAAGCACACTTATGTTTATTATCCATTTTAAAACTTAAGTTCATATCCTTAATTAATACTTAGAATTTAATTTCTAAGTCATTTTATAACATATTACTTTAAGTCTACAGATCCTTTGTAAAAATTTATTTTCATTAAATAAACATTTCCTACGGTTTTTATTACTTCCAAATAATAAATATTTTACTTAAGTAATATTGCTCAAGTTTATATTTGCAAATTACCCTTTTATTCTCCAAGGGTATATATACCATAATAGATTTGTTTTTACTTAACATGAATATTCAATAATTTTAATCTTGTTTTAAAATTTGCTTCCCTTCAAATTTATAAGTATAAAACTTATTTTCTTATGTTTTCACGTTTTCCAATCCAAACTGGAAATTTCGACCGTCCAAAATAGTCGGAAATTCCATTTCATTTAAATAAATGAAAATTACCTAACAGCATCTCAAACGAGATGCAAAAACCATACTATTCTAATGGGTATGATACACGAGTACACAATATCACTTAACTGAAAATTTCAGAATTTTAAAACCCGGTTTTTTTCTTTTTCAAAACTTTTGAAATAATAATAATAATATTCATATATTCCTTTGTATAACAAATCATCCTCCAAAAAATTTAACAAATTTGTTTTTCCCAAAACAACTAAAGGACAAATTTCTATTTTAGTAGCAATTCCTCACTTAGAAACTCGAAAATGCACGTCGATGATGCTGCAATTATCACCAGAATTATTTCCCAGCGATTGAAGTGACTTTAGTGCTTTTTAACTATTCCAAATCCTTTTCAATATTTCTATTAATCAATACTTTCAAAGTAATTCCATTATTATAATTTTTCCCAAAAATTTGAATCCAATTTCCTAATACGATTTTGAGTTCTAAATTTCTTGGTTTAAGTCCATTTTTATTTATAAACCATATTTAAAGAAAATTTCTATTCCAAATATTTTCAATAATACTATTTTTATTACTCGTAGCAATTTGAAAAACCATTAAAATTTCCGAGAGTTAAGTACTCAAATTCTCAGTTTAAATTCTTATTTATAATCTACATTTATAAATCCTACTTATATAATTTCACTTTTTATATAAGATCCTTTCACAATTGTTTGTCTTTGTATAGGTTATAATAAACAACTTTTATTACAATTTAAAATTCAACTCAACATTATTATCGAACACCTTATAATTAAGCCGTCAAACTGAATTCACAAGGCGTTCGTATTTAATTTAATCAAACAAAAAATGCTCATAAACTACCTGAGCACAAACAATAAACAAGCAATGATAATAAATAATTATCATTTTCTGACAACCAAACACACTACATATAACTATATTAATTTCAGAAAATTATTCTTTTTATATATAAAATATAATTTAGGTAAAATTATTTCATTTACCCAATTTAAAAACAATACTGCGTCGATTTTCCTTGTTCGAATGTTTAGAAACCCCTATCGATACAGTTGTTCCTTCTGTATCGACCAGAATTCATAACCATTCAACCGATAAATCAACACAATATAAAACATATTTATATCACTAACAAATAAGCGCTCAGGTATATATACACTTAAACTCATCCTAGGGTCTCGCTTACCTATCTCAAATGAGTTAGCCCCACTAAAGCATAGGTGTTCACTCAACCTAAGCTCTAATACCACGTGTAACAACCCGCTTTTCCGCACCATTCAAGCTGACAATAAACCACACATTTCCAACTCAAATCGAATAGAATGACGGATATTTAAGGGAAAGAAAAAAGAAAGAAGAAGAGAAGAAGAAGAGAAAAGAAACTAAAAACAACACAGAATCTCGCAATCACAACGGAACAACATATAATATAATATCAAAGATTTTTACAGAAGAGAAACAGTTATATACATACATTCATCAGAGTATAACAATAATCACAATTATCAACCTGGACAGTTATAACAGCATGTCCTCACAATTGCCGATAATTTCAGTAACAAAACAGCGGAAAATAAACATATACGAGAATACGACTTGAAGACCTCCAACTCGTCTACTGAGCTCCAATGCATCCAAAGCAATCTATAAATATGCTCGGTCTGACCCGAGCGTTATAATAAAATAACACCCGAGTCAGTCTGGAAAACCAGCATAAGAAAACCACACTCCACTGGATTTTAAAGTTATAAAAACCCTTGAAAAACAAAGGTATCTCGTAAGACCATGTCGCACATAAACACGGACGGGTTTTTACCTTACGTTAACCAAAACATTTCATATGAAATCCTCTGATATTATGATAATGTATAGAATACAAATACTTATTAATCATAGCCGAAATTGTTACATTATTAAATTCCAGCATAATAGGTATACAACTAAAACCGTAAAGGCTCGTATTGGAAAATGGATTCCATATAATGACTGCGCTACTGGGGTACCGCCCGTCACGATGCATATCTAGATAATATAACACCAAGGACCTCACCTGGATCCCCTGCCAACACATGACCGGCCTACCCCTGACTGGATAGTACCGAATATGATCACCCCTCCGTTAATGGGCCCTGAAGCATACAAAGGAGAGATAATAGCAACTCTAGATAGGGATGATCAAACCCTACTTGGGAGCGACCCACTTAGCCCTATTGCATCTCCCATGTTTTAGTCATTCCCGGTTGATGAGGCTTGAGGCTACGATTACCTTTTATATATAGCACTTCCCACTTGGAATGCTAACACTACCCACCAGGCAACAATGCATTACCAGCATTCATCCATACAAGTTCGTTCTGGGACTAACGAAACACTTGAGAGTTCCATCTCTCAATTCCCATCATCTTCATGATGTTTTCACTTCGCAACGCTTAAGTTGGATCGAAGTGGTTTTCGGATAGCATATCCAAACCCGGTCTCTTCGACACAACATTCGACGGTTTTTGGTAAACTCAACCCTAGTTCGTTAGGAAATAAACAGACAAAGATAAGAGCGGAGATCGCCTCCTAACCGTTAGTGGACGGATTTCCTTATCATTGTCCTAAGAGAACGAGACGAGATTTAAACTCATAGTACAGCATCATCGGAGATGACTGTGCCATATAACTCACGTGTTTCTCCTAGATATTTCCAAAGTTACTTTTGGGTCCAAATTCGATAGTCCGTTATTTAACTATCGAATACAATATTCAATCATAGATTTCATTTCCCATGGGACCCACTGAGCCTCACATTCATTAATTTATAATCACTTCAAATATTGGAAACCACTTCCATATACTTATCTCAACAAAATAATTATATTCACAAAACGAAATATTTTCGATACTTAGAAAATATAACCATGTACTTATCCTAGCGATATAAGTATATTTTCAAATCATTCTTTTCAAAACATGAAGAATCTTTCCAATATACTTACAAAATGGTATAAGTATCTTAACCAATAACTTATAGATTTTTACTTATTTCAAGATCATTTAAAATGATTTAAACATAGGTATCCTTTAAGCAAAGATTTAATTCTCTTTCCAAGTTTATAAACGCCTTTGCATAAATACTTTTTATAAAAGAATTCCTTTTATAACAATTTATTTATTTATTTTAAAATAAATAAACTAAAACATCATAACATAGCTTTAATCGTACTATAAAGAAATATAACTAAAAACATTTTAAATAATAAAATAAATAACCTCTTAAACCTTTAAAAATAACTTTAAACAACCTTTTAAATAAAAGTAATTATCTTCAACAATATTTTTAATGAAATAATCATCTTGTTTTAAATAACTAATAACAAAAAAAATATTATCTTCAAAGATATTTATAAAATAATTTATTTTTAAACACTATAGATAATATAGTAATTAACTTACAAAAATAACGTTTACAAACATTTATAATTAATTATAAAAACTCCATGTATATATAGAAATAATTAAAAACATTTTTCTTCCAATTTATAAAATTATAAGTAAATCAAATCCATAATTTCTAAATCTAGTAAAGGCTCAGCAATCCTAGCGGTACTTAACAAGCTACCATAACTTCCATTTAACTTCTCAAATCAAATTGTTGGTATTTACATAATCAAGCATATATGTAAACCAATCCATAATTAAAGATCAATTGACACTTAAATAAATGTCCAAATTAATATAACAGCAGAACGGGGATTTATTTTGCTAACCAATATAATTCAAAGATAAACCCTTGCATTTATTAAACGATGTCTATTTGGTCAAATAGATAACACCAGGAAGTATACTTACATTAACTACGTTATAATTCTAAACAACGTAATTATATTAATCAAAATCAATACCAATTTATCACCACATATATATGATCCATTACTTAAAACAAGTTTGAATAAAATTTAAAACTCAAGCAATCTAATAGCATTTCAAGATGCTATATCGCGATCCTAGATCAAATTCAACCAATCTAATAGCATTTCAAGATGATATATCGTGATCCTATCCAAGACCAAATTCAATCAACCAGCAAATTCAATCAATTCAAGCAGATATAAATAAATTTAATCTACACAATATCATACTAGTAAATCAGAAAGGTGAGTTTAACTCACCAGAGTTCTGCTTTGGACTAAAATCGAACGACGTCCAATTTTAGCCCAAATTTTCAACTTGCTCCAAATTGGACCAAATAGTTCCATCGCCAAGCTATCGTCATAACGCGCAACACAGAAAGTTTCGTCTCGATTGGACCTCGTATGGAAAAGTTATTGATATTAGAAGATTTCTAAATTAAATAATATTAATTATTACTTAATTACACTCAAAACTTAATTACCCTACATAATTCAAACTCCATCTTCCCCAAATCTCTCCCACTCATTCCGGTTCCTCACGCCATTGCCGACCACTCATCCTACCCTCTCTCCCTATCCGATGCATTAAAATAAAAACCGACAACACCATCCTCCTTCTCTACGCGAGCCGAACCCATCCATCACCATTACAACCCGCTCGCACCCTCCATAAAAATCATGACATCCCCATATATGCTACTGTAGCACGATAGCGCCGCCCTCCAAAGATGAACCGCACCACCTAGCTTTCGGCTAAAAGATGAAAATCAATACGACAAATCCAAATCTGCCCTCCGAACGAGCTAAATCATACTCCATCTCAAAGAAACTCAAACCCTAGCTTAAAATCCCCTTTCATACCTACTGTCGCACTAACCATATCTCCAGCACACTCCACCAAACCCATATCATCTCGTAGAGCTACCTCCAAGGATTCCAAAGATATGTATTTCATAATTTTTCCATGAATTTAAGTTTTTAATTTTTAAGCATACGACCATCTTTCTGTTTCTCACTGTGAAGTGAAACAAGGATAGGGAAACAAGAAAACATGTTGGCGAGCAGTGTTGTACTAAATGTTTGAGTTGAGCTATATATATATATATATTTAGTGTTATTATCAGTATCTCACGGCACTGCATTTCGTTTGCGGACAGACTCGAAACGATAAAACAAAAATATGATCGCACTCAAAACAGTGGCGTGATTCCAAAACAATAAAAATATACACTGATTATTGAGTTCTGTTAAATCTCAAAACAACGTCGTTTGCCAATAAATCGTCAAACAGACTATTTCAATATTTCCAAATTAAAAATTATGGAAAAATCAGATAAATTAAATTAAAAATATGTCAATAGAATTCAAGTCGTAAACATAAAAATAAATTTTCTGGTTATTCATTTGAACCAATTATTACTGTAGATAAATTATAAAAGAATTCACTGATAGCATTTATTAATTAAAAAGGAGTTAAACAAGTCTATTCAATCCATAGAATTAATATTCAGTTTAAAATCCAAATATTTAAATCATCATTCATATTATAAGTCCACAATTTCAGCATTTAAATCACTATTCAATTTTCTTTATTCACACTTTAAATTTTTTTAAACAATCCCATATTTTAATTCAAATAATTATTCACAATTCAAAGATTTTAAACAATCCTAAAATTAAATTCGAGTTTTAAAGCTTTTAACCCAATATTGTATATAATTAAAATTAATTAAATATTCAAAATCAAATGACTAAAATTCTTGGTCATTACATAGTTAGCGATCCATATATTAGCAACCAGACTTTCCCCAACTCACCAAGCATGATCTAAGTATATGTTGCAAGCGTCTTGAAAGCTGTAGGATTGAAATTGATTTATTATGATGAGTAACGATGATTCATGTACAAAATCAATAGACGACTGGATAATCAAAGCCAAATACGCATGATGGCCTCCACGCAATCATTTGAACTTCACCAAACGAAACTCAAAAGTAATAACTTCCAATGCACGCCTTAATTCCAACGAAAGCATACTCTAAGGGGCAAATGTTATCCAATTTTTTGATCCAACGAAATTAAAAGGAAGTCAGAATATCTACGTTAAGCCAGAACAACTCAAGAATCAACCAAAAGGACTAGAAGAAGGAACTAAGAAAGACTCAAGAAAAAGAAACCAAAAATTGACTAAGATGATGGATCGCTGGCAATCCATCACCTATGGATCGCTAGCGATCCATAAGGGTCGTGCGTGGATCCTCCTATCCTCTTACACCATGATCTAATATGTTTTCTAGGGATGTCTACTAAGTTTGATGATATTCCAAGCGAGCTAGTTCGAGAAGTGGGCATTCATCTGATTCCAGTAATAGTTCAATGCAATCAGTACAAGAATCATCATCAAAACAAAGCATATAATCATGAAATTACATGGAGAGCATCTACATAGGGCAGGGAACGTGATCTAATTGAAATGAACCAAAAACATTCCAACTACATGGATTGCTAGCGACCCATGCTCTATGGATCGCTAGCGATCCATCACTTTAGCTCGGCTCTTTACCAAATTTCTGGAGCACCTTCATACCTTCAAATGCAAGCTTCTGGCAAGGCGGCCTAGCCTAATAGCTCTCCAATCCCTATAAATACTGACCCATTTGCAACAAAAAGAGGATCTTCAGGACTGGCTGCTGAAACTCTGCAGAAGTTATTCTTCACACTACTCCCACACAACAGTCATCTGAAGGGTTCACTGTAATTCTCTAGTGAACTCTAACACTGGTGTCTTGATCTAACTAATAAGATCCAATCAAATTGTAATCGGATTCAACTTGTAATTGCAGTCAGTCAATAATAAAAGTTATAAAGTGGACATAGGCTTCGTCAACAGTCGAACCACTATAAAAATCTCTTGTCTCTTTACTTTATCTGCATGTTATCATTCCTTGTTTCTATTTTATTTGCCTTGATAAACAGGGCTGGTGCTTTCACACGCATTCCAGGGTGTTGATCCATTTTTTGGGTTAACACTATGCCAAAAACACCATATGAGATGTGGTGTGTTAAGAAACCCCAACTCAAGCATTTGAAGGTGTGAGGTTGTCCCGCCTCTCTTAAGAACGTTGGTCTGAATAACTCGAGGCAAAATCAGTAATGTGTAAATTTATACGATATCCCAAAACTCGATGAGATATATATTCTATAATACCGAGGAACAAAAGGTCATAGTTTCTTCGCATGCTTTCTTTTTGGAAAGGAATTTCTATCAAAAGAAATCAACAGTAAGGTTGTAGACTTGGATTAGATCCAAGAAGTTAACACTGAGGCCCAACCTATGGAAAATCAAGTTCACCCTTATACAAAAACATGCAACGTTGAGGTCTAGTAAGGAATTTCATTCACCAAAAAGATACTACAATTTTCTCGTGGATGGTAAGAAAGAGGACTTGTCCTATATGAAGACACTCTCTATCATTCCAACAAGCACTGTAGAGTAAAAACTTTGATCTCTAGCTCGAAGCGATAAAACCCAAGATGGATTCCATGTACGAAAACAAAGTAAGGACTTTGTCTGACATACTTAAAGGAATAAACCCATTGGCTGCAAATAGATTTTTAGAAAAAGCTAAATGCAGATGGACAAGTAGAGACTTAGAAGACTAGGATAGTTGCAAAAGGATTTTGTCAAATTCAAGGTGTTGACTATGATAAGACCTTTTTTCCCATAGCCTTGCTTAAGTCCATTTGGGTTATGCTGACTGCTGCTGCATTATATGACTATGAAATATGGAAAGTGGATGTAAAGACGACATTTCTAAATGGTGATTTAGAAGAGACCGTCTAAACCTCGCAGCCCAAGGGATTTGTGGTCAGTGGGAGTGAGGGAAAAACTTACAAGTTGTTAAAGTCCATTGATGGACTTAAACAAGATTTAAGGAGTTGGAACAAATTTTTTGATAAAGTAATCAAACGGTTTGGTTTTTATCAGAACACAGAGGAAGCGAGCGTATACCGAAAGGAACAAGGCAATGTTATTTTATTCTTAGTGTTATACGTCGACGATCTTCTGTTGAATGGCAGCAAGATTTCCTTATTACAATCAGTGAAAGCTTGGCTTTCCAAGAACTTCTCCATGAAGGAATTAGGAGAAGCAGCTTAGACACCACTAAAAAGGTTGTTGGGATTGTCCCAACCCCTGTACATAGACACCATACTAAAAAGTTTCAGTATGGAGAATTCCAAGCGTTTAAATATTCCAATGCAATCTGGAATCATCTTTTCTAAGAAGGACTCTCCTCATACTGATGAGGAGAGAGAGCATATGATGAGGTTTTCGTGCGCTTCAGCCATAGGATCCATGTAACGATCTGTATTTTACATATGGGAGGATCGTAAAATATTTTTAATTTACTCATATAAGGTCGTATGGCTCTAAAATGTTGGGAAATGAATCTTAGAGATGTTTTCCACATCTATGATTTTTGCCGAATTTCTATGTAACCATTTTGACCCAGATAATCTTGTTTGGACTATAATTTTTGATTGGAGCCGAGTTAGGATCTCAAACCACTTCCACTACTTCAAGATGATAATTTCTTATTTTGTAGATTAGTTATAATAGAAAAACGGACTTACCAAGTTATAGATGTATTCAAGTTTTGGCTGCTGCTGGCCTACATAGTGTATAATTACTAAGCCCATAGGTTCAATAGCCCATCTCAAAAATTATGCTATGGAAAGGCTATTGAGATAGATCTAAGTCATTCCCGTCCTCCCCAAAATAGCTCTAAACCTCCATTAACCCTCATTTCACCAAAAATCCAACATTTTCTTACTAATCTTAGCCTAAATCATAATTAAAGGGGTAATTAGCATTGAGAAATGAGATATTATCATTTTGGCTGATTTGCATTTATCTCCTTTGTTGTTCACTTTAGATGTAAGAGGAGAAATTGGTATTTTGGGTATTTGGTGAGTGGTTCTTGAACTCTCACTCTATTTGAATGTTTATATAGTTAAAAATGATATTTTAACATGATTTTGATCCTAAAATGTTTTCTAGATTTAATTACATTTTTTATAGATGTTTATGGTCGAACTTTGAAGGTTTTAAAGTGTGTTTATAACGTTTTGCAACCCCTTTTGTTCATATTCATATGCTAGTGTAAAAATTAGATTTAGATTAGGATTTGCTTGATTATCATATTCTTATGGATTACATGTATGAATTGTTGTATATGTATGATATTCCATATTTATATAGTGTGTTTTGATATGGTTTACTAGTGTTTTTAGGTAGTTAGGAAAGAGGTTAGTGAATTTGGCAAATCGAAGGCAAAGATGGTCGAAATTGGATGAAACTTGAAGGAGGGGCTCTGAAGGTTGGGAGGATCCTAGGATTCAAGTCACATCAAGTTTGGAGAAAATTAGAGGACTCGGTATCGAGAGATTTTGGTCGGTACCGATAACTTTCTATTAGTGGAAACCACTTGGTGGGTGATCGTTTTTCAGGTTGGGAGCTAGATATGATGAGTATAAGTCAAATAGCAAGGTTCAGCTACGTACTGGACTAATTACTGAAAGCTTCTACAGTTATCACTAAGACTTTTGGTGTTGATGCCGAGAGCTTTTATGAGGAGTGGTCGGGGTCTAATCACTTATAAGATGGAGCATTAAAAGAGAGGGAAAGAACTTAGCCAAAAACCAGCTAAGTATACAACTTGGTACCGAGAGGTATGGTCGGCACCGAGAGGTTGGTTTTTGTTGGAATCAGGTTGGAATTTTCAGAAGAGGAATATTGACTCTATAGGTCATGCTGAAGGTGTTTGTTTATGCGCTTAGGGTTTGATGGCGATATAGTAGCACAATGATAGCTTCGGAACTTCGGTGATGGCAATTCGATGGTGAATGGAGTTAGGTTTCAATGATGGTAGCTCGATATTAAAGGGAGTCGTTAGGATGGTTATCCACAAAGGATGGGTTCTAAGAAAGGTGACCCATGGATAGAATGGTGAATGATTCTATCATGGAATGGTTTCTTGAGGATAATGGAAACCTGATGGAGCAAGGAAAGGGCTTGGATACAGGTGTTAAGGGATCGTTGATTCTCGGAGTGTTTTCTGATGTACTCGAAAGCAGGGATATTGTAGGGATGCTCATAGGTACTTTGATTGGCTCCCCCTGGTCGATTGTTTGGATCTGTATACCCTAGACCAAGAGAAAGGGTCTAATATTAGCTTTGGGCTACAAACAAGTATATTGAAAAGCAAGATTTCCATTAGTCCCTGGTAGGGGAAAGCCATACGACTTATCATACATCTAGAGCACACTGAGTGATAGTGAGGATTGTTTTATGGATAATATGGTTTCTTTGATTGTCTTCTTCCGTAGTCTATCAGTATAGGATGTCACTTGAGAGAGGTACTAGGGATAGGGATACTTGGACACCCGTCATCATACTTAGTTCATAGTCTACTTTTGTGATGTTCCTAGAGTAGCATATTATGTTCGTATACTCGTCTTCCTTACTATATCGGCTTGTATTATAACACCCCTAATTTTTGATAACATTATTCAGGAGATTTAATTAGATAAATTAAATAGAATAATGTAAATGTTAAGTGATAAGGGAGTTGAGATTTGAATAAATCTAATTAAGGCCATGCCTAATAAAATAATTAAATGGGCTTAAGAATGGTTTTTAGGTTAATTAAATTACATAAGGGTATATTAGGAATTTGTCGCCCATAACCCTTACCCTTATATATTTTCGTTCCTACCATTTTATTTCCCATTCACGTCATTTTGAAAAGCACAAACCAAAAGATTAAAGAAGGGCCGTCCATTAAGAAAGAAGAATTCAATTAAAAGCTAGCAATTCAAGCTTAGGGAAAATCAATCTCAATCCAATCTCCTTATCTTAATCAAGGTGAATAATAATTCCATCTCTATTTTGTTTTAAATCACATGTTTTTGGATTTAAGGGTAAATTCGTTTTTGGTGAATTGGATGATGATATGCTAGAATATTGATTTGTTTAATTTAAACAAGATTGTTTAAAATGGATTTATACACGGTTTTAGGGTAAAACCGGTTTATATGGATGTTTAGGTGCATGGAAAATTTTTATGTTGTATAAAACATGATTTTGGAGTTGGGTTTCAATTTTGATAATTTTCCAAGCCATGGAAAGATTGTTATGAATTTTCAAACGAAAATATGGTTATTGGGTTTATAAATTTATTTTGGAAAATATATTAAGAATTTGGGTTTGGAATTTTGAAATGTTAGATAACATGGTTAAAGTGAATTTCTAGAATTTTTGGGGATTTTTTCAAAGTGATTTGCTATGCAAATTAAATTATTTTAGAAGAGGGACTTTGTAACGACCCGTATTTTCACGGATCGAAAAGTTTGTCAAAATCTGGAATTTTCAGCATTTTTGAGCCATTTCAGATTTTAGGCGTAAATGGCTAAGTCCCAAGTCGTTCACGACTTACTATAAGTCGTAAGTCATATACGACTTAGGGGATAGGAGTTCCTAGGAGAATGGCGAGTTAAAGGTTTGGAGATAGGTCGTTTGGAACGACTTAAGGAGTTAACGACTTAAGTTAGTAAGGCGACTTATAGGGGTTAGCGACTTAAGGACGGGACGAGTTAAGGGATGAGTCGTATACTTACTAAGTCGTAAGTCGTAGCCTAGTTGAGTCGTGGTCGTGTTAAGGAGTGCTGTGTTAAGTCGCTGTTTTAAGTCGTAGACGACTTAGTAGTTGAGTCGTCTGACCAGTTAAGTCGTAACCCCAGCTATTTGTTAAGTCGTGACCGACTCAGTAGTTGGCTGCTAGGTTATAAGTCGTAGGCTAGTGGGATTTGATAAGTCGTAGACGACTTAGTAGTTGAGTCGTATATCCAGTTAAGTCGTAGACGAGTATCCCAGTAGCCTAGCTAAGTCGTGAGGTTGATAAGTCGTAGCCGAGTTAACTGTTAAGTCGTAAGGGATCTGGGTTTTGTTGAGTCGTAGGCACACGCTATGATTCGTGACCAACATAGGAGATAGCTGTTTTGTCATGAGTCGTAGGCAGATGTGTGTTAAGTCGCTAAGGGTAGTCTGGTTAGATTCGTAGAAGCCAGAAGTCGTTGAGTCGTAGGGCTTTGAGTCGTAAGTCGTAAACGACTTACGAAGGCTGACGACTTAAGGATTTCTGCTATAAATAGGAGGGTTTTTCTCACTTTTTGGGATCCGGATTTTGAAGCGACGAAGTGCTGCCATTTTGAGAGCTCGACTTCTACACTTCTTCACTTCTTTCCTCCACTCTAATCTAGTACTTCCTTCCATCCATATCGAAGATCAAGATTGAAGATTCAAGAGCTTAGATTGAAGATCTTCATCTTTTCAAGAGAGATTTCTTCATTTGAAGCGGATTCGTGATAGATCAAGCTTGATCCTTCGCTGTCTAGATCTGAAGCGTATTGATTTGAGGTTGCTTAGGTGATTTGGTGAGTGGTGATTATCTCTCACACGGATCCAAAGGAGTATATCGGATTGTTGGCTCGATTTGGTGTTAAAATAGTGATTTCCATGCATTTTCTTCATCCTAAGTGTAGATCCATGTAGATCCATTGTTCATGATGATGTTACATCCATTTTATCACATGTTAACCTATGCAAGTTCATTCATCAAGTTTGTAGATATTGTTCATGTTTTCATGCTCATTGGACTTTCAACTCTTTAATTACGAAAATGCCATTATTGTTATAATTGTCTACTTAGATCATATTTGAATGCTTGATTGTTTGGATTAATGTTTGATTTGATTGATTGCTATGAATTAGATGATTGATGGTTTGATTTAGACCAAAGGTGATTCAAAAGCTAAGGGAAAGGCTCTTGAATTGGGGAAAGCTGCTCGTGGCATATGTAGCAGGATGTTGAAGCTCTTATGCATAGATTTGATGATGTGATGTTGAGATGAGACTTTGCGAGGATGTAATGAGGCGAGGCATCATGTGATGAAGACTTGGTCTAATCCAGACGGGATCATTCCAAGCATGTTGATAACTCGGTGATATGATTCGAGTTGAAGATAATGAATGGATATGAGAATAGTCGTCGAGGAGGATGACTAGGAGGCTTGGATAGCATCGTTGTTGAAGGTTCTAGCATGCTCTAAGCAAGAGTACGTTTGGGCAGATTCGATAGTCCCAACGACCAACTGTTGATGGTTGAGTACTCTGGGCAGATTCGATAGTCCTAGGCACGGGTTGCGACGACGTGCGGGAGTTATGTCTAGAACCGGGGTTTCCATTAGCCCTTGACGGACGGCTGAAAGAATGTGCCGGTCATTCAATTAACGGTGATATCGAAGCAATGATAACAGTGATAGCCAGAGTCATGGATGTTTGATTGTATCGTCATTCGGACTCAAGAGCGGTATTTTCTGGGTGCTTATCTGATTTAGGCCTTGGTACTTGGAAAACATCGCGCTTGACTCGAGTGATAGTAGCTTTACTTTAAATTGTATGCTCTGCTATGTTTGCTTCTGCTTAGTGTGTGTCTGGGGGCTATCACTGTAGAAAGAGGTTGGAGTGGGAGGGTTGTATTCCTATTCCTTTTTCCTTTATGCTCTGTTGGTATGTTGTTGGTTAATTTACTGCTCACTAAGACTGTTGTCTGACTCAAGGCTTTATGTTTTAATTCTTATTGCCTTGGGCTGTTCGTCCATTTTGGGACGGGCAGACTAGGTAGCAGGTGACAGGTGCTGTTCTCTTCTCGCGATGCTGATATCGAAGACGAGCTGGAGGGTTGCATATTATCTTCTTATTATATGTATTGGATGTTCCGCTGTTTTGTATTCTCTGAGAGATATGTAGTGAGGCTTGATGTATTGACTATTTGGATGCTTGTATTCAACTATTATGGAGTTTTATATGATGGCATTTTGTTCTGTAAAGCTTCACTATACATATGTTCTATTGTATTTTGTCCATGCGCTGTGAGCAATACGATAGATTCTGTTGTTTTAATTTACCTTGACAATCGTCCATGGTCGCCTGGCACACTTTACAGCGCACTTTCTCTAGATTCGGTGCAGGGGTCATGGGCGGTCGTCACATTTGGTATCAGAGCATTGGTTAATCGATTTTACCCAACGCTCGCTGAAGTAACTACGTATGAGAGACGTAATTGTATTTTGATGGATGAATACTATATATAATATAGTAGCTTAGTAGAGTTTGAGTCCTTTATGCAGTTGTTTCTCTAGATGTTCTAATCATTCCTTTTTATAGATATTGAGAATGAGTCGAAGAGGGAGACCAGCTGCTAGGGAAGGCCGTGCTGCTGAGGGGATTGCTGATTATGCAGCCATGTTCGAAGCTATGATGACTTCGATCATGAGAAGGATACCAATTCCGGGGGCAGCAGTTGATGTTGGAGTTCAAGTCCAAACTCCGAAACCAGTGGATTTTGCTAAGCTGTGCAAGGATTATACTGCTCTTGGAGGGAAGGTTTTCTTGGGAACGGAATCAACTATTGAGGTCCAGAGGTGGATAGATGCTTGTAGAAGGATCTTTGGTGATTTGGAAATTGATGATGCAACTAAGAGGAAGTTGGCATCGAGACAGCTTCAAGGGAGAGCTTCTGATTGGTGGAACTCTATTACCATCACTACTCCGGAAGAAGAGATTACTTGGGAGCAATTCCAAGTCAGATTTGAAGCTAAGTTCATTTCTACAGCTCAGAAGTCTGTTTTGTTCAAGAGGTTTGTGGAGCTCAAGCAAGGTGGAAGATCTGTTCTTGAGTATGTTTCTGAATTTGAAGCTTTGTCCAAGTATGCTCGGTCATATATTGAATCTGCTTATCAGAAGAATGAGAAGTTTGTGACCGGCTTGGATAGTTATCTTGGGAGGCAGTTGGTGGATCATTTGGATGATTCATTTGAGAAGCTTGTGGAGAAAGCTCTCAGGCATGAGAGTCTGTTTCCTAAGGATGGATCTGTTGTTGCTGTGACCAAGGAGGAGTCTAAACCACAGCAGGGTGGAAACAAGAAGAGGAAGCAGCAGCAGCAGAAGGGTAAGGATGGCCAGAAGAAGCCGAAAGGCGAGGTGACTTGCTACAATTGTCAGCAGAAGGGCCATTTCTCTAAGGATTGTAAGAATCCGAAGGTGCCAATGAAGTGTCACAACTGTGACAAGCCGGGGCATTTCAGAAAGAATTGTCCAGAACCGAGGAGGGACAAGCAGATTGTGCAGGCTTATGCTTTGGGAGCTGTTCCGTCGTCTTCAAAAGCTCCTACCGCTGAAGAGAAGGGAAAGAGTGTGGTGGTTCAAGGTACTCTTTTCCTATGTGGTGTTCCAGTTAGAGTTCTGTTTGATACTGGGGCGTCGCATTCGTTTGTTTGTAGTGAACTCGTAGGCCGGTTGGGTTTGGAACCGGATATTGTCGATAGGCCATTGGTTGTGACTAATCTAGTTGGGGGTTCGTCTTGTTTGTGTATGTTATGCCGTGGTCTAGTTGTATCAAGTCATGGTTGCTCTTTTGTTTGTGATTGCTTTGTTCTGAACTTTGCGGGGTTCGGAATTATTTTGGGTATGGACTGGCTTAGGAAGTATGCGGCGAAAGTTGATTGCGAGAGGTTGGAGGTGACAGTCGAGAATGTGGAGGGGCGAAAGGTTGTTATACGTTGTAAGCATGAAGAAGGCGTCTTCATGAGCTTCATGTATTCGCTAGTTGTTCCACGGGATGGACTGTCATCAGTGCCAATCGCTAATGGATTCGAGGATGTCTTTGACGAAGTCAAAGGATTGCCGCCGCATAGAGAGATCGAGTTTCGTATAGATCTAGTTGAAGGAGCCAGACCTGTTGTGATGCCTCTTAGGCGGATGGCGCCTAGGGAACAACAGGAGTTGAGGGTGCAAGTTGATGATCTTTTGCAGAAAGGATTCATTCGGCGTAGTGTGTCCGAGTGGGGTGCACCAGTTGTGTTTGCAACCAAGGCAGATGGATCGTTGAGATTGTGTGTGGATTATCGTGAGCTGAATAAGGTGACTAAGAAGAACAAGTATCCATTGCCGAGAATAGATGACTTGTTTGATCAGCTTCACGAAGCTAAGGTGTTTTCTCAGATGGATTTAGCAACGGGATTTCACCAGTTGAGAGTGGCTAAGGATAGTGTGTCGAAGACTGCTTTTCGGACACCATCGGGTTTCTATGAGTGGCTGGTAATGCCGTTTGGGTTGACTAACGCGCCAGCATATTTTGTGGATCTTATGAATAGAGTGTTCAGAGATCAGTTGAACAAGTTCGTACTTGTGTTCGTGGATGATATTTTGATTTATTCTAGAACTGAAGAAGAGCACAAGACACACTTGCGTATTGTTTTGGAGATCTTACGGAAACCTCAGCTGAGGGCTAAGTTTTCGAAGTGTCACTTCTGGAAGAGTGAAGTGAGGTTCTTAGGCCATGTGATTTCTGGAAGTGGAATAGCGGTTGATCCCGCTAAGGTGGCAGCAATCCAGGATTGGGTTAGACCTAAGAATGCATCTGACGTGAGAAGTTTTCTTGGATTAGCAGGATATTATCGACGGTTTATCAAAGACTTCTCCAAGATAGCTGCACCGTTAACAGGATTGACGAAAAAGAACCAAGTGTTCAGTTGGGATGCTAAGTGTGAGCAAGCTTTCGGAATCTTGAAAGAGAGATTGACGAGTGCTCCTGTTTTGACTATTCCAAGTGGGAATGATGAGATGGTGGCTTACACCGACGCATGTGGTACTGGACTTGGAGCAGTGCTGATGCAGAAGGATAAAGTTGTTGCGTATGCAAGTCGACAACTGAAGCCGCATGAAAGGAATTACCCGACTCATGATTTGGAGTTAGCGGCGATTGTATTTGCTCTGAAGATGTGGAGACATTATCTGTTGGGAGTTCGATTCGAGTTGTTTACGGATCATAAGTCGTTGAAGTATCTTTTCTCCCAAAATGATTTGAATCTTCGGCAGCAACGTTGGCTAGAGTTTTTGGCATCATATGATTTTGGTATAGCTTATACTCCGGGAAAAGGTAACGCAGTGGCAGATGCGTTAAGTCGAAGACATGCAGGATTGGGAACCATGTTTTCAGAATGGAAGAATCTCGAGTATTTAGCTGGATTTGACTTCAGGCCTAGATGCGAATTGGAACCTGAGATGTTGGCAAACTTATCGATAAGACCTTCTCTTGTGGAAAGGATTGGCGAGAGCCAAAAGCGAGACGATAAGCTTGTCAGGATTATTCGTGATTTGGAATCTGGATTGGATCCAGAAAAGGACAAGGGATTCGAGGTCGATCGAGATGGTTGGCTTCGAAAGCAAGGACGACTAGTTGTTCCCGATATAGATGAATTGAGGAGTGAAGTTCTGAAGGAAAGTCATCACTCGAAGTTGACAATTCATCCAGGTGGAAATAAGATGTATCGGGATATGAAGAGAGCCTACTACTGGGAAGGCATGAAGAAGGATGTTGGAAATTTTATTTCCAAGTGTATGAACTGTTGTTGGTTAATTTACTGCTCACTAAGACTGTTGTCTGACTCAAGGCTTTATGTTTTAATTCTTATTGCCTTGGGCTGTTCGTCCATTTTGGGACGGGCAGACTAGGTAGCAGGTGACAGGTGATGTTCTCTTCTCGCGATGCTGATATCGAAGACGAGCTGGAGGGTTGCATATTATCTTCTTATTATATGTACTGGATGTTCCGCTGTTTTGTATTCTCTGAGAGATATGTAGTGAGGCTTGATGTATTGACTATTTGGATGCTTGTATTCAACTATTATGGAGTTTTATATGATGGCATTTTGTTCTGTAAAGCTTCACTATACATATGTTCTATTGTATTTTGTCCATGCGCTGTGAGCAATACGATAGATTCTGTTGTTTTAATTTACCTTGACAATCGTCCATGGTCGCCTGGCACACTTTACAGCGCACTTTCTCTAGATTCGGTGCAGGGGTCATGGGCGGTCGTCACAGACTTCTTTGTAAATATTGGTTTTGCTTAACGGAAGGGCTATTTGATTAACTTAACCATGGTTTAGATCTGAAATTAGTGGCAGTTACTTAGTAAAGAATTTGGAAAGTTAAGGCAACTAATCTGGTGTTTACACGTGGCAGGTTAGTTAGAAAAAGGTTTTCTTTAATTAGTATAAAACAAGGTTTACTCAAAAATGATGGTTTCGCCTACTTTGGAAGTACCTTTTGACACAGAGCTTCCGCCTTCAACCCAATCGAAACCTACTAATCTGAAACCAATACACAAGGTATCACAAAGATGGTACATAGTGGATTGGAGAAAGGCGGAAGGTAGGGTGTCTGTAACGACCCGTAAATTTCAACGATTTAAATTTTCATAATTAACTAAATTTTTGCTTGAAATAAACAATTAAATTTAGCAATGAAAATTTAATATTTGGAATACGTCTATTTTAACATAGCAAGCGGTAAATTTTTATCGGGAAATATGAAAGTTAGTTATGCTCTGTAATTTTCAATTTCAATTTAAATCAGTTAAATTGGTGAAAATAAACTATTTTCAAAATCTGAATATATTCATATAATAAAATGTAAACCATTTTCTGATTGAGACGCCGTATTTCGTTTTGCTGAATTTGAACTGCTCTAGCTCCATTTATATTAATTTTGACGGTTTAGCAGCATTCTGGCAACGAATATATTCATGTACCATTCTGTTCGTCTCGTCGTGCTGATCTCCGTAGTATATTCATTTGTGTATTTCGACGTCCGGTACGCGACGAAATCAGTAAAACGGTTAGCCGTATCGGTACCCGTTTGAGCCTTTTTGCAGGTGGCCTTTCATCTATCTATCGGTTGAATTCAAACAGCCATTTGTTATTAATATTTTCTGAATTTAATTGTTGACTTTAACTATTCCCTATATTTCAATATATCTATTCATTTGCTTTTCTGGTTCATTTCTCTTCCTCCATTTCTTTCTCCTCTTTCAATTTCGTTCTGTGCTCATCAGTTTGAAAGAAGAAACTAATAATATAATATACTAAAGCTTCAACAAAATGTTATACAAAACTCAACCTGCTTACCTTCTTCAACTCGAATCCGCTGCCATGTCCCTCGTCCACCATCCATTATCTCGCCCGCCTCTATTAACTCCTCCACCCATCTCGGATCCGCACACGACCTCCACTGCACCCTCCTTTGGCTTCACCAAATGCCGCCCACAGCCCAGCCTCCGCCAGCAAATCAAACCACAATCGTGAACAACCCTTTTAGCCACAGCCCACCCAAGAGCCTCCGACCTCACGCCCATCAACCGTGAACCGCCCACTACCACCAATCAGTCCCTCCCCTCAGCCTCTCTATCGAACCACATAGACCACATGTCCATCCTCTCTAATCCGAGACAGCCACTGCCATGCTCCAACCCTCCACACCACTTCCCTGCGCCTCTTCCACCCCTTCGGCCACCTTCCATTCCAAGCAGCCTAAAACAATTTGCCAACCTAAACAAATTTCCCACCTTCCAACCTATTGCCACACCCATCACCTGACATAACTCACAGCATAACAGACCCAAGCCTCTTCATTTGCAGCCAATCGCTCCGACCACTTCTATTTCTAGTCGAGCATCTCCCTAGCACCCCAGCCTTCTTCACTACTGTCGTTCATCTAAAAGCTCCACAAAATGCCACATCCTCACAGCCTATCATCTTAGCAGCCTACCCATGCAAGCCGCAGCCACCTGCCTCCCATCACCTGGCTTTGTTTTGTGTTTGAACCCTCCGGCTACCATGCCACTACTCCACCCACCCATCCATTTCACAGCATCAACCTCCTCCTTACTCGATTAGTAAACTTCTTCTTTCCTCTTGTTCTATGAAAAAAAGTATATATAAATTTTAGTTTATATATATATATATATATATATATATGTTTTCATATACCAGAGAGCTGCCTGTTTTATTTTATTTTTCACCTTTCCAATTCTTTGTTTTATATTTTTTTTTAAACATTTTTAATATATGTGTTTAAAGTATTGATTTTAAGTATTGGTTTTAAAATGTGATATGTATATATATACTTTGATTTTAAATATATGTGTTTTAAGGATATAATATTAGTTTTAAAATATAATATATATATATATATATGTATACACACTTTGATTTTTAAATATATGTATTGTAAGAAATAATGATTTTGAAATGTAAATATAATATTTTGATATTGGTTTTAAATTATATGTGCATATAGATTTTTAAATATGTGTTATAAATTAAATATTGTTTTTTTTAAAAGAATATATTATATATATATATATTTGATTTTTCAAATTTTGTGCTTTGCTTGCCGCTGTCGAACTTGACGCGGCAATTCCTGAATGTTGTTGTGAAGTGTCTGTATCTGTGTGCGTGTCTGTATCACCTTCTTCGTCATCATTGCTTCCATAGCCTCGAAAGATGAGCAATCACTCACGATTAACATTCTTATATTTAGTAAATTTAATTCACATGAAATGACAATTGAAATATGTTGTTGAATTTAAATTGATTAGTGATTTAATTGTTAAAATCTGATATGTTACTGCAATTGTTTACCTATATTAATTGACATCTGACACCATAACATTATTGTATATATATGATATTTAAATTTGTTGATTATGATGCTCATCATTGATATGTTATGTTATTTTATTGTTCTCACACTACAAGTTCCCTGTTAGTCTAGAATTCCCTATGGGTTGAAATGGTACATACCCGAACGATTATAGATTAAGGAAAATCGTTATGGGTTGAAATGATAAACCCAAGCGATTTTATTGAAATTTTAGGATTGCGGGTTGAAATGACATATACCCGTAAATATTAAATTATTGCGGATTGAAATGATAAATATCCGTATCACTTGACCATAGGATAGAAAATTATATACGGACACCGTTGGTCTATTTTTGAAAATGATTTCCAAGGGTTTGAAAGGAAATATTTGGGCTTTACTAAATATTGATTTTAATATATAATATAAAGATTTTTATTTTAATATATGTGAAAATTTTAGATTTTAAATTATATGTTTAGAAATTTTAAATTTATAAGTTAAGTTTAAAAATGTAAATTTTAAGATTTTACTTATAATTTTATTATTTTAAAATATATAAAATAAGATTTAATATAAAATGAATTTATAATAAGATTTAATTTAATATACTAAATTTAATAAAATTTAATTTAATTAGTATATAATATGTTTAAGTATTTATTTAATTTATATTAATATTTTAAAAATAGATTTTGTAATAACTTTAATAAATAGAGGTTGGAAGATAAATTAAAGTTGACTTGAAATATAAATCGGTTAATAATTGAATTTAAATAAGGATTGATTTGAACTTATTGATTAAGAGATTTTAAAGATATGATTTTTATAATTTGATAACGGGATTTTGATTAAAGATGATTAAATGAATATTTTCGAATTTAAATAAATTGAAATTGAATATTTAAATTTGATTTAAATGTGTAAATCAAGATTTTATTTAAATGTTTATAAAAGTGATTAGGTGAATATTTTAGAATCAAATATAATTGAAGTTAGATATTTAAATTTTGATTTTATTTAAATTTGTAATTTTGAGATTTATTTAAATGTTATTAGAAATGATTAAGTGAATATTTTTCAATTTAAATAAATTTAAGATTGAATTTTTGAAAATATAAGTGAAATTTACCAAATTGAGTTATTATGAATTGTTTGAATATTTAAACTTTGAAAACCTATTGAATTAGAAGTGGTTTAAATTTGAAGTTTAAACTTGGATTTGAAATCGATATAAACTAAAAATGGTTTAATGAGAATTTGAATTGATTTGTGAAATTGGAAGAAACGATTCTAATTTGAAACTATTTCGATATAAACTCTTTTAATATATAAACGATTTTTAATCTATAACCTATTTTTAAATATAAACTATTTTTAATTTATAACAATTTCAATATATAAACTATTTTCAATATTTAAACTATTTAAGTAGGAACTGTTATGATATAGATTTAATGGATTTAAATACTAATATTTTGATATGATGGTTTAAACTATTTTGTGAATAAGATTACGAAAGCGATATGATTTTGAAAAGAATATGATATTTTGATATGAATTATGAACTATTTGAAATGATTATAAAAGTGATTTTATAAAATGACCATGGTGTGGAATAAGCGTTCGGTTGTTAAAGAGACCGGGATCGGATACTGTCATACTCTCTGCCAATACTGAAAACCACTTTAACAACTGTGTACGTGGTGGAGATTCCAGAATGAAGTAGGATGGTTTGGCGACGATTCTGTATGAGGTATTAACGCAGACCTGATCCCGCGAGTTAGCTTGATGTGGCTAAAACAGGAGCTATACCGGGCCAAGTGAGGTCGCATCTCTAATCGAGCAAGTTTCTTCGATACCATTCTATTACTTTGTGATTTGATTGGGTGCACCTTTGATTGTGGGAGTGTGTCTCGAGGTGGACGGTAGTAGCTGCTATGCGTTACCACCAGTTCGGGAGTGCAAACGGTAGAATCCTACCTGGCATTGCCTCGCGTGCCTTGTCGCATTCCTTATCGAGCCCATTACGAGTTTGGTTTGTATCGTACTTATGGAGTGCTACCTGATAGCCCACCGGTTTGGTGGAGTTTACAGTACTGTATAGACTACGGCGTTTATATAAAATGTGTTAAGGGGGATATGGGTAACGCCTTAACGCTATTTTAATAGTTTACTTTACTATAGACATTACCTATGTAGCGTATTGTACTATGTATGTAGATAGTTTAGTGGATCCTTAGAGGATGAGTATCCCAAACATCCTTTAAGTTATTTTGTATTTCAGTTGACATTTCACTTGATTTGAATTTACTGCTAAAAGAATGTTAATCCTGACTTGAGTGTTTGTATTTTTCTTTGTGCATGGGTCAGACTGAGTGTCACAGCATTTGAGACTCACCTTTGGAGCTTGGAGCTTTGCTTGAAGATCTGTCTTTATCTATTCTGCTTTCAGTTTATTCAGTTGTTTATGTCCAGACTTGTCATTTGTTTCTGTATTAGAGACTACTTTGTATTGAGATTTCTGTTGTTTATATAGTAGCTTCATGAACTACTATTTATCTATTCCGCTACTTATTGTTATATTACTCTATGTCTGTGATTCTGTGATTGATTTATTTACTGTAGATGCCGAAGTCTGCCAAATATAAATTAACAATTTGTTGTTTTAAGCAATTCAAGTCCAACATGTGTGGATGATTGTCGATTTGAATGGTTCGAAATGCCAGGTCGTTACAGTTGGTATCAGAGCTCTAGTTTAGGCAAAATTTAGCATATGGAGTAAAAACTCATTAGAGATAGGGTAGCGATACCCTAGAATGAGTAAAACTAATTACAGAATCATCTTCGTTCGAGATTGAAATTCTTCGTTAGGATCCTCCTGGATTAGGATTTCTCTTGAATTTTGGAACTTTTCCTTTGCTTTAAAATCCATTCTCGTCTGTTCCTGTTCCTGTTCATCTTGATACTGAAGCATCCCATAGCTTCATTTCTATTGATCTCTGTGACAAATTTGAGCACATCTTTCAACCTCAATTGGCATCTTCATCCTTGTGTGTGACTCATCCCATCGGTGGTCCCGCCAACCTTAATATGATTTGTAAAGGGGTGAAACTCCTTTACAACAGGCGTCGATTCACCGGAGATTCCTATGTCCTCGGTTTTGATGCTGTTATTTCTGGCAAAGCCCGAACTATTTCTCTAGTAGGCGACCAGGGCAATTCTCTTGTGATCGAATGCCGAATGCCTCAAGATTATGCAGGCAGTTTTATCTTCTCGCTTGATTCTCAGCCTAGTGATCATGACTCCACCTGATAGTCAGGGATTATCCTGATATTTTGGTGAAGTCACTTCTCTTCTTCGCCAAGAGGGAATTGAATTCCGCATCGATCTTATTCCTGGTATCTCGGTTGACCCGGTCAAGGTCGCTGCGATTAATATAAGTTTATTCATCTTTCCCCTTTTGTAATTTAATTATTTTATCTTCCTTTTGAGCCTATCTTCGTAGTTAGAATTATCTCTGATTAGGGTCCCTCTAAATTTGAATCTCTATCCTTTTTCTAAAATCCATTCTTGAATAATCCTACGAGGGAGTGTATTTATAATTAATATAAAAATGTTTTGTATTATGTTGTTTAAGTTGTTAAGTTTGATTTTTGGGTTTCGATCGATTCGTCTAGCCAACGCTATCGATAGGAATTCCAAAACACTTGAACATAAATCTTTGAAGTATTTGTTCTCTCAAAAGGAACTTAATTTGCGTCAACGACGTTGGCTCGAATTCCTTACATCTTATTATCTTGATATTCTTTATACTCCCGGAAAGGGAAATCGTGTTGCCGATGCCCTTAGCCGAAAGCAACAAGTAGTTGTTTCTGTAACAGCCTGCATATTTTACGATTGTATATTTAAATGTTTTATTTAAATATAGCATCGTTAGTCGGATTTAAGTCCGAAATGTCACTTTTTGCAAACGGTCGAATTAGGACTCAGGACCACTTCCATTGAGTCCAAAATGGTGTTTGCGATCTTTTTGAGTATAAGCATCGATATGTTTGGAGTGAGTAGAATTTTGCTATTTTCTATTTGGGCTTTTGGGTTTGGGTTTCAGCCCACTAACCCAACTTAATACCCTAACTCATTAACTCTTCATCCATTCACTCATTTCATTTCTTAACACTTTAGCTCAACTGAAAATGGGGGAAGAGAATGGGAAATAGAAATTCCAAGCCCTAGTTTCCTTTGCAAACTCAAATTCTTGCTCCAAAATCAAAGAGAAGCTTAGGTAAGCCTTCTTTTCACCTTCTCCATCTCAATCTCTCTCCAATTTCAGAAATTTCCTATAACCTAATTTAGGAAATAATTCTTTTGATCTTAGATTGGAGCTTGTAGAGTAGAAGTGAAGAGTGGTTGATCTTTTCTTTGTGTTTGAGCTTCTCATCATTGTTTTTGAGTTAATAGGTGAGTTTTTGAACTCACATCTAAGCCTATAGCTTTTGTTGTGGTTGGGTAAGAATTCCTAACATCTATTCATGTTCATTTGTTTTTGATTTGGATTGATTTGGTGAATTTTCCAATTTTTTGTTTTTGAAGTCCAATTTTGTGAAAATCCAATCTTTGATGTTTGAACACGTTAGTGGGGTGTTTCGGAGGGCTGTACAAGGCTGGGTTGTCGCTTGGCGTAAATCCTTAGTCGTTGTTGCTCGCTCGTTCGCTCCCGTTCCGTGTTATTGATTTTGCCCCACAAGGGGGCTAAGTTGATTCTGCTTTGGAAGCAGGTTCAGTCGACTGAACCAGTAGGTCGGTCGACTGAACCAGGGGTAGAAAACATTTTGTCCCTGTATCAGTAGACTGACCACCTGGGTCAGTCGACTAACCTGGAAACCGAAAGTTTCCAGGCATTGGGCCAGTCGACTGACCTCCTCGTTCAGTCGACTGACCTGCTTGTCTCAGCCCAATTTGTTTATTTTGCTAGGGTTTCCAATTTTAATCGATTCGTGTCAATCCAATCAGTTGTTATTGCATTTTTGACTTTGATGATTCCTTTTTAGATTTCGTACACGGGTTTTTATAAAGTGATCTTTTTAAATTGTATTAAAAGCTCGTTTCTCTGGTTTACCGATGAGATGAGGTGAACTTTGTACTGCTTTGAGTGTGAAATTGACTAACGGTTAGTAAACCGTTTAGTGCGAACGTGTGGTATGGGACTCACGTTAACATTTTTCGGGTTCCTTTCTGAGAGTTGTGACACATTCTGCCAGTTAGTGGTGTCCAGTACTGGGCCTCCGGACCTTCGCCACTACGGTTTGTTGCCTTCGGGCTTGAGCCTTCGGGGTTTGTTGCCTTCGAGTTTGAGCCTTCGGGTTTTGTTGCCTTCGGGCTTGTACCTTCGGGTTTTGTTGCCCTATAGTATCGCTTTTGGAGTTGGTCATTCGTCACCGCTCGAGAGATATTTGGGTTTGTTGCCTTCGGGCTTGTGGATCCTTGTTATACAGTACTGAGCTCGAGCATCTTTTGTTTCTTTGACAATTATATTTCCCTAGTGTATCGCCCTTCGGTGTAGGTCCTCTGAACCACACGATATATAGCGATTACCTTGTGGAAACTTGTGTTACCTTTATTGGTATTTGTTATTTTCCTTTTTAGCTTGTTTTAGGATATTCATATCCTTTTTTATTTGAGTTGCCGATGATATGAGGCTTGTTATGATTCATCTTTTATTAGATGATCTGGTTATCTCTTTTGGAGACATTGGGGCGTCACAGCTTGGTATCAGAGTTGAGTTCAGAACAAAAATATGATAAACATAGAACAGAGATACATATTACGGTACATCAAAGTGTAGTACGAATGTTACGAATCTTTGAATCATCGTGCCTTTATTCTTTCTGTACCTTTGAGGTAGATAGAATTTTGGGAATACGTCTAGGAATGCATTTTATTCCGTAGTATTCCATATTTGAATTAATGATATCTACCTTGTGAATAATCTTTATCTTATCTTAACTTTCAGCTAATGGTTGGAAGAGGCAGAGGACGACGCTCGGATACTGGGCAATCCAGCGGCTCGCATCTGGACGACGTTTACATGTCTGCCAAGCAGTTTTTGGAGTTATTTAGGAGCACTCAGCCTCCAGCTCCTACTCGAGCATCTCCTCCATGCAAGTCTGCCTTTCCACGCCTCTGCAGTGATTTTTCTCATCTTGGAGGAAAGCCATTCAAAGGCTCCGAGTCCATTCTTGAGGTCCAAGCTTGGATTCGCACATGCAAGCGTATCTTCTCTCGCATGGATCTTTCTGACCACGATCGAGTTCTTGTAACTTCTAGCTTATTGCAAGAGCATGCCCTTGATTGGTACGAGCTTCTTGTAGTCGAACTTAATGAGTCTGTTCTTTCTTGGACTCAGTTTCGGAAACGATTCGAAATCAAATTCGTTCCTGAATCTGAGAAAGTTTTATTAGCCCGTCGCTTCCTTGAGTTGAAGCAAGGGAAGTCCTCCGTCTCTGAATATGTTGCATCATTCGAGGCCTTATCTAAGTATGGTCTTGAATTCATTAGCACCTCTTATAAGAAGAATATGAAGTTTGTCTCTGGTCTTAAGAAATATCTTAAGAAGTCTTTAATGCTTCAGCTTAAGCTTTCTTTTGAGGAGTTGGTTGACTCGGCACTTCATCTCGAAGCCATCGAGAAGGAGTGTGATAGTGGTGATGATATTGAGGTTCGCAAGAACCCCAATAAGAAGAAGTTTCCATTTCATAAGCGGGAATTTTTCCCTTCCAAGAAGAAAAGGCCCGTTGAATCTGGTTCTAACTCTCAATCGGCTGGAACACCTTCCATTCGGAAGTGTTTCAATTGTGTTCTCCTGATCATATGATTCGAGCTTGTCCTAAGCATCTCTTCTGTCGTTATTGCAAGAAGGAAGGTCATCATGTTTCCTCCTGCCCTACTGTTCCTGCTAATGCCAAGTCTGGCAAGCTTTATGTTGCTAAGGCTTCTAGAGGTTCTTCTCAGCCCAGAGGTATATCTCCATCTATTTTGGAAGGTTCTATTTTATTTCATGACCGTAGTATTCGAGTTCTTTTTGATACGGGTGCTTCACATTCTTTCGTACTGAAGAAGCTCATCGATGATTTGTCTTTGGATGTTTCTTGTATGGTTACTTCGTTGAGGATTGCGAATCCTATTAGGGGATCCACAACCCTTAGCATGCTTTGTGATGATGTTGAGATTGTTTTATGTGGCTTTTCTTTTCGTGCGAATCTGCATGTTATTTCCTATATGGGATTTGATATGATTATGGGTATGGATTGGCTAGTGAGATACAATGCCAGGATTATTTGTTCTGAAAGAATTTTATATCTTCGACACCCAGATTCGTCTACTCAGCTATCACTTGTTCTTTGGAATGTGGATAATTCTGAAATGGCTTTATATTCTCTTGACTCACGAGATGATGATGATATATCTCGTATTCCTATTGTTTGTGACTTCTCTGATGTTTTTGAGCCGGTTTCGAGTTTGCCACCCAAGCAGGCGATCAAGTTCCGCATTGATCTCATTCCAGGCGCGTAGCCAGTTGGCCGTCCTCCCACGAGGATGTCCACAAAAGAAAATGAGGAACTCAAGAAGCAGCTTTTAGAGCTTGAGTCCAAACAATTGATTCAGTCCAGTTTTTCACCGTGGGGTGCCGCGGTCGTCTTCGTGAAGAAGTCCGATGGAACTCTTAGGCTCTGCATCGACTATCGCAATCTTAACGAGTTGACCATCAAGAATAGGTATCCATTGCCTAGGATCGATGATATGTTCGATCTATTGAGTGGCGCTAAGGTCTTCTCTTAGCTCGACCTTGCCACTAGTTTTCACCAGCTCCGAGTCGCGGAAGGTAGCATACCTCTTACAGCTTTCCGCACTCGATATGTTTCTTTCGAGTGGCTCGTTATGCCGTTCGGTTTGACGAACGCCCTTGCTTTCTTTGTTGATCTTATGAATCGAGTATTCCGGGAATATCTTGATAAGTTCGTCCTTGTGTTCATCGACGACATTCTTGTTATTCTAAGTCTGAAGTCGAGCATGCTAACCACTTGAGAATTGTCTTGAGTACTCTTCGTCACCATCAGCTTAAAGCCAAATTCTCCAAGTGCCATTTTTGGGAGAATAAGGTTAAGTTCTTAGGCCATGTTGTATCTTCCGACGGCATTTCTGTCGATCCCTCAAAGATCGAAGCTATCCAGAATTGGAAGAGGCCTGAGAATGTTCATGAGATTCGTAGTTTCCTTGGATTGGCGGGTTATTACTGTCGGTTCATTAAGGATTTTTCCCGTGTTGTGCTTCCTCTCACTAGCCTTACTCGGAAAGGCATTCGTTATATTTGGTCCGATAAGTGTGAAGCTTTCTTTCAGACATTAAAGGAACTTCTCACTAATGCTCCTATTCTTGTGGTTCCTGAGGGGAATCATGATCTTGTTGTCTACACCGATGCTTGTGGTAGTGGTCTCGGTGTCATGCTTATGCAGAAGGATCGGGTAGTTGCTTATGCTTCTAGGCAACTGCATCCGAATGAAGTTCGCTATGCCACTCATGATCTTGAGTTAGTCACCATTGTCTTCGCCTTAAAGATTTGGCGACACTATTTATTAGGCGAGCGCTTCATTCTCTATACCGATCATAAATCCTTGAAGTATTTGTTCACTCAGAAGGAACTCAATTTGAGGCAACAACGTTGGCTCGAGTTTCTTGCCTCCTATGACTTTGATATCCAATATACCCTTGGTAAGGGTAATCGTGTTGCTGATGCGCTTAGTCGCAGACATTCGGCTGTCGTTTCAATGATGCTTGCCGAATGGGATATTCTTGAGACTCTATCTTTTTGTGATATTCATGATCGAGCTCCATCCCCTGATTCTTCGATAGTATTATTCAGTTTGGATGCTCGACCCTCTCTATTTGATTGTATTGCCAAAGCTCAACGGCGTGATCCTGATCTTGTGCATCTTATTCAGCTTTGTGAGACTGAATCCCATGATGAGGCGTTGTGGGATTTCAGCATTGATTTTCGTAGGTGTCTTCGCAAGAAGAACCGTCTTGTTGTGCCTTCAGATTCTGCACTTAGGCATGACATTCTTGATGAATGTCATCGTTCTAAGTATACCATTCATCCTGGCAGTAGTAAGATGTATGACGATATGCATCGCCTTTATTATTGGGAAGGCATGAAGCGCGATGTGGCGAGTTATGTTAGTAATTGCATGACTTGTCAACGTATTAAAGCCGAACATCAGTGCCCTTCTGGTCTCCTTCAGCCTCTAGAGATTCCATTGTGGAAATGGGATCAGATTTCAATGGATTTCATTGATGGCCTACCTCGTACGAGATCGGGCCATTCTAGCATTTGGGTTATTGTTAATCGCCTCACCAAATCGGCTCATTTTGTTCCTATTAAATCTAATAGGACTACTTCTCTTTTGGCTAAGTTATATATCAAGGAAATCGTGAGACTTCACGGTGTTCCTAGTTCGATTGTGAGTGACCGTGATCCTTTATTCACAAGTCATTTCTGGCAGAGTCTTCAGCAAGCTTTGAGAACAAAGCTTAATTTCAGCACAGCTTACCATCCACAGTCTGATGGACAGACTGAACGGTTGAATCGTATCTTAGAGGATCTCCTCCGTATTTGTATTCTTGATTTCGGAGGTGGTTGGGAGGATCATCTACCCCTTGTAGAGTTCTCCTACAACAATAGTTTTCAGTCCAGTATCGGTATGGATCCTTTCGAAGCCTTATACGGAAGGCCATGTCGATCACCTTCATGTTAGTTGGAATCTGGGAGAAGCTTATTCTTGGCCCAGAGTTTGTTCATGATTCTTCTGAGAAGATTGATCTTATTCGTCATAGAATGAAAGTGGCACAGAGCCGCCAGAAATCCTACGCGGATAACCGTAGGAAGCCTCTCGAGTTCTCGGTTGATGATCTCGTCTTTATTCATGTTTCTCCTTTGAAAGGGGTTATGCGCTTCAGTACGACAGGGAAATTGGCTCCTCGCTTTGTAGAACCATTTCCTATTACTGAACGTATTGGCCCTGTGGCTTATAGAGTTTCACTTCCAGCTCATCTATCCAGTGTTCATAACGTGTTTCACGTCTCTCAGCTTCGGAAGTGTCTTCAAGAATCGGATTCTGTTATCGATTCTCCTGATTTGCAAGGGCTTGAGATCTCACCAGACTTATCTATTGTACAGCAGCCTATTCGCGTACTTGCCTCGGAGGTGAGACACCTTCGAAACAAGGATGTGCCGCTCATTAAAGTTCAATGGTCCGCTAATCCCAATGATTGTACTTGGGAAAACAGAGAGTTTATCGAACGATCCTATCCAGGTTTTCTATCTTTGCTTAGCAATGGTGAGAATATCTTTTTATCTCAAGCTTATTTTCTTTCCTTTTTGGGTAATGTAAGTATGTAGTTGTTACAAATTCTTCTCTAGGAATTGCGCGGACGCAATTTTATTAAAAAGGGGAGATCTATAACAACCCGCATATTTTACGATTGTATATTTAAATGTTCTATTTAAATATAGCGTCGTTAGTCGGATTTAAGTCCAAAATGTCACTTTTTGCAAACGGTCGAATTAGGACTCGGGACCACTTCCATTGAGTCCAAAATGGCGTTTGCAATCTTTTTGAGTATAAGCATCGATATGTTTAGAGTGAGTAGAATTTTGCTATTTTCTATTTGGGCTTTTGGGTTTGGGTTTCAGCCCACTAACCCAACTTAATACCCTAACTCATTAACTCTTCATCCATTCACTCATTTCATTTCCTAACACTCTAGCTCAACTGAAAATGGGGGAAGAGAATGGGAAATAGAAATTCCAAGCCCTAGTTTCCTTTGCAAACTCAAATTCTTGCTCCAAAATCAAAGAGAAGCTTAAGTAAGCCTTCTTTTCACCTTCTCCATCTCAATCTCCCTCCAATTTCAGAAATTTCCTATAACCTAATTTAGGAAATACTTCTTTTGATCTTAGATTGGAGCTTGTAGAGTAGAAGTGAAGGGTGGTTGATCTTTTCTTTGTGTTTGAGCTTCTCATCATTGTTTTTGAGTTAATAGGTGAGTTTTTGAACTCACATCTAAGCCTATAGCTTTTGTTGTGGTTGGGTAAGAATTCCTAACATCTATTCATGTTCATTTGTTTTTGATTTGGATTGATTTGGTGAATTTTCCAATTTTTTGTTTTTGAAGTCCAATTTTGTGAAAATCCAATCTTTGATGTTTGAACACGTTAGTGGGGTGTTTCGGAGGGCTGTACAAGGCTGGGTTGTCGCTTGGCGTAAATCCTTAGTCATTGTTGCTCGCTCGTTCGCTCCCATTCTGTGTTATTGATTTTGCCCCACAAGGGGGCTAGGCTGAATCTGCTCTGGAAGCAGGTTCAGTCGACTGAACCAGTAGGTCATTCGACTGAACCAGGGGTAGAAAACATTCTATCCTTGTATCAGTCGACTGACCACCTGGGTCAGTCGACTGACCTGGAAACCGAAAGTTTCCATGCATTGGGCCAGTTGACTGACCTCCTGGTTCAGTTGACTGACCTCCTGGTTCAGTCGACTGACCTGCTTGTCTCAGCCCAATTTGTTTATTTTGCTTGGGTTTCCAATTTTAATCGATTCATGTCGATCCAATCAGTTGTTATCGCATTTTTTACTTTGATAATTCCTTTTTAGATTTCGTACACGGGTTTTTATAAAGTGATCTTTTTAAATTGTATTAAAAGCTCGTTTCTCTAACTTATAATTTCTGTATAAAACACACACAATTTTGCACTTCGAGCGAAGAGGGAGGAGAATTAAATGATTAAATAAAATGCGTGCTATGAACACGTGGGTTTATCTTTTCAGTTAATTCCTAATCTATTCGTTTGACCATTTTGACCTTTGGGTCTGGTTTACCGATGAGATGAGGTGAACTTTGTACTGCTTTGAGTGTGAAATTGACTAACGGTTAGTAAACCGTTTAGTGCGATCGTGTGGTATGTGACTCATGTTAACATTTTTCGGGTTCTTTTCTGAGAGTTGTGACACATTCTGCCAGTTAGTGGTGTCCAGTACTGGGCTTCCGGACCTTCGCCACTACAGTTTGTTGCCTTCGGGGTTTGTTGCCTTCGGGCTTGAGCCTTCGGGGATTGTTGCCTTCGGGGTTTGTTGCCTTCGGGTTTGAGCCGTCGGGGTTTGTTGCCTTTGGGTATGTTCCCTTTGCGCTTGTACCCTCGGGTTTGTGCCTTCGGGTTTGTTGCCCTATACTATCGCTTTTGGAGTTGGTCATTCGTCACCGCTCGAGAGATATTTGGGTTTGTTGCCTTCAGGCTTGTGGATCCTTGTTATACAGTACTAAGCTCGAGCATCTTTTGTTTCTTTGACAATTATATTTCCCTAGTGTATCGCCCTTCGGTGTAGGTCCTCTGAACCACACGATATATAGCGATTACCTTGTGGAAACTTGTGTTACCTTTATTGGTATTTGTTATTTGCCTTTTTAGCTTGTTTTGGGATATTCATATCCTTTGTTTATTTGAGTTGCCGATGATATGAGGCTTGTTATGATTCAACTTTTATTAGATGATTTGGTTATCTCTTTTGGAGACATTGGGGCATCACAACTTCCATGATGATATCCGAATGGAATGATCTTGAGACTTTGTCCACTTGTGAGATTCGAGATCGTGAATCCAATTCATGTTCATCTCTTGTTTTATGTAGCCTTGAGGCTCATCCTTCTCTTTTAGACCGCATCCTTGAAGCTCAAAAGCAAGATCTCGAATTGGCTCTTCTTAGCCAAAGTTGTAAGTTTAAAAATAAGGTTGATGGTTTGAAAGACTTTGATATTGATGCTCGCAGAGGCATTCGAAAATTTGGTAGACTTATTGTGCCAAATATTAGTGATCTTCGTAAAGACATATTAGAAGATTCTCATCGTTCTAAATTTACCATTCATCCCGGTAGTAGTAAAATGTATGCAGATATGAAATGACTTTATTATTCGGATGGAATGAAATCTGATATTGCTAACTTCATTAAGCATTGCATGACTTGCCAACTCGTTAAGGCCGAGCATCAAAGGCCCGGTGGATTATTGCAACCTTTAGACATTCCAATTTGGAAGTGGGATTTGGTCTCCATGGACTTTATTGACGGTCTTCCCCGTTCTCGTTCATTTCATGACAGTCTATGGGTGATTGTAGATAGACTTACAAAATCCACCCATTTTATTCCCGTTCGGTCCAACCGAACCGCACCTCTTTTGGTCAAACTCTATGTTAAAGAAATTGTTAAATTGCATGGAGTTCCTACTTCTATTATTAGCGATCATGATCCATTATTTACTAGTGGATTTTGGAAGGGTCTTCAAAAATCTTTGGGAACGAAGCTTAATTTTAGCACCGCTTATCATCCTCAATCCGATGGACAAACCGAGCGTGTGAATCAAACTCTTGAAGGTCTCCTTCGTGCATGTGTTCTTGATTTTGGTGGAAGTTGGGAAGATCATATTTCCCTTGTCGAGTTTTCTTATAATAATTGATTCCAATCTAGTATAGGTATGGCACCTTTCGAGGCACTCTACAGAAGGCCATGCCGATCTCCTTCGTGTTGGCTTGAAGCCGGTGAGAAGCTAGTTTTAGGTCCAGATTTTATTCGGGACTCCATAGAAAAGATTGACCTTATTCGCCATAGGATGAAAGAAGCTCAAAGTAGACAAAAATCCTATGTCGATAACCAAAGAAGGAATTTGGAATTTTTTGTGGGAGATTTGGTATTCATTCGTGTTTCACCTATGAAGGGTGTTGTGTGTTTCAGTCGATCGAGAAAGTTAGCACCTCGATATATTGGCCCATTTCCCATCACCAAACACATTGGTTACATGCCTTATCGTCTTTCATTACCGGCTCAATTTTCAGCTATTCATGACGTATTCCACGTTTCTCAACTACGAAAATGTCTTAGAGATTCCGATTCTATTCTTGAGCCCGGTGTTATTGAAGAAATTGAAGTTTCACCTAATTTGACTTATGAGCAACATCCTATTCGTATCATTGCTACGAAGGTTAAACGCCTTCGTAATAAAGATGTTCCGCTTGTGAAAGTTCAATGGTCCGCAAATCCTAAAAATTATTCTTGGGAATCCAGAGAAATCATCGAGCGAGCACATCCGGACTTACTCCCTCGTGCTCTTAAAGGTGAACTTCTCACTTCAAAATTTTCTTTTGTGTTATTGTACCTTAGTGTGGTTGTTACTCTTTATTTCCTTCTTAAAATATTGCAAGGATGCAATTTCTTTAAGGAGGGGAGTCAGTAACAACCGCATTTTTTACCATTATATATTTAAATGTTTTATTTAAATATAGCATCGTTAGTTGAATTAAAGTCCGAAATGTGACTTTTTATAAACAGTCAAATCCGGACTCGAGACCACTTCATTGAGTTCAAAACGATGTTTACAACTTTTTTGAGTATAAACATTGATATGTTTGGAGTTGATTAGGATTTTGGTATTTTGTTTAGGCTTTGGTTTGTGTTCCATCCCACTAACCCAATAAAAAAACCCAAACACTTCTACCTAATAGCTCCCACTCCACTCCTCTTCATTCATTCATTCCATTATTCCTAACACTCAAGCCCTAAGGGAAAAATGGGGAAAAAGAGGGGAAATCAAAATTCCTTAGCCCTAGATTCTTAGGAAATTCAAGTTCAAGTTCTAAAATCAAAGAGAAGCTTAGGTAAGCATGCTCTTCATCTTCTCCATCTCAATCCCTCTCCAATTTTCATACTTTCCTATAACCTAACTTAGGAAATATTTGCATATGATCAAAGATTGGAGCTTGTAGAGTTGTGATTGAAGCGGAGTTGATCTTTCCTTGTTTTAGAGCTTCTCATTCCTTGTTTTTGAATTTAAATGTGAGTTCTTGAACTCGCATCTATGTCTATAGCTTTCATTGTTGTTAGGTATGAATTCCTAACATCTAATTCATGTTCAATTGCTTTTGAATTGAAGTGGTTTGGTGAATTTTCCAATTTTGGTATTTTGAAGTCAAAATATATGAAAATCCTACTATGGATGTTTGGACATGTTGTTTGGAGTGTATCGAAGAGCCTATAGGGCTGGATTGTCGCTTGACATAAATCCTAGCCACCGTCGCTCATTCGATCGCTTGGGAGTTGATTTGGCCATAATGGCTTAGGCAAATTTTGCCCCGAGCTTCAGCTCAGACGTCTGAAGCAAAGGAATAAAGAATTATAGACTTACAGCTCAGACGTCTGAGGTTATTCCCAGACGTCTGGACGATCTGGAAGAAAATTTCCAGACTCTCAGCTCAGACGTCTGGAGAAACCACCAGACGTCTGACGCTGTTAAATTCAGCCAAATTGCCTATTTTTGAGTGGATTTCCGTTTTATCAGTTTTTGTTGATCCGGTTAGTTCTTGTCATTTATTATCGACTTTGATGACTTCTTTTCTGGATTTTTGGGAATATCCATTTGATGGATTTGATATCGATTTTCATGGTTTTGATTCATGTCGTCGAATGTGATTTTTTGGTGATAGATTGTTTTTACAATCGTTTCTGTGATTTATCACTTAAAAATACAAAGGTTTCTATACTATTAGTAAATACTCAAACTCTTTCACAAAAATGATTTCAACATTACTGTTAATACAAAGCTCATTTTTATAACAGTTTTCCAATCTATTAGTATATACAAACATTTACCTCATTCGTACGAGATATCGAATTAAACGACTTAGCAAAACAGGTGGTATGAAACGCTTGCGTTTACTTCGTCGGTTAATTCTTAGACTTGTTCGATTGAAATCTTGTGACAATTTCCGAGTGGAAATCTACAATTTGTTCGTAAATATTTAAGTTAAGCCAGTGGTTATGGGACATGAAGCTAAACTCATCTATTTACTAGCTTGATGTAATTTACACTTATTGATCAATGATGATCATTTGGTGGTTTAGACTAGCGATATGCGATGTCTCTTTGTCCACGTGTGGGACTATACCCCGTTCTGTTGAGCTTCGTCTCATTTTTTATAGGTTAGCAACCTATCGGTTTTATGGACTTTGGTTCATCAGGTGTATCGTTGTACTGCGTCGTTGTTCTGGCTTATTTGAGTTTTAGGTTCATCGGGCGTATCGTTGTACTACGTCATTGTTTCGGCTTATTTGACTTTCAGGTTCATCGGGCGTATCGTTGTACTACACCGTTGTTCCGGCTTATTTGAGTTTCAAGTTCATCGGGCGTATCGTTGTACTACGTCGTTGTTCCGGCTTATTTGAGTTTCAGGTTCCTCGGGCGTATCGTTGTACTATGTCGTTGCACCGGCTCTATGGGTTAGCGACCCATGGGATAGCGTCTCGTTTGTGATATACGTGTTGGTGAGTTTTCATGCTCCCGTTTGTGATAGGCCTCTTCCCCCCTTTTTGTGATTTCTGGATTTCTAATTGATGATTTCTGGAATTTGTGTTTCACCAATATTTGTGATTTGCATGGATAAGCTTTATCAATATTTGTGACTTGGTGAATAAAATAAAGAATATGACATTCTTTTTGGTGTTTGAGAAAATTTGAGGTATTGTATGATTTTTGCTATATCATAAATATTTGTCATATTTCTTATCCTATCTCATCTTACATGATAATTATAGCTAGACTGATCCGTTTATTATTTTTCTTCTTAAATAATACTCGGGTCAGACCGAGGTGTTTCAGGTGCTTCCTCTTGACTTCTTAGCAGGGATTAGCTTCTGACTTTTGACTAACTACTTTAGATTAGTAGTTTTTATACATTCGAGATAGAGACTCCTTGATGTATACATATTCTTTTGTCTAGCACTTGTACCTATTCTTTTGTGATGTAGTGGATCTTGTATGACCACTACTTTGATGTTCACTTCTATGTTTTATATTCATATCTGTTTCCGCCTTAGTGATATGGATATCTATGACTGATTTTGTGTTACGCTTATTTTATATTTGTTTCTGAAGGCCACATAGCCACTGTATAGTAGCTTTGAGTTTGTATTTGATATGTCAGATTTCCTCTTGAAATGAAATGCATGACATACTATCTGACATATCGGTACTCGCATAAAGCAATTACACAGATGGTCGCTCCTCAACAATCTTATTCTTCGTACTAATTGACGGCATTACCCAGTAATGTCCTTAGTTAGTGTGAGTATAGAGGTGGGGCGTCACAGCTTGGTATCAGAGCCAAACTTCGGAACAATATTGAATATTATGACAGGAATCATTGTCCTAAGTCTCTCTTAGGAATCGTGCCTTAGGATTTAATTCGAGTCTTAGTACTCGTTCTATCCTATTTTCTTTTATGATGCTTTGTTTTACCAATCAAGCTTATTTGAATTCATTCTGAGAATAACCTTTTTCCTCTTCATTCTTTCTTTCTTTCTTAAAGAAGAAGAGATGGTTAGACCTGGCAGTCCTAGCGCTGATCAATCCAGTGGTCCTCCTCAGGATGGCGTATTCATGTCTGCCCAACAACTTTTGGATCTTGTAAAGAATCAAAGGTTTATCTGTGCTTTGAATAAGAACCCCAAAAAGGTTTTACCTCTGAAATTAGAAGTGCCTTTCGACCAGCTTGTAGATATCACTCTTCGACTTGAAGAGGCCGATAAAGGAAGTGATAGTGATGTTGGAGGTGCCAAGAAGAGCCTCAATAACAACAAGAAGAGGCATATTAAGTTCAAAAGCCCTAATCCCAACAAGAAAGGGAAGAAAGCAACTTCGGTAGCAAAGACTCCAATCCCTAATCGTGGAGAATGCTACAATTGTGGTTCTAAGGACCACTATGTAAATAGGTGTTCAAGGCCTATTTCTTGTCGCTATTGCAAAAGTTTGGGTCATCTTATATCTTCATGTCCCAAACTTCAAATCAAGAAAGATGGAAAGCTAAATGTTGTGCAAGCCCCTAGTAACACTTCTCTTGGTCAAGGTATTTCTCATTCTGTCCTTGATGGAATTATTATGTTTCGTGATCATACTATTTGAGTTCCTTTTGATACGGGTGCATCTCACTCTTCTATATCAAAGGAACTTGTTGATAGTTTCTCTTTAAATATTATGGGCTTGATGACTTCACTGAGAATTGCGAATCCGGTTGGTGGATCCGTAACACTCAGTTTACTTTGTAAAAATGTCGAGATTATTTTATGTGATTATGCTTTTCGAGCCAATTTGCATGTTATGCGCTACTTAGGTTTCGGAATGATTTTTGGAATGGATTGGCTTAATCGTTATGAAGCTCATATCCTATATCCCGATAGGACTATCCATCTTCGACATCCTCAATCTGTTAAGAAGATTTCTATTGTTCTTAATGATTTCGATTTCAATTTGGTGGCATCATTTTATTCTTTAAACCCACATGATGAGGAAGATGTTATTTCCCTCATTCAAGTAGTTCATGAATTTCCCGATATCTTTGAGCCTGTCTTAGGATTACCACCTAAGCGATCTATTGAGTGGTGCAAAGGTCTTTTCAGCTCGACCTTGCCACCGGTTTTCATCAGCTACGAGTTGCGGAGGATAGCTTTCTACTTACCGCATTCTGCACTTTTTATGATTCTTATGAGCGGCTCGTTATGTCATTCGGTTTGACAAACCTTTCAGCTTATTTCATCCATCTTATGAATCGAGTATTCTACGAATATTTTGATGAGTCCATCCTTGTATTAATTGATTATGGGTGAAAACAGCAATTTAAAATTGCAAATCTTTCTAATAAGATATATTTATAAGTATAATTGGACTCTGTTATTAAGACAAGCAAAGAATATTTGTAAATTTTATAAGTGATATGTTTATCATATAGAAGATGATTTTGTGTTATATTGCCCATTGAGTGCTTTGAGAATTCTGTTCGATGCGCCTGATCAACGTTACCGATAGGAGTCTCCTAAACGCTATGATGAGACAGTCAGACACAGTAAATTAATTTGTAATAAGTAAATTTTTCTAAAAAGATGATTACATAAAGTTAATCAAAAATTTGAATGTCTTAGCTTTTCGGGAAAGAGGACCATGAAATAAATGATTTAGCATAGAAGCTGCTTTTCAAAAATTAAAAGAACTCCTTTCTGATACTCCTATTCTTGTCTTAGCTTTTCGGTAGCAAAGACTCCAATCTCTAATTGTGGAGAATGCTGCAATTGTGGTTCTAAGGACCACTATGTAAATAGGTGTTCAAGGCCTATTTCTTGTCGCTATTGCAAAAGTTCGGGTCATCTTATATCTTCATGTCTCAAACTTCAAAGCAAGAAAGAGGGAAAGATGAATGTTGTGCAAGCCCCTAGTAACACTTCTCTTGGTCTTGGTATTTCTCATTCTGGCCTTGATGGAATTATTATGTTTCGTGATCATCCTATTCGAGTTCTTTTTGATACGGGTGCATCTCACTCTTTTATATCAAAGGAACTTGTTGATACTTTTTCTTTAAATATTATGGGCTTAATGACTTCACTGAGAATTGCCACACAGCCACTGTGTAGTAGCTTTGAGTTCGTATTTGATATGTTAGATTTCCTCTTGAAATGAAATGCATGACATACTATCTAACATATTGGTACTCGCACAAAGCAATTACACAGATGGTCGCTCCTCAACAGCCTTATTCTTCGTACTAATTGACGGCATTACCCATTAGTGTCCTTGGTTAGTGTGAATATAGAGGTGGGGCATCACAATTACTTATCAAGAAGGTAGAGCCACAATCTCTCATTGATAATCTTCATAATCAATAACTAAACTACTCCCTCCACCGTGCCATCCTGTGGCACCTAGCACTTTAGCAAGCGAATCAAGTTCGAGCAATGCTAAACTTCCCAACTGGAAATGTTTCTGCAAACATATCCGTCGCATTATGCTTTATGTCCACTTCCCGAAGATAAACAAGTTTATCTTCATCCATAGCTGCCAAGAAAGACTCCCTTACCTCTATGTGCTTAGTCCGAGAGCTAAATGCCAAATTCTCCGCCAAGTGTATCACACTATGGCTATCACATTGAACATCGATACTATAATGTTCAAACCCCAATTCACACAACAATCACTTTAAGTATAGTGATTCCTCTGTCGCGTCCACCACGGCTATCAACTCCACCTCCATAGTGGATAAAGCAACTACGGTTTGCAATTTAGATCTCCAACTTATGGTCGTACCACTAAGAGTGAAGACATACCTGGAAGTTGATTTCCTCTAATCCCTATTACTGGCGTAGTCTGAATTGCAATAACCAATCAACTTGCAATTCATTCCATCACTACCACCGAAAACAAGACCATAGGATGAAGTACCTCTAAGGTATCTAATATGAACTTCACGGCTTCCCAATGTAATTTTCCCGGATTATTCATAAACCGACTATCCCGACGGCATTTGCAATATCAGGCCTTGTACACACCATGGCATACATTAAACTTCCCACTGCACTTGCATATGACACTCTTGCCATATAAGCCTTGTCTTTCTCCAAGATAGTGATCCCTTAATCGAAAGCTTCATATGCAAAGGTAAAGGTGTATGTGACGCCTTTGCATTCTCAAGGCTAAACCAACAAAGCACTTTCTTTATATACTCATTTTGAATCATATTCAACTCAAAACACTTTCGATTCCTTTCTATTTCCATGTCCAAAATTTTCTTTGCCTCTCCAAGATCTTTCATGTCAAATCCCGATTTTAATAACTTTTAACTTGTTGATTTCATTTTTATCTTTAAAAGCAATGAACACATCATCCACATACAAAAGTAAATACAATTAACAATTATTTTTTAACCTCCTGAAACATATATAATCATCTTTGATGCTTCTATCAAAACCATTTTCAAGCATAAAATGATCAAAATCTCTTATACCATTGTTTAGGTGATTGCTTTAAACTATATAGTGATTTTTTCAACTTGCAAGCTAAATCATCCAAATCACCATGTAAGAAGGCGATTTCATATCAAGTTGCTCCAACTTCAAATCATGAATAGCAACTATAGCAAGTAATACCCGGATTGAAGTATGTTGCACAACCGGTGCAAAAATCTCATCATACTCCTTTCCCTTTTTTGTGCAAACCCCATAGCCACTAACCTAGCTTTGTATCTCCCGTCTCCCTTCACCTTGTATATCCATTTGCATCTAATAGCACAGTTTTCATTAGGAAACCAAATCCCATGTTTGATTCTTCAATAAAGATTGCATCTCTTCCTCTATGGAACAAATACATTTTGAGCTATCACTCGAATCCATGACATCACTCATTTTGGACTACATGAAGAGCATAGTCCAAATTATCACAAAAGCTAAGATAGTATAAATCACTATATCTTTTGGGTAGTCTTATAACATGACGACCAACCTAAATTGCATTACTATCACCCAAACTCCTTTCGGCTCCAGCTTAAACCGAATCATCTCTAAAGTCGTGCCCATCACCAACATTACTAGAGGAAACATGTGGACTATGTGATGTGACTTCAACTGCTTCCTTCTCACAAGCATCTCCAACAACTCTACTCCTTGGATGAAAAGTGGGGAAAACTTCCTTCTCATTTGATACATCAAGACCCAAATCTGGAACATCCAATGAGCTCTCATTCTCCTTGAACAAGGCCTACTCATCGAAATTAATATAATGAGAATTCACAACTTTCATTGTCTTCGAATTCCAAATCTGATAGCCTTTGACACCATATGTGTAACCAAGCAAGACCCCTTTGAAAGCTCTAGGCTCAATCTTATAATTTCCCGGATCATGTAGGTAAACCGGACTACCAAACACACAAAGATAGCTCAAGTCAATGCTCTTCCCCTTCCACACTTCTTTCGGAATTTTTTTATCAATAGCCAAGCATGGAATTTGATTAATAATATGCACCGCGGTTGACAAAGTTTCGGCCCAAAATCCCTTCGACAAACTCGATGTCAATCTTAAGCATCGAGCTTTCTTAGGTAAAGTACAGTTCATTCTCTTTGCAACACCATTTGATTGTGGATCTCCCGGTGTAGTAAAATGACTTTGAATACTATGGTGCTTGAAAAAATCCATAAACTCTCCAGAAACATACTCTCCTCCACTGTCGGACCTCAACACCTTCAAAGACTTACCACTCTCATTCTCAACAAGAGCCTTCCAAACTTTGAATTTCGCAAATGCCTATGACTTGGCCTTCATTACATACACCCATACTTTTCGAGAAAATTCATCAATATAATAAGGAGATCCACCCAAAGAAGCTACTAGTGATAGCCCCCAAACATCCATGTAAACATACTCAAGAACATCTCTAGAATCACTCTTTCATTCACCGAATGATACTTTTTGCTTCCCCACGACACATTCCTTGCAAAACTCAAGTTTGTTAAAACTCTCTTCATCGATCATTTTTCCCTTCCGAAGAATATCCAAATTCCTCTTCGAGACATGAATGAACCTCAAATGCCACAACCTTGTTGCATCTAAGGCATTAGAAATATCAACACTCACACAAGTTTCACCTTCAATAGTAACACCTTGAAGCAAATAAAATCCATGAGCTCTAATACCTTTCATCACCACAAGTGCACCCTTTGTAACCCACAAGCTATCACCCTTAATAGTGATTTTACATCCCAGAAGGTCCAATTGCCCCAAGGAAATAAGAGATTTTTGAAGACCCGGAACGCAGTGTACATTAGTAAGCGTATGAATTACACCATCAAACATACGAATTCGCATGGAACCAATGCACATTGATGTACAAATAACACCATTACCCACGACAATTGAATTTCCCTCTTTGTCGACGTAAGAGGAAAAACAATTCTTATTCGGTGTCATATGATAAGACGCACCCAAATCTAGCACCCATTCGCCACCCGAAACATCCGATGCCACCACCGTCAATACATTTTCATTTACCTCACCAACATCACTCTTACCACCACTGATGAAGATTCTACATCCTTCTCTTCTTATCCTTGTCCGGACACTCATTCTTTCAATGATCGGGCTTCTAATAAATATAACACTTGTTATTTCTTTCCCTCGACTTTCCTCTCCAACCGGGCTTCGTTGATGTAGAACACCCATGATTCCCCTTCTTCTCATTTCTCTCCTTCTCCACAAACAAACCATGACAATTGCTAGCACCACTATTACTATCACTCAACTTCTTCATTTGATCCCACAACTCCTCACTAAGAAGACCGCTTTAACATCACTAAGAGTCAAAGTATCATGGCTATAGATCAAGTTATTTGAGAAACTCGTGCCTTCATCTTCATTAGCAAACCATCAAAGGTATTCAACTGCACCTTTAGCGAAGTACCCTCCTTCATCTTATAGGTGAAGAATGTTCGCAACATAATGATTAATTAGTGATTTCTTCATATATAACCCCTCCAACTTATCCCAAATACCCTTAGTTGTAATCCCACCACTAATTTCGGAGATTACATTCTCCCACCACTAATTTCAGAGATTACATTCTCACCCATAGCAAGTTGGAGTGTAGTGAATGCCCACTTTTCCATTTTCTCTCTCTCAACAATCGAAATGTTCATCAGTAACAAATGTGTGTCAAACACAACCTAATGCACACGATTCCGCCTAAGAATAGCTTTCATCTTTCATTGCCATTCTTCAAAATCGTTATCACCATTCCACTTGTCCATAATCAGTTGAGAACCCGAGATTGCATACGATCCACGTACATATAGTGCTACATTATTTGGACCAACCATTGAGGGGCTTCCTGAGATATTATCTGATTCTAGCATTTCCACAAACACCTTAGAAACACGAAAGCTTTGATATCAAATGTTATGAAATCTGAACTTGAATCGCTCTAATCCAAATCTCAAAAATGTCACGGAAACAAGATTGTTGCAAGATGTGCAAAAACAACCAATAAATATCTCAATACCAAAACTCAGTATCCAATTCAAATAAACCAATATCAATCACAAGCAGACAAAATAAGTAATAACAAATGTAAATTGCACATAAGATTTACAATGGTTCCACTAATGTTGTGTTAGCGTACATCCACTTTGGAGAGAGGCTTTTTATTACTATAATGAAAGAGTACAAGAGATTGAATATAATAATCACTTAATATTCTAGAGAATTTGATTTTGTGGAGATTAGGAATTGAAGAAATTAGTTAGAGGAAACTCTTTTTTGATTTAAATCAACTTCTTTTTTAAGATTTATAAAATAGCTTATATATGAAAAATTCTCATTTTGGCAATTTCCAAAATTGCCCCTTGAAGCCTTCACAATCATCATACAGCAACCCAGGCTTAAAATAGCCACCACTAGTACAAAACAGATCAGTTGCTTCGCCTCATTTGTGTCGGTTGTCCATAAAACCGACACAAATAGTGTAATTTGTGTCGGTTGTTTATTAACAACCGAAACTATTGACTTATGGGGTAAGAAGAAAATGTTAAAAATGTAATTTGCATCTGTTGTTCTTAAGAAACCGACACAATTGAAGGGAAGCAATAGATTTACTCGTGTCGGTTGTTTGAACAACCGACACAATTAAATACAATAGCATCGGTTGTCAAAAAACCGACACCATAGGCACACCACTTTCCCCCAGATCCATTTCAGCCGCCCCCATCTTTTCCCGCGAACCCTAAATTTTAGAGGGAAAATACTTCTCTTCGCGTCCATCGTTGCTGTCTTCATCCGATCATTAGTTCCCACAGTGTCCCAAATTTTAATTACCTAGCCCTAGTTCCCAATACTAAATTCCAATATTCCTTCGCTCCATTCGCTCTTCAATTTCTCCACCCTAACTCGAATACTTCCATGATTGTTCAACGCAATTAGCCGATAGCCTAATTCCTATTCAATGTCGTCAAAAATTCAATCGACCTACTACGGATAACCAGTTGTCGGAAGAGGGAACAAAAATCAAAAGAGGTACGCTGCTGCTTCTTTTCATTCCTCTTTTTTTTCCATTTTGATTGCTGTACTGAGATAGCAATGCTGAACTGAATCACTTTTGGTTTTGTTTATCAAGTTTTCCTACAATAACAAAGTTAAGAATAGGAGTTACTCTATTAGTTTGGAAGCTGAAGGATTGACTGATTTTGAGAATGTTTCGGCTGTGTTTAGGTCTGCAGATGCATTGGGTGTGCAGTCTGTTCATGTCATTACTCTGTTTGTTTGGTTAGACATTGAGATAGGAAAGAGAGAATTAAAAGGGCAGTTGAGAACAAGAGTTACTCTTTTTGTTTGGTTGTTGAAGGATTGACTAATTTTGGGAATGTTTAGGCTGCGTTTAGGTCTGCAGATGCATTGGGTGTGCAGTCTGTTCTTCTGCTCATGTCATTTCTACATATGGTTAGAAAAGGCATTGCTAACTTCTGAGGTGAGCTGATGTGTTTTTGGTTTCTTTTCTGTCTTCGTATTAGTGTAATTTTAGGGGATATAGTAGGGTAGATTATGAAAATAAATCTACATTTTAATAGTTTCTACTGAATTTTTTTCTCTTGCTTCGAAAGTATTAAATGAATTAAAAGTTGGAGCTGAGCATAATTAGATACTATGTTGTCTTTTAGAACAATTGATATGCTGAGATTCTCATTGCACTCTTGAAAATGAACCTAGGACATTCTTAAATATCTGTTGTGGCAGCTATTTGGTTCTCAGAGAGATTGTAGCTTATTGTGTTAGTGCATTTGTATCATATAAACTTCTGAACCTTAGTAGACGGAACCAAAAGAGTTTACCAACAGCAACGCGGTTAAGAAACCAAAGTGTCCACTCTGGCGCATCAGATCCCCATTCCTATAAATATTCACAGACTAATCCCCTCTGTTGCTTCGTATTCTTCCTCTGTAACTCTTCGTTTAATTATTATTTTTCACTTATATATTTTGTTCTTTAACCATGGCTGAAGAAGGAACTGCCAACTGCATTGATATTATTCTGGCTATCCTCTTGCCTCCTCTTGGCATTTTTCTCAAGTTTGGCTGCGGGGTATATGCCGTATAGTCTGATTTGTAATCTTCAAGGGATAATCGGAATCTGCGGCAATGGGAAATAGTAATATATGTGAAATTGAAGAGATAAAATTGTTTAGCTCGAAATAATGTCGATAATGAACTTTAATTTACAAATCTCAAAGTAAGACCGGTGATGAAAAATATATTGGGTAGCGAAAATAATGTTCTGGTAGCTGTAATAGATGTCAACTAAGTCAAACAGCGAAGGGACTCAGAAACACAAACTCTGAATGACATTGTTTATTCATTTGATTACAACACTCATTTGTCACTTACTTATATAACACATAAGGAATACAATCAATTAGTACCATATTTTAACAAATTCTAAGTTCAACAAAAATGAAATAAATAAAACTGGTAATTATAACCAATCAAACTAAAGACTTCATGATTCACTTATCCCCATCTAAGACAACACAACACAATCTACAAACCTATGAATTTCATAATGAAAATTGACAATTTACAGTTTAGGTGAATAAGCAAGTCAGATTTTAGACAATACGTACTTAAATAATTGGCTGAGCAAATCTTGTGCACAATGTGTTGATTGAGTAGTCAAATTGAAAATAGCTGTAATCACAAGTACCTCTCTTTTTATCAAAAATATAGCCGTATTATTAAGTGATCTCTGGGAAATCTCAGGGTAATATATCGTAGGTTGATCTGTATTATTAAGTGATCAAACAACATAAGCTAATAAATTCAGCAAGGGGAACCAAAGCATAGCTGTGAAACATGAAATAAATTTACACAGAGGTCAAATGAGTATTATTAAGTGAACTTGCTAAAAATATCAAATGTTTCTTCCCTTTCTCTTGTTCGATTATACAATTTCAAGTAAATTTATTTTTTGAATTTATAAATTACATTTCTTTCTCTGCTTTAATTATGTATTTTCCAAATATTTTCCTACCTATGTATGTTTCGAATTGGTAAACTTTAACTGTCTAAATTCGGGTTCGGTAAAAGCATCTTTCATATTGGAACACTGAATAGGTTATACATCTTTTCAAATTCTGCAGCTATTTCCTCCTTCCTCAGGGTATTGGAGGCATGGACGGTGCAATGGCGTCGGGGTTGAACTAATGTAGTGGAATCTGAAAATGTTTGCGGTGACTGGGGTTTCGTGGATCGCGATTAAAGGGTCCGATTCGGAATTAAGAGGTTTCCGGCCTGAGAAACGAGCGGCGGTCTGCTGTGACGGAGGCGATGGGGATTTGTGAAGCAAGGTAATTTAGTCTTGTACATTTAACGTAAATATGATTACTGAACACCAATCCACCAGAATGCAATCAAAATCTGTGTATATAAATGTTTTAAAATACATCTTTTCCACCACCAGGTCTGTTTTTCACATATTTTTGATTCTGCTTTCCACTTTATCAGCCTGCCCTCTTGAACCCTATCCTCCATTTCTATCCCTACACGTGTTTAGTTTACCAGTGCATATATATAATAGAGCTCGTGTGCATATCAGTATATATAATAGATGTATGTACGTGGTGGCTATATGCATGTGTATAAATGGGCCTGCATATCTTTATATTATGCTCTGTCAATGTTCATATTTCAAGTGATAGATTTTGCATTGTTCTGTGTTTTAATGTCTTGATCCTGTTAGCACTTGGTAACCGCCATAACAACAATCTGACTCAAGGACAATAACATGAAAGCACCAAGCCCATATGTACTTGCAACATCCCTTTCATAAACACAGTATGTGTAGTGTTTCTCCCTAACCAGCACCACTTTCGCCTAACACCATAGATACCACCCCACAAGTAGACAAAATTAAAAATGCATAATATGTGAGATCTGGCTTTAAAATGAAAATCATTCAAATACCTTGCTTCTGTGCAGCTCTGCAGCAATTGCAAGACCGAGTGCGATCAAATCAAAGATAAATATAGTGCTGATTACTAGCTTTGATGCCATTTACTTTGAACAAGGTTTGGTATTATATTTTTTAATTTTCAGCTAAACTATTTTGATTTTTCACAGAATTCTAAAGTAGATATGAGAAGAAAAGGTGATTGTATCAGCTCTTTATCTTTCTTAAGTAATATAATAAATGAGTGTATATATTATAATAAATGAATGGATATGTAATAAATATTCTTTGGATTTAGTGGATGAATTTGTTTACCTAGTGGATGAATGGGGTTAAAATCATACATTGAATCAAGCAATTCCTTATTTATTAGATATATCTATCTTAAAAACACCTGATTTTGTTTCAATTATTACTCATGTGAAAAATAATTAGCTCTGAAAATGACAAATGCTTTTGAAAATATAAGGTAATCATCATCGTACTAACATATATCTTTTCTCAAAAAGGGGAAAAAAAGGAATAAGAAGAAATCTGTCATAATACAGTGCAACAGTTGTGCAATACAACAAAATTTGAATATTATACCATCTGCCAGCAAATACAAATTTTGATGCAGAGAGATAAAATGGGTAAGTCCACTTTGTTATGACACTGTCATATTCCTTTTAACTCTCTTCTTCTTTTTTGATGGACTTTATAGTTGGAAGCAATGCTGGCTACTTTTTCTCTGAAGAGAGTATTGCTTTTTTAGTTCCATATGGTAGCTCATTTGCAAAACACTGACATTTCAAATGAAATGTGCAGTAGTTGATTTCAAGTTCATTTGAATAATTTAAACATGTATTGGGTTAATTATTGTCTTTTGTATAACAATTCTCTTAATTGTAGGACTTTGTACGAGACGGTTCTTATAACCAACAAGAGATAGACGAGGTTCGAGAGAATTTAGCTAGTTATATCATGTATAATTGGATGTAGTTGTTTTTTGTTGTGTACGCTGATCTTTTGTAACTTTGTTCTGTAAACAAGAATTATGTTGATGGATAATATAATTATATTTTTTGTTCAATCAGTTCATAGTAACGTTCGTTTATAAAAAATTAAAATTCAATTTCATATTGTTTTTATAATTTTAAACGGTAATAATATATTTTTTTTGCTTCAGATATAACTTGTGTCGGTTGTTACTTCAAAGGGAACCGATACAACTGCATATCAATTGTGTCGGTTGAAAAAACAAACATAACCGACACAAATATCAATCATTTGTGTCGGTCGTCAATAAGGAACCGACACAAAAGAAGCAACAGTTGTGTCGGTTTTTCTTAAAGGACCGACACAATAAACCGCGGTTTGCTTCACTATACAAGCTTATTTGTGTCGGTCCTATTAGAAAGACCGACACAACTGTTCATAGTTTTGTGTCGGTTCTCTATTACCAACCGACACAAATAATTGATATTTGTGTCGGTTGTACAACCGACACAACAGAAAAATGTCTTTTGTGTCGTCTTCATTTGAGTCGGTTGTAAAACCGACACAACAGGGGTTACACAACCGACACAAATGACCAGTTTTGTACTAGTGTTCGCCGATATCAAGCTATTTCCATCCTCCTCAATTCTACCTATAGTGTTGTCAAAATTTAACACATATATGATTTAGCAAGTTAACTTTAAAAATGCAATTAAAAAATGAAACCAATAAAGGAAATTAGACCTTTCATAGTCAAACTGTAAATGCAATTTAAAAACAAGATGAATTATCAAAAAACCAGTCAAACCATAGAAACTCGTATAGCAAAAAATTCTCCATATGAGAAATTATGGCTTTAAAAAATATCTAAAAATGAGGGCTGTTAATTTTGGGGGGAAGAGAGAAAATAAATATTTTATTGAGATAAAATCTGAGATTTGGTAAAGGTTAAATCTGAGAAGTTAAGAAAGGACACAAAAAAGAAGAATCTAATAAAATATAACTTGATTAGCATTAATTCCGAAGAACGAAACGAAAGAGGTTGAAAAATCTAAGAGGTCCTAGCAGGCTTACAACTCAATAAAATCATAAGGATCTTATGCGGTGAGGTATGCTCTATTTTTGGGAACTCACTTCTGTTTCCCGACACTTGAGTGGTATATTTTATCTGTCGCTGGTTACTTAGTAAACTGGCTAAACTTGACACCTTTCATATTAAATAAATTCTTCGGTAGAGATAAACTTTGTATGAGTCACCTTAGTTGCAAAATTAAGGTGAAGTGATTGAGGTTTTACTATTTGAAATTGATTCATGAGTTTTCAAGTTAAGTGGGTTTGTCGATGAAGTGTGACTTGGATTTATGTCCAGGTAGGGTTCAGTTAACGCCTAGTAATGAGCAGATACCGAGTGGATGACTTATAGGCGTTTGTCTAGAGTCGTTCGTGTTATAATTGTTTTTATTTATGCCAATAAACCTTTGGTGATCGGAGTAATTCCATGTATCGAAAGGAACATTTCTAAAGATTGGTCCATTCACGTACCAGTTCTTAACCTATAATTCGAGTGTAGATTTTTTTGGTGATTTGCACCAGTTCATAAAGGGTTTTTCACTTGATTCTGATAGATGTGAACTTGAATCGGATTCTTGGGATGACTGAAAAATTTCCACAGCCGACCTTAGTCATGCAAGGAGATTTCTGTAGTCGAATCAAAGAATCGGATCAGAGCTCGCACGGATGGATTCAGGTGATCAACCCTAATTTAATAAAGAAATCTTGCGAGCAAACGAAGGTTTGGAATGGGTATCGTGTTTCTATTGTGTTGGATAGTTCAGGATAGGATTTCTCGACTAGTTTTGTAGTGATTCAGATAATCTTCTAAGTAACGAGATGATGCTTGCCTAGGCGAGCGTCGTAGTGCACTTACTATATTATCCTTATTAACATCGCACGATCGAGCGAACCCAAGCAATTGTTGATCTTCACTTTATGGTGATTTAATTAGTGTAATTTTCTCCTTTGGAAAATGAGTTTTGTTCGAGAAAAGAGGAAAGTTGAGACATTGATTGTTGGATTTATCCAAGAGTTTCGAGACTCGATGATCCTACGTATAGTAAAGGTTTTCCTTTTTATAACGAGAGGTGTAATAGTCCTTGGTGTATTATATTCACGAAAGAAGTTACACCACTTTGGCATTTATTCCTTTTGAATGTCGAATGGACTCATTGGGGTTTATGGTTCAACATGCGTGTTGGACTCTTAATGGTCACCGAGCATGTTGGTATAAACTCTTTTAAATGTTTCATTGATTGTATGATTGTTGTTTGCTATGCATTGATCATTGTTTCTTGCTTTTATTGTTTGTTGCTTGCTATTGCTTGTTGCTTGATTGGTTGCTTGCTTGCATGTTTAAAAATTTATATGCTAGTTGTTATTGCTTTTCATTGTTTGTTATTGGTTGATGGTTGGTTTTTGTTGCTTGTTGTTTGTTTGTTGTTTTCCATTGCTTGATCCTCGCTTATTACTTATTGTTGTGAACTGATATTGATCGATGGTTGCTAGTTTTGTCTGTTTGATTGCTTGTATGTTAATTATAATTTCATAATTTAAGTTTGTTCAAAGAGTGATAGCAATAGCTATCCAAAATAGATCACATGCCATCCATGGCCATTTGATGGGTCGAGATGAGATCTATACAAATCCATTACCCTTTTGATATGATTAGGAGTCGATGGTATATTTAGATACCGACTCATTTTTGTTTACTCTTTAATTAATAATCATGTATAATTGGGGTTGTATAAGTTACTACGCTTGATTGTACATGTGGTTGTATCATGTTATAGCAATAGAGATGCTAGTTGCACAATTTGTGATGACATGGTTATTATATATGCTTGTTATATTCGATGTGCTTCTTGTATAGTTTGTTGTTACAAATTTAATTAAAATACTTTTTGCATGGTTTGGTATGGCATATTTAATTGAGATAATTGCTATATATGTTTTAGCATGCTTAAAGTCATAGTATGATATTGCAAATGTGTTTAATCCTCTTTGTATAGTACAATTAGGTATTTGAGAGCTGATGTATAGCTATTTAAATGCTTATTTGATTTGATTGGTATTTAAATAGAGAGAAGCATTCTTAAGGGAGGTAAGAAATTTTGGTAATATGTGATGACGTAGGTCATCGCATATTTCCTAGTGTGTGGTGCAATCTAATTTGGGAGTTTCTGTGAAGATGACACCATAAGGAAAGGTACTATTGGAATCTTTCGAAACTAAGATTCGGGAAGTTTGGTCAGCCCTGTTACTTTCTCGTAATCATGGGAATTTTTGGAACGAAATCCTTTTAAGGAGGAGAGAATGTAACACCCCGCAATTTTAAATGATTAATTTAAATATTTAATTGGTAAGTAACGAAATGCCTCTTATACTCGATTTTTACAAACGAGTGAATTAGGACTCAATATACCCGTGGTTGATTTTACTATTCCGACACCAGTAAAATGAGTATAAACTCTACTATGTTTGAAGACGGTGCGAATTTGGAGTGAATAGTGATTTTGAGTGGATGAGATGAATTTGGGCTAAGCCTTTTACTTAGCCTATATGAGGCTAACCAGTTTCATAATTTCATTCCCATTTTCTCACTTGACGTTCATTTTCTTTTCCTCTTCTCTAATTTTCACTAATGGCCTCCTAATCATCTCTTAATCCTCCTTCTTTAATTAGAAAATCCAAACCAAAATAAAGTTCCTAAATTCATGAAAAAATAACCATAATTCTTCTCTACTCGTTTTCTACAAAACCCGTGAAGTATAAAGTGAAATTTGGAGGGAGATCTCAAATTTAAAGTAAGCTTGGAATTGGTTTTTTGTGATTTGAAGCTTGGTTTGGAGAAGAAGAGGTGAGTGGGATGATTCTCTTATTATTTACATGTTATACTTCATATATTTTTTAATTTCTATGAAGTGATATGGAATGATTTTGGGAATGTTAGTAATGTAATTAGGCTTATGTATATGACTTAAACATGTTTGAATCATCACATTATTAATTAAGAACTTTAATGACCATCTTAGGAATAGTTAGTAACCTCTAGAGTTGATTTGAGGCTAATTAGAGGATTAGTGTGATGTTATAGTTTGGTTTGTGATTAATTGAGAAGTATAATGAACTGCATGTCATTGGAAAACGATATTAACTAAAAAAATTTTGAAAATATTTAGTAAGCTAATTTAGTTAGTTTTGAACTCTACACCTATTATTAGAGTGATTAGAGGCTGAATGAAGCTAAATTAATATTTATAAACATTGGTTGAATGGAAGAATGGTTTTTATAAGCAAAGAAGTATTTTATAAAATATTATGGTGTTTTATAAAGGACTAAATGAAGTTTAATTAGTATTTATAAAATAGTTATATGGTTTTATAAATGAAGTATAGATTTTATAAAATGGAAATGATATTTTATAAAATAGTAATATGAAGTATGCTTAATTTCAAGTTAGATAGTTAAGTATTTAAAAGCTCAAAATTGATATATAAGCTAATGATACAATTTAGAAAATAGGAGTAGGATTTTATAAAATGGTATAAACCCATGTTAGACTTTTATTGAAGAAGTTTTGTAAATAAAAGTAAGGTTTGATTTAAGTAATAATGGATTACTTATTTAAATATACATATATGTATATGAGTATAGGCAAGTACACGTATACGTGTATTTGAAGATATATATATAACAATCAAAAGGTTCTATGAATTGTAGTTAGAATTTTTGTGTTTTTGGTTGTTTATATACTTTTGAAATTGTTTGTGTATTGATCACATTTTCGACACCTAAATGTCGATGCTAATACATCCATAGTATTCACGTACCAAGCACCCAAGTGCTGGAATGACAGAACGTTAGGGTAAAATAAAAAGAAGAAAAGAAAATGAACAAAAAGAAGAGAACAAAAACATAACAATCTCACAACGGAATAATAACATATAATATCGAAATGATCTTTTATAATGAAAATTATATATATACAATAATCAGAGTAAACTAACCTATCATCAGCTTGGACGGTTATACTGCATGTCCTTATAATCGCTGATATATAAAAAAAAGTAATATTGTGGGAATAAAAACTACGGTAGGGAATCATCTTGCTCCTATCCAAGAGCTCCAATGAACATCAACTAAACCTGGAAATATACAAGGGGCTGGTTTGAGCGTTATAAGAAAAATAACACCCGGATCAGTCTGGTAAACCAGCATGGGAAACTCAAGTCATTTGAATTATTTAATGTTTATAAAACCTTTTGAAATAAAGGTATTTCGTAAGACCATATCACAAATAAAAACGGATTACCTTATGATAACCAAACCATTTCCATTAGAAAATCCAATGATATTATAATAACGTCTAGGGTGTTCAATATAAATATATAACATAGCTGAAATGTTTACATTGGTTACATTTAACAGCATATATATGTATATAAACAAAACTGCTAAGGAACGTTCGTGTAAATGGATTTTCCATGGAGACCTCCTCAGTAAACTGAGATTGATCACCTATGACAAGGACCAGAAACAACCTTCCAAGCGCCGTATATCTCTAGATAAAATATACCAAAAGGTAAACACAACTGGGCCATCATCCAAACACTCTTGTGAACAATGTGTACCAAGTAACATCAACTCTTCATGCACACCATATCGATAAGCATACTCTAGATCAGTGTTTTAAATCTCGGATTTTGGCCAATATCTCGGGAAAATATCTCGGCTATCTCGGGCGATATTTAAAACACTTATAACTAAATAGGCTGCCAAATCTCGGATTTTGGCTGATATCTCGGATTTTTCATCTCGGCCATCTCGGGGAGATTTAAAAGCCTGCTCTAGATATGGAGTTGATGTATCCATCATGGGTCAGCTAAACCCCAGGATCATGCAGCTTACTCTGTGTTTAGTCATTTTCTGATGTCGAGGCTACGTTCAGCATCCTCACACGAGTCTTCATCACTCGAACAAATAATGAATCCCACATGGATTCCATCATCTCAACAGAATTCTGAACCATACGTGAATTCCATTATTCCACTTCCAAAACATAGAACCTGTATCTCAGTCTTGAAGTGGTTTTCGATAAGTAGAACACTTACCGATCTCGGTCTCTCCAAGACTAGATCGATTGAATTTGGTCTTATTCAACAATAATGAGAATGATAAGGGAATTAAATCCCATATACTTTCTCATAAGTAAACATATAAGCAATGTCAATTCATCCAAAGCATGATCAAGTCACATAAACAAATTTTAATCCCTTTTTAATTAGTTTATCCATTATTAATTAAAAACCCTTTTTACCAAATGAAACTTCTTTCATTAATCAAAACTTCTTTTATAAATTAATACTCCATAATTAAATACAACTTCCTTTATAAATTATATACATATATATGTAATTTCTCTTTATAAAAGATATTTACTTTTGTTTACTATAAACTTATACTCTTTTCAATGTTTAAAAAGTATTCATATACTTACCTCAACGGCATAAGTATATTCACAAATCACTTAACAAGTTTTACTTAATTTAAAATTTAATCAAAGAAGTTAGAACTAGTGTTACTAAAACATTAGTTACTGTAAACTTCTTCTCTCTCTTTTATATATGACTTGTCCTATCTTTTTATAAAAGATTTCAATACTTATTTTATCTTTGAAACTCCATTATTAAAGATCTAATTATACTTGTAAAAAATTTCCACTTAAAAATATAATTTAAGGGTTAAAAACAAATGTTACTAAAAATACCGTTCACAACAACCCAAAATACTCCACATATAGTCATTATCTTTTAAAGGTTTAATTACATTTTAAGGGTTAAGGACAATTGTTACTCAAACATTTGTCACAACAAACCCTAGTGATCCTTAAAATATTATGTCTTATAATATCCATAAGTATAATTTGTAATAAGGCCTAAAACAATTGTTACTAAAATACTGTTTACAACAACCCAAAACCATATTTATACTTATTATTAACTTTAAACATTTGGAGAGGAGATAAGAGAGTGAAGACATTATTTTGGAAGTGATTTTGTGAAGTTATGAAGAGAGCTTCTCCACTTATTTATAGCCTTAGAAAATGTGGTAAAAGACCACCCTCTAACCCTCCTCCTTCCATGCTTAAGAACATGCACACTATACTCTTACACAAACATACCTCTTACACACCATACTTCCTTAAATCACTCCTTGATTTAAGGGTTTTTTTCTATTTTTGTATTACTTAGTTTAATTAATTACCTTTAGGATGATGCATGGTTTAATTACTAGTTGATGCGTTCATATGATAACATACCGGTGTACAAATATTCAAACAACTTTTATTCAACACAAAGTTGATTTTTAACAAAACATTTTCCGATCACATTTTCAGTATTTATTCAAAATGTATATTTTTGTAAACATATTTCAAAAATAAGTTTTCTAACGTTAGTTACTAATTAAAAAGTGTTTAACAAGGTTATAAAATCATATTTAATCGCATTAAATCTTGGACATAAATATTTAAATATGAAGAGTTCGAAATTCCGGGTTGTTACATTCTCCCCCCTTAGAATATTTCGTCCTCGAAATTCCAACACCGGCAATCAAAGAAGCAACCATGCATTAATATTTAACAATATTACAATCTTCAGCAAATAAGACTAATGGTTTGCCTAGGTTAAAAATCTTCTTGTCACACAAGGATGGTGAATAAACTACTAAGTGCACCTTTTGCTTAACAGCCATATGTTATTACTTACTTGATTATTCATACTACCTCAAAAAATTCAAAGAGTCCTTTCCCAGACTTTTCACAAGCCAAAAAATCATTGTATTCAAATATACTAAAGCCCGTATGATGAACATATGCCATCCATGCGCAATATCAGATCTGATCACTTGCTCGATCGCATAGATTTCACTTGTGAACTAGTATATCTTACTTAACTTCTATAGTACGGACTTCGATCAAGTTCTTTGATTAGATACTTCCATTCTCCTTACATAGCCATATATTATGATATAAAACTTAGGGATTATATCAAGTATTTGCCATCAAGAATCTAGTGAAAAATCCTTGTTCGAACTAGTGTATATCACCTCGAAATCATGTACTTGAATCCTAGATCGAGAACTGTCATGCAAATAAAATGATCTACATACAACTTACATATTTGATTTAATTTGGTTTCTTAACTACACCAATTTCTTTCCAGTTCTCATTTACTTACACAAAATCATTTCTTATATAATACTAAAATCATTTATGCAACATTTCTTAAAACATTGCTTAAGTTTATAAACATCTCATAAAGACTTATCTTTACCTATAAAAATTTTATCAAAAAAAATTCATTTTAAGACATTTCAACACTTAAGCTTATTATTCGTATAATACTCTGTTATATCCTAAAAGAGTATACAGAAACTTTCATATTTATTCAACTTACTAAAATTTTGATGAAGGCCCAAAATAAATTTGGATCTTATAATCGAGTCATCCTTCTAAACTTGTTTATCCATTGGGTCAGGTAAGTAGCTCGGTAAAGTAGAACTCTGGTATCCAACCTCAAGACTAGAGTCTACTTTCCTTAGACAAACATAAAGTAAAGATGTTTATTAGTTGGCCCAATAACATCGAATGTTCTATTTATCAAGGATGCTTAATAAATTTTAAACTTGTTTTAACTTACTATCTTTTCAAATTAAGAGTTACAAAAATTCCACTTTTATATTTTTACAAAAATATTTAGCTTCAATTTCTATATCAATTTGGAAGTTCTGACTATCTAAAATCACCAAAAATTCTGTTTTATTTCAATAATTGAAAACTAACAAAAAATCATATTATAATAAAGTGCACAATCGAACTACCCTAATGCAAAGGATACATGCAAATAACTTAACAGAAAACTTAAGAATTAAACTCCAGGTATTATTCCAAATCAGTTGAAATAAATAAATACATATATCTTTTGGATTTCAAATCATACTTTTCAGGGTTAAAACAAAATCATTTTCTAAAACCAATTTCCAAAATATTTTCAAAAATTCATGGAAAATATTCGTATAGATCGAGTAACAACAAAATGATACAAGGAACTGGGTTCTAACAAATAGTACCATATATCCCCATTACTATGAAGGGTAATACTCAAGAGGAGTACTTACCATGCCAATAAATCTCTTGCCCATTTTTAGTCACTTTGAGCCACTCGAGCTAGCTAACATAAAATAATATTTTGTTTCCTGAATCGACTTGTTGATTCCGAGAGTAACCTCAAACTCGAACAAACCTTTAAACTCTTTTAAAAACATTAGTCCTTCAAAATAGTTTCAAATAATACTATTATTATTTACTCAAAACTTTTAAAAACCATTTTCAAAACCACCGCGATTTAAGTTCACAAATTCTCAATTTAAATCCTTTTTATTTATAGATCCTATTTATACAAACCATATTTATATAAAGTTACTTTCTTATCATTTCATAGGTATTTATCTTTTAAATATCTTAACTTTCCTATTAAACTATAATAAAAACTTTTATTAAAGTTAACTTTTTCACCCAACATTGTCATCGAACGCCTTATAGTCAAATTATGAACCTTAAGTCATAAGGTATTCATTTAAATGTTGCCATAAATTACTATCTACCTAACCCATGTTATGAAAAGATAATTTACTTATAATTTAATAAACAATAATCAATGCCAAAAACTGGCCGAGCATGACTAATCAAACAATAAATGATCATAATTGAATAATATCATTTCCTAATAAACAAACATATAAATTGATAATTGAAAATTATTCTTTTATACAAATTAAATTTCAAAAACAATAATGTGTTGGTTTGCCTTGCTCAAGTGTTTAGAGATCCTTATCGACAACGTTGATTAGATGCGTCAACCAGAATCCATAAGCACTCAACATACCAATCAATATAATACCAAACATTGTTATAACAATAACAAATACGTACTCTTATATATATATATATATATATATATATATATATAATACACTCAACTCATAATAAGGCATTCCATTACACTATTTCTTAATGAGTTATACACAAACAAAGCCAAGGTCCTCGCTTAACCTTCGATTTTGATACCAAGATGTAACGATCACCTTTTTGACCCTCAAATGTTGACACTGATACATCCACGGTATTCATGTGCCGAGCACCCAAGTGCCGGAATAACAAAACGTTAGGGTAAAATAAAACAAAGAAAAAATAAGAACAAGAAAAGGAGAACAAAAACATCATAATCTCACAACGGAATGATAACATATAATATCGAAATGTTTTTTTACAAAGAAAACTGCATAGGTACAATAATCAGAGCAAACTAACCTATCATCAGCCTAGACAGTTATACTGCATGTCCTTACAATTGTTGATATATAAGCGGGAATAAAAAATACGGTAGGAAATCATCTATCTCCTCTCCAAGAGCTTCAATGAACATTAACGAAATCTGGAAATATACAAGGGGCTGACCCGAGCATTATAAGAAAAATAACACCCGGATCAGTCTGATAAACCAACAAGAGAAACTCAAGTCATTTGAATTATTTAATGTTTATAAAATCTTTCAAAATAAAGGTATCTCATAAGACCACACCGCAAATAAAAATGGATGGCTTTTTACCATACGATAACCAAACCATTTCCATTAGAAAATCCAATGATATTATAATAACGTCTAGGGTGTTCAAAATAAATATATAATATAGCTGAAATGGTTACATTGATTACATTTAATAGAAATTTAGGTATACAAACAAAACCTCTAAGGGACGTTCGTGTAAATGGATTTTTCATGGAAACCTCCTTAGTAAATTGAGACTGATCACCTATGACAAGGATCAGAAACTACCTTCTGAGGGCCGCATATATCTAGATAAAATATACCAGAAGGTAAACATAATTGGGCCATTATCTGAACACTCTCGTGAACAATGCATACCAAGTTTATGAATAAGCATACTCTAGATATGGAATTGATGTACCCCTCATGGGTCAGTTAAACCCCAGGATCGTGCAGCCTACTTTGTGTTTGTCATTTTTCGGTGTCGAGACTACGTTCGACATCCTCACACGAGTCTTTATCAGTCGAACAAATAATGAATCCTACATGGATTCCATCATCTCGATAGAATTCGGAACCATACGTGAATTCAATTATTCCATTTCCAAAACATAGAACATGTATCTTAGTCTTGAACTTCTTTTCGATAAGTGGAACACTTACCGATCTCGGTCTCTCCAAGATTAAATCGGTTGAATTTGATCTTATTCAAAAATAATGGAAATGATTGCATAAGGGAACTAAGCCCTATATAATTTCTCATAAGTGAACATATGAGCAATGTTAATTCATCCAAAGCATGATCAAGTCACATAAACGACTTTTAATCCCTTTTTAATTAGTTTACCTTTATTAATTAAAAACCCTTTTTACCAAATGAAATTTCTTTCGTTAATCAAAACTTCAATACTCTATTATTAAATAAAACTTCCTTTATAAATTATATACATACATACATATATATATATAATTTCTCTTTATAAAGGATATATACTTGTGTTTACTATAAACTTGTACTCTTTTACTTAAAATGTATTCATATACTTATCTCAACGGTATAAGTATATTCACAAATCGCTTAATAAGTTTTACTTACTTTAAAATATAATCAAATAGGTTAAAAACAAGTGTTGCTAAAACATTTGTTATTGTAAACCCATTCTCTTTTATATATAACTTTTTCTATCTTTTTATAAAAGATTTCAATACTTGTTATTATCTTTGAAACTCCATTATTAATGATCTAATTATACTTGTAAAAAATTCCACTTTAAAATATAATCCAAGGGTTAAAAACAAATGTTATTAAAAACACCATTTACAACAACCTAAAACACTTCACATTTAATCATTATCTCTTAAACCCTCTTTTAAAGGTTTAATTACATTTTAAGGGTTAAAGACAATTGTTACTCAAATATTTGTCACAACAAACCGAAAAAATCTATTTTATATTGATCCTTAAAATATTCATGATAATGTCTTATAATATCTCTAGGTATAATTTGTAATAAGGGTTAAAAACAAGTGTTATTAAAACACCGTTTACGACAACCCAAAACCATATTTATACTTATTATTAACTTTAAAATTATTTATTTAAAGATCGAAGCATATCTACACTTACTAAATAAGATAATACATTTTTAGTTGATTTCACAAAACCATTTATTTTAACTTAAGTGTTAAACCCTAATCTTCTTTTATTATATTTATAAATTACTTAATTTAATATTTAAAACTTATATATATAGAAATATCTTTAAAATACTTATTAAGGTTAAAACACTTATAAAATAACTTAAAATATATGATAATTATTTATATAGAATATTATATAAAAATAAGGAGTTTTGAAACAAATAGAAAAACAAGTTTTATTTTAAAAGCCATTTAATTCAAAAATTCATAATGAATTATTAAAAATATATTTAAATTAAAACCAATTTTAGAACACTCTATTATAATTTAGAAATAACCCTAAGGACTAAAGAAAAATACATAATCTAAAAATCATTTTTAAACAATTTATAGTTTCAAACAGAAACGATAGGATTTCTGCAAATGCTACCAAAACAATTCGCAGTAGCACAAAAGTGTTTTAGAGGAAAAGACAGCACTTCAAAAGTGCTGCTAAAAGTCTAGGCTGTTCTTTTAAGGTGAATTTGCTACAACTTTGCATCTAGTTTTCGTCGTCTTAACAAATGATTTTAGATCCATTCTTTTTGCAATGGTTAGTATACTTTGGGTACTTGAATATTATGAAGATAAATCCCAAAGAATATCTATTAATTATTTTATATAAATTTCCAAAAACAAGGTATTTTTCCAAAGTGCTCATATAACGATTATTTCGCTATAACTTTTGCCACTTGTTCAACTAACTATCAATTGATTTAAGCTTCAAAACTTTCGCAATAAGAATAATATATTATTAACTTGTTAAAAAGGTAAAGAAAACCCTAAGAAATATCTACAAAAATAAACGTTATTTTTCAAGAACAAGTTATTTAAAATGTCGATATATCGACATTTTTGGTATTAACTTTCATGTCTTTGGTTTGCTTTTTCAATATATTTTCAAAACATATACTTTACTTTTCCAAACACTTATATAAGTGTATAAATCAACCAAAACAAGTTATATCAAAATATGTTCTTAAATCACCACTTTTCACAAATTAAAGTTAAGCGATTTCAAAGTGCATTTATAGCGACTATCGTTATACGGAAAATTCCGTATTCAATTCAATATTTAGTTTCATTCCATTTTATACACATATATGATTCCAAATTCAAACCATACTACTACTAAACATGTATTGACATATATACTAATCAATATGTCCATTTTAAATATTCAAATGAACTTATCACAATTCAATAGTTTATAAGCCAACTACTTTAGCAATCTACATACTTTTAAAGCATATAATCAAGGGTTTAATTTTAAGCGGTCGATATCTATTATTACTGATATATAGCAAGAATTTTAACAAGTGATTTAGCAAGCAATTATCAAGTGATATTATCAAGTTATGAACTTCATTCAAAGTGAGAATAACTCGCTTTTATTCAACCCATTTAATTCCTACCAACATTCAATCAATCAACACTTCTACTATCACTTTCTACTCAAACCAAAATATCACTTCCATAGCCTCCACCCCCACCTTTGCTCACGGCTAAGCCATTCTTCCCCCTTCCCCCTCCACATTAGCTCAAGGTCCAAGGGAGTAACTCCCCATAACTCCATCATTTACTCACTTCTTAGATGCTAAACCATGTTTCCTAGATGATATAAGGACTTTGGAAAAATTTGGTGGAGATTGGATATGATTTTCTTAGTTTTTCTAGAAAGTTGGAGAGGAGATAAGAGAGTGAAGACATTGTTTTGGAAGTGATCTTGTGAAGTTATGAAGAGAGCTTCTCCACGTATTTATAACCTTACGAAATGTGGTAAAAGACCACCCCTAACCCTCCTCCTTCCATGCTTAAGAACATGCACACCATACTCTTACACAAACATACCTCTTACACGCCATACTTCCTTAAATCGCTCCTTGATTTAAGGGTCTTTGTCTCCTTTTGTTTTACTTGGTTTAATTAATTACCTCTTAAGATGATGCATGGTTTAATTACTAGTTAATGTGTTCATATGATAACATACTGGTGTATAAATATTCAAACAACTTTTATTCAACAGAAAGTTGATTTTTACAAAACATTTTTCGGTCACATTTTCAGTATTCATTCAAAGTGTATATTTTTGTAAACATATTTCAAAAATAAGTTTACTAACATTAGTTAATAATTAAAAAGTGTTTAACAAGGTTATAAAATCATATTTAATCACATTAAATATTAGACTCGAATATTTAAATAATTGAGATATTTAAATACGAAGAGTTCGAAATTCCGAGTCGTTGTAGTTTGATTATATAGAAATATAATTGATTACAAGTCCGTTGTAGGCATTTCATGTAGCCATAGCGAATATCGCATGCGCTATGTTGTGTGGGAGTATATCGAGCCGAGCAATCGTCCTGGTAAGGTTGGAAATGTGATTTATGTTTTGTTGTGCATTCGCGTGAACGTGTGTGCATAAGCTTGCACAAATGAGTGTATCGACACACGTATAAGTTATGCACCAGGCAAAAAGACGGGTATGTTGTTTTGGCGTGTTAAAGAAAGTCGGGTCGCTATAATCTTCCATAGAACTCTACTCATGCAAAGAGTGGATTTTGGTATCGAAACCAGTTTTCAATTACTTATGAAATTCACTTTCAAAACATCAACAAATGAACCCCGGTAGACGTCCAATGAGATAAAATTAGGCTCTGGAAGCAATGCAACTCATCGGGCGAAGTGTCGAAGGAAACGACACGCAAATCGGCGACCTTTTGGTGGGGTTTGTCCCTGCCCAGGTTCAACTTCAAGAAGCTCCAGGTATTCAGTCGACTGAGGCCTATATTCAATCGATTGAATGAGGCAAAAATTAAAACAGAAAGAAGGGGCCCAAATAGTTGATTAGCGGTTATTAGGTTCAGTCGACTGAATGAGATCCCCAGTCGTCTGAACTCATAGGGTAGTGAGCACTTTGGGGAATTTCTTCCCCGTTCGAGCATGGTTCTTCATGGTGTCTTCGATTAACTTCGGGAAGGTTCTAGGCTACTCGGTGAGGCGGTATGCAAGGTGAAGCTCGTGACTTGAATGCGTATGTTAAGAAATTTCTTCAGAATCGATAATGATCGTGCACTTCCGACGGACGTGTACGATCAAATTGGAATGAGTTCGTATCTTTGGGGATTGACCCCAGCGGTACGTATAGTGTGATGAATGGTATCAGTCTTATGATTGCGACCGCACCCTATATTGGTTATATATTAGTAATTAGACATTTGTTTTGGCTTTATATTGGGGACCATATGTATAGATAGACGATGACGAAATACCGGTCTTCGTATGTGATAGGCGCATTTGATTGTGTAATGTTATAATTGATGTGTGCAAATGTATACGGCATTTATGTTCCTTCGTGGCCCTATAGCGTATTATGCGAGACACGACCTTTATTCTCTTTTTGATGGGAGGCGTACATTTGTTATTTGAAATCCTTGACGTCCTAGAGGGGATGATGAAAGTCATCTACTATGGGATCCTAGAAAACTTATGCTCATTATAGGGGTATGGTGGGATCCGCAAAGGTCCAGGTATTTAGAACATCTCATATAACACTTATGCTCGTTATAAGGGTACGGTGGTTCTATTACTATTGGGATACCATAACTTATGCTCATTAGTGGGGTATGGTGAGATCTACATGACACTTGAGGCTTGGGTTCTATGGTATATACAGATACTGACTCTATATATCTTGAACTCTGGTAGGGAATCATTCGATTGCATTAGGAGTCTGGGTATGTTAGTTTACTTACTCTACTTATATGAATCGTTGGATCATGATAAGCATCTAACGTAACCTCCGTCAGTAATGACGGGTATTGATTTGTATTCCTCGGTTACCTTACATTGCCATGTGTGCTTGTGTTATGTTAGTTGAATTATATTGTCATTGGTTGAAGCATACTGTAGGTTTATATTATCACACTTTTATCACTTCTACTCTTATATACTATGATTTCATTATCATGGTATGATTGTTATGTTTCGGTCTTATATTAGTTGTGTTGACTCGTTGATTACAGAAGAAGAGCAGGTTACCGTATGATTCTCTATTTCGATATGGGTTTACTATACTTCTCTATAATCAGTCTGGATTTCCCCCGAGCCAAGTTTGTGGAGAGGGCATGTTGTGATTTAATTGTTTCATGTTTATTTGTATACAGTTTTGATATACAGTATTTTGAGATAATTACCCTCACACCAGACTTTATGTTTGATCTGCGTTTTGTCTTTGCTTGCTTATGTCATGACAACTCTCGGTATGTCATGACAACTCTCGGGTACTCGATTGAGTAGTTCGGGAGTCAGATCATTTCGGGGATATGCTAGCAAAGTGCGCAGCTGGAGCATTTTGGAGGCATGGCATCGATATTTTGAGATATATATACTTGTTATTTTATCGTACATGCCAGACCTGTTATTTATATACGAGACAGTTGTATCAGATATTAATTCAGAACTCCGTGCTTTTGGGAGTTGATGTATTCTGATTTTCTGTAATGATATTTATTTGTCAGTTGCTTCCGCTAGTGCGGTTTCTTATATATTGTTATTCTATTCTGTTTATGTATCAGTATATTATACGTTGTCATTCCGTTGTGAAATCTTATCGATGTCTTAGTTTATTGTTTTGTTCTAATTTTACCCCGACGATCTGTCTTTTGTGGTATTCGAAAGTCGTGCGATGATGTAAGATGCCGATTTTCGGGCATTACGAAAGGCGGGTTGTTACAGTTGTTTCGCAGCCTTTTTTTGGCACATTACCATTGGAGATGCGTCCGACGGGAGGTACGTTGGCGTCCAACGTCTCCCCAACGGTAGACACCAATGGTCGTTGATTTATGTTCTCCTCAACATCCTCCCCTTCAAATATTCCACTCAAATACTCTGCTCAAATGTTTCGTTTGCATCATCAAACGCATTCCCCGTTCAATCAATTTCTCATTCAAATACTTCATTCAAATTCTCCGTTTAAATACTCCATTATCGTTCGTAAATGAGCTAGCTGGTTTTAGCTTTTAATGTACATATAATTAGATTAGATTTCACTTGTTTAGTCAATACAATATATAATTGTTAGTATGACTATAATCGCATTGTTTTTATGTAGAATTTAACATCAATTTTCCATTTAGTTGAAGAAATATAATGTTATTCACATTTAGGCTTTGGTACCCCTTGTATATAGCATTCTTTTATAGTGCTACTATATATGAGCATTTCGTGTCTGTTGTTGGTGATGACCGACAAGGGTGTGCGGTTGGGAAAGGATAAAGTGTCACGATGAAATGACGTGGTGATGAGGTACCGAGGCGAGGTTGCATGGTTAGGAGGAGAGAAGATGCGAGGTGGCATAGCAAGGATGACAACGATAGTTGTGACAAGAGGCAGCAGCTCAATGGGTGCAGTTAACGAGGTAGTGATGATGACGAATGGCGATGAGCGGAAAATGTGGATTCGGTTTCTAGAGAGAGATGTGGTCGATGTTCTTCTTCAAATTAATTTTGAAACTTTGTGCTCTAGAAATAAAAATTGAACTCGATTATATCTTTCAAACTATTTTCCCTTTAAAACATATTTATTGAACCTGGTAAGATTGGTCTACATATTTATTATGTTACTAATGCAATTATTCTTTCTGCAAAAACGCTACAGCGTCCAGTTTGCATTTTGCCAGATTTGGGAAGAACACATCACATTTCTAACTTGTTTAAAGTACTAACAGTGTAGCTGTTCATTTTAAGAACCTGACATGATGCAATTTCATTTTCAAAAATGGGACACTTGGAACATATTACAGATCGCCAATCATACCTAACTTGCACAGCAGGATGATGATCGTATGCAACTCCTAGCAAAACTATGGGAAAGAAAATATAACAAAACTTTGCAAAAAATAATATGAACCTAGCTAAAACCATACTAAACCTGAACATGGCTAACTATCCAATGAATATCAAAAACTTTGTTAAAAACGGTGAGTTCCATAACCCACTTTTTAGTTATATATCACCATAACAAATAAACTAGAATTTTGACACAAAATATCAGAGTAAAAATGTTGGCATGAAAAAGTAATCAGTCGGCTATAATGAGAGTAAGCATTACTAAAAGAATGCCATGTATGCTATTTCAGTATCCAGACAAGGAAATTTCAAACCAGGAAACATAAACATTGCAACTTAAATTATATAATCAATCACAACACTGAATTCATATAAAATTTGGAAGGAGACTACACAGCAAGGAGAAAAGCTTTTGATGACCATGACTATTGTAGGAAAGACCTTGTGAAGTGTTCTCTAGCTGTAGCCAATGCTTGAGAAATATTCTGTAACCAAAAAAATAAAAATAAATAAATTAGAGGTTTGAGTTATTTGTTATTTCACTACTAGTATAATTGCCGGCAGCATGTAATACACACAAAAATATGAAGATCAAAATATCACCTGCTCCGAGAAAGCGAGAGAGCCATCCGAAGAATTTGTTGAAACCTTCCCAGCAATTGCATTACCATCTGTCTCTAAGATGATCCTGCAGTATTAAATCAACAACAAAAATGTAAAGAATTTGCATCTTTGTTCTTTGATGTTATATTGATTTTATAAGCACTTATGCATGACACATGCATAATGTTCGCACGAATGATATACACGGATATAGAGTTGTGATTTATATAACGTGATCAAAGTTGAAATAATATTTACGAAACTTTCAAAACGGATGGACCAACAGCACATTGGTAAATCCCATGCAATCAATTCTCTTTATTTGTAATAAAAATTAATATAGCATAAAGACACAAAAAATATGCTTCAGTAACATTCGTTAATATATATGTACATAATAGCATGTTCACCATATTCGCACAAAGCTCATTATATATCTTTTATAGCTATTAATAAGAAAAACCCATTGGGACAATGCACTCGAATTGAGCTAGTGGTTCTTGGTTCATCACTGGTTTAATTATCGGCAGAAGGTAAGAAGATGATTCGTTTGTTTCTAACTAAGGGGGAAAAAAAGAATTGATGTCCATATCTTAAAAGAAGTAGCGGAGAAAAACTCAATTTATACATGCACTTGGCTTACTACTACGAAGTACGAAGAAGATTTTTTTTCTTTCTTTTTTCTAAGAACTAGGATGAAAAGATTTGATAAAAGTGGTGGAGAAAATTAATTGAAGTCATGTATGTGTCATTTTGTAGGTGTTAATGGTTCGTCTATTTTTTATTTTTTTAGTTTGAACGGCAAGCCCTAAGTAAGATGGATCATTTGCTGTTTTAATCTTTTTCAAGTCCAACATTGTTCATTTTACAAATATAAAAACCAACATTTTAATGATTACTTCAACCGTAGCTGTCAAGAATAAAGAATCTTATTTCAGTAAATACTTTAACATGGGGGCATTTCACCGGAAGGACAGACTTTACAGTCCAATTAATTTCTAGGACACACATTCAAATAAATTATTTTCAAGGCCAAAGTCAGCAGAATAATTACTTTCAAGGACAAAATCAGCAGTCCAATTACTTTCAAAGACATAATTTCATAGGTTTTTAGACCCTAGAAACTAATTATTTTATGTTTTGTCCTTAAAAGTAATTATTTTAGTTGTGTATCCTAGAAACTAATTCCACTTGCTAAAGAGGTCCTTGTGGCTAATTTCCACTTTTTTTTTAAAAAAAAAAGTGAAACATGGATCAAATCAACGAATGAATTATATAATAATAAACATTATTCTTCTTTTGTTATTAGACTCTAAAAACTACTTAGTTTTATTTGATAGTAGCATGTATTGATGTTTGCAAGTGCAATGTTTCTAGTTTCTAGTTTATATATATTCCTCAAGAATTTCTTTTCCAGAATATAGTTAACTGATGCCAATGAGATTTTGATCCAAAAATCTTTACATATACATTCCTCGATAATTTCTTTGTTGAACAATATTTTTCTTCCATCAGTCTTGAGATATTCCAAAATTCGTAAGTGTTATGTGTCGGTAATTCAGTATTACTTTCAACAATGAATTCCTAAAATATTCCCTGTAAAATATTTACTTTATTCTGTTTACCACAACTTCAAGTGAGGTAACCATCATTTTTACTGCCAAAAATTTCATGAATCCCTTGAAACCCAGTTTTCTGTATAAACTAAAAGTACAATTGTTGGACCTAATATTTATGGTCAGTTACCAAGAAACTCTCTTGATCTCCATTATTTATACTGTTCTTCATAATTCATATCTTCCCTATAACAATCCTAATATTTCAGAAGTTAGATTGCTCAAAAGCTTTACTGTTTTCACGAAGTATTGAGATTGGTGGTGATTTTTGACAGCATGTATGATTGTACATTCGATATTGGCATAAACAGCATAGAAGAATGCGTTTGACAGTGTCATTAGAAGCACCGAGTCTTGATACATGAGAAAGTGTTTCAGAGTGCTTATATGCACTGTGGGAATGATAATACTATTGTAAAAATCCTTCTAGACCTCCGATTAGGCCCGCCTAGGAAATAGACGATGCCTAGCGATTTGCCTAAACTCGCCTTGACAAGGTTTATCACCTCAACTATGAATCTAAACATGTATTTAGACACTGGTTATGCATTATTTAAGGTTTAGTACCACATACAAGCATTAATGTGCTAGTTTTAGGTGTTCTTTCCTCCTTGGCTACTCCAAAGCACATCCAGAATTTCAAATTTTCAATTTACATCAATCGACATTAAATAAAACACTAAGGTGGCGTTTGATTTCAAAATGAGTTTTGTGTTTTGCATTTTCAACCGTCTACTTTAAAGTATACGGAAAAGGCAGAGGGGACGGAAGACAGTCAATTCGGAAAATGGTTTTAACATGTAAGATTAAAATGATTTTTTCTTGTTTCCGCCTTTTGTGAAATATCAACATCTTCCTTCTTAACATTTCCCCCTTTGTTGAAATGATTGGGATTCTCCAACTCCTCCCCTCCTCTCCCACGTCATTTGACATGCATATTGAAAACGCAAAAAATAAAATGCATTTTCTAGCCAAACACCACTTAAAATTTTATCCAAAATACATGAATTATAAAAACGCCTAGCTCGGATTAATCCTCGCATAAACGATTAATCACTAATCCACACTTACCGCCTAACGTCCGCGTAGCGATTTTTACAACCTTGAGTGATATGCAATCAAGATAGGCAAGGGCAATTAGGGGATTAAAAAAATGGCTCGGGGACCAAATCAATGAATCATCATCATTATAATAGAAAAAGATATACAAAAGATGGCAAGTACCATAAAATATATACAGGCGAATTCAATGTTCACATGGTAGTGAACAAAAGTGCGGGTATAAATTTAACTGCAGGAACTTGAAATATGAAACTGAGTTGAAAATATGCATACCCTCCATCAACAATTTCATCTATGCAAAGAAGAATTAGGTCCAGGCACTCAAGAGCACTTCTCTTATCTACCTCATGCCTGATACGCATAAAACTAATTATTAATATGTTGAACAATTTCAAACCGAGTATGAAGTAGCAATCTGTGAATCAAAGAATACATACAAACCTGAGAATAACATTGACTGCATCATAGAATCCTTGAAGCACTGTTGCTAAAATAAGTTCATTTTCATCATCACCGGCAGTTACAAAAAAGTGCAGGTCCTGAACAAATCTATAGACTACTATGTATCCATCAAACATTGCAATTTCAGCTGCAAAATGGAACGGGCACACAAAGTCATAACTCACTATTGAAATGTACTAAATTATAATATCAAAACTTTCAAACAATCATAATATTTGAGAAAAAAGATTATCTGATATGCAGTAAGTAATGCAGCTAACCAAAAGAAATCACAACGGCTGAAATGCAAAACAAAAGGTCGACCTGTTAAATTTTGAAATCTCCAACCAAAAAGAAATAGCAGTATCCTTTATTTCATAAATTTTCAAATGTCAAATTGAAATACAAGCAGGTTTGATGGACCAACTTAATGGTATAATCAATAATGAAGTACTAATTTGTAATTTAAGAGTCAAACCTAAATAACTATGTGTGATACACTATATCAAAGTACAAATAAGATATTGCTAAGCAAGCAAAGGCATTCCAGAAGGCCAGAATGATGCAAAATTTGTTAAGACTAAAATATTTATAACCTTCTGAACGAGCATTTGTCTTTAGAGTTTTGGTGAATACAGATTTTTCGAAAGCTAACTTTGCACTATGCGTAGGCCAGTCATCAGAAAAATATTTGACAGCCACGCGTTTTCCTTCAGAATCTAGAAGAAGAATATTTTTTACAGAAGGTGATGAACCCTGCATGATAAAAGAAATTTGCATTAGGACCGTGACCAAAAAAATGTTTTTTTTTTGGTACAAAACAAATTGAACTGCCATAAATAACCCAAAAGTTTACAAAATAAATCAACCAAGTATCCAAAATAACAGGTTGTTTGATCTATATCTCGTTTTACATTTTTACGTTGCTTGGATATTAAGATCTTCGTCACCCCCATTTCAATAGAGGATACAAATTATGCTGTCAGTCATACTGCCACAGGGGTTCGATTAGGAAGGAGTTTCCATGTCTGGTTTTACAACTGTGTGACTAGCCTTTGAAACTTAAAATATGTTTGCTTGAGTCAATATTTTACATGTATTGTTTGATGGGTATACGAAAATTTGAAAACTAATTCAGATGATTTTTTCGATCTAGCTCACTTTCCAGAATTTCTAACAGATTCAAACCCATTTAAAACTTGTTCCAAGTATGTTTGCTTCGGCCCCGCTGCCGTTAAATCGAATTTTTGTAAAGACGTAATTTCAAGTCTTTCGGTGTATTTAAAAAAAGATGTGTTGCACATTTTAAATCGGACCAGTGTAATTTATTTAGTTTTACTTAGAATTTGCACCAATGTGATTTCAATCAAACCAGACTATACTTTTTAACAAAATCTCATTTGCACGATTTCAAACGGCTCCAATACAAAATGCTGACTCAACATATCTATCTCTGTAATATGTTTTGAAATGAACCTGATTTTGTTATGACTTCTGAAAAGTGGGTAAGTTGGAAGAAAGTTCTAAGAATCAGTCTACCAAAACCATCTATGCATGCCTAAGCTATGCCTATACACAGTGTTTTCATAATCCGACCTTGTCTCGGTCCGACCATGAATAACCCTGAACCTTGGATCACCACGGTCCAAAACTGAATCAGACCTCAGTCATGCATGAACCTTGATCGGACCTTCAAACGAGCAGTCCAACCGTCAGTTTTACCTGGTTAAACCGCGGTTCTTTTGTTTTTCCCTACTTTCTCGTCGTGTAATTTTCTCGCATGTTCATCTTTTGTATTGCTTTGAAGAAAACAAATAAATCTATATTTCAAAAATCATAATCGTTCCAAAATCTAAATCACAAACTCCACCATTTCGTTCTTTACTACTGCAAACTCCTCTAATACCACTGCAAGATTTGTCAAGTTTTCCATCATTAAACTTATATCTTTGTGCACTGCTTTACTGTATACACAGCTGTAGTTGTGTTGATGTACTTGTGCACTGCAACAGTACACAACTTTAATTGCAGACCTTGAAGAACATCTACAGCTCGTGTACATGACATTATTATTTCAATATTTTTGCATATAAATTGAAGTTAAATGTGCAAATTTTTTGAAGACAAAAAATCACGGTTCCGACAGTTTGACCGATTGAACCATCAAAACCTTAAACCTTGAGTCATCACGGTTCGACTCACGGTCCGATTATGAAAACTATGCCTAAATAGGCTGTAAGCATCGACATGGAAAAAACCTAGATACTATAGAATAATATTATATTGTTCACAACATGGTAAAATTAGGTCAATACTAGATAGTTACGATGGAAAAAATGGAAAAAACGGTGATTGATCACCGAAAAACAGGGGGTAGTTACGGATTATTATTATTTTTGTTAAGGGGGCAAATTTTTTTTACACCCCTTGGTAATATTCCGAAAAATGAAAAAATGCCCCCTACATATCCAACTTTGGAGTCCCTTTAATAATGTTATGTACTAAATAAGTGATATTTTCCATCCAAGAAAAAAAAGGCCACTGGGAAGCAATATAATATAATGATGAAGAGATAATAATCAAACAATATGCATCTCTTCCTATTTGTTCATAGTGGTTCGTTATCAATAGTAACAAAAATGGTGGCATTTTCAACTTTTTGCTGCCAAAATTACGTGTGTAAAGAAAGGAGTTAAGTAAAAGGAAGATTAAATTGAAAACTGAAAAGCACTTTGTTTCAATGCCTGTTTGCAGCAACTTATTTCAAAACTCCTTAAAGGAGTTTTGAATAATAACTGATTAGTAGTTTTGAGTAAATAGTAAAAAGTAGAAGTATTTAGATAGATTTAAATTGTGATAAAATTTAGCGGCAAAATTTGAAAAAAGTATAAGCAAGTATTTGTTGCATATAACTTATCGACTTACTTGCTAATTTTAAGTCAAAGGATTAAGCTGTTGTCAAATGCTTTTTTTATTACAAAGTTATTTGTAAGTTACCTTTGCTATTTATAAGCTACCGTCTTATTTAGTTTCGTGATGAACCCAGTTTAACCTTGAGTGAGTCATTCATTGCCTCTAATGTTATAAGCCAACAAACTAAAAACATACTATGTTTCATGTTACAGCTGTAGATTCCGCAAACAGTTAAATTTGTACTTCAACTCAATGAAATTGCTTAAAAATCTATAAGCATAATTTCAACATTAGAAAGCGGTATGAAGAAAGTATTAAAACCACCAATGTTTATGTTAAGCAACAAGATGCCTTTTTTCTACATATAGTCCAATCATTATAGCCTTTGCAAACTAATGTCACAAGTAATACAGTACGTTCAAAATATTTATATTTCTCTGGAGTTTATCAACAGGACTTGACTTTCACTAACTTACTATTTTATAGTCTGCAGCATAATATGAATAAGATTCTAAGAACCCTCTAGTTACTAGCGGTTCTCAAAGCTTCACTTACGTATCATTTGACATGAATTGCCACAGACCACATACTGTCATTAGAGCCATTAAAAAATCACAGAATACAGATCTAAGTCATCAAACTCATTGGATATAATAGCAAGCATTTACACTCTATGACCAAAACTAGAATTATTCGAATTAAAAATCAATACTTTAAAATTGCAAGCACTGCATGTTCTTTCTAAAAAATGGAAAATTTTCATAATGGATACTCACCATGGATCAAAATTATATACACTGTCGAAATGCTAAAGATCTGAGTTTATGGAAGAGATCTGCTCGAATTTGACTGCGAAAAAGAAAAAAAATCAAATTTTAGGTTAATATGAATGAGAAACGAATGTTAAGATCCAATCAGATCTAGGAAGGAGAGAGATTCACCTAGTTTTCTGAAATGGGTTGATCTAAGATTTTAGACAGAACTTGTATGGGAGATGGAAGAAGTTGACTGTTTGGGAATGTGAATACTTTATTTGCGTGGCGTTTGGTAAAGGATTGGACGATTTTAATAAACTTAAAATTATAAAATTAAATTATAAAACCTACTTCTAAAAAAACCATAAAATTAAAAGGGGTTTAGAAGTAAGCGCCAACTGTTATACATGCTCGAGCAACATAGAAATAGAATGGAATCTAATACTCAAATATAACTAATTTTAATTCTAAAAGAAAATGAGATAAATAACGTAGGTAAAATTATTTTATCAATTTTAGATTATGTGTTGATGAGTTAATATATTTAACTATATTAAATATATGCATGTACATCAATATTTTTGCAGTCTTATTAATTTTTTAAGGAAGTTGTAATAATAATTAAATATATTTGACTATATCATGTCGTTTTCTATTACAACTGATTTCATCGTACTTTTTTTTGTTTTCTTATTGAAACAGTGACAAAAGTAATCATTATTAAATATTTTTTATCAAAGTAACACTGAAGGTTCTTTACTATGTTCTACTATTGGACCAAGTTGATCATTGTACTATTGCACCAATTATTAGATATTAAGTATATTAGTAGATATTAGCTCCAAGTTATTTTTTATACTATGTTAATCTTAGTTAAGATTACACGTGTTAGTACTTTAGGTATTGTTTTGATGATAACAACTATAAGACATTATATAAAATATGGTACTAATGTTATATCAAGTTATATTAGTATATAGTGCAGGATATTAGACGGGTGTTGATTAAGAAGATTGTACAGTATTAAGAGTAGATTCAAGATGTTGATATAGCGTTTCAAGAGTTGGAGAATGAAGACTCATGAGTATTGAAGAGTTCAAGATTTCAAAATATTCCAAATAAGTTGTAGAGTCATAGAATTTATTTTAAAACATTGATAGCACTTTCATGATCTCTCTCTCCTTCTCTAATTTTGTTTTAAATTGTTTTTCAAATATCCAGGTTTTAAAATAATCTTTTCAAAATATTTCTCAAAATGATTTTCAATCTTATACTTATAAAGACATTATTTTAGTATTTTTAAGTTTATATATATATATATAAATATATATATATATATTATTTACATTATATTAAAATTTTCAAAATTATTATATAAAATTTTATCATGATTAAAATATGTATAAACTATGCTTAAATGATTTTACAAAGTATCAAAATATTTTACAAAACAACGAGTTTTCAAAATAATGTTTTAAAGTATTTTTAAATTTTAAAAAGAGATGTCGACATACTCTGTATGTATGTCTACCAGTGGTCGCTTTTTTCAAAATTTAAATTTCAAAAAAGTGTTTTTTGTCATATCTCTTCACGAATGGATATGACCGTTATTCCTCTATAAATACCAGACTTCCAAACGAATTTTTGATTATCATTTTCTTATTCATCTCTCCTCCTTTCACTCTCTCATTTTCTAAATCAAAATGTACCCAAACTCTGCCGAAATTCAACCAGAATCAAATTCAATCATCGCTAGTTTGATTCTCCTTCATCTATTCTCTGATTTCTCTCATCTCTCTCACTCAAACCAAGATCAAAATGCTATTCAAGAGTTATAGGATCAATTGTAATCAAGATCGAAGATCCAAGTCTGTAAAACTCTATCAAATCATACAGCTATACATGTAGGTGTGATTGTAGCCCGTAAAATCAATTGGGTGTGCTTAGTAGCCCGAAATCCGGTGGGTGTGCTTGTAGCCCGAAAATCAAGTCCTACCCAGAGATCGGGATTCTGGAGGGTATGTTTCATAGCCTTGAAATCGAGATTGTATTTGCATTTACTAGTTGGAAAGAAATCCGTACAAGGAATTGTGCGGGACTGGATGTAGGGTAAATCTGAACCAGTATACAAGCTTAGTGTGTTCTTTCCTTTTTACTTTCACTTCATTTATTTTTATCTGCACATTGATTCTGCGATTGTTTATGTGATTGTTAATTATATCATTCCAAGTAGAATTTTAAAGAATTTGAAAAAAATACATATAATCGATTAAACACTATTCACCCCATCTCTAATGTTAATTTAGCCTAAAGATCTCTATTTCGTTGATTCACATTTGGTATTAGAGCAATGGTTTTCAAAGTATTCATCGTCTAATTTTTGAAAAAGTTTAAATGGCTACCGACACTGGTAATAGTACTATTAGTAACACTGTTAATACACTTGTTAGTAATTCATTTGTCAAAGAACAATCTACTGCTAGACCTCCACTTTTTAATGGCAGTAATTATACATATTGGTCATGTAGAATGAAAATTTATTTATAGTCAATTGGTTTAGACACTTGGAATATCACCCAAGCTGAGTACACTGAACCCGAGACTAATTTTGCACATTGGACTATCAACCAAAAAACAATTGCATAAAGTAACTCTAAGGCTATAAATATATTATTTTGTTCACTAGATAGAAATGAATTTAATAGAGTATTTGTATGTAAGTCTGCATTTGAAATTTGGAGAACTTTTGCAAGATACATATGAAGACACAAGTAAGGTTAAACAGACCAAAATTTTCATATTAACAAACCAGTTTCAATTATTCAAAATGATCCAAATGAGTCCATATTTGATATGTATAGTAGATTCATAGATATAGTACACTCAATTATTGCACTGGGTAAAAGTTTTTCTAAGGAGGATCAAGTTAAAAAAATGCTCAATTCGCTTACTCCTGAGTGGGATCAAAAGACTCTTACAATCGAAGATGTTAGTTGTGAGAAAATGCAAATTACGGATCTTAAAGCTGGAATAACACTAAAGGGGGGTGAATAGTGTTTTATGTATTTTTTAAATCTTTTTGAATTTTGTTCAATTTAAACACCAACAAATGCAATTCACAAACACAGATATAATCACAGATTCAAACACAGATGCAAATACTAAATAAAATCAGTAAAGGAAAGAACACACCAGGATTTTATACTGGTTCGAAGTTACCCTACATCCAGTCCCGTACAATCGTACGGATTTCTTTTCAAAAATAATCTCCCAGATTACACCCCCGGTTTCAAGGCTACAAGGTACACCCTCCTGTATTCGAGTTCAGGGCAACTCTCTTGATTTAACCAGGCTACAAGATCACCTAATTGATTTCCGGGGCTACAATCACACCCAATTGATTTCAAGGCTCAACCGCACCTTTTACTCAATAGTTTGATTTACAAAAGATTCTATAACTCTGAATAGCACTGAGATCTTATGGAGAGAGTGACAGAGAATCAAATAAGAGATAATCAAGTTTGATTCACTTGGTATTTTGGCAGAGTATAGTTAAGATTATTTAGAATAAATGTGGAAGATGAAGAGGAGAGAAAATAAATGAAAATCTGGTTAAAATTCATTTAGAACTTACTGGTATTTATAGTAGAGCAACAGCCATATCAATTCATGAAAGGATACAATGAATGGACACTTCTTTTGAAAATTGAAATTTGAAAATAACGGACACCATGTTGACATGGGGGGTTGAGGTATGTCGACATGCTCAAGGAAAAATTGATGTTTTGATTTTCTTATTAAAATTGATTTCTATAATTTGTCAAAATAATTTCTAAACTTTGTAAATATATTTGAATATAGTTTAAACATATAAAAGAGTTTAGAAAATAATTTTTAATATATATAATCTTAATCTATAAAGTGATTTAAAATCTGAGTATATAAATATTTTAAAGCTAAATATTTAAAACAAGAGATGGTTTAAAAACAAGGACAATTTTGAAATCAAAATATTAAAAATGATAAAAATAGTTTTGAGGCTAAAATATTTCAATCAAGAGAGATGTCATTTTGAAAAGAAAGTTTTGAAAACATTTTTAAAAACAAGAGATATATTTTTGAAAAACATTTTTATAAAATTAGTGGATATCAAAATATAGGACCACTATATGTTCCATTAGATATTATCGTGGGTTCCATCCCACTAGGGTTCCATCCCACTAGGGTTCCATCCCTTTAACAGGCTCGAAGTGGATTCCATTCCACGAATAAATTTCGAATAAAGATGTAAGTGCTTTCAAGAAGTTTTAACATAATTCTTGACTGACTACATTATCTTGTACTGTTTGAAATCTTGAACTCTTGATAAATTGATTTCTTGATACTCATGAGTCTCCAATCTTGATATCTTCGATCTTTAAATTCATCAGTCTTGTATCTCTATACTATACAGTCTTCATTCTTGGTACCTGCATGTTTATATTCTTCATATACATATATATCTAAACCATAACGTTAGTATTTATATTTTATAATAAGTCCTAAGGTTGTTGTCATCAAAACCATCATCTCAAGGACTAACAATCTCCCCCTTTTTGATGATGACAACCTATGTTTATAAAATATACTTCACCTTACTATGACTCCCCCTAAAACTAATAACTCCCCCTTAATCTAAGCCTAACTACTCTATTTTATACTTCTCCCCCTTTGTCATAAACAAAAACTAATTCTAAACTAATATTGCTCCCCCTTAATCTAATACTATCTAAACTGAACGCTAATAAGGAAGTATAATAAGCGAAACAAAAGAAATCTTATCATATACGATGTTATATTTACATATATATAGAACATAAACACACAAATATATTCAAGTATATAAATTATAGAATAACACTACTAACGAGATTTTTTGACAATTGGAGATTTGTGAATCGAACAATTTGGATAATGAAAACAAAAGTTTCCACGTTGTTCGACCAAATTCCCATCTTTGTCAAAACAGACTTTGCCTACGCAGACCACTTTGTCGTCTTCTTCCATAGGTGCTTCTTCCTCTTCTTCTTCTTCCTCTTCGCTGTGCTCTAAGAGGTTATGCACTTGAATGTTAGGAGAATCTTCTTCAATTACAATAGGATTTGCATGATTATCCATTAGAAATTTTTGCAAATTCCGAAGAATTTTGCCTTGCTTTTCTTGTTCTTTTGCCATCCTTATTCGCACAACTTAAAGTTCAGTCAATATTTGCATAGCATCCTTCATGGATTCTTCAATCTTTATTACACGTGCTAGTGTAGTGCGTTGGAATGGACCAGAATGAGGAGAATGGAAAGAAATGATGTCATTTTGGTTTGATTTAGTGAAGGAGGCCATAAATGTTAATTTTCAGAAGTTTATTACAGAGAAAGAGAAGTAAGAAGACAGAAAAATTCGAAATACATAGGTTTATATAACTACCAAACTGATTTTAGAGGGAAAATCAAATTTTCAAATTTCACCGTTGTATGTCGACATGGGTGGTAGGGGTATGTCGACATCCCTATGAAAAATTTGGTTTTCTTGTATATTTTTGTTTATTAAAAATATAGGTTACTATATCTATATTCTATATCTCAGTTATTGAACAAATGCCTAGTTCTCTTCTTAATTTAGTAAATATAGGTTGATTTAAGGGTTTGGTTAAAATGTCAGCAATTTGATTCTCGGAATTGATAAATTCAAGAGAAATAATCTCTTTACTTATATTATCTCTGAGAAAATGATGTCTGATATTAATATGTTTAGTCCTAGCATGATGAGTAGGATTTTTAGATAAATTTATTGCACTAGAATTATCACAATAAATTGACGATTTTGAAATTGTTAATCCAAAATCTTTTAAGGTTTGTTGCAAATAAATGACTTGGGAGCAAGCCAAAGCAGCAGAGATATATCCTGCTTCAAATGTTGATAAAGAAACAGTGTTTTGCTTTTTACTAAACCATGAAACAAGAGAATGCCCTAAAAAGTGACAAGTTATACTTGTACTTTTTTGGTCAGATTTGCAACCAGCATAGTCAGCATCACAGTAAGAGATTAAATCAGATGAATCATTTTTAGGGTAAAATAAACCATAGTCAAAAGTATTTTTAACATATCTTATGATATGTTTCACAGCTTTTAAGTGAGTCTCTTTGGGTTGAGATTTATATCTTGCACAGAGACAAACACTATGCATGATATCAGGTCTACTCGTAGTGATATAGAGTAGTGATCCAATCATTCCACTATATAGTTTTTGATTTACATCTTTTGAAATATCTTCTTTATTTAAAGCTTCATTGGTTGCCATGGGAGTGGGTTTTCCCCTCGCAGTAGTCATACCAAATTTACTAACTAGATCCCTATCATATTTTTCTTGACTAATAAAAATACCATTATCTAATTGTTTTATTTGTAAACCTAAGAAGAAAGTAAGTTCTCTCATATTACTCATCTCAAACTCTTTTGTCATTATTTCAGAAAATTCTTTATTCATTTCATGATTAGTTGAACCAAAAATAATATCATTTACCTAAATTTGTACTAGTTGGATATCATTTTTATTTCTTTTAATGAAAAGAGTATTATCTACTTTACCAATTTCAAAATTTGATTGTAATAAAAAAGATCTTAGTCTGTCATACCATGTTCTAGGAGCTTGTTTCAGACCATATAGCTTTCTTAAGTTTGAAAACATGGTTTGGAAATTTTTCATCTTCAAAGAGTGGAGGTTGTTCAACATAAACTTCATCTTTAACAAATCCATTTAATAAAAGCACTTTTAACATACATTTGAAATAATTTGAATTTATTATAGTTTGCGAAAGCAAGTAGAATTCTAATGGCTTCTAATCTTGCTACGGGTGCAAAGGTTTCATCAAAATCTATTCCTTCTTCTTAACAATATCCTTGTATGAATTATCAAGCTTTATTTCTAATGACCTCACCTAGTTCATTCATTTTATTTTTATAAACCCATTTAGTTCCTATTATAGTTTTATCCTCGGGTCTATGAACAAGTTCCCAAACATCATTTCTGGTAAACTGATTCAGTTCTTCTTGCATAGCCAGAATCCATGAATCATCAGACGATGCTTCCTTTGGATTTTTAGGTTCAATAGATGATATAAAAGCTACATTACTCGTGTTATTTAGTTGATTTCTAGTTCTAACAATAGATTCAATATTTCCTAGTATATTTTTTATAGGATGATCTTTTAAAAGCTTAACCTTTTTATTTGGATGAATAATATCATTATTTGTAACAACCTTGTATTTTTCAAATATTTTTTTTAATTGATTTTTCCAGATTCAAAAGCTTTATTTATGAAAAGAATAAATTTTGTTATTTTAAATATAAACTTTGACTTTGATGTGGATTAGAATTCCAAATATGACTAAATTTAATATTTCCTGAAAATGTGAATTTTGGTCAATAGTCAAACTTTGACTTTTAAGTTTAAATTTTTAATAATTTTAAATTATAAATTTTATCTTTTATTATGAAAATAGATTTAATAACTTGAACACTACTTTTCGTTTCGTTGAAAACGGAGTTAAAATGTAAAAGTTATGTACATTTCAATTTTTAGTATAATTTGTTTATTTGTGCAATTTTGCCTATTTTAAATTTTTTTAAATCATATTTTCTTTCTTATATTTTGTTTTAATATGTGTTAATATGTTTTTATGTATATTTTGTCTTTTTATGTTTTTAAATTGATAATAGTATTTTTCCAAAATTTACTGTATTTAGTTTTCATTTTTAAAGGCTGTTTTCCTATTTTCTGCTATTTTCTTCAATAAAAATTATACGTAAATTAAATTTTAAATATTTATTTTGTGAATATATTTTTATTTTATATATTATTTATGTTTAAAAATATATTGCAAGCTCATATGAATTTTCTAAAAAATTTTCTATTCAATTTCAAAATTTTCTAGTCTAGTTCACTGTTTTAACTATTTTCCTTAATTCTACTTTATATAATCAATAAATATTATATATATTTTTATATTTTATCAAATTTTCGAATTTTTAACTGGAATTTCTGTTATTATTAGAAATATAAACTTATAAAAATAAATTAAAGAAATTTGAAAGGCCTTAAACTTTCTATCTTCCTAAGGCCCTTTTATTTTCTAACCCTTCTACTTTTTAACCTAACTTTTCATTCAATTGGCAACATCTCCTCATTTCTTCAGCCGCCACTTTTTTTTTCTCTCATTCACGAAATTTCAAAGCTCCTAAACCCTAAAAAAAATATGGCTTCCATTCTCCTCTTATCTTCTTCCTTTATCTCTTCTTTACTTCACAATTTCCATTGATTTTGCCTTCCTCCTCTTCTAGCTTTGCTTGGCCTCTACCACCTTCATCTCCACCATCCTCTCCACCTTCAGCCCCACCACCATCTACAGCAGCACCTCCTCCTCCTCCACTGACCATGACAAGCCATGCCCATCCATTTAAGTTAGCACCACAAAATTGCACAAAAACCCTTCCAAACAATGCCTAAACCACATATGCTTCACCACCACCTTCATCTATCACCTTGGCCACCCATAGAACCACCACCAACAGCAACTACATGACCTTTGACTGCTGCTGCACCATCACCCTCCACTGTCCATACCTGTACCATGCATGGCTGATCCAAGCAATGACCAAGTCGAGCCTTGTTGTGACCAAAACTTCACCTATTTGCCTTGTCGATTGATATTCTTCATGTTGCATCTCCTACCCTTCACATCACTTCATGTTGCCATGCTTAGGTGTGCTAAACCTGACCTATATGATGCTAACTTGAGCCCAAACACATCATGGCTGAGCACTTGATCCACTATGGTCAAGCATTTGAATGGTAAAGGCAAAGTCTTGTCTATATTGCTTTGTATTTCAATTTGTTCAACATTGTTTTATGATAAGTATATTCATGTGCTATATTGTTTTGTCTTGTTTGGGTATTGTTTACAAGATGATATCTTGGCTATTTTCTCCACTCAAATCAAAGGTCGTGCCTTCTGGATCCGTTGTGTCATTCTAATTGATATCTCCAGCATAAAAAGGTGAGTTATTCTCACCAGACAATATGTACCTATATAACTAGTAAATTGACACCCTGCGAATCTGTAGAAATATATTATCAAGTTTTATATGCTTATATTATTATCATATGATGTTCACACCTGTTATTATACCTTTTATATCATATGTTACTGTTATTTAATGTTATTCTGTTATTTATATCTGTTATCACCATTGCAAGTTCCCTGTAGATTAGAATCACTATGGGTTGAAATGATACATACCCGAACGGACTTTAGAATAGGGAAAAATCGTTATGGGCTGAAATGATAGGCCTGAACGATTTTTATTTAAAATTATTTTAACTTGGGATTGCGGGTTTGAAATGATAAAACCCGGATTTTTCTTTTTTTTAACTGCGGATTGAAATGATACATATCTGTATCACTTGACCTAAGTTAGAAAATTATATATAGGCCCGTGGTTATTTTATAAAGTGTTTTGGATATTTTTAAGTATTTTAAAAATTATAAATTTATGAAATTTGATTTAAATAGATTTTGAAATGTTTTAAAATAAAGAAATTATGATTTTTCTATGTGTTAAAAATGTAATTAATGAATGGTTTAACTGGATTTTTGAAATATAACTTAAGTTGGAAATTTGGAATTTTGGTTAAAAGTGATATTTAGGCTATATAAATAAAATGGATATTAAATTTTATTTGGAAATGGTAAATATGATAATTTGATTTAAATTTTAATTTAAGTGATTTATTAAAGTATTATTGATTTTCCTATGAATTTAAGTGGTTAAATAAATGAATGTTTAAAGGTGATTTTTTAAAATATAACTTGACTTGGAAATGTGAAATTTGGTTTTAATTAAAGGTTTAAGTTAATTAAATAAAATTGGAAATTTTGTTAAATTGTGAAATGGTAATTTAATTTGAAGTGTTAAGTCTATTTGTTGAAATGTGAAGAATTGGAACCTTTACACTTAAACTTATTAAGTAAATTGTTGAAAATTGGATTTAATTATAAGAAATTTATTGTGAAAAAGATATATGTTAAATGATATGTAAATGAACATTTTAAACGTTAAAATATGATTTTTTTAAATGTTTATGTGTTTTAAATTAAAGTTATTTAATTGCTGGAAATACACTAACACCTGAAATTAACTTTTAATAGCATTCAGAAATGCTATAGATTCTGTTTTGAACTAAATTTGTGTAAAAAGAGCTATTACAGCATTTCTGAAATGCTGTAGTTGCTGTAATTGAACTTATAGGCTAATATTGAACTCAGGTCTATTATAGCATTCTCTGGAAATGCTATAGTGGTCTGCAGTCTTTGCTGAAACCAAATTTAACCCTTGTTTTGAAATCTGAACTACCGCAGCACTTCTAAAATGCTGTCTTTTCTGTTTTGAACTATAATTCAACTAAAACTGAGTTTTAACAGCAGTTTTAAGTGCTGTCTTTGCTGAATAAAAAATGTTTTCAAATATAACTTATAGCAGTTGTTTTTAAATGCTGTGAAATGCTGAAATTTTAATAATTAGGGTTTTTGACTTAGTAAACGAACTCAGAATGGTTTGAAACTTTGGAAATTGAATACTTGATTTGAAAATATAATAATTACACTTTTAAAAGGTTTAAATGAATTATTTTGATTGGAATATAAACTATTTAAAGGTGATTTGAAATGATAGTAAATGAACGATATCTTTGAATTTAAAAGGTATTTAAAGTTGAATATTTGGATTTGAACTGATAGGATATTTTATTTTATTAAAATGATTTGAAATGAAGTTTTGTAAGGATATGATATTTTATTATATTAAAATGATTTGAAATGAAGTTTTGAAATTATATGAAAATTTAAATATATGGAAATGGTTTGGAATTGATTTAATCTTTATTTTGATAAAGATATGGTTTGAAATGATATTTTATTTTGAAGTAAAGTATTGTTTTTAAAAGTTATAACCACGGGTTATAATAACGTTGGGTTGTTAAAGAGACCGGGATCGGATATGGACATACTCTCTGTCTTACCGAAAACCACTTTGGCAAATGTGTACGCGGTGGAGATTCCAGAATGAAGTAGGATGGTGGCGACGTTCTTAAGGTATGTTACGTAGACCCAACTCCCGTGAGTTGGCATAAGGTGGCTAAAACAGGAGCGATCTCGGACTAGTGAGGTAGCACCTCTTCTCGGACACATTTCTTCGATATTATACTCTTACTTGTGATTGATTAGATGGCCATCCTCCGATTTGGGAGTGTTGTTCGAGGTGGAACGGTAGTGGCTGCTATGCGTATCCATCAGTCCGTGTGCGTAATTGGTATATCTACCCTGGCATTGCCTAGTTGTGCCGTGTCACCTACCATACCGAGCTTTACTACGATTATGATTTTAAGATCCGACCGCGTTGAGGTTCTCCATCCCCTTAACGCTATTTTCCGATATGATTATACTTTACTTATTTAGACACTATTATAATATCGAATATTACTACATAGTAGATAGTTTAACGGATCCTTAGAGGATGGGCGGTCCCAAGCATCTTCTAAGTTACTTGTACCTTTATTACAGTTCACTTGAGTTGGTTTACATTATATAAGTATATATTGTCCTGACTCGAGTGTTTTGTGTTTTGCTTTACGCTCGGGTCAGCCTGAGTTATTCATAGATTTGGATTTCCACTCTCTTGGAGATTTGAATCGCTGGAGATTATCTGCTTGTCATGTCCTATCTATTTCAGTTCCGTTGTTCTACTCAGCTTGTACTTGGTTATTTTATTGAGACTTTTGTTGTACTCTATTTCTTCTGTTGTATCTTATGTAACTCTGATATATTTATATAGTAGCTTCATGAACTACTATTTCTTTTACTTCCGCTGCATTATTTTACTCTGTGTTTGTGATCTGTGATTATATTTATTTACTGTATATTCTGAGATTTGCCAAATTTTTATTTACAACGCGGTATTTTGAGCAATTCAACTCCGGCATGAGTGTCTACCTATACACTTATAATGGATGCGAATGGTTGAAAATATCGGGTCGTTACAGTTGGTATCAGAGCTTTGGCTTTGAGGCAAAACTCAGCATATGGAGTAGATTTATTTACAGAATCACTTTCGTTCGAGTTTGAATCTTTTCTTCTTGATTCAAAATTCCTTTGAATTTTTGGAACGTTCCCTGCAGTTCCAAAATTCATTCTTGTCCCTCACTATTCATCTTCTTTTGATTTTGGAGTATCACATAACCCCACTTCGAATGATCTTTATAGTAAATTGGCGGTCTCGCCAATATTCTAATTTTCTTGTAAAGGGGTGAAAATCCTTTACAATCAACATCGATTAACCAGAGATTTATATTTATCCTTGGTTTAGATTCTAATATCTTTTGTTATTCCAAACTCTATCTCTTGAGATCGAAGGTAGATTTACCCCAGAAAATCCACATTTGATCTTATCCATTAAGTCACGGTTGACCCGGTTAAGGTTGTCCGTGATTTATCTAAGCTTACCCATCTCTCTACTCTGTTTAATCATCTTGTCTTTTGTTCCAATCTATCTTCCAAACATTTTGAACTGTACTTGTAAATTAATGTTTTGTTTTATATTGTGTTGTTTGAGTTGTTGATGTTGATTTGGGTTTCCGATCGATTCGTCTGATCAACGCTATCGATAGGATTTCTAAAACACTTTGACAGAACAAACTGACACAATATTATTTTAAAATTTGGTTTATGAAATAAATTTGGATATATAATTTTATGGAACTTAATAAATTGATTTAAATTGATAATTTGAAATGATAATACTTGATTTATCATTTATTGTTCTACAAATGAATTTATAAATAGTTGTTTATAAATTTATTTGGGAACTGAAATGAATTTAAAACAAGAAAGTTAAAGAATTTAATTTCCGATGGTTTCAAACCTTGTGTTTAAAATTTTTAAAAGGATATTATTTAAAGTATTTTGAATAAAAATTTGTCTCTAAAGGATTTTAAAGTTTAAAAATTTAGTGCTCTTCTCTTTGTCGCTGGAAAATAATTTCGGTGATGACTGCAGCATCATCGACGTTCATTTTCGAGTTTTGAAGTGAAGAAACCATTCTGTAGTCTTGCTACAGCTTTGTTTTGGAAAATCTAATTGATTTGAATTTCTAAAATATGACTGGATTATAATATATATATAGATATATGATTTAAATTTGATTTAACATATTATGTATATATAATTACTTATCTCCAAATGGTTTGAAGATGTTCAAAGATTCAAATTCTTAAATTTTATCTTGAAGAATAATTTCAATTATAAGAAGAAAAAAATAAAAAAATTTGGATAAATGATTCAAACTTGAGATAATTGAATTGGAAAGTTTTATTTGTATAATACAATTGCATTCAAATATAACTTACCTTAAATTTTTTTTGAAGTTAACAATGTAATTGGATAATATGCAGTACAGAAATGATTTTATAAATAAAATTTGAGTGGTTATAATAAATGTTATACACTTAAATTTTAGTTATAAAAGATTAACAGAGGTAAATAGTGAAAAAGGAATTTAAAGAGATTTTATTTAAATAACTTAATAATCAAATTTGATTTAATATGGAACCTTAAGTCTAACCTAGGAATTTTAATAATGGTTATTTCCTGAAACGAATATGTTGTATAATAAATAATGTATCTTTGAATAGATAAAATAAAATACATTGGAATTGGACATTTTGTAATAAAGTTTATTTAACTTGAATTCATAGTTTAATTGATGTCTAAATGAATAAATGTGTAAAGGAATTTGATTGTTATATTTGCTATGATAAATATTTTATTTATGAAATAGATATGTCTTGAAAAATGAATAATTATGATTTAAATAGTTAAAATGTATTTTAACATCACTAAAATTTGATAATTGAGAATTTGGTTTTCAAATGAAATTTTAAGTGTAACTTATTAAAGGAATATCTATTTATGAAATGGGTATTTTAAATAAAGTGTTAGGTTATGTGTTAAATTAAGAGCTAACTAAAATAGTGAACTTTTAACTTAATAAATGAAGTATAGTTTGATTTGAATATTCCATTCATAAAGTTTGTTTAATAAGTCATAAGTTAAATGATATCCAAATAAATATTTCTGGAATTGAACTGATTTGAAATATTAATATATCTACTGTAGCATTTTATAAGTACTACTATTTTGAAAATACAATGTTTTGGAAATTTTTATAATTAAATGAACTTAGAAATGTTACAACTTTAAAATGAATATTATTTGACCTTGAATTAAAATGGTTTAAATGAAGATTACTTTTTTTAGGGTGTTATGATTTTCTAAGTGTTATGTTTTTTAAAAAAAAAAAGAATAACTTGTCCAAAGTGTTATGATTTTAGCAGTGTGATTTCCAAATGATAAACATCCCTAAATTGTTATGATTTCAAAGCATTATGGTTTTAAATTTATTATCTGGTTTTGTTTTTTCCAAACTATCTTTTGGTTGTCCTTATTTCTCTTATCTTGTTACAGAATGGGAAGGCTATTGCTTATACCAGTCTATTTAGAAATCTTTCTGTAATCTATGATAATCTTTGTTACTCATCTGGATCTGAACACTGTTTTTCCATTCATAGACTGTCGGTCAAGTGAAAGGGAGATTCAGACTCTAGAGGATCTTTTTCGTGCTTATATTCTTGATTTGATCACCTCCATCTTGTTAAACTTACCTATAACAATAATTATCAGGTGTAATTCCAATCGTCTTATCATCTTGTCTTAATTCTATTTCATTCTATCTTTTTCTGTGCTTTCCCGTACCTCGTTCCTTTTCGGGGACGAAAAGTTTTGAGTGGGGGAGAGTGTAACAACCTTGTATTTTTCAAATATTTTTTTAATTGATTTTTCCAGATTCAAAAGCTTTATTTATGAAAAGAATAAATTTTGTTATTTTAAATATAAACATTGACTTTGATGTGGATTAGAATTCCAAATATGACTAAATTTAATATTTCCTGAAAATGTGAATTTTGGTCAATAGTCAAACTTTGACTTTTAAGTTTAAATTTTTAATAATTTGAAATTATAAATTTTATCTTTTATTATGAAAATAGATTTAATAACTTGAACACTACTTTTCGTTTCGTTGAAAACGGAGTTAAAATGTAAAAGTTATGTACATTTCAATTTTTAGTATAATTTGTTTATTTGTGCAATTTTGCCTATTTTAAATTTTTTTAAATCATATTTTCTTTCTTATATTTTGTTTTAATATGTGTTAATATGTTTTTATGTATATTTTGTCTTTTTATGTTTTTAAATTGATAATAGTATTTTTCCAAAATTTACTGTATTTATTTTTCATTTTTAAAGGCTGTTTTCCTATTTTCTGCTATTTTCTTCATTAAAAATTATACGTAAATTAAATTTTAAATATTTATTTTGTGAATATATTTTTATTTTATATATTATTTATGTTTAAAAATATATTGCAAGCTCATATGAATTTTCTAAAATTTTTTCTATTCAATTTCAAAATTTTCTAGTCTAGTTCGCTGTTTTAACTATTTTTCCTTAATTCTACTTTATATAATCAATAAATATTATATATATTTTTATAATTTTATCAAATTTTCGAATTTTTAACTGGAATTTCTGTTATTATCAGAAATATAAACTTATAAAAATAAATTAAAGAAATTTGAAAGGCCTTAAACTTTCTATCTTCCTAAGGCCCTTTTATTTTCTAACCCTTCTACTTTTTAACCTAACTTTTCATTCAATTGGCAACATCTCCTCATTTCTTCAGCCGCCACTTTTTTTTTCTCTCATTCACGAAATTCCAAAGCTCCTAAACCCTAAAAAAAATATGGCTTCCATTCTCCTCTTATCTTCTTCCTTTATCTCTTCTTTACTTCACAATTTCCATTGATTTTGCCTTCCTCCTCTTCTAGCTTTGCTTGGCCTCTACCACCTTCATCTCCACCATCCTCTCCACCTTCAGCCCCACCACCATCTACAGCAGCACCTCCTCCTCCTCCACTGACCATGACAAGCCATGCCCATCCATTTAAGTTAGCACCACAAAATTGCACAAAAACCCTTCCAAACAATGCCTAAACCACATATGCTTCACCACCACCTTCATCTATCACCTTGGCCACCCATAGAACCACCACCAACAGCAACTACATGACCTTTGGCTGCTGCTGCACCATCACCCTCCACTGTCCATACCTGTACCATGCATGGCTGATCCAAGCAATGACCAAGTCGAGCCTTGTTGTGACCAAAACTTCACCTATTTGCCTTGTCGATTGATATTCTTCATGTTGCATCTCCTACCCTTCACATCACTTCATGTTGCCATGCTTAGGTGTGCTAAACCTGACCTATATGATGCTAACCTGAGCCCAAACACATCATGGCTGAGCACTTGATCCCCTATGGTCAAGCATTTGAATGGTAAAGGCAAAGTCTTGTCTATATTGCTTTGTATTTCAATTTGTTCAACATTGTTTTATGATAAGTATATTCATGTGCTATATTGTTTTGTCTTGTTTGGGTATTGTTTACAAGATGATATCTTGGCTATTTTCTCCACTCAAATCAAAGGTCGTGCCTTCTGGATCCGTTGTGTCATTCTAATTGATATCTCCAGCATAAAAAGGTGAGTTATTCTCACCAGACAATATGTACCTATATAACTAGTAAATTGACACCCTGCGAATCTGTAGAAATATATTATCAAGTTTTATATGCTTATATTATTATCATATGATGTTCACACCTGTTATTATACCTTTTATATCATATGTTACTGTTATTTAATGTTATTCTGTTATTTATATCTGTTATCACCATTGCAAGTTCCCTGTAGATTAGAATCACTATGGGTTGAAATGATACATACCCGAACGGACTTTAGAATAGGGAAAAATCGTTATGGGCTGAAATGATAGGCCTGAACGATTTTTATTTAAAATTATTTTAACTTGGGATTGCGGGTTTGAAATGATAAAACCCGGATTTTTCTTTTTTTTAACTGCAGATTGAAATGATACATATCCGTATCACTTGACCTAAGTTAGAAAATTATATACAGGCCCGTGGTTATTTTATAAAGTGTTTTGGATATTTTTAAGTATTTTAAAAATTATAAATTTATGAAATTTGATTTAAATAGATTTTGAAATGTTTTAAAATAAAGAAATTATGATTTTTCTATGTGTTAAAAATGTAATTAATGAATGGTTTAACTGGATTTTTGAAATATAACTTAAGTTGGAAATTTGGAATTTTGGTTAAAAGTGATATTTAGGCTATATAAATAAAATGGATATTAAATTTTATTTGGAAATGGTAAATATGATAATTTGATTTAAATTTTAATTTAAGTGATTTATTAAAGTATTATTGATTTTCCTATGAATTTAAGTGGTTAAATAAATGAATGTTTAAAGGTGATTTTTTAAAATATAACTTGACTTGGAAATGTGAAATTTGGTTTTAATTAAAGGTTTAAGTTAATTAAATAAAATTGGAAATTTTGTTAAATTGTGAAATGGTAATTTAATTTGAAGTGTTAAGTCTATTTGTTGAAATGTGAAGAATTGGAACCTTTACACTTAAACTTATTAAGTAAATTGTTGAAAATTGGATTTAATTATAAGAAATTTATTGTGAAAAAGATATATGTTAAATGATATGTAAATGAACATTTTAAACGTTAAAATATGATTTTTTTAAATGTTTATGTGTTTTAAATTAAAGTTATTTAATTGCTGGAAATACACTAACACCTGAAATTAACTTTTAATAGCATTCAGAAATGCTATAGATTCTGTTTTGGACTAAATTTGTGTAAAAAGAGCTATTACAGCATTTCTGAAATGCTGTAGTTGCTGTAATTGAACTTATAGGCTAATATTGAACTCAGGTCTATTATAGCATTCTCTGGAAATGCTATAGTGGTCTGCAGTCTTTGCTGAAACCAAATTTAACCCTTGTTTTGAAATCTGAACTACCGCAGCACTTCTGAAATGCTGTCTTTTCTATTTTGAACTATAATTCAACTAAAACTGAGTTTTAACAGCAGTTTTAAGTGCTGTCTTTGCTGAATAAAAAATGTTTTCAAATATAACTTATAGCAGTTGTTTTTAAATGCTGTGAAATGCTGAAATTTTAATAATTAGGGTTTTTGACTTAGTAAACGAACTCAGAATGGTTTGAAACTTTGGAAATTGAATACTTGATTTGAAAATATAATAATTACACTTTTAAAAGGTTTAAATGAATTATTTTGATTGGAATATAAACTATTTAAAGGTGATTTGAAATGATAGTAAATGAACGATATCTTTGAATTTAAAAGGTATTTAAAGTTGAATATTTGGATTTGAACTGATAGGATATTTTATTTTATTAAAATGATTTGAAATGAAGTTTTGTAAGGATATGATATTTTATTATATTAAAATGATTTGAAATGAAGTTTTGAAATTATATGAAAATTTAAATATATGGAAATGGTTTGGAATTGATTTAATCTTTATTTTGATAAAGATATGGTTTGAAATGATATTTTATTTTGAAGTAAAGTATTGTTTTTAAAAGTTATAACCACGGGTTATAATAACGTTGGGTTGTTAAAGAGACCGGGATCGGATATGGACATACTCTCTGTCTTACCGAAAACCACTTTGGCAACTGTGTACGCGGTGGAGATTCCAGAATGAAGTAGGATGGTGGCGACGTTCTTAAGGTATGTTACGTAGACCCAACTCCCGTGAGTTGGCATAAGGTGGCTAAAACAGGAGCGATCTCGGACCAGTGAGGTAGCACCTCTTCTCGGACACATTTCTTCGATATTATACTCTTACTTGTGATTGATTAGATGGCCATCCTCCGATTTGGGAGTGTTGTTCGAGGTGGAACGGTAGTGGCTGCTATGCGTATCCATCAGTCCGTGTGCGTAATTGGTATATCTACCCTGGCATTGCCTAGTTGTGCCGTGTCACCTACCATACCGAGCTTTACTACGATTATGATTTTAAGATCCGACCGCGTTGAGGTTCTCCATCCCCTTAACGCTATTTTCCGATATGATTATACTTTACTTATTTAGACACTATTATAATATCGAATATTACTACATAGTAGATAGTTTAACGGATCCTTAGAGGATGGGCGGTCCCAAGCATCTTCTAAGTTACTTGTACCTTTATTACAGTTCACTTGAGTTGGTTTACATTATATAAGTATATATTGTCCTGACTCGAGTGTTTTGTGTTTTGCTTTACGCTCGGGTCAGCCTGAGTTATTCACAGATTTGGATTTCCACTCTCTTGGAGATTTGAATCGTTGGAGATTATCTGCTTGTCATGTCCTATCTATTTCAGTTCCGTTGTTCTACTCAGCTTGTACTTGGTTATTTTATTGAGACTTTTGTTGTACTCTATTTCTTCTGTTGTATCTTATGTAACTCTGATATATTTATATAGTAGCTTCATGAACTACTATTTCTTTTACTTCCGCTGCATTATTTTACTCTGTGTCTGTGATCTGTGATTATATTTATTTACTGTATATTCTGAGATTTGCCAAATTTTTATTTACAACGCGGTATTTTGAGCAATTCAACTCCAGCATGAGTGTCTACCTATACACTTATAATGGATGCGAATGGTTGAAAATATCGGGTCGTTACATTATTTGTTTCAATTGATTCATTATTTAGGGTAGCAATTTATTCTTCATCATTAATTTGTTCAACATTTTTGAAATTTTCATCAAACGAAACATGCATTGTTTCTTCAATGATATTAGTTCTTAAGTTGAAAACTCTGTATGCTTTACTTCTATTAGAATATCTGATAAAGATTCCTTTGTCGGATTTAGGATCAAATTTATCCAAATTGTCTTTTGTATTTAGAATAAAACATTTACTTCCAAAGATTCTAAAATAAGATACCTTTGGTTTCTTCTTGTAAAGAAGTTCATAAGGTGTTTTATCAGTTAACGGTCTAATTAATATTCTATTCAAAATGTAGCAAGCTGTAGTGACTGCTTCAACCCAAAAATGTTTTGGTAAATTACTATCCGAAAGCATTATTCTAGCACACTCTTGAATCGTCCTATTTTTACATTCTACCACTCCGTTTTGTTGTAGAGTTCTTGGAAAAGAGAAATTATGAGTTATTCCCTTTTTATTGCAGAATCTCTCAAAATTTTCATTTTCAAATTCCCCACCATGATCACTACGAACAGTTATAATTTTTAAAGAAAGTTGGTTTTGGAGTCTTTTTGTAAATAATTAAATGAATCAAAAGTATCACTTTTATGTTTCATAAAAATTATCCATGTAAACCTAGAATAATCATCTATAATTACAAAGACATATTTATTGTGATTTATTGATTGAATTTGAGATGGACCAAACAAATCTAGATGAAGTAACTCAAGAGGTTTTGAAGTTGAAATCATATCTTTTAATTTGAAAGAACTCTTCCTAAGTTTCCTAATTGACAAGCATCACATATACTATCTATTTTAAAATTCATTCTAGGGAGTCCTCTTACTAGATCAAGTTTAGAAAGTCTAGATAAGAGTTTAAAATTCAAATGCCCAAATCTTTTATGCCAAATCCAAAGGTCACTTGTATTAGCCAAAAGACATAGATTATCATTTGAGATTTTCATACTAAGAATATAAATATTTTCTTCCTAATTCCTTCGAATATAATATTTGAATTATTATCTTCGATGTGACACTTATCTTTTTCAAATTTAATTTCGTATCCTTTATCGCAAAGTTAACTAATGCTAAGCACATTGTGTTTCAGATTCTTAACTAATAAAACATTAGAAATAGTAGGAGTTTTAGAGTTACCGACATTGCTGATGCCAATCACATATCCTTTTGAGTTGTCTCCAAAATTAACCGATCCTCCATCTTTATAGATAATATCATTCAGCATATCTGGATTACCAGTCATGTGTCTGGAACATCCACTATCAAGTATCCACTTATTCTTCTTGATTTGCACCATTTGTCCATTGAGTGTTGATTCTTCAAAGGCCATATAACAATTTTCTTTTTGCACAGAATACAAACTCGGTAGATAACTTGATTTTCTATAATAACTATATGCAAACTTATGAGACAGTGATGATTTGAACAGTTTTAAACTAGTGTTAACAAAATCCCCAAAAATAGCCATTTTAAAAACTTTTTCAAAATTCAGATTATGAAAACTTTGAAAACCTTGCTCTGATACCAAATGTGAGAAAATGTGGATTACGGATCTTAAGGCTGGAATAACACTAGTGGGGGGTGAATAATGTTTTATGTATTTTTTAAATCTTTTTGAATTTTGTTCAATTTAAACACCAACAAATGCAATTCACAAACACAGATATAATCACAGAATCAGACACAGATGCAAATACTAAATAAAAGCAGTAAAGGAAATAACACACCAGGATTTTATACTGGTTCGGAGTTACCCTACATCCAGTCCCGTACAATCGTACGGATTTCTTTTCAAAAATAATCTCCCAGATTACACCCACGGTTTCAAGGCTACGAGGTACACCATCCTGTATTCGAGTTCAGGGCAACTCTCTTGATTTAACAAGGCTACTAGGTCACCTAATTGATTTCCGAGGCTACAATCACACCCAATTGATTTCAAGGCTCAACCGCACCTTTTACTCAACAGTTTGATTTACAAAAGATTCTATAACTATGAATAGCACTGAGATCTTATGGAGAGAGTGACAGAGAATCAAACAAGAGATAATCAAGTTTGATTCACTTGGTATTTTGGCAGAGTATAGTTTAGGATTCTTTAGAATAAATGTGGAAGATGAAGAGGATAGAAAATAAATGAAAATATGGTTAAAATTCGTTTAGAACTTACTGGTATTTATAGTAGAGCAACAACCATATCTATTCATGAAAGGATACGACGAATAGACACTTCTTTTGAAAATTGAAATTTGAAAATAACGGACACCAGGTCGACATGAGGGGTTGAGGTATGTCGACATGCTCAAGGCAAAATTGATGTTTTGATTTTCTTATTAAAATTGATTTCTATAATTTGTCAAAACAATTTCTAAACTTTGTAAATATATTTGAATATAGTTTAAACATACAAAAGAGTTTAGAAAATAATTTTTAATATATATAATCTTAATCTATAAAGTGATTTAAAATCTGAGTATATAAATATTTTAAAGCTAAATATTTAAGACAAGAGATGGTTTAAAAACAAGGACAATTTTGAAATCAAAATATTAAAAATGATAAAAATAGTTTTGAGGTTAAAATATTTCAATCAAGAGAGATGTATTTTTGAAAAGAAAGTTTTGAAAACATTTTTAAAAACAACTATATGTCCCACTAGATATTGTCGTGGGTTCCATCCCACTAGGGTTCCATCCCTTTAACAGGCTTGAAGTGGATTCCATTCCATGAATAAATTTCGAATAAAGACGTAAGTGCTTTCAAGAAGTTTTAACATAATTCTAGATTGACTACATTATCTTGTAATGTTTGAAATCTTGAACTCTGGATAACTTGATTTCTTGATACTCATGAGTCTTCAATTTTGATATCTTCGATCTTTAAATTCATCAGTCTTGTATCTCTATACTGTACAGTCTTCATTCTTGGTACCTGCATGTTTATATTCTACATATACATATATATCTAAACCATAACGTTAGTATTTTTGTTTTATAATAAGTCCTAAGGTTGTTGTCATCAAAACCATCATCTCAAGGACTAACATTAGTGACATTAGCACTCTAAAAACTGAAAAGTTAATTAGTAATTTAATGTCTTTTGAAGCACAATGTAGGGCATGGGAGAAAGCAAAGCAATAGAGAAGAAATCTATAGCTTTTAATGCAATAACGGATACGATTCAGACAACGAGGATGATGAAGAAATTACTTTCAAGACAAGGAATTTCAAAAAATTACTAACATATAGGAAGATGAACAATTTCAAAAGAAATGACAACAAAAATGCAGGAAGCGGAAGCGGAAACGGAAGTGGCATTAGATGTTATAACTACGACGAACCTGGTCATTTAAAACAAGACCATCCACATCCCGATAAACTGAAAACTACATCACACGCTGATTCATCCAAAAAACGAAGAAGAGCCTATACTGCAACATTAGACGATTTAGACACATCATCAAGTGATAATGAATCAAATACAGAAATTGCTAACATGTGCTTCACAGCAATACATATTTTAGAACAAAATGGTGAAATGGATCAGAAAAAGGTACGCTTTTAATATATCTAAAGTTTTTATTTTAGAAAATTTTAATATATCAAAAGTTCTCCAAATAGGAATATTGGTTGCATATTGTGAAGGAAAAATTCGACATGCATGTCGACATACACCCCTAGCATATGTCGACATACTTAGACAGATTTTGAATTTCAATTTCAAATTCCAAATTTGAATTTTCCCTCCACCTTTTCTTCTACCCCTATGTTATGAAAAGGAGCCCCTTGACCAGAGAACTTGTCATTTGATTCTCTATTTATTATTTTTATATCTATCCATTCATTCCACTTTTAAATTTCAAAATTTCATTAGCTCCTATATCTCTTCAAAACTCTTCATCAATGGCTTCCTCAAGCACTCCTTTATCTATAAGACTTTCCAAAAATATCAAAAAAATTCTCTTCAATGATCAAGTGGCTATGATAGCCTATGTTAGTTATATGAATATTGGAAAGGTTTCTACGGGAATATTTGCAATTTTCAATGAATTTTCTACTTATGAACTTGATTCTCTTTGTTTACAAAATGGAATTCTCAGTTTAATTGATGCTTCTCAAAATGATTATGTTTGCTATCAACACTTGGTCAAAATGTTATGAAAACTTGAAAGGAAAATTTCATGAGGTTAATGAAGGAGAAGTGTGGAGTAGTGTAAAAGGAACTTTAATAGTTCTAAATTGTGAACTTTTGGATATCATTCTTGGATGTAAATCTACCAGAATGGACCTTGCATCTTTTAAAATTGATGATCAAAATTGTGAAGTATTTCACAACATTTTTTAAGGTGATAATGATTTTGAATTCAAAAATCGAAACTTTTGTCTAAAAAGCAAACTTTAAACCTTCTCTTACAACAAAATATCACTCCTCGATCGGGAAATTTCAACTATCCAACTCTAAAATTATGCAAAGCTTTTTTCGCCATTTGTGGTCAATATGACATAAATTGGACTCAAGTTATATCCCAAAAATCTTTTTAATTATAAAATCTGTGATGCCCCACCTTTATGCTCACGCTGACCAAGGACACTACGGAGTAATGCCGTCAACTAGCGCGAAGAATAAGGCTGTTGAGGAGCGACCATCCGTGCAATTGCCTTGTGCGAGTACCGATACGTTAGATAGTAAACCATGCATTTCGTTTTAAGAGGAAATCCGACATACCGATGCAAACTCAAAGCTACCACACGGTGGCTAAGTGGACTTCGGAAACAAACATAGAAATAAGCATAACATAAATCAGTCACAGATGTTCATATCTCATAGGCGGAAACAGATATGAATATAACACGTAAAAGTGTACATCAGAGTAGTGGTCAAACAAGATCCACAATATCATAAAAGAATAGTTACAAGTACTAGACAAAAGAATAAGTATACATCAAGGAGTCTATATCTTAAATGTATAACAACAAAAACTACAAATGTAATGTGGTTAGGCAAAAGTCAGAAGATGATTCTAGATAAGGAGTCAAGCAGAAGCACCTATAACATCTCGGTCTGACCCGAGTATTATTTAATAAGAAAATAATAAATGGATCAGTCTAGCTATAAATATCATTAAAGAAATGAGATATAGGCAGAGATATGATAAGAACGTATGATAACAATAATGTCATACCAGAACAAATATGATATAAAACAACAACAAAATCATACAATATCTCAAGAATCTCAAAGTACCAAAAAGAATGTCATATTCTTTATTTTATTCACCAAACTACAAATATTGACAAACATATTAATGTCAATCGCAGAAGTTGGTGAAACACAAATTCTAGAAATCATCATATAGAAATCCAGAAATCACAAAGGGGGAGGCCTATCACAAACGGGAGCATGAAAACTCACCAACACGTGTATCACAAACAGAACGCTATTCCATGGTTGCTAACCATAAATTTTGAGCCGAAGCTCCACAAACGGTCCGAAGACCATGGGTCGCTACCCCGCCAAATTGAACCAAAGTTCCACAAAATGGGGTTTAGTCTCCCTCACAAACAAATAGACATCGCACATCGCTAGTCTAAATCACAAAATGATCATCATCGATCAATAAAAAGTGTGAATTACACTAAGCTAGTAAATATAAGAGTTTAGCTTCATGTCCCATAACCACTAGCTTAACTTAAATATTTACGAACAAATTGTAGATTTCCACTCAAAAATTGTCACAGGATTTTCAATCGAACAAGTCCATAAATTAACCGACGAAGTAAACGCAAGCGTTTCATACCACTTGTTTTGATAAGCCGTTTAATTAGATTTTCTCAAACGAATGAGGTAAAGGTTCGTATATACTACTAGATTAGAAAACGGTTTTATAAACGAACTTTGTATTAAAAATAGAGTTGAAATCATCTTTATAAAAGTGTTTGGATATTTATTACTAGTATAGAAGCCTTTGTATTTAAAAGTGACAAATCACAAAATGATTGTAGAAACAATCAATCACCAAAATTCACATACGAAGACGTGAATCAAATCCAAAGAAATCAATACCGAATCCATCAAAATGGATATTCCCAAAAATCCTGGAAAAGAAGTTATCAAAGTCAACAAAGGTGATGACTGTTGGAAATAACATACTCTAGACGTCTGCAGTATATACTCAGACGTTTGCAGTAAGTTTCAGGAAATTCTCTGAAACAAACTCCAGACGTCTGAACTTTCCTGCAGACGTCTGGTGATGAACATTTTTCATGTTCTGGGTCAGTCTAGCCCCCTTTGGGGCAAGTTCGATACACGACGGAAGCGACGAATTGAGCAACTTCGACTGAGGATTTACGCCTTTCGACAACCCAGCCTTGTATGGCCCTCCGAAACGCTCCACTAACGTGTTCAAACAGCAAAGGTTGGATATTTAGCAAATTGGATTCCAAAAACCAAAAATTTAACAATTCACCAATTCAATCCAAATCGAAAGCAAATGAACATGAATTAGTGTTAGGAATTCATACCCAACAACAACAATATCTATAGAAATAGAGGTTAGTTCAAAAACTCACCTTTAAACCCAAAACAATGAAGAAGAAGCTCGAAAGCAAAGGGAGATCAACTACACTTCAACTCCAACCCTAGAAGCTTGAATCTAAGCTCAAAGGAAGAACATTTCCAAAGTTAGCTTTAGGAAATTTATGAAATTAAAGAGAGATTGAGTTGGAATAAGATGGAGATACTTACCAAAGCTTCTCTTTGAATTTGGAGCAAGAATTTGTATTTGCTAAAGAAACTAGGGTTTAGGATTTTAATTTCTCATCTCCACCACCATTTTTGCTAAAGCTTAAGTTGTAGGAAATATTATGTAGTAAGGAAGAGGAGTGGAGTGGAGTTGGGTTGATATGTTGGGTAAATGGGCTGAACCCCAAACCCAAAACCCTAAGTGAAGAGGTCAAAATTCTAGCTAGCTCCAAACATATCAATGTTTATACTTAAAAAAGTCGCAAACGTCGTTTTGGACTCAATGGAAGTGGTCTCGAGTCCCAATTCGATTGTTTGCAAAAAGTAGCTTTTCAGACTTTAATCCGATGAACGATTCTATATTTAAATAAAATATTTAAATATTCAAAATCTCAAAATATGCGGGTTGTTACAAAATCACATTATTTCATGGTGTGTAACTTACTCGAATCTTCAAATACTTTTAAAGGAGGGGAATTGGTCTTTCGTAAAGTCTTTAATCAAGCCAACATCGCTCTTATGAAAATTCCACCTTTTTTCGAGCCATGTGAAACACTTGTGGAGAAATAAGAAAGATTGGTTTATGAAGAGGATGAAGAAATTAGAGAAGAGGAGGAAGAGGAAAAAGAAGGAGATATGGATATTAAAAAAGAAGAAGAGGAGAAGGAGGAGGAAACCTCCTTAGAAAGCATTGATTTTCCTCTTCGATAAAAAAAAACCTTCTCAATAATCAAAAGAAGACCTTTGAAAACCAAAAGATTCTCATGCGTTCCGTTAGTAAGAAATTAACCGTTATTTCTAACAAAAAGACAAATTCTTTGGAAAAGTGAAACGCATGCTTGGGATATCTTCATCATCTTCTTCATCTACATCTTTCTAGTTTACTATCTATCTAGTTGCTTATGAATGTGTTGTATTTGGTCACTTTAATTTGAATTTGGTTTGATCTTATGTATGTTTTCATTATTTTAGTGTATGGGATATGTAATCTTCATCTAATATTAATGAAAATCTTTTTGCTATTATACATTGTTTATCATCTCTGAAAAACATACAAGTATAAACGTATAAGCTAAATACATTAGAATATCAAAACAAAATTGTTTTGAAAATTTCTTTGTATATGTCAACATACCTTGGGTATGAATGTCGACATACAACGATAATTTTTCAAGTTTTTTAATTTTGAAAATTAAATAGATAGCAAGTGTCTATTCATTCCAACAAATTTTCACCCATTTAAATACCTAATAAGACCAGAGAATCATATGTTTCAAGTCTCTTTCTTCTTCCTTTTCATTTCTAAACTCTAATAAAAATTAATGGCTTCTCCTATCCAAAAATAACCGAAAACCTCAAATAAACTCTTAAACCATTCAAAAACATTCTTTCTTTCATCCTAAGAAACCAGAGGCAATTAGAATTGAGTCAAATGCAAATGATCAAGGAGCATGAAAGGCATTTCGATGCGATTCAGTGGATGATTTCTACCTTGAACAAAGAAGAACCAACCACCAATCCAAAGTGTACCATCAACAAAGATAATGAAGATGAGGATGCTATCAAAGCGGAACCATTCTTTTGCGCTGATGGATGAGTTGAAGTTCCTCGATTGTCTAGTAAATAGGTTTGATTATATATAAATAATAATACTTAACTTGGTTTGGATTTGATTGGTTTGATTTGTGTGGATTTGTTTGAATGGTGTGTGACATTAACTTTGTTGGATTGGATGAATATTTAGATTAATTATGATTATTTCATGGTTATCTAATTTTATATATCACTTATTGTTTTTATACAATCATTATCATCATCATTTTATATAATTTATATATATATATATATATATATCAATTAGTATTTTATTTGGGGGGAGTTAGAGTTAGAATTGGAGTAAGAGTTAGTGTTAGAGTTATAGTTTTAGGTGGTTATTTTTGTTGATGACAAAAGGAGGAGAAATATATATAATCTAGGCATAGATTAAGGAGGAGTTTTGTAACCCAGAGGGAGTTATATTATATTTTATATATAGAGTTACCATCATCGAAAAGGAGGAGATTGTTAGTACCTTAGGTATTGGTTTTGATGATAACAACTATAAGATATTATATAAAATATAAATACTAATGTTTTATCAAGTTATATAGTATATAGTGCAGGAAATTAAACAGGTGTTGATTAAGAAGACTATACAGTGTCAAGAGTAGATTCAAGATGCTAATATAGAGTTCCAAGAGTTAGAGAATGAAGACTCACAAGTATTGAATAATTCAAGATTTCAAGATATTCCAGATAAGTTATAGAGTCATAGAATTTATGTTAAAACATTGATAGCACTTTCCTGATCTCTCTCTCCTTCTCTAATTTTGTTTTAATTGTTTTTCAAATATCCTGGTTTTAAAATAATCTTTTCAAAATATTTCTCAAAATGATTTTCAATCTTTTATACTTATCAAGATATTATTTTAGTGTTTTTAAGTTTATATATATATATATATTGAATTTTTGTTTATACTTTAAAAAGTCAAATTATATTGATTATATATATATATCTATTTTATATTAAAATTTCCAAAATTATTATATATAGTTTTACTAAGTTTTATTATGATTAAAATATGTATATACTATGCTTAAATGACTTTAAAAAGTATCAAAATATTTTACAAAACAATGAATTTTCAAAATAATGTTTTAAAGTATTTTTAAATTTTAAAAAGAGTTTGTCGACATAGTGACTGTTTTTTCAAAATTTAAATTCCAAAAGAAGTGTCTTTTTATCGTATCTCTTCACAAATGTTTCTGACATTGTTCATTTATAAATACCAGACTTCCAAACGAATTTTTAATTATCATCTTCTTATTCATCTCTCCTCATTCCACTATCTCATTTTATAAATCAAAATATACCCAAACTCTACCGAAATTCAACCAGAATTAAGTTTCAATCATCACTAGTTTAATTCTCCTTCATATACTCTCTGATTTCTCTTATCTCCCTCACTCAAACCAAGATCAAAGTGTTATTCAAGAGTTATAGGATCAATTGCAATCAAGATCGAATATCCGAGTCTATAAAACTCTATCAAATTATACTGCTATACTCTTAGGTGTGATTGTAGCCTGTAGAATCAATTGGGTGTGCTTAGCAACCCGTAAATCTAGTGGGTGTGTTTATAGCCCGGAAATCAAGTGACTCTACCTAGAGGTCGGGATTCTGGAGGGTGAGTCTCATAGCCTTGAAATCTAGATTATATTTGCATTTACTAGTTGAAAATAAATTTATACATGGAATTGTGTGGGACTGGATTTAGGGTAACTCCGAACCAGTATAAAATCCTGGTGTGTTCTTTCCTTTTTACTTTTACTGCATTTACTTTTATCTACACTTTGATTCTATGATTGTTTTTATGATTGTTAATTACATCATTCGAAGTATAATCTTAAAGAATTTGAAAAACATTCATATAATTTATTAAACACTATTCGCCCTCCTTCTAGTGTTAATTTAGCCTTAAGATCCATATATCGCTGACTCACAACACGATGTAGGGAGAAAAGGAAAATCCACTTACAATTAAGTCATTGACAACTTAGTCGTAAACAAATTAGTCGAATTCATATATATTGATGAAGCATTGGATAAAAAATATAGGTTGTTGATTGGATGGAGAAATTTTGACTCCATCATTTGAAGAGAGAAAGAGACGGATAATCGAATTATGCTTTTGAGAAAATAAAAAATTATGAAAATATGGATGTACAAGGATGAGTGAAGTATTTAATTGGACGAGAGGATAAATGAGTGAGAGAAGAAGTTAAGGTGGGTGAAAATAGTACCACCCATGGTAAAAAGATATGGGCAACATGTGCCTAAGAGCACATGTTAAGAATGATGGTTATATGCTAAAGGACAAGAAAAAATTGTTCCAAATACTAGTTTTATGCTGACAATGTAAAAATAAGATGGAATTCAAAAGGTTATTTGAGTAATTTAATAATCTTTAACATGTGCCATGTTAATATTTTCCTTGGTAAAACTAAGGATCCATTTGTTTAAATGTCAAATGCTGAATAATGATGCTGAAATCTAAATATTGATTGCGAATACTAAACCATGAAAGGTTATTTATTTATATTTTTAAAACTTTTGATCGAAACTAATGGAAATAGCTATTTTGATGATATTTCTCATTATATCAATTGTTATTTACATGATAACTATTAAAACAAAAATTTTGAACCATAAATTTAACTTTTTAAGAGCTTGAAATTTGAAAAAAAATTCATATTTTGGGTTTTGCGGAAACTTGAGCAATGGATAATAATGTGAAAGTTCTTTATTTTGGAAGATTTAAACTTCAGCTTGTTATATTTCAAATTTTCAATTTTCAAAAATTCCATGAATTTTTTGAAATTCAATTTAGAAAGGTTAAATTAAAAAAAAGATCAAATTTCCAAAATTTTGAAATTTGTAGTTTTAGATCATTTTTAGAAAGTTCAAACATTATTTTTTATATATAATATAGAAACAAAAATATTATTTGATTTGGTTTTCTTTATTTATCTATTTTCTTGAAAATAGAATATGAATTTATAAACATAACCAAAATTTAACTCAAAATGTTTGAAATCGTAAAATGGATTTTCAAAATTGTAAATTCTTAGTATTTCATTTGTAATAATGTAACAAACATAGCTAAATGTATGTATGGAAGAAATTATCATTAGACATTCAGTAGAAAAAATAATATATGAAAGTGCTTAACACATATTCAGTAGATAATTTTTTCAAGTCTTAACACTTATTCGAAACAAACAACTTCAAAGTCCTTATTTATCAACTAGTGTGAACCTATGTTATGCACACAAAGTTTGCATGATTTTTTAACCGAACATTTTTAGAGTGTTTTTACTTATATGAAATTGAATATATGTTTTTGGATTGTAATTTTTTCCGATTGGCTTTTTCTCGAACACTACTAACAAACCTTGAATGATAAATATGCTTCAATAATTTCAACTTGCACAAAATACAACTAATATTTTTGGAGAGAACGGTGTTTATATAAAAGAAATTATCATCAACTATAAGTTATTCCTAATTTGGAAGCATGACATTACGAATGTCAATTTTCTAATTAATTCCTTTTTTCAACTACATGGTAATATCATTTCATCTTATTCTAATTCAAATTGGAAATGAATTTGAGATTTAAATACACAATGAAGTGGGATTAATTGTATTTATTCTAAACAAAAATTAAAATGGTGAATATATGTTTAACATGATTTAAAATGTGTAATAATTGACATTAAATTTGTTCCAATTCGTAGGTAATTATAATATATATAAAAAATTCAATACTAATCAACATAAAATTGGGTACCACATAAGATCAATATACATTTATTGTTATATAAAATAGAGGTAATTATGATAAATATATTTTATTATATAAATTTAAATTGAAACTAACTGGAGAAATAAGTACAATTAACTCTAATTAATTCTGTTAGCCTATGGGGGAAAGGGGAAATAGAGGAGTGGGTCAGACTATAAGTTTGGTGAGTGAAAGTAACTACTAGCATTCTTAAGCAAGATAAAGATAATAGACTAAGCAACGGTTCTAGTATGAAAGAAATACTGAGAAGATAAAACTGGGGTAAAATACTATTTCTGATTCTGTTTGGCTGTTTAATTGTGATTGTTTGCACTTGTCTTAAACTGCTGTGATTAGGCTAAAACCCTAATCCTTATTAGGCTGAAATCCTAATTCTACCCGTTGATCGGCATTCTATCTCTGTTGTGCCACTGTGAGCTGATCTAATCATGTTGGTCCCACAGCAAAAGACACATGTTTAGCGCTAGGAACGCAGTAGCGAATTATTTACTCTAAACGATGCCGCACGCTCGATCATCGTTGGTACACACTAATTGTCGCTCCCTATTTTGACCTCTTATTTACCCTAATCAACATAAGCATGCCCAGCCTCACCTAATCTGTTGTGAGACCATCGGTCCTAGTCTGAAAGGGATGCTGCCTAGCCTCACCTAAGTGTTGTGAGACCATCAGTCCTAGTTTGAAAGGGAATGTTGCCGGTACTGGTCCTAACAAACAAATTCTAGTTTGCGCCCCTTGCCCAAATCCCCAGATTTGAGCCTCTATCTATTGGCCACTTATTTACCCTATTTAGCATAATCGTCTCCCAGCCTCACCTAGCTATTGTGAGACCATCAGTTCCTGACTGAAAGGAAATGTTGTTGGTACGGGCCCTACTTCTTATTTTTGCTTATTAACTTAGTGTAAGTTATAAGATATGCCTCTTCTGTTATTTTTGCTATATTTGCTTATTAACTTAATCTAAGTTTTAAAATAAGCCTTTTCTGTACTTTCTGCTTAAGTATAACCTACATTATAATTGTTATGCTTCTATTTTCTCTATTTAGTTATAACCACTAATTATAAACATGCTTGCAAATGTCTAAAATTTGCCTATTTCGGTCTATCTTCCTTTTATTACAGTTTTCCTTGTTTTACATCTAATTTCTGTAAATTTAGTGTTTTCTATTTTAATCCATATTTGCGAATTCTTCTCTTTTTAATATTCTATTCGCGTAAAAATGAATAAAAAGAAACTAACATTTACAGCCTAAATTCTAACGTAAAACAGACGTAAATAAATGTAAATAACTGAATAAAATAGCTAAATAGAATAGACTGAAAATAACTTTAAAAAATCAACTGTAAATAAACTTTCATAAAAATTATTTCAAAATTATAGAAAAACTACAACTATTGAGAACCCTATTATTTTAAATTACTTAAAAATCTAAAATAATTACAAAACACTCACCTGTGGTCCTTAGCTCTAGTCCTTGGTCTTCCTTGATCCACTCCTAGAGCGTAGAATATTTTTATCAAAAAGATTTCCTCCTTAGAATTTTTTTCTATTTAGGGTCCAGCCTTTGGCAATGAACCCAAATAAGAGAAAATCTGAATGAGAAAAATAGCTAGGCCTAGGGTTCTATTTATAGTGTAGCTTAGGGATCTCAGACCGTTAGATTTGAAGATTAAATCTGGTACAACCACATCATAGGCTCACTAGGAACCGTCAGATGGAAGCACGAACACATAGGATTGAAAAAAAATCAAAATATGATGTGTTCACTCGAAGATGGACGTTTCCACGTCCATATTCAAGGGCGGGTCGACCTAGGTCTTTGGGGGTCGACCCTAGGGTCGACCCCACCATGGGCTTGGGTCGATCTAGCCCTTTGTTGTTGTTGTTATTATTATTATTTTCATTTTAATTTCTAAATTCTTATTTCTTGCGTAACTTCTTCATACTAGCTCGGATTTTGAAAAATTATATATGGAAATTGGACAGAAGATTACCACGGAAACAATAGTGCAACACCCGTGGCTTAATTCTGACAATTTCACAATCTTATTTTATTATTGAATTAATTTGTTAATTAATTATTATAGCTCAAATTTGGGTTGTTACATTCTCCCCTCCTTAAAGGATTTCGTCCCCGAAATCTCCAAGGACAGAAGAATGAAATAAATATTTTCATCAAAATTCTAAAACCCCATATTCAAGCATCATCCATTATCCTTAAGCTTTCTAATGCAATCTAAGTTATATGCAATAGTGTAGTGTCAATGTCCCTAACTAATGCAAAAGATTAGGCGGTCTACTGATTTAGTCGACCTCCTTTTATGCAATCATGTTTGTGCCATGTATCCAAATGAATGCAAATTCCCTAATAACAACTGATAGTTCTATATGCGTGCTACAATCATCATCCAAATGCAACAATGATATGATAATCATCCATTTATAGCAACCATGGAATAAAAATAAAAATGCAAATGCGCATACATCCATATTCATATGTTTTAGTAAACTAGTTTGGCCGATCCCTAAGGGATAATAGTACCTAGTGTATATATATGCATCCATTAGCATCCACTAGCAAACACTTGCAACCACTAGCATCCATCATACTTAACATGTTCTGGTAACATGTTTACATTCAGTCCTACCATCCGTAGGTCAAATCCTAAGATCTACCCTCCCAAAGGATACTAAAAGAAATAACTTATTCAAAACTAAAGATGAAAATAGGAAATTCAAGATGTACCATCGAAAAGATGCGGATAAGAGGTACGTATTTTCTCCTCAGCCTCCCACGTAGCGTCCTCAATGATGTCTCCCCACTGCACCTTAACCAAAGGTACTTCCTTATTCCTAAGCTTCTTGATATCACGTCCAACAATCTTGGTAGGAACGCGATGAACCGATGCTTCTCTCTCTGGGAGCAAGTTTTCCACTTGACCAAACCTCACTGCCTTTCTTAGCGGAGATACCTTAATGAAATCCAAGTCTCATACCTCAAACTCAATATCCCTTCTTCGCTTATCTGCATAGGATTTCTGTCTATCTTGGGCCGTCTTCATTCTCCTTCTAATTAAATCAATCTTTTCCGAAGTCTCTCTAACCATGTCAGGACCTAGTAGAAATCTCCCTGTAGACTCCAACCAACACGAAGGCGACTTGCAAGGTCTTCCATAAAGAGCTTCAAAAGGTGCCATCCCAATGCTAGCCTGAAAACTATTATTATATGCGAACTCCACTAGAGGAAGATGCTCCTCCTAAGTTCCTCCAAAATCAAGAATGCACATCCTTAATAAATCCTCAAGAACTCTATTAGCTCTCTCAGTTTGGCCATCCATCTGAGGGTGATAGGTCGTACTCAATCTAAGCTGTGTCCCAAAAGCCTCTTGCAAGCTTCTCCAAAACTCGCTAGTAAAGATAGGGTCTCTATCGCTCACTATGCTAGAGGGAACTCCATGAAGTCAGACTATCTCACGAACGTATAAGTATGCCAAATAAGGTGTCGTCCTCTTACTCTTGACCGGAATGAAGTGGGCGCTCTTAGTCAAACGATCTACAATCACCCAAATACTGATATTCCCCTTCCTAGATCGGGGTAAACCATCTATGAAGTCCATCGAAACACTATCCCACTTCCATTCGGGTACATCCAATGGTTGAAGCAATCCGCCGGGTTTTTGCTGCTCCGCCTTAACTCTTTGTCGCACAAAACACTTAGCTACAAACTCTGCCACATCCTTCTTCATGCCATTCCAATAAAATAATCTCTTCATGTCCCTATACATCTTATCACCACCAAGATGAATAGTCATTCGAGAATGGTGTGCTTCTTCTAGAACTGCTCTCATCAAATCACTAGTGCGGAGGACACAAAGTCTTCCATCTCTCCTTAGCGACCCTTTACTATCAATGGAATAGCATTGGAGATGTCTAGAGACCTCTCCTCTGCTAATCCTATCCAAAATATCCATAAGCTCTGAATCCTCTCGCTGTCTTGAGCCAATCTGATCTATGAGGGTAGGCTTAACCTCAAGTGCTACCAATAATCCAGGGGTAATGTCCATAGAGGGCTTAAAATCAAAGGTGGAAATAAACTCAAGGCTTTTCCACTCCACGAACATTGGACTAAGAATTGCTCTCTTCCTACTTAACGCATCCGCAACTACGTTTCCTTTACTAGGGGTGTAAGCTATCTCAAAGTCATATGATGCCAAAAACTCCATCCAACGCTGCTACCTCAAGTTTAAATCCTTTTGTGAGAATAGGTACTTCAATGATTTATGGTCAGTGAAAAGCTCAAACCTCTCTCCTAGAAAGTATTGTCTCCAAGACTTGAGCGCGAAAACAATAGCAGCTAACTCCAAATCATGGGTGGGGTAGTTCTTCTCATGAGCTTTCAACCGTCTACTTCCATAACATACTGCCCTCCCTTTTTGCATCAATACCGCTCCAAGACCCGCCCCACATGCATCAGTGTATACGGTAAAAGGCTTAACTCCATCGGGTAAAACTAACATTGGTGCACTAGTAAGGGCCTTCTTCAGCATCGTGAAGGAATCCTCACAATCTACGTCCCGCACGAATGTCGTATTCTTCTTAGTGAGGCGAGTAAGCGGTGCTGAAATCTTAGTGAAATCTCTGGTAAACTTCCTATAATAGCCAGCCAAACCTAGGAAGCTTCTAACTTCGGTAGCATTCTTGGGGGCCTTCCAATCCTGTACTGCTACTATCTTAGTTGGATCTACAACTAAACCCTCTCTTGAGACTACATGCCCTAAGAAACGCACCTCCTCACACTAAAAGTGACACTTCGAGAATTTTGCTTTCAACTGATGAACACGAAATGTACGAAGAACCTCCTCAAGATGAATGGCATGCTCTTCCATAGTCTTGGAAAACACTAGAATGCATCCACAAATACTACAATGAACTTATTTAGGACATCTCGAAAAACATGGCTCATCAATCTACAAAATAGGCTGGGGCATTGGTTAGCCCAAACGGCATAACCAACCACTCAAAGAATCCAACGGGTGTCCTAAATGTTGTCTTATCGATGCTATCGTCAACGACCCTAAGCTGATGAAATCTAGTAGCTAAATCAAGCTGAGAAAATACTGAAGAGCCAACCAACTGATCGAAAAGATCGTCTATCCTAAGAAGTGGGTAATGGTTCTTTTTCGTGAGCTTATTCAACTCTTTATAGTTTACGCAAAGTCGAAGGGAACCATCCGCCTTTGTAGCAAAGACGATTAGAGCTCCTCACTCAGATATGTTCCGTCCGATGAAGCATTTCTCCAATAGCTTACCAATCTGCTTGCTTAACTCCTTCCTCTCCCTAGGAGCCATATGTCTCACGGGCAATGCCACTGGCTTAGCATTGTCATTCAAATAGATCCTAAAGTCGATCTCTCTTTTAAGGGGTAGTCCCTTAACCTCCTCAAAAATGTCTAGGAAATCTCTAACGATTGGAACTGAATCTAACTCTTATAGTGATGAATCAAGGGAATAAGGAAAGCTCAACATGACTAAACCTTGTGGATCGCAAGAAACCTCCAGAGTCCTTCCGCTACATGTCTCTAGTCTGACGACTCTCCTCTCGCAGTCCAATATCGCTCCATAAGTGGATAATCGGTCCATCCCCAAAATCATCCCATATCCCGAAAATCACAGTATATAGGCGTCACAGTCAAATTCTACGCCTAGTATAAAAAATTTCAAACCCCTACAAAACATGGATAAATGTGCCAATCCTCCTATGGGGTTTGAAACAACTATAAGGTCTACTACTAGAGAAATATCTAAGTGCAAACAATCAACCAAGGAGCTAGAAATGAAAGAATGCGATGCTCTAGAGTCAAAAAGAGTTCGAATAGGAAAATCTGAAATAGAGATCAAACCTTCTACAAAGACTTTCCTACCTCGATCTAGTCCACTACTAGAAGGTGCTGCATCAAAAGCCTGTACTTGCGCTGTAGGTGCGCCTGCTCTCCGCCCTGCCCTCTAAGGACAAGCTCTACTAAGGTGCCCAGGCTGCCCAAAATTGTAACACCTCCCCTTCATCGTGTCCTTCTTACAGTCCATTGTGAAATGACCAACCAATCCACAACTATGACATTTCTCGCCTTTCTTGATCTGTCCCTTCTGAGGTCCTCCTCCTTTCTTCTTGTCCTTATCCCTCTTATTCTTCCACCACTGCTTCTTAGAGTTTTCTGACTTAGGAACCTCCTTAAGCTCTCCTTCCTTAACAGCATCTGACATGAGAGCCATTTCTACAAGTGACTCATATGTCGCTCCCATAGGTACATGTGTCAATAAAAACCCTTGGAGGGGTTGGTTCAAACCCTTAGCAAACTTGATGGCCTTCTTATGCAGTGTATTAACAAGCTCCATTCCAAACCGCGATAGCTCATTAAACTAATTTATATACTCCTTCACTGAAAGACTCTCTTGCTTCAGACTAATGAACTTCTCCAACTGCATGCTTTCCTCGGCTTGCGACAAGAACTTCCTCTCAAACCTTTCCCGAAATCCAAACCAACCAATGTCTCTACCCTCAATCTCTAAAATCTCCCACCAGTAAGAAGCCTCTCCCTTCAACTGCCAAGATGCAAGCTGAACTCTCTATCGGTCCTCCAATCCCAACAGCCCAAATATCCGCTCCGTATTCCTCAGCCAAGCTCGTGCCTCCACGAAATCCTTCGTCCTGGAAATGTCTTGCCTCCTAGATTAGCGAAGTCCTTGCATAGCTTAGAAAAATTAGCTGTTATAGATGGATAAATGCGATCTCCACCCGCTGGTGCTGCATTGGGCGCTTGCCCTTGCACCTCTGGTGTCGTAGCTTGAAGGTATCTACGAAACCAGCCAGGGACTTGGACACCCTCTGGAAGATTTGGGGCATCCACCATTTATGCAAAGAAAAGAGAATTTAGGCTCGAAAGAATCGAAAGAAGGTTGAACTGGACTTTGAAGGGATTTTTATAAAAACTCTCTTATACTTGAAAACTATTTCTATAATAACAGTTTCTTTCTAAAAAATACTTTTAGTTTGAAGATATGTTACTTTTGAAAAATAATTTACTTTTTAAAAAAAGTTTTTAGGAATCCTATAACCTTAGGCTCCGATACCAAGTGAAACACCCCCACACCCCTTAGTATATACCCAAAAAGGGCACACTAAAAGATGTGGTGCGTTATAGGTATAGCTAAAGCATCACAGAGACTAAGATTCACAAGACAAATAAATAAAAACAACGGAAACATTTAATAATAACTGGACATTTAAAATTAAACTTCATTTCAAAATAGAATTGTCTTAAAAACCAAATACACATGTCTCGTGAAAAATACAATCTCAGTCACATCATCAGAGTCCATAAACAATAAAAATCATCCCTCTCATAAAGTACCAGTACATCCAAAGTCAAATGAAAAGAAAACTAAAAAGAAGAAGAAGAATACATGAAGAACTCCAAGAATATATCTCCAAGCGGTCTGAATCTACTGTCCTCAATTCTGTTAGCCTATGGGGGAAAGGGGAAATAGAGGAGTGGGTCAGACTATAAGTTTGGTGAGTGAAAGTAACTACTAGCATTCTTAAGCAAGATAAAGATAATAGACTAAGCAACGGTTCTAGTATGAAAGAAATACTGAGAAGATAAAACTGTAGTAAAATACTATTTATGATTCTGTTTAGCTATTTAATTGTGATTGTTTGCACTTGTCTTAAACTGCTGTGATTAGGCTGAAACCCTAATCCTATTTTAAGTAGGCTGAAATCCAAATTCTACCCATTGATCGGCCTTCTATCTCTGTTGTGCCACTGTGAGCTGATCCAATCCTGTTGGTCCCGCAGCAAAAAACACATGTTTAGCGCTTGGAACGCAATAGCGAATTATTTACCCTAATCGACGCCGCACGCTCGATCATCGCCGGTACACACTAACTGTCGCTCCCTATTTTAACCTCTTATTTACCCTAATCAATGTAAGCGTGCCCAGCCTCACCTAGTCTTTTGTGAGACCATCAGTCCCAGTCTGAAAGGGATGCTGCCCAGCCTCACCTAAGTGTTGTTAGACCACCAGTCCTAGTTTGAAAGGGAATGCTGCCGGTACTGGTCCTAACAAACAAATTCTAGTTTGCGCCCCTTGCCCAAATCCCCAGATTTGAGCCTCTATCTGTTTGCCACTTATTTACCCTATTTAGCATAAGCATGTCCCAGCCTCACTTAGCTATTATGAGACCATCAATTCCTGACTAAAAGGGAATGCTGTTGGTACGGGCCCCACTTCTTATTTTTGCTTATTAACTTAGTGTATGTTATAAAATAAGCCTCTTCTGTTATTTCTGCTATATTTGCTTATGAACTTAATCTAAGTTTTAAAATAAGCCTTTTCTGTTCTTTCTGCTTAATTATAACCTACGTTAGAATTGTTACTCTTCTATTTTCTCTTTTTAGATATAACCACTAGCTATAAACATACTTGCAAATGTCTCGGATTTGCCTATTTCAGTCTATCTTCTTTTTATTACAGTTTTTCTTATTTTACATCTAATTTCTGTAAATTTAGCATTTTCTATTTTAATCCATATTTGCGAATTCTTCTCCTTTTAATATTCTATTCGCGTAAAAAGGAATAAAAAGAAATTAACATTTACAGGATAAATTCTAACGTAAAACAGATGTAAATAAATGTAAATGACTGTAAATAACTGAATAAAATAGCTAAATAAAATAGCTGAATAAAATAGATAGAAAAGAACTTTAAAAACTAACTATAAATAAACTTACATAAAAATTATCTCAAAATTGTAGAAAAACTACAACTATTGAGAACCTTATTATTTTAAATTACTTAAAAATCTAAAATAATTACAAAACACTCACCTGTGGTCCTTAGCTCTAGTCTTTGGTCTTCCTTGATCCACTCCTAGAGCGTAGAATATTTTTATCAAAAAGATTTCCTCCTTAGATTTTTTTTCTATTTAGGGTCCAGCCTCTTGCAATGAACCCAAATAGGAGAAAATCTGAATGAGAAAAATAGCTAGGCCCGGGGTTCTATTTATAGTGTAGCTTAGGGATCTCAGACCGTTGGATTTGAAGATTAAATCTGGTGCAACCACGTCATAGGCTCACTACGAACTGTCGGATGGAAGCACGTACACACAGGATTGAAGAAAAATCAAAATATAATGTGTTCACTCGAAGTTGGACGTTTCCACGTCCATATTCAAGGGCGGGTCGACGTGACTATCGACTTATAGGTCGACCCTAGGTTCGACCTGACCATGGGCTTGGGTTGACCTAGCCCTTTGTTTTTTATTCGTTTTAATTTCTTAATTCTTATTTCTTGCGTAACTTCTTCATACTAGCTCAGATTTTGACAAATTATATATGAAAATTGACCAGAAAATTACCACGGACACAATGATGCAACTCTCGTGCCTTAATTCTGATAACTTCACAATCTTATTTTATTATCTAATTAATTCATTAATTAATCATTATAGCTCAAATTTTAGGTTGTTACATAAAACATAATTTGACTAGCTGAAAATCATACACGGTTTTTTCATCGAACATTAGAAACTTGTCGGTAAAATTCAAGAACGTCTGATTTAACATTACTACCACTCACCAATTTTTGGCAAAGTTTCTAAAAATGATTTACAAAAAATATTTGTACCTATATATTCATTAGTAACATCTTTGAAAACTACATTTTATGAAGGCTATAAAGGTTTAAAATGTTATATTAAATAATTTTGAATTTTAGAAATTTAAATAAATATACAATTTTCTTTACATATACCAATACATAAATTCTTATAAGTTTTTTCCTAATGTTATATTAAATAATTCATAGGATATACGTGAAAATCTTGGAGTAGCACCAATTGGAGAGATGCTAGTCCAACCCCACTTAAAATGGTTTGGACATCTCCAACGGAGGCCTCCTGAGACACCTGTACGCATTGGAATTATAGGCCGCATCGAATGCTCAAAGAGAGGTAGAGGTCGACCAAGGTTGACATGGGAGGAAGTAGTAAAAAGAGTCTTAAAGTATTGAAATATATCCGATGAGTTGGTGTCGGACAAGAGCACGTGGAAGTTAGCGGTCCACGTACCTGAACCTTGAGCTAGGAGTTTTTTTTGCTTAGGGTTGTTTTAGGGGTAGTGTTATAAGTTTTAGGATATAAGACTAGTGAATATGAGCCTAAGACATAGTGTTTGGTCTTCGGTTCCTATTACTATTAGTACCATTATTACTATTATTACTTTTACTATTACTATTATTATCATGGTTTTTTAATTTCTTTACGTATTTTTATTTTCTAATTTATTTTTATCTTTATTTTTATTTTACTTATTTATATTACTATTATTTGTTTAATTATTTTACTTTATTTTATTATTATTATCATGGTTTCATTATTGTTGTTGTTGTTACTTTTAAATTGACTTTATCATTTAGTTTTAGGTTCTATCTCTAACCGACCCAAACTTGTTTAGGAATAATGGCTTAGTAGTTGTTATTGTTATTGATTCTAGCTCATCGGAGATTGAGCGAATCAATTGTTATTGCATTCATTATTATTTCTAAAATTAAGGAAGAAGACAAATTTAGTTTAATCAGTTGTTTATTTGAGGCATATATATAACTTTTCAGGCAATAAAATATATAATTATGGTCCAAGCACCATCAATGGTGTTATGTTGTAAAAAAATAATTTTGTTGTGGTATTGTTCATACAGGGTATTAATAAGAGAGAACCAAAGTGCATTTAGTAGTACAATAAATTGCGAACTGGTAATTTTGTATACATTAATTATCGTATCACTTTCACTGTATTAAATTTTACTAGAAAACCAACTCCTCAACTGTGCATCTTCCAACTCCAATGATCCAAACTACTTGAGCATGATCCGATTTTGCTAGAAAATGTGCAGATATTATTAATACAAACCACATAACATGATTTAATAAAATCATTACTGGGAAAATATATAATTATGTATCATTTTGAAGCATAAATCCTCGCTATAACACATAGCCCTATATAATTATGTGTTATTTAGTAAATTATTATTCCATACAGTCATTTTGAATCCACGATGGTATACATGCGTTGAAATTGTTTACCATTAACGCTGAGGTTTAAAAGCTACTATGTTAATCTATCAAATTCAATTCCCGCCTTTTATTTGGCTTCTTGTTATGATAAACGAGATAGACCGATATTGTATCATATAGTAATATTATTTACCCACTTTGGCCCATAAACTTATATTATATTATAGATACATGTATTTGGCCATATTGTAAAATATCAACTTGTACAAGCAATATAAAACATCCATTCTCTCATTTTTTACATCAATTCAAAACTCAATTCTATTACAATCAAAATCTAATATGGTATCAGAGCAAAAGGCTTAACAATAATAGGTTTGTATACTAAAGCAATTCAAGTTGCTCAAAAAAGTGGAGAGAATTAATCTGAAATATCATCGGGGAAATCCCATCATTTGATAATAAAATTACCCATAAAAAATTAGCTCGTCATTTGGGTGAATTTGCTGCAAGAAAACAAGTGCACTACCAAGTAACTAACTGAATTCATTTGCTACAGCGAGCTTTCTTTCAAAAACAAAAAATTCAATTTAAGAAGACTCACAAAACCAGAATCAGAAATCGAGAAAATCATCAAAAGCAGAAAGAAAGAAAGTGCCACGCCAAGAATGGGTCGGGTCATCATCTGGGTTTGGCTGCATCAAACCTGGATATCTTGCATTTTGAAGCATTTCTTGCATCTGTCTATTTCCCAAGTCCTTATTTTTTTAGCTTCAACATTCAATCACCATGCTTGAAGATGATCAAAACTCGGCAACCTCTGATAATACAGAAAATTCCAGTCATCGCAGTGCATCGACAACTGAAGAGTTGATCAAAACTACTGTAAACCCTCAAACCCAATTGATCACAGCCCATCTTGATGAAAATAATTATCTTCTCTAGAAGTTCCAAGTTGAAACAGCAATAAGAGGATATGGGCTTGAAGGATTTGTTCTTGGAACATTGGCAGTCCCTCCAAGATTTATCATTGATGAAGACAATAAAGTTGTTAGAAATACTAATTCACAAAGCATCAAAGGCAAGACAGTATAATAAGTTCATGGCTACTATCCTCTACTGGCACCAACGTATTGCCACAAATAATAGGATGCAAATCATCCAATGAAATATGGACAACCATTGAGCAGATTTTCAACTCACAGTCCATTGCCAAGATTATGCATTACAAAAGGCAACTGCAAAATATCAGGAAAGATAGTTTAACCATGAGAGAGTATTTGTTTAAAATAAAGACAATATGTGATCTACTTGAAGCTGCAAGTCACAAAATATCTGACACTGAGCAAGTTTTAACAATCTTAAGTCGCTTAAGTGAGGAATATGAGGCAGTAGTAGTAATATCATCTAAAAACATGCTACCATCAATGCAATATGTACATTCCACACTTCTTGCACATGAAGGCAAGTTGGATCAGAAAAAGTCTTTATATAATGATCTATCCATCAACTATGCGGCAAATCCTAAGAATAAAGGTCAAGAATATAACAGAACAAATAAGTGCAATCAAAGAGGAGGACAGTCAACCAAAGCTAGAGGCAGAGGAAGATGGAATAATAATAACAAACCCAATTGTCAAATTTGTGAAAAGATTGGTCATACTGTACCAAAATGTTATTTTATATTCAATCCCAACTATGTATCAAATTAGAATCAAAATGGTCAAAGAAATACAAACCTAAATGCCAATATGGCTCAGGTTCAACGGGAGTCAAATAATCAAGCAGACAAATCAAAAGGTTATCAAATGAATATGATCACAAAACCAGATGATATACAAGATGAAAGTTGGTACCCTGATTCAGGGGCTACAAATCATATCATAAGCAACTTGGACAATCTAAATCTTGATCGGAGGGAATACAAAGGTAATAAGTACATACACATGTGCAAAGGTGAGAGTATCAAAATAGCACATACTGGAATTGCTTGCATCAAAGGCAAAAAACAAATACATCTCGGTAATTTTCCAAGGGTATCCCAAATTAAAAAATCTTACAAGTGTGTCACAATTTGCAAGTGATAATAATGTTTATTTTGAATTCTATCCTAAATATTGTCTAGTTAAAGATATTCTAACTAGAGATATTCTTTTGTAGGGTAACACAGATAGAGGACTTTACGAGTTCGGTCTTGCAGATGCAAAAAATCCTGAAGATAAAGGAAAATATTTCTTTCTGAAATTGCAAAAAGAAAGAATAATGTGTTTGAATTTTGGCGCTCCAAGTTAGGACATACTAATGCCAACGATGTAAAATAGATTTTAGTAGACAATAAAATTTCTTTTGAAAATGTTACTCTTCCATATGTATGTGTACCTATTGCCAAAAGGGTAAGAGTCACAAACTTCCATTTACCGACTCACGGTCCAAGTATGATAAACCACTTGAATTGGTTGTTGCTGATCTATAAGGTCCGACACCAATCAATTTAGATTATGGTTTTAAATATTACATATCATTTGTTGATGCACACACTAGATACACTTGGATCTATTTCCTTAGAGCAAAATCAGAGACATATAGAGCAGTAATACATTTTATTACCCAAGCTGAGAAACAAACAAATCATCAGTTGAAAGTATTACAAACAGATGGTGGTACAAAATTTAAACCACTTGTTGATTACTTCAAAAGAGAGGAATTATTCGTAGAATTGCACGTCCATATACATCTAAACAAAATGGACTTGTTGAGAGAAAACATAGACATATATTGATTCAGGTCTTACTTTATTAGCTCAAGCTTTACTTGCCTTAAATTTTTGGCCTGATTCATTTAGTACAGCAGTTTATTTAATTAATATGCTGGCAACTAAAGTTCTGAAAAATAAATGCCCAATAGAAATTCTATTTTATATAAGACCTTATTATCACAGTTTAAAGACTTTTGGACGTCTATGTTTTCCGTACTTAAGACCATATAACACTCACAAATTAAATTTTAGATCAACTTCACATATATTTTTAGGCTATGCAGCAAATCAAAAGGGATAAATGCTTAGACAGCAAAGGAAAAATATTTGTGAGTAGACATGTGGTATTCAATGAATATGTATTCCTTTTTCTAGTATAGGTAAGGAAGTAACACAAAAAGCTTATAATCCAAAGGAATCATTACCAAATATACCTTTGTATCCAACCGAGAAAGGCAAGGAATGGATTGAAGAAAGTTTGAATCATCCTGATCCATAACTCACAGTGCTCGGTGAAGCAGATCATAAACAAACAGAGCAATCTGACCAATTCAATCACACTTCTAAAAAAGTCAGACAAAAAACATCAGTCAAGAAAATGATCAAGGTCATTCAAGTGCACAATCAGAAAGTACACCAAAGCAAACACATAATCAATAGCAAGTTCAAACTAGGCACCATATGACTACTAGGTCTAAAAGTGGAATATTCAAACCTAAATTATACACGGCAGCAATCATATCTGAAGAACCAGACAGCTTTGATTAGGCAATAAAGAATATAAATTGCAAGAAAGCTATGGATGATGAATATCAGCACTCATAAAGAATAAAACATGGAATTTCGTATATCCACCTGAAAATAAGAACATAGTAGGGTGCAGGTGGACATACAGACTAAAAAAGAATCTAGATGGAACTGTTGCAAGATATAAGGCAAGGCTGGTAGCCAGAGGATAATACACAACAACATGGATTTGATTTTAATGAAACCTTTTCTCCGGTTGTGAAACCAACTATTGGAATCATACTCACCATAGCACTGCATAGAAAATGGAACATTAGGCAATTGGATGTAAATAATGCCTTTCTAAATGGTGACCTAAAAGAAGAGGTGTATATGGAGCAACCATAACGCTACAAGAAAGACAAGAAATATGTGTGCAAGTTGAATAATGACACCTATGGACTTAAACAAGCACCTAGAGTCTGGTTTGATAAACTGAAAAATACACTAACAGCTTTGAATTTTCAGTATACCAAATCAGACAATTCTTTGTTTATAAGAATTAACAAATTTTTAACTATATATTCTAATATATGTTAATGACTTAATTATTATAAGTGATGATGAGGCAAAAATCAACAATCTCATTAAGTTTTTGGACAAATAATTTTCAATCAAGGATCTTGGAGCTCTGAATTATTTTCTGGGAATTGAAGTCACCAGATTATCAGACTCGGAAATTTTATTATGCCAAAGAAAATACATCACAGAAATTTTTAAGCAAAGCAAAAATGGATGATGCCAAGTCTCCGCCTACACCTATGATAACAAGTCATCATTTGTCAAAAAACAAGGGAGAACTAATAGTTAATGATAAACAATACAGAAGTATTGTTGGTGCATTACAACGTGCAACCATCACAAGACCAGAAATATCATTCAGTGTTAAAAAAGCATGTCAATTTATGTAGGATCCCAAAGATGAACATTGGAAAGCAGTCAAAAGAATACTAAGATACTTAAAAGGCACAACAGATCATGGTTTGAAACTCAATGCAGGTAAACATCTTAACATAACAGGGTACACAGATGCAGATTAGGCAACATATCTTGATGAAGAAGATCCAACACGGGATATTGCATCTATATTTAAAATAATCCGGTTTCATAGTGTTCTAAAAAACAAGCAACAATTTCTAAATCAAGTACTAATATAGAAGTATAACAAGTGCAACTACTGAAATTATGTGGATTCAATCTTTGCTAAGTGAATTAAAAGCAAATACAGATTTAAAGCAAATCTTATGGTGTGATAATCTAAGTGCTATTTCACTGTCCGCTAATCCAGTATTTCATTCTAGAGCCAAATATATGGAAATTGACTTACATTTTGTTCGAGAACAAGTAATGAGAGGAAAACTACAAGTTAATCACGTACCTGCTGCTTACCAAATAGCTGATATACTTACCAAACCCCTCTCAACCAAGAACTTCACCATGTTAAAAAGCAAGTTGAATATTGGAGCTAAGCCAAGTCTTCTCAAATCTGAGCAAAGGCAGAACTCATTGAATTCAGAAAGTCAGGTCACAGCAAATCGAAGTTACCAACAAAGGTCTTTGAATGAGAAAGCCAATTCATATGGAATCAACTAAACTTCAACAAAAGCCGAAAGACAAACTTCTTCAATTCTTAGAAATCTCAATTAAGTCCTTTATCAAATCAAATTATAAAGAGTAGATCGATAAAGGAAAGAGTCAATTTTATGTTAATTTCAAATCAATTTGAAGATTGAAGAATTTTTCAAAGATTTGGGGAAATCGCAAGAGCTAGAGCAGTAAACTCTAGATATTTTTGAGGCGGCATATTATGATAAGTAAGATGGACCGATATTGTATCATATAACAATATTCGGGTGTAATAATTAGTATTGGATATTTACCTACTTCGGCCCATAAACTCATATTGTATTAATAAATACATGTATATGGCCGCATTGTAAAATATCAGTTAATACAAACAATATAAAACATTTATTCTCTCATTTTTTACATCAATTCGAAACTCAATTCTATTACAATCAAAATCTAATACTTCTTAACATGAAAAAGTAATTTTATTACGATCAACATTATGATCCATATCTACCTAAGTACCTAATTCACAAGTGAACATAGATGTAACACAAAGAGCACAGGACTTTCGGATTGGCTAGTAAGAGTATAGTACTAATAACTTTTTCTTAGAAAACAAAAGAAAGAAAGAAAAAAATTAAATATTTTCTATCTTTATATACGCAGTGAAGGTTTACGGTTCTTTGCTCTTTGGAGATTATTCGAATTCAATGAGAACGGGAGTAGGCGATAGATCGCCAAAGTTTAAAAAAGTTGTATATGTTTTTGTGAAAGGTTAATTATATTTTGTTGATATAGATTAATATACAACATTCTATGTGAAAAGTAGTTCTACTAATATAATTGGTAGGCTTTTGAATGATACTTTGGTAGGCATTGTTACCTTAACCTTAAGTAAGTTTATAAACTTGATAAATGCATTTGCCATATTTTCTCTGATATGAATATTTTTCTCAAATAAGTTGTTTGGATTCTTTGCGGCATTCAGGAATGGAAAACCAATCAGCGAAAGGATAATAATCATTTTTATATCAAATTGATGCTTCTTTTTCCATTTTTTACATTATAGTACAACTGATATGATGTTATGTCCTCCAAAAAATGAAACATATATCATGACTTTCAAAATCTAATGCATTTGTCGATACAAGATACAGTTGTATGATTATGCATCTATCGCAAGGAATGAGAAGTCTTATGAACCGCATATAGAAAAGGTACAACAATCTGCCTGTTTTCATCACTGAAAATGGTAAAAACATTTTTTATATTACCATGAATTTTCAACATCTTTGATTGTAAATATTATTTTGCTTTTATGCCTCAAATTATGATATTGAAGTCCTATGAACATTGAAAATAAGGCCCTATAGTTTCTCCATAATCTGTACATTAAAGAATAAATGTTATACCCAAGTATCTTATATTAATTGATTTGAGCTTTAAATTCTTTCATTATTGTATATAACATAGTCGAAGTCGCCTTGAAATATCCATGGCATGCTAATATTTTGTTCCTTGGCTCTTAGATGATTCCAAAGATTGATTCTCTCATTATCATGATTTTGAGCATAAACTACTGTAACTATAAGCTTCAGGTCCCTATATTTTCCATCATTGAAGTAATATGCTAGTTAGATTACTACTAGAAAATTCACTGGCTTGTAGTTGGTTTGAATTTTGAACTGATGAAAATGACGACTAGCTTATTTTGTCAAGTGTATCGACATGTATACAATTATGTTGGTACAGAATATGGGAATGTTTCGCTAAAGGTATTATGTAATTAGAGAGACAGATAATCACTGCAAACAAATGTTATGTCTTCGTTTTTACATATCAACCACATAAAACTGTGTATATCTACCACAGATCTTTATTGTTCACTTTTATTAATTATCTCTACTTTTGTATTTATCTTAATCGAAATATTTTATACTAGTTGAATCTTTGAATTGATTTCTTCATGCGACACAAGCACTTACATTTATGTCTTCAGTCTTCACTTGTCAAAACGTAAAAGCCCTTGTCAAAATGGTGTATGTTTTTCGTACATATTTTCTGTATTAAAAAGACATTAACTTTGATTTTATTGCTAGTCATTGACTTTTAGAGATTATTCGCTCTTTCTTTAACTTGCAATTTTGAAGAATGCAAATTGAGTTGCTTTTTTAGAGTATTTTTAGGCAAGTTTAGGATACCAAATGAAATTTCAAGGAGATGGGACTCTACTAATTGATTTCAAGCATGTATTCTTCTTTTGCCATAGTTTTGTTTTCTTAGTTGATTTATACCGATCTGAAATTGTCCGTTCCAAATTTTTACTATTTATACTGATTTGAAATTCCATTCTCTTAGCTGATGATTTCTTGTATTCAAATTTTATGATAACTATATGGATTTATCATCTGAAACCCTATTATAATTATATGGGTTTATCATAATTATTTTGTTGTATCAACATGTGAAACCTTACAATTTCATAACCTTTTACAATGACCTATTTACTTTTATCTTTTATATTTCTAATACTACCTTTTACGATAATTAATTTGTCCTTTATCTTTATCTTTTATTATACTTTTATCTTTTATCATAATCTGTTTGTCTTTTATCTTTTATTATACTTTTATCTTTTATATTTATCATTTATCATAATTAGTTTCTCTATATATTATCTTTTATATTTCTAATTATATTTACTTTTTATAATTTATCTTTTATTCTTTTTTCTTTTGCATTTATGTTTTATTTTTGAGTGTTTTTATGTCTTCTATTTTATCTCTCATGTTTCTTCTTTGTTTCTAATTTGAGCTTTAAATTATTTTGTAGTATCACCCACACTACCATTATGTCCATGCTATTTTCTTATTATTACAAAATACACTAATAATTATTTTTGTTGTATCATTTTTTGGAATTTTTTCAACGTTGAAAACAATCCTACATATGAGAGTAATGCTCTGCTATATATACGAGAGTAATCCAAAATGAGTTTTGCTCGTTAATGATTGATCATACATGAATAAACAGAACAAAACATAAAATTGTTTGATTTCTTGGGTCAAAAATAACTTGTTTCTAACAATCAGTTTAACGATGCTTTTTCTTTAAAAATCGAAAAAGGTCAAATAATCAAATCAAATAAAATGTTTGATATACACTCTGAATTCTAAATATGTTAATTACTTCAACTAACAATGCAATGTATGTGTTATGAAATGCAGCTCCTCATATCAAATTTAATGTCTCAATTGTTCTTATATACTCAGATCTATCCACGTAACTATATATTATGTTAATCAATCAACCACCACTAAGATGTTCCTGAAATGATATATCTAAAAGAAAAGAAATAAAACCAGTCACTCTACTATTAAAGCTTTCATATCTATCGAGTTTACTATAAGAAAACCCTTCTACTAAATTTTAAATGACATTTATTAACAAATTACAGAAAGTAATTAATTTATAGTATTAGAATAGCACACATTTAATGACGCACTAATATAAGAAGTGAACAACTCACATCCATCCATCTACGCCTCAAGACCACATCCTCACAATCTTGTCAAGCAAAAAAGCAACAATCTTTACATACTTCATAAGAATTGTTTTTTCTTCTCAATTTTAGGTCCCCAAATGTAATGCAATAAAATTTACAAAAGAAAGTTTTCAACGCTGAAAATATAATTTTTCGATTCCCAAATATAATTGTTTTGTTCTACCAACATGTGAAATCTTACAATTTCACAACCTTTTACAATGACCTATTTACTTTTATCTTTTATATTTCTAATATTATCTTTTATCTTTTACCATTATTAGTTTGTGTTTTATCTTTATCTTTTATAATGCTTTTATCTTTTATATTTTATCTTTTATCATAGTTTGTTTGTCTTTTATCTTTTATTATACTTTTATCTTTTATCCGAATTTACACTTTTATCTTTTATCATAATTAGTTTTTCTACATATTATCTTTTATATTTCTAATTGTTAACTGGGTTTTTAACCTAACATAATTAAAAAGGGGCTAGAACATTCTGATTAAGTCAGAATGACTCAAAACTTGACCGAAGGCCGAAAAGTACAAGATAAAAAAACATAAGAAGTTTGCCCTAGAATTATGCTAACTCTTCGGATCGATACCGATCTGATCCAATTGGATCAGTACCGGTCCCGAGTGTTAGCTCGCGGTTCCATCTAACCACTTGCATAGCACTCCTACGCCTCTACTAAGCTCACCTATCAAGTTTGGTAATATTTCAAGCAACCTAGTTCAAAAAGTGGAGACTCCTTCAAATACCTACTCGCTTTTGGACCAGAGCAACTTAAAATGGACATACATAAGTCATACAGACTCAGATTGACTTTAAATTTGAAGGGGACACTTAAAAGACATAAAAGAAGGCTCACACCAAAAATGAAGTCATTTGGCCAAGCCAATTTGGATCGGTACCGATCCAAACTCATTGGATCCGATTAATTTAGGGTGGGCCCCACCACCTACAACCTAGAAGAAGATTCAAAAATAAGCTAAGGGTTTAGAACACGGCCGATCCGACTCGATTGGATCATCGCCGATCCAAATACTTAGTTCGAATGCTCATGAGATTCGATTTGGAGGCTCTCCTACTCATGTACATTGCATGTATGAAGTTTCACATCATTTGGTTAATTATTGAGTGAGTTATGGATGGATCTTCTACGAAGGGATGGATTTGATGATCAAACTAACTCCAAACGACTTGATATTCAGACAAGGTACTCAATTAAGGAAAAGGAAGACAACCAAAATTGAGAAGACTCAAAAATTGCATAACTTTTTGGATCGGTACCGATCCGTAAAGTTAGCTCGAAACACCCCCAAACTTCTTGAGCGACCTCTGCATGATGACTACAGACTTATGGTAAAGTCGCTCTAGCGCAAATGCTCCCTAACCCCTATAAATACCATCCCATCTACAACAGTAGAGGAGATCCGATCTCTGCTAAAGCTCTGTCATTATTTCTTCACACTTATTCTCCCACACAACAACCATAAAGGGACAATTGAGATCCTCATTTTGTCTCGAACAATGGTGGCTTGATCTAATCTAGAAATGGAGAATTATATTATAATCTAAACTCCTTTGTAATAATAGTTGATCAACAAAAGAATCTAATACGTCCACTGTATCACATACCGAACATTCAAGTGCTGGAAATACCGATTTATTAGGGTGAAAGAAGAAGGGTAGAAGATAGAAGAAAACTAAACAACACAGAATCTCACAACGCAACAAATAATATATAATACAACAACGATCTTTACAAAAAGGAAACATCTTTATTCATATATACAACATCAGAGTACACTAGACTTATCCTAAATTTGGACAGTTATAGAAACCTGTCCTTATTTTGACAAACATACAGACTCTATAATACAGCAAAGAAAAATATACGTGAATACGGCTTGACCATCCAGCTCCTCTCCAACTCCAAAGTATCTAGCTAAACCTAGGAAAACATGCTCGGTCTGATCGAATCATTACATGAAATAACGCCCGGGTCAGTCTGGTAAACCAGCGTGAGTAAAACTCGATAACAAGTAATAACCAAACCGATTTCTACATTTGGAAACTTTTCAAACAAAGGGTATCTCATAAGACCATACCGCATATAAAAACGGACGATTTTTTACCTTACGATAACCAAAACATTTTATATCAAAATCCAGTGATATTATCATAGTGTCTAGGTTTAAACTAAATAGATAAAATAGCTGAAATGCTTGCATATCTTATTCCAACATACTACGTTCTATAATCGAAAACGTAAGGCACGTATTGGAGATTGGTTCCAACAATGGCAAGGTAAGGGACTACCTTCCGATGATACACCTCTAGAAAATGTGCTGATGTTAACACAAAGTCGGCTTCCCCTTTAACATGGCAGACCGAATTACCTCAACCCCTGACACAGAGGCCTTATACTACCACGGTGTTTGCATGCAAACCAACTTTGAAAGGGACATCTAGAATGGGGTGACTGATCCTAATGGTAGCTAAACACATAGCTCTGCTACATGCCTTGTTTTTTCCATTCCTCCCGGTTGTGAGACTTGAGTCTATGCTTACCTGTCTAGATAGAAATCCACCTTGGAATGCTAACACTGCCCTCCAAGAGTTAATGCAATGCCATCATTCATCCATACAAGTTTGTTCTGGGTCTGAATGAAACCGAAGGCACTAACTCTACTACATCCATTTTGGAATCACCCTCAGGCTTAGTAGTAGTAGTCCTTGCACTTCAAAGAGCACCATCTTCAATCATCATCAAGATGTTTTCCACGCGAACGTATATGTTGGTTCAGAGTGGTTTTTCCGATATATAAATCTGATTCCTGTCTCTCCATACCAACAACCGATAATTTTCAATTGACTCAATCCCAGTTCTTTTGGAAGTAAGTATTCGAGTCCTCATTGGGGAACTAAATTTAAATTCATACTTCCTAAGTAAAATTGGGTCAAACTTGATGGTCGGTTATTTAACTATCAAATAAACAAACAACAACCAATTCCTTTTGAGATTTATTTATCCATAACAGCCACTAAGCCTCAAAACATACCTTTGTTTAATAAATCTCTTTCAAAAACATTAATATACTTATCTTTCTAACATAAGTATATTCATAAAATATTTGTAAGATTTTCCATTAACAAGTCTCTGAAAATGATCTAACTACATTGTTTAAATTAGAGAAAAGGTAAATCTAAGAACTATTCCTCCGGTGTTAAGTGCGGAATGGATATCTCATACCACCATTTTTAAAAGGTCGACCTCGAGAAACTCAAACCTTAAATTCCCATTTTATTTATCTTAAATAAATCCTTTTATAAATTTTCTTTATTCATGAAATCCTCTTTGCTTTAACCAAAACCATTTACAAACATTTATCAACTTCCACACTCATTTATGAACTCTATATAATTATTCAAACCCGATTATATAACTTCTTTATAAACTTTCAAACAGTGTATAAAAATTCCCTTTATAGACATTCGAATCCGTTTATAAAATTTTGTATAAACATTAGAAACCGTTTCTAAAACACCTTTTCTGAAAACCCAAAATCATTCATAAACTTTTCAAACCAATTGTCAAATCGTTCTTCAAATATCTTGTTCAAAATAGAATAACTTTGAAGACCATTTCAAAGAAAATGAAATATTTACTTTACAAAACCAAACGAAGGCTCAACGACTACAATGGATCATTAAATTTGGGTTTAACTTATCTAAGTTATATCATAAATTTTGCCAAACATCAGATATATAAAGATTCCACACATAACACACAATCAATCATAGGTAGATGTCTAAGCTATAAATATAGGTACATCCATTGTTGGTGAAAATTGTACATATAGAAGTATATTCTATATGCTTAAGTTACCATGACTCGCTTATTGAAATTAATTTCCTTGTGTTTATCATGTTACCGATATTCAACATTCATGCTAAACACAAGTCACTTACTTCCCATAAAACATGTCAATGTTTTATAATCACTACTTTAATTAATTTGGCTACTTAATGGTCCAGACGAGAGATCCTTTGATTTAAAATCAATTAACTTAAAAAGGAGATTGATTTAAAATATAAGCAATTAAGTTTAAAAATAGCTTTGAAAAGATTAAAATATATTCAATTAGCTTAAACCCTAATTATATCTTAGTTAAATCAAGATTAATTCATAATTAAACTTAATTAACTTAATGAACTTAGTTAAGTATTAATTAACTTCCTAATGTATCTTAGTTAAGGTTAAATTAATCCATTATTAGCTAAACCCTAATTAATTAAAAATTAATTAAATAACCACTTAATTGAATAATAATTAATTAACTAGATTAAATAGTAATTAATGATTAAATTACTTCTTAACTTCATTAATCACTAATTAAAACTTTATCAATCACTAATTAGTCATTAACCTTCTTTAAGTGTTACTTAACCATTAATCACTTACTTAATTATCGATTGAGTACTAATTACTTTTTTTATTAAATAATAAAATATTAATTTGACTAAATTTAATCTCTTTTTATGTTACTAATTAAGTTTGGAAAACTTTTGCAAAATTAGTTCAAAAGAAATCGTTTTAAAATGAAAATCGAAATTTTGTCAAACTGCGTCCATAACGACTATCGCTATGAGCACAGTTCGCATAAACATACTTTCAGCGAACACAATTGCTTATTCTTTCCTATTTCATATTTAGACACATATCATTTAAAGTTTTTGAGACTTAAACAACAAAGATAGAAACATTTAAACAATTTCCAAACTTTAAAACAAGAAAACATTTTTTTTTCGAATCGGATCTCACGTCCGTCGCAACACACAAAGTTGTTAACTTTGTTTTAACTAAACATACTTTGGTTCTCAGATCACAATCATACATCTATACTACCATACTTTTAACATCATAATAAACATAAAGTTATACGCTTACTAACTCGACAACATCACATTCATATCTCAAATTCAACACCAAACACAAACATCCATCAAATCACCATCGACCAACATAATAATCATTCAATTTTCTCATCGTATTATCACTACAATAACACATATTAATAAAGTCAAAAACTTTTCAAAAACAAAGTAGTTTTACTCACCTTTATGCTAACTAACTTCGCTCGAACTTTGACTATAACTCGGCTCAAGCTTAAAAATTTAAAACTTTGGAGGGGCTAAGGCCTTAGAATGGGTTTGGCCAGAGGTGATTTGGTTTGGCTAGGGCTTCGTGGAGTAGTTAAGGTCTTGGTTTTGGGAAGAGAGGATGTCTGAAATGAAAGTATAAGAAATATAGAAGGTATGTAAACAAGTTACAACAAAAAAGCTAACTTTTTCTAGAAAAAATGAACTATGGAAGCCATGCAAATTTTAGAGAAAAAGGTTTAGAAAAGAATGAAGTTGGAATGTAAATGAAAATGTGTGTGAGAGTGTGTATTTATAGATGAAGGAAAGTGGGGAAATTACCATTTTATCCTTAGTTTAAAATATCATAACATGTCATTATTTTGACACCACCTTCCTCCCCCTCATATGTCACATCTCCCCCCTCTCTATTCAATCCCCTAAGCTATGATGGGTAATGATGATGGTACTTAAGGAAATGACAAGAGATAATGATATGATTTAATATATATATAAGTTATCATTTTAAAACCATGTATTGTCACATCACTTGCTAAACATAATTACCATAAGATAATACGTAATTAAGTATATTATTATATGGTTAATTAACTCTTATATATGTGTGCGTATAGTGCATAAAGGCAAACAACATTCCCGACAACTTTCGAGTATCGAAAAGTCGAAATTTTGGAAAATGTTCTTCGGTCACATTTTCTATTTTTCTACGAACTATCTATTTTGGTAAACAAATTTTAAAAATGATTTTACCATCATTATTAAATATTTATAATAGGTTTATTTGTAAATAAAACCCATTTATTTATTATTTAAACTTATCTTGAATTCCCGAAGAAATATATAAACCCGATGATATCAACTGTCGATGTCATAAATACATTTTATTTTTTAAATAAAATAAATTATTTTATTTCATTTTCTTGTTTGAATACATATATTAGTGCATGAATCCAAAGCTGTGCATGATCCTTATTGTTTAAAAGCAGTTTTATTGATATTTTTCCTAGAACAATATTTACAAATTATCAATATTTTACCTTGGTAATTTATCCGCAAATATTTTTCCCAAACAAAATAACTATTATTAATTACCACTTAAAACATGATTATTTCTTACTTTTAAACCCATATCTAAATATTTTAAAAATAAATATAATTATCTAAGTGATAAATTTGTGGGTCGTTGCATTCTCCCCCCTTAAAAGAATTTTATCCCCGAAATTATACCACAACCCTATTCTTAGAAATACTTAAAACTATTCATCAATCTATATGATGTACATAGACATTCCTATGCAAAATCTGATTCAATCACTCACTTAAATACAAAACTTCATTTCCGAACTAATATTGCTCACTCGACTTCTTAGTGCAGACTTTGATCAGGCTTCTTAATTAGAAACCTCTGTTCTCCGTGCATAGCCATAGACTATGATAGACAACCTTTGGTTCCCCATAAGAACTCTCATCAATGCTCGCTGTAAAAAATCGGGTGATAAATCCTATTCGGAATGATGTGAAACACCTCGAGTCATGTATTCGAATCTTGGATCGAGAACTATGTGAAAAGGAGTAATGATCTATCTACAACCTGCGCACTAATCCCATTGGTTCCTACTTCCCAAGATTATAATTACCCTTTTTAAAGAATCACCATTTTACTTAAGAACATTAATTAAGTTTATTAATATTCTATAACTCAAATTCATTTTAGTATGATACTCTTCTATGTCCAAAAGAGTATATACAATTTCAAATCTTAAATTGGTTTTACTTAACCTAGGATGTTCAACAAATTTAAAAAATTATTTATTAACCTGCTCTTAATCAAGACACTTTTTTATTTTAAAAACTCTACCTTTTAAGGGATTCGAGGACACAATACCCGGGTTTTATTTCAAAAACCTTTCGACATGATACTCTACATTCAACCCTTCTGAAAACATAATATATAGCCCGAGCAACTCTAAAATGATATCAAGGAACCGGGCACTACCAAATAGTATTACATATCCCTTTTGCTAAGTAAGGAAATACTCAAGAGAAGTGTTTACCATCCGAACACATCTCTTACCCATTTTTAGTCATTTCCAAGACACTTAAACTAATTAATCATAAAAATATTTCTTTCTTCACAAATTCCCTTTTGAAATAATACTATTTATAGGTAAATAGTTCTTTAATAAAATCGTCCACTAGCTTTGGATTCATTCAGATTCGAACTCATTTCGATTGTACAATGACAAAGAGGATAATTTACTAAGTGCACTATCATATCTTCCTAAGAACATTCGATTGTCATGTAGAATATTATTTAGATTGTCATAAAACAGATCGAAACTCCTTCTCGAATTGTCCAAAGAAAACTTTACTTCCAAATCCATTTTGAAATATTTACATCTTAAAATCTTTTTAAGTACAATTACTACAACTTTTCCAAAATCATTTAAATCTTTATCAAAGCCACTGGGATTTAATATTATCACAATTCTTTTCATTTTTATAAGGTCATCTATGGATTTTCTTTTAACTAAACACATTCTATTCTAAATCCAATTTTAATCCTACATCTCATCGATAAATATATAGACTTTTGAAAATCATTCCTTTATATATAAAATATATCCTAGGTAAAATTATTTTATTTACTAATTTTAAAACAATATTATGTCAATTTGACTTATTCAATTGTTTAGGAAATCCATATCGATAATATTGGCCAAACGCATCGACCGGAATTCTTAAGCCACTCAACAGATCAAACAACACAATATAAAACATTTTTACTCACTAAAAAATACACACTCATATTTATAATACACCCAGACTCACTCTAGGGTCTCACTTACCCAATTCCAAATGAGTTTACCCCACCAGGGCCAAGGTTCTCGCTTAACCTTCAGCTCTGATACCAAATGTAATGAACCGGATTTTCGACCCTCAAAAATCGTTACTAATACGTCCACTGTATCACATGCCAAACATTCAGTGCCGAAAATACCGATTTGTTAGGTTGAAAGAAGAAGGTAGAAGATAGAAGAAAACTAAACAACATAGAATCTCACAATGCAACAAATAATATATAATACAACAACGATCTTTACAAAAAGGAAACATCTTTATTCATATATACAACATCAGAGTACACTAGACTTATCCTAAATTTGGACAGTTATAGAAACCTGTCCTTAGTTTGACAATACAAACTCTATAATATAGCAGAAGAAAAATATATGTGAATACGTCTTGACCATCCAGCTCCTCTCCAACTCCAAAGTATCCAGCTAAACCTGGGAAAACATGCTCAGTCTGACCCGAGCATTACATGGAATAACGCCTGGGTCAGTCTGGTAAACCAGCGTGAGTAAAACTCGATAACAAGTAACAACCAAACCGATTTCAACATTTGAAAACTTTTAAACAAAGGGTATCTCATAAGACCATACCGCACATAAAGAGGAACGAGTTTTTACCTTACGATAACCAAAATATTTTATATCAAAATCTACTGATATTATCATAATGTCTAGGTTTAAAGTAAATAGATAAAATAGCCGAGATGCTTGCATCTTATATTCCAACATACTAGGTTTTACAACCGAAAACGTAAGGCATTTATTGAAGATTAGGTCCCAACAATGGCAAGGTAAGGGACTACCTTCCGATGATACGCCTTTAGAAAATGCACTGATGCTAGCATAGAGCCGGATGCCCCTTTAATATGGCAGACCGGATTACCTCACCCTCTTAACACCGAGGCCTTATACTACCACAGTGTTTGCGTGCAAACCAACTCTGAAAGGGACATCTAGAATGGGGTGACCGCTCCAAATGATAGCTAACCACATAGCTCTAATACATGCTCTGTTTTTGCCATTCCTCCCGGTTATGGGGCTTGAGGCTACACTTTACCTATCTAAATAGCAATCCATCTTAGGATGCTAACATTACCCTCTAAGCATTAATGCAATGCCAGCATTCATCCATACAAGTTCGTTCTAGGTCTGAACGAAACCGAAGGCACTAACTCTACTACATCTATTTTGGAATCACAATTAGGATTAGTAGCAGTAGCCCTTGCACTTCAAAGAGCACCATCTTCAATCATCATTAAGATGTCTTCTACTCAAACATACTGTTGGTTCGAAGTAGATTTCAGATATATAAATCTGATCTCGGTCTTTCCGTACCAACAACCGATAATTTCCAGTTGACTCATTCCCGGTTCTTTTAGAAGTAAGTATTCGAGTCCTCATCGGGGAACTCGAATTTACTTTCATACTTCCTAAGTAAAATTGGGTCAAACTTGATAGTCGGTTATTTAACTATCAAATAAACAAACAACAACCAATTCCATATGAGATTAATTTATCCATAGCAACCACCAAGCCTCAAAACATATCTTTCTTTTATCAATCTCTTTCAAAAATAGTCATATACTTATTTTTCTGACATAAGTACATTCATAAAATATTTGTAAGATTTTCCATTACCAAATCTCTAAAAAGGATCTAACTACATTATTTAAATTGGAGAAAATGATAACTCTAAACACTATTCCTTCGGTGTTAAGCGTGGAACGGATATCCCATACCACCATTTTTAAAAGGTCAGCATCGAGAAACCCAAACCTTAAATTCCCGTTTTATTTATCTTAAATAAATCCTTTTATAAATTTTCTTTATCTATGAAATCCTCTTTGCTTAAACCCAAACCCGTTTACAAACATTTATCAACTTCCATACTCATTTATGAACTCTATATAGTTATTCGAACCCAGTTATATAACTTCTTTATAAACTTTCAGACCTTGTATAAAAATTCCATTTATAGACATTCAAATCCGTTTATAAAATCTTTGTATAAACATTAAAAACTGTTTCTAAAACTCCTTTTCTGAATACCTAAAATCATTTATAAACTTTTCAAACCAATTGTCAAATCATTCTTCAAATATCTTGTTCAAAATAGAATAGCTTTGAAGACCATTTCAAAGAAAATGAAATATTTACTTTACAAAACCAAACAGAGGCTCAACGACTACAATGGATCATTAAATTTGGGTTTAACTTATCTAAGTTATATCATAGATTCTGCCAAACATCGGATATATAAAGGATTCACACATAACACACAATCAATCATAGGTAGATGCCTAAGCTATAAATATAGGTACATCCATTTTTGGTGAAAATGTACATGAAAATGTACATATAGAAGTATATTCTATATGCTTAAGTTACCATGACCCGCTTATTGAAATTAATTTCCTTATGTTTATCACATCACTGATATTCAACATTCGTGCTAAACACAAGTCACTTGCTTCCCATAAAACATGTCAATGTTTGATAATCACTACTTCAATTAATTTGGCTACTTAATGGTCTAGACGAGATATCCTTTGATTTAAAATCAATTAACTTAAAAAGGAGATTGATTTAAAATATAAGCAATTAAGTTTAAAAATAGCTTTAAAAAGATTAAAATATACTCAATTAGATTAAACCCTAATTATATTTTAATTAAATCAAGATTAATTCATAATTAATCTTTAATTAACTTAATGAACTTAGTTAAGTCCTAATTAACTTTCTAATGTATCTTAGTTAAGGTTAAATCAATTCATTATTAGTTAAACTCTAATTAATTAAAAATTAATTAAATAATCACTTAATTAAATATTAATTAATTAATTAATTAACTAATTAACTTAATTAAATAGTTATTAGTAATTAAATTACTTCTTAACTTCATTAATCGCTAATTAAAACTTTATTAGTCATTAATTAGTCATTAACCTTCTTTAAGTGTTACTTAACCATTAATCACTTACTTATTTATCGATTAAGTACTAATTACTTTTAATAAATTTAATAAATAATAAAATATTAATTTGACTAAACTTAATCTCTTTTTATGTTACTAATTAAGTTTGGAAAACTTTTTTAAACCATTTCAAAAGAAAACGTTTTAAAACGAAAATCAGAAAATTTGTCGAACTGCGTCCATAGCGACTATCGCTATGAGCGCAATTCGCTTAAACATACTTTCAGCGAAAACACTTGCTTATTCTTTCCTATTTCATGTTTAGAAACATATGTTTTAAATTTTTTGAGACTTAGAAACACAGATAGAAACATTTAAACAATTTCCAAACTTTAAAACAAGAAAACATTTTTTTTATTTCGAATAGAATATCACGTCCGTCGCAACACACGAAGTTGTTAACTTAGTTTCAACTCAACATACTTTGGTTCTTAGATCACAATCATACATCCATACTACCATACTTTTAACATCACAATAAACATAATTTTATACGCTTACTAACTCGATAACATCACATTCATATCTCAAATTCAACACCAAACACAAACATCCATCAAATCACCATCGATCAACATAATAATCATTCAATTTTCTCATCATATTATCACTACAATAACACATCATACTAAAGTCAAAAAAATTCAAAAACAAAGTAGTTTTACTCACTTTTATGCTAACTAACTTCGCCCGAACTTCGACTATAACTCAACAACGCCTCTACGCTCGACTCTCGCTTAAAAATTTGAAACTTTAGAGGAGCTAAGGCCTTAGAATGGGTTCAGCCAGAGGCAATTTGGCTTGGCTAGGGATTTGTGGAGTAGTGATGGCCTTGGTTTTTGGAAGAGAGGATGTTGAAATGAAAGTATAAGAAGTATAGAAGGTATGTAAACAAGTTACAACACAAAAAGCTAATTTTTTCTAAGTTTTTTGAACTATTGAAGCATGGAAGTTTTAGGGAAAAAGGTTTAGAAAAGAATGAAGTTGGAATGTAAATGAAAATGTGTATGTGAGAGTGTGTATTTATAGATGAAGGAAAGTGGGGAAATTACAATTTTCTCCTTAGTTTAAAATATTGTAACATGTCACCTCACCACCTTCCTCCCCCTCATATGCCACATCTCCCCCCTCTCCAGTCAATCCCCTAAACCATGATGGGTAATGAAGATGGTACTTAAGGAAACGATAAGAGATAATGATATGATTTAGCATATATATAAGTTATTATTTTAAAACCATGTCTTGTCGCATCACTTGCTAAACATAATTACCATTAGATAATACACAATTAAGTATAATTAACTCTTATATATGTGTGTGTATAGTGCATAAAGGCGAACAACGTTCCCAACAACTTTCCGGTGTCGAAAAGTCGAAATTTTGGAAAACGTTCTTCGGTCACATTTTCTATTTTTCTACGAACTATATATTTTAGTAAACAAATTTTAAAAATGATTTTACTATCATTATTAAATAATTATAATAGGTTTATTTGTGAATAAAACCCATTTATTTATTATTTAAACTTAACTTGAATTCCCGAAGAAATATATAAAACCATGATACCAACTTTCGATGTCATAAATACATTTTATTTTTTTAAATAAAATAAATTATTTTATTTCATTTTCTTGTTTGAATACATATATTAGTGTATGAATCCAGAGTTGTGCACAATCCTTATTGTTTAAAAGCAGATTTTATTGATATTTTGCCTAGAACGATATTTACAAATTATCAATATTTTACCTTGGTAATTTGTCCGCAAATATTTTTCCCCAACAAAATAACGATTATTATTTACCACTTAGAACATGATTATTTCTTAATTTTAAACCCATATCTAAATATTTTAAAAATAAATATAATTATCTAATTGATAAATTTGCAGGTCGCTACAAATTCAGACCCTAGGAAACAATACAGGAGCTGCAAGAGTTGGATTAGAATAAGATGGAACATTGCCTCCACGCACAGAGCAACCAATACTTGAGGCAACTCGGGAGTCAACCTGGGAATCAACGACGGTGATGGGATCGATATTAGAGCTGGCAGTGAAAGGGCCAACAATGGAGTGACTGTTGAAACTCTAGGAACTGATTGTATGGGGGCTAATCCGAATATTATAGTGCACCCGAGAGAGGAATCTGTGCCAAGGTTACCCCGGAGGAGCGGAGGACAACATGAGGCTAGGAGAGTAGGGAAGAACACTTGTGTGCAACTAGCGGAGTGCGCATCGGATTTCTCTTGCCAAGGCGGAGGGTAGAACATCGCTTTCGGACGAAGACCTTCATTGGATAGTGAAAATCGAATTGCTGAATTGGTAAGAAGGTTAGTTAGAGGAGGACCCATGGATCATGATTTGGAAGACGTGAATAAAAAACCGTTTACTGCTAGTATCCAAAATGCGAGAAATCCTCCCGACTTCAAGCTTCCCTCTTGGAAACGTATGATGGAAAGACCGATCCAATGATTCATCTGATGAGAGATATCCGACATATGGAGGTGTTGGGTGCTTTTGAGGAAGAAATGGGGTCGTGCTTCCCATATAGTTGACGGGTTTGGCAGCGATGTTGTTTAGAAGCCGGAGAATGAGTCCATTAGCACGTGGACCAAGTTAGTAGGAAATTTTTTAAGACAATTCCGAGTTCACATCTCACAATCAAAGAATGTGATGACATTGGCAAATGTGAACCAAAGACCCAGATAGACCTTGAGAAGTTACTTAACAAGATTCAATGCAGCAGTGGCCGTGGTTGATAGGCCGGACCCATCAGTGATTTTTGTGGCGATAGTGTCTGGAATCACAAGCAAGACCGACATCTGGGCTGCACTTAAGATGGATCCACCAATGGATCTTGTTGAGTTTTACTATAAAGCTGAGAGATATTTATGTCAAGAGGATGCTAACGCTGAAGATAAAGCTGAAGATGTCGAAATTTATGTTGTGGATAGCAGGGGATCCTCTAGAGTAGGATTTGGAAAAGACAAAGGGAAAAGAGAAGCTGATGATGATTCTAGGGAACCGAAACGACAAAGGAGGGAGCCCAAATTCTCTTCCTATGCTGAGCTGACTGAAACCCTGGAAATGATATACCTAAATACTAGGTGGGAAATTCCCTATTGGAAGCCTCCAAGAAGAGAGCCCACTGATCGAGAGAAAGGAGCTAGAAAGTTTTGCATCTTCCATGAGCTGGGCGGACATGAAACGAATGAGTGTAGATACCTTCGTGATCTGATAGAAGAACTTGTTCGGAACAACCAGCTGTTGTAGTATGTGAGGAACAGAGCTACGATAACATAGCCGAAGCAGCCACCACCCATAGTAGATGCTTCAAGGAATGCCCAGGGATCTGGACCAAGACAGATAATCCCATAACTGTGATGGATGGGAAGTTAGATAAGGCTGCTACTCTTTTCTTCGGTTTCGTTTTAGCACTTTCCTTTTCGTATATTAGCAGTAAAAACAATAACGAACCCATACCGCTTAGACGTATTCTAAACCTAGATTGGTTCCTAGTCGCGCTCTGAGTCGGATATCTAGGATGACTGCTTAGGATAATAATCTCAGACCGCTTGGACATGCACAAAACATAGATTGGTCCCTTACCATACTCCGAGTCGGATGTCTGGGATAAAAAATCAGGATTTCTGCTTATTTAATTTATACTTGCTTGCTTTGATTTGAAATTTGAATTTTGTAAAATCCATATTTAATGTGATGATTGATTTTGAACGCCGTAGAGTCCCAACCGGAGAGATGGGACCGAAGTGCAAGGTGCAAGTTGGAAATGCGGATTTCGGATCTTAAGGCTGGATTAACACTAGAGGGGGGGGTGAATAATGTTTAATGGATTTTATGAAAATTTTGAAATCTTTTGAAATTAAACACAGACAGATGCAATTCACAAACACAGAGACAATCACATAATCGGACACAGATGCAAATAGTAAATAAAAAGCAGTAAATGAAAGAACACATCGGAATTTTATACTGGTTCGGAGTTACCCTACATCCAGTCCCACACAATTTCTTGTGCAGATTTCTTTTCAAATATAATGTCGATATTACAACCTCGATTTCAAGGCCACAAGACACACCCTCCCGTCTTCGAGTCTAGCGCAAACTCTCTTGATTTAACCAGGCTACAAGATCACCTAATTGATTTACGGGATACAGTCACACCCAATTGATTTACGGGCCACAATCACACCGTTTCCAATATCACTTTGATAGATAGAGAGACTCGATACACTTCTTTGATTACAAATGATCCTATAACTCTAAATAGCACCGAGATCTCTGAGAGAGAGTGGCAGAGAATCAAATTAGAGATGATCGAGTTTGATTCACTTAGGATTTCGGTAGAGTTTTGTTAAAATATAAGAGAATATTTGAGTGGAGAAGGAGTGAAGAAATGATTAAAAACTAACTTAAAATTCATTGAAAACAACTAGTATTTATAGAAGAACAACAGTCATGTCCATTCGTGAAAGGTTATGATAAATAGACACTTCATATGAAAATTTGAATTTTAAATTCTACGGCTACCGTGTCGACATGGGGGGATGGGGTATGTCGACATGCCCTAGTAAATTTTGAAAATTGATTTTTGTTTTTAGAAGAGATTTTCTTTTTAAAACTTGTCAAAACAATTTCTGAAATTTATAAACCATTTTAAATATAGTTTAAACTTATAAAAGAGATTTAAAAAGTAATCTTAAAATATATAATCTATAATATAAAAGTAATATTAAAAACTAAGTATAGAATATATTTTTGAGATTTAAAGCTTATAATATTAAAACTAGGAGATAGTTTAAAAATAAGAGATGATTTGAAAATCAAAATATAAAAGTTGATAAAAATAGTTTAAGGCTAAAATATTTAAACCGAGAGAGATGAATTTTAAAAAAAAAATTGAAAAATATTTGAAAATAAATCATTTTGAAAATTTCGTCGATTCCATTCCACTAGAGAAGGTCGTGGGTTCCATCACACTAAAGAGGTCGTGGGTTCCATACCACTATTAAAGTGAGAAGATGGATTCCATTCCAGAATTAAAATCCGAATAAAGTTTTTAGTGCTATTATAAAGTTTTAACATAAATCTAGACACTATTACTTATCTTGATATCTTGAACTCTTGATAATCATAAGTATTGAGTCTTGATTTCTTCAATCTTGAATTCGTCGCTCTTGAATCTCTATACTCAGTCTTGAATCTTTATACCGTTGATGTGCACGTAAATGTGCATATTTTTACCACCATATTTAATCTATTTAAATTAAATAAATGATCATATTGGGTATTTTAACTTGTTTAAACCAAAATTCAAATTATTTGAAATTGTCACATATTCATCTTCATATAGGGGCAAAATGGTCATTTTTATGCATTTATTAAATTGTGAAAATTTACTTGGAATTTTCTATGATGTTTTGTAGGAAATTTGGTGAATTTTACTAGTGGTTACATGATGATATGTGCATGCATAAGAGTGAAGAGAACAAATGAAGATGGAAATAATTCAAAGTGAAGATAATGGAGGACCACACCTACCCACCTACCTTAATGTACAAATTAGAGGCTAATGCACATGCTTATAGAATTAATGGCTTCATGTACACTTAAATGAGGATTATTTGAAGCTAATGATTACTTGGCCTCCACACTTCCTAAGAGGGTATTTTGGGCATTCCCCAAAAATATGAATTAGGATTTAACACATGTATAAAATCCCCTTATGTTTCATGTAACCCTTCTCTTCCTCTTCATTAGTTTTAGGCTAAAAATAAAAGAAAGCTTCTCTTTTCTTTTCATGACTACTTAGCCATTTTTTGTTTCATGTAATTTCTTCTTATGCAACTTTAATACATTGCTCTTTCCTTCTTTTGTTTGTTTTCCTTTCATGTTGTAGTGTAGATTTCTTTTCTTTTATGCAAGTAGAATAGTTCTCTTTTCCATTAGCTTTCATTTTCTCTTCTTGTTGTTTTGTTTATTTCATGTTGCTTTCTACTTGTGTTGACATGATAACATAAATGAGAGGATAATCCCTACAATTTAAGGGTAATGAAGCTCACATGGTTCATGTAGATGCAACATTTTGATGTTATGTCTCTTTTGTGCTTAATGGAAAGTTGGATGTTTGTGTGATTTTGTGTTTAATATTGAGTTTGATAGCTTATGTTGTTCAAAACAAATAAGCTATACTTAGTCATATGAATCACTAATTACCTCTTCATCTACATATGATCATGGTAATGGAAGTGGATTTAGAATCAAAATTTGATGGTTTATGTTTCTAATTCAATAGTCAATAAGCCATGCTTAAAATAGATTATACTTTTAATTTCATATCATTTTCATTGAAGTTAGTAAGTGGGTTAGAGGGTGCATTAAAGTTTGATGGTTTAAGTGTGTTAATTAATAACACAATTAGGCCATGCTTATGATAAATGCATCAACTAAACTCACAAATGACCAAAAAGATATCATAATTTCATTATATTGATTTATGTGATCATGAGAGGGGATTTACCTCTAAATTGCTCTTTAATCTCATCTTTTTATTCTCCTTAGTTTTAGTTTGTTTTTACTTTCTTTTAGTTAGTTAACAATCACTCGACTTTGGTTTAATTTGATTGAATAGAATTTTAAAATCATCAATTCCCTGTGGATCGACCCTTATTCGCCACGTACTACAAAGTGTACGCCGTGCGCTTGCGGTAAATTTTATTTCAAAATTCGTTCGGCTATTTTCTAACTCGATAGACATTTAGCCATCCGAACAAGTTTTTGGCGCCGTTGCTGGGGAGTTGTTTTGATTTTATTTTTCTATTCTTCGAATTATTTTTGTTTGGTTTTTATTGTGTGTTTATTGTGTGTGTTTGCATTAAAAATAAATAATTTTTTTTTGTGTTGTGTGCTTGTCGTTTTCATTTTTGTTTGTGTGATTGTTGCATTCTATTTGTTTTGCATTTGCATTGTATATATTTGAAAAAATAATAATAACCAACACAATTTCAAAACAAAAACAAAAAATTCTTACATTTGCATTTCAATTTACATTTACATTAGTTTTCTTTCATATACCACCTCTTGTTACTGTTACATCTTTACTACTAATAATAAGAATTCGTTAAACATAATTCAACCGTGTCTTTTTGAAGTACCCAAAATGCCCTTCCCTTTACATTTAATAAAGAGAATTTAGTCTTCTTGAAATACATATAACGTTCTTTTACATCTAGATGACCTTTGGCCCTCTACAAGAGCAGAAACTGAAATGGAAACGAGGTGCAATTTGTGGGCTGAAATATATAAAGTGAGAAAATGCATTAATTCATTTATACAAGCCATCCAAGTTAGGAGCATTCTACATTTATCAACTTCACTTTGACTGTTACTTCATCTATTAACTTATATACACTAAGAATAGTAATGCCTTGGACAATGTGGGACTAACCTAATATTAATAGAAGTAGTTCCATAGCCAGTATCGATGCCTACACTATTTTCTGCTGGTATTAATAATGGCCCTAATGGCACAATGGCGCACATTTTGAACAGAATAATGTAGAATAAATAAGAAAAAGGACTAACCTTTGCATTAACACCATCAGGTATGATCCTGTTCTCATTTTTCAATTTTACGTGTTCTTTTCGGTCAATTTTGGTGAAGCCCCTGAAACAAAAACAGCATTTGTTTCAACATATGCATACATCCCATAAAACCAGTGCTGAGATATATAAACAATCCAAATGAATCCAGTTACATGTACAAAACATTCAAGATAATGTGTTATCGGTAAACCATTGGACAGAAAACTGAATGCAACACGATACTATTTTGAAGTTATATCAAAATATTGTGGCAGATACAGAACAATTTAATTCTTAAAGTGAAATTTGTTGTATCAACAAGTGGAAAACAAAATGTATAAAAGGTGGATGTTTCAGGTTATCTATTCATGCAATTTGTATACGTGGCATGTGGTTTGATGAAGAGTAAGCAAGGAACACGCGAGAATTTTCGTTTTTACTGTGAGTCGGTTTGTACAAGGATGGATTTTTCTGCTTTTGATGGGTTTTTGTGAGTTGGGAACTTTAATTAGAAACCATCGACTACGTATTAAAAGTAGAGCTGGATGTTTGATACTAACATACTCATTTTATATCAATTGAAAAAAGAAGGCACATCGGAATACCCGTGAATTTCCACCAAGCGAATAAAAGTTATTATTGCCTATGTAGACTAATATCAAGTTCAATTTGGCAGAAAACCTAGGACATTGAGGTGTTAACCATAGATTTTAGTGTCAAAATCTCAAAAACTTATAAAATAAAACTCTCATAGTCAAGGCCATAGATTTTGTACCCAGTTTTTAAACTGAGTTCGAGAAGGGTCTTCAAGCTTGAAGACTTGATGGTGGTGTTAAGTTGGCTGAAAGGAAAAGACAAGTAAAGCTTTGCTAATACTTTATTTTTCTTGATATAATTACAAGTATCAGTGTATTTCTTCTCAGTACCTGAGCTGGTGGGTTGGGTATTAATCTTACCGCTGCTGATACATGCAATGTCTATGATACTGACTGGGTAATTAATCTAATCTACTGAAGTCAGCAGCGCTTCCCGCCTTTTTTTAACATGTTATGATTTTCGTATATAGAATCCTCAAATGGATTTGCAAGCAATGGATAGATGTCATAGCATAGGGCAAACTCGCCTAATGCATGATGTTCTTATACTGTTCAAATGTATAACCAAGTTATTTTGTATGATGGGTAAACTATATTAATTGATTCTCATCGGGAGGTTCATCATCCAATAGATCGTCTCCATTATCTCAATAGTCGACTAGGCTTAACGGATTGACCCTAAAGCTTGCATTTGACCGATGAAACCGGGGATCCATTGTTCCAAACTATAGCTCATCTTGAGGCACTTCAAGTGCATTGGAGACAGAGATGCTACTACTGTCAAAGGAGGACCGACGTCGACTTTTAGGGCTGTCGTCTTGGGCAGAAGAGATTGGGAAAAGGCCAACGTGGGGGAGTAAATCTTTCGTAATGGGGGATCTCCTACCGGAGTGTGAAGAGTGCTTCAACATTCTGGACATGCTTTGGACCACGGGGTTAGTAAGCATTAGACTTTTGGAAGATTACCTGCAGATAAGCTCAATTTGTTGCAAGGAAGTGAGGACTGTTGTTACGAGTTTGGGCTGAGTTTGAAGGGTAGTATGGTAAAGAGTTTATGACATTCAATGGGTTTCTGGGCTGGCTAAATGCAATATCAGTAGGCTGGAGTGAAGATCGTTGTTGCATGATCATAGGATGTAGTGTAAACTAGAAAAAATATGACTCCATGAGCAACTGAAAAATATAATTCCATGTGCAAGGAAAAATATGATCATGGTTAGTTTTTATATAGTTCTGTTTTGCATTATAAAATTTACTGTTTTTCCTTAGTGGATTTACTTCACGAATCCAAGCAAATTATTTTTAACTATCTTGGCCTTCAAACAAAATAAATACAATTTATAACCAAGTTTTATTGTTTTACCTACATTTTCGTATCCAAGTATGCAAGGCAATGGTGCTAATTTTTAGTATTTCAGTTTCATAATGTAGCACATTTGATAATGTTGTATTTGTTTTGCTTCCTTTTTTTTATAGCATTGACTCCTTTGTTTAGATTTCTCGGTGTTCAGTTATTTGATATTCAGTAGTTCTAACATTTTTCCATCACCTTAATTGGTGAAAAATGATAATCAATACAAGTAGAAGCCTATTGCAATGTAAATGTTATGGCTTGAACACAGGCCTATGTGTATATGAATTAAGGAGCAATACTAATGGCATGTATTTTATATGTTTTTCATGTTATTTGACTTAAATATTGCAAATTATTACTACTGCATGTTTGCAGTTGTCTTCAAATTTTGATGACAGTTTTTATAAACCCCTTATTCGTTTGAGGAGCTCGATCTGTCCATTATCAACATTGATAAGTTCATGCCAACTTTGCTGATAGGTCATGTACAAAAGCCCCCTTGCTTTAAGTACATGCCAACTTTGCTTTGTAATACATGGCACATGCTCCTTACTGTTGATTTAAACAAGCATAGTTAAATATAATTATTGAAGTAGGAAAATAAGGAAAGCCTAGCCTATAATTTTAGGTATGCAGAGCCTATAAGTTTAGGAATGTCGGGCTGTTATAAATTTCTGTTCTATTTATTTGTTTAAACTCCTTGATTAAACTTTATAAGCCCAACCTGATGACTTTAGACGCCTTGGAAAGACTTTGCTGGATGCTTTTATGTTTGACCTATTTACTTTTGTTCTTTCCTTTAACTAGGAATTTCTATGTGCTTGGAAACGCTTCAGTTCTGTTGGAAGTGTAAGTTGGATATTGTGCTATTGTCTTTAAGCTATGCAAAAATATAAAATATATAGATCAAGGCATGTCGAGCCTTTAAATTATTTTAATCTGATTGCTATTTTGATCTATTCGACAAATAGACATGTCCCATTTTTATTCTACTTCCACCCTGATTGCGAAGCTGATTATGTCAATATGGTTAGCTAAAAGTAAATAGTAGCCAGAATATTAAAGTTATAACAAAATAAAGCTCTTAAAATTTATGCAGCACCGGTTGATCAATGATTATTCATAAACTTGCAGTTTGATATAAGACAATTAATTGATTTGTTAACTTAAGTGAAGATCTTAACTGTAGGTTTATGTGCTTAACATAACTGTTTCATGCGTATTCATTTATCCATACTTCTGTATAGTGTGTCTTGAAAGCTATGTATACAAGTATTTATCTCTCTCTCTCTCTATTTCTTTTCCTGCTTAACAATCTCATATTTTATTGAATGTCTAACTAATCTTCTTGGTGATGTAATTTAGGCATGTATTTATGATGCTTGATAAGTTATGCAAAACCATGACATGAAACCAAGACGATCACCTCATTCAATTGATATAATATCAGTCGGTTTTCTGGATACATATTGAGTAAATAAGTATGAAGAGTATAAACATGCTATAATAAGCATGAACATGTCACACATCGGTTTTTACATATATTGAATAAATATAGAAGCAAGAAACTAATTCATAAATATATAGGTGTCATGAGTTGAAGTGGATAGACACAATTTAATCCCCCATTAGAGTTGATCGATCCACCGTCCCTTTTGGAGGTCCTCTGTATCAGATATGGTAAACATCAATAGGTTGTAATTAAAGGAAGAAAACAATGTGTTCATTGAAAAAGATAGTACATGTATAATGAAATATATAAAGTTCAGATATTCAAGTAATCGTCGACCACTAGCTCAAGTGGATGCGGTATAGCGCTATAAGTTGAGATTATGGTTTCGAACCTCCAAGACATTAAATGATGAGTGCCCTGCTTGAATAAAAGTACCCGTCTTATTATTCAAAGAAATTTCAAGTAACTAGATGCAGGTCCAAATGGACGTGCATATACACTCGTTTACCTTTGTAAAACTTTTACATCCTATCTCTTGTTCCCGTTACATTGCTATTGTGATACTCTGCTCTGCTGTGCACATCATTCTTGTTCTCTGTCCATACAATTGCTTGCCTCCAACCACAAGAGTCACTGCCACAAAACTCACTGCATCTCATACATCCACACTGCTCATATACTTGTTCCACTGTCAAAACATTCCTCTGCCATCAACTAGCTACAAGCCATTCCTCCACTTCTGTCTACACCTCTTTCTCCACTTTCTCCTCTTACAAACAGTCACTCAACAGTTCCACTTCTTACCTTCATAACTACTTTTTGTTTATACATACCACTATTGCTAGTTTCAACTACATCGACCACACCACCAGAACACATACTACTCTTCACCATATTTCTGCCACAAAAATCACTCTCTTATCATCAAGCTTCTGCTGACAATCTCCACCTCCCATACAACCACATCCCTGTCACTCATTCGTAACCAGAGCAGCCAAATTCTCACGCAACTCCAAACAACCCAGCCATTCGCCAATACAAACTGCCACTTACACCCTACCAGTGCACTCCCCTTCTCAACCAAACTCACTTCTGCTCACCACAGTTCCATCATCAACACCCTTCAACAACCATCACAGAACCGCTGTCATCCCCCTGTCTTCTTATTTACTGCCTTCATCTGCCGCATTCACCAAACCCCATCTATAACAAACATCACTGCCATATTCACCCTCTACAGCATCTCCTCAACAACACTGTTACATCACCTTCTCAACTGCCGCACCAGTGTTCTACAAGTCAAACCATCCATTGTCTTCATATCAATATACAACATCACGTCTACAACTTCATCCCACTTCTTCACACCAGTTATCTCCACTAAATTACCCAAACCAGACAACTGACACCATCACTTCTATATACAACCCAAAATACATCAATAACAAACTGTCAAACAACAACATTCTCATACCTGGTTCAAACTGCTGGCATAACATATTCACTCCTCACCATTCAATCTACTGCACTTCTCTACTGTTTCAGTTACCGTAGCAACCATTTGCACTGCGACCACCATCTCTGCCACCCTCCCCCTCCAATACATTAAAAAAATCAATGACATCCACAATCAACCCCCAAACTGCTGTGCATTTCCATACTCACCTTTTACCACTGCCGCAACTACCATAACCAATCATCAACCAAATTTTCACACTCTCCTGCTCTGTCAACTGCCTTTGTGCATCACCATCCCCCTTCACCATATCCATATTATTCCCACCACTACAGAACTACAACCTCTCTGCTTGCTGTTACACTTCAACATCACACTTCAACAATTCATATATACCATCACTAAATCACCACTGCTGTCAATTTCTCACTACAAGCAATTACATTGCCTACCTGATTGTGATTACGTACCTCACTGCGAGCAACTGCCATTCTGCCACCGGTTACAAGTGCCTCTGCTTCAAACTGCAATTGCTCCCTGTTCAACTCACTTCCCATCTCCTACAAATGCCAAATCAACCCAGCAGTACCTAGACCCAATCACCTTGAACCCCCAACCTGTTGTTTACAAACCAACGTCGTCAATCACCTGAATACCCAAAACTAGAGCACATCGCGAATCCGCGACCATCTCCCCAATTCAACAACCCAGATCGATCGTGGTATCAGAGCTTCTTCGAATGTGCCATCAATCTTAGAAACCGCGATGAACTCAATCGCCGCCGCTATTGTCGTTTCTTCGATTTCGTTTTCGTGCTTTCAATTTTTTTTTAATAGAGAAACAAACAAGTTTTTAAATTGAGAAGTGTTTTCATTTTTGATTTCAATCGAGAAGTTTTCGGTGATTTGCGTGTATTAATCTGTTGTGGGCTTGTTGGGCCGGTTGGGTAATTTTGTTTCATTTAACGTGTTGTGTTGACTTTTAGTTTTCTTTTACTTGTTTGAGTTTCCAATTTCACTTGTTTTTGTTTTCATTAGTTCAACTTTCATGTGTTTTATTTTTCTCTTGTTTTATTTTCTTTTTTGATATTTAAAAAAAATCAAAATCCAAAAAAAAAACTTTTTTTTAAGTAAAACAGTACTTTTAAGTTTCCTTTCCAAAACAAAAATAAATAAAAAACCAAAGAGTCTCTTCCAAAAAAAACCGGGGTTGTTTTGAATTTGTTTTGTTTTTCATTTATTTTAGTTTCTTTTTCGATATAAAAAAAACTGTATATATATCTTGTTTTTATTTTCAAGTTGCAAAAGCAGAAAAGGAAAGGAGCTGCTTGCTAAAAATAACTGCTTCGCTTTGCTTGCCAAAAAAAAACTACTTGGTTGCTATATATATTATTTTTATCTGCCTTGCATTGTTGTTTGCCTGCATTTTATAAAAGAAAAATTCGTAAAAAAAACCAAAATTTCATTCGTAGTTGCATTGTTAATACACGTTTAATTTATGCTTTGCATTTCATCCTAGATTTTGATTAATAATAACGATTAGACATCAATAATTTTAATTGTATATTGAAAAGTTGTCTTCTTTGAACAATTTAATTTCTTGGTGTCTAGGCTACGGCAGAGTAATAACCATTTATAAATATTACGGTGATTCGTAAATATTATAGTGGTTGTTCCTCTGAAGGTACTTAAACCTTCGGTTGCATTGCTACGGTGATTCGTGGTGCACCGATAACTCCTGCCCGTTACCTGGCCGAGAACTATCTTGTTGATTTAAGACAATTTGTAATTATACAATTTTGGGTTAACTTAGGATAAATCATTTGTAATTAGCCATTGCATTCATTTAGTTGCATTAGTTCATGCATATTTAAAAAAAAATTCAAAAATAAAAAACTAAAAAAAATTGTAAATATTCCTTTTCCCTTGAAAATTTTAAACCCTTTTCCTTTGAAATTTCAAAAATCCAAAAAAATTTAGGAAAACCAAAATCCAAAAAAAAATTATAAAACCTTTTCAAAAACAAAGAAAAAATTTGAAAAACCAAAAAAAAAAACAAAACAAAAATCAATTTCCCTTTTGAAAAATAAATTTTATTTGTAAATATTTTTCCTTTATAAAAAAAACATTCTTGAAAATGTCCGAGTTTCCCCACTCACTTGAATTTTACAATAGTTGTGAAAATCAATATAATCCATATGATTTCACTCCAAATTCGTATGGATATTTTAACGACAACTATTCTTTAAACAATTCGAATTTTGGACAACAAAGTTTTCAAAATGATGACCAACCCTCGACTCTTGAAAATTGCATTTCATCTTTACTTGAATTCTCTACACAACAAAATCAAGAGATAAATGATTTGTGTAATTCTTATTTGTGTAATAACTCGAGTCAAGGATTTCAAAATCTGAATTCAATTCAAAATTCAAACGATTTCAATTATAACCCATGCCAATTCAATTTCGAACTCCAAAATGAATTTCAAACTCAAAATGAAAATGGAAACAACTTTTCAAACGAATTTGGCAATGGGAATAATCTTAACCATGTTACGATTGAAAATCTTTGTTCTCAACAATTTCCAAGTGAAAATCCTCATGTTAATAATTATAAATTGGATTTTGTTGAGCAAATGAACGAAATTTACGATGATCACACGAATTCGTTGTTTGAAACATATATGAAACAACATGAACAACAAAATCAAATCCCAACGTGTGACGAGCCAAGTGATAATCCACCTTTTACCCAAATCGACGATTTTTAAATAACAACTTTTGAAATTGAAAATAATAATCTTAATGAAGTTGTTGAAAACAGAGTAATTGAGTTGGATTTCAATTCATTTGAGGGTATGGAACCAAATTTAAAATTCGATCTTCCTTTTCTCGATTTTGAAAATTTGAATACAACAACTTTGGATTTTGAAATGGATATATGTGATGAAGTTGTTGATAATCCAACGAAGGAAGATGAATTTAACGAACACGAGTTTTATGGACTTTTCGAAAATGAGTCATTAAATTCTGAAGGGGAAGATTTACATCACCATTTTGATTTTGAAATCGATAATTTTGAAGAAGTTTTCAATGATAAACTTGAATTTCAATTTGTTGAAAATAAATGTGAGCTTCAATCAATTGTTTTATCAACCCCAAAAATCATTGAAAACAAAACAACTCGTTTTTCAATAAAACGACATTCGTTTTTCCAAATCAACATTCAACTTTGAAATCTTTTACGATTTGGTTTTTCGAGCTTAAGTTGTGTCTCGTATACTTGACGAGGCAAATGAATCGGTTTTTGGAAGACCGTTTCATTTACGCTTTGACGATATACTTTCTGATCTCGTGTAAATACCGTTAATTTTCATTTAAATAAAGGTCATGTTTTTATTTTTATTTTTCTTCTTCCACTTGGGTTGACTGTGGGGACACAGTCAAAATCAAGTGTGGGAGGAGACTCGTCTTCATTTCTTATTTTACATGATTTATTTTTGCATTTTCTTTTAAAAACAAAAAAAAGTGTTTTTCACTTAAGTAGTTCGTCGATGTGGGTGTAGTTCGTAAAAACGAACTCTTTTTGAATCTAAAAGTGTTTTTCACTTAAGTATATCTTAGAAAAGTATTTCAAACTTATTTCAGGTATGGTAAATTAATTATTTTTATTTATTTATTTATTTAATGAGTATTTAATTAATTAATTGATTAAGGTAATTTGTACTTAATCATTAGTTAACAAAGATAATTAGTACTTAAGTGTTAATCAAGTAAGTTAATTATAATTAGTTGATTAATTAAAGATTAATTATTATTTAATAATTTATTTAAGGATTAATTATTATTAAATTTTTAAATAAGAATTAAGCATAATTTAATTATTAATTGAGGGATAACTGTTATTTAATGATTAATTATGATTTAAATTATTTATTTAAAGGATAATTATTATTTAATTATTTATTTAAAAGTTAATTATTATTTAATTATTAATTAAAGGTTTAATAATTATTATAATAAATTAAGTTTAAATGTTATTTGATTATTAAATAAAGGTTTTAAAGTTTTAAACTACTTTATTTCTAAAGATTGGTTTTGTTTTTAAAGCAATTATCTTTTAAATGGTGTTTCAAAACCAAGGGATTTCTTTTTCGATTATCCTTAAGTAATCTTAAATGTATACAAAACCTAATGAAATCTATTTAGCAGGATAAATCACCGTTCTGCTAATTAAATTATAATTGACATATATTAGCAGAATAAATCACCGTTCCGTTATAATGCACCGAATAGATTATGTTTTGACATCTATTAAGTAGAATAAAAACCTAGTTCTGCTATTTTGGTAACTTGGACATTTACATATATGATGGTTGATTGTTACTTGTTGATTCCTTTTACATATCTATTTGTTATGTAAATACTCATGTTATAACTTGGAAAGTTAAACTTAATTAAACGAGAACCATTGTGGTCACCAAGCCTTTTTCTGATTTTGAGAAATCAATCATTTTAAATATATATTTTTATAATGGTTTTAAAGTTAATTATTATATTATTTAAAGGTTTTTATGTAAAATTATTACATTTTCGTATTTTTCAAAGTTTATTACCCTTTTAAATATGATATTTAAAGATAATTAAGCAATTTTTATTAAAGGTGTTTTGAAGTAATTTAATACTTTTTAAATAATTGTTTAAAGTCGTTATTTTGTTAATGCAGTTTAAAGATAAATTTTAAAAAGGATGTTTAAATAATAGCTTGTTATTTAAAGGTGTTAAATAATTGCTTTGTTTATCCATTAAGATTTATTAAACGAGTTTCTTTTTAACTAAGGAAAATTATGAAATTTGTTTATAAATTGAAAAGAGATTTTCAAATTTGGAAAGAAGTTTTATAAATGATTTTTGATATTTATAAAGATTTTTATAAATAAACTTGAAGATTTATTAAAGAGTTTTCATAAATGGATTTGGAATTTTAGTACAGGAGATTTCATAAATGAAAGAGATTTATCTAAAAAGGATTTATAGAAGAAGTTTATAAAAGAAACTGAGATTTAATTTCCTTAAACTGACCTTCTTAATTATGGTGGTATGGAACATTTGTTCCACAGTTAACACCGAAGGAATAATGTTTAGGGTTATTTTCATCTCTTTTCCTTTTTAAATAGCTTTTGTTTGATACTTTAATATGATTTTGGAATAAGAAATCTTTCATAATGTTTTATGAATATATTATACTGGTGGGATAAGTATATGAATATTTGAACAAATATTTTGAAAAGAAATCTAATAAATAAACGATTTATTTTGAGGCTTAGTAGTTGCTATGGGTAATTAAATCGCTGGATTGTTGTTTGATTGTGTATTTGATAGTTAAATAACCGACTATCAAATCTTGGCTAGTTTTGACTTAGGAAGTAAATAAGACCTTCACATGTTCATACGGTTTGAGTTCCCTCGGGAGAACTTATTCAGGTGAAAATCTATGGCTTAAAGGGATATATTAAAGATCCCCTTGGGACTCTGATGTAGTCTACTTACTTTTGAAAGAACCAGGAATGCGTGAACCGAAAATTATCGGTTGTTGGTTCGGAGAGACCAGGATCAGATATGTTATTCGAAAATCGCTTCGAACCAACATAAGAGTTCGAATGGAAGACATCTCGATGATGATCGAAGACGGAGTTCTTTGAAGTGAAAGAGCTACTTGCTACTAACCCCAAGGGTATTCTAGAATGGATGTAGTAGAGGTAGTGCCTTTAGTTTCGTTCAATCCCAGAACGAACTTGTATGAATGAATCCTGACATTGCATTTATGCTTGGAGTGTAGTGTTAGCATTCCAAATGGGAATTACTAAAGGAAGGTAAATCATTACCTTACGAGCCTCAAACCTCGAAAATGACTAAAACAGGGTAGATGCAGCGGGGATCTGTAGGTCGCTTCCATAAGGGTGTGTCGCCACCTTTCTAGATTGTCACATTATGGATTTAGTTGTGCATGACAGCTCTCTATAAAGGTTGGGCACAACCAGGGTGATGACATATTTGGTACTATCCAGTAAGGGGTAGGTCGGTTCTGTATTGGCTGAGGTTAAAAGGTTTTCATCCTCAGTTACATTTTATCTGGAGGTGTGCCATTTTCCGAATAGCCCTTTACCTTGCCATTTGTTAGAAGCCATTCTCCAATAAGCACCTTCGGTTTTCGATTGTATACCTATTATTATTGTGATGTACACACATCATAGCTACGTGACTATTGGTATTCTAAACCTTAGACATTATAATAATATCACTAGATTTTATAATAAAAATAGTTTGGTTATTATAAGGTAAAAACTCGTCCGTGTTTATATGCGGCGTAGTCTTACGAGATACCTTTTATTTTGAAAAAGGTTTTCAAATGTAGGGATCAATATGATTTGATTGAGCTTTCTCATCCTGGTTTACCAGACTGATACGAGTGTTATTTTCTTATAATGCGTGGGTCAGTCCGAGCATATTTTCCAGATTTAGCGGGATACTTTGGAGCATTCAGGTAATGAGCTGGATTTTCCAAGATGTATTCATGTATCTTATATTCTTCCGTTGTTTTGTTGTTCTCGATTTCTGTCTGTATTAATAAGCAATTGTAAGGACATATTGTTGTAACTGTCCAAGCTGATAATATGTTAGTGTACTATGATGTTGTGTATATAATAAAGTCGATTCCTCTTTGTAAAGATTTATGTGTATTATATATTTCTCGTCATGATGTGAGATTCTATTCTATCTTTTCTTTCTTTAACTGTAAATGATCTATCTTTCGAACACTTAAATGATTGGCACACGAATACCGAGGATGTATTCATTGTCGACTTTAGGTATAAGAAAGGCCGATCGTTACAACATGGTATCAAAGCTTAGGTTGAGCGAACACCTAAGCCTTGGTAGGGTAAACTCATAAAAGATATGGTTAGTAATGCCCTAGAATGAGTAAACTCATTATAGATAGGATAAGTATCCTAGGATGAGTCTGAGTGTATATATAGAATGCGTATTTTTTAGTGCTATAAAAATGTTTTATACCGTGTTGTTTGATCTGTTGAGTTTGAATTTTGGATTCTGGTCAATACGAGTAGTTAATGTTATTGACAGGGATCTTAAAGAACCTAAATAAGGCTAATCGACACACTATTGTTATCAAAGTGGTTAATGAAATAATTTTACCTAGGAATATATTTTATATATAAAGGAATAATTTTCAAAAATTTATATAGTATTATATGATGTGTTGTTGCTTGGAGTTGATAATATTTAATTATTATCATATAGGGTTTGTCTAGCTATGCTCGTCTAGTTTTGAGCGTTGACTATTGTTTGTTGATTTTCCTTTTTCCATCATAGGTTGGATAGATAAAATTTGTAGGAACATTGAAATGAACACCTTGTGAATTAAGTTTCATATTTTGATTATAAGGTGTTCGATTATATATTGGGTTAAAATGGAATTTTAATATAAGGTGTTTATTAAAAAGAAATATTTTAGATGATTTTATAAAAGGTTAATTTTATAAACCAGAGAATTTAAATCCCGGTGGCTTTAATAGAGTTTTCAAATGATTCTTGGAAAAGTAGTAGTAATTTTACTTAAAAATATTTTAAGGTATAAATATTTTAAAAACGAATGAGAGTATATTTTCCTTTGGATGGTTTGTGGAATGAGTCTCAATCTATTTTGTGATGATCTGAATAATCTCCTAAGTTATAATTGGATGTTTGCGTAGGTGGATGTAGTAATGCACTTAGTAAATTATTCTCTCTGTCACTATACGATCGAAATGAATTCAAATTCAAATGAATCCAAAGCAAGTGGATCATAAATATTTTGCTAAAAACTATTTAGTGGGAAATATATATATACATAGAATTGTTTCAAAAAGGGATTTGAAAAGGAGAAGTATTTTATAATTAACGAGTTTCAATAACTCGAAAGTGATTAAAAATGGGCAGGAGATCTATTTGGATGGTAAAACCTTCTCTTGAGTATTACCCTTTTTGGTAAAGGGATATATGATATTATTTGGTGGTACCCATTTCCTTGATATTATTTTGAGTTATTCGGGCTATATGTATAAAATTTCTATAGGTTAAAAATAAAGTATCATTTCAGAAAGGTATCGAATAAAACCCGGTTATTGTGCTCTTATGTTTCTTAAAAGAATGAGTTTTCAAAATAACAAGGTATTTTGATTTAAGAGCAGGTTAATAAATGAAAATAAAATAGAATTAATTCAATAAGAAGGTTTAATAAACTTAGTTTTATTAAACAGTGTCTTTTGGGTTTAACACCTAGGAGGTTAAATTTTATTTGATGTTATTTGGACCGGCTAATAAACATTTTTACCTTATAGGTGTTTAAGGAAAAGTAGACTCTAGGACGAAGTTTGGATACCAGCATCATACTCTTCTTAGCTACTTACCAGGTCGAATGGGTAAAGAGGTTGAATCCGTCAACTCAGTTTTGAGACCCAAAATTATTTTGGGTCTACATCTGAATGGTTAATAGTGAATAGAATTAAAAATCATATGTTTTGTACATACTCTTAGGATGTAGAAGAGCATTATACAAGTTAATAAATTAAAATCATTTTATGAAAGATTTCATAAATAAGCTATATCATTTAAAATGTTTGAACCTAAGCTGAAATTTTTGGGAAATGTTTTCATAAATATTTTGAGGAAGGTTAAAAGTAATTGGGTAGATAAGAACCATTAGATGAGTATGTAAGCTGTACGTAGATCATTTTCTCTTTACACATAATTCTCGATCTAAGATTTGAGTACATGACTTGAGGTGTTCCACACCGTTCCGAATAAGGATCTATCACTTGATTTTTGATGGCAAACACTTGGTGAGAATTCTTAATATGGATGGAACCAAAGTTTTCTACCATAGTATATAGTTATGTAAGGAGAATAGAAGTTTCTACTTAAGAAGCCTGATGGAGTCCACACAAGGGAATTAGTGAGCAGTACTAGTTCGAAAGAAAAGCTATTTGAGTAATTGATCAAAATCAGATTTTGCATCGGAATGATCTATGTACATCATATAGACTGATGAGTAACGTTAAGTATTTTTGGGATAGGCTGTAGTAAAATTTTGGGGTCGAAATTCTTTTAAGGAGGAGAGTGTAATGACCCAGAATTTCACCGCTTTGATTTGCGAATATTTAATTAATTTAAAATATTAAAATAATGGATTTTATAAATTAAAATAAAATCTCTTTTAAATGATAATTAGTGATGGTGAAATAGTTTTCCAAATTTGTTTACAAAAATAATTAGTTAGAAGAAAATTTGAAAATATGACCGAAATTCGTTTTTTGAATTTTGGACTTTTCGTCGACTAAAAGTTGTCGGAGATGTTGTAACTCTATAGTATACACATATACATACATTGATAAATAAAGATTAGGATTATATGAATATATTCATTTTTCGAATAATGATATGACTTGTTAGGAAAAATAAAATAAAATTTAAAAAGATGTTTAAACATGAAAAGATACCTTATGATATATAAGTACCAAGGAATTAAATGCATGTTGGCTCAAGGTATGGAAGGGAGGACATAATTTTCGTGAGTTACATAGGAGGAGGGACCACATAGTGATGATGTGGCATAAAATTGTGAAGGGTATGTACCTTAAGGTTATTTTAGTAATATGTTTATCTAACTTTATATAAAAACAATTCCATAATTTCTCTTTCTCATTTTTTCATTTCTTTCTCATTTTCAAAACCTTACTTTCTCTTTCCTTAAGCTTTTCAAAAAGTTTCCATGGCTTCCACATAATTTTCTAAATGAAAATCCCTTATTTTCTACTTTAGAACACTTTAATACATGGTTTAAACACCTTTCTTCCCTTCCTACACCTTCCTCCTTCAAAAACGAGTCCAAAGACCCCTCCCACAACCATGGACGAGCCATATATACCGTTAGCTGAACCATATTGTTCCCATAGGACCCTCAAAGCTTCATTTTTCCAAAAGCAAAACAAAGTCCTAGGCTCAATTCAAGTTGTACCGTAATTCAGGTTGAGTTAGTAAGCTTTTGTTAGCTTTTTGGTGAGTAAAGCTCACACCTTTAACTAAATTTTAAAACTTTAAATATTGCTTATATTTGTTGCAAAAATGTGATACTTGTTTTGGATAAATTTGATGTTGATTTGTATGTATATATGTGCTTGGATGTGATGTTGCATAAACTTGGAAATGGAAGTTAAAGTTAAGTTAGTTAGAAAGTTATGAATTTTTCTTGTGTATGTTGACTATGGCTTGCGTATATGTTTTTGATCTTGATTTTGATGTGCTAAACTAAGGAAAAGTTAGCACTTGATTTGTGCTTTAGTGCGACATCGAAATCTCTTGTTTAAACTTGGGTGTTTTTATGAAAAGTTTATAAAATTTCCAACTTTACTCTGTTTCGTTTTCAAAAACTATATTCAAGTTATAAAGTTGGTTAAAGGATAAAAGATAGAGTTTTTAAAGCTATTTGGATTATAAAACAAAATTTGAAATTACGGGTCATATAGCGATAGTCGTTATGCGTGCAATTCGTAAAAACGAACTCTTTTGAATCTGAAAGTGTTCTTCACTTAAGTATATCTTAGAAAAGTATATCAAACTTATTTTAGGCATAGTAAAGTTATTATTTTTATTTATTTATTTAATGATTATTTAATTAATTAATTAAGGTAATTTGTACTTAATCATTAGTTAACAAAGGTAATTAGTACTTGAGTGTGAATCAAATAATTTAATTATAACTAGTTAATTAATTAAAGATTAATTATTATTTGATAATTTATTTAAGGATTAATTATTATTATATTTTATATAAGGATTAAGTACAATTTAATTATTAATTTAGGGCTAACGAATATTTAATGATTAATTAAAGATTAATTATGATTTAAATTATTTATTTAAAGGATAATTATTATTTAATTATTTATTTAAAAGTTAATTATTGTTTTGACTATTAACTAAAGGTTTAATTATTAATAAAATAAAGAGTTCAAATGTTATTTAATCATTAAATAAAGGTTTTAAAGTTTTAAACTACTTTATTTCTAAAGATTGGTTTTATTTTTAAAGCAATTATCTTTTAAATGGTGTTTCAAAACTAAGGGATTTCTTTATCGATTACCCTTAAGTAACCTCAAATGTATATGAAAGCCAATGGCATTTGTTTAGAAGGATAAATCATCGTTCTGCTAATTAAATTATAGTTGATATATGTTAGCAGAATAAATCACCGTTCTACTATAATGCACCGAATAGATTATGTTTTTGACATATATTAAGCAGAATAAAAACCTAATTCTGTTATTTTGGTAACTTGGACATTTACCTATATGATGGTTGATTGTTACTGGGTGATTCCTTTTATATATCAGTTTGTTATGTAAATAATCATGTTATAACTTGTAAATTTAAACTTAATTAAATGAGAACCATTGTGTTTACAAAGCCTTTTTCTGATTTTGAGAAATCAATCATTTCATATATTTTTTATAATGGTTTTAAAGTTAGTTATTATATTATTTAAAGGTTTTTAAGTAAAGTTATTACTTATTCATAATGTTCAAAGTTTATTACTCTTTTAAATATGATATTGAAAGGATAATCAAGCAATTATTTTATCAAAGGTCTTTTGAAGTAATTTAATACTTTTTAATAATTGTTTAAAGTCACTATTTTGTTAATGAAGTTTAATGATAAATTCAATAAAGGATGTAAACAACTTGTTTATTTAAAGGTGTTATAATAATTGCTTTTTTTATTAAAGGAACTTTATCGATTAAGATTTATTAAAGGAGTTTCGTTTTAAATAAGGAAATTTATGAAATTTATTTATAAGTTGAAAAGAGATTTTCAAATTTGGAAAGAAGTTATATAAATGGTTTTGGATATTTATAAAAGAGTTCTATAAATAAACTTGGAGATTTTTAAAGATTTTTCGTAAAGGTATTTTGGAATTTTAGTACAGGAGATTTCATAAATGAAAGAGATTTATTTATAAAGGATTTATAGAAGAAGTTTATAAAAGAAATTGAGATTTGATTTTCTTAAACCGATCTTCTTAATAATGGTGGTATGGAACCACCGAAGGAATAATGTTTAGGGTTATCCTTATCTCTATTTATTTTTAAATAATTTTTGTTTGATCCTTTAATATGATTTTGGAATAAGAAATCTTTCATAATGTTTTGTGAATATACTTATACCATTGGGATAGGTATATGAATATTTTAAATAAATGTTTTGCAAAGAGAATTAATAAATAAAAGATTCATTTTGAGGCTTAGTGGTTGCTATGGGTAATTAAATCTCTGGATTGTTATTTGATTGTGTATTTGATAGTTAAATAACCGACTATCAAATCCTAGCTAGTTTTGACTTAGGAAGTAAATAAGAGCTTTACGTATTCATACGGTTTGAATTCCCATGGGAGAACTTATTCGGGTGAAACGCCTCTAGCTTAAAGGGATATATGCCTCTTGGGACTTTGATGTTGTCTACTTACTTCTAAAAGAATTGGGAATGAGTCAACCGGAAATTATCTGTTGTCGGTCCGAAGAGACCAGGATCAGATATGTTCCAAAAACCACTTCGAACCAACATTAGCGTTCGAATGGAAGACATCTTTATGATGATTGAAAATGTAGTTCTTTGAAGTGCAAGGGCTACTTACTACTAATCCTAAAGGTGATTCCAAAATAAATGTATTACAAGTAGCGCAATCGGTTTCGTTCAACCTAGAATGAACTTATATGGATGAATGTTGGTATTGCATTTCTGCCTAGAGGGCAGTGTTAGCATTCCAAGTGGGAATTGCTAAAGGATGGTAAATCTTTACCTCATGAGCCTCACACCCTAGAAATGGCTAAAACAGGGTAGATGCTGTTGAATATGCAAGTATATGATTTTTGTTTGATGATAATAAACATATATATATATATATTCATTTAAATGTATTTGTTATTGTACTATTTTATTTTTCACATAATTAAATAAATATTTGTTGAATAAAATAAATAACACAGAATTTAAATTTAAAAAAAATATTTTATTCAAACAAATATTTTATTACAATTTTGAATAGTACAAAATTTGAGCTCTCACTTTATATACAAAATTTCAATTACAATACAATTTCAAATTACAACATGATTTTTCATTATACAATTGTTACATACATTTGCACCTCACTACATATCACTCATTCACTCGTATTTGTTCTTCAACTCTATTCCAGATTGAATCTAGCATCTGAATTATCTGTAAAATAAACACTGACGCGGTAAAATTGAAAAAGAAATATTTTTGTAGTGTAAAATAAAATGTGTTTTTGAAAATATTATTTGCCTCAGTTATTTGGGTTTTTCGTCATCATTTTCGTTTTTGAATTCATCAAACACGAACAACCTGTGACACGCACAATGTATCACTGTACATGCCACAAGGCCGTGCACACTGATATACACTTGATAAAACTGCAGGGACAGGTGAGCACAAGGTCAAACCCGAGCCGAGGCTAGATTCAACTCAGGTGCAATACAAATACATCACAAAATTGTCGAGTACAAGTTCTCATGCAACAAGAATCCAAAACCATCATAAAACAAGCCTCGACCAAAAATTCAATGTGTACACATAAAAACAACTCAACCATTCAAACTCAAGGCAAGTGCAACAGACATGGGCATGCACATCATAAGTGCAGATTTTAGTTTTAACATTTCAGGTGAGTGTGAAGACCACCAGTGAAAAAGGTTAGAACCAAATCTAAAGCAAATGCAAGCCGTGATAATCAAGCAAAGCAATATTCAAATTGAACCGGTCTAAACAAATCACACGTATTCAAGTAAAATCGAACGGCTAAGCTAAATTATCAAACGAATTCAAATGATATATTCGAACGATAATTTAGGGTTTTATTCCCTATAAATACCATTAACATCATCGGCATACAGCATCGAGTTCAAGCATATCAACGAGAATAAATAAAGGAAATCGCATACCAGTATTTTTCGATTCGAACTCGATCGAGAAGCAGCCGCGAAGAAACGAAAGCAACAGACGATTCGAGCCTCATTTCTTACAAGCATACCAGCAAAGGTTTCGAGCATCATTTTTCAAGCGGCGACTTCAACAAATCACGAAGCCCTTATTTTGAAAGAGGGAAACAAGAATGCAACATAATATTTTTTCACGAAATAAAGAAAAGGGAAGTTGGCCGAAGTATAGAAAGCAAACTTTTTTTTGGGCCGGCTATTTGTTGTTTTGGGATTAAACTTTTAGGGCTTTTGTTTTATTTTTAAATTATAATTTTCTTTTTTTCAAATTCTAGTGTGTTTTTCTAGTCGTGTGACTAGGGACGAACTACGGTGGTGTAGTTCGAGAATTCACAACTTAGTGGCTGAGTTATGGCAGGGTTTTGAGCGTAGAGTTAGGTTAGTCGATAACGGGTGTCACAATTTTATGTGTGTAAGTGTCTGACTACTTAATTTCTAGTAGAAACCTTGGAGGCAGCACGTAGGCAGGGTTTTACCGAAGCTGGGTAAATCTGTGTTGTTCTATTTCTACTTTTATTATTCTACTATTATCTGTGCTGCAATTATTATATATATTTCCACATTAATTTTTATTGTTATTAGTATCACCCTATTCACCCCCCTCTAGGGTGAAATTGATCCTACAAGTGGTATCAGAGCTAGGAACAAAAACCAATTTTTTTTTTAAATTTGATTTTTCAAAAACAAATCTTTGTTTTAAATTTTTGATTTTTAAATGGCTTCTTTTAATAATGCTTTTGCCGAGGGACAGTCCATAGTTAGACCACCCATGTTCAATGGTGAATATGCTTACTGGAAAAATAGAATAATTTTTTTTCTGAAAACCATTATGCTTGAAATATTGTTGAGACAGGATATAGGACACTAACTATAGTGGTAGATAATCAGGAAATTGAAAAACCGATGGATCAATGGACAGATCTAGAAAATAAACTACAGAATGCTATTGCTAAAGCTATGAATTCTATTATATGTTCATTGGATCAAATTGAATTTAATCGTGTCTCACATTGTCTAACTGCGCAGGAAATTTGGCACACACTTGAAGTGACTCACGAAGGAACATCTCAAGTCAAAGAATCTCGCCTTGCCATGCTTAGTAGCGAATACGAGAACTTCACAATGGCCAAGGATGGAAATTTCAAAGAGATGTATGGGCGACTTTCTAATCTCGTATACAAATCAAAAGCTCTCGGAAAACCATACACAGAATTGGAAATAGTCCGAAAAATCCTCAGGTCCTTCCATGAAATTTTGAAGCCAAAGTCACTGCTATTCGAGAATCGAAGGATTTGAAACAAATTAAAGTTGAAGAACTTATCGAAAATCTCACCACTTATGAGCTAGAAATGAAATTCAAGGAAGAACGCGAAGGAGGTGATACTCGAAAGAAATCAATAGCTCTCAAAGGAATAACAGAAAGTGGTGATGATGATGATGATGATGGAGCAGCTGAATTGGCATTGATAATAAAGAGATTCAAAAAGTGGAACCGCAAATATGGAAATCCAGTTCTAAATCAACAACTGAAAAGCAGAATAGTCAAAGTTCTAGATAATCCAGAAGAGCAGGAGATCATATGTCACAAGTGCAACAAACCCGGTCATATCAAGCCCAATTGTCCTCAGAATCGACTCAGCCAAGGAAAGAAACCGAAAAGGAGAAGTTTTGCAGCTACTTGGGATGAAAGTGATGAAAGCACTGGCAGTGAAGATGAAAAAGAAAAACTATGTCTTCTAGGAGAAATAACTGACAGTGATGACGACGAGCCAAGCGAGGTATCAAAACTTACTCATTCAGAATTACTTATATATTTTCATGAAGTAAATGGCTATTTTGAACGACTTAGGGAAAAGTACGCTAAAATTGAATCACAAAGAGATAGTTTGATAGAATTAAATAAACAGCCTGATCAATTGGTTAAAAACTATCAAATCAAGAGCCCTAATGTGATAAGTGTCCATCACTTGAAGAAGAAATTAAAAAATTAGAAATTAAAATAAAATCACTTGAAAATGAAATTCTGATTTTGAAAGAAAGTGAAAATACTAGGAGAGAAAATTCTATTAAAAAGTGCACTCAATTATTGAATGAAAATGAATCTCTCAAAACACAAGTCCAACAATTGTCTACAACTTTAGAAAATTTTTCCAAAGGAGAAAGATCACTAAATATGTTATTAGGGAAACAAACTGTCAATACTGTTAGACAAGGACTTGGGTATAATCAATCTGAACGTGTTAGAAGTGAAATTAATCAAGTCAATTCTGAGTGCACAATTTGTAGAAAAATTGGACACAATCAAAACAATTGCTGGTATAGGCCCAATTACGTGAAAACCGTACCAATTTGGGTTCCAAAAGACACGAATATAAAACCTTTAAAGTAAAACAAATCTGGGTGCTGAAAGGAACAAATATAGATTTTTTTGGGTCTACATAAATATATTTTTCAAAATCTTTTGCCACTAACATTCATGGACCTATAAAAACAAATAGGTCAAAAAAATCTTTCCTCGTGTAGGTGTGGTAGCAGGCTAAGGAACAACAACAGTGTTACCTGGATTATGGCTGTTCCAGGCACACGGCGGGCGACAAATCAAAGTTCCTTAGCCTAGTACAAAGGTGGCAGAGTCACAATGGGTAACAACGAAAAATTATCGCAAAGGTAAAATAGGTAATGGTACATTTATCTTGAACGATATATTAAATGTGAAAATCTGCACCATAAGCTGATTTAAATCATCCTGTTATGTGATAAGGAAATGAATGTTGATTTTGATTCTGAATTATGCAAAACTGTTGGCTAATTATCTTTTTATGTCAAGACCGCTGTAAGCATCTCCAGATTCTTTGAACTAGTTTGGACTAATGATGTTGCTTTATTGGTTGATGATTATTCTGGATACACGTGGATATATTTGACCTGACATTATATTTTGTGTTTGCTTGTATACACTGTTTCAATTCAAATCCAAAATAATTTCATTTAAAAGCTGTAAAATGATTATAAGGTATTTGTTGCACATCTCACGATTTGGTCTTTGATATCCATCAGATAACTTTGAGTTAAAGCAGAATTCAGATGCAGATTACACTGGTAGTCTAGTTGATAGAAAAATTACTAGTAGAACGTGTTTTATGCAGAGACATCACATTTTCAATGAAAATATCTGCATATTTTTCATTTCAACTGATTTTAAATTAGCAGACATTTTTTTCAGAAAACCCCTTTCAGAAAATAGTTTTTGTTGACTTCGGTCCAGATTAGTCATTTAAAAAAAATGATTTTATAATTATTTTTGGATTTGATCTTAGATGACTACATTAACTAATATGACTCCCTACTGATTATCGAAAAGAAAAATAGTAATTGAAAAAATGATGAGTGTTGATATTAATCATATATTATGGCTTGAGACAGTATATTTAATAAATTTCTTTAAAAATTTAAACAAGATTTATAATAACTTTTGTTGGTAAAAATTCCATGACCATCTCTATTTCTATCATATTACTAACGACCATCACTCATCAAAATCCACTATAGTATGTCAAAATGTGGTATTTTAAATAGGAAATTATTCGCTTTTTTAAACATCCAAAGTATTCACTCTCATTTAAAAGTCCTCACGGTTATGCATGAGCGAATTACTTGGAATATTTGTATATGTGCTTTCATGCTCATTTAAAAGTCCTCACGGTTATGCATGTATGGAACACATATCAAAATTGGTTATTAAATAGACAAGTTGATTCTAATCCCATTTAAAAGTCCTCACGGTTATGCGTGGTTAGAAGATACTTGAAATTCATTTTTTTTATAAAAATTGGTAATACTACTAACCTCATTTTAAAGTCCTAACGGTTATGCATGGTTAGTAGACATTCAAACTCCTGATATAAATATACCATAAATAGACACAACTATATGGTTTTATATGCCGACATTACCCTATCATTCTAAAGTGGAATATGCGCCTAACAAAGTATTTATGATATTTGTTTGATTTTTTATTGAAATTTAATATTTATACTCGATCGGGTATTAATGTTGTATTAATGTCTATCCCTTTATCTCTATTTTTCTAACACCATTACTCTTTTGCTGATAACACAAGGGGGAGAGAGAAGTTAAGATTTTGGTTGGCAAATAATTCAAGTCATATTTTTATTTGCATATTCTCATCTAGGTTTATTTGCATATTTTTATTTATTTTCATGCATATATGAAGGGGGAGCATTTAAATAGGATGAGGCAAATAGAATGATCAAATACATTTAATAAATTCAAAATCTTAAATATATGTTTGTTATCATCAAAATGGGGAGATTGTTGAATATGCAAGTATATGATTTTTGTTTGATGATAATAAACAAACATATATATATATATACTCATTTAAATGTATTTGTTATTGTACTATTTTATTTTTCACATAATCAAATAAATATTTGTTGAATAAAATAAATAACACAGAATTTAAATTTAAACAAATATTTTATTCAAACAAATATTTTATTACAATTTTGAATAGTACAAAATTTGAGCTCTCACTATATATACAAAATTTCAATTACAATACAATTTCAAATTACAACACCGTTTTTCACTATACAATTGTTACATACATTTGCACCTCACTACATATCACTCATTCACTCGTTCACTCGTAATTGTTCTTCAACTCTATTCCAGATTGAATCCAGCATTTGAATTATTTGTAAAATAAACACTGACGTGGTAAAATGAAAAAGAAATATTTTTGCAGTGTAAAATAAAATTTGTTTTTGAAAATATTATTTACCTTAGTTATTTGGGTTGTTCGTCATCATTTTCGTTTTTGAATTCATCAAACACGAACAACCTATGACATGCACAGTGTATCATTGTACATGCCACAAGGCCGTGCACACCGATATACACTTGATAAAACTGCAGGGACAGGTGAGCACAAGGTCAAACCCGAGCCGAGGCTGGATTCAACTCAGGTGCAATACAAATACATCACAAAATTGTCGAGTACAAGTTCTCATGTAACACAAGTTTGCATCGATCATAACCCACAATCTACAAGTCCAAATGCTACAAAATTTTCACAGAAGCTTGCGTACATCCTCAGGACCACTCACAATCGATCTTGACTCGATTGGACCAAATTACGATCGATACAAAATTCGTTCGTATCGTTCACATATCGAGCGCACACCGCATGGGATTGATTGCGTGGGCCCACCCACGTGCCGAAAGAGGTCTTCCAAGATCTGAGCAGGATATTTGCAACCTACACTTATAAATAGCAGCCCAGAATCAACAGAAAAGGAATCTTTTTGGCTTTTTGATGTCCAGACTCTGCCGAAACCATTGTTGCACTCAAAAAAATTACTGTTGTACTCGAAATTTACTATTGTAATCTACTGTAACCAACAAGCAAAAGTGAATAAAAGTCAGTCATTTCATAGTGGACGTAGGCGAACGCCGAACCACTCTAAATCTCTGTGTTCTTTTGCTGTTTTTCGGATTATTATCTGGAGTGTTTGTTAGATGATCCTCTTTTTACATTTACTTTCTTCATTTTATCTCTTCAAACACTTCCGAAGAGTGTTGTGCCCAATTTTGGTACAAACACTTTGGTGCTTTCACCGAGAGAACGAAGTTTTTCTCCTGCTTATTGGATCTACTATCGATATCGGATTGCACAAATCTAAGAAGAAGATCCAGATTTCAAAGATAAAAGTTCTTCCATCCTATTTAGATTTGCATCAAGTCTAGAAAAGAGTTTCGCTATCCATCATGGTTAACACAAGGACTACCTCAACTGCCGCAGATCCAGAAGGACGGGACAGACAGAACCCCGTACAACCACCTCCTACCGACCAGACTGCTGCTGGACCATCAGATCCGCAAGGCCCTGTCACCAGGGGAGAATTCCAGATGCTAATGCAAGAACTGATTCAGAGCCGTCAACAACTCACTCAACAGCTCCTTGCTAATGCGGAATTGACCAACCAGCTAAATCGTCAAGGACGAAGGAGATCTAGAAGGGATCAGGCTTCCTATTTATCCATCGAAAGTTCAGCCTCTTCTGACTACCATCATAGATCCACGTGCCCACGACTGGACGGAAGTTACACATAGGCCACTAGGCATCGGCAGACATTGAGTCTCGGACAACCGAGAGTTGGCCCGTCCACCAGCCATCAGACTGGACCCTCCTCCTGAGGAGGCGCTACCCCATACCATATTACTAACAACCGCACTACCACGGCTACCGATTTGGGAGTTGACGCTCGGAACCGAACGGATCCGACCCACCGCCAACGCAACCATACTCCTGAGCCTTATGTCCCCGAAGACGTAGAACCAAGAAGGCGAGACATGGACAATCGACAGCGACCGGCCCTTCCTCGCGTTGTGGAACCCGACCACATCTTGGCCCAACATGCTCAAAATGTCCAGATGCCCGACATTCCGACGATGATCCATCAAATGATCCGTGAGAGCCAGGGTCTTAGCAATGACGACTGGGGAATCTCCTAGAGTCATACCCCTTTTACTGATGAGATACTCTATGCTGAACCACCTCAGCGATTCAGGATGACGATTTACCCGTTTATGAAGGGAGCTCTGATCCTAATCAACATATCCTGAAGTATGAATGGTTGATGAATGCTGCATGAGCTGATGATGCAGTTAAGAGCCGAAGCTTCCCAATCTCTCTAGGGGGCATAACAACTATGTGGTTTACCAGTTTACCACCTCGATCTATCTCTTGTTTTGACCAGTTGGCAACAAAGTTTATTGAGCAATTTCACATGCATGTCGCAAGACCGAAAGATGTTAATACTTTGTCTAGTGTCACTCAAGCTCCTAGAGAGACACTCAGACGTTATTTAGAGAGATTTCATGATGCATGCGCTGAGATCAGCAACCCTAATGATAACTCCATTCTAATGGCATTGACTAAAGGGATTGATCCCGATTCTGAGTTCGGCAACTGGTTGGCCGGAAAACCTCCTGCGTCATTGGACCGTTTCTATTCCAAGGCAGCCCAATTCTTGAGAAGGGAGGATGCGAAACAGTCTAGGAAAAAGGATGACGCAGGGCCTAGTATGGAAGGAATTCAGAGTAATGTTGCTGTTAAACAATCCGGGGAGAGCTCCAGAAAGGTACAATTGAACATTCAGAATAAACAAAATCAGCAGAATATAATGGTAATCACACAGGAAACGGGATCAGAATCGTGGTCCACGACATATGGCTCCTATGTTTGATAATTACACTCCTTTGAATACGTCGCTGGAGAATATGTATTTATAGACCTGCAATACTATTTAGTACAAGAAACCTGCTCCGAAACAGTCATCGGAGAAACAGATTCAGACAGTTTGCAGATTCCACGAAAGCTATGGCCATAACACAAATGAGTGTCGTCATTTGCAGGATCTCATTGAAAAGTTGATATGTGAAAGGAAGTTGGAACAGTTTGTGCGGGCACCGTAATCTGGAGGTGCGGGCCCATCGAATTAGAACCATACACCGAATCAGGCAAGACAGGAGGAATCCGCTTGTACTGGCGGGAGGTTAGTGATAAATACCGTTAGTGGTGGTCCTCATCCAGCAGACCGAAGTTGGAAGGAAATGGAGTCGTATGCCAGTTCTATTAGGCATGCGAGCTTCGAGTGTTGTAGTAGTTTGGAAGATGGGGCTCCGGCCAAGCAATAAAAGTTGATGACTTACGACATCGTCTTTCGAGATAGAGACGCCGATAGGATCGAAGCCCCAACCATCGATCCACTTGTCATATCAGCTCAAGTAGGTCCTGCTTGGATGAAGAGGATCTTGGTAGACAGTGGAAGTTCTGTGAATATATTGTTCAAGCGAGCCTATGACCAGATGAAAATGGAGACTAGAGATTTGAAACCTTGTCAGTACCGTATCCATAGTTTCAATGGGAGTGCAACTATACCCACTAGAGTGGTGGAATTGCCAGTGGAGTTAGGAATTGGAGAACGCTGGAGAGTCCGGATACTGCAGTTTGTTGTTTTGGATATAGACTCGCCATATAATGCTTTCTTGGGCCGACCGGCCCTAGCTGAGTTCAAGGCTGCTATTGCCCCATGGTGTTTGACTCTAAAGTTCCCCACCGATCGTAGAGTTGGAGTCGTTCAAGGAGATCAGGCTACTGGACGAGCCTGTTATGTTGCTGAACTGCGCGAGGCATGGAAAAAAGAGAAAGGAAAGGGCATAGAGGAATCTCTTTGCGTCTGTTTTGTTGATAATTGATAATTGACGCCTGGGCCTAGGCCTGGGCACCCCAACCAATTCCAAAGAGATCTTGACCTGAGAGACACTGATAGTGAAGACGAAAGTAAAGACAGACAAGCTTCTCCGGCCGAACTGACGATCGATGTCTCGATCGATGATAGCGATGATTCTAGAATGATAGAGATTGGATCTCAGTTAAGCCAACAAATGCAAGAGGAATTGGTTGAATTTCTCCGAGCAAACATTGACGTGTTTGCCTGGACGCATTCTGACATGTGTGGGATCTCGCCGGACATCGCGAGCCACGCATTGAACATTGACCCGCGGCATGTCCCGGTCAAACAAAAAAGGCGTGGTATGGATTCAGAGAGATCTGCCGCCCTTAAGGAAAAGGTAGATAAGCTTAAATCGAATGGATTTATTTGAGATGCATTATATCCAGAATGGGTGTCAAATCATGTACTTGTCCGAAAGCCAAATAGGAAATGGAGAACGTGCATCGATTACTCTGATCTGAATAAAGCCTGCCCTAAAGATAGTTTTCCACTTCCTCAAATTGATCAACTTGTAGATTCAACGGCCGGGCATGAACTCTTATCCTTCATGGATGCGTATTCCGGCTACAATCAAATACCAATACACTTACCCGACCAGGAGCATACCAGCTTCGTAACCAATATGGGACTTTATTGCTACAAGGTTTTTCCTTTTGGACTCAAGAATGCTGGCGCAACTTATCAACGATTAGTTAATCGAATGTTCGCCAATCAGATTGAGAAAACCATGGAAGTATACGTGGACGACATGCTAGTCAAGTCACGATTCTCCACTGACCATGTCAAGGACCTGGAGTTAATGTTTAATATTCTCCGAGAATACAGAATGAAGCTTAATCCGTTGAAATGTCACTTTGGGGTCGCTTCAGGAAAATTCCTTGGGTTTATCGTCAACGCTCGAGGAATCGAAGCCAATCCCGAAAAGATCTGGGCGATTAGAAACCTTGAATCTCCGAGAACTATAAAGTAAGTCCAGAGCCTCAACGGGAAAGTAGCAGCACTGAGCAGGTTCATTTCAAAATCTACTGAAAAATGCATTCCCTTCTTTGATCTGATCCGAAAAGGGAAACGAAATTTTGAATGGACTACGGAAGGTAAGGGCGGATTCCGAGCACTAATTCAACACCTCTCCACACTGCCAATTTTTTCAAAGCCTATCGATCACGAGAAATTGTACATTTATTTGGCGATATCAAAAAACGCAATCAGTGCTGCCCTAATTCGGGAGGAAGACCGAATACAAAAACCGGTCTACTATATTAGCAAACGGCTAACCGGAGCCGAGAGAAATTATCCGAAGCTAGAGAAGTTGGCTTATTGCCTTGTTATTGCCTCAAGGAAGATCCGTCCGTATTTCCAGGCTCACCTAATCACCGTCTATACCGACTAGCCGTTACGATAAGTCCTTACGCGTCCTGAGACGTCTGGTATGTTACTCAAATGGAATATCCAGTTAAGTCAGTTTGACCTTACTTAAACTCCAAGGCGAGCCATTCAAGGACAAGTCATAGCAGATTTCATAGCTGAATTTACCATCCCAGAGGACTTGCCCGAAACCAGTGAATCTCCCAAGTATATCTGGAAGCTGCATACAGATGGTGCATCAAATGGCCGTTGCTCAGGTGTAGGGGTTGTACTTGAAACTCCTGAAGGCCGGTCTATATGCTATGCTTTAAAGTTCAACTTCCGTGCAACCAATAACGAAGCCGAATATGAAGCCCTACTGGCTGGATTGAAACTTTCCAGAGATTTAAGAATCATTGCTGTGGAAATTTATTGTGATTCACAATTGGTCGTGTGTCAAGTCAGAGGGGAATACCAAGCCAAAGATCGAAGACTGGCTGCTTACCTTGTTCAGGTCTAGGAGACATTGAATCAATTTGATTATTATGCCATTTATTACATACCACGAGAGCACAATCAGAAAGCCGATTCGTTGGCAAAGTTAGCCAGTACAGGTGAAGCACAACAAATGAGACTCATTCTCGTGGAGACATTGTCTTCGCCAAGCATCGAACAGATGGAAACTGATTGGATATTTGATGTCATTTCCGAGAAGGAGTCATGGATGACTCCGTTTAGAAATTACCTTGAGCATGGAACCCTGCCAGAGCGCATGAGTGAAAAGAGACAGATTCTTCGAAAAGCTTCATGATTCACTATTCAGAATGGAGTCATGTATAGAAGAGGATACTCGGTTCCCTTACTCCGGTGTATCGCTCATGACGAAATCAAACGCGTATTGTGCGATTTGCACGAAGGAGAATGTGGCGATCACACCGGGAGGGTAAGCCCTTTCTAAGAAAGTGCTTTGATATGGATACTTTTGGCCGACCGTAAATCGTGATGCATCAGATTACGCCAGAAAATGTGACAAATGTCAGAAGCATGCTCAGATTCCAAGAGCTCCACCTACCGAAATAACTCAGATGGTCAGTCCATGGCCATTTGCAATATGGGGCATTGACATTATTGGCTCTCTACCTCTAGCCAAAGGTGGTGCGAAGTACGCCATCGTAACAGTTGATTACTTCACCAAGTGGGCGGAAGCTGAACCCCTTGCTACAATCACAACAAAGAAGGTGATCAACTTTGTAGTGCGCAACATCATCTGCCGATTTGGTCTCCTACATACTATCATCACTGATAACGGGACCCAATTCGACAGTGTTGAATTTAAAGATTTCTATCAACAATTCCACATTCAGAAGAAATTCTCCACAGTTGCACACCCTCAAGCGAATGGACAAGTCGAAGCCGTTAATAAAGTTATAAAGTCTATTATGAAGAAACGACTGGAAAAGGCCGGAGGCAAGTGGGTCGATGAACTTCTTATGGCTTTATGGGCTTACCGAACAACCCACAAATCCACGACCGGCCACACTTCGTTTTCACTTTCTTATGGTTCAGAAGCTGTTATTCCAGTAGAGTTAGAAGTGCCTTCTCATCGTATGACATACTATGAACCGAAGATGAATGCTATATTACTTGCCGAATCTTTGGATTTATTGGATGAGAAGCGTGAAGAGGCTGATTTGAGGGCAGCCGCATACCGAATCGAGTTGCCCAATTATACAATACCAAGGTCCGATCCCGAACCTTTGAACTCGGCGATCTCGTTCTTAAGAAAATTTACCCGGTCCCTTCGCATATGAAGCCAACTTGGGAAGGGCCATATATTATTGAACGAAAGCTCGGAGATGGTACATTCAAATTATCGACCGTTGATGGTCTCACTCTTCCGAGAGCCTGGAACAGCGAAAGCCTTCGTCGCTACTACACATGACAGGCTCTGTTTATTTATTCAGTCTATTTTTCATTTGCAATTTGTTTCTGCATTTCGAAATTTGAATTTGTAATAAGGCAACTGATTTTGCCGTATTATTTTATTTCAGCAATAAAATGCAATCTCTTCGAGCCAGAGCTGTGAGTTATTGAATGCGTCATACAACTATCACTATGCACGGAGAGCTAAATTCCACCCGACGGTGGAATTTATTCAAATAGGGAGTGACTGTGATACGATCGGTTACTCACAAAATAATACCCGAGCTCGGGGGCAAATCATCACACTGAAGTCAAAAAAGGATTGATACACGACAATCCTTTAACCAACTCCAGATTCCCAGAGTGTGAACTGGAGTATAAACTTACAAATACGATCTCGAAGAGGGTGGATCCGTCCACCTAACGACTTCGCTCGTATCTTGACCAAGTTTGAGGAGGATGGATCCGTCCATCTAACGACCTCGCTTGTTAACTTAGGGTGGATCTGAACCGACCATCCACGATCCTAATAGATTCGTTGTTCCCGAAGTGCGAACGAAATCCTAAAGCCTGAACAGATGTGACTGACCATCTTTCGGCTAACTCCAATTTCCTAGAGTGTGAACTAGAGTATAAACATTGACTAACTCCGAAATCCTAAAGCGTGAATTGGAGTATCAACATCAACCAACTCCAAGTTCCCCGAGCGCGAACTGGAGTATAAACATTAACTAACTCCGGATTCCCAGAGTGTGAACCGGAGTGTCAACATAAACACCAACTCCAAATTCCCAGAGTGCGAATTGGAGTGTAAACATTGACTCAAAATCCCCGGAGAGCGGATTGAAGTTTGAGCACAAACCGGATTGGGATCGACTGTCCGTAAAAAACTCTAAGTCCCCGAAGCGTGGTTAGAGTGTAAATGCAAATCGGGTGTGACTGACCACATGTGAAAATGACTTAAGTCCCCGGAGCATGGACGTATCCTTGAAATTTAAGCAGGCATGACCGACCGCCGACATACATATTCAAATCCCCAAAGTGTGGATGCAATCGTTAATAGATGAGCGAGTGTGATTCGACCACTCAAATTTCCTTATTTCAGCATCAATTCAACGAAGTTAAGCTCGATGAGTTGAAGACATAACACAATTGCCACTTGATCTTTAGAATTCGTCCCTGAAACTGGGGGCAGAACTTAAGTGCCAATCACTGACTAAGACAGTGTAGCATCAGAGTCTGGCTTAATGCTCGGTCATGACTCATAGTTATGATTTCGGGACTTAACAAATAAATTTAGATCCAATCTAAGGGTCGAAGCTTCACAAGCGTATCAGACTGGAGTTCAAATAATGAAACACTTAAACAAATAAACAAAAATTGAGTTGAAGACAAAACGGAATTTCATTTCAACTATTTGTGGAAAAGAATTAAGTACAAGTTTATCCCAAAAAATCCTACTAGCAAGGGCCAACCCGACATCTATACACGGCCTGCAAAAACTAAAGAAATTCCTATCTACTCAAAAACGAGCCGAAGAGATATATCTACTCTCTTTTCTTCTTCGGTTTCCTCTTCGGTGTGGACCCGCTGGAGCTCTCACTCAGTTTTCTTTTTGAGCCCTTACTTTTCGGTGGCCGATCTCCAGTTAGGGGCATTATATCAACATCCTCCTCCGAACTCAAATGTATTGGAATGCTTCCTTCAGGCGGAGTTGGAGGGACACGATCAACAGAAGGAGGTGGGATAGGCACACTCGTCTCAACGACCGTCCCTCCTGGAGATATCATCCGCAAAGGAGCCGGACCAGGTCCAGCCATACCACCGCCAAAACCGCTGCCCCGCACGGCTGCCTCCATCTCAGCGTTGATTTCAACTAGGATTTCCTCCTCGTGAAGTGTTTGCGCACCACTGGAGACTCCCGTAGTTGGGGCCGAGGAGCTTGTCATTAGAATGCTTCCACCCATAACGAACGGCAAGTCTGCAAAAGGGTCACTATGATGACCGAGGAGTTCCTCCATCATCTGCTCATCAAAAATAAGTGTGCTCCCCTGCGCTCCATCACTCGGTGTCGTGGTCGTCGTGGTGGTCGCTTCAGTTATAATGGCCTTCTATGTATGATGTGGTTCCTAAGTTGCAGGAGGCACGACTGGTGTAGCTTCAATCACTGGATAAAAGCAAAAGAAGAACTGTAAATGATCACTTCATGTACGCTTCCGGTTTTGGACAAACATTCAAAATGTTCAGAGTACCTTCCTCAGTTTGGCTCGTGAGCGGCTAAACGGCCTTAGAGATTTTCTCACTAGCTTGAGATAGATGCGGCTGATCCGGGTTGTAAGTAGGAATGAATTGAGAATCAACCGCGGAAGTCGGTTCAAGCTGAGTTGGCATAAGAGTTTTAAGACTTGTATCACAGTGCTCGACACCAGAGCCTTCTCCAACTTCCAAATGCTGAGCGCCGAGCTTCTCCTTCTCATATGAGATCATTGTATCGTGGTGGATTTTCTGCTCGTCTTCATTCAGCATTCGATTTTCAAGCTCAAATTCATCAACTGATTCACCCTGATGCGCAGCTTTTTCATCTCCTACTAATCGACCCCAGGCGTTGTAAAGACGTGTCGAATAATTTTCAAGCCAGACTAGGTTCCTATGCTTCAAGACGTTAGCATTATAAGTAATGAGTAGATCCTCAATATCAGCCTCTAGCCTGGCCTCCGCCATCTTAACCTCATCTTCAACCTTAGCCTCCATTTCTCGGACCTTAGCCGTTGCCGCATCCTGTTCGCCCCGAAGCACTATGGCATGTTTACATGCCTCTTGAGCTGCTCTATTTGCATCATCCTTCTCCTTGGTGATTTCGGAAAATTTGGCTTTGAGCTCATTAAGTTCTTTCAGAGCAGCGTCCCGTTCGGCTGTGACAGTGGTATTTCGGTGGCCCATCTCCTCCACCAAAGCGAAATGCGTTTGTCGCATTCTCTCCATAGTTTGAGTCGCCTCGTCAGCTTTTTGGGTGGCCTCCATCTTAGATTTTCAGGAAGATTCGGCTTCATCATTGAGCACATGGATAATGCGGTCCTTTTGAGCGAGTTCAGTTTCTAGTTTCTCAATTGTCTTTGCCCGCTCGAAGACCACTGCCGATGCTTTGTCTGCGGCTTTCATCCACTCCTTATACTGTGTATAAATGTCATGAATATAGTCATGCATCGTGGTTTCTGCTTTCGACGGAATTTTCTTTAAGTGAGGGGGGAAGATGAAGCCGTCAAAACATATGTTCAGGAAATCTTTTCTTAACTGGGCAATTCTGATAGCCCCTTCCCCAGTGGACTCAGTGATGGCTTGTTCTGCAATAGTGGTAGGTTCGGCCTCAGTCCTACGATGCTGAGACTCAGACCTTGGAGCATGAGAAGATGGTTTTTGGCGTGGAGGCTCCGGGGGATGTGAGCTGTGAATAAAAGGTTGTGTAGGGAGTCGGGGAGGTAGAGAACGCGATCGGGATCGATATCTCTGTTCTCTATAATCTTTGTCTCTATCCCTCTCATATTGTTCCTGACTATAATAACCGCGATCGCGGTTTCTATCATCCTCCCTCCGACGGGACTCATAGTACGAGCTCGATGATTGGCGCGCTGAACGGAGACTGCCAAGCATAGAATCTCGCTTATTCATCGTATCTGTAAAGTAAAAGAAGAACGGAGTTAGTGAATTCTCGAAGCAGGCAACTTAAGGCTAGAAACTGTGTAGTGCCGTGAAGTGTATATGTGCGTGCAACCCCCCTACCAACCGGTAATGTCGGCCGCACTGATGGGTAGAGACTCGCTTAAATCTAGAGCACTTTGAAGCCCCTCCAATCCGGTGTCGTGTTGAAGTGACACATAGTCCGAAATCAGAATATTAGCAAGTCCTTCAAAAGGATTCTCTAATGGCGAGGGAGGAGCCTCTGAAATTCTAACACCGGAGGCTGGCAGGGACACTATTACGGATTTCCATCTTAAGGATTTGTGACGTTTGTGTGCAACTGCCTTGCCTTTTCTCCTTCCCTCTAAACCCTGAAAACTGTCAGAAGGCCCGGCCTTGGGTTCGTCATTCGTAGGCGTGTGTTCTTCATCACCTTCCTCAGCAATTACGATCTCGGGCGCTTTGCGCTTTACCCGCTTTGTCGGGGCCGCCCTAAGCACTTCTTCAAGCCTTATGCTTTGTTTTCATTCGATTAATCCAAGAATTCTTAAGTTCCTACCTGTGAGCACCGACTCGATTTCTCTCATCTCTCCTGGAACTTCTTGAAGGATTCGTACTATTTCTATAAAGTGCGCACCATCAGGTCAAGGAATTGCGGCTGTAATGGAAAGAGAGTATTAGTCCCAATACCAGTTGCAACTATATTGTTAACTACCAAAAAAGTCGAAGCACTTACGTCTAACCAACCATTGACTAGCAAACCCTAGTGGGCATCGAACGTAGAACCACTCAGTTTTGAAGTAGCTCAATCTGGTCAAAGCACTTGCCACAACTTGATAGTTCTTGACCGCCTCTAGAAATGTGAAAGAAGGGCTATCTCCCCGATTCTTAACGTTAAAAAGATATATGATTTCGATGGGGTCGAGGGTCTGAAAAGATGCTCCATGAATACAACGAATAGACTGTTCAACAACGCTTGTCCATTGGGATGTAGCTGTGTAGGGGCAATTCCAAAGAAAGACAACGCTTCCCGAATATATTGATTGAATGGAGGAAGCATCCCGATTGTACATGAATGCCTGTTAAAGGCAGTAAACCCTTTCGGGGGAGCATGCGGTCTATCATTCGGTCCCGGTAATAAGACGTCGTCCAACGGTAGACCATGCCTTAGACATATTCGTCCCAGCATATCTTCGGAGACGTTGGATGACACAGAATCTTGTGGGTTCATGATAAACCTGGCACCAGGCAGCTCGTCCGGAGCTGGATCTATAACTTCGGCCACGATGTCCGGTATCTCTATTTCTAGAGGAGATGAACTTCGAAGCTCCTACTGTTGATAACTTGTGGATTCCATAACTAATCAACTTATCAAAAACCATCATTAGACGATAATAAGCCCGTGCGTTCCCCAGTGTGAAGTGTGCGAATGTGTTGTGCAGTGCAGTGCAATGCTACATATTACTTGAAGAATTTCATAGAATTAAAGGAAATGTGCAAATAACATGACTTCGAAATTCAACTGGAGTGACCGTCATCGCTGACCGTCACAATCGCTCCATCTAGACTTTAGAGACCGATCCGAGTTAAAGTTTGTTAAAATTTTGTTAAGTCACAGTTCCATCGACGAGCTTCAAGAGGTAGTCAAATATGCAGTTTAGCAATTAAGTTCAATTGTGCAAGGTCGAAGCTCGTCGGAGTCAAATGTTTGAATGTGAAAAAATTTAGTATCCATCAAGGTTCAAAACTTGGATCAATCGCCGAAAAATCTACTTCGTATCGACCATGGGAGATAAGCTTCGCATCGATCGAAGGTCATCACCTTTGTATCGATCGCCCACTACGAGTTCGTATCGATAGGCGTAAACTTCTTTCGTATCGATGGCCCGCAGGTAGTTCGTATCGGTCATAAAATGTTCTTGCGTATCGATCGCATTGTCCATGCTTCGTATCGATGGCCTTAGATTGATACGAAGTTCTGTGACTCCCATCGATACGAATATTTCCACCTGTTAGCTTAAGATCTGTACGAACTCCGCATTTCTAATTGATACGATCAGTTCTATTTCTTTTTATTGCCCATCGATACGAAGTTAGAACGGAGTATCCATCCACTCTTCTTCTTCCCCAAGCAACTTACATGCCATTTTATCCTTTCTCAACCTTACTCCGACCCAACTCCAATGTCGCCAACGGCGGAATCAGCCATGACTCTGGACGGTTTAGCATTAGAACTCGAGTCTTATCATTTTAATGAGAATTTATTGATCGGTTACCTAATTAAAAGTAAGTAATTCGAAAGATTAACGGGTTGAATAACTTGGGAACGAAGGCAGTTTCTCTTCCTCAAAGATCTGATCGATACGAAGGCAGTGTGTAACAATGAACGCAAGTAGAAAATTTGGCTAAGTTCGAAACGTATTTATATGGTTTCGTATCCAAAGAAGAAACGTTTCGTCTACCAATATTAAAACCGGTAGAAATGGTTTTCAGTCATCGATACATAGAGTCTTCTTTGTATCCATCCACCCATATCGATATGGGACACAGCTGTTCGTATTCAGCAGAGATCGACCACATATATCATCGATATGAACGCCATTGCCAAGCCATGTTTAAACTGTTCGCTTCCATTGAACATTTATCGATACAAAATGACAAGTTCATATCCATCATTTTGAAGACCATCTGAGTTCACATCCATCGATGCGAACTACATTAAAACAACAAATAAATTCGTGTCGATCGACATCGATACGAAAGCAAGTTTTCGACCTTTTACATCGATCCAGGGGAGGATCGATACGAATGGACATTTTGAAACAACCACCAACCTTTGTTACAAATCGAATTTCACATTGATTCAGGAGAGGGTCAATACGGAATTCGATACAAACAAAAACAAACTGAAAAACTGACAACGACTCGTGAACGTGCGAACGTTAACGGGAGTCGGGCTAACATACGTTCATGTGTAATGGACTAATATCCATTATTTAAAATTCACAGGAATTGGATACTCGTCTGGTGACGATTACAATAACAAACAACCAATCACTATCATACAACACTCAATTACAATAGTACACGGTACAACAATTGGTAGTAAACAGTTCATGATTTATGCATTTATGGATCAATCAAAGGTCACAACTTTCGACGAGAAGACAACTACCGTTTAACAAGTCAGATGGAATTTTTCAGAATGAAGATTGCAGCTTTTCAAAGCACGTCATGTCCTCACAAGACGTACTTTGGGGGGCAAATGTTATCCTGCCTTTTGGCAAGACCGTGATACCAAGAAATTGACTGGAAACCAAAGACAGTTCATCCCGAAGATCGGTTATGCGCAGAATTACTATGGATATCGACGAATTTTTGTCTGAGTCTAAATCAAGCTACAATTGATATGACGAGACAAGCAAAGTAATGAAAGCCAGCATTCCAAATTTCGAGTCAATTGGAGTTCGTATGCTCGAGTTATGGATCGATCAAGTTTCATAAAAAGGATGCTAATTTCGTATCCATGCACCTCGCATCCATCAAGCCTCAACGGTTCGTAACCACCAAAGACCATCAGTTGTTCGTATCCATCAGCCAATCTGTTGTTCGTATCCATCAATCATCTGTTGTTCGTATCCATCAACAAAAACCATTTCGTATCCATCGAGTGCACTACTTCGTATCCATCGGGCAACCGTTCTCTTCGTATCCTTCAACCAGCAGCGTCATTCCACCTGGCCAACTGCGGCCATCCTCGCATTGATCCTTTTCTACCCATTTCGTATCAGTCAGCTAATGGAACGATCCGACCTCAAAGTTTTCCATCGATACAAAGTGCCCACAGTGATTGATGGAAACACACAAATGCCAACAATACGAAGTTGTATCCAAAGGATCGATACGAAGAACTTACACGAGAATGGATACGAAGAGGTTTTCAGTCATCGATATGAAGTAGCCTGCAATCATCGATACGAACATGGCAGTAATGATCGATACGAAAAGAGCAATGGATCGATGCGAATAAAGCATATACATAGGGAGACTCGATCTTTCGGCATAAAAAGTGAATCGATCTGAGGAAGTAGCGCCACGTCAACTTGCAGGCACATGCCCGGATCGATACGAACAGATCGATGCGAACGATATCGATACGAATTCGACAGCCTAGGGAAAACACAAATTTGCATCGATCATAACTCACAATCTACAAGTCCAAATGCTACGAAATTTTCACAGAAGCTTGCGTACATCCTCAGGACCACTCACAATCGATCTCGACTCGATTGGAACAAATTACGATCGATACAAAATTCGTTCGTATTGATCACAGATCGAGTGCACACCGCATGGGATCGATTGCGTGGGCCCACCCACGTGCCAAAAGAGGTCTTTCGAGGTCTGAGTGAGATATTTGCAACCTACACCTATAAATAGCAGCCCAGAACCTACAGAAAAGGGATCTTTTTGGCTCTTTGACGTCCAGACTCTGCCGAAACCATTGTTGCACTCAAAATTCACTGTTGTACTCGAAATTTACTATTGTAATCCACTGTAACCAGCAAGCAAAAGTGAATAAAAGTTAGTCATTTCATAGTGGACGTAGGCGAACGTCGAACCACTCTAAATCTCTGTGTTCTTTTGCTGTTTTTCTGATTATTGTGTGGAGTGTTTGTTAGATAATCCTCTTTTTACATTTACTTTCTTCATTTTATCTCTTTAAACACTTCCGAAGAGTGTTGTGCCCAATTTTGGTACAAACAGGTGGTATTCATGAATTCATTTACTAAATTATGAAAATATGAAAATTTCAATACTTAAACCATATTCATATTGACAAAAATAAAAAAGTTATTTTTTTCATCAGACCTAAGATATATAAGCCACATAACGTAAAAGTATAAACATAAAAGATAATAAAAAATTTAGTTTACAATTCACTAATTTGAATAAATTTATTATACCATATATTACAAAATTCATCTTCTTTTTTACTTCAAATATCTACATTTTAAAGTTTATATAGTCATTCACAAAACTTCCCTCAATTGCCTTATTATATTTAACATTCAAGTCCATATATTATAATTAATTACGTAATCTTAAAACTGTTTAAATAAATTCAGCAAATTATTATTTGTTGATTCGTCTAATAAATCATAAAAATATGAAAATTCTAGTATTTACACCACATGACAACAAAAACGATAAAAAAGAATTCATTTAAATATATAAATACGTCACTCACATAACATAAAATATATACATGAATAATAATTATAATTCATTTATATCAATATTTTGCATTGCAAAATTCTTTTTTAACTTCGCGTTGCATTTTAAAATCTTACAGTTATTTACAAAACATTCCTCAATATTACCTAATATCATACATTTAAGTCAATATTTAAATTAATTATATAATATTTAATTTAAACTATTTGAATAAATTCAATTAACAAATATTAATTAATTCATCCAATAAATCATGAAATATGATGGTTTCAATATGTATACCATATTCATAACAACAAAAGTGATAAAAAAAATTTCATTCAAATACAAAGGTATATAAATCGCACAACATAAATAATACACAAACAGTATCAATAAATCTGATTTATTATTCATTTATCTCAATGAATTTATCATACATTGCATTGAAATTATGTTACGTAGCTTCAAATACCTACATTTTAACATTTCTACAATCATTTACAAACTCACCCTCAATTGTTTCCTAATATTTTATATTTAAATCCATGTTTTTAAATTACTTACAAAATATTAAATTTAAGCTGTTTAAATAAATTCAGTTAATAGTTGGTCTATTCATCTAATAAATCCTAAAAACGTATGCTAATTTTAATGTGTGTGTATTCGTATTGATAAAAATGGAAAAATTATGTATTCCATTCAACCATATGTTATACGTCTAGTATACCAAAATAGAGAATAATCAAATATAAACTCGTCGCACAAGTTTATAATTCAGATTTCCACTACATTGGAATTCTGTATTAATTATAATAACAATATGAATGTTGTAAATAAATTACAACAACAGCGTTATACTATTTTAAATAAATAGTATAACAAAATTAAAGGGTAGAATGTAGAATAACAGTTCTAACCCGATTTTGTCTGAGGCTCGTCGTAACGATTTCCTTAAGAATTTTATTTCAAAATTCTCCCAAGATACAACAGACGTAATCTGCACGAGATTGTGATGTGTATGATCTTCTGTGTGATAGGACTGAATATGATTTAAGAGATGAAGAGATAATTCGGTTTGAAAAATGAGTGAGGAAAGTGATCAGGTTTCCTCCTTATTTATAGCCGAATTCCCAACGGCTGCATCTATTGAGAAAAGTCGCACCTCTTCATTTGCAACGTCAAAAAAGCGTTACTGTTCGCAACAGTCACTTCCTTTCATTTGCAACGCTCCAGAACTGTTGTTGTTTGCAACAGTCGCGTCCGTTCAGTTGCAACGCTCCAGAACCGTTGCTGTTTGCAACAGTCGCGTCCGTTCAGTTGCAACACTTCAGAATCGTTGCTGTTTGCAACAGTCGCGTCCGTTCAGTTGCAACGCTCCAGAACCGTTGCTGTTTAAAACGTCGCATCTCTTCATCGTGTCTATTCATATTCAAACAGTAAAACTGTTCACTTTTATTTACCAAAAATATAACCGAGCATATTTTTGGTGATGTGGGATATATCTCATTCACCATCTAAAAGGAATTCCAACAATCCCCCACATGAATGATGATATATCTCTCCTCCACACAAAGTGTAATATCACACAGTTCATATGAAAATAATGCTATATCGAGGATAAGTAGATATTTCACTTTGAACTTTCCCTAGTTAAAACTTATCGGATATACTTGGCTAATCGGTGAATTATTTCATCTTGAACCGTCAGCCGTTATTGTATAACCAGACAATAAGCTCTACAAAGCATTATTTCCCTTCACATCCAATCTCTTGGTTGTGTTCATTTTGGTCCTGAACAATATTTGGTTCTACGAGTGTTTTTAGAGAATAAAAGCCTTTTAATATTCTCATAGAGCCGATCCAGCTCACACTAACATATGTGATCGCAACCATTAAGAGTATCCTACATATACCCCACTTGTTATTTACAAGGTATGGTCATCATTAAAAAAAATATAGTTTTAACCTTTAAATACTTCTGTAGGCATGCATTTATATTGTGCACCATAGGAATGGAGTTGGACTATGTCCACGCAAATGCATTACGTCTTGAGTTACTCAAAACTGGTTTGCCTATTGATCCTAGTCCGTGGGATCTCCAGTCGCTAGGATAGGTTTCCGTATAAGATAACTCTTTTTGGTTTAGGCTTTTAAACTCATTCCCCTCGATGCGCAGTCAATTTTCTCTCTTGATAAACCTTTAGTAAATGGATCCGCTAGGTTATCATTTGTTCTCACGTAATCTATGGAAATAGTTCCATTTGAGAGTAACCGCCTAACTGTGTTATGGCGTCGACGAATATGTCGTGACTTTCCATTATACACAAAGTTGTGCGCTCTGCTTAGCGCAGCTTGGTTATCACAGTGTATGCATATGGCCGGTACAGGTTTAGGCCAAAATGGAATATCTTCTAAAAAGTGACGAAGCCATTCTGCTTCTTCGCCTGCTTTATCTAAAGCGATGAACTCTGATTCCATAGTGGATCGAGCTATGCATGTTTGTTTAGTAGATTTCCATGACACTGCTGCCCCTGCTAAGGTAAAGACATAACCACTTGTTGATTTTGATTCCTCTGAATCAGCAATCCAATTTGCATCACTATATCCTTCTAAGACGACACGATATTTTCCATAATGTAAGGAATAATTTGTGGTATTTTTTAAATATCCAAGCACTCTCATTAGTGCTTTCTAGTGTTCCTTTCCTGGATTGCTTGTATACCTGCTCAGTCGACTTACTACATAAGCTATATCTGGTCTTGTGCAATTCATGAGATACATGAGACATCCTATTACACGAGAGTATTCCAGTTGCATTACACTCTCATTAGTATTTTTATGTAGTACTTCTGATGGATTAAAAGGTGTTCTCACTCCTTTAATTCCATAGTCTTGGAATTTTTCAATCACTTTGTCTACATAGTGTGACTGAGATAATTCAATTCCATTAGGAGTTCTTATTATTTTGATTCCCAAAATAACGTCTGCAACTTCTAAATCTTTCATATCGAAATTGCTAGTTAACATCTTCTTTATGGTCTCTATTACCTGAGTATTTGGACCAAATATTAACATATCGTCTACATATAAACAAATCATCACATATGATTGTCCAATTTGTTTATAATAAACACACTTATCGCATTCATTTATACGAAAACCATTTCTCATCATGACACTATCAAATTTTGCGTGCCATTGTTTTGGAGCTTGTTTTAGTCCGTATAATGATTTTACTAATCTACAGACTTTATTTTCATTTCCTTTGGAAATAAAACCTTCAGGTTGCTCCATGTAGATCTCCTCATCGAGATCTCCATTTAGGAATGCTGTCTTTACATCCATTTGATGAATTTCTAGACCATAAATTGATGCAATTGCTATTAGCATTCTTATAGAGTTTATTCGTGTTACTGGCGAATATGTATCAAAGAAGTCTACTCCTTCTTTTGACGATATCCTTTGGCTACTAATCTGGCTTTATACTTGTCGATAGAGCCATCTGCTTTCATTTTCTTCTTGAAAATCCATTTGCAGCCAATTGGTTTTATTCCAGGTGGAATATCAACAATTTCCCAAGTTTTATTACTTAGAATTGAATCAATCTCTCTTTGGATTGCTTCTTTCCAACATGAGGATTCAGAAGATGACATTGCTTCCTTGTACGTTTGAGGTTCGTGCTCTAATACATATGTAAAAAAGTCCGAACCAAATGTTTTGGAAGTTCTAGCCCTTACGCTTCTTCTTGGTTCAGCATCCTCAATTTCATGATGAGTTTCATCTTCATGCGAATCTTTTGATTCTTCCCTTGTCCTTTTTGGGACATTATTTCTTTCATTCCTTTTGTGCGGAAACACGTCTTCAAAGAATGAGGCATATCTTGATTCCATGATTGTATTTACATGAATATCAGCTATATCAGACTTGAATACCAAAAATCTATATGCACTACTATTTTGGGCTGGCCCTAGATAGTAGCAATCTACTGTTTTTGGTCCAAGTTTGACTTTCTTGGGGGGCGGAACTGGAACTTTTGCCAAGCACCCCCACACTTTGAGGTATTTAAAACTTGGTTTGTGTCCTTTCCATATCTCATATGGAATTGTTCCTGTTTTATTATGAGGGACTTTGTTTAATATGTGATTAGACATATTTAAGGCTTCCCCCCACAAGTTCGTCGGTAGACCAGAGTTTAAAAGCATAGCGGTAATCATGTCTTTTAACGTTCTGTTCTTCCTCTCGGCTACACCATTTTGTTGTGGTGAATATGGAGCTGTTGTTTGATGAATTATACCATTTTCGGCACAGAACTGTTCAAATGGTGATTCATATTCTCCACCTCGATCAGATCTCAATATCTTGATCTTTTTATTTAACTGATTTTCTACCTCAGCTTGTACTTTATAAATGATGTAATTGCTTCATCTTTACTATTTAAAAGATAGCAATATCGAGTATAATCATCAATAAACATGATAAAGTACTTTTTCCCACCTCTTGTAGGTAATGATTTAAAATCACATAAATCTGTATGAACCAAACCTAGTGGTTCGGTGCTTCTATCAACAGATTGAAATGGTTTTTTAACCATTTTTGCTTCTACACATGTCTCACATTTGTAGTTCTTATCTACTTGGAATTTCGGAATTAATCCCAAGTTTGATAATATTTTCATTTTTCGGAAATTTATGTGTCCTAATCTATCATGCCATAGTAAAATTTCATGCTCAAGCAAGTAAGAAACTTCAATTTTATTAATAGCACAATCAGAATACATAGTTTTATTGCCGATAACGGCTACATTTGCCTTAAATAGGCCATCACATAAATATCCCCTTCCGATATACATTCTAGCTTTGGACAGAACCATCTTGTCTGACTCGAACACCATTCTGAATCCTTTCTTTGATAATACTGCACCACAGATGAGATTCTTGCGTATATCTGGAACGTGGAGCACGTCATTCAACTTGACAGTTTTTCCTGAAGTAAACTTGAGGATTACTGTGCCACTGCCTTCGATCATAGATACTGCAGAATTACCCATATAGAGTTTTTCTTCATGATCGAATTTCTTGTATGTAGAAAACATGGATTTGTCAGAGCAGACATGACGAGTAGCGCCTGTGTCCACCCACCATTGGTTAGGATTCTGAACCATATTGCATTCAGATACAACTGCCGAGAAGTTGGACTCATCAACTTCCATGTTGTCTACTAAATTTGCCTCTTTGTTGCGGTCCTTTTTGAGTCTGCAATCTCTAGCGGCATGTCCAACCTTTCCACAAACCCAACATTCACCATTAAATTTTTTGATTCGTTTGTTGTCTTTTGGTTTGTTGTCTTGAGCTTTCCTTTTCTTCTGGAAATTCTTCTTTTTGTTTTTGGTCTTTGAATCTTCAGCCACAAATGCCTCCTCGCTTTGTTTTGTAATTCCACGGTTATCTGCCTCAATTTTCAATCGGACTATGAGATCCTGTAAAGAGATTTCCTTCTTTTTATGCTTTAGATAATTGCGGTAATCTCTCCACGACGGTGGCAGTTTTCCCGTGATGGCTTCAACCAAAAACGATTCTCCAACTTTATGACCTTCTGCTTCGAGTTCATGAATAATGATTTTTAGTTCATGTAATTGAGCAGTCACCGGTTTGGAGTCAACCATCTTGTAGTCCATGAATTTGTCTACAATGAATTTCTTAAGACTGATATTCTGCGTCTTATACTTCGTGGCAAGTGCATTCCAGAGTGCTTTTGCTGTCTTTAGAGGTTGATATACTTTGTATAGCACCTTGTCGAGACAATTAAGAATATAGTTTCTGCATAGGAAATCGGAATGTTTCCATGTAGCAACATCTGCTTCCTTGCCTGGTGTTTCAATCGGTTCCTCCTCCTCGAGATACCGTTGCAGACCGAGTGTGGTGAGGTAAAATAACATCTGATTCTGCCATGTTAAAAAATCGTCACCGTCTCCCTTGAACGGTTCAGGTCTGTTGTGAGTAGTAGTCTTTGAAAATTCTACTGTTGCCATCTCTGTTTTAGTAAGAAAACAGTAAAATTCTTAAGATGTTATACGTCTAGTATACCAAAACAGAGAATAATCAAATATAAACTCGTCGCACAAGTTTATAATTCAGATTTCCACTACACTGGAATTCTGTATTAATTATAATAACAATATGAATGTTGTAAATAAATTACAACAACAGCGTTATACTATTTTGAATAAATAGTATAACAAAATTAAAGGGTAGAATGTAGAATAACTGTTCTAACCTGATTTTGTCTGAGGCTCGTCGTAACGATTTCCTTAAGAATTTTATTTCAAAATTCTCCCAAGATACAACAGACGTAATCTGCACGAGATTGTGATGTGTATGATCTTCTGTGTGATAGGACTGAATATGATTTAAGAGATGAAGAGATAATTCGGTTTGAAAAATGAGTGAGGAAAGTGATCAGGTTTCCTCCTTATTTATAGCCGAATTCCCAACGGCTGCATCTATTGAGAAAAGTCGCACCTCTTCATTTGCAACGTCAAAAAAGCGTTACTGTTCGCAACAGTCACTTCCTTTCATTTGCAACGCTCCAGAACTGTTGCTGTTTGCAACAGTCGCGTCCGTTCAGTTGCAACGCTCCAGAACCGTTGCTGTTTGCAACAGTCGCGTCCGTTCAGTTGCAACACTTCAGAACCGTTGCTGTTTGCAACAGTCGCGTCCGTTCAGTTGCAACGCTCCAGAACCGTTGCTGTTTAAAACGTCGCATCTCTTCATCGCATCTATTCATATTCAAACAGTAAAACTGTTCACTTTTATTTACCAAAAATATAACCGGGCATATTTTTGGTGATGTGGGATATATCTCATTCACCATCTAAAAGGAATTCCAACACCATAAAGATACATAGGTCATATAACATAAATTATGCACATAAACAGTAATGGCAAAGTAAATTTGTAAGTCAATTATAATGCATTTATCTCAAAAATTGATTATACTCTCTGCATTGTAATTTTTTTTTAATTTCAAATAACTCTAAATTAAAAGTTCTACATTTTTTAACAAATCCATTCTCTATTCTTTCATATTATTTACCTTTAAGTCCATATATTTGGAGCTAACTGCGTAATTTTAAATCCATCATATTTAAACAAAGTGGAAAATAGGGAGAATGACAAACATAAAGAAATATTTTGGCGCAAAGACAGCACATTTTTTTCTAAGCACGAAGGCCGAACTTCCTACAAAAATTAATCGCAACGCCAAACTTAGGAGACGACTAAAATGGTGGTAGCTTGGCAGACGACGGCATGACAAATGAGGCTTGGGATGGCGACGAGGTGGCATCGGCTTGGGATGACAACGCTATTGGTCGAGGTAACGAGATGGCAACAGCTTAAGAGGCGAAAAGGTGGTTGGTCGAGGTGGATTAGGAGGCAATGAAAGAGAAGAGTGTTGGAGGAGTAGCCGTGATGGTCAAGTCATGACATCGATGAAGGTGTGATCGAGGTGGATTAGGAGACGACAGCGACAGTGTTGAAGGCGATCGATTTTTTTTGAATAATTAAAAGTCGAAAATACTAAATAGAACTAGCATTATCCATAAGTGGAAATTAATATAGCATTATACGTATATGACACTAATTTAATGTAGCATTTTTTAAACTGTAAAAATAAATGATAGTGCTAGTTTAATTTATTACTTTTAAACTATAAAAAAAAGAATATAGCACTATGTTGATTGTATATTAGTTTAATTCAGCATTTTTTGAACTACAAAAAATGAATATAACATTGTATGTGTATCATGCTAATTTATTTTAACATATTTTTAGCCTATAAAATGAATGATAGTGCTAGTTTGATAGAATAAATCGAATATGTCGATTGATAGTTAAAATAGCATTTATATTTTTAAAGTGCATTAGAATGTAATGAATGTGCCAAATGATAGTTAAAAATAACATTTGTATTTTTAAAATGCACTAGAATGAATGGAATAAGCCGAACTATAGTTAACAATATCATTTATATTTTTAAAATGCATTAGAATGAATGGAATGTGCCAAATAACTTTTACATCCATATGTATCCAGTTAGGCAAAATGATATGCAAAATGATAATTTAATATAGCATTTAATTACTTTAATGTAGAATTTTAATTACAAAGTCCACTAGCATGTTTAAGATATGCAAAATGATAGCTTAATATAACATTTTATTTATGGAGTACACTAATTTTTTTGAAATATGCAAAGTGGTAGTCTAATTTAGCATGTTAGTAACAAAGTATAGTAGCATGTATATGATATCTAAAATGATTGTGTAAAGTGTCGTTTTAGCTATGAAGTGCAATAGCATGTTTAAAAATTCCAAAATGATAGTTTAAGGTAGCATTTTAGTTACAAAGTCTAGTAGCATTTTTATGATATTTGAAATGATATATCGATGTAGCATTTTCATTATGAAGTACATTAACATGTTTAGGATATGCAAAATGATAGTTAAAGATAACATTGTATTTTCAAAATAGAACTAGCATATATGAAATATGCTAAATGATAGTTAAAGGTAACATTGTATTTTTAAAATGAACTAGCATGTGTAGAATATGCTAAATGATAGTTAATGCATTTTTAACGTGAACTAGCACGTGTAGAATATGTTAAATGATAGTTAAAGGTAGCATTGCATTTTTAAAGTGAACTAGCATGCATAGAATATAATAAATGATAGTTGAACATAGCATTGTATTTTTAAAGTACTCTAGCATATGTTGAATATACAAAATGGTAGTTAAATGTACCATTTGTATTTTAAAAGTACACTAGCATTTGTATTTTGAAAATGCTATTTTTTAACTATCATTTTAAATTTGTCATGCATATATTTTCATTAACAAGAGCTAAACAAAAAATTGGACAACCAGAACTCCATCCAAATAAGTCTCGGAGACAAAAGGATGATAATTAATTTTAGTATTTTCTGAACTATAAAGAAATGAATATAGTATTATGTTGATTTAATGTTAATTTAATTTAACATTTTTTTGTTACTGATTTTTTTAAAATTCAGATCGACGTCGACGATGATGTTGCATCCTTGAGGTGGTACAACGGGGCTGGCCTCAGCGATGAGGTGGTCTGGTGTTTGTTTGAGGAGTCTACGAGCTTCTCGTCGACGAAGAAGAAGGGGAGAGCGGCATCGACATCGGCGAAGCAGAGCAGGGCGTGGTGCATGTCATGGCCATGGTGGTCGATGTCGAGCGGTTGAAGGCGATACTGATGCGAGAGGGAGGGGCTACAAGGTGGTGGTGTTGGCGATTGAAAGAGACAGCGGCAGTTGAACGTGAAATCGAAGAAAACATGGTTTTGTCCTTAAGTCTAAATTTGAAAACTTCTGGACTAGATCTAAAAAATTGACTAATGTTTGTCCTTTTGGCTAATTACCTCTTTAAACAAATTTATTTAAATAATATTTGTTATAGTTTCGACATGTGTACCATATTCATATTAACAAAAATGATAAAATTATTTTTTACAAATAAATAAAAATATTAAGCTACATAACATAAATTAAACATAAACAGTAATAACAATTCTAATTCGTAGTTTATTTATTTTACCATAGTAAATTTCTAATTTTACATTAAAAGCATAAATACCATTTTACAATATTACCGTGTGCAACGCATGCGTTACCCAATACAGGAAATTACTGTCAATGACAAAATTTCTTAGCGTTTTTGCCTCAAGTACAGACCTTTAGTATTTTAGTCTGAAGGACAACTTTCTTTAGGTATCAGTTTTTAGTTATTGATAACAGTTTTTAGGTATCAGTTTGTAGATATCGGTAGCAGTTTTTAGGTATCAGTTTTTAGTTCGATAGCAGTTTCGGAAGAATGTTTGTTCTTATGAATAATTTTGGAAGAATGTTTGTACTTATGATTAATTTTTAGGAGAATGTTTGTTTTTGTGGTTAAAATATTGATGTTATGTCCTTGAGGTTAAAAATATTCAAATTTTTGTTCTTTAAATTAATTTCCTCCGTTACATACTAGTTTAATTATAATTTGTTTGGTTTTATTGAACAAAATTTAGGTTTTAAGATGGAAGAAAACGGAACAAAGGAAGGTGCAGTTTAGTCCAAAGGAGAAATTTGATTTGTCCTGAAAACTAACTAAAAGATACACTAGTGGACTTAATCTGTACCAAACGTGTAATTATGTCCTCTAAACTTAATAATGTAAAGCGCTGTCCTGAAAAGTAATTCGACTGAGCGCATTGTCACTACAAGTCTACAACAACCTAATTTCTACTATTGAATAAATAGTAACAAACTGTGCAGTGATTCCGATCCAGTTGTTTCGGTTTTCACCATTGACTGGATCTAACCCAAAACTAGGCGCATGCATTTTTTGATATCTCAGGGCCTTATTGCCCAAACAACGCCACTTTCTTCCGAACAGCGCTGCTCAGCGATTTCTAGTCCCCATTGCACGTAATGTGTTTGCTGAAATGTTGCGGAAAAAGAGGTTAAAAGGTATTTTGATTCAACGGCAACTTCAAGCTTTCTATATTTTGTTATCTATTCACTTTTTTACTTAACATAAAATGTGAAATTGATTTATTGTAGCATTTGTATAAATGCTTGTTGAGAATGTTTAACTTTATGCGAACATTACATTTTTAATAGAACAATAAGTTGGTTCAAATTTCTCTGTAATATCTTTGCAATTTTGCATCCACTTGATAAGTATTCCAATCGACAATTAATTCTAACATGTAACCAACACACACCACACCGTCTTTTGTGGCCAAGTAGTTTTGCTTCCTACCAGACACATAATGATTTGTTTTGTAACCTGACTCACTATCAATTATAAATGCTTTGGGCTTAGTGTATGCTAATACACTGTTTCAGCCTCTTTTACCGTTGCATTTGATTTGTCTTTTCATTTACATGTGGTGATACATGTAGCAACGAAATGCATAAGAACTGACACAGGTACATCATACATATCATAAGTTCATCTTGCATCTTATTTTGTTGTTTTTTTAGTCAGTAATTGCCTTGTAAACGTTCGGTGACAGGTTACTTGAACAATATATTTCAAAACATTGGTCTTCCAAAAAAGTTCACTATCTTGTCATTATAGGTACAATTCTATCATGTGCATGATTTGGTCCACTTGGGCTCTATGCAAACAAGTAACCTCTCTTTCCTCCTAATTAACTATTCACGGCATTCATTTCTTTCTCTTTTCCTTTTTCTCTTTCTTTCTTTCTTTCTTTCTTTTATTTTTTATTTTTTTTAATCTAACGTAAATTGGAGGATCGAGTTGAGTTTTCTCCCATCCAGTTTTCACATTTTAAGCTGTTAGGTAAGAAACTGAGGAAACAAATTTTTACTTCTCTAGTATCAGGCCAAATATCATTGCTAGGATTAAATATAAAATACATGACAGTGTGGAATGTAGCTGAAACAAACATAATGCACATGAATAGGAGGCAAGTATACGATTCTATTGTAATTTCACCTCAGTTATGGTCTTCTAGGGCTATAAACTGAACTGAAATTTACACACAATTTGTTACGGAAAACTTTATTTTATCGATATAGAAACAATGGAGAATTCAGAAAGATGTAAGCCAATAATTCTTCTGTAATTATCATGAATTCTAGCTAGATGAAGTTACCACAATCGGGCTCCTTACCACATACTTTGCTTTATTGTCGACCCAACTCAATGAACCATGAGCCACCTCTTGATTATCTGCCAATTGACCCTCTAATACCACAGAATAACTTTGTTTTTGGTACTTCTCAGTGAAAACCAATTTTTCGGGCACAATCTTTACAGCGAATCCCTTCAAATTACCCACTTTGGCTCTGTAGGTTACTCGTGCTTCCCCTACGTTAGTAACTGTGCGCTTAAATTCTTTAATCCCTTTTGTGCTCGCTTTGAAAAATGCAATAAATGAAGGGTAATTAATATCCAAACTAGCACTTGAACAATCAATCGAAGAGCTCCTAGACACCATGAGTTGCTGCTCTTTTGTGAAGTTCATAGCACATATCAACTTCAAATAATCTTCGACGCCAGCATCATATACAAGACCGGGATCAAGAGCTTTGTTAGGATTCACATGACCCGAACCCATACCTAGTGGATTAGCTTCCTCGTTTTTATTTCCCAAATCACTTATAGGCTTCATACTGTTATCCAGTGTATATGCTGATGTCATGATAGCAGAACGAATTGCAGCAGGACTCCAATCTCTATGTGCAGATTTAAGCAATGCAGCTATGCCAGCAACATGTGGGGTTGACATGGATGATCCAGATATTATGTTAAATGCACTATACACATTTTTTGATTTTACATCAGATCCTACTGATGCATGTAAAGACCATGATGCTAGAATTAGGTCACCTGGTCCTACAATATCGGGTTTTAGCACGTAAGGGCAACTTGAAGATGGCCCTCTTGATGTATAACTAGCGAGCGCTGGAGCAGGTTTCGTGCCTAGAATCGTTTCATGGAATTTCAAACTAGCCACTGGTTTTGAACTCATTTTTGTATAATTCAAAAGAGTGGTACCGTCCTGAGGATTTATTACAATTCCAGGATTTGCAAATTTTAGGGAGGATTGTATGTACTCACTATCTGATATGAAGATTGCAGCTGCTGCTGATTGAACATTGTCAACAGCAGATATAAGCGATCCTGAATTATCACATACTACGATTTTGTTGCCTACCTTTTTTTCAGAAGCTTTAACCTTACATGCTCCTCGGTAAGTTAGTGGCAGATTTGATAGATAAGTTAGATTACCTATATACATTGATTGCCCAATGATTGAAGTTCCATCTCCTAGCTTGATATTTCCAGCATATGTTCGGTCCAAAGTACTTGCACCTACATTAAGAACCCATGGTGATCCATTATGTACGGTTCCTATATAAGGACCTTCATTTCCTGAAGATGTAGCCACAAATATTCCCTTTTCCATAGCAGCAAATGAAGCTATTGCTATAGGATCTTCATACAGTGGAACACCATCTATACCTAAAGATATAGAAAGTATATCAACACCATCTTCTATTGCTTGGTCAATTCCCGCTAATATATCGGATGCATAGCCACCAACTTCCCATAATACTTTATACATGGATATTCTTGATTTTGGTGCCATGCCATGAGAAACTCCGGGTCCATACCCAAAAAAATTTGCACCCGTTACATAATTGCCGCCGGCAGTCGATGATGTGTGGGTCCCATGTCCATCTGTGTCCCGTGGTGAGTTCATGGCAATCGATATGTTTGGATTGTGTGCTATGAGACCTTTGTTGAAACTCCTTGCACCTATCAATTTTCTATTACACATAGATGCATCAAACTTTGTACCTTTCTCACATGTTCCTCTCCATCTCTTGGGTATCGGGCCAATTCCATTCTCTTTATAGCTCATGTTTTCTGGCCATACACCAGTGTCGATGACACCTATGATGATGTCATCACCAAAGTTGGATGCGGGCCATAGCCCGGAATTTGGATTGAGGCCCAAGAATTGAGAGCTGTGAGTTGTGTCTTTTTTTATGGGTAAATCTCGGTAACATGAGATGAATCCTTCTGTTTCTTTTAGTTTTTCTAGTTGGGATGAGGATAGACGTGCACTGAATCCTTGAAGAGCGTTGCTGTAGACATATATTAGGCTTGGAGTCGTGGTGATTGATTCAAGAGTGGAAGAATACCAGTCATGATGTGTAGTGTATGCTTCTGGCATGAGCAAGCGATCCATGTGCACAATGTAGGTTGCATGATTTTCTTCTAGTTGTGATCCTAGATGAAAGTGGACATGTAAAAGTATGAAAATGTATAGTGGATAGGGTATAAAAGCCATTTTTAGTGTGTGTTTATAAGATTAATATATGTGACATTCATATAGATGAATGACTAATGAGGGTCATGGGCGACATTCATATAGATGAATGACTAATGAGGGTCATGGGCTTCTTTCCTCAAGTTGTTGGTATATAAGTCAAGCTAAGGAATGGTGTTTAATTGATGTATACTCTTGAGGTGGAAATTGATGTGTTCATCTAACTTACATAATACTATTTTTGTATGAATCAATTAATGAGTGTTTATGTCTTTTTGTCTTTTTCTAGATATTTAATATTTTTAGGAGGAAGTTGGACAAAATTTAAGTTTATCCAACCTTTTTACATTAGAATAATGAATGATGTTGTAAGTTGGTAAAATAAAAACAAATTGAGAGTGGGCTATATTGGAGTAATATTACTTGCATTCAGGGCCATCATGTATATATGCAAGTCTATGAATTTTATCTTTTAGTATCACATTCTTGCTCTGTGATATTTTATAAGCTATATAATACTTCAATCTGCATTTTCACTTGACACGTTGTTATTGTAGTACGGACTACCATATTTATGTACTAAAGTTTGTTAGGCGGAGATGGTTAAACTTTATACAGGAAGATGTTCTACAAAATTTAACACCACAATAGATGAGTCGATTTGATAGAGTCATAGTATCTATCTGATGATGTAGTGATAGTAAATTCAACCATTCATATTGGTGCATGACTCATGTTTTCATTCTTTACTACATATAAACCTTCGAAGTTTGAAGATATTGATCGGCCAATTGTCAATAGCAATTTAATGCAGGAAGTAGGAACGAAGGGTGTTGATCAAAAAAGTTAATAATGAGCACAACAATAAGGTTAGGGAGTAAATGCTTTGTTGTTGATGGTTGCTACTGGAGTACAATTTGCTTTTAAAATATCTATTTCAGATTCTAATATTTGCCAACTACGTGTAAGATAACCTTACTATTATCATAGTTGATTGTTTAAAATAGGAAAAAAGACAACATATTCTCACATGATTGCTTTGATAAAGTTAGTATAAAGTACATAATATTTAGTATGGTTTAGTTTTCTTTTGTGACCTTCCGTTCTTCAAACGTAAAGGGACCACTTGGTTTAAACTGATTGAAGAAGTTTAAAATAGGGACCATGGTCTGGCCGTACTTCAACTAACTGGATCAATCAGACAATACTGTGGCATTTGGGTCACACAATGCTGCAGAAAAAGAAAAAAGAAAGAACGATAAAAGTCTGATTTTATAACAAAGATGGGTATTCTGCTTACCTCACATGTAACGGGTTGTTTAAACTCATAGTTTTCTAGTGAGCTTTAGGTCACAAGTTAATACATCGGGAGCAAAATCTGTGCATGTGTTTATTCAAATATGCGATTACATGAGTATGAACTTAAATGTCATTGTCACCAAGGTTGGATGCAGGTAGGCATTATGGTGGTCTGTTTAATAGTTGAAAATTATAGATTTCGAAAAGTTGTCAATGGTCCGGTATGTTTGATATATTCTGGCCATTCTATACTTTTGCCTAACTAATGTTGATCAACATTTACTTGCTCATCCTCAATCCCTGATCTAAAGTCTTAATCCACCGTAGATTCTCACCTCATGGAAAATAGTTAGGTGGATTTTAAATGTGCATTTTATGTACAAAATTAATAGCAAAAAGATCCCTCATCGGAATATGATTCTAATCCCTACTTATCAATTCAAGCTGACGCTTCTTTCTCACCAATTTTGTTTAAGTGGATATTAGAGATACATTTTTAAAACCAAAGCTAATCCACAAATGTTTTGATATAGTCATCCCTTATTTAAACATGCGCTCATATTCATTCAAATATAACCAAAGTTGATGTCTCTCATTTGAAATATTGCATTGGAATTTCATTTTCACCGTTGAATCACAAATTAAATAACATTTTCAGCAAGATCCTTATATCATATATTTGCAATTTGGAACATAAATTGCAATTACCTGCACTTTAAAATAGAAAGCACAAAGAATTGTACAACTACGCTTTGAAATGGACAATACAAAAGTGTAGTTATTTAGTGGCATGAATATATCTATGTTCTGTACATCTCACTGATTCTCTGTCTCTCTTTGTACACATAATATGAAGCATAATTTACACGATACACTTGCCATATTCAACATTTACCCATTAAATTAAAAGCCCTAATATACAACATGTAGGCAGTAAGTGTGCGAAATGCGGATTAAGGATCTTAAGGCTAGAATTAACACTAGAGGGGGGTGAATAGTGTTTTAAGAAATTTGTTAATTTTTTTGAGTTTATCTAACTTTATTAACAAAGTATACACTAATTAGACACAGATATGAACACAGAATCAAACACAGATGCAAATATAAAGTAAAAACAGTAAATGAAAGAACACACCGGATTTTATACTGGTTCGGAGTTACCCTACATCCAGTCCCGTACAACTAAGTACGGATTTCCTTTCAAAAGCAATTCAACAATTACAACCCTCGATTTCAAGGCTACGAGGTACACCCTCCAGAATACCAATCCTTTGGGTAGAGATACTTGATTTCCGGGGCAACAAGTTCACCCAATTGATTTCCAAGGCTACAATCACATCTTTTCTCGCTTGATTGATTTCAAAGGCTACAATCACACCTTTTCTCGCTAATATATTACAAAGAAGTCTATAACTCTGAATAGCACTGAGAACCTTGTAGAGATAGTGATGTAGAATCAAACTAGAAGTAATCGAATATGATTCGATGTTGATTTCGGCAGAGTAATGGTATGATTTTGTAATAAGAAATGTGGAAGATGAAGATGAGTGAAAATCAGAAAAATATGATTAAAAATTCGTTGAAACTGACCCTTATTTATAGAAAACCAACAGCCATGACCATTCATGAAGAGTTATGGCGAATAGACACTTCTTTTGAAATTTGAATTTGAACTTTAACTGTCACTATGTCGACATACTACCTAGGGGAATGTCGACATCCCTCAACCAAAAATGATAATTTGAATTTCTATAAAAACAATATTTATCTTATATAAAAACTATTTAAAACTTTATAAATATATTTGAATATAGTTGAAATTCATAAGTAAATATAAAGAACAATAAATACATAATTTAACTATAATTTTATATTTAAATCTAAGTATAAATATTAAAAGTTAAATATATTATTTGAAAAGACATTTAAAAACAAGAGTATTTTGACTTTGAAAATAAAGATGTTTTGAGGCTAAAATTATTTAAAATCAGGATAGAGAGTTTTGAATCTTTTAAAAGGAAAGTTTTGAAATCATTTTGAAAACAAGATAATTTTGTAAAATCATTTGAATTAAAATTAGTGGATACAAAACAATGTCCCACTAGATTTTCGTAGGTTCCATCCTACTTAGGGTTCCATCCCTTTAACGGGCTCGAAGTGGATTCCATTCCACGAATAAATTGGATATTAAGATGCTAGTGCTTTTCTACGAGTTTTAACAAATATTCCTAATAAAACAGACTTAACCTTGAACTCTTGATAATCTTGATACTCATGAGTCTTCTATCTCTGTATCTTGAATCTCTATACTGTACAGTCTTCATTCTTGATACCTGCATGGTTAGATCCTGCATATATATCTAAACTTGTAATGTTAGTATTTATATTTTATAATCTATTCTAAGGTTGTTGTCATCAAAACCATCATCTCAAGGACTAACAGTAAGGCATGAACCATTAAAAATCAAGTGATCTTACGTTTAATTCCTTGAACTTCGGCAAATTATTACCCTGATTTTGCTTTGTCTCTCTTCTTCACTCCTATTAATTTAATTCGTGTATGAAAATTGAAATTGACCGAGTTTAGTTATATGATAATGAGTTATGTCATAAAATCAATACGATTGTGCATCCCAAAAATTACTTTTACGATTCTTGTATTATATTAAACAATTTTATTGCTAAAATAAGTAATAATGAGGTATATTTAGGAAATTGTCAAAGAGAGAAACGATTTGATTAAGGGGAACTAAAGTTAAAGGTTTTTTTTATTGAAAAAAATAAAAATCTGTAGGGGGAGGAATATTAGACCCACAGCTGATTTCTTATATATAATCATTACCAAATTTTTCCAAAAATACCCTTCTCACTTTATTCTCATTTATCAGTGTCACTTCTTAATTGTCTTTCAAAAACTCTCAAAATCTTGAATAGAAGGAAATGTATTAATACCTATATAATACTGCATTTTTTGAAATTTGGATGGAGATGGAACTAATGAAAGAGATAAAGATTGAAATGGAGATTGAGATGAATCATCCTCCATGATCTCAATGTTTGAAACTAGTATTTAAACTCCGCCTGTGTAGTTTTCTATGCAGCCCGTCCCAAGCCAGGATAAAGGAGGAGGATTGTGATAGGCTTGGCGAGCCAACGTAAAACCCCAGCCTCTCTTATGGAAATGGAACCTAATTATATTTCGTTGGGGCGTAACCCTCTTAGCGACGCGCCATATCGAGGCTCGGGTATGGTGAAAAGTGAGCAAGGGCTGGGTCCCCACTCCCTTAGTGGCGCGCCATATCGAGGCTCGGGTATGGTGAAAAATATGCAAGGGCTGGGTCGTCACTCCCTTAGTGAGGCGCTGCATCGACGCCCCGATGTAGTGATAAATGAGCAAGGGTCTTCGCACTTTACTCGGCGGGTGCGAAGGGCAAAAAAGCTAGTCGATGAAAGTATGATTCGGTTAGGTAGTTGGAATGTAGGATCATTAACAGGAAAGCTAAGAGAGATAGTTGATACTATGACTAGGAGACATGTAAATATCTTATGCATTCAGGAGACCAAATGGACAGGCCAAAAGGCGAAGGAGGTGGAGAACACATGCTTCAAGTTATGGTACACGGGAAAAGAGCGTAACAAGAACGGGGTAGGTATCTTAATTGACAAGAACCTTAAAAACGGAGTGGTCGATGTTAGGAGACAAGGGGACATGATCATCCTAGTTAAGCTGGTAGTGGGTGATATGATTCTGAACGTCATTAGTGCTTATGCCCCACAAGTAGGTCTAAGTGAAGCCGTCAAGAGGAATTTCTGGGAAGAGCTAGATGTCATGGTTAGAGATGTGCCTAGTAGCGAAAAACTTTTCATAGGAGGAGATTTCAATGGCCATGTTGGTACAACTAGTAAGGGGTTTGAGAGAGTGCATGGTGGTTTTGGATATGACGATAGGAACCAAGAAGGAGAAGAAATATTGAATTTCGCTATTGCTTATGACCTCATGATAGCTAATACCTTCTCTAGGAAAAGACAGTCATACTTAATTACTTTTAGTAGTGGTCAACACTTTAACCAGATTGACTTTGTCTTTACTAGAAGAGACGACAAACGAGCTTGTGTAGATTGCAAAGTCATACTTGGAGAATGTGTCGTCTCACAACATCAGATTTTGATATCCGAGTTTCGTCTCCGAATACGTGTTCAATAGGGTAAAGGAGCCAAGACTAGTCGGACGAAATGGTGGAAGCTCAAAGGAGACGCCTCACGGGTGTTTAAAGATAGAGTGATGGTAGAAGAGGCATGAAATATGGAAGGAGAAGCAAATAACACGTGGGATGAGATGACAAGATGCATTCAGAAAGTGGTTGTTAGCACCAGAATTGGTCACTAACACCCGAGAAAGGATTTGTGTAGAGAGATTAATGAAGATAGAAAATTAAAATAGAGGGATGTATGCAAAATTAACTGTAAAAACTAGAACACCGGATTTATAGTGGTTCGGCGTAACTACCTACGTCCACTTTGAGTTTTATCTTTATTGCTTTTCCAAATAATTGAATACAGATACAATCCGTATACCAACGACTTGAATACAAGTTTGAACAGAAAATAAATGAGTCTTGGAGATGGCAGAGTCTCCCCGGAGTTCACCCAAAAAGGTCCTTTTCCATCGCACCCCTGCTCATCTATTTATAGGCGAAGATAGGTCGGACTTCCTTCTCAGGCCTAGGAGTAAAGTACCTCGGCCCACTACCGACAACTCCTACACGCTAGACCGAGACATATTTGCCGAGCGTCATCGGGCGAGCGGCAAATGCCGAACCAGGGTGTCTTGGTGATAGCCTGAAGCAATCCTCTTAAGGACTCGAAGTAAGCGACGATGCAACCTGCCTTTCTTTGAAGTGGAATCGACGACCACCAACTCCGCTTGCCTGCACCGAACGAGTTACATTAAACTATCATGACCGGACCACCAGCACTGAAATAAGACCGAACAAAACTCCATAGCCGACCCATGTATGGCTTCACCTCGTTGACCGAGCGGTGAGTGTTGAAGCATTTGGACCGAACGACATATAGTGTACTATCCAGACCGAACGACAATTGACCGAACGACAATTGACCGAACGACAATTGATCGAACAATTCTTCATCGAAGGACAATTGACCGAACGACGAACTTCTACCCTAAGCCGAGCGATACATGTGGAGTTCCTACCAATGCACCCTTCCCTCCTTTGACCGAGTCGTACATAAACTCCAAAACATATTGAATGCATTCAACCATTGTATCTCCAATTTCTTCTAGCTCGAGTCTTATCCAGACTCAATCAAAGCCTTTGTAATTATCACCTTGTAGCCGAGCCAAGTGACCGGATAACAGTGGCTACCGAGGTGTTTGGGATAGCGAAAGGAAATAAACATGAACCTAAAGATTCTTTGTAACATCCTGAAAATTTCAACCATTCGCATTCGCACATGTCGGACTTGAATTACTCAAAATATCAGATTGTTAATTTAAATTTGGCAAATCTCATCATATACAGTAAATAAATAATCACAGACATAGAATAATATAACGATAAGCAGCGGAAATAAAAGAATAGTAGTTCATGAAGCTACTATATATATAACAGAGTTAAAACAAGATACAACAGAAGTCTGGAATACATAGAAGTCTCAGTACAATAGTCAAATAACAATAATCTGAATACATCACTGGAGTCAACTGAATAACTGGAAGTTGAATAGATATAGATGGATCTCCAAGCGAAGCTCCAACTCCAAAGGTGAGTCTCTAATGCTCTGACACTCAGTCTGACCCGAGCATAAAGCAAAACACAAAACACTCGAGTCAGGATTAACATTCTTATATCAATAAATCTAACTCAAGTGAAATATCAACCGAAATACAAGTAACTCAAAGGATGTTTGGGATAACCATCATCTAAGGATCCGTGGAACTATCTACTATGTAGTAATATACGCTATTATAATAATGTCTAAAGTAAAGTAAACTATTAAAATAGCGTTAAGGCGTTACCCATATCCCCCTTAACACATTTTTATATTCTCATAGACTATACAGTACTGTAATCTCCCCCGTACTGGGCGTCGTCAGAGGGCACTCCATAGGTATGGTACAAAACAAACTCGTTGTGGTCTCGATACGGTAGGTGACACGACACAACTAGGCAATGCCAGGGTAGATATACCAATTACACTTCCGGCCTGGTGGTAACGCATAGCAGCTACTACCGCCTACCTCGGAACACACTCCCAAATCAAAATCAAGGGTGCCATCAAATCAATCACAAAGTCAGAATATAGTATCGAAGGAATGTGCCCGATCGGAGGAATGACCTCACTTGGCCCGTCGATTGCTCCTGTTTTAGCCACCTTAAGCCAACTCACGCGAGTCGGGTCCACGTATATACCTCATATAGGATCGTCGCCACCATCCTACTTCATTCTGGAATCTCCACCGCGTACACGGTTGTTAAAGTGGTTTTCGGCATTGGCAGAGAGTATGACAATAACCGATCCCGGTCTCTTTAACAATAAAACGTTATTATAACACCGCGGTCATTTCAAACAGTTTATACTTCAAAACCAAAATATTATTTCCATTTCAAAAACCAAATCAATACGATATCATTTCCATTTCAAATATATTCACTTCCAAAATCATAGTACTTTCAAAGTTATAACACTTTCGAAACCAAACATTTGAAATTATAACACTTTGGAAATCATAACACTTTCCTTTAAACAGTTGAAATATTAATAATAGTATATATAATAAAATAGTTTATAAAATAAAATAGTTTATATAAAATAGTTATAAGTTAAAATAGTTTATAATAAAATAATTTATATTGAAAATGAATTATATTAAAATAGTTTATATTAAAATAATTTATAAAGTAAATATAAAATAGTTTTAGATATAGTTTAAAAATACTTTATATAATAAAATAGCTTCCTCAAATTTCCCAAATCGATTCAAATCAACTCGAATTCCAAAATTCGATTTTAATTCAATCTCAATTCATAATTTCAACTCAATTCAGTTTCTTAAAAAACCATTTCAAATTATATCGTTTTCAAATACATATTTGAACCATAAAATAAGCCATTTCAATTTCAATATATATTTCAAAGCTTTAAATATTCAACATTTTCAAATCTAAATTCGATAATTTCATATATATATATATATATATATATATATATATATCAAATTCACTTCACTATTATTTAGTTTTGAAATATTTACTTAATCGTTTCAATAACATCTAAATACAACTTCAATTTACAAATTTAAATAAACAAATTATCCCATTTCAATTTATGTAAATTTGAAATATTCATTTAAGTCACTTTTAATCAAATTCAAGTTATAAAATCATATCTTTAAAATTTCAAATTTAATAAATTTCAAATCAAACTTATCTAAGTATAATTCGTAGATAAATATAATTTCAAACCAATTTCCAACCTGAATTTATTAAAATCAATATAAACTCTATATTTAAAAATATAAATTTCAATAAGTACTTAAAACAATATTCAACATTAATCTATTTATATATTTTAAAGAAAATAGAAAAAAATTATAAATAAATTATTAAAATTTATAATTTCAAAATTTAACTTATAACTATAAAATTTTCAAAACATATAATTTTGGAAAATCTAAATTTTAAACTTTATAAATACATTTATATATAATATCTTAAAAATCAATATTCAATAAACCATATACTTCTTTCCAACCATAGAAATCATTTTCAAAATATTTATATATAGACCAACGGTGTCTGTGTATAATTTTCTATCCTATGGTCAAGTGATACAGATATTTATCATTTCAATCCGCAATTTAAATATATACGGGTATATATCTTTTCAACCCGCAATCCCAAATCCAATTCAATGAAAATCGCTTGGGTTTATCATTTCAACCCATAACGATTTTCTTCTATTATAAAGATCATTCGGGTATATATCATTTCAACCCATAGGGAATTCTATACTAACAGGGAACTTGCAGAGTGATAACAGATATGATAATAACATAACAGGCATATATCATCAATATAAATAATAGATAATGGTGTCAAATGTCACAGATGAACAGATACAGATAACAACATATATATATAACAATGTAAATAACTGACAGCAGCATATTTCAATTGTCGTTTCAATTGAAATCAAATTTAATAAATATAAGAACGTTAATCGTGAGTGATTGCTCACCTTTCGAGGCTAGAGATGAACGAGAGGCTAGAGATGAGTTACGAATTCAAGCACAGATTCCAAAGCAAAGCTAGATTGAACGCGAATTCGACGGACAAACTGATAGATAAGAAATTGATGAAATAAATCAGAATCATCAAGATAGAACAGAATATATATATATATATATATATATATATATATTCAAATCAATATTAATTTAAACACATATTAAATATATTATACCCAAAATCTTTATTCCCAAAATATATTAAAGTTATTATTAACATATATATACATACCTACTTCAAAACAAATACTTTAAAAGACAGATTGACATAAAAAAAACTTTAGATATACTACACGCACATATATATATATATATATATATATATATATAAAAAAGCTATATGCCATTTTTCTCAATGATAAACCCATACTTCTTTTATATATATATATATATTTATATCAACCTCAAATATAATATACATACGCAAACTATAAACTTAAATATATGAACATGTCCATTCGCCAACAAATATACGGACAGCTTATGTATATAAAACATACCTTACACTGCAGACTCAATATATGCAACCAAACATATATAAATTAATATAACGTGTAGACCCCACTATATGCAGACCGTATATATAAGTGTAAATAATGTATTTATCACAGAAGTCAAAATTTATATAACCAGAAACATATTATATTCACATATATACTTATACTTAAAACCATTAGCAAACAAAATCTTAAACACATACAAAAATTGTTTTGAAACCAAAACCAAATGATATATATATATATATATATATATATATATTTCTTTTCCCGACATACTACATTATACATCCCTATATATATAAAACGTTTGTACATTATTATAAAACTGTTTCAAAATACTGCATAACAGAACATATTTTATATATGTATAATATATATATAAAACTGAAAATTTGAAAAGCTGCAAATAAGAAAACCCAAAGTATACTGTAGCCAACATATCTAAAGTTTATAGACTAATATATAATAGTACATACTAGTATACATACAACCACTAACATAATATACACAAACCGTAAACTTAGGGCATCTTCAGTGATTCAATTACATACTGAATTTGCCCAAAAAATTTCTCCATAATATACACAAACCGTAAACTTAGGGCATCTTCAGTGGTGCAATTACATACTGAATTTGCCCAAAAAATTTCTCCAATCGTTCAATTCAAGATGAAAGTTCAAGATCCAGTTAAGGATCCTGAATTGGGCTTGGGCGCCCATTTAATGGGCGCCTGACGTCTGGCGCCCATAAAATGGGCGCCCAAGCCCAACCCCATACAATTCCCCCCTTCCCCGCTACAGAACGCCTTATTCCGACCCGCAAAGGCTATAAACAGCCGTATTTTGAACTCCAACGGCTATAAATGGTCATATTTTGACCCCAACGGTTATAAATGGTCATATTTAAAATTACAACGGCTATAAACGGTCATATTTGTGATGTCATTACATATATCAGACTATTTTTCAGATTGTAATACACACATATCTTCTTCTATTACAATTATATTCTCAATTCCATAATATTGAAAGTATGTCTCATCCTTTTCAATCATATACCGAAGCGATGAATATGGATAGCTGAGATTTTGATTCCCAACCCTTTCAAAATGTTCATCCCCAGACCGCTCCCCCTCTATCCTTCCATTCTTCTGCTCCATGGTCCGACAATGAAGATAAGGATTTGTGTTATATTTACTGTCATTTTTCAAATGACTCGGTAAAGGGGAATGACCAAAGTGGAGAGGCGTTTTGGGCAAAAGTCATGACCGCGTACAATAAAAAGCATGTTGAAAAGACGAGGTCAATGTTTGCAATCACGGGTCGTTTCGGGAAGATTAACCGACAAACACAATTCTACGAGTCGCAGATTCACAAAATAAGAACAGCAAATCCAAGTGGAATGGGTGGCGAAGCTGAATTGGTAGCGTTTTGAAAAATATCATTTTTAATTTATATTCATTCCGATCACTTTGTTAATATATCATTTTGTGTTTCTGTTTTTTTAAAAGAGAATGGCGAACGATCAATTCTTGAAATTATTTCCAAGAGAAAATGGTACAAAGAAACCCCACTACTATCAGTTTGCAAACTGCTATGACTTGCTTGTTAGTCAACAAAAATGGAGCTCAAACACCGCAAAAAGCTTAAGAGATGTCCAGACGAAGTCGAAGGGCAAGAAAAAACAAGTCGAACTAATTATAATTCTAGCCCAGGCAATTCTTCTCATATGAACTCTAATGTATGCCTAGCTAACGAAGACGAAGAAGCAGAACCTGCATTTGATGAAGATGCTAGACCGATGAGGTAACGAGCAGCTAAGAAGAAAATTGCTGTTCAATCTCAAATCGATTCTCGTTTAGCCCTAATGCATGAAAAACATGCGAGAGAAAATGCAAAACGTCAAAGAGGGAGTGCAGAAAAGCTTGTCGTATTAAAAGAACCGACCGAGATTGAGAAGGGCCGGTTTGAGCTAGAGCGGCAACGCCAAGAGACCTTAGTAATGAAAAAGGATGTACCGGAATGGACCCAATTACAATGCAATATTGGATGGAGTACAAACAACGCATTGTTGAGAGTAGATCGGGAACAAAACATATGTAGTTGAAATATTCATGTGATATTTTTAGTTATTGCAGTTTAAATATCCATGTACCTTCAGTTTATATTTTCAATCATGTGCTATTTTCAGTTTTAAAATATTCAATGGGATATCATTTTTTTCGATGCATTCTGTAGACATCAATAAAGATTTACTTCACCAAACATAAATGATATTACAAACATAAAAATTATAGCATTCTACACTTCGTTACAGAAATAAAAAGGCAAAAAGATGTAATTAAACAAAGATCCACCATCCTGAACTACTGATTTCCATGAGAATTCCAAATATGCTCCATTAAATCCCTTTGGAGTCTATTATGAATAGCAGCATTACGATATACTTCATGATGATCGTCATGAATTGCGTACTGTCCTTCATTTCGTAACGTGGCTGTGCGAAATAATTCGGGGGTTGTCTTGCCCCATCATACTCGAAATCGGGATAGTCCATACCGCGCTCATCTTCAATGATCATGTTATGCAGAATTATACAATAGAACATAATTGTAGTCATTTTTGATCTCTTCCATAATCTACATGGATTGCTAACCATTGCAAACCTTGCTTGAAGGACCCCAAACGCCCGTTCTATGTCCTTTCTTTGTCCTTCCTGCATTGCAGCAAATTGTTTCTGTTTTGCCGTCATTGGGTTTGCAAATGTCTTTACAATCGTACTCCATTTGGGATAAATTTCATCTCCAAGATAGTATCCATGCTCATATGTGTTATGATCAAGAGTAAATGATACGGGAGTTGACTTACCTTGCGCCAAATCATTAAACAAATGAGATCGTTCGACAACGTTTAAGTCGTTAAGAGAACCTGGCATTCCAAAGAAAGCATGCCAAATTCACAAATCATGAGAGGCAACCGCTTCTAAGATGATAGTTGGTTTTTTTCTTTGCCGTTATATGCTACATGAAAAGCTTTTGGACAGTTCTTCTACTCCCAATGCATACAATCTAGACTTCCAAGCATTCCAGGCCAGCTTTGCTTTCATGCATTTCACGCAAGCGCGTTACATCTACCTCGTTTGGAGAACGAAGATATTCAGTTCCATAAATGTCCACAACTGACTGACATAAGTGATCTAGGTTTTCCAATGCCGTACTCTCTACAATACGATATGCGTCGTCAAGGGCATCAGCGGGTGTACCGTACGCTAACATCCTCAAAGATGCAGTCATCTTTTGATGCCCACTTAAACCTTGTTTTTTTGCAGCGTCCTGCTTGTAAACAAAATAATTATTATTCTGCTGAATACTTTCGAGAATTCTTAAAAACAATGGACGACTCATTCTGAATCGCCGTCTAAACATCTCTGGACCGTAAGTTGGATCACGGGCAAAGTAATCTTGCATAAGTGTTTTTTGAAATGCTTGCTGGTTACGGTTGATATATTTCCGATCCACAACTGAACCGCCATGTTTTCCAGAAGTTGAACTGTATGCTTCATGGTATATCTCCATCAGTTCCTCCTCCTCTTGTTGATGCGCTAACGCATACACTTCTTCTTCAGAGTCACTGTCGCATAGCAATATAGCTTTTAGTAAATTTCCAGACATTGTTTGATATTTGAGGATAGTTGTTTGATATTTGAATGTTTTGTTAGACTTGATTGTGGTGAACAAGTATGAGATCCATATGGTTATATATATAGGACTAATTCTTGAGTGGAGAGAAGGTGGCTCAATGTGTAGTCAAATCATGTACTGTAGCCACGATCTTTTGCCGGTCACGATTCTCTGCTTTGTTGAGTGGAGAGAAGGTGGCTCAGTGTGCGGTCAAATCACGTACTGTAGCCACGTTCATTGTCGGTCAAGATTCTCTGCTTTGTTGAGTGGAGAGAAGGTGGCTCAGTGTGCGGTCAAATAACATACTGTAGCCACGTTCATTTGCCGGTCAAGATTCTCTGCTTTGTTGAGTGGAGAGAAGGTGGCTCAGTGTGCGGTCAAATCACGTACTGTAGCCACGTTCATTTGCCGGTCAAGATTCTCTACTTTGTTGAGTGAAGACAAGGTGGCTCAGTGTGCGATCAAATCACGTACTGTAGCCACATTCATTTACCGGTCAAGATTCTCTGCTTTGTTGAGTGGAGAGAAGGAACATCCATTATATAAATTCACAAATCGTTATCTGTTTAAATCATTTAAAAACTTAACATTATTCAAACTACATTGTCCAACATGACATTTAAGTCTCATGAATTGAAGTTGCTTATGCAGTACTACATACAAACCGATGAGATGTGCGACAATCAGGAGTTAATGGTAATTCATTTTTGGGACACTCTGGCTGAACTGTACAACAACGACGTGGGCTGTCAAGTTAGACGTACGGCTCAAGAGGTCAAGACTGCATACGGAAACTTTACTAGGGCATGCACGCGTTACACAAAGATTATTAATGAGGTAATATCGGAAAATGTATTCGAGAATACACGTTCGACTTATGACGGTCGATACAATTTAAAATACCGCACTCCGTTCATTGGCCATGATGCGTACTTCATACGCCAAAATTGGCTAGAAAGATTTGGATGGCCTTAAGATAACAGTATTGCTAGTTGGTTATGTAACGGTCGTTAATGTGTGGAGAGCTTTCTGAATTGTCTTTTCAAATAATAATGTCTGTTGTTGTTGTTAGATCAAAAAGTAGTGGTAGCACATAAATTAAATAGACCTGTTTGTTTATATATGCGCTTTCTGATTTACTTATTCATCATTCATAATCATCTTCTTCCTCACTCACAACAATAAATTCTTCATCGCAATGCCTTCTTGGCCTTCTTCTATCGATTTAGATGCATGTTACGTGCCTATGAAAAGTCCACATACTGATGAGGATTGGCTTATCAATTATCAAGAACAACACTATGAAGATGTCTGCGGTCAGTTTCAAAATCTTGAGCAGCTGAGACTTTAGGAAGTGGTTGAACCACCATACGAACAATATGTTGTTCGCCATGCATATGAACAACCTGAGAACCAGGTAGTTCAACCTCCAACTGAGCAAGAAGTTGAATCATACCTAGTTTGTTGTCGGTGCGGGTATGGAGTTGAAGTTGTAGTACGTGCGGATAGAGAAAATATTGGTCGTCGAATCCAAATATGTCAATTCTGGCCGAATGGTTGCAATTACGCGGAATGGTTGGATGATCCTTTATGTCCAAGGGGCATAACCTATGCAAACGAACTAGAACAGGAGATAAGACGTCTTCGACTTTCTTTATAGGAGTTGCAATTTAATCGTCACGTCTAGTTTCTTCATATTTGTGTTCTATTATCACTGTGTCATTTTTTATCAGTGTTCTATGTTCGTATATCTTCAATTCTAATATCACTAGTAGTTTTTTATGTGTATATGTCACTAGTTGGTGCTTATAAGTATACACAAACATATAGAATTCATAGTATACACAAACATATATAATTCACATTATACACAAACGTATAGAATTCACAGTATACTCGAACATTACCATCCAAAATTCAAGAAAGTGAAATTATATAAACATAAAGAATACACAGTATACTCAGACAATGACATAAGTACATAAGCTATATGAACCGCAACATATAATAAAACGTCCACTATGCATATTGTTCAACGACGGAAATTCTATCGGTTTAGAACACCGTCGAACGAATTTAAATTAAAATTTACCGCAAGCGCACGGCGTACACTTTGTAGTACGGGGCGAATACGGGTCGATCCACAGGGAATTGATGAGATTTTTAAATTTTCAATTCAATCAAATTAGACCAAAGAGAGATGAAGTTGTTAACTACAAAAAAGAAGCTAAAGCTAGAATTAAAATGTGATTTAAAAACTATTAAACTAGAGGACAATTTAGAGGCAAATCCACTCTCATATTTTTGTAAATCAACAAACAAAGAATTTATGATCTCTAACTTGATATTAAGCGAAATAATCGTTGCATTGATCATAAGTATGGTTTGTTTATGTTATTAATTAACATAACTCAAACCATCAAACTATAATACAACAATTATACCACTTATAACTCTCATGAAAATGAAGCCAAAGCAAAAGTTATTTTAAGTATGATCTATTTACTATTGTAACTAGTAATATAGATCATCAAATTTCATTTTTACTTTCATTTCAAAATCAAAAATGAATTAGCAAATGATGATGCAACTTGTGTTTATGTTGAATAAGAATAGCTCATTTGCAAAAGCAACATAAGCTATCAAACCCACTTGTATAAACTTGCATCAAAATTTACCTTCATGAAGCATAGACAAAAAGATCATAAATCATAGAAATGTTGAAATCACATAATTTTTGAGAGCTTTATTACCCCTAAATTGAAGAGGTTGAGCTACTCCTTTGTGTTATCATTTCAACACATAGAGATTTCAACATTGAAAATGAAGTAAAGTAGAGAACAAACAAGAAAAAGAAGATTAACTACTAGAAGGAAATGTATTAAACTAGTGCATAAATGTAAATCTAAACTATGAACATGAAAAGAAAGAGAACATAAAAATAAACATCAACATAAAAGCAAGGAAAATCATGTAGAAAAGAGTGAAGAAAGAGGCTTGGAAGCCATTTTTATTTCATAGAACATTGAGCTTACAATTTGATCTCTTAATTTCCTAAGTAAAATGAAAGAGTAGATGATCTTTACATGTACACAAGTGGGCTATTTAAACATGCATAAAACCCTAATTCCATTTTTAGGGTGCTTCCCAAAATGCCCTTTAGGAAGTGTGGCCACCAAGTAACCATTAGCCACTAATTAATCCATCATTTGTTGTGCATGAAGCTTTAACCTCCACTTAGTTGTCCATTAGCTCATAATTGTACATTTAGGTAAGTGGGTGGGGTCCTCCATGATCTTGAACTCGAATTCCTCTTCATTCCTTTGTATTTCATTTGTGCATGCATGTATCTTCATATAAGCCTCTTCCATATGCATCCAAATTCCTATAAAAATTATCAAAAAATGTCCAAGTAAAAATTCTTAAATTAACACATGCACACAAATGACCATTTTGCCCCTTAATGAAGATAAAAATATGATGGTGTGAAAATAATTGAATTTTGGTTTTAACATGTAAAAATGTCCAAATATGATATTTATTTAAATAAAAAGAGATAAAATGTGGATGTATATATATGCACATTTACGTGCACATCAAATACCCCCACACCTATCTTTTTATTCGTCCTCGAATAAAGGAAAACTAAGATAAATCCGTTTTCGTAGGGAGCATGATTGCATTGAGCGTATGCAACAAGCCGTTAAACCTTTGGGTGTCCCCAGTAGGACGAGTGTTGTCTCGTGAGGGTTTTCAATGGATACTACCTACAAAATCCAAATGCAAAAGTGAAAATATTTACAAAATGCAAGATTTATTTACAATGAGATGAATGCAAGTTTTTGAAAATATTTACAAATGAAGGATCCACTTTCAATTCGACACTCATAAGTTAAATATAGGTTTAGGTTCTTGTCTTGAAAATTCTAAGTCGTTTACTTGTCAAAATTTCAAAAAAAATCAAGTTATCATAACAAATAGACAATAGTTTAATTCGTTGTTTCAGTTGATTACAAAGTGTAACTATGAAATGGATCTTTAGTTGATTATCAAAGTTTATTAAAGTGGTATTTTCATTTCTTTTCAATAACAACTTAAATCAAATAAGTAAAAATAGTGCTCGGATTTCAATTGCTTACTCTCTCTTATTTGAAAATTTTATTGATATTAATAATATTACATATGCCTAACTCAGGTAAACTGAGGCCAGATATATTACCCGTGCACTGCCTTGTGGACTGATGTGAGGGGAATACAGAGCGTGGCGAGTGAACACGTAAGTGTGAACACTTATCGACTGTAGGCGTTATTAAAAAGAATTTTTATTTATATACACCTAACTCAGATAAACTGAGGCCAGATGTACCGATCATGCACTACCTTTCGGGCTTACGTGAGAAGGGTACAGAGGATGGCGAGTGAACACACGAGTGTGAAAACATGACTCTAGGTGCTAAAAATATATATATACATATATACAAATATGTTTTTTTTTGAAAAGAGAGTTTTGCAAAATCAGCTCAGCACCATTTAACTTAGAAGATAAAAATGTTATATCCTTTACTTTAAATTTACCACTTCTTTTAAACAAAGATTTTCAATTAGAACACACTTCATAATTAACACTTATGAACCTTCCTATATACTAGTTAAACCATTGCTATTTGTAATCAAACTTCATTTTTATTTTTGTTAAGACAAATAAATTTTCAAATTTTCAATTTATTAACCAAACCTTATACTTATCCCTTAGTGTTTCTTCAAAATTAAATCAAAATGTGAAAAAGAAAATGTTTTTTGAGATTTTGAAATTTTAAGATTTTTTTTAACTTAAAAAAAACGAAAATTCAAAAATGCCATGAAACCTAAAAAAATATGAAAATGAGACTCCCCCCACACTTAATTTTGACTGTGTCCCTACAGTCAATGCATGATATAATGAGTGTAACGAGGAAAACCTATATATATATTTACAAAAAAGGGTTAACATTCTTACTAGACGTAGCTTGGCTCATGAAGGATCATGAGCTCCTCCTCTTGGTTATTTGACAATTTCAAGAAAGGTTTTAGACGATGACCGTTGATTTTGAAAACCGATCCATCCCTGGGGTTTTTTATTTCTATGGCACCATGTGGAAAAATAGTTCGTACCACAAATGGTCCGGTCCACCTCGATTTAAGTTTCCCAGGGAATAAATGAAGTCTTGAGTCATATAAAAGAACTTTTTGGTTAGGCGAAAACGTTTTCCTTAAGATTGATTTGTCATGAAAAACTTTGGTTTTTTCTTTGTAAATTTTCTCGTTTTCATACGCGTCGTTCCTAAGTTCTTCTAGTTCGTTGAGTTGTAGTTTTCGGTTTTCACCAGCTTTCTCAAGATAAAAGTTTAAGTCCTTAATTGCCCACAGCGCTTTGTGTTCGATTTCAACGGGTAAATGGCAAGCTTTACCGTAAACTAAACGAAATGGGGACATCCCAAGGTTAGTTTTAAAAGCAGTTCGGTAAGCCCAAAGCGCGTCGGTCAATTTCCGAGACCAATCTTTTCGATTTTTATTGACAGTTTTCTCCAAGATTTTTTTTATTTGTCGATTTGAAACTTCAACTTGGCCACAAGTTTGAGGATGATACGGAGTGGATAACTTGTGGGTTATCGAGTATTTTTTCATTAAAGTTTCAAAAGAACGGTTGCAAAAATAGGTCCCGTTATCACCGATTATTGTGCGAGGTGTGCCGAACCTCGAAAAGATGTTTTCTTTGAGAAATTTCATAACAATTTTATGGTCGTTGGTTTTACAAGGAACGACTTCGACCCATTTTGAAACGTAATCAACAGCGAGAAGGATATGCAAGTTTCCAAAAGAATTGGGAATGTCCCATAAAGTCTATACCCCATACATCAAAGATTTCGATCGTAAGAATGAGGTTTAGAGGCATCATATCTCGTTGAGAAATTCGTCCAAGCATTTGACATCGATCGCAAGTTTTACAAAATTCAAACGAGTCTTTGAAAAGAGAAGGCCAATAGAAAGCACACTGAAGCACTTTTTATGCAGTTTTTCGAGGACCGAAATGTCCACCACATGCTTGATCGTGGCAAAATGAAAGAACACTCCTAATCTCATTATCCGGAATGCAACGTCGGATGATTTGGTCGGGACAATATTTGAACAAGTATGGTTCGTCCCAATAGAAATACTTCACTTGGGACATGAATTTACATTTGTCCTGTTTGAACCACGATGAGGGAGTTTCTTTAGTGACTAAGTAGTTCACTATATCAGCGTACCATGGGTCGATAGAAATTGAAAGGAGTTGTTCATCGGGGAAGTTTTCATTGATTGGCAAAGAAGATGGTGTGTTCGGAAGACGAGACAAGTGATCGGCTATGACGTTATCGGATCCTTTTTTGTCTTTAATTGTAAGGTCAAATTCTTAAAGTAAAAGGATCCAACGAATCAAGCGGGATTTTGCATCCTTTTTAGCGAAGAGATATCGAAGCGCAGAGTGGTCCGTGTATACAATAATGTGTGACCATATCAAGTATTGTCAGAATTTTTCGAGAGCAAAAACGACAGCTAGAAGCACTTTTTCAGTTGTTGTGTAGTTGAGTTGAGCATCATTCAAAGTCATACTCGCGTAGTAAATGACGTGAAGGATCTTGTTGATGCGTTGTCCTAAGACAGCACCAACGGCAAAGTTCGAAGCATCACACATTATTTCGAAAGGAAGATCCCAATTGGGCGCACAAATGATTGGAGCAGAAATGAGTTCGTTCTTAAGACGTTCAAAAGAAGAGATACAATCAGAGTTAAAATCGAAAAGAACATCTTTTCCAAGAAGAGTAGTCAAAGGACGAGCAATTTTGCTAAAGTCTTTCACAAAGCGTCGGTAAAAGCCAGCGTGTCCAAGAAATGATGGAATGTCCTTAACAGTTTTAGGAATGGGTAGATTTGCAATAACATCGATTTTCGCTTTATCTACCTCAATGCCTTTATTTGAGATGATATGTCCAAGGACTATGCCTTGTTTGACCATAAAGTGGCGTTTTTCCCAATTCAAAGTCAAATGTTTTTCTTTACATCGATTTAGAAGCAATTCGAGATGATGTAAACATTGGGAAAAAGAATCGCCAAAGATTGAGAAATCGTCCATAAAAACTTTTAGAAAGCGTTCGATCATGTCGGAAAAGATTCCAACCATGCATCGTTGGAAGGTCGCAGGAGCGTTACAAAGTCCGAATGGCATACGTCGATAAGCAAAGGTACCGAATGGACATGTGAAAGTCGTTTTCTCTTGATCTTCGGGAGCGATGGAAATTTGGTTATAGCCGGAATAACCATCAAGGAAGCAGTAAAATTCATGACCGGCTAGACGTTCGAGCATTTGGTCAATGAAAGGAAGAGGGAAGTGGTCTTTCCGTGTTGCGGCATTTAGTTTTCGATAGTCAATGCAAACACGCCAACCCGTTTGAGTACGAGTTGGAATAAGTTCGTTTGAATCGTTCTTGACAACGGTTAGCCCAGACTTTTTCGGTACAACGTGAATTGGGCTAACCCATGAACTATCGGAGATTGGGTAAATGATTCCGTTGTCGAGAAGTTTAAGAATTTCATCACGCACCGCATCTTTCATTTTTGGATTAAGCCTTCGCTGCGCGTCGCGAACAGGCTTGGCATCGTCGATTAAATGGATGCGATGTTGAATAAGAGCGGGACTAATTCCCTTTATATCGGAGATCGACCATCCAATCGCTTCCTTGTTTTTCGAAAGAATAGAAAGTAAGGAGGTTTCTTGGTCAAGAAAGAGAGTCGCAGAAATTATGATGGGTAACGTTTCGTTATCACCTAAGTATGCGTGCTTAAGGTGATCGGGAAGTGGTTTGAGGTCCAACTTTGGGAGTTTTTCGATCAAAGAGTTTGATTGAGATTCGGACTCAACTTGAAGCGATTCAAAGGGAAGAGTGTATTCAATCTCGTTGGGAATTTCGTGAAACAATTTTTCGTACTCGGCCTCGTGTTCATTATTAAAATCAATTGTTTCGTTTTCAAAGTTTTCGTGAATGGCACTAACTTCCAATGTTTGGTCACGAGGTTCGTTCGATTGGCTTTCAAGATTGAAAATGTTGAGATCCAAAGTCATATTTCCAAAAGAGATTTTCATCGATCCGTTACGACAATTGATTAAGGCATTTGAGGTGGCTAAAAATGGTCGGCCTAGAATCAATGGAATTTGACTTGCGGGATTTGTCACGGGTTGTGTTTCGAGAACAATAAAATCAACGGGGAATATGAATTGCCCTACTTGAATGAGCATGTCTTCGATTACTCCCACGGGCTTCTTAATGGAACGATTGGCAAATTGAAGCGTGACTTTTGTGGGTTTTAGCTCACCTAAGCCTAATTGTTCGTACATGGAATATGAAATCAAGTTGACACTCGCGCCTAAGTCTATCAAACATTTGTTAATCGTCTTGTCACCAATTGTACACGAAATCGTATGGCAGCTAGGATCTTTGTATTTTACGGGCATGGATTGGGACAAGACTTCACTCAGACTGGCGGCTAAGAAGACTTTTTTGGGCACTTGAGTGTGTCGCTTTTGGGTACACAAGTCCTTAAGGAATTTCACGTACGTGGGAACTTGCTGAACGATGTCAAGAAGCGGAATGTTAACTTTGACTTATTTAAAAATTTCTAACATCTTTTCCATTTGGTCCGAGTGTTTCTTTGGTCGAAGACGATGTGGAAATGGAACACGATACTCGGTAGGCAGGTCTACTCGAGTAGAGGAAGAAGAATTTTGGTTAGCATTTGATTCAACGTTTGGCTCCACGTTCTGTTCTGAGTCGTTCGTTGTTTTAGAAGTGTTGAGAGAAGTTTCCGGTAAATCGTTTGGATTAACGACTTGATTATCGATTTGTTTACCAGAACGTAAAGTTGTGATAGCATTCAATTGGGTGACGTTGCTATCTTGAACAACATGTGCTTGATTTGAATTTGCGTTTTGATTTCTGGGATTTGAAACGGGTTGGCTTGGGAATGTTCCTCGTTCACGTTCACTCACAGATGTGGCTAATTGACTCATTTGCATTTCGAGTTTTGCAATTGATTGGTTAGTGTTTTGCATATATGAAGTCAATAAATTTTGCAAATTGCTGTTTGATTGAAGGCTTTGAGTAGTTGCTTTAGCCAACGTTTCAAGAGTTTTCTCAAGCGAAGTTAAACGTTTATCGTCTTGGAGAGGATGAGCAGCATTTTGTTGCGGTTGATTATGCGACGGTCCCACAAGGTTTGGTTGAAAATTGTTGGGCTGAAAGGGAGGATTCGAAGCATTATTCGGAAATGCTTGAACATTGGGACGAATCGTATTTGTGTTGGGATTGTTTTGGTTCCACGCAAAATTCGGATGATTTCTCCAACCAGGGTTGTACGTTGGAGAAAACGGGTCATTTTTGGCTTTATTGAAAGCATTGATTTGTTCGACAGAAATGGAACACTGATCGGCTATATGATTGGAGGAGATTGTGAATTTGGGTTTGGTCGATGGTGCTTGCGATGATTGGGGGAGTTGACGGAGTTCGTGGTGGTAATTGGTGGATGTCGTGACTTGTTCGAAGGCGATGAAGTGGTCGAGTTCGATTGTCAGCTTGGGTGAGGTTGGATGCGTCGAAGTTTGGTTCGGGTTGCTCTGAATTGGATTTGGGTGGTTCTATTTGTCGAATTGAGTTGCTCTGGGTTGCGGCAGATTTGAGGCGAGGTTGCGGTCGTGATTAAGTGGTCTTCGAGGACATGGTTGCAGGCGAGCGAAGTCAAGTTGGCGAATTGGGGAGTTGGAGGGCGTGAATTGCGGTGGTGCTCGACGTTTGCAAGAGTTGAGGTCGCGCTCTGGCAGTTTTAAATGAATGATGGGTGGTTGGAACTGAATCAGTGATGTGTGGTCAGGAACTTTGTTTTGTTTTTTTTTGGATAGGAGGAAGAGTGTATGGTTGTTGTTGGAGATGGTGAACATGTAAAGGAGTTTGTTGAATGTTGGCAATAAGGAGATGGTATTGGCAAGTGTGGAATGTTGGTGGAGGAGGGAATAGCAGGTCGTGGACTGCTCAGGGGAAGTTGTTGTTCTTTGGTGTGAGATGATGGTCGCGTGAGGTTTGTTCGTTGATGAAGAGGTTGCGTAAGCAAAACAGTGGGATTGTCTAAGATGATATATGGACTTGCATGTCAATGTGATGGTGGATGTATGGAATGTTGTAGTTCAGTCTGGTTATGTCAGTGGTCTCTGTGTTGATGGCAGAGGGTAAGTAAGTGTGTTGTAAGGAGGAATGTTGAATGTGACAGTGAGGAGGTAGACTGTGTATTGTTGGTTGACAGTGTATTGGGGGTTGATTGATGTAGATGTAGACTGTGAAATTTGGATGTGGAGATGGCACAGTGGAAGGGATGTCTTGATAGCAAGGTAGGTGATATGTAGAAGTGGAGGAAATGGTTGCAATGTGTTCTGTGGAGTTGTTTGACAGGGAGATGTAGCAGGCAGGGATTTGTCGATGGTTTTGGTGGAGAATGGTTTAGGGGTTTAAAGTTGATTCAACTTCCTCTGTATCAACAACACTTGTGTGTTGAATGGATGGTCTGTTGTGTTGCAACAGTGCACAGATATGCACAGAGACAAGGAAGTTTGCAGGTGCAGTAAACAAAGAGGCAGAGTAGAGCAAATAGAGGCAATGCAATGTTTTTTTTATCAATGTAAATGTAAAATTGTAAAGAAAAAAGAAAGTTGTAAAAAAAATGAATAGAAAGAAAATTTATGTTTGAATGAAGTTGTGGATGCTCTTTTTATATATATATCGAATGCAAAATGCAACTAGAAGTAGAAAACAAAACACAAATACAATATAAACAAAAATCACACAACATAAATTTTTTTTAATATGCAACACACACACAAAATTAAAACACACAAAGCAAAACCAAATGAAAAATAATTCGAAGAGTAGAAAACTAAAATTAAAACAATTCCCCGGCAACGGCGCCAAAAACTTGTTCGACGACGGAAATTTTATCGGTTTAAAACATCGTCGAACGAATTTAAATTAAAATTTACCGCAAGCGCACGGCGTACATTTTGTAGTACGGGGCAAATACGGGTCGATCCGTAGGGAATTGATGAGATTTTAAAATTTTCAATTCAATCAAATTAGACCAAAGAGAGATGAATTTGTTAACTACAAAAAAGAATCTAAAGCTAGAATTAAAATGTGATTTAAATACTATTAAACTAGAGGACAATTTAGAGGCAAATCCACTCTCATATTTTTGTAAATCAACAAACAAAGAATTTATGATCTCTAACTTGATATTAAGCGAAATAATCGTTGCATTGATCATAAGTATGGTTTGTTTATGTTATTAATTAACATAACTCAAACCATCAAACTATAATACAACAATTATACCACTTATAACTTTCATGAAAATGAAGCCAAAGCAAAAGTTATTTTAAGTATGATCTATTTACTATTGTAACTAGTAATATAGATCATCAAATTTCATTTTTACTTTCATTTCAAAATCAAAAATGGATTAGCAAATGATGATGCAACTTGTGTTTATGTTGAATAAGAATAGCTCATTTGCAAAAGCAACATAAGCTATCAAACCCACTTGTATAAACTTGCATCAAAATTTACCTTCATGAAGCATAGACAAAAAGATCATAAATCATAGAAATGTTGAAATCACATAATTTTTGAGAGCTTCATTACCCCTAAATTGAAGAGGTTTAGCTACTCCTTTGTGTTATCATTTCAACACATAGAGATTTCAACATTGAAAATGAAGTAAAGTAGAGAACAAACAAGAAAAAGAAGATTAACTACTAGAAGGAAATGTATTAAACTAGTGTATAAATGTAAATCTAAACTATGAAACATGAAAAGAAAGAGAACATAAAAATAAACATCAACATAAAAGCAAGGAAAAGTATGTAGAAAAGAGTGAAGAAAGTGGCTTGGAAGCCATTTTTATTTCATAGAACATTGAGCTTACAATTTGATCTCTTAATTTCCTAAGTAAAATGAAAGAGTAGATGATCTTTACATGTACACAAGTGGGCTATTTAAACATGCATAAAACCCTAATTCCGTTTTTAGGGTGCTTCCCAAAATGCCTTTAGGAAGTGTGGCCACCAAGTAACCATTAGCCACTAATTAATCCATCATTTGTTGTGCATGAAGCTTTAACCTCCACTTAGTTGTCCATTAGCTCATAATTGTACATTTAGGTAAGTGGGTGGGGTCCTCAATGATCTTGAACTTGAATTATTTCCCTTTCATTCCTTTGTATTTCATTTGTGCATGCATGTATCTTCATATAAGCCTCTTCCATATGCATCCAAATTCCTATAAAAATTATCAAAAAATGTCCAAGTAAAAATTCTTAAATTAACACATGCACATAAATGACCATTTTGCCCCTTAATGAAGATGAAAATATGATGGTTTGAAAATAATTGAATTTTGGTTTTAACATGTAAAAATGCCCAAATATGGTATTTATTTAAATAAAAAGAGATAAAATATGGATGTATATATATGCACATTTACGTGCACATCAAATATACTAAAAGGTATACAGCTAAAGGGATGCAACGTCGTCGTCGTCAGCATCATCACCATCATCCCCATCACCATCATCATCATCATCTCCGTCATCACCATCATCATCCCCATCACCATCATCATCGTCATCCCCATCACCATCCTCCCCCTCGTCCTCATCATCCCCATCGTCCTCATCCCCATCGTCCTCATCTAAACCACTAGCATCATACCCACTGGGACCAGCATCACCTCCGCCTTGTGATCCGAAAGGCTCACATACAGCAAGTCTAGCTGATAGCTGATCAATCTGTGCCTTTAGCATCTGTGTATGCTGCATGTACATATCATGCATGGTGTGTGTATGTGCAAGAGTCATATTGCGAAACACACCAAGTGAAACTCTGGCCTGGTCCAATCTAGCAGCGTACTACATAAAGATGATATTTGACATAGTAAGAAACTAAGCATAAAATAAAGGGAAAATGACAATAAACAACAAACGTACCTCATACGGAGGATATAACCCGACTGAAGGCACACCGGGAAAGTCGGGGTGATCTGAAAAGACTAAAGGCTGCTCAATCAAAGTACCTGTCATGTCATATGCTCTAAAAGTAGTATCAGGCTCCAACTGCATGGGAGTCTGGGAGAACTGTGATGGAATCGGGTCAAATGAAACCTGCGGTACCTGAACTCTACCGGTTGCCATGTGAGGTCCCATATGATCATAGTTGACCCCACGAACATAATCTGATACGATGAATCTACGGGGTGCTACTCTAGCCCAATAAGCATTGTAATCTCCATCGATGAAGAAAGTACTACTATCCACCCACCCAGCCTGTCGTAGAACATCTAAGTAATGATCGCCAATCACCCTATGTCTACCAAACATGTCCTCACAAGATAAAGGATCATATGGTATACGACGATCACCTGTAATCTGATAAGCACACCTCTCTCCCAAATACCACATAGGCATAAATGCAGGTGTATGCAAAGCAACCCTACGTCTAGATAAAGAATACGCAACCATCAAGGGATGGTCATCCACCATAAGACCTGCATTTGCTAGATGAGTCCAATGTAAGGCCCAAGGAGTTCGAATGATGTTACCTCGACTACACATATCAAGCTGCGACCTAGCCTCCATCAAGTCATGCCGTACACCTAAGGGAACATGATGTACGTACTGCATAGTCTCCCATCGTCTCATTCTAGGGAAGTACTGCTCAGCAGCCTGTTTAGCCATGTCCTGGATGTGGGGATGCATGTTTTTCGTGTACTCGTAGTACCATAACGGCAAAATATACCAAAAAGCATGCATGTGCATGACATCACCAAGTGCAAATGAATCTAGAGCGGTATAAAGGGTGCCTAATATCGCTGTGCCCCAATCAATAGTATGTAGCTGGTCTAATCTGGCAAGACATGCTAAATAGCCTAGTCTAACCGTACCTTTTTGGTTCGAAAAAAAGGTCGAACCAAACAAGTACAGCAGAAATGCTCTAGTAACTGCATCCATCATATCGGCTCTAGCTATATAAGTGGTGATGTACTGCTGCAGGTAAGTCAACTTAACAGAACCACTAGTGACGCAGGTAATATCTATCAATGGCAGAAAAATAGTAAACAGATTGGGGGACTCGTATAAATCATCAAATGGAAAAGGTCGAAGACCATGTCGTCCAATCTCAATGCCAGTGAACATGTAGAAATCAACTGGGATGATACCAAGCTCAAAATCTAAATGAAACGTATGCGTGGTGGGCCACCACCTCTCAGCTAATGCCTGAATGAGAGGTCGATCAAAGGACTGAACAGGCCTAATTGACAAAAAAAGACCAAAAGGGCTAGCCTGTAGCCTCTCAATAATAGGACCGGAAAGAGAGTCATAAAACTGGGTAATGCACTTAGCCCAACTACACCGACAATGAATGTAATGGTCCTAAAGATAATTTATGAATTAATAATTTTTGATAGAGTAACAGTTATTTAATATGATTATGTGATGTACATATAAAAATAACCAGATATATTAATGTGCAATTTATACCTGTACGGTCGTCAAAGCGGATTCGGCTCTATGCCGATAACCATCTGGAAGCTCGTGTAGTACACGTAGATCGTCTGGTGAAACTCCAAGTGGCGGCGGAACATGTAACGGTCCAGATTGCTCCGCTGGATGTCTGTGAACCGTTCTTCAGGCGATTTTGGTTGGACGCGGCGGCATTTCGTTTAGCTTTTCTAATTTAAAAATAAAATAAAATGAAAATGAAGGAGAAAGTGCGGAGAGGAGGGGAGGGAATGGGGTATTTGTATGGGGGCCTGGCGCCCATTTTATGGGCGCCCATAAAATGGACGCCAAGAAATTAGGCGCCCATTTAATGGACGCCTGAGGCCAGGCGCCCATTAAATGGGCGCCTGGCCACTGGGTGCCCACCTCAGTTTCAGGGCTGAATATTCAGCCCCGAAACCACTGGAGATGCCCTTATATGCCATAATAGTAATATATATATATATATAACATATAACTTATATAAAATATATATACAGATCATACACAACCGATTTTACATAACTCAAAACATATGGAACAACATATTATAACCTATTATAACATATTATAACTTATATATATATATATATATTTATATACAACTGGTTATCATCATATAAAAATATATATGCAATACAACATATTTAATATCAATTATATAAACATATATGCACAGCTTTAGACAAATATACAAACTCATATATAGAGCAGGTCATACTATTATATGCGAAAGTTAATATATATGCAAGAATAGAAGCACAGCCCCCAAAACTTTAATGTCATATATATATATATATTTCTATATATATATATATATATTTCTATAAATAAGAAAATTGCACAACCCAAGAACCCAACTCTAAACATCTTATGTATTACCTATATTATATACTAGTTTAAACAAAAGTAGCTGTATGCAATTCCTTGAAAACATGCGTGTATAGTGTACAAAAGTAAAAAAATCAAGCTATTATAATTACCCTACATATATCACCTTCGAGTATATATATAAAAGATGATATATTATAAAAACTTAATTAAGCTAACATATATATATATATATATAATGATATATATATGAACCGACTACATATATATAAATTTATAAACTAGCTTATAAGTAAAATATAGTGAATATTAGGCTCAGGTCCCTAGTAAGTTTCAAAATACACAAAAACCCCAGTAAAAAAAAGTGTGTAAATTAGGTCCCTAGAATTAAGTTACTAAGTAATTGCATATAGTTATGCAATTTTTTTGGTGAATAATTGCGGAATTTTCCGCAACTTTTTGAAAAAATTGCGTAAATTTCCGCAATTTTTTGGGTGAATAATTGCGGAATTTTCCGCATTTTTTTGAAAAAATTGCATAAATTTCCGCAATTTTTTGGATGAATAATTGCGGAATTTTCCGCAATTTTTTGATATAATTGCATAAATGTCTGCAATTATTCACTGAATAATTGCATAAGCGTATGTCATTATTCAGTAACTTAATTCTAGGGACCTAATTTACAAACTTTATTTTACTGGGGTTTTTGTGTATTTTGAAACTTATTAGGGACCTGTGCCAAACTGTCCCTAAAATATATATATATATATATATATACCTATTAGGAAAGATGAGAAGATAGAGAGCTCGGCTATCCGGTTCGGTTTGGGCTCGACAACATGGGCTGTGCTTGTCCATAAAGCAAGGTGGCGGGGTGCTTGGGTTGCATGTGAGGTTGTGGCACTTGTTGGGTGGAGGGCAGAGGAAGATGAAGGCGGAGGGGAGGAGAGGTAAGGCATTGCGTGGTTTGGAGTGGAGGATTGGAAGTGGACAGAGGAGAGGGAAAAATGGTGAGAAGAAAGAGATGAGCATGGGAAGATTGAAGGCTTTTAGGAAGAAGGAAAATGAACGGTAACTTGAAATAAATATCAAAACTCGAATAATTTAATATAAAAGTTCACAGAACCAAAGTAAGAAAACAAAGAGCTGGAAATAATTTAACAAACCAGATTAAAAATCAACTAAAGAATAGAGAAAAAAACCAACTCTTAATTTCAAGAATATGTATAGTTAGAGGCTATTGGGTTTTCAATCGGTGAATAAAATGAATGGCCACGGGAAACAAAATGCTCAAACGGGTACCGATACGTTTATCGCTTTCACCGATTTCGCCATGCACCGGACACTGAAATTGACTATTGAATAGATTATAGAGATCAGCGCGACGAGACGATCAAAACGGTATACAGATATCTGTGGTACGATCATCCGATCAAAAGTCGATATCGGTACCAAAAATGCTATTAAAACGCCGAAAATAAGATAAACGGAGCAATAGCAGTCCAAATTTGACGAAATGAAATATGACGTCTCACTCAGAAGATGATTTACAAATTTATTATATAAAAATATTCAAGTTTGGAAAATATTATATTATCATCTAATATCAACTGATTTAAATTGAAATAAAATTACACAATAAAATAAACCTCCATATTATCAGATGGTAATTTACCAATTGCCATGTTTAAGTAGACGTAATTCAAATATCAAATTTTTATTTCAAAATATTATTGTTTATAATATCACAAAATTTCAATTAGTTAAATTAATAAAACCACAAAATTTACGGGTCGTTACATTTTTGGTGGTGGAACAGTGATGTGCATAAGGCTATCAAAGAAAAGAAGGAATGCTATAAGTGCTTACATCATCAAAGGAGCGAGGACAACATGCAAAAGTACAAAGTGGTAAAGAAGAACGCAAAGAGAGCGGTGAGTGAAGCAAGAGGTCGGGCGTATGAAGATCTATATCATAACCTAAGTACGAAGGAGGGTGAAAAAAACGTCTATAGGATAGCTAAGATCCGCGAGAGGAAGACAAGTGACTTCAACCAAGTTAAATGCATCAAAGATGACAATAATAGACTTTTGGTGAAGGACGAGGAGATAAAAAATAGATGGAAAGATTATTTCGACAAGCTATTTAATGAAGAAGATGATGACACTACGATCGAGATAGATGACTCTTCTGATGATACCTGAGACATTTTGTTCAGAGAATTCAAGAATCCGAGGTAAAGGAGGCACTAAAACGGATGAAAGCAGGCAAGGCAGTGGGGCCTAATGACATCCCCATTGAGGTGTAGAGATGCCTTGGAGATGCAGGGATAGCCTGACTAACTAAGTTGTTCAATAATATTTTCAAATCAAACAAGATGCCAGATAAGTGGAGAAGAAGCATACTAGTTTCAATTTTTAAGAATAAAGGAGATATCCAAAGTTGCACAAACTACAGAGGAATTAAGCTTATGAGTCATACAATGAAGCTTTGGGAGAGAGTCAGTGAGCATAGACTAAGAAGAATGACAAGTGTTTCAAAAAACCAATTTGGCTTCATGCCTGGGAGGTCGACCACAGAGGCGATTTTCTTGATAAAACAACTTATGGAGAGGTTTAGGGAGCAAAAGAAGGATCTACACATAGTATTTATCGATTTGGAGAAATCTTATGACAAGGTACCGCGAAAGGTGATGTGGTGGGCCTTGGAAAAGAAGAGAGTCCCAACAAAGTATATTACACTTAAGGATATGTACGATGATGTTGTGACTAGTGTCAAGAGCATGCGATGGTGAAACCAGTGACTTTCCCATTAACATAGGATTACATCAACGGGTCAGCTTTGAGTCCCTACATTTTTGCTCTAGTGATGGATGATGTTACGAAGGGTATACAATGTGAGATTCCTTGGTGTATGCTATTTGCTGATGATGTTGTGCTAATTGATGAAAATAGGATTGGGGTTGATAGAAAACTGGAGCTGTGGAGACAAACTTTAGAATCAAAGGGATTTAGGCTTAGCATAACTAAAATAAAGTATATGAAGTGCGGGTTCAGCGGTGTCAGGTCGGAGGATGGAGATGTCACTCTGGCCGGACAAATAGTTCCTAAGAAGGAATCATTTCGATATCTAGGATCAATGTTGCAGTATTATGGTGAGATTGATGAAGATGTTAGTTTTAGAATTCGAGCGGGATGGGTGAAATGGCGACAAGCATATGGGATTCTCTGTGACAGGAAGGTCCCACAAAAGCTTAAAGGAAAGTTCTACAAAACGACAATCAGGCCTGCGATGTTGTATGGTGCAGAATGTTGGCCTACTAAAAGCCAACACGTTTAAAAGATAACTGTAGCACAAATGCGTATGCTACGATGGAGCTGCGGTCATACAAGAAGAGACCGAATTAGAAATGATGATATACGTGATAAACTTGGAGTAGCACCAATTGAGGAGAAGCTAATTCAACATCGCTTAAGATGGTTTGTACATCTTCAACGAAGGCCGTCCGAGGCACCCGTGCGTGTTGGAATAATAGGCCGTGTTGAATGCTCAAAGAGAGGTAGAGGTCGACCAAGGTTGACATGGGAGGAAGTAGTAAAAAGGGATTTGAAGGATTGGGGTATATCTGAAGAGCTGGTGACGGATCAGAGCGAGTGGAAGTTAACGATTCACGTACCAGAACCATGAGCGTTGAGTTTTATAAGTTTTAGATTATAGGACTAATGAACATGAGCCTAAGACGTAGGTTTGGTCTTTGACCAATATTACTATTAGTATCATTATCGCTATTAGGATTATTATTATCAATCCTCTTATATATATACATATATTTTTTTATTTTATTTTATTTTACTTAGTTATTATTATTAATTGACTTATTTAACTTTATTTTTTTATTGTTATTGTTATTGTTATTATTATAACTTTTAAATTGATTTTTTCATTTAGTTTTGGGTTCCATCTCTAGCCGACCCCAACTTGTTTGGGAATAATTGCTTAGTTGTTGTTGTTGTTGAAAACTAGTATTTAGAATTTTCAAAAAGAGAAGGTAGAAGAAAAAATAATCTTGATGGCATAAAGAAGGGTACGTGAAAATAAGCGAGGAGTTTAACTATACACCCCCCTCCAACAGGAGAATTCAACAATGGTGCTACTATGTGATATCATAAATGATGATGCTTATTTTACAATTTTACACGTGATAAGTTGAATTGGATGAAGAAGCTAGGAGAAGTTCCAAGCATGCTGATTCGAACATGGGAGAAAAATTCTAAGAAAAACACCAACTCAAAGGAATCAAGAATCAGGAAGTGAAATATAAAAAAAGTTAGGATAAAATAATAGAGGATGAGGCTTGGGAAGAGAGTCTGATAGCAGATGAAGTAATTCTGATATGGAGGGACATGAAGAGGGTAGATAGAGAAAAAACACAAAGAAAGAGGTCTTCATTCTAAAGAGAAAAAAAAGGCTTAGGTAAAAGATATTATCTCACTCTGTCCTATTTTGGTTTGAAACTACATTTCTAAGCTTGAATTAAATTGCTTGATATTGTCCATGTCACAAATTTATGCACAACTTTGGTGTATATGCTATGGTCTTAGCCATCTATTTAAACAATATTTAGCGAGTGTTAAGTGACACTTAAGTCACATTTTGATTCATTGGGAGTAAAGCCATAGCATGCATATACTGGAGTGACTGTGTAAAGCATGTGTATGGACTATGGACCATGCGCTGAAGTACCACTGCCACGAAGAAAGGGTGGATGCAAGTAGGCAATATGGTGGTCAACCATTCTAGATTTCAAGAATTTGTTAGGAGTCGGATATTTATTCTGACCATTTCATATTTTTTTCTAACTTGCTCGATCAAGGTTGACTTTTTCATCCTGGCCTAAAGTGTTGGATTCACAGTTGATTATCACCTCACTGAATTATTTTATCTTACCTCGCGCACTTATGAAAATGAGAGGTTGGTTTTTCTTTCAGTCGTATATATTGATTTGGGTTGGCGATAAAAAGCAGTAAAATTGCAAGTACAAAGTGTTAAATTACACTCTTTCCTTACACCTATTTTATCCCTATCATCAATTTTAAAAACCATATACCTTGTTTAAATTTAAAACGTTTGGATTCGAAACATGACTTGATCTTTGAAACATGACCCGTGTCTATGAAGAAAATTCAGTATACTTTGACAAGTTAAAAGTTTAATTTTTATCGATGGCTATATTTTTGTATTATTATTCACATCATTAAATACGGATTTGGAGCACGACTGAATTCTGTATTAAGTTTTAGTCAAATAAATGGTAGCCATCTAGGATTTTGTTGAACTTTATTAGTTGATTTTTCTTTTAAAATAAGAGTAGTATTTTCTTCAAACCGAGCACTCATTGTGATATCTTAATGGTTTGAAGACCCAAAACCTTTAAAAACTCAATTTATAGCGCTTAAATATCTGTCACAGCTAGCGGTCCTTGAAAATTTTTGTTAGATTTGTTTTTAAAGATTTTAAAAATACATTAGACTTTTTTCGTTTATGTTTTTTATATTAACTAAACAGTCATATCCCTCTAAATTCATTAAAAGTTTATCAAACCAGTTGATGGGAGTTTTTCTTTGCTATAAGAACGATAAAAGTAACTTTTGAAACACTAAATTGATAAAAGAATAAAAAAATAAAATAAAAACATCTTTCGCTCGTCCCAATTCATTTGAATTTCTTCCCAAATCTCTTCTTTAGTGTCATTGTGAATCACTCAAATCAATTTTCTCAATTTAATGTTTTTTTCTCCCAAAATATATTTTCAAAGGATGTCCACATGCATTAAATCTATTCTCGAATCTTATAAACCAAAACTTTCAGTTATATTATTTATATTTTATTTTTGATCATCAAATTCCTTTAAAAAAACACACATTTTCCTCCTTAATCAAATCATGTTTTTACTTTCTAATTCAGCATCAGAAAATATCTTAATTTTATAGTTTAACTAATTTATTTGTGATTTCTCCTTCACCATATCATACAATCAAATCTTTTTAATAACCATGAATATTTATCATCAAAAATATTTAGTAATCATTATTTTAGGTTTCAGCATGTGTTATATATATTTTAAACATGTTAAAATGAATATTACGAAAGGTTGGTAGGTTTTCACATCACTGCACAGCAAGTGCATATAAACTTAAAAAATAACTTTAGCAAGTGTCTAAACATGTAACTAAATTGTCTTAGGTGGTAATACATCTAGTTTAAGTTGTTTTACTTATGTTAGAAACTCTAGGCATACATAATAACTAAAATATCCGACATAGCCCGTCGGAAGCCGTCGGGAATTCATGAATATTGTTTCAGGCCGAAGCCTTTCTTCCTCATTTTCTGCTCGATTTTCTTCCTCTATTAATCCACAAATCTTCCCTCCAAGCTTCCAATCAGCAATTTCGAGCTTTCGGATCCTCCCCGGCTGCGTAATCAACATCTATTGCTCTCTAAATCTAAATAAGGTATGATCTCTTATTTTCGTCAAAAATCTAATTTTTATCCTAAATCTAGATTTGCAAAAGTTGATAAATTGGGACTAATTAGTGATTGCAATTGTTTCCACTAGTGTAATAATGTTTTATAGCATCCCATGGTATACTTATTTCATATGTTATCGTGAAATTATAAATAGTATGTATAATTTGTGATTGTGTGTGTATATGTAAACCATTGTATATATGTTGTTTCTACCATTGTATTGTGTTAATTGGAATAAGACATGAGTCGTATAACATCTTGACTTGTGCAACAATAATGAATGCACGAGTCTAAAAAAAATTTGACTGTATTGAAAAATGACAACAATACTAAAGCAGCCTTATTCGATGAAATACGCAGAACAAATGTGGTAATTTTTTTTTGAAATGTATAAAATTAGTAAATATATATTCTTTTTATAAAATACTTTTTTTTACGTCCCTTAGAGAGTTTTTGGCCTCGACCGACAAATGTTGTACATGATCGTTATATAAACAGTCGTTTTTGTCACAAAACGACCATTTATATTCATCTGGTACAATGCTTGTTGGATTTGTCCATGTATTGGACAAATTATAAACACAGTAAACAATTACATTTCACATATTATTTCATTTCAAATGATTCACAAAATTTCGACGTCGCTTTTCTATTTTATTTTCTGCGTACATGCATTTGCGTACAATGCAGAAAATAAAAGGGAAGTGCTGCCGAAATTTTGTTGAATCGTTTAAAACGAAATAATGTACGAAATGTAAGTATTTACTGTGTTTGTAATGGGAAGTAGGATGACTGACCAGGAAAAAAGATAATCATAAATCAACACTTCTATATTGTATTCTTAAGTAGGGTAAAATTGACGCGTATAAGTTTTTGTATTGATACGTTGAAAAATAAAATGTGAATTCGTAATATGGTCAATATTTATTTTTGAATTTGTGATATATTTTTTCAAATAGAAAAAATGATCGATTATTTTGTTAATCGGAAGAGATGTATGTATCAAAGAAGAGGGTTGAGAGGCTCAATAAAAGAAGATTTTTATAATGGTATAAACGTATTTGTTGAATTTGCTTTAAGTAATAACGAAAACGATGCAGAATTTCGTTGTCCGTGTAGTAGGTGTAGACATTTGAAGTATTTGTTACCCGATATTGTGAAAGCCCATTTGTGCAAAAACGGTTTCGTGCCGGAGTATTATGTTTGGGATCGTCATGGAGAAGTTGTAGCAAATACTTCTGCAGAGTATTAATTAGACATTGCCGGTAATGAAATTGTTACGACGAACCGTATAGAAAACACGGTCGAAGATGCAGCACGATCAATGTTTCATACGGTTGAAGTTGACGATGATGATGAAAATGTTGAAGAACCAAATATTGAAGCAAAAAAATTTATGATTTACTGGATGCTGCTAAGAAACCTCTTTGGAATGATTGTAAAAGCGACACCCAGCTGTTAGTAACCACAGAATACATTGCGATGAAATCAAAATACAACATCACCGAAGCCGGATTTATAGCCGTTGTACAAGGTGCAAGAAGACATATGCCGTTCGATAATTTAATGTGTGAAAATCACTATGTTAAAAAACTTATGTCGGCTTTTTGTTTACCTTATTAGAAAATAGATACATGTTTAAATGACTGCATGTTGTTTTGAAAAGAAGACATAAATCTTAGGAATTGTAAAATATGTAATCAGGAAAGATACAAATCAAGAAAAAAGAAGGAAAAAGAAGTTCCGTACAAGCGTATGCATTATTTACTCATCACTTCTAAGCTTTAAAGATTATACGCATCTTCTGTAACTGTATCTCATATGAGATGACATAGTGTGAAAACGGAGGAAGATAGTACGTTGACACATCCAGCCGATGGAGAAGCATGGAAGCATTTCGACAAAACGTTCGATGAGAAGCATATTCCAAACGAACAAGCTTACCAGGAAGATCTTGAGGAAAGCAACGAAATAATAATTACAGATGATCGTACGTTTTGGTAGAAGCGTTCGAGAGTATAGAGGAAAATAACGTAGAATATGAGATCGAATCTGAATCAGAAGACGATGATGACTGATGTAAATAATGAGCTTTATTTTGGTAGTTATGTAATTATGCAATTGATGTAATTGATGAGATTATGCAGTTGATGTAATTATGCTAATGATGTAACTATGTTGAATTCTTGGTGTATTACGAAATTGATGTAATTGATAAGATTTATTTTGTTAGTTATGTAATTTACGTCATTTATGAAACCGAATCTGTTTACCATTATTTACATCTTTTATGGCATTTTCATTTTCGTTATTTATTTAGCAATTTATGTTAAAAATGCAATGTATTCTGTTTATCGTCGGAATATGAGACCCAACCTGAATCAGGTATGCTTTGCGCTTTATGTACTTTATATCATTTATGTCATTTAACTATAAAATATATTTCATTATCATGTTATTGTTCTCTTTTAAAATGATGTGTCTGTGACAGGTATATATCATGTCGTTCAGAAGGAGGAGTTCTTCCCACTCTTCAGGAAATGATGGCAGCAGTTCGTCGCAACCGCCACAGCGACCTACCGTGACTCTAGTACCTAGAGCCAAGGGATAAGTATTAAACTTTTTTCAGCATCTTAAATATTTTGTGTACGATATACTAATCAATATCATATTTAACACAGAGGGTTTGAGCTACAGCCATCAGCTGTAGTTCTATCAGTTTCGAGGGAGGCGTATAAGAGTAGGATGTTGACTTATTGGTCGAAGTGGGATAACATCCCTCCCCACATCCTCGAGTGTATTTGGCAGGATTTCATTATAAGTATATTATTCTGTTTTTCATTCTTAATTTGTTTTTGTCGCTTATTTATTGTTCACCTTTTATTGTTTAATTTTTGGTTGCCTGTTTATCATGAAACACAGGCCACCGTGGACATACAGTCAGATAACATGCAGCTAGTACGACATTACTGGATGCAGAAGATGAGGAAGAACTACATGGATTACATGTCGACGGTGAAGCATAAAGGGCAGAAGCCAAACTGGATGGGGACGAGTGTATGGAAAGGGTGGCTGAAACACTGGGATAGTGACGAGGCAAAGGTAAGTGTACTAAACTTTTATTAATTATTTGATTGATACGTAAATATCAAAAAATATTTGGTCGGTAAATTATGTATTAAATTTAAATGTACAGGCAGAGTCGGAAAGAAACTCTGCAAATAGGAACAAAAATCCCGCCACTCATCGAGGAGGGTTGAAGTCGTTTCAACAGTATCGTCAGGAGTTGGTAAATTTAATAAATGCGAATTGTAAATAGTTATTGTGCTATATAATTTTGAATATACAATAACTGTATATAATAATCAATTTCAGGAAGCTAAGGCGCATGGTTCTGTGTCGTATATGGATGTGTTTACCCGTACGCATGCCGTCGAGCATGTAAATCCGGACGGGACAGTTTCATATACATGGCACGACGATAAATCTAGCAAGAGCCATGTAAGCATATTTTAGTTTATGTACTATTAGTAATTGTTTTAATTGTTAAATTATAATGAAATAAGATATCATGATATTAATTTTAACTGTATTTTTATTTGTTCATGCAGGCAAGGTTTATGAAACAACGTCAGAAACTCTTGGAGGATATCGGTCGAGAGCAGCTCACGACGGATGAGGAGGACATTATTTTTGAGGCAGTCATGGATCCACCATCACAGAACAGACGCTACGGCTTTGACAATCAAGTGGTATTGAATAATATATTAAGATATAACAATTTAATAATCTTTTAATTTTTGGTGCATCGCTTTAGTTTCAGTCATAAGTTTATAGATATAACAATTAACACATTATGTTGTAACTTTGATAGTAAGATTATAGACTAAACTAAATTAGTGTTGCGGGCTAAAAGACAGAGACGAGCCAGCCAACCGACCAAAGCTGATATCGATCTAACAGAGATCGAAGAGTTGAGAGCTAGGGTGGCGCAACTGGAAGATCAGAACCAATTAGTGTGAATGCTTGTATACAGTTTACTAATACTTGCTAATACGGGCGGTACAATTACTTTCAATACCCGAAAGCCCAAAGCCTGTTTAAGACTTGTATTGTGTATAAAAACAGGATTAGAGAAACTGTATTGTATCAATTCTCTTTGCAATAAAGAATATCAAAACATCTTTCATTTCAACTTCTTCTTCAAGATTTACTTTCAAATCATTTCAAATTTCAACTTGGTATCAGAGCCAATACAAAGCAAAACTGCATCAAAAAGACATTAATCTTCATCAGAGAAATCTCATCATTTGGAGATTAATTACCCACCAAAAGCATCAGCATAATTTGGGTACACAAGACTTATCTCCAAAGACTGGTGCCTCGCCTAGAAAACTTTGGCTGCACCTAGTCTTTCTCATTGATTAAGTCAGGATTGAAAATCAGTCAAGATCTCAAGAAAATCATCAACACAGAAAGAAGGCAAGTGCCAAACCACTGGCTTATCAGATTAAAAATCATCATCTAAACCTAGTTGCAACATACCTGGATTCTGCAGAAACAAATTCGTGATCACTATATCTGATTTCAAACAGTTAAAGAATTTCTTGATTCAAGAAGCTTCTTCATGGCTGATGATAACTCAGAAACCTCTAACAATACATCTAATCCACCACCGCAAGTCACTGCCGCGGCAGAGAATCTCTTGAAAGCCACAATTAGTCCTCAGATTCAACTCATCACTGCACAACTTGAAGAAGATAATTATCTTCTTTGGAAAATCCAAGTTGAGACTGCTGCTAGAGGATATGGCCTGGAAGGGTTCATTCTTGGCACCATTGCTGCTCCTCCCAAATTCATTACTGATTCAGAAAACAAGACAGTAAGCAATGGTGAATATGAAAAGTATCAAAGGCAAGATAGTCTTATAAGTTCTTGGTTACTTTCATCAATAAATGTTAAACTACTGCCTCAAGTAATTGGATGTAGAACAGCTAATGAAATCTGGTTGAGGGTGGAAAGAATTTTCAACGCTCAATCTGCAGCTAGAGTAATGCATTACAAAAGGCAATTACAAAATATCAGAAAAGAAAATCAAACAATGAGAGACTACTTGGGAAAAGTCAAGAATATATGTGATATGCTTGAAGCAGCAAGACACAAAATTTCAAATACAGAGCAAGTGTTAACCATTTTAACTGGCTTAAGTGATGAATATGAATATGTAGTTGCAGTAATATCTTCTCAAGAAACCTTACCATCTCTTGAGTATGTTAGTTCTATCCTCCTTGCACATGAAGGAAGATTGGAGTTCAAGAAGCCAATAGACAGTGATATGTCCATCAACTTTGCCTCAAACAACAACAAGAACAGAAATCAAAATCACAACAGTCAACAGTATCAAAGGGGAACCAATGCTGCTAGAGGCAGAGGCAGGGGAAGATGGAGTAACAACAACAACAGACCAAAGTGTCAGATCTGTGAAAAGATTGGTCACACTACACCAAAATGCTATTTTAGACTCAATGTCAATTATGTGCCAGGACAAAACTCAAACAGTCAAAGGAATGGTAATCACAGTGCAAACATAGCACAAGCTCAGCAAGATTCTAATAAACAGAGTAATGGCATGAGTCAACATCAAGATGAAACAGCAAGATCAGAACATATACAAGATGAAGCATGGTATCCTGACTTAGGTGCAACCAATCATTTGACAAATAATCTTGACAACTTAAATCTCGGCAACAAGGAGTATAGAGGTAAACAGTCAATATTTATGGGAGATGGTAAGCCTATTGGGATCACTCATATTAGTAATGCCTATGTTAAAGGTAAAAGGCAATTATACCTCAATAATCTATTAAGAGTACCAAGAATTAAGAAAAATCTTATGAGTGTTTCTCAATTTGCACATGATAATAATGTGTACTTTGAATTCTATCCCAAATATTGTTTAGTTAAAGACATACTAACAGGTGAAAAACTTTTGCAGGGTGATGCAGTGAATGGACTGTACAAGTTCACTGTGACTAACTGCAGAAACATTGTTGAGAAAGTAAAGCACAGCAATAACTGTGAAATATCACCTGTTGAAAACAATAAAAGTGTATTTGATCAGTGGCACTATAAATTGGGACACCCCAATGTAAATGTTGTAAAGCAGGTTTTGAAAGAGATTAAATTTTCCTTTAATGATCCTACTTTACCATATGTTTGTACATATTGTCAAATGGGTAAAAGTCATAAGTTACCCTTTGCTAATTCTACTACTAAATACAAAATGCCACTAGAATTGGTTACAACTGATCTTTGGGGTCCTGCACCCATTAATTCTGATTACGGCTATAGATATTACATATCTTTTGTTGATGCATTTACTAGATATACATGGATATATTTCATGAAAACTAAGTCAGAAACTTATAATGCTGTTATTCATTTTATTACACAGGCTGAAAGACAAACTTGTCATAAAGTTAAAATTGTCCAAAGTGATGGTGGTAGTGAATATAAGTCACTTGACAAGTTTTTCTTAAACAGAGGTATAATACACAGGATCACATGTCCATATACCTCTGAACAAAATGGTCTAGTTGAGAGAAAACACAGACACATAGTAGAAACAGGGATAACTTTACTTGCTCAAGCTTCTTTACCCCTGAAATTCTGGCCAGACTCATTTAGTACTTCAGTGCATTTAATCAATAGACTTCCAACTAAAGTACTAAATGGAGTAAGTCCAGTTGAAAAACTTATGGGAATCAAACCCAATTACAATGATCTTAGAACCTTTGGATGTTTGTGTTTTCCTTATCTAAGACCATATGATAGATATAAATTAGATTTTAGATCTCATCCTTGTGCATTTTTGGGTTATGCAACCAAGCAGAAAGGTTATAAATGCTTGGATAACTCAGGAAAAATATTTATCAGTAGACATGTTGTATTCAATGAAAAAGTATTTCCTTTTACTTCAACCAGTATAAAAACTACTCAGAAGGTATATAATCCAAGAACTTCTATTTCAAATATACCTATATATTCTGAGGCATGGAATTCCAAGGAAGCAGGTGTCTCTGAACCACAACACACCGTGTTGCTTGAACCAGGTCATGGAACAGAAGAACAGCCTGACATATAACCTGCTCAATCACCTGCTACATCAAGCAATCAAGGTGAAAGAATAAGTACTGATAGATTACAAGAGCAATCCCTGGACAACACTGATGAGAATGATAATTCAACATCTACTGATACTGAATTACCAATCAGGACAGGTCATCACATGATCACTAGACCAAAAAGGGGAATATTCAAGCCAAAAACTTATACAGCTACAACAAATATTGAAGAACCAGAGTCCTTTGAACAAGCACACAGAGATGAAAATTGGAGAACAGCAATGAATGAAGAGTATCAAGCACTAATGAAGAATAAAACATGGAATCTAGTGTTTCCTCCAACAAAAAAAACATAATAGGATGCAAATGGACCTATAAATTGAAGAAAAATCCAGATGGAACAGTGTCCAAGTACAAGGCAAGACTTGTTGCCAAAGGATATACACAGCAGTATGGATTTGACTTCAGTGAGACATTCTCACCTATTGTAAAACCAACAACCATCAGAGTTGTGCTCACAATTGCTTTAAGCAAAAGTTGGGAGATAAGGCAACTGGATGTTAACAATGCATTCTTGAATGGCATTCTTCAAGAAGAAATTTACATGGAGCAGCCACAGGGGTACAGACAAAATGATCATCAAGTCTGCAAGTTGAACAAGGCCATATATGGCCTGAAACAAGCGCCAAGAGTATGGTTTGATAGACTGAAGGCCATATTAAACACTCTAGTCTATCAGTCCACCAAATCCGATAACTCTTTATTTGTCAAAAGCTATAATAATCACATTATCTATGTTCTAATATATGCGGATGACATGATCATAACAGGTGATGGTAGTGCAGAAATTACAAACATCATACAATATCTGAACAAGCAATTCTCTATCAAAGATCTTGGCAATCTTAACTATTTTCTGGGAATTGAAGCCAACAGAATATCAAAGACAGTGATATTGTTAAGTCAAAAGAACTACATTGAAGAAATACTTATCAAATCAAAGATGCATGAGCCAAAATCACAACCAACTCCTATGATTAGCAGTCAACAACTGTCCAAAAACAGGGAAGAATCCATATCAAATATCAAACAATATAGGAGTATTGTAGGAGCACTACAATACTCTACTATTACTAGATCAGATATATCATTCAGTGTTAACAAAGTGTCTCAATTTGTGCAGGAACCACATGATGAGCATTGGAAGGCCGTAAAGAGAATTCTAAGATATCTTAAGGGAACAACAGACTTTGGACTACTGTTAAGGGCATGCAGTAACTTAAACATAGTAGCATATGCAGATTGGGATACAGACATCGATGATCGAAAATCTGTAACAGGATACTGCATCTACATTGGTGACAATCCAGTGTCATGGTGCTCGAAGAAATAGACCACTGTATCAAGATCGAGCACAGAAGCAGAATATAGGCGTTTTGCAAGTGCTACTGCAGAAATAATTTGGCTACAATCTCTACTAAAAGAATTACAAATCAACACTACAGCCAAACCAATATTATGGTGTGACAATCAAAGCACTGTGTACATGGCAGCTAATCCAATTCTGCACGCACGAATAAAACACATCGAAATCGATCTGTATTTTGTTCGTGAACAAGTACAGAGAGGAATATTACAAATCAATCACATACCTTCGACTTACCAACTTACGGATGTTCTTACCAAGGCCTTGTCTGCAAGGAGCTTTCTGAAGTTTCGAGACAAACTGAAGGTAGAGAGCAAGGCCGCTATCACAGAGGCAAACTTCGTCAAAGGAATTAAAGCTCCGACCAACTCATCGCAAACGAGAGCAGCTTCAACAAGTCAGTTGCCTCATAATGATACCAGAATCAGATCTAAGGGAGATCTTATGTCGAACTCTGAAGGAACAACAGAAACTACTGAGAATTCTCATCAATTAAAAGAGAAGACTTGCAGTAAAGAGATGATTGAGGTGGAAGATCGAAGAAAATTGCGGGCGCTTGCATTGAAGAGTTGATTGAGGTAGAAGATTGAAGAAAATCGCGAATGCTCTCTCAAGCGCCGCCATGGATCTAAGAAGCGATTGTAACCCTAAACCTAATATCGGTTTGAGGGGGGAATTAGTGTGAATGCCTGTATACAGTTTACTAATACTTGCTAATACGGGCGGTACAATTACTTTCAATACCCGAAAGCCCAAAGCCTGTTTAAGACTTGTATTGTGTATAAAAACAGGATTAGAGAAACTGTATTGTATCAATTCTCTTTGCAATAAAGAATATCAAAACATCTTTCATTTCAACTTCTTCTTCAAGATTTACTTTCAAATCATTTCAAATTTCAACTGAACCATCGCCAGACCATCGAGATGACACAGCTGCTGGATCAGCGTATTGCTGAGTACATGCAGCAATATGGTGGCCGCTTTCCATCTTCTGCTAGTTCGGAAGGTTCTGGAGTTGATTGATCGGATTGATATGTATGTTTTTTTTGTGTCATTGTTTTATAAGTTTGGATGATATATTGAGTTGGTGGATTTGAATTTGAACTGTTATGTATATTGTTTGATGATACACTTGGTGGTAGTGATTCTGACATTTGAGAGTTGATTCTGAGGAGTTGGTGAAGTATTGATGTATATATTGTACAATTAGATGTATGAAAATGATGGTAGTGAAGTTTGATTTTATTTTATATAATTTGGATTGGATTTTATATGAATTGGTTTTGATTTATGTTTTTTTGATATTTGGTTATCTTTCTATGGTTTGATTTCACGTTGGATATCTGAGTTGGATATATCGAGTTGGTTAAAAGATATTGTATTTATGAATTGTGGATGGAAGGTCAAATTGCAGCTGAAATGCAGAAATTTTTTTACAGATTTTCTGACGGCTTCTGACGTTTGTAGGTCAAATTTTACCGACACATTCCGACAGCTACCGATGGCTTTCGATAACAAACGTAACCGGCCACATGTCTTCCGACGGCCGTCGTTAGCCGTCGGAAATACAGTCGAGCCGTCGGAAATACAGTCGACGGCCGCTGTCGGAAAATCTATTCACCGACGACTTAATTTGCGGCGGCATTTCCGACAGCTCACGACGGCTTCCAGCGGCCGTCGACGGTCGGGATCCGTCGGAAAATGCTCTAGTAAATAAATGAAATCAGAAATAACCTGAAGGAATGAGCATTGACATCGTCAAAAAAAAAAACTAGTGATCACCATCTTCAAATCTACGTGGATAAAGTAGAAGATAAATTTAAGGTTGAGGATGTATGCTTGCTGTTTTGGTTTTACCTATCACTGTTTGTATTGAGAGAGTATGGTGTTACTTAGTTTTCATTTTTCTTTGTTGAAAACCTGAATAATTGAATTGCATTTACAACCTTTTTAATTTAGGTTGATGTGAACATTTTCTATGTTGATGGAAGGATTATAGAGTAATAAGTTGAAATCAGGCAACTAAAAGAGATTCTGGATATCAAACACATCCTCTTTATATTTAAATCTGAATCGTTGAATTGCATTTATAACCTTTCTTTATATTTAAATCGATGAGATGACATTTTCTTATTTAACGGAAGGATTGTAAAGTGATAAGTTTAAACAAGGCTGTCCGTGGGTACGGCGCAGTGGAAAGGAGGCTTGGGTTCTGGTAAAAAGACCCAGGTTCGATTTTTACCATGCGCTTCTCTATCCTATATAAATTACCCGGGGTATGGGGGCTTGGATCAGCGGACGGCTTTACTATACCATCTTCAGGAGTTTAACGGTCCGCCGGGTTCTCCTGGGTTAAAAAAAAAAAGTTTAAATAAGGCAACTAAAAGAGATTTTGGATAATAAATACATCCTCCTGCCTTTAAACTCACTAGTGAGTGGCCCGTGCTACGCACACGGGCATTGTTATACTCTGTAAAGTTTAATCAGAACATGTGAAAGACTACGGTAAGGCAGGAGAGTGACCATATCGTTCGTATGCATATCGATGCACAATGTACAACAGATGCATATGGCAGCAGTGGTTGAACATGCGTATTAGATTGTTGACAGTACGCACATCTAAATTTTGCATCATACTTTCACCAAACAAATAGCTTATGTACATAGAAGATAATAGACAAAGCATACCTTGTAGAAAAAACGTAAAAAATATATATTCTGATGTGTACAAAGATTTTATCATACATAAATTATTCTAATGCATACAGTAATTTCATCGTTAATAAATTATTTCATTAAGTCATTTATGTACCAACATAACATACATGGTCGCATTCCAGCTATAAGTCATCACATATACGATTACATGTTAACGATGATAACATAGCATACTTAATATGTGTCCCCTAAACACTGAGGTTGAAGATATCCTGCACACTCGTTATTCCCTTGGTTATTTGCAACCACTGTCTACATGCACATAGAAAATCACCATTTGTTTTTAACAACTACAGTAATATATGTGTTTCATAAATACATATTTATATAGTTACAACTTTAAAGGTATACCTGCGAGTGACAATTCAGGTATTTTATTAACTTTAATTTATGGATATTGAACAATCAAAACTGATTTGAGAAGTTGCATGCAAGCAAAATTTGAAAGCTTTTCAATATTGATCTGTAAAATGTTGTCGAAAACATACGACTCATGCAAAATTAGAACATATAAATAATTGGACTCATCTTAAACCCTACCACCGGTCATTAGTAGAAGATATGGATATTTTTTTCATGGTCATTACTATGTTTTGTAAAATTATATAGATGACATGATTCCTTTAAATTCAACAATTATCAGAAGCTAATCCAATGATCTTACCACATTTATCACCGTAGTGAAAACTTTAAACATGATTCAAAACTAATTTAAATCCTAAAAATGTAATAGAATGTTCTTTCAATCCAAAAAATAAATAAAAACTTAAATAATAAATATTACTTACCACTCACGGTCTTGCATTCATATTGGATCACATGAAGGTGTTAGAACATCCACAGACTATCCATTATAACTTAAGCTCATGAAATTGAAATCTAAACTCAAAATAAATAGATCATAGTGGATGGCTTATGCCAACACGGTAGAATTATTAAGTACGAAAACAGTAACGAAATTCAATTCATTTACCCTAAGATGAAGACACATGAATTTATTTTATGCAGCAACATCAATATTGTATTTATTTGCTTCATAATTGATTTAGGAAGAAACATCATTTGGACCATGAATTCAATTATTTTGAACACTCAATCTTTAATTTGTAACTGATTCGCATACTGAAATCATGCTTCATAAGCAGTCATCTCATATATAGTAATGGTAACACATGAATAGAATAAAAGGTACATCGGTAAAAAGAAACTTAAGGTAGCCCATTCTGTGCCTCTTGTATGCTGTGAAGATAATTTAGGCAAGTGAATGAGTACAGGGCCGAGTTCCAGATTGGCGTTAGATGATACAGATGAAATAGGGATTTTTTGATGATGCTCAACTCAATACCAAAATATTAATGAAGAAAATATGAATAAAGTGCATCGCCTAAGAACTCAGAGTTACAACCCATGTTCATATCATATGTATTTTACTTCAGTACAACCAGTTTGGGTCAATAAAATAAAAAATAGCAATGAATAAACTTGATTACCTTATGACTGTGTACTTGGAGTCCGGTTGCAACTGGGAAAAGCAAGCGGTTGTGGACGTCGTTCAGACAGCGGAGGAGTAGGTTGTGCCAAAAAATGGGTAGTAATTTTCCCTGTAGAGAAATATAACAATAAGTTTGAGCACCGTTAAATAAGGTACTATAATGTCAGTAGCTTTTATGGGTTCATAAACATGTTACCACATTAGTATGTTGGGGATCTGGAACTATATATGCTCAGACAACATTCCAGTGAGAAATTCAATTTGAGGAAGACCAGTCTACAAAACTGCATTGCAATCCAAAATATTGGTTCATTTGATAAACTTAAATCTTACAAGTGTGGTCACTAACGTTATCAATGATTTGTACATCAAAGAAATAGAAGTGTTATCATTAACATGAGATGAGTCTGGTCGGAAGTAAAACATAAATTGTAGCTATCGTTTTATCTTATCCACCGGCCAGTTAATCTGTTTTAAAATCAGTATACACATATCACCGGAAATGTCAACAAAATATTTTGACTAACAAAATGATATTTTTAATTACAATTTTACTATATTAATAAGCTATGAAACACTCTTAGTTTGGTCGTAAATGAGCTGTATCAAGTAGATTTGATATGAAATTGGGTAAATTTTGTTCTGCAATGTTGTTTTCATAACTGTATCTTAATGCATAAGACACGTGAAGTAAAATTGTAAGTTATGTTTTTTATAGTAATAACATGTAAATATTAAATTATAATATTTTACCAAAGCATCAGTGTTTATATTGAATAGTAATGTAAAGAATAAGTAGTTTGATCCGCTGAAATGAAGCATTTTTTATCGAATTGAAATGACGAACGAACCTGAAGAGTTTTGATTCTTCCATGCTTTCTTGGTTCTTCATGAACATCAGCTTTGTTGTCCACTGTCCTAGCAAACTACCTACACAATAATTCTTTAAACAAACATTATCTTAGTATGCATATTTAATATACAGAAGTAAGTTTTAAGATCAATATGCAAACAGAAACGTCAGCCCATCAACAAAATGGGGAAGTTTAGAAACCTAAAGTTACGACTATACCATGACTAAGAAACCTTGCTATATTGTTGTATAATAGCATAACGGTCAGTGAATCATGCTGTTGTAATAATATATTTTATATGAACTCTTTCTGTAAGAGTCGCACTGAGAAATGCAAATAAAAACTTTCACAAAATTCTTACTATTATATGTCATTTTTCATTGTTTAACTTAATAGACTTTATTTATTTTTCTTCAGCTGGATATAAAAACGTAGTTCATTGAACAACATAAAAATATGAACATGGTTCAACGTAAACATAGTTCAGCTCATGGAAAAAGCTAGCCTGACATAACCATGCATGCCACATAGAAATAGCATACATATTGCCACTTACAAACTGAATATAGTGTTTTGTACTGACTACAGTGGACACAGTACACTGTTTAGGTGGAAGGATGTACTAATAAATCGAAAGATGTTCAACGTACCAACGATTAAATGAATGATAAACGATACGACTACCTTATTATTGTCAAAGTTATTTATAACAACTAACATAACAGTCCAGGCTAATACAAATCCATAACAGCTAACATAACAGTTGAGGCTACAAATCCATAACAACATACTGTTTTGATAGGGTTACTTAGAAATCAATAAGCAGAAAAATAAGTTGTTCCCTAACAGGCCTTAGTGGACATAACAAATTTGGATCATCAATAGTTGAGGACAGTCTATTTGAGTTGAAGCAAACTGAAATATACTACACTTTGTAAAATTTCATCTCCGTAAGAATGTCAAACACAAAAATAAATTAGTACTACGAATTGGCAAAACGCAATACATAAGCTAGAGAAATAGGCGAATATCTAGAAAACCAATGCAACAAAACAGTAAAAATAAAAAATAAAAATACTGGTTGGAGTAGGATATCATTAAACGATGAAAACAACGACTGAAAATCAAATCGTAGGAGAAGAAGGAAGATCAGTAAGTTATATATCATAGTTCACCGGAGAGAGACAATTAATACATCGACGATAAGCCATTGACGTTTGTTCATCAATAATTGTAGAGGCGACATGGTCCAATTATCAATTTGGTCGTCAATTGATATCAACATAATTGGGGAACCAATATGAAATTAGGTTGCCAATGGTGAAAATGAAGGTGTAATTGGGTTATGGAATAACAGATGTTTTGGTGGAAGAATTAATTAAGGGCAAGTCTGTTGATTTGCGATCAAACATAAAGAATTTTAGGACCGAGCAACAATATCAAGCGGAGTTGAGAAAGAAAACAATATCAACTCGAGACTATGCAATCAAAATCCACATGTCGAAATAAATTTTGTCTGCCAAAAGAAAGAAAACAGAAACAGACTTTATACAAAAAATAAGAAGACACCTTCAAATTACGGGACATAATTTGAAATTCATACCTCAAATCGATCCGTTACCAATAGTTCAAATCCATCTTGAAACCCTAGATCTACTCTCTGCGCCATTAAAGATTAGGGCGTTTTAAAAGAGAATCGATGAAGATGAAGAGTTTAAGAAAGAACCGTAGTAGTTGTTTGAGTAAATTGGAAGTGAAGAGTAAAAGGTCGACAGTGGAAGAGAATGAACAGTTGGAGAAATTGACAGAGGGAAAAAAAAATAGAGTACGTGGTGCAGCAGTTGGAGATAAGTTAGGAAAAAATGCAGAAGCGGACAGCAAATTGGTATTTTGAAATGAGAAAAGCAGAAGAGTCCACATCAGCATGTGGAAGTTCCTGCTTTAATATAAAGTAATAGATTGTACCCACATACCCAAGTTAATTTTTCCACTGTGAACTAAACGATCCTATTATTATTTATTTTGGGCAACTAATGGATTAGTTTTGTGCAAGACTTGTAATAAATAGTAAAGTTATTCTGGATGTATGAATATATCACATATGTATTTGACCTTAATCGCTACAGTTAAGTGAAATCAGTCAATTTTAATTTTTATGTTTGAATTAAATTTGGTAGTAGGAGTCAGGAAGAGAGACAATATGGTGGTTACAAATCACAATATATCTATCTTGACAGAACACCATTATGTGCATTTTGTAAAGTGAAGTCAGATTTAAGTTCTACGGCATATTATTGTTACCCAATGTTTCCATTAACTTGCTTGAATTGTTCACTGGCTGCATTGTTTTAATGTGAATGCTGTAGCATGTATGATGTATATTTAACTAAAGGTCTTGCCCTAAGATCAAATTTTAATGTATCATCATCTTACAATTGATACACATCCTTAAAAATAATGGTTGACCTCATTTCTGTAACTGGTACCTAGGAATTAAGAAAAACTAAATAGTGCATAGTATACTATTTTCCAAAAAAAATGAGTACCCTTCTTTTGTAAAGATACATAAATATAAAACAATTGTTACTTATTTTAAGTAAAAAAATAGTTTAATACGATTGAAGACTTGCAAAAATAAATAGAGCTTTCGTGGATTTATAATCATATCACAGAAAACAAATAATTATATGATACAAATTATTAGAGTTTGATTGAAATCATTCAGTTTTGACTTTCATATGAATTAATTTGGCAGGAGTTAGGAAGAAGGACAAAATGGTGGTTATGAATGAAAGAATTCAAGGAATAACTACATACCAGTTAACTTTTTATGTGTAGTGCTTTTCTACCTAACAATCATATATCAGTGATTCTAATTTAAAGGGAAAGTGAAATAAATCATTTGAATGAAGCAAGTTGGTTCTGTAAAATACACTTCATATGTTGTTTAAATACGAGAGACAGAGAATATGCCGAGTGGTGTAGATACTCTCATACTCATGTAAAACTTCAGATGAATAATGAAATAAAGTGTAGTTACAATGTAGTAGCTAGCCTGTCATTCGCGGAGGTATTGCAATAATCCCTAACAAAAACACCGAAATCTGAGAGACCGAAAAGTGCTACCGTGAGGGTCGAGACAGAAGGGGGTCGAGTGGGGGCGGACCCTTCTGGATCCCCAACCTACGAAAGTGGGTTTAAAAGATAAAAGCTGATTGATAAAATAGTGTTATAGTTACACCATACTAACCTTTCTGCTAAAATGTAATAAAGATATCAACATGATAGATCATGTATAATAAAGGAGTTTTTATACAGAAGAATCAGTTGGTTTTCCACAATCATTCTATTTGATGCGACCTCTATGTTCTCTACTAATATTCCTTCTTTTTGGAGAATATTGAGAACTACCATCTACATGATTAAGAAGCTTTTGGAGTTTATGTCAATTATAATACTAACGTCGGACTGAGAAATATAGTTCTTACTACTGTGACATGTGATATAAATATTCCCATCTTGCATCTCTTTGTATCTTTTTGTCATATGTCATATAGCATGGGTATAATAAGTCAAGATATACTTGCATAACTTGATGCTGCAAGGGAATAGACTTTAAATCAAAGTCGTAGTACTTAAAAGGTTGGTGCTGGATAATATATTATTATATGTTATGATGATATACTGCATGGCTTAGTTGAAATGCAGAATGAGGCCTTTTAGTACTGGACTCTCAATTGGCAGAATCTGTTTATGCTTTTTGATGGTGCATAATATACAGATTCATTTCACACATTTGTAATTATTGGTAGATTGGAGTGACCATTGGGGCAAGCCTAGTGCTACTTAGACCATCCTAGGAGCAAACGTGGGTCGGTGATTAAAAAAGTAAAATTTTCAACCGAACAACAACCATTTACCCTCAACACTACACAACTTTATCCGGCATTTATAATACTATCGCGATTGCAGTCTACGTGAGGAACAATTAATCTTGACCATACGTGGTTATCCGATATTATAAATGCCGCATAAATAAGCAATTCCCAGGATCATGATCCAAACGACCCCTTGAGTCCGCTGTGAGTCCAAATTTGAGCCCACTTACTATGTTAGTGTCCAATCACTCAGTGACTGTTGGGTTGCTCTTATGGAAGGAGTTAGCACAAATTCAGTAGTATGAGAAGGTGACATAATGCATCCCTAGTTATTCATATTGGGTTAATTGAAGAAGGGGCACATCTACTAATTTGAATTTCAAATGAACTAGCTTAACAAGCATAATATTGAATTTTTGTTAGAAAAATTACTCGGTTTCTTTATTCTGCTTCTTCCGTTTTCCTTTTTTTCCTTTTTGAATTTTTTATATCTAACTTTTCAGATATTACAAATCTTTTATCCATAAATGACAGCTAATTCGTAGCTTTAAAGTAAATATTAGCTGAAGCTAAATGCCTATATAAAACTAACATTATCCTATAATCACAGTTCCGTTTTTTTTAATGAAAGTGATTAGGAATTTTTTTGAAATGTTATTGTTTGATCATGCCACAAATATTACCATGCCAGTCGACCATACCAAACTAACCGAAAACATTAAAAGAAACACATAACGATATTGAAATATTTTTTCGTGTAACTAGTGATAAATTGGAATTTCTAGAGTAGACTAGAACAATAATAATAATTTGAAATTCTTAGCGACTTGATCTACAAAAGGAAGAAGAAACCAAGCAAAACAAAATCATACAAAGGGGAGATAATTTGGCTCAAACCTTTGTTTAAACAAAAATTAACTTACACTCGCCTAAAAAACTAACGCAAAAGATTCAAGAACTAAAATAAATTTTGTAGCATTAAATAATAATACCCATACTAATTCATCGTTTAAAATTTCAAATATTCTTGATGCAAATATCCAGACTAATACGCATAAAAAAGCAGTGGTAGTACAAATATTTATGGTGCAAATACTTTTGGTACCAATATCTAAAGCAAAAAAAACTTAGAGATTAAAGGCCACGAATTCGATTTTCAAGATGGACACTTGTTGGCGTTAATGAAGCATATTAAAAAAAAACCTTAGAGAGAAAATAGTTACAAATAGGAAAAAGGTGTTGATTTTTTTCAATAAGGTCCTAACCAAATCACAATAAAATAATTGTAGCTTTTGTTATATATAAAAAAATTTGTGGCTTTTGCTCGTTTTCTAAACACATGTGTTGACTATATTTATAGTCAACCTCAGAATTGTGATTTGAGGTAGATATTAGCAAAGTTAATTTGCTAATGCCATTTTTAAGAAATTTAAAGTGAAGAGATTATGAGTTATAATTTGAGTAATGTAAACGACACAAGATTTGGTGTAGTTCGATCTTGATGAAGATCTACGTCCACTGTCACTATTGATTTTATTGTTTATATTTGGTTATAGGAGCTTGAGTACAAGAGAAATATTGTACGTAAGAAAAGAAAATTCGATCCTTGTACATGTGCATGCAAAATTCTATTTATAGCAGCTGAAATCTGGTTTGAACGACTTAGATTGAAGCGTCGAACCCTGGGAATCCTCACAATCGTCGACGAAGTTATATGGCTTAGATACGGGTCAACTAAGATGCCAGTTGGAGAGGACAGTTTGGATGATAGTGAGTCGACGTGCTATACCAAGGTCTGTTTTTGACAAAGAGGCGACATGGGGACAAAGCTCTATTGCTGAGCAGTAACATCATTGCGTGTGGATATTGAAGGACATGGTATGGTTGCTGCATTGTAATGCTTTTTTCAAGTGGAAATTGTTGTTTTATGTTGATCTTTTTGCTGTAATGGTACATAGTCGTTGCTTTTTTATGTGGGGACTGTAAGTTAAGAGGTATGACATATGGGCAATATGTAATTTGTTACATATTCTAACTTTAAAACCAATTTTGTTCAAAATAAAGTGTGCTTTTGGTATTTGTTTTCTATTATATATAATGTTATATTGTTGTATAAATAGCCGATTAAATAATCATTTAATATATATAATCCTTAAATAAAGTATTATACGATCATGGTTACAAATGTTGTAACCATGAATATTAAATTGCAAGTCAAAGATATTTTGTTTTAAATTTTTCCGATTAAAATGTTTTGAGAAAAGAATATTGATACATCCATTGAGACTAGAGTACATAATCTTTTCCAAATGTTAGGCAGTAATCACTCATGGCTACTAGGGGCACCAAGAGGTTACATACTTGTAGTCATTGAATGACTATAGAATAGCTTAATCGAGAGTTTCATGTTGGTTGATAATAACTAAACTCAAGTATGAAATCTCCATGTAATGATGTTACGCAGTTCTTTCAAATTGAAAATATCGTGGAATTTCAACGTGAACACTCTATTTTGATTATAGTTAACTTATAACACGACACATCAAACAACTATAGTTGGATTTGAGTTGAAGCGTAGGAAATGAAACGTTATTCAATAGAGAATTAGTCTTCTCTGTTATAAGAGGTTAGTATAATGGTCAACTGTGATCAATTCGAAGTCAAAATCTACGGCCATAACCTATTGATTAATAATAAATGTTGTTATTGAACCAATGACTTTGGAGATAAACTATATAGAAGTATAGATATTAATAAAGTTTTGACCAAGGCCAAACTCTAGATATTGAAAGTGATACAGTGATGACGAAGAGAATATGCTAACACTATATCGTTACTTAAGGGTGTTGCTTAAAAGATTAAAATATGATTTCTTTTACCTTGAAATCTACGAGTGATAAATTTAGCCAAAATGTCACACTATCAGGTAATGTGTGAACTTTAATATTCAAAATGTTTGATATCAAGTGATGACCAGATTTACACATATGAGTCGCACAATCGAACTTGAGTAGTGTTTAAAGTAAAATTACCGGATTTAATTAATCGATAAATATTATTAATTAAATTAATTAATATAAATGGTATATTAATTAACGCGAGTGCTATAATAATTTTGACAGCCTTTATAATATATATACACACACACACACATATAATTGTTATATATATGGCGACGACCATTGGAAAAAAATGGCGGCCTTTACCATCATTTATCGTTCTCGTAGTTGGAAAAAATGGCGTCCGCAATCTTGCTTCTCCGTCTCGATTCCGCTCCATTCTCCTCCCTATAATTCCTTCACTATCTCCATCTTCCACCCTAGTCTCCCCATGCCTAAGAAGCATCGCAAGTTCTCTCATTTCCTTTCTGACTTCACCCGTTCGAGCTTGACAAGATCTAGGTGTGCTTTTCGAGATCCGATCCTCCATTCTAGATCCTTGTCTCCTCCTAGGCCGTTGTTGGGTTTGCCAATCGATTTTTAGATTCTTTATGCTTTTGATGGTAGCCGTCCACTTGGTGACACTTCTAACTCCTTTGGTCCCTCCTTGGATGTGCTTCCGATCGTTAAGCTTGCTTCCTCTGTAATTGTGTCGCCTGTGCTTGGTTGCAAGGCTAACATTTTAGTTAATTGTAATTTGGATAAGGAGTGTAATGTGGCTATTATTTTTAAGCCTGTTGTTCTGAACTTGGCTGATGCAGGCTTGAGCACGGAATGCGTTCGTCAAAATGCCACATTGGATATAGCCATGCATGTAGCTCTGCCCGAGGATCCTTTGGGTGATGTGCCTTCTGAACTTATTCTCGGATTGTGTATTATAAATTTAAAACAAGTTAATTAGATTGATCTCATATATATATATATATATATATATATATATCTGTGTGTGTGTGTATTAATGTAACTAGTTGAAATAAATATATGTGTATTTATACATTAATGTAACTAGTTGAAATAAATATATATTAGCATATATACATATATTAACTTTCGAATTTTATAGTACACGTACACACATAGGAAATATTATTATTATTTAAATCAAAACTTGTGGTGGAAATCAGAGAGATTAGAGGTGCTGCCATAGCATATATTTATCTAACGTAATTTATTTGGGACGTAAATATATGATCAACTTCAATAAAGGTCACCTTTCCATGTAGTTATATTAGTATATAATTAATAGTTATATTAGTTTTTAAAACAATGATTATATTAGTATATAAACAACAATATATGATCGTCTTCCATATAATCATTGTAACGACCCGCCTTTTCGACCATCGAAAGTCGGCACCAAATACATTCACATATTCAAATGTCGAACATCCAATCATCGGAAAGACAGATTATGGGGGTAAAATAAAAAGAAAAAGAACATAAGAACAAGAGAGGTAGAATCTCACAACGAAACAACAACATATAATATAACAAAGGCAATAAAAGATATCACTCTAAAATACATGGTATATCTGAGTTAAAAACAAATCTCATCAGCCTGGACAGTTATAAATTCCTAACCTTACAATTGCTGATGAGTATATATAATAATACAGTGGAAATAAAATACTATGGCAGGTGAACATCCAGCTCTACTCCATGAGCTCCATGTCCCACCAACGATAACCTGGAAAAATACTCGGTCTGACCCGAGTATTATAATAAAATAACACCTGGACCAGTCTGGAAATTCCAACATGAGAAACTCAAGTGATTAGATGAACATATAATAATTCTGTGAGTCCATGCCGCTAAACACGGAACGGGGTTTACCTCACAGGAACAACTTCCACACGTGAATGAATGGAAACAAATGAAAACAGAACCCAAACTTGAAAGAATGGGCATCGACAAGATCAAAATCCAAACTTAAAGGATGGACACAATAATTAAACATCAAGAAGAGTTCTAGACACTTCTCGATGCAATTAAGAAAACAATTCAAAGATTTGAATCAATAACAAGGAAATAAAGTTTTCCAATAATACTAGGAAGGTGCACCTCCCTCACCGAAAGTATACCTGTAGAAATATACTTGAGAACTATGATGGCTCTTGGAAACCTTCAAACCAGACCCCGCCAACATTTAACGAGAATCCGAGTATTTCACATCTCCACGCACATACCACCGAAACCAATCTAAAGTAGATGTGAAAATACCCTAATGGGAGCAACCCCATGTAACTTGGCCCCTATTCGCACTTTGGTTTTAGTCATTTCTGACAAAAGATATCAACGTTCAAATGAGCAACAAATCATCTTAAATTGACGATACATAAAAAAAAGCTGAATCGATAGTCAATAATCAACTATCGGGAAAATCAAAATGATCGTATATGGAAATTAAATCTCATACCCTTACCACTATGCGTCGATTTCAAACTTGTACTATCCCTTGGTTGAAATCAAGCCAAACAGGTGATGGTAGTGTTACCTCTAGGCATTGTCTTGACAATGATTTTAACCTTTAGGCACGATTTCGAGTTTCCATACCTCGACGTTTATTACTGAGAGAATGACTAAATCCTTTCTATACAAGCGATACTGTAACGACCCAGAATTTTGAACAAATTAAATTGAGAATATTTAATTAATTTTAAATATTTGAACGATGATTTAATTTGAATCCCCGATATAACTTTGAATTTGGTGATTAAATTATAAAATTTAATCTATTGTAAGTTGAATAAAAAATTTGAATCTTCAATTTTAAGTTGAAGAAAAATAAATCGAAAGCTTGAAAAATTCGTATTGATAATACTGAAGGTAATTGAAGTTTCAGAATCGAATTTGAAAGTGTTTGTTCAGTTTTGAAGTTACATTGTTCGAATCGATATTTAAAAATAGCCGTCCGAGGCATAGTCTCGGAATTCGACGAAACCAGTTCCATTGGGTCCGTAATATTGAATTATTACCGGATTTCAAATTTCGTATATATCGGAGCTATTATGTGAGCGCACGGTGAGTAAACGCGTTGAAATAAAATCAAATTCAATTTAAATTTTTAAATTTAAAAATTAGTCAACCCAGCAGAGATTCTTTCTTTAGTCTGCCTTCTTTCAACATCGATACTTTTTCTCTACAATGTCGCGTACCCTTGTCTCCCCTTCCTTCTCTGTTAAAATACACGAAAGAAAATCATTTCGTTCGCAGATTAAATCAAAGAAAATAATGGCCGCATAAACCATTCTCCCCAAATTCAAAATTTACTATCTCTCCACCTTCACCTTTCAGTAAATCAAAGCCGAGTCCTCACGAATCAATGGCGACCGATTGGGGGGGAGCTCGTGTGCTCGAACACGCGAGGACATCGCGTCATTGACATCAAAAATCGAAACTTGGAAAAGGGGAAGTCTTGAATTCGAACTCGGTGACTCGACAACTGGGATTCACGAACGACAGTCTGGGGCCGTGTTTTTCGAAGTCGCGAGCACGTGGAGGTTAGGGGGATCGCGAGGTCAAAGTCTGCATCGAGAGGCGTGGAACAGGCAGCTCGGGCTCGTGCTCGTCGCGAGACAGTAGCAGTGTTGGTTAGCTGCGAACGCGAGGGGGGAAGGCGGCAGTACTGAAATTGGGTTCGAGATGGCTCATTTGTGGAGAGGAGGCTGCATTTCGATGGAGTTCGTCGAAATCTGGGTTCGTTCGATTTTGTCAATAAAGGTATAATTTATTTTATTTTCAAATTTAAATTTATACATGAAGATATATATATAGTGAGATATTTGCAGTTTTGAAAATGTATATGTACAAAAAAAAAATTACAGTTGAACAAAGTAAATATAGGTTAGAAAGAATAACCGTAAATAAATTTCATTTTCTGCAGTTTACAGTAAGGAAAATTGTTTAAAACTAAATTAATTAGTTGAATTAAAAATTTAGTTTCAAATGGAAAATATTTATTTAAAAGGAGATTTGTTAGAAAATTTATTTACTGGAAACTATAGAGAGTTAGGTTTTTAAAGTGTATAGATTATCTTCCTAGTTTATGCAGTTTCAAAGGAAGACAGGTTAAATAATATAATTTGTAAAGATAAACTAATTTTATTTATCTAATAGAAAATAAATTATTAGATTTGTTCAAATTAAAAGTGTTGATTTATTTAATCTATTGAAAAGAAATTAAAATGTTCGTCTGTTCAAATATTAATGAATTTGTATAATTATTTATATAAGGTTAAAAATCAAGAAATCGAGTCAAGATGGAAATGGATGGCAAATTTAAAAGCTAAGGTGAGATCTTCTCACTCAAAAATTGAAAAGTGGAATTTTCAGTTATTGATTTGATTGCTATTGGATGTGATATTAGATATAGTAGGATATATCTATTATATATATAGCAATATATACATATTGGCATATGTATATATTGGATTGATTGATTTCCCGTCTCGTATAGCGGATGAGACCCTATTGCGCCGTTAGTAAGAGGATATTTTTATAAAACCCATATACCGCGATATTCCACCTCGAAGTGGAATTGGTATTGTGCTAACGTCTGTGGATGCAGGGAAACAGGTTGGAGGGATCCAACTGGATTCCTCACCAGTATTTATTTATTTACAGATATTGATGTATATTCTGTTATCATATGTTGATATATGATGTTTGATGTTGTGATTGACTAATTGGTGCTGTTGCATCATCGGATTCAAGTTTTAAAAATAACGACTTTTAATTTAAAAGGATTTTTAAAGTGATCTTTGAAATTATACGTTTTATTAAATTTTTGAAGTGATTCATCTTAAAATAAATAAACGTTCAAATTTTAAAGTTATATAAATTTAGATTTTTGTGAAATATAACCGAAAGGTAATTTCTTTTGAAATAAATAGTTAAGAAATTTATAAAATGGTTTTAATTGGAAATTTTGAATTATTAAAAAACGATGTATGTAAAAGATGTACAAGATTGATATTTATAACTTTAAAATGTTGGTATTATAAAACGAGTTTTTATAAGCGTTAAAATGAATTTTTAAGAATTTATAAATAAATGAAATTTATAAATCGTGAACTTATAAATGGAAATGATTTTGTAAAATAAAGGAATTATAAGTATTTAACTTATAATATGGATTGTTGGTATAAGATTTGAGTAATGAATCGAATTGTTAATAAAGGGGATTTATTAAATTGAAGTTGTTACAAAATAGAAATGGAATTTATAAACGTTGTTTTATAAATTCGAAAATCAATCAAATTTGATGAATTTAATATAGAAGGTTATTAAGGGAATTTTTTTCCACGATTTTGGATAGTGGATAATTCTTGAAATAAATGTGTAGAAAAGATTGAAATGTGGTTAGTGAAGTATATTCACGATTTTGGACAGTGAATATATTGTTAAGTAAAATGGATTTATTTTTGAAGAAGTGATATTAAAAATGAAGTTAAACATTTTAAAGATGTTTTAAAATGTGTTAAATATCGAAATCATAGATTTCAACATTTATTGTTGAAATAGACGTTTTCGAGAAATAAGCAAATGGTGGACTATAACACTGTTGTTATAGTAAATGATTTCCGAAAGGAAATGTTTTATATAGTATTGGGATTTATATATCTATCTAAATTTCAAATCCCTATACTAGTGATTTTGAGTCGTCGTAACGATGTTTTACGTAACATTCGTTTTGACTCAAATAGATGTTGTTAAAATAAATGATTTCCTTAAAGAATGAATTTATACTTAAAATTGATTTAAGTATATCGAATATTTTCAAATGTTGAAAATAAATGATTTGTGAATTACTTATTATTAAATAAGTATGGAATTACTTTCCCAATATGAAACGAAGGGTTTGAAATTTTATCTTTTAAAGATAGATTGAAAAGTGAATATTTGAAAATTGTTTTCAAACGGTTAAGTGTGGAAATTTTATATCTAGTAAAGATATTTTGAAAAATAAATAATTTGGAAAATTATTTGGAATCTGATGATGTTGCACATCTTTATTGATAGTTAAATAACCGACAATCAATAATTACCTTTAGATAGGTATTTGTTGTGAATTGGATGAATTTGAATGCCACACTTGTTTTTAAATAAACGCTCACTATTCGGGTTAGCCGGGAAAGGACCATGGGGTCGTATAACCCATTCCGAATATGTGATACGTCGTTATGAATTGCATTCGAAGACCGGTGTTGAAGACCGGATATTTTTGAAAACGGAAGGATTACCGTCGAGTTACTCTACATCGGCTGATCTCCGATTTAGAGGTTTTATCACCCTTAGTGACGGAAAGTCCGGACGTGATTAGAAATTTATCCGGATATGCAAGGGCTTCGTGAGAAGTGCCTTCGGTTCTGTTCGATCCCGGAACAGACTTGTATGGATTGTATGTCTGACGTTACAAATTGAGATATTGAGCTGATTTCTTTCAAATACATATCTGTTGGTGGCGGAGAATTTATTCTCTTAGCTTAACACCCTTCTTTGAGACGTACGAGCTCAAAGGTTATGTAGTTGAAATTTATCAGCGATATACTTCCAATTTGGTAACGTGGCATACTGAGTGTTGCTGTGAAATGATCAGTGTTTGATCATTTGTGATATGATCATTTGTTTGATCTTATATCTTTGTGATCATAGGTTAATCATTTGTTTGACCCGAAGCATGGCTTTATAGAAAGCGTAGCTTTGTGGACGAGACTTCGTCGAGCCTCACACCCCGGAAATGGTCAAAACAGGAAGGATGCAGCAAGGTTCTAGGGAGTAGCGCCCTTTAGTGTATGTCATTCCTTCTGGATAGAGGTGGTATCATGGTATGGAGCCCAGATACTTAACCTATGTGGTTACTGCATTATTATTATTATGTGGTTGTTGGAAATCGGGGATCCTCGGGAAGATCGGTTACGATCGGGGGATGGCATACGCGTGTCAGTAGTTACCTATTTTTGCAGAGGTAACCCGGCCTTGTGTTGGTAGAGATCCGGTTAGGTTCTCGGGTCGTCTATTCCAGGGACGTACCCATCGTGGCATAGGAAGTTCCTTGGCCTGACCATTTGTTGGAAATCCAAAGAAACAATACGAGCCTTGTACGGTTTTAGTTGTAGAACCTATCATTCACTTATGGTGGCGCCCCACTGTTTGGATGGTAGCTATAGTAGGCATAGTTCGAAATGTCTATGTTGGCTAAGATTAATATTATACTTTCGAACTGTTTTCTACACTATGCACTAATAATAATATCAAAAATGATTTGATTTTGCGTAGTAAGCATCTTTGACTATCATAAGAAGAAATATCCTCCAATTCTGCGTTTGCATTGTGTGTGTGGTGGGAGGTCTTATGGTAGTTTCATTTTCCAAAAGCATTGCGAATTTATTTTATTTTCTTTGTGAAAAATAACTGTTTTACGATCTCACACCAGTCACCATGACTGACTCGGAGTTTATTGTTCCCTTCTAAACTCTGGGTGCCCACTATTTTCCACACGGGCAGGCTAGAGTTATGTTATCAGGATATTCTGGAGCTTTGGAGATAAGCTGGATGACGAGACGTAGTATTTGTATCTGATAGTATTTATTCCGCTGTGTATTCTGTATGAGGACAAGTTTATATAACTGTCCATTGTTGTATATTGACTCTGATTGATGTATGTATAAACTGATATAGTTCTTTGTTTTAAAAGACTAGTGATTATCTATTATATATTGTTCCGCTGCGATATGTGAGATTCTGATATTGTTTTCTGTTCTGATGTTGTTCTGTTGTTCTTCTATTTTTCTTCTTCTTCTCCCTTTTCTTGTTCTTAAAACCCCTCAGGGTTCGTATTTCCGTGCATCTTGAGTTAATCAATGGAATTTAGTGTTTAATCAAGGGTACAGATTTGCGGGTCTTGACAGCGTGGTATCAGAGCATATGGTTAAGCGACAACCCTGCTCTGTTGGGTGATACTCATTAGAGATAGAGTCAGCAGTACTCTAGAATGAGTTTGAGTGTAATAATAGATATGAGTGCGTATTTGTTAGTGAATATGAAATTGTTTTGTATTGTGTTGACTTATCGGTTGATTGTTTATGGATTCTGGTCGGTGCAGTCTAGCTAACTGTAATCGATAGGGGTTTCTAAACTCTTAAACAAGATAAACCAACACAGTATTGTTTTAAATAGGGTGAATGAAATAATTTTGCCCAAAACTATTTTTGTATAGAAAAGAAATAAATTTCTGTAAATTATTATGATATATGGATGCATGGTTGTTAGGAAGTAATGATGTTAATTATCCTCATTAATATATATGTGGAAATTGTATATGAAATTGGAATTAAAACAAAGAACCAGGAAATAAATCCATATACAAATGAAATTTAAGAATGTAAATTATAAATGTGACTTATAATTGGAAGTAGAATTCCAGAGAAATATTTGGAAATGTTTTTGAAAGAATTTGGAAATTTTGGAATTAAATTCCTTTTTGATTTAAAAATGAATTTCAAAGGTTTTGAAAAATATTTTGGAGAGATGAAAGCTCTAAACTCTTTTCGGTCGCTGGAAAATAACTTCAATGATGACCGCGGCATCATTGATGTTCATTTTCGGGTTTCCAAAAGAGGAATTGCTGCCAAATTGTTTTAAATGGAAGTGTTTGGAAAATTTGGGTTTTGTTTTGGAAATTCAAAGGATGATTTGAATTGTTTTCAAAAATGGTTTTGAAAAGGTTGAAAAGACTCTGGAATACTATATATAAAAATACTTATGAAATATTGTAAGTTGATAACCTATACAAATTGAATTTTGATAGAATAAATCTAACTTAAAAGATGGAGTTAAATAAATGTAAGTACAGGTGAATCAATTAAATGAAAGTGAAATTGAAAGTTGAAATTCATTTCGAATTTGTAAGCAATGAATTGAATTGAATAATTATAAATGAAAGATGAATAAAAAAAATTCAATAATGGAATGTGATTTGATTTGAATCACGTTGAATAGGAAATTCCTAACTTGTAAAAGAAAAAATGAATAAGGATTGAATCCGAATAAACTACTTTGATAATTAATTAATTCATGAAATGGAAGTTGAATTAGTTAAATTGAAACTTGAATTGTGAGCTAAATGAAAAGAGATGGTTCGAATTTAAAGATAAATTCAAGTAAGTAGAAATAAATTTTCAATGAATGGAATTCACAATTGTAAGTGAATAAAATTGAAACTTAATGTTGAAAGCAAATTTGAATAAAGTGAATTACAATTTGAAATGAATTAGTAATTGAAACTAATCTAAAATAGTGCAGTTATGAATGAAAGATAATTGATAAATTCAATATTCAAAAGTTAAACTGAATCCAAATTAGATTGGAATTGTGAATTGAATTCAAATGAAAATTGAAATGTAAAATTGAATGAAAATAGATATATAACTTCAACAGTGAAGTAAAAATGATATAAGAAGTATATATTGAAAAATTTGGTAATAAAATTTGCAAAATAGTTTGAATATATGTAACTAGATGTTATGGCTAGTAGGATATACAGGTGTATAAAGAAAATTGGATTTGATTTTGAAGGAAAATTTAAAAGGCTCGACAAAAGGTAAGTATTTCAATTTCAATATGAATTTTGATGATTTCTTGTCTAGCCGCTTGGCGTTTTCTTTTCTTTTTGAAATCTGAGAGTCCGTAGGGACGTTTTGTAGTCATGCCGTATTAGCCGCGCAAAGGAGACGCTGGCGAAATTTTTCAAAAATTTCGAGTGTTAGAAAATTTTTGAGAAAATTTTGAAAGTTTAAAATTTGAATTTAAATTTAAATTTGAATTGTTAAGTAAACAAAGTTGTTTGAAACTTATAATTGAAGTTAGAAATTTAGTTGAATAAATAATGAATCTTTAGTAGGAAGATTTGTTTTGAAAAAATTTTTTTGATAAAACTATTTGAATTTAAGGAAAAATAGTAGACGAGTTAAGGACTTTTTCTTCCTAACTTGTAATTTCGGGACGAAATTCTTTTAAGGAGGGAAGTTTGTAACGACCCAGAATTTTGAACAAATTAAATTGAGAATATTTAATTAATTTCAAATATTTGAACGATTATTTAATTTGAATCCCCGATATAACTTTGAATTTGGTGATTAAATTATAAAATTTAATCTATTGTAAGTTGAATAAAAAATTTGAATCTTCAATTTTAAGTTGAAGAAAAATAAATCGAAAGCTTGAAAAATTCGTATTGATAATACTTTAGGTAATTAAAGTTTCAGAATCGAATTTGAAAGTGTTTGTTCAGTTTTGAAGTTACATTGTTCGAATCGATATTTAAAAATAGCCGTCCGAGGCACAGTCTCGGAATTCGACGAAACCAGTTCCATTGGGTCCGTAATATTGAATTATTACCGGATTTCAAATTTCGTATTTATCGGAGCTATTATGTGAGCGCACGGTGAGTAAACGCGTTGAAATAAAATCAAATTCAATTTAAAATTTAAAATTTAAAAATTAGTCAACCCAATAGAGATTCTTTCTTCAGTCTGCCTTCTTTCAACATCGATACTTTTTCTCTGCAATGTCGCGTACCCTTGTCTCCCCTTCCTTCTCTGTTAAAATACACGAAAGAAAATCATTTCGTTCGCAGATTAAATCAAAGAAAATAATGGCCGCATAAACCATTCTCCCCAAATTCAAACTTTACTATCTCTCCACCTTCACCTTTCAGTAAATCAAAGCCGAGTCCTCACGAATCAATGGCGACCGATTGGGGGGGAGCTCGCGTGCTCGAACACGCGAGGACATCGCGTCATCGACATCAAAAATCGAAACTTGGAAAAGGGGAAGTCTTGCGTTCGAACTCGGCGACTCGACAACTGGGATTCACGAACGACAGTCTGGGGCCGTGTTTTTCGAAGTCGCGAGCACGTGGAGGTTAGGGGGATCGCGAGGTCGAAGTCTGCATCGATAGGCGTGGAACAGGCGGCTCGGGCTCGTGCTCGTCGCGAGACAGTAGCAGTGTTGGTTAGCTGCGAACGCGAGGGGGGAAGGCGGCAGTACTGAAATTGGGTTCGAGATGGCTCGTTTGTGGAGAGGAGGCTGCATTTCGATGGAGTTCGTCGAAATCTGGGTTCGTTCGATTTTGTCAATAAAGGTATAATTTATTTTATTTTCAAATTTAAATTTATACATGAAGATATATATATAGTGAGATATTTGCAGTTTTGAAAATGTATATGTACAAAAAAAAAATTTACAGTTGAACAAAGTAAATATAGGTTAGAAAGAATAACCGTAAATAAATTTCATTTTCTGCAGTTTACAGTAAGGAAAATTGTTTAAAACTAAATTAATTAGTTGAATTAAAAATTTAGTTTCAAATGGAAAATATTTATTTAAAAGGAGATTTGTTAGAAAATTTATTTACTGGAAATTATATAGAGTTAGGTTTTTAAAGTGTATAGATTATCTTCCTAGTTTATGCAGTTTCAAAGGAAGACAGGTTAAATAATATAATTTGTAAAGATAAACTAATTTTATTTATCTAATAGAAAATAAATTATTAGATTTGTTCAAATTAAAAGTGTTGATTTATTTAATCTATTGAAAAGAAATTAAAATGTTCGTCTGTTCAAATATTAATGAATTTGTATAATTATTTATATAAGGTTAAAAATCAAGAAATCGAGTCAAGATGGAAATGGATGGCAAATTTAAAAGCTAAGGTGAGATCTTCTCACTCAAAAATTGAAAAGTGGAATTTTCAGTTATTGTTTGATTGCTATTGGATGTGATATTAGATATAGAAGGATATATCTATTATATATATAGCAATATATACATATTGGCATATGTATATATTGGATTGATTGATTTCCCGCCTCGTATAGCGGATGAGACCCTATTGCGCCGTTAGTAAGCGGATATTTTTATAAAACCCATATACCGCGATATTCCACCTCGAAGTGGAATTGGTATTGTGCTAACGTCTGTGGATGCAGGGAAACAGGTTGGAGGGATCCAACTGGATTCCTCACCAGTATTTATTTATTTACAGATATTGATGTATATTATGTTATCATATGTTGATATATGATGTTTGATGTTGTGATTGACTAATTGGTGCTGTTGCATCATCGGATTCAAGTTTTAAAAATAACGACTTTTAATTTAAAAGGATTTTTAAAGTGATCTTTGAAATTATACGTTTTATTAAATTTTTGAAGTGATTCATCTTAAAATAAATAAACGTTCAAATTTTAAAGTTATATAAATTTAGATTTTTGTGAAATATAATCGAAAGGTAATTTCTTTTGAAATAAATAGTTAAGAAATTTATAAAATGGTTTTAATTGGAATTTTTGAATTATTAAAAAACGATGTATGTAAAAGATGTACAAGATTGATATTTATAACTTTAAAATGTTGGTATTATAAAACGAATTTTTATAAGCGTTAAAATGAATTTTTAAGAATTTATAAATAAATGAAATTTATAAATCGTGAACTTATAAATGGAAATGATTTTGTAAAATAAAGGAATTATAAGTATTTAACTTATAATATTGATTGTTGGTATAAGATTTGAGTTATGAATCGAACTGTTAATAAAGGGGATTTATTAAATTGAAGTTGTTACAAAATAGAAATGGAATTTATAAACGTTGTTTTATAAATTCGAAAATCAATCAAATTTGATGAATTTAATATAGAAGGTTATTAAGGAAATTTTTTCCACGATTTTGGATAGTGGATAATTCTTGAAATAAATGTGTAGAAAAGATTGAAATGTGGTTAGTGAAGTATATTCACGATTTTGGACAGTGAATATATTGTTAAGTAAAATGGATTTATTTTTGAAGAAGTGATATTAAAAATGAAGTTAAACATTTTAAAGATGTTTTAAAATGTGTTAAATATCGAAATCATAGATTTCAACATTTATTGTTGAAATAGACGTTTTCGAGAAATAAGGAAATGGTGGACTATAACACTGTTGTTATAGTAAATGATTTCCGAAAGGAAATGTTTTATATAGTATTGGGATTTATATATCTATCTAAATTTCGAATCCCTATACTAGTGATTTTGAGTCGTCGTAACGATGTTTTACGTAACATTCGTTTTGACTCAAATAGATGTTGTTAAAATAAATGATTTCCTTAAAGAATGAATTTATACTTAAAATTGATTTAAGTATATCGAATATTTTCAAATGTTTAAAATAAATGATTTGTGAATTACTTATTATTAAATAAGTATGGAATTACTTTCCCAATATGAAACGAAGGGTTTGAAATTTTATCTTTTAAAGATAGATTGAGAAGTGAATATTTGAAAATTGTTTTCAAACGGTTAAGTGTGGAAATTTTATATCTAGTAAAGATATTTTGAAAAATAAATAATTTGGAAAATTATTTGGAATCTGATGATGTTGCGCATCTTTATTGATAGTTAAATAACCGACTATCAATAATTACCTTTAGATAGGTATTTGTTGTGAATTGGATGAATTTGAATGCCACACTTGTTTTTAAATAAACGCTCACTATTCGGGTTAGCCAGGAAAGGACCATGGGGTCGTATAACCCATTCCGAATATGTGATACGTCGTTATGAATTGCATTCGAAGACCGGTGTTAAAGACCGGATATTTTTGAAAACGGAAGGATTACCGTCGAGTTACTCTACATCGGCTAATCTCCGATTTAGAGGTTTTATCACCCTTAGTGACGGGAAGTCCGGACGTGATTAGAAATTTATCCGGATATGCAAGGGCTTCGTGAGAAGTGCCTTCGGTTCTGTTCGATCCTGGAACAGACTTGTATGGATTGTATGTCTGACGTTACAAATTGAGATATTGAACTGATTTCTTTCAAATACATATCTGTTGGTGGCGGAGAATTTATTCTCTTAGCTTAACACCCTTCTCTGAGACGTACGAGCTCAGAGGTTATGTAGTTGAAATTTATCAGCGATATACTTCCAATTTGCTAACGTGGCATACTGAGTGTTGTTGTGAAATGATCAGTGTTTGATCATTTGTGATATGATCATTTGTTTGATCTTATATCTTTGTGATCATAGGTTGATCATTTGTTTGACCCGTAGCATGGCTTTATAGAAAGCGTAGCTTTGTGGACGAGACTTCGTCGAGCCTCACACCCCGGAAATGGTCAAAACAGGAAGGATGCAGCAAGGTTCTAGGGAGTAGCGCCCCTTAGTGTATGTCATTCCTTCTGGATAGAGGTGGTATCATGGTATGGAGCCCAGATACTTAACCTATGTGGTTACTGCATTGTTATTATTATGTGGTTGTTGGAAATCGGGGATCCTCGGGAAGATCGGTTACGATCGGGGGATGGCATACGCGTGTCAGTAGTTACCTATTTTTGCAGAGGTAACCCGGCCTTGTGTTGGCAGAGATCCGGTTAGGTTCTCGGGTCGTCTATTCCAGGGACGTACCCATCGTGGCATAGGAAGTTCCTTGGCCTGACCATTTGTTGGAAATCCAAAGAAACAATACGAGCCTTGTACGGTTTTAGTTGTAGAACCTATCATTCACTTATGGTGGCGCCCCACTGTTTGGATGGTAGCTATAGTAGGCATAGTTCGAAATGTCTATGCTGGCTAAGATTAATATTATACTTTCGAACTGTTTTCTACACTATGCACTAATAATAATATCAAAAATGATTTGATTTTGCGTAGTAAGCATCTTTGACTATCATAAGAAGAAATCTCCTCCAATTCTGCGTTTGCATTGTGTGTGTGGTGGGAGGTCTTATGGTAGTTTCATTTTCCAAAAGCATTGCGAATTTGTTTTATTTTCTTTGTGAAAAATAACTGTTTTACGATCTCACACCAGTCACCATGACTGACTCGGAGTTTATTGTTCCCTTCTAAACTCTGGGTGCCCACTATTTTCCACACGTGCAGGCTAGAGTTATGTTATCAGGATATTCTGGAGCTTTGGAGATAAGCTGGATGACGAGACGTAGTATTTGTTTCTGATAGTATTTATTCCGCTGTGTATTCTGTATGAGGACAAGTTTATATAACTGTCCATTGTTGTATATTGACTCTGATTGATGTATGTATAAACTGATATAGTTCTTTGTTTTAAAAGACTAGTGATTATCTATTATATATTGTTCCGCTGCGATATGTGAGATTCTGATATTGTTTTCTGTTCTGATGTTGTTCTGTTGTTCTTCTATTTTTCTTCTTCTTCTCCCTTTTCTTGTTCTTAAAACCCCTCAGGGTTCGTATTTCCATGCATCTTGAGTTAATCAATGGAATTTAGTGTTTAATCAAGGGTATGGATTTGCGGGTCTTGACAACCGTTTAGGGAAATTAAATTTCTTATCCTTTTTCGTAACTGAATCAAACTTTTGAACTTTTAAAACCGAACTTGTCCTTGAATTTCACATCACAAATATTTGTAAAACACTTTAAAAACACTCTTGAAAATATTCCTTTTAAAGAGTAAGTAATATAACTAAGTGTACTAAAAAAAGAAGGGTAAAAAACAAATGTCATTAAAACATTGTTTACTATAAACCCAAAACAATTTACACTTAGCTTTATTTTTGGAAAATAATTCCTTTCAAAAGATTCTTTTTTTTGGCAAAGCCAGCCGACTTTATAGTGGGTCGTGCCACTGTATATAAATGAATAAAATGTGTTCTGCATATGCACAGAAATAACTATATATGGTTTTATAGTGGTCATACCACTTAGAGTATAGAGCGGGTGAGAAGCAAAGATGCCTCTGTAGCTATATAAATGACCTAAGGAAACATCGGTTCTTCCTCCCAAGAGGAGGAAGAATCACTTCCAACTGGGCCTAACACATGCAAATTATCTGCAAAGAGAGACACAATATCCAAAACAAAACCCGGGTGTTTCCTACAGTATATATATCTCCTATCCCAGCTATCATCGAGGAGTAGAGATCTATTTCGCTTACCACGAGCTCCATCCACCGAGAGAATAAGTCCACCACCATATGTAGAGTAGTGTAAACACCTAGTTACACCATCATTATCACTAACGTAAGTATAGAAATCATGTCTAGCCGGGTCATATCTCATGTCAGACTGTACATGAAACCAAGCCATCTCGGAAGATATCCACACAATACCAGTATTTATGGAAGGCGCAGAAAAACCAGGATCAGGAATATCAGGCGAAACAGTGGGATCCGTAACAGCGATAGAGAGGGGTGGAATAGAAGGAGGCACTACAGGCTCAACAGGAGGGACGAAAGGTGCCGTAGGAGGTGGAACATTACTTTCTTTCGGGATCCATTTCATGTTCGGAGGCCTAGGTAGAGGGGTCCGACCCGAGAAAGGACCTACATATGACATATGAGAGCATGCTGATGATACATGACCAAAGGACTGACAGGTCGTACATATGTCAGGCTTCCAACCATAACAAACTACAATCTCCGATACCTGATCCTCAGTCACTCTTACTTTGATTGTATCAGGTAAAGGCTTATCCGGGGAAATCTCAATCAAAGCTTTTGCATAGACTAGCTTATCCCTAGCAACGGTTTTAGTATCATAACATTTTACTTTACCTACCGCACTAGCAAGCCAGTTTAGACCTAACATAGGTTGCAAGACGGAGGGAATATGAGAGAAATAAGTCCAAATAGGAATAGATAGGACCTGTTCTCTGGCACAGTCAACAGACAGATTCCAAGGAGTGACTATAAATGGCTTGCCTTTGATAAATATAGGATCTTTGCTAAGAATTCAAAGTCGCTCCTCAAGCAGAGAGAACTTAAAGAAGAACATAGAGTTGTCCATGTGGACTAGTAGGCTTCCGTTTGGTTGCCAAGCTTTGAAACAATGATCCTTGACGACTAGATATGGTGGGTTATAGTCCAAAAAGAAACCAACAAGATAGTCCAACCAATAATCAATACCAGCTTGTATTACCTCCGGAGGGGGAATCATTACGCCATCTTTGTTAACCATTTCAAAACTATAGGGCACAAATGCACCCGCATTTTTTGGCAAAGTAGTGAATAAAGAGGACCACTTTAATCCTGTTTTTAGCTCATTTTTATGATGTGTTATTGAAGATGGAAATTTTTCATGAGACATAGTAGCATCTACAATCTGATCAGCAGAATGCAGATGTAGAGCAGCCCGATCATTGCTACACTCTACATTTATTTCCAATCTTGCACTGTCAATCGCTTTGCTAGCTAAATTATTTGGTATATGTTTCAAACCATCAGAAAAGGCAACCTGCCAAATGATTTTCGTACATTTTCATAGTTACCAGTTAACATAGTAGCATCTATCATAGTATTTTCCACTCCAATACAATTTCCAACGGCCTTAACATCAACAATTTCAACAGAATTTAAATTCTTTTCAACATGGTTTTTTTACATACGACATTATCCAGGTTATCATAGCTAACAAGTTGCGAAAAGTCCTTACCATTCCAAGCAGAGGCAGATTGTTGGAGAATTGGAGTTACTGCAGAGTGTGTGTTTGGATTCAATATACCTGAAATGGGACCAATATTCGGTGATAGACTATGACATACAGAAGCAAAGACTTCCAAAGTGCTCGGCCTTTCACATGAGACTGCAAGACCATCACAAGCAGGAAAAAGATCTCCAGATCCAGATGCAGCAGATACTGAATGAGAAACCGGATCTGGTGCTCGAACGATTTGCAGAAGAGGAAATAAATCTTGATTTCCCTTTTTGATTCTTAGCCATAGACAATAGAAGGGGCGTAGAGATGATGCGAAGATGAGAGCAGGCGTTGGGTAAGAAGAGAATCAGAAAATAAAGGCAAAAATAAATTTCCATTTGCAAGAAGACGCCATTTGCAAGTAGGCTGTTGAATTTTATAACATGACCTTTCAAAAGATTCTTCTCATTTATAAACTATCATTTATAAATTTCAAACAATATTTATTATCCCGGAAGATAATAAATCAATTAAAATGCTTTTAATCATCCAGAAAGATAATTGATATAATTCTTTTATAAATTTAAAACCATATTAATTATCCTAAGAGATAATTAAACAACATACAACTCCTTTAATAAATCCATTGATTAGCTCTAAACACCTTTATTAAATCAGTTAACTAACTTTAATCACTTTTATTAAATCAGTTAATAAGTTTTAAACACCTTTATTAAATCAAATAATTAGCTTTAATCACTTTTATTCAATCAGTTAATTAATTTTAAACACCTTTATTAAATCAGTTAATCAATTTTAAATATCATTTATTAAAATGATTGATTAATCTTAAACATCATTATCAAGAATTATTAATTAATTTAAAACATCATTATTTAAAATGATTAATAAATTTCAAACATCATTATTAAAATGATTAATTAACTTTATTATAGTTAAATAATAATTAAGAATAGATTTAAACCTCCAATTCTTTTCGAATACGTATACAATCCTTACCAACCTATCTGAAGAAAAGTTACAATATATTTAAGGTAAATAACCTTTATAAATTTAAACAACATTAATATCCCGAAAGATAATTAAATCAAGTATATAAATTTTTATAATTTAAATCAACATTAATTATCTTGAAAGATAATTAGTCAAATTTAATCTCTTTATAAATTTAAAACAACGTTAATTATCTCGAAAGATAATTAATTAAATTTATAACTCATTTTATAAATTTTAAATCAACATTTATCCTTTGTTTTCAAAATTCTCAAAATATTTGAAAATATAGTTATAAACAACTTTCAAAGTGCAAAACATGACCAAACATTTATTTTATAAAAATGCAAGCTGGAATTCAACACATAACAAGAGTTTAAGGAGATGATATTTCTTAGTGATGGTACAATGATAAGCGTTGTAACAACACTCTCACAATCAAACAGTATGTCATAAATATTTCAACCAAACAACAATATAAGCAACATAAGAATGTAAGTAAATAAATAAATATTAGTGAGAAACCCTTAGGGTCTCTCTACAAAAGTCACTTGTAATTCGCACAAAAGTGTGTGAATTTTCGAGGTGTTCCATATCGACCTATTCATTACGTACACTACGACTTTCTCTTGTTTTTGTCCTCTGCAACACAATGGTTATTTAAGTCATCCGCTTTTCAAACGGAAATTTAAAATCCAAAAAAAATAACTAAACAACAATATAAACTATCATCCATACATTCAACAATAATTTATAGCAACACAGATATCATATAATTTATTTAAAGGTAAGTACACTAACATAAATCCCAGTTGGCGCTTTCGCATTTCGTTTTGGTCTAAAATCGAACGGCCTTCGATTCTAGCCCAAAATTCCACTAGCTTCACATTCAACGAATCCCATTCTATCGCATAGATAACGATGATACAAGTTCAACACAACTGACCGCTTCCAAATTCGACCTTGTACAAGCAAGATATTGATTAGTGAACATTTCAAAATTAATTAATCACTTAAATACTTTATTAATTAACCAATTAACCTCATTTAAACACGATTAACTCTAATCAAACCTAGGCCGTAAACTACAACCACTCGATGCCGCCGCTACGTGGCTCAGCCACCGCTGCTCTTCTGACGCCACCTTCTCCGACCGCGGCAAACTCAACGGCATCAGAATTATCTACAATGGTCGTCGCTAGCTCGAGAACGAGCTTCTAGGAACGTCGCCGTTCAACCACGGCCTGCGGCCGCCACAGGCGATTTTACGCCATCGCCTACCTCCAGAAGACTCCATTGGCCGACCCCGACCCAACACCACTGACCACGATTTCCCACGTCGCCTCCATCTGGAGAACAAACGGAAAATGTCGTCGTCGTTCAAACCCAAATTCACACCGCCTCAAGCCACTACACGACGATCCAACCGATTAACACACTCATCTCACCCCCATGAACATTTTTCATGTTGGGACCATCGCCTAATTCAGCCTCTAGTGGCGCCGATCAACGATGACCATTGGATTATGCTATTCTACGTTTCTAAGTTTAGAGCATGAAGAGAGCAAGGCTCCTTATTATAGGAATTTTCTCCAACACTATACCCCTCAAAATCACGGACTCCAATCGAGGCGTGCTCAAAGATGTTTTCAGCCAAATACCCATATTCCGAACTCAATATAAAAAATTTTGGGACCTAATTACATTGTATACAAAAGTTATCTTTTATAATCAAATCATATTATTTTTAATTCTTTATAATTAACCGTTACGCGTTTCGAGCTCGCATGATCACACGGTACGTCCGATTACCACGAAACTCGTCGGTGTACATCATCTTATTATTTCGGTCCCGATGGCACTAGTTTCGCAAAATCCGAGAATGCACCTGAATGATAACTTTACGCGTTTTGATGTCGTTTTATATATTTTGATCACATTATCGACATTTATCCGAACAATTTATTATTGTAAATAAATTTACAAAATGGGTTCACCATTATCATTTATTAATTGTAAAGGCCCATATCTCCATACCATTTGAATCGACAATATATCACACGTGTCCAACTCAAATTGAACGGGAATACGAATCTTTAGGGGTGAAGAAGAAAAGATAGAAAAAACAAAAACAACACATAGAATCTCACAATCGTAGCGGAACAATTTATAATATATAATAACTGATCTTTATACAAAAAGAAACTGTAGAAATTAGTATTCATACAATCATCAGTTTACAACAATCAACAAATCAATCTGGAAAGTTATAATAATTTATCCTCACAAATACTGAATATACAACATGACTAACACAGCACAATATAATCAAGTATGTGGAATACGCATGAGGCTCCTCCAGCTCATCTCTTGAGCTCCATAGCATCCTAACCTGAATATGTAATACCCGATCTGACCCGAGTATTATAATAAAATAACACCCGAGTCAGTCTGAAAAACCAACATGAGAAAACACACTCAATTTGAATTATTTCTATTATCAAAATCCTTTGGAAAAACAAAAGTATCTCGTAAGACCACGCCACACATAAATACAACGGGTTTTTACCTTACGATAACCAAAACATTTGATATCAAAATCATCTGATATTATAATAGTGTCTATAGAAAATAAACTATAAAATAGCTGAAATGCTTGCGTCTCACGTTTCAGCATGGTTGGGATCAATCAAAACCGTATAGGATCATAGTGGATATTGGATTCCATATAATGACTGGGCTACTGGGGTACCGTCCGCCATAGTACATCTCTAGAAAAATGTACCGAGATCGTACCTAACGATCCCTGCGAACTCAGGACCGGCCTACCCCTTGCTGGATAGTATCGAATATGTTATCACCCCGGGTGTTCCCACCCTAATTGTGCGCTCTCTTTTCCATGCACAACCATATCCATAATTATAATATATATATCCGAGGGTATCTAGAAAAGTGATAACATACCCTACTTGGGTGCGACCCACTTAACCCTATTGCATCTCCCCTTTTTTAGTCATTCCCGGTTGATGAGGCTTGAGGCTACGTTTTACCTTTAGAATAGCATTCATACTTGGAATGCTAACACTGCCTTCCAGACTCCGATGCAAATGATAGCATTCATCCATATAAGTTGTTCTGGGTATGAACAAACCGAATCTCCAAAATCACCGTCTTCATTATCTTTATGATATCACCATTCGTAACGCACAAATCGGATCGAAGTGGTTTTTGGATAATTAAATCCGATCCCGGTCTCTTCGAAACGATCAACGAATTTGGCCAGATTTGATAGTCGGTTACTTAACTATCAAATTTCACACATAAGCAGTCACTAGCCCCAAATGGTTAATTCTTTTATAGATTAATTCCTTCAAACATTTATTTCAAAATATCTTTATATAGATATATATTCAATTTTCTTCAGTATTTCAATATCTGAAAACTAATTCGAAGCTTATTCCCATACTCGGAATATTTCCAAAACATATTAACACTTAAAAATAAATTTCAAATTCCAGTTATTCTCCCTTTCTTACAAAGATATTGCCATATAAATCATTTCACTATTAAATTATTTCAAACCCCTTCCAGTCCAATACTTAGGAAATATTTATAAATATTTTTTTTCAAGATCATTTTATTTCTAATACTTAGGAAATATTTCACAATTCATTTTTGACTGCATAAGTATATTTTCCAAACAGAGAAGTATTCCATTCATTTCGAATTCTCACAAACATTTACAATATATTTGTAAATTCCTTAATCCATTTGTTCCGGATCTTAAAATCTCTGGAATTTTAGTTAATTCCTTTTCAACTTCCAAAAATCGGTTATGCTTGTTTGAAATCTCGATTACCACTTTATAACTCCTTTACGAACTCGGATTCAAATTTTGAGTTTCTGTACTTAAATCATTTTGGAAATTTCCTGAGTTTCCAGGATCCATTATAAGCTTCCTCCTATAAATCAACTTCGTTAAAAAAACCCGGATTACAAATCTCGAGAGCATTTATAAATAAAATTCAATCACTTATTTTTAACTCCATATATATAATAATAAGCATTTTTAAAGAATAATAATTATTTAAATATCGAAATACCTTTTGAATAAATAATATAACTGATTTCCAATTCGATCTAATAATATACATCGACTTACAAGTTTATTTAAAATAATCAAATTCCATTTGTATATTTAACTTTACAAAGTATTTTAAATACCCATAACAGTTTTTAAAACTACATGATTTAAAAAAAAATCTTTTTTAATCAAACTTCACTTCTGGATACAAAAATCTATTTTTTTAAAACTCCAATATAACCATTTCTAATTTGTAAACCTCTCTCGATTCATACATCTCGGTTTCCGATTCAAATCCCATAACCATTCCAGTTTCCAAAATAGAATCATCTATTCCTCTCTTTTTAATCCAAATTTCCATATCTCGTTTTAAATTCACACTGTGGATTTAAAATTCCAAATTATCACCCTATAATCCTTTCTACTTATTTATAACTTTGGTTATAAATTTAAATTTTCATCTAGGTTCTATTCCTTAATTTTAAAATATCCTTATTATAAAATCATCTTGACAACACTATTCCTTGGTAATCTCATTTAATTGCCCAAAATTCATTTTCAATATCTATTTCATTTCTTTTTCTACGATTATCAATTTATAATCCTTCCACTCCCTTTATAAATGTTGTTTATAAATTCATAACTCATTCTTGTTTTATCTGTTTAACAACAGATCCATATTTCAAAAGTCCATTTATAATCCAATTTCTATTTAAAATTCCGTTTGGAAATCTATTTCTCAATAAATCCAATTAATATTCCAAATCCACTCGAAAACTCGATTTCAACTTCCAAATCATATTTAATAGATATCATTAAATTTATTATTTAAAATTCCTTTGTATAAATTATTTTCAAAAATCTCTATTTGAAACATTTAATAAAATAGTTAAACAAATTTCCAAAAATCAAATCTTTTATTTAATTCAAATCCATTTCTTATAAAATACTCTGGTTCTATATAAATGTCTTAAATTCCAAAATTGCCTTTTTAATTTCTTTTTAAATTAAAAAATATTATTTATGGTATTTAAAATATCAAAATTAAGGCCAGTGCTTCTATAGTATCCAATATATCAAATCACACAACAATCCATAACAGACTATTGAATCACATTATATATCACTATATATGAAAAACAATCAATATATTTGAGGAATCCAATTGGATCCCTCCAACCTGTTTTCTCTACATCCACAGATGTTATATAACATAAAATACCAATCCCGCTTCGAGGTGTGATATCGCGGTAATATAGGATCATCCGCTATTATGCGGGCGCATAGTGTCTCATCCGCTCCAATCGGCGGAAAATATATCCAACTACTAGTATATATACTAATAGATATATATACATATATAACATGGCATTCACTGATAATAATTAATCCATTCATCAAATCAACCAATCAATAATTTTAATTACTATAAATTTAAAACAGTTAACCAAATTGAGTGAGATTTACTCACCTTGATTTTTATTTGCAATCCGTTCCAATTTTAAATTACCTAAAATCCCAGCTGATTCTGAAAAATTTCAAATCAATTCCTATGCATGGTATTCGATGCCACGAGCGCAACGCAACTTATTCCGTCTGGTTTCGACCTCATATGAATGAAATATAGCATTTATAAGATTTCTAAATTTAAACAATATAATTGTTTTACTAATTATAGTAATTAACATTTAATTTAACTAAAATAATAATAATTAAAACCTAATTACCTCACTATTTCCTTCTCCCAGTACGCACGCACGATAACCCCAAATTGCGATTCCTCATTCTTCTTCCTTTTTTCGAACAAAGAATCGATCGACTGCTCCCTCGTTGCGCCACCACGTTGAGCACCCAAACCCTCCGCCTTTGACTCCAGCGGCCGCGACCCACGCCAGTGTCTGCGCGCGCGATTCCACAATTCTAAACAACTGCTACCTATCGAATCACCCTCGCCGACCCATAAACCCGAGCCCTAGATCACCGACCATGGCCATCGCGAGTTTCCCTCCATCGAACGCCATTTCGATTTCCATTTTTTTATTTTTAACTACCGCGATTTTTATTTTTGAATTGACTTCGTTTTTTTTCAGAAGAAGGATGGCACGCTGCGATTAAAACCGCGGAGAAGGCGGCTGGATCAGAAGTATAGGGTGGCTGAGTCTAGCAAGAAGGTCGGCTATGTATGTACTTTACTTTTTTTTTATTCTATTTTATTTTGAAAATATCTCGTCTTACATATCTCGAAATTCTGAACCCCTATTAAGGCATGCCGCCCGGCGTTCCTAATGTTATGCTCCTATTTCAAACGCAATGGAACAAGTCTCAAACCCTAATTCTATCGTATGCAGAAGATAACTTTTCGAACCCAATTCTTATATTAAATTTTCAATATTTATTTCAACGCGTTTCTATCCCGTACGACCAAACGTTAACTCCAAACGCTATGAAAATTGAAATCCGATAATAATATACTATTACGGATCCAATGGAACTGTTTTCGTCGAATTCCAAGACTGTGCCCCATATTGCTATTTTTACACGTCGATTAAATTGACGATTTCAAATATTTACGAAATCACTTAAAATTTCAGTTTTAAAAAGTTATTAACTAAATTCTAATTCAAATAGAATTTACATCAACATTAGAAATCATTTCAATTCCGATTCAACTCAATTTTCAATTATTCACCATTTCCATATTATGATAAATCGCTATATTTGAAATCTAAATTCATTTTATAATTTCAACCAAAATCTTTCATATTCAAAAATCAAATTATATTCCAAATCAATATTTAAAACCATTTAAATATTCAAAATCAAACGATGGAAAAATCCGGGTCGTTACAATAATTAAAAGAGTTAAATAAGGCCATTAAATCCATTGAATTAATATTTAATTCACAATTCAAATATTCTAAATAATCACTATATTTGAATTCAGGTTATTAAACTACAAAAACCAATTATTTAAATATTTAAAATTAATTAAATATTCAAAATCAAAATGATCAATTTTTCGGGATGTTACATTCTCTCCCCCTTAAAAGAATTTCGTCCCCGAAACTCCTAAAGGAAGAAAATGTCTTCAAATCTATAAGTTTAATACTATTAATTAAAATAAGTTATTAAACTTTCAAAGTCTTTTATGTTATGGAAAATTTTGACATCACCTTCTTTGCGCGACTAGATTCGAAAAACTGCAACTCGCCACAACCGGCCCAAATCAACCAAAAGAAAACAAAAGTCAAGTGGCCTCCCATATCTGGGGCTTAAAATATCAACTAATTTTAAATCTACTACGTACCATTTTTGCGTTTGATTTTTTTTTTGCAAGAAACTTACTATCTCCATGCAAATGCAGGTGCGCAAGAAATCAAATAGCAATCCCTTGCATTCCTGTACCCATCTTGTACTTATATTCCAAAAGAGAACTATGTTGACAAAAAGCAACACAAAAGTTATTTCTATCATAAGTAATTGCGACATAAATAATATAACAACCATATGCTATAAAAGTACAGAGAATACTCTGTAATAATCTGTAATAATATTCTAAGCATCCAATCATTTCAAAAGATAAATTTAGAACTAAATGCACGTGTTTTTATATTCAAAATATATTTTCAAATTCCTTCAAAGAGAAACAAATCAAAACCAAAATCGATTATGACAAGGAGGGGGCTTCTCCTACCGAAGCATGGTATAACTCTAGAGTCATAAAGAAATCAAAACCGAATTCCTTGTGAATTGAGTTTCACAATTTGACTATAAGGTTTTTGGAGAATATGTTAAGTTAAAAGTCATCTTTTAATAAAAGTTGTTTAATATAATATAAATGGTAAGATAAGACATTTAAAGGATAAATATTTGATAAAATTTTGTTATAATAAAGGAAACTTATTATAATATTTTTTAAAAGGTACATTTTGTATGAGTATGGTATATATAAAATGATTTATATGATTTATAAATGGTGTCTTATAAGTAAAAAAGAGCTTTTGAGAATTTAAATCTCGGTAATGTTTGAAATAATTTCAAAAGGATTTGAGTAAGCAATGGTAATATTACTTGGAAGTATTTATGGTCAAACTGTGAAACTCAATCCACAAGGAGTTCATCTTAATATACGCATAATTATCAGAACAAATAATGCCCATAAACTGGTCGAGCATATATTAATTGTAACAACCTGGGTTTTCGACCCTTGAAAACCGACACTAATACGTCCACTGTATTGCGTGTCGAGCAATCGAATGTCGGAAACCCGAAAGTTAGGGGAAAAGAAAAAGGAAAGAAGATAGAAAGAAAACTAAACAACACAGAATCTCACAGCGAAACGAATAATCTATAATATACAACAAATCTTTACACAGAAGCAAAACTGCAATATGTATATGTATATATACAGAAATCAATCAGAGTATACTAACCTATTTCAGCGTGGACAGTTATAACAGCCCGTCCTTACAATTGCTGATAGATACAACAATGAATACAACGGAAAAATAACCATCTAAGTGAATACGTCTCTGGCCTCCAACTCGTCTCGTGAAGCTTCAAAGTATCCAAACTAATCTGTAATATGCTTGGTCTGCCCGAGCATTATAATAAAATAACACCCGAGTCAGTCTGGAAAACCAGCGTGAGAAAACACACCCAACTAGATTTTAAAGTTATAGAAAACCTTTGATAATCAAGAGTATCTCGTAAGACCGCGGCGCACATAAACCCGGACGGGTTTTTACCTTACAATAACCAAAACCATTTCATATGAAATTCTATGATATTATAATAGGGTGTAGATACAAATACTTATTAAACTTAGCCGAAATTGTTACATTAATTGAATTCCAGCATAATAGGTATACAACTAAAACCGTAACGGCTTGTATTGGATAATGAATTCCATACAATGACTGGGCTACCTGGGTACCACCCATCACGGTGCATCTCTAGACAAATAACATAGAGGTCGAACCTATCGACCCCAGCCAACACAAGACCGGCCTACTCTTTACTAGATAGTACCGAATATGATCACCCCTCTGTTAATGGGCCCCGAAGCATACAAATGAGAGCTAATAGCGACTCTAGATAGGGATGATCATACCCTACTTAGGAGCGACCCACTTAGCCATGCTGCATCTTCCCTGTTTTAGTCATTCCCGGTTGATGAGGCTTGAGGCTACGTTTTACCTTTTATATAGCACTTCCCACTTGGAATGCTAATACTGCCTTCCAGGCAGCAATGCAATTCCAACGTTCATCCATACAAGTTCGTTATAGGACTGAACAAAACACTTGAGAGTTCTGTCTCCAATTCCATCATCTTCAAGATGTCTTCACTTCGAATGCATTCGTTGGATCGAAGTGGTTTTCAAAAAACATAGCCGATCCTGGTTTCTTCGAAACAACGTTCGATAATTTCCGGTAAACTCAACCTAGGTTCTTTAGGAAATAAACATTCAAAGATAAGATCGGAGATCACCTCCTAACCTTTAGTGGACGGATTTCCTTATCATTATCCTTGGAGAATGAAACGAGATTTATATGCACAGTACAACATCATCGGAGATGACTGTTAAACTCACGTGTTTCTTCTAGATATTTCCAAAGTTACATTTTGGGTCCAATTTCGATAGTTGGTTATTTAACTATCGAATAACAACATTCAATCAACGATTTATTCCATAGGGAAAACTAACACTGGTTAAGCACATAAGCAATCACTAGCCTCTTTTTATAAATCTTTCATAAATAAAAACCACTTTGTAAATTACTTGTATAAGAATACTTTTACAAACATACATCCACCAATTCCTATATTTTCAATACTTAGAAAATATCCATATACTTGTTTCAACCGTATAAGTATATTTATAAACCGAGAAAGATTCCCTCTTTATTTGATTCAAAAATCATTCATAAACTCCTTATAATTCTCTAAAACCATTTATAAACCATTTTATAAAACTTCTGGAACCATTTATAAAACTTCTCTTATACATCTCAACCACTTATAAATCCTCTTTGTACATTTCTAAGACTCATTTATAAATCCTTTATAAATCTCTAAACCATTTATAGAACTTCTTTTCTAAATCTATAAACCCGTTTCTTAAAACTCGTTTATAAACATCTAACCATTTATAAAACTCTTTTCACTTGTAAATAATCTCCCCTTAAGTCCTCAAACCATTTTATAAAGTCCTTTATAAAATCCAAATCTTTCAACTCTATTCAGGGGTCTCGGAATCATTTGCAAATAATTAAAAACCTTTTACTTCAAAACATCATTACATAATAATAATAATTAACAATAAACATTATAAATAAATGAAAATTATTAACTTTAAAACATCTTAAAAATAATAATTAATAATTTCAAAATATTATTAAACAGAAATCATAATTAACCTTTACCATTTTTATAAATAATAATAATTTATTTTCAAACCTTATTAACAATCCTTATTGTTAATTTCAAACCATAATTATTCTTGAAATAATCAACCTCTCCAAAATTTTAACATTTTGATAAATTCTTTAAAACCATATTAATTATAAACAAATAACTTTAAAACAATACTAATATAATTAAATAACCTTAAAATAATATTACTTTAATTAAATAACTTTAAAACAATATTAAATGTAAATAAATCATCGTTAAAAAATATATTTCTGAAACTCATTTCCGGATTAAAAATCATTTCCTGTCTTAAACCCAAATTCAATTCAATTGGCAATTTATAGTATTTCAAAATACTAATTTCAAGCCAATAGCCGCCAAATGCTCAACCAATATTGATATTGATTTTTCTATAATAACTAGGTTTTTGTTTTTAAACATAGAACAATGTTATAACCATAGTGTCCACAATCAGGTTCATTATTCAATAATCCATATAAAAGGAATATTTTTGAAAACAATTCAACAATATCGACGAATCCTGTTGGATCCCTCCAACCTGTCCCCCTTGCATCACCACAATATATAATCATAAAATATAAATCAACTGCTTCGAGGTGGGATTCGTATACAAAGGGTCATCGGCTCTTATACGGGAACGTAATAGGGTCTCATCTGCTCCAATAGACGGGAATTTTCAATCCAACTAATATAAATATAGTAATTCATTCAAACAATCATCCAATAATTTTTATCAACAATATATATCATACTAGTTAACCAAAAAGGTGAGTTTAACTCGTCGAAATTTTCTGTTGCCGCCAAGGCGTTCCGGTTTGGAACTACAATCGAACAACGTCCGATTTTAGTCCGAATTTCTACAGTCTTTATATTCGATCAAACTAGTTCCATCATGATACTTTTGTCATTACGAGTGCAACGCAAAAATCCGCTCCTCGATTGGACCTCGTATGAGAGAATTATTAAATTTATAAGTCATTGATATTTAATATTCATAAATAACTTAAATTACTAAATATTTACGATATTGCCCATACCCCTTTCTTCACAAAACAACTGCTCTCGTTCCAAATCCATGCCTGCAAAGTGACATGGCCGTGCACACACGCTGCCCTTCTCTCTCCACTCACCTACACGACCATCCGACACTACCTTCGGACTCCACTACCTTCCCTCATCTCGACGCACCCTACCGCCGAACCCCCGGCACCCGAAAACAAAATGCGACAACGGCGATTCCTTACCGGCCGCACACTGTCGCGATCCCCAAACGAGCACCGCCCCTTTTCAAATCTCGGCCATAGGCATTCTTCGACATTCTAAATCCAATTATCACCTCGATTTCAACAATCACCGAATCAAAAGAGAATCGCAACCCTAGCTTCTAAAACCATTCGACATTACTGTCGAGTTTCAAAAACCAATGCCGCACCCCTCAATAATCATATCAGTAAAAAGATCCCTTCGATTCGAGATTTTTTTTAGTGCTTGTTTTAGATTTTTTTAGTTTAGATATGAATTTGAATTTAAAATTTGAAGGTGGAGGCCTTCCCATTTCTCTTTGCTTCAGGAAATTTAAAATGAGAACATAGTTCAAAAGGTGGATGAGGTATGGGCTTGGTAGTGATGAGGTATTGGGCAAGTATGTTTGAGTATGGCTGATATAATACATACATACATACACACATATATATATATATATATATATATATAATTTTTAATTTAAAATATCGAATTACAAAACGTCCGAAAATTTTCAACTCCTATCGAGACGTGCCGCATGGCGTTCCATATGTTATACCCCTATTTTGAACACAATGGAACTTGTTTCGAGACCTAATTCGATCGTATGCAGAAGATAGCTCTTTGAAGCAAGTTATTATATTAATTTCTGAAATTAATTTTCTACGCGTTTTAGATCTCCCAAGACCAAACAATTCATTTGATCGCCATGAAATTTGATGGCGTATTATAATTCATTATTACGGATCCAATGAAACTAGTTTCGTCGAAATCCGAGACAGTGCCCCGAAAGGCTATTTTTCCCGTTAATTTAAACGAATTATTATTAAAAAACAAATTAATCACTTTTAAATCTAAATTAAAAGTCTACTATCTTCATGTTTTTTAAATAGAATTTAAATAAGCTTTGAACCCTTTTTATCCAACTTAAAATCCAAGATTCAATTATTTAAACAATTTCAATTATTAAATTCAACAATTTAAATTATCCAATAAATCGCTATATTTGAAATTCAAATTATTTAATCTATAAAATTAACTTTTCAGTATTTAAAATCAATTAAATATTCTAGTTTCAAATGAAAAAATTTCTGGGTCGTTACACTCTTCCCCCCTAAAAAATTTCATCCCCGAAATTGCCAAGATAAGAAAAATGCCCAAACCCATTACTTTTTAAAACAAATTAGTTGAAATAGTTCGCCAAATTATTTTAAGCCTTTAAGCTTTTCCTAAAGATCAACTAGCTGAAACCTTGTTATTACTTTTACTAAGTTTCCAAATTCATTCGTAGATTCCAACTAATATTATCCAATTCAATCATTTCAGGTTATAACTCAAAAGTCAATTTTTTAGTTGGAAAAAATTTCTTCAAAAATTTTCTAACGCCTTAAATTTATAGAAAAATTTCGCCAGTGTCTCCTCTGTATGGCTATATCAGAACAACTATGAACGGCCACTCCGAGCCCCAAACAACAAAGAAAACAAAAGCCAAGTTGCCCGATCATAAAACCATGAATCCAAACAACAATATAAATATGTACCTTTTAGTTGGGAAACTCAATTCTACTTATGAAATGAAAGGCATAAACTAGCTTTTGCTTTTATATACCTGCATCTTATTTACCAATGATATTCAATCATATAATTCATAATTATATTATTCTGAAATTTCAATTTCCAATATTTGCTTTTGTTATGTATACCATAATTACTACTTACCTTAATTAGTACTTACCTTAATTAAGTGAACTCGTTGGTTATAAATACCAACCTCTCTGTAAAGCTATATGATGAATAAGAAGATATACTGAGTTCTCCTATGTTTCGTTTACATTGAGCAATCTTATTCAAATCTGTTAATATGGTATCAGAGCGATACAATTCAAAATCAGAAATTAAGCGATCCGATTTCAAATTCAATATCCCCAATTCGTCTCTTTAGATTAGAATCCGCTCTCTTCGCATCTGAAATTTGTTCTAATCAGATTTCATCCTAGCATTGAGTAATTTTCTCTGTCGTTTCAAGATTCTTGTTTTGCCTTTTCGAAATTCGTCCCTTTTGAGATCTGGTTTATCATCAAGGTATTCGAAATCAACCCAAATCTTTTAGTTCGAGATATCATGAGTGAAGAAAAAGTCTCTACAGTCATGGATATAATGCCCATGATGTCAAAAATTACTGACCATAAACTAAGTGGTTCGAATTACTTAGATTGGAGCAAAACAGTATGGTTGTACCTTCGCAGTATTGAGAAAGATGATCATCTCACCGATGATCCTCCTGACAGTAATTCAACAGAGAAAAAAGATCAAATGTGGTTGAGGGATGATGCTCGTCTATTTCTTCAGATTCGAAACTCTATTGATAATGGAGTTATTGGATTGGTGAATCACTATGAGTTCGTTAAAGAACTAATGGATTATTTAGAGTTTCTATATTCTGGAAAGGGGAACTTATCTCGTATGTACGAAGTCTGTAAGTCATTCTATCGGGTTGAAAAACAGGATCAATCTCTCATGGAGTATTTTATGATGTTCAAAAAGAAGTATGAAGAATTTAACCTATTATTACCACTAAGTTCTGATATAAAGATCCAACAAAAGCAAAGGGAGCAAATGGCTATAATGAGTTTTCTAGGAGGGCTACCACATGAGTATGAATCTGCTAAATCACAGGTGCTTTCTGGTACAGATATGTCATCATTACAAGAAATTTACAGTCGCATCCTTCGAACAGAACGTACGAGTTCTCATCTAGTTGGAAATCCTTCTACAGAAAGTGCTCTGGTAGGACAAAGTAACAAGAACAATAATTGGAAACCAAATCAAAATAGTGGATCTCAGAAACCTGAAAGATCTGAAGTTCGTGCACGTGCATTTGAAATTCGTGCACCAGATACTAGAAATATAATGTGTAACTACTGTAAAAAACTTGGACACACAAAGTTTGACTGCAGAAAACTAAAATTTAAAATACAACAAGATCAACAGAAGCATGTTATGGGTACTGGGCAAAAGAACTACAACACTGCAAATATAGTGAAAACAGGAGATGATATTGATAATACGGCTGCACTTTCAGAGGAGTTTGCTAAATTTCTAAAGTATCAAGAATTTCTGAAGGGTTCTTCATCTATCACTACTGTTGCAAACACAGGAAAGAATAAATGGGTTATTGATTCCGGTGCGACTGACCATATGACAGGTAATTCCTCCCTTTTCTCTACCTTTCAATCAAACAATTCAAAACACACGGTGACTCTTGCCAATGGATCATGTTCCACAGTTCAAGGAACTGGAATTGTTTATCCTACCACCTCACTTCCTTTAACTTCTGTCCTACACTTACCTGAACTAGCTTTTAACTTACTATCTGTTAGCCAACTCACTCAAAAATTGAACTGTTCCGTATCTTTTTATCCAAATTATTGTATTTTCCAGGATCTAGTAACGAGGCGGACTATTAGTAAAGGACATGAGTCCGGAGGGTTATACATTCTTGATACACCACCATCATCTCCTGTAGCTTGTTCGAGTATATCTTCAGCCCTCAAGACTCACTGTCAGCTTAGACATCCATCTCTTTCTTTATTAAAAAAACTTTATCCACAATATAATTCACTATCGTCACTAGATTGTGAAGCATGCCATTTTGCTAAACATCACCGTCTAAGTTCTAGTCCTAGAGTCAATAAACGTGCTAACTATCCTTTTGAATTAATACATTTTGATATTTGGGGACCGTGTCCGGTTGTGTCTAAATCTGGATTCAAGTATTTTGTTACTTTTGTAGATGATCACTCTCGTGTTACTTGGCTTTTTTTGATGAAAAACAGATCTGAACTGTTCTCTATATTTTGTGCATTTTGTGCTGAAATAAAAAATCAATTTAATACTTCTATTCGTACATTGCGAAGTGATAATGCTAAAGAGTATACATCTTTTTTGTTTCATTCATATATGACTCAACATGGTATACTCCATGAAACATCTTGTGTTGATACACCATCTCAAAATGGTGTGGCCGAAAGAAAAAATAGGCATCTTCTTGAAACTACGCGTGCTCTTTTATTTCATATGAATGTTCCCAAATTTTTTTGGGCTGATGCTGTTTCTACGACATGTTTTCTTATTAATCGTATGCCATCGTCTATTCTCAATTGGGAAATTCCATATAAAGTATTATTTCCTAACAAAACTTTGTTCCCTATTAGTCCAAAAGTATTTGGTAGCACTTGTTTTGTAAGAGACGTGAGGCCACAAATAACTAAACTTGATCCTAAATCTTTAAAATGTGTTTTTGTTGGCTATTCACGACTTCAAAAGGGGTATAAGTGTTACTGCCCTAGTCTTGGACGATATGTAGTTTCAATTGATGTTAGTTTTTTGGATAATACATCCTTTTATTCTGCACCTGCACATGATAATATTCTGTCCTATAATAGTGATGATTTCCTTATATATCCAACAAATTTCGCAAATCAAACCTTAATTCATCCTGCAAGTGCTGCTGATACACCTGTGTATGCTCCAGACACCGTCCAATCTGTTTGCACAAACCCAGAAATAGCCTCATCTACAAATCTTGATCTCCCTATTGCCTTAAGGAAAGGAAAGCGACAATGTACCTTTCCTATTTCTTCATTTGTTTCATATAATAAACTGTCCACCTCATCTTACTCTTTTGTCACTTTACTTGACTCCATTTCAATTCCAAAAACTGTCAAAGAAGCACTATCTAATCCTGGTTGGAAAAAAGCAATGATAGATGAAATGAATGCTTTGGAATTTAATAATACTTGGGATTTAGTACAATTACCCAAAGATAAAAAGGCTATTGGATGTAAATGGGTTTTTTCTCTTAAATATAATCCAAATGGATCTATTGCTCGATTAAAAGCTCGTTTAGTTGCAAAGGGGTTTGCACAAACTTATGGTGTAGATTATTCTGAGACCTTCTCTCCAGTTGCGAAATTAACTTCTGTACGAATACTTATCTCTCTGGCTGCTACTTATGATTGGACTTTACATCAACTTGACATTAAAAATGCTTTTCTTCATGGTGATCTTAAAGAAGAAGTATATATGGAGCAACCTGCTGGATTTGTTGCTCAGGGGGAGAATGGATTAGTATGTCGTCTTCGGAAGACCTTGTATGGGTTAAAACAAAGTCCTCGTGCATGGTTTGGAAAATTTAGTCAAGTTATTGAAAACTTTGGAATGAAGAAATGCAAATCCGATCACCCAGTCTTCTATCAAAATTCAGAAAAAGGAATTATTTTGTTAGTTGTCTATGTGGATGATATTGTCATTACAGGAAATAATAAAACAAGGATCGACTCTCTTAAAACTTTTATTCATACACAATTTCATACGACAGACTTGGGAGAGCTAAAATATTTCTTAGGTGTTGAGGTAATGCGGAGTAACAAAGGTATCTTGTTGTCTCAAAGAAAATATGTACTTGACTTACTGAAAGAAACAGGAAAACTGGGATTAAAACCGTGTAACACTCCAATGATTCCAAATTTACAACTAGTAAAAGAAGGTAAATTATTTGAAAATCCAGATAGATATCGAAGGTTGGTTGGGAAGTTGAATTATTTGACTGTGACTCGACCAGATATTGCATATTCTGTTAGTGTCATAAGTCAATTCATGTCATCCCCAACAATTCATCATTGGGCTGCTTTAGAACAAATTTTATGTTACTTAAAAGGAACAGCTGGACTTGGTATTGTGTATAAAAATAATGGGCACAATCTAGTTGAATGTTTTTCAGATGCAGATTGGGCAGGATCTAAGGTAGATAGGAGATCTACGACAGGGTTCTCTGTCTTTTTTGGTGGTAACTTAATCTCATGGAAAAGCAAGAAACAAAATGTTGTATCTCGTTCTAGTGCAGAATCAGAGTATCGAGCTATGGCAAAATCTATATGCGAAATAACATGGATATATCAGCTCTTAACAGAAGTGGGATTGAAAGCTACTATTCCTGCAAAACTACGGTGTGACAACAAGGCAGCTATTCATATTGCATCTAATCCTGTATTTCATGAACGAACTAAGCACATTGAGATTGACTATCATTTTATTCGTGATAAAATACAAGAAGGACTAATATCTACAGAATATGTGGGGACTGAGGAGCAACTTGCAGATATATTTACAAAAGCCTTAAATGGAGTTCGAATGAATTATTTATGTAACAAGTTGGGCATGATTAATATATATGCACCAACTTGAGGGGGAGTGTTATGTATACCATAATTACTACTTACCTTAATTAGTACTTACCTTAATTAAGTGAACTCGTTGGTTATAAATACCAACCTCTCTGTAAAGCTATATGATGAATAAGAAGATATACTGAGTTCTCCTATGTTTCGTTTACATTGAGCAATCTTATTCAAATCTGTTAATAGCTTTACTAAAACCGTACGTTGTACATATATCATCCGTACGTAGTATCAAATCCGATCGCTTACTCGATCATGCAATTTCACTTCCGAACTAGTATCGTTCACATGACCACTCTAGTGCGGACTCAGAACCGGTTCCTTGATTAGAAACCGTCATTCTCCTTGCATATCCATATACTATGCTAGAGAATTCCAGGATCAATCAAACATCCATATCCAGTGTTCGTCGTTGAGAATCGGGTGAAAAATTCCAACTCGAATCGATGTAAATCATCTCGAAACCATGCACTCGAATCTGGATCAAACTGTTATGCGAATAAAATAATATACGTACAACTTACGTATTTATTTAATTTGATTTCTTAGCTATCCCAATCATTTTTATTCACATTCACCTCATTCTCTTTCATTTTATTTATTATCAATTATTCACATTTAATTGATCTACATTCAATTATCCACATTGCTTTATCCACATCCCTTTATTACTTACTATATTCCTTTCAATACTAATTCCACTTAAAAAAAATTCCCCCAAATTTTATGTTTAACAACATTTCACTATATACTAAATTCGTTTATGAATCATTTCATACAATTTTACTTAAGTTTATAAACATTTTATACAACTCAGCTCATGTTTATTTCCACTCTACAACTTAAGTTCATATCTATTTCTAATCAAATTGAATTTCATTTAACTCAATTCATTTTCCAATTTCAATATTCAATTCTAACCATTTTCTATTCACTAACTTGTTTAATTAGTCCATCTCATTAATTCATTTCAAATCATAATCAATTCCATTTACAAAAATCATTTCATTTAACCTAACTTAGGCTAAATTTCTTTCCAAAATTCATTTTACTTAACTTAACTTAAGTTAAATTTAATTCCATAGTTCAATTTCAAATTTACTTTTTATTCATATTCAACAATTTAAAACAATGTTTTAACTTACTAATTCTCAAAATTCATAAGTTATCAAACTTATTACCTCATGTATTCATAAAATACTCAATGAAAATTTTCCAGAGTTTTAAACACCTTGTTCTCATTTATTTCAAATCAATTTGAAACAATACTTTAAATAATTCCTTCGTATTCCAAATCATACTTTTGAACTTCAAATCAAATCTAGTTTTACCAAAAAAACACCAATGGTAGCAATTCTTCTCTTGGAAACCCGAAAATGAATGTTGATGATGTTGTAGTCATCATCGAAATTATTTTCTAGCGACCGAAGTGAGTTTAGTGCTTTCTATCTCTTTTAAATCCTTTAAGAAAAATATTTCTATCCAAAATATTTTCCAAATAATATTATTATTCCCAAAACTTTGAAAAACCATTTCCAAAACCAACGGGATTTAAATTCTCAATTTCCCAGCTTTTAGATCCTTAAATTTACAAATCATTTTTATAATATACTTCAATTCTCATTTCCTTTCAATTTATAAATCACGTTTATAAATCATATATTTATATAATTCACTTTGGTTATATCAAATCATTTCTTAATTGTTAATCCTTGTTTACATTATAATAACATCTTTTATTCGATCACAAGCAACAAACAACAAATGATAATAAACAAATATTATCATTCTCTAACAACCAAACACACCATATATACAATAATAATTTCTGAGAAATTATTCCTTTATATATATAGATATAATCAGGGTAAATTAGTTCACTTACCCTTTTTCAAAACAATACCATGTTTCAAGTGTTTAGAGATCCTTATAAATAACATTAATTACTCGTATTGACCAGAATCCATAAGCCACTCAACTGACCAATCAACACAATATAAAACAATTTTTATATCACTAACAAATACACACTCATATACACACACACACACATTCAAACTTATTCTAGGGTGCTACCGACCCTATCTCTAATGAGTACCCCACCAAAGCCAAGGTTCTCGCTTAACCTTTAACTCTGATACCAAATGTAACAATCGGGGTTTTCGACCCTTGAAAATCGATACTAATATGCCCACTGTATTGCGTACCGAGCAATCGAATGCCGAAAAACCTGAAAGTTAGGGGAAAAGAAAAGGAAAGAAGATAGGAAGAAAACTAAACAACATAGAATCTCATAGCGGAACGATTAATTATAATATACAAAAAATCTTTACACAAAAGTAAAACTACAATATGTGTGTGTGTGTATTTATACAGAAATTAATCAGAGTATACTAACATATCTCAGCCTGGACTGTTATAACAGCCTCTACTTACAATTGCTAATAGATACAACAACGAATACAGTGGAAAAATAACCATCTATGTGAATACGTCTTTGACCTCCAACTCATCTCCTAAAGCTCCAAAGCATCTGAACTAATCTATAATATGCTCGGTCTAACCTAAGCATTATAATAAAATAACACCCGAGTCAGTCTGGAAAACTAGCGTGAGAAAATGCACCCAGCTGGATTTTAAAGCTATAGAAAAAACTTTGAAAATCAAGAGTATCCCGTAAGACCGCGCTGCACATAAACATGATGGGTTTTTACCTTACGATAACCAAAACCATTTCATATAAAATTCTATGATAGTATAATAGGGTCTAGATACAAATACTTATTAATCTTAGACGAAATTGTTACATTAATTAAATTCCAGCATAATAGGTATACAACCAAAACCGTAAAGGCTCGTATTGGATAATGGATTCCATACAATGACTGGGCTACCGGGGTACCGCCTGTCACGGTGCATCTCTAGACAAATAACACCAAGGTCGAACCTATCGACCCATGCCAACACAAAACCGGCCTACTCTTTACTGGATAATACCGAATATGATCACCTCTCCGTTAATTGGCCCCGAAGCATACAAATGAGAGATAATAGCGACTCTAGATAGAGATGATCATACCTTACTTGGGAGCGACCCACTTAGCCCAGCTGCATCTCCCCTGTTTAAGTCATTCTCGGTTGATGAGGCTTGAGGCTACATTTTACCTTTTATATAGCACTTCCCACTTGGAATGCTAATACTGCCTTCCAGGCAACAATCCAATACCAACATTCATCCATACAAGTTCGTTCTAGGACTGAACGAAACGCTTGAGAGTTCCGTCTCCAATTCCATCATCTTCAAGATGTCTTCACTTCGAAATACATTCATTGGATCGAAGTGGTTTTTGGATAACATATCCGATCCCGGTCTCTTCGAAACAACGTTCGATAATTTCTAGTGAACCCAACCACAGTATTATAGGAAATAAACAGTCAAAGATAAGATTGGAGATCACCTCCTAACCATTAGTGGATGGATTTCCTTATCATTGTCCTAGGAGAATGAAACAAGATTTATATGCACAGTACAATATCATCGGAGATGATTGTTAAACTCATGTGTTTCTCCTAGATATTTCCAAAGTTACGTTTTAAGTCTAATTTCGATAGTTGGTTATTCAACCATCGAATAACAACATTCAATCAAGGATTTATTCCGTAGGGAAAACCAACATTGGTTAAACACATAAGCAATCACTAGCCTCCTTTTATAAATCTTTCAAAAATAAAAACCACTTTGTAAATTACTGGTATAAGAATACTTTTACAAAGATATATCCACCAAATCCTATATTTTCAATACTTAGAAAATATCCATATACTTATCTCAACGGTATAAGTATATTTACAAACTGAGAAAGATTCCCTTTTTATTTGATTTAAAGATCATTCATAAACTCCTTACAATTCTCTAAAACCATTTATAAACCATTATATAAAACTTCTCTTATACATCTCAATCACTTATAAATCCTCTTTGTATATTTCTAAGACTCGTTTATAAATCCTTTATAAATCTCTAAACCATTTATAAAACTTCTTTTATAAATCTATAAAACCATTTCTTAAAACTCGTTTATAAATATCTAACCATTTATAAAACTCTTTCCCATTATAAGTAATCTTCCCTTAAGTCCTCAAACCATTTTATAAATTTCATTATAAAATCCAAATCTTTTAACTCTATTCATGGGTCTTGGAACATTTACAAATAATTAAAAATATTTTACTTCAAAACATCATTATATAATAATAATAATTAACAATAAACATTATAAATAAATGAAACTATTAACTTTAAAACATCTTAAATATAATAATTAATAATTTCAAAATACTGTTTAACAGAAATCATAATTAACCTTTACCATTTTTATAAATAGTAATAATTTATTTTCAAACCTTATTAACAAACCTTATTATTAATTTCAAACCTTAATTATTCTTGAAATAATCAACCTCTCCAAAATATTAACATTTTGATAAATTCTTTAAAACCATATCAACTATAAACAAATAACTTTAAAACAATACTAATATAATTAAATAACCTTAAAATAGCATTACTATAATTAAATAACTTTAAAACAATATTAAATGTAAATAAATCATCTTTAAAAAAACAGTATATTTCTGAAACCCATTTTCGGATTAAAAATCATTTCCTGTCTTAAACCCAAATTCAATTGGCAATTTATAGTATTTCAAAATACTAATTTCAGGCCAATAGCCACCAAATGCTCGACCAATATTAATATTGATTTTCTATAATCACTAGGTTTTTATTTTTAAACATAGAACAATGTTATAACCATAATGTTCACAATCAGGTTCATTATTCAATAATCCATATAAAAGGAATATTTTCGAAAACAATTCAACAATAGCGAGGAATCCTGTTGGATTCCTCCAACCTGTCCCCCCGCATCACAATAGTATATAATCATAAAATATAAATCAACCGCTTTGAGGCGGGATTCGTATACAAAGAGTCATCTGCTCTTACACGAGAACGTAATAAGGTCCCTGTAAAGACCCGCAAATCCGACTTCCGAAAACTCGACACCGATACGTCCACTATACCAAATTGTCGAATAATCGAATGGCGGAAACGCGAAACTTTAGGGTTAAAAGAAGAGGTAGAAGAAGACAGAAGAGAAGAAAGAACAGAAACAGAAACAATATCAGAATCTCACATATCGCAGCGGAATAATATACAATAGATAAATCAATAATCTTTAAAACAAAAGACTATATCAGTTTATACATACATCAATCATCAGAGTTTACAACAATACACATCACTGGACAGTTATATAAACTTGTCCACATACAGAATACACAGCGAAATAAATAACAAGTACGGTAGTACGCTTCGCCATCCAGCTCATCTCCAAAGCTCCAGAATATCCAGAATATCCTGATAACATAACTCTAGGCTGCCCGTGTGGAAAATTATGGGCACCCAGAGTTTAGAAAGGGAACAATAAACTCCAGGTCAGTCATGGTGACTGGTGTGAGATCGTAAAACAGTTATTTTCGCAAAGAAAATAAAACAGATTCGCAATGCTTTTGGAAAATGAAACTACCATAAGGCCTCCCACCACACACACAATGCAAACGCAGAATTGGAGGAGATTTCTCCTTATGATAGTCAAAAATGCTTACTACGCAAAATCAATTGATATTATTATTAATGTCTAGTGGAAAACATTTCGAAAGTATAATATCAATCTTAGCCAACATACAACCATGGTTGTATGTCTACTATAGCTACTACGTTCAGTAGCAGGTTACCGCCACATTCCATAGCAGGTAATACAATTAAAAACCGTACGGGGTTCGTATTGTTTCTTTGGATTTCCAACAAATGGTCAGGCTAAGGAACTTCCTTATACCGAAATAGAAACGCCTCTGGAAAGACGCCCCGGGAACCTAACCGGATCTCTGCAAACAAAAGGCCGACGCTACCTCACGCTCTAACCGAGTTGTAACTAGGTAACTAACACACGAGCTATGCCATCCCCCGGTCGTAACCGACCTTTATCCGAGGATCCTCAATCACAACGCAACAGCCATAAAATATAATCAACATAGGTAAAATATCTGGGCTCCATACCATGATATCACCTTTTATCCAGAAGGAAATGGCATTCCCTAGGGGCGCTACCCCTACAAACCTTTGTCGCAACATTCCTGTTTCGACCATTACCGGGTTGTGAGGCTCGACGAAGTCTCGTCCACAAAACTACGCTTTTTCACAAAGCAACGCTTTTTCACAAAGCAACGCTTTTTCACAAAGCAACGCTTTGATCAAAACAAATGATCAACAACACTTCGTATGCCACATTACCAAATTGGGAATGTATCACTAGTAACCATCAACTACATAACCACTGAGCTCGTACGTCTCAGAGAAGGGTGTTAAGCTAAGAGAATAAATTCTCCGCCACCAACAGAAATGTATTTGATAGAAACCAGCTCTACATCTCAAAGTGTAACGTCAGACACACATCCATACAAGTCCGTTCCGGGATCGAACGGAACCGAAGGCACTTCCAAAGAAGCCCTTGCAATCCGGATATTCACTAATCACGTCCGGACTTCCCATCAAAAAAAGAGTGATATAAATCTCTATACCGGAGCAACTCGGTGCAGAGACATTCGACAGGTTGTCCTTTCATTTTCACAAATATTCGGTCTTCACACCGGTCTTAACATGCAATCCATTCACGACGTATCACTATTCGGAATGGGTTATATGACACAAGGTCCTCTCCCGGCTTAACCGAATAATGAGCATTTGTTTTAAAAACAAATCAAGTGTCATTTCAAAGGCAAATATTGATAGTCGGTTATTTAACTATGAAACAACATTCACAACAATCAATCAATTCAAATAATTTTTCCCAAATAATTTATTTCAAAATATCTTCAAAAGATATATACTTCCCACACTTCATATTTGAAAACCAATTTCAAATCGCATTTCACACTTCACATTTGAAAATCAATTTCAAATCATATTTTACACTTCACATTTGAAAATCAATTTCAAATCATATTTTGGTCCATTTAAACCAACTAGATAAATCCTTATCGATTTATTTCAAATTTACATTTCAAATTTGTAAATTTATTTCCACACTTCATCACTTTGAAAACCGATTTCAAATCATATTTTCCACACTTTAAAAATAAATCAATATTTATTTTTTAAACAAATTTCCCTTTCCTTTACAAATTCTATTCGGAATTTACATTCTCAAAAATCCACTTTTACACGATTTTCAAATCGTTTTCCAAATATTCATTTTCAACCCCGAATCAATTTTAAAAAAATTGATTTCTCCATTTTATTTCAAATCTCACATCAAATTTCAAATTAATTTCTGAATTTACTTCAACACCGAATCACACTTCAAATTGATTTTAACTTTTAATCCCAAATACCAAATCATTTTTACAAATTGATTTCCAAATTTATTCTCAGCACAAAAAATCAATTTTTTCATTCAACATCAAATAAGTTTTCATATTGATTTCTTAAAGATTTATTTCAAATACCCAATCAATTATCAATTTGATTTCAAACAAATTTATCCCCTTTTTAAATAAATTCTTTTATTTTTCCAAACCATCTAAAATTCAATTTAAATTTCAGAAATCCAATTTCATTCATTTTTGATATCCAACGATACCAAAAATACATTCGGCTAAATCATAGCCTTCAACAAATTCAATCACAGATATAATCATACACAGATTATAAATAATCAATCAAACAACATATGAAATAAATTCAAATGTTTTGAGGAATTCTGTTGGATCCCTCCAACCTGTTTCCCTGCATCCACAGATGTTAGCACAATACCAATTCCACTTCGAGGTGGAATATCGCGGTATATGGGTTTTATAAAAATATCATCCGCTTACTAACGGCGCAATAGGGTCTCATCCGCTATATAATTGCGGGAAATCATCAATCCAATATATACATATGCCAATATGTATATATTGCTATACATATATATCCTACTATATCTAATATCACAATCCAAACAGTAATCAATCAATAACTGCAAAAATAAAATCCACTTTTCATTTGAGTGAGAAGATCTCACCTTTGATTTTAATTCTGCAATCCATTTTCCATTTTGACCATTTCTTCACGGTTTCAAACCTTGTATAAACAATTTCTACAATTTATTAATATTCGAATCAATCGAATAATCAATTTTCGTTTTGATAGTTTTAATTATCCAATGATTTTAAACCAATTAATTAAACAAATTAATTTCCAAATATACACTATTTTTAAAATAACCTAGTAAATTAAAAATGTGTATAGGTAAATTCATTTCCTTTTGAACTGCATAACACCAAAAATCCATATAGATTCCGAAACTAACTTTTATATACATATATTATTTTCTCTGCTTAAAATCTGGTATGTATATCATTCTTTTTTTTTTCTTGATTTCACCATATATAAATTATATAAACAAATTCCAAAAGAAAATACCTCACTATTAAATTTGTTCCTATTCTCGGTCTCAATCGGCTTCGTCGACGACCCCAAATTCACTGCCACATGGGAACGCCATCGCCACTGTACACACTACATCATCGAAAGCCACGCGTTCCAGCCTCCTTGCGAATGCCTTCACTCGACCAGCCCATCGCTTGAACCCACCAGAAATGTCATCGTGAACCACGACCTCCTCCCCAACCGGTCGCGAGCTCGAATCCTTGAACGAAGCCCTAGCTTCGTCGTTGCTCAGACTCGCGACACCCAGAAGACAACGCCGCCCAAATCGAGTACGACTCCTGCTTTGAATCGCCTCACGCTGTACTTTGCTCAACGAACTCAGTCGCAAATGACGATATCACCCCTCGCGAGTGATTCGAATGATCGCGACTCGAAAAGAATGGAGCTCAGCCATTGATCAAACTCGAAGCTGTTGATTTCGAACAGGAACGAAAAAAAAGTTTTCGTTTTGATCTCGTTCTGCCATTTTTATTAAAAATTTTCGTCATCCCCTTTTCTAACTAATTTCTTTTGTGAAAGTGTACGTGTAGTACTAAGGATCGTGTAATATGGATATATGATAATACAGAGTATAGAGATGATATTAATACTATAAATAGTGCGGAATATAAAAGCAGTATTGTAAAATGACACCAGGAATTTTTATACTGGTTCGAACTTCCCGTTCTACGTCCAGTCCCAGAATACCCTCTGGATTTAAACTAAACCCCTCACTTAACCCGAAGGAATAGGTATACGACACCTGAGCAGCCGAACAGGAATTTTCTGCCTCAACAGCCGAAGAGGACTTCAACTTAATACAAATAATTTGTTGATGAATGTGTTCTGAATAACACTGATTGTCTTTTGATAGTACAACTTTCCTATAATCAAATCCTCAAGAGTATGTATGTGTGTGAAGATTTAGAAGGAAGATAATCACGTAGAATCGAAGTATATGAATAAATTCAAGGATTCTAGTGATATTGAATGAGAATGAATGCTTTTTATTTGCAGAGAATAATAGAGAATAGATTTCAGAATTAAAACATGAATTGGTTGTTGTAGAAGTGAATTAAACATGTTTATATAGTTGTAGAATAGTTACAATCTTTCATGAAGAGTTTCAATCAAAAGTTGTGTCCGTATCTCTTGGATTGAAGGACATTCCTCTTCATGAAATGATCGCATCTCTTCAGAAAACTAGCCGTTATGTTCAGGTCGGTTGACCGAGGTTTCTGGTCGGTCAGTTGAGTTTCAAACCCATACATAGAAAAATGTATATCTGTGCACTTGACACAGAGTCGGTCGACCGAGGTTTCTGGTCGGTCAGCCGACCTGTAGTCAATTGCATGGTACACACTAATTTATGTATATATCAATATAAATCAATTTTTGTGTGTGTGTGACTACTTGAGGAATGATTTTAACAATATTCTAAGACTCAATAAAATAAAATATTCATACTAATCTCTGGATTGTAGTCTTGTCTCCTTTGTAGTGCATAATATACGTTTATTCTCTTTTTGTCGCTTTCGTATAGTATTCTCTTTGTAATTCGTCGTATGATCTCTGAAGCTTGTGTCATGAATCAAAACTCATGAATCAACATTCTCCCCCTTTTTGATTGATGACAATACTTATGTGACGAAGTAGTATATATTATAATTCTCCCCTGAATATATGGCGACTTTTCTGCAAAAAACTTGTTAGCTTTCATATATTTCTCCCCCTTTGTCATCGACAAAAAGGAATACTTATTAGATGTAATAATGAAAAAATATGGAACATGTAACACAAGTAAGAAAACATCGAGTTTAAATATTACATACTCAAACCAAATAGGAATATTGATGATGTTTACTTACTACACAACATCTAAAAATAGACATATTGTTAAAAAAACAGAATACTTGAAATTATGAAATAGCAAGTTGTAAAAAAATATGATGCATGTATAGATATTCAAAACATAGCAATAAAAGAAACAAGCATTCATACATTGCATCATCACAAATAAGAGTTTTAAGGTAACACTTACTTTTCTCCCCCTTAATCTGTGCTTGCATTGTTTATTTCTGAAAATTGTGTTAGAGCAATATCTTTCTCCCCTTTGTCATTGACGAAAAGGAGAGTTTATATGATAACAAATATTATATTTCACACAAGTGTTAACAATATAGAACAAAATAATTACTACTTGTAAGGTATCAGAAAACAATGAACATTTAAAGCATGCGATACCCAAGATTCTTATAATTTCCTAATTTTTAGGAAACCATACCCATTTGGGTGTGGTTGTACCTTTATAAATATAATTTTCATTATTGATTACCATATCAAAATAATTATTAATGCATTTTTCTCTATTTTTCCAATTAACAGGAACCCAAATACTTAGATAATTTTTATTCATATTTCTCGTTAATGATTTTGTACTTCTAGAGAAATTATAAACATTATTGGTCATAGCAGTTTTTGAATTTCGATAAAAATTTGATTTCGACTTTACTCGAAATTTAGTAGTAGCACTAACATTTTTATTATACATAAAAGCGTATCTAGTGCTATTTCTATGATTATATCCTAAACTATTTTTATTATGTAAAGGTCTAGAACTAGATAAAATCATGTTTAAATCATTTTGACCTTTATTAAATTTTGTGACTTCAGTGTTGAGTTTATCAAATTTAGCTTTAAAGTCACACTTATTATTTTCAAAAGAAATATTACTATTATTTAAAATATCCATTTTCTCATTTAATTCAGAATTCTCATTTTTTAACGTACCGTTCTCATTTTTGAGAAGGAAATTTTGAGATTCTAAATTATCTAAAGAGGATTGTAATAAATCATTTTGTCTTTTCAAATCAAAATTTTCTTTTGAAAATTTTTCTCTCTCGTTTTCAAATATGGTGTTTTGTTTATCTAGAAAATCTGTAAGAGTTATAAAATTATTCTTTAAATCACCAAGTTGATTTTCTAATTTTAACTTCTCGTTTTTCAATTTCTCATTTTCAAGTTCAACAGATTTCATCTTTTCTAAAATAATAAAATTAAGCTTTGAAATCTTATTGCTTATATTAACTAATTCATTATTATCTTTTACTGAAATTTGTAAATCAGAAAGTACCTTTTTACAGTCCTCATTGGTCGTTGCTTTAATAGTTTCAGGCTTTTTGCTTGCTGTACTTCGACCGGATCTTTTTCTAGCCATTATTCTATGATGTTGTGACGATCGATAGAATACCAGGCTCTGATACCAAATGAAAGTGTACGTGTAGTACTAAGGATCGTGTAATATGGATATATGATAATACAGAGTATAGAGATGATATTAATACTATAAATAGTGCGGAATATAAAAGCAGTATTGTAAAATGACACCAGGAATTTTTATACTGGTTCGAACTTCCCGTTCTACGTCCAGTCCAGAATACCCTCTGGATTTAAACTAAACCCCTCACTTAACCCGGAAGAATAGGTATACGACACCTGAGCAGCCGAACAGGAATTTTCCGCCTCAACAGCCTAAGAGGACTTCAACTTAATACAAATAGTTTGTTGACGAATGTGTTCTGAATAACACTGATTGTCTTTTGATAGTACAACTTTCCTATAATCAAATCCTCAAGAGTATGTATGTGTGTGAAGATTTAGAAGGAAGATAATCACGTAGAATCGAAGTATATGAATAAATTCAAGGATTCTAGTGATATTGAATGAGAATGAATGCTTTTTATTTGCAGAGAATAATAGAGAATAGATTTCAGAATTAAAACATGAATTGGTTGTTGTAGAAGTGAATTGAACATGTTTATATAGTTGTAGAATAGTTACAATCTTTCATGAAGAGTTTCAATCAAAAGTTGTGTCCGTATCTCTTGGATTGAAGGACATTCCTCTTCATGAAATGATCGCATCTCTTCAGAAAACTAGCCGTTATGTTCAGGTCGGTTGACCGAGGTTTCTGGTCGGTCAGCTGAGTTTCAAACCCGTACATAGAAAAATGTATATCTGTGCACTTGACACAGAGTCGGTCGACCGAGGCTTCTGGTCGGTCAGCCGACCTGTAGTCAATTGCACAGTACACACTAATTTATGTATATATCAATATAAATCAATTTTTGTGTGTGTGTGACTACTTGAGGAATGATTTTAACAATATTCTAAGACTCAATAAAATAAAATATTCATACTAATCTCTGGATTGTAGTCTTGTCTCCTTTGTAGTGCATAATATACGTTTATTCTCTTTTTGTCGCTTTCGTATAGTATTCTCTTTGTAATTCGTCGTATGATCTCTGAAGCTTGTGTCATGAATCAAAACTCATGAATCAACATTTTGAACCGGTTGGCTTTTGATCGAAAGAGAAGGGAAATCGCGAATTTATTTTTCATTTATTCCTTTCAGTAACGTGCCTTTGACAATTGCGTGATGTTTTAAAAAGAGGCAACATGATTTGAAAGGAAGGCTGCATGCTGTCTCCTAGCTACTACAGTGATTCGAAAGGAAAGAAGGCAGCTGGGAATTGACTGGCCAGTATTTTATATGTAAATTTAAATTTAAATTTAAATCTGAATCGTCTCGAATATCATAGCTCAAAATCTCGACCCCCACTCGAGGCATGCCGCCAGGCATTCGTAATATTATACGCCTATTCCGAACACAATGGAAAAGGTTTCAAGTCCAAATTTGATCGTATGGAGAAGATAGCTTTTTGGACCAGTTATTAAATTAAATTTCCGATTTAATTTCAGCGCGTTTGCTTATTGTACGCTCACACTATAACTCCACACATCACGAAAATTGAAATCCGATAATAATACAATATTACGGATCCAATGAAACCGGTTTCGTCGAATTCCGAGATTGTGCCCCGGAACGCTATTTTCAAATATCGATTTAAACGATATAAATTCAAACTGAACAGAACAGTTCCAAATTCAATTCTGAAACTTTTATTATCTTCAGAATTATCAATATAAATTTTCAAGGTCTTCAGATTATTTTTAAATCAGCTTAAAACTGAAGATTCAAATTTTTACCCAGTTTTAATAATTAAATTCAAAACTTTAATCACTAAATTCACTCTGATATTTGAATTTCAAATAAAAATTATCATTTGAATATTTAAACTCAATTAGATATTCACATTTTAAAATGTCAAAAATTCAGGGTCGTTACAGTCCCATCCGCTCCAATAGGCGGGAATATTCAATACAACTGATATAAATATAGTAATTCATTCAAACAATCATTCAACAATTTTTATCAACCACATATCATACTAGTTAACCAAAAAGGTAAGTTTAACTCACCAAAATTTTCTGTAGTCGCCAAGGCGTTCCGGTTTGGAACTAAAATCAAACGACGTCCGATTTTAGCCCAAATTTCAACAGTCTCCAAATTCGACCAATCCAGTTCCATCGCGAATCTTTCGTCATTACGAGCGCAGCGCAAAAATCTGCGCCTCGATTGGACCTCGTATAAGAGAATTATTAAATTTATAAGTCAGCGATATTTAATATTCACAAATAACTTAAATTACTAAATATTTACGATATTGTCCCTACCCCTTTCTTCCCAAAACAACTGCTCTCATTCCTAATCCATGCCTGCACAGTGACACGACCATGCACACACGGTGCCCTTCTCTCTCCGCTCACCTACACGACCATCCAACACCACCTTCGTACCTTCCCTCGTCTCGACGCACCCTACCACCGAATCCCCGGCGCCCCAAAACAAAATGCGAAAACAGCGATTCCCTCTAGGCCATACACTGTCGCAATCCCCAAACGAGCTCCGCCTCCTTCCAAATCTCTGCCACAGGCATTCTTCGACATTCTAAATCCAACTATCACCTCGATTTCAACAATCGCTGACTAAATCAAAAGAGAATCGCAACCCTAGCTTCTAAAACCATTCGACATTACTGTCGAGTTTCAAGAACCAATGTCGCACCCCTCAATAAGCATATCAGTGAAAAGATCTCTTCGATTTGAGATTTTTAGCGCTTGTTTTAGATTTCTTTTTAGTTTAGAAATGAATTTGCATATAAATAAAGGTGGAGGCCTTTCCATTTCTCTTTGCTTTAGGAAATTTAAAATGAGAACATGGTTCAAAAGGTGGATGAGGTATGGGATTGGTAGTGATGAGGTATGGGGCGAGTATGGTTGAGTATGGCTAGTATTATATATATATATATAACTTTTAATTTAAAATATCGAATTACAAAACTTTCAAAAATTTCAAAATCCTATCCAAACGTGCCACCTGGCGTTCTATATGTTATACCCCTATTTCGAGCACAATGGAACTTGTTTTGAGACCTAATTCGATCGTATGCAGAAGATAGCTTTTTGAACCTAATTATTATATTAATTTCTGAAATTAATTTCCTTATACGCGTTTTCGATCTCGCAAGACCAAACAATTCATCTGATCGCCATGGAATTTGATGGTGTATTATCATTTATTATTACGGATTCATGAAACCGGTTTCGTCGAAATCCGAGACAGTGCCCCGGAAGGCTTTTTTACCCGTTAATTTAAACAAATTATTATTAAAAACCAAATTAATCACTTTTAAATCTAAATAAAAAGTCTACTATCTTCATTTTTATTAAATATAATTTAAATAAGCTTTGAACCCATTTTTATCCAACTTAGATTCGATTATTTAAACAATTTCAATTATTAAATTCAACAATTTAAATTATCCAATAAATCGCTATATGTGAAATTCAAGTTATTTAATCTATAAATAACTTTTCAATATTTAAAATCAATTAAATATTCCAATTTCAAATGACAAAAATTTGGGTCGTTGCATTAATAACCAACAAACGATGGTCAATGCTCCTAAACCATCCGAGCATGACAAATCAAACAATAATGATAATAAATAGATATCATCATTAACAAACAAACACACCATGAATAACTTGATGAATTTGAAAATTATTTCTTTATATATATATAATATATAATCTTAGGTAAAATATTTCATTTACCAGTTTCCAAAAATCAATATCGTGTCTGTTTACCCTGTTCAAGTGTTTAAAAATCCCTATCGACACAGTGGTGTCCCACGTCTTGACCAGAATTCATAAACAACTCAACAGACCAATTAACACAATACGTTTTTATAACAATAACAAATACGCTCTCGTATATATAATACCCGTAACTTATTCTTGGGTATCACTTACCATATCTCTAATGAGTTTACCCCACCAAAGCCAAGGTTCTCGCTTAGCCTTCAGCTCCGATACCAACTGTAACGACCCGCCCTTTCGACCATCGAAAGTCGACATCAAACACATCCATGTATTCAAATGTTGAAGATCCAATCGTCGAAAAGAAAGATTGTTAGGGTAAAATAAAAAAAAGAACAGGAGAAACAAAATCTCACAACAGAATGACAACATATAATATAACAAAGACAGTAAAAGCTGTCATTTAAAATAAATGGTATATCATAGTTAAAAATAAACCTCATTAGCTTGGACAGTTATAACTTCCTGACTGTAACAAGCCGCTTTTTCATACAATGCAAGCTGACAATAAACCACACATGTCCAACCCAAATCAAATGAAAAGACGGATAGTTAGGGGAAAGAAAGAAGAAGGGAAGAAAAGAGAAGAAGGAAGAAGATTAAAACAACACAGAATCTCACAATCGCAGCGGAACAACATATAATATAATATCAATAATCTTTACAAAGAGAAACAGTTATATACATACATCCATCAGAGTACAACAACAATCACAATCATCAGCCTGGACAGTTATAACATCCTGTCCTTACAATTGCTGATAATTTCAACAACAAAGCAGCGAAAAATAAACATATACGCGGATATGACTTGAAGACCTCCAACTCATCTCCTGAGCTCCAGTGCATCCAAAACAATATGTAAATATGCTCGGTCTGACTTGAGCATTATAACAAAATAACACCTGAGTCAGTCTGGAAAACCAGCGTGAGAAAACACACTGGATTTTTAAAATATAAAAACCTTTGAAAACAAAGGTATCTCGTAAGACCACACCGCAAATAAACACGGATTATCATAAAAATATAAACTCAACAGCGTGAGGAATCCTGTTGGATCCCTCCAACCTGTCCCCTTGCATCACATATAGTATATAATCATAAAAATATAAATCAACTGCTTCGAGGTGGGATTCATGTGCAAAGGGTCATCCGCTCTTACACGGGAGCGTAATAGGGTCTCATCCGCTCCAATAGGTGGGAATATATCCAATCCAACTAATAATAATCAATATATTATCCAAACAATCCATATTGATCAGAAATAAATATCCATCCATCCAATAGATAATTTTTATTGACTATATAAATTTTCTGATTAACCAAAAAGGTGAGATTAACTCACTTTGATTTTTAATAGTTTCCAAACGTTCCGTTTTGGGTTAAAATTGAACGAACGCCCAATTTTAACCCAAAATTCTCACTAGCTCCGAATCTGTCTAATACATTTCCATAGCGTAGCCTTTGCTGATATGATCGCAACGCGATTCGTCGCGCTTGAAACGGACCTTGTACGAGAAAGTTATGGATTTATTAATATAACAAGATAATTGAAATTTAATTAACATAATTAATATAATTTTAAACTTAAACCTTATTAAATTTCCCTCTCTCCCTCATCCATGCTTCCATGTTGTGAAACCCATCAATGTTGATGCTTTCTTCGAATGTCGCACCTCCTACACGTCGCCGGAGGACGACCGAACGCTGCCCCCACCTTCGCCATCACTAGCAGCGCCTACCGCCCCAACCACGGCGCACTTAGTCACCAGAAACGCCGCCAAATCCACTCCAAACGCAGCACGAACGTGACCCCTCATGCATCCATGACGATAGCACGATCCCACCGTACAAAACGTAGAGCTCGTCGAGCTCTACAACTTCCATGTTGAAGTCGAAGGTCGAAAGCGCGTGGATGGAGAGAAATCGAGGGAGGAAGGCCACCGATTTTCGGCCATTAAAATTTTAGAAAAAGGGGCGGCTGAAGTTAGCTAGGGTTTAGATTGCAAAAGCAAATTCTCATGGTCTTATATAGAAAATTTCACGGCACTATTCATCCGTGAAAATTCCGAACTCCAAACGAAGCGTGCCGTCTGGTGTTCTATATGTTATACCCATATTCCGAACATAATGGAATGTATATCGAGAGCTAATTCCATCATGTACAGAAGTTAACTATTCAAAATCGAATTATATTAATATAAATTCCTTTAATTAATTTCTACGCGTTTCGAACTTGCACGACCAAACGATATGCCCGATTGCCACGAAAATCGTCGACATACAATAACTCACTATTACGGATCCAATGGAACTGGTTTCGTCGAAATCCGAGACAGTGCCTCGGAAGGCTATTTTTACACGTTAATTAAAATGAGTAATTTCCAAAATCAGTTAAATCTCTTTTAAATCAAATTTAAAAGTTCACTGTCCTTCTTCTTATTCAAATAGAATTTAAATAAACTTTTAAAATCGTTTTCATTAACATAAAATTCAAGATTCAATTATTTAAGCAATTTCAAATATTAAACTTAACAATTAAATTATCAAATAAATCGTTATATTTTAAATCCAAGTTATTTAACTTATAAAAATAACTTTTCAATATTTAAAATAAATTAAATATTCTAAATTAAAACGACTAAAATTCTGGGTCGTTACACTGACCTTACAATTGCTAATGAGTATATATAATAATACAGCGAAAATAAAATACTACGACAAGTGAACATCCAGCTCTACTCCACGAGCTTCATGTCCCACCAACAACAACCTGGAAAATACTCGGTCTGACCTGAGCATTATAATAAAATAACACTCCGATCAGTCTGGAAATAACAGCATGAGAAAGTCAAGTAATATGATGAACATATAACAATTCTGTGGAACCACGCTGCTAAACACGGAATGGTTTTTACCTTACAAGAACAACTTCCACACATAAATGAATGGAAACAAATGAAAAACAACCCAAACTTGAAAGAATGGGCATTGACAAGATTAAAATTTAAACTTGAAGGATGGACACAATAATTAAACATCGAGAAGAGCTCTAGGCACTTCTCGATGCAATTAAGAAAACAATTCAAAGATTTGAATCAATAACATAGAAAGGAAGTTTTCCAACAATGACTAGAAGGGTGCACCCCCGTCACTGAAAGTATACCTCTAGAAATATACTTGAGATCTACGATGGCTCTCGGAAACCTCTAAGTCGGACCCCACCAACGTTTACCGAGAATCCGAGTATTTCACATCTCCGTGCACATACTACTAAAACCAATCTAGAATAGATGTGAAAATACCCTAATGGGAGCAACCTCACTCGTGCTTTGGTTTTAGTCATTTCCAACAAAGGATATCAACGCTCAAATGAGCAACAAATCGTCATAAATTGACAATACACAAAAAAGAAAGCTGAATCGATATTCAATAAATCAACTACATATAAGCGATTAAATCTCATACCCTTACCACTACTCATCGATTTCAAACTTGCACTATCCTTCGGTTAAAATGAAGTCAAGCGGGTTAAAGTAGTATTACCTCTAGGCATTGCCTTGACAATAATTTTAACCTTTGGGATAGAAACGAGTTTCTATACCTAGACATTTAGTGCTGAGTGTATGACTAAATCCTTTACATATAAGCGATACCATTTATGGAAATTAAATTTCTTATCCTTTCCGTAACCAAATCAAACTTTTAAACCGAACTTGTATTTGAATTTCACATCACAAATATTCATAAAACATTTTAAAACACTCTTAAAAATATTCCTTTTAAAGAGCAAGTTATATTACTAAGTGTATTTTTAAAAAAAGGCAAAACAAATGTCATTAAAGCATTGTTTACTATAAGCCCAAAACAATTTACACTTAGCTTTATTGAAAGATAATTGATATAATTCTTTTATAAATTTAAAACCACATTAATTATCCCAAGAAACAATTAATCAACATATAACTCCTTTAATTAATCCATTAATTAACTCTAAACACCTTTATTAAATCAATTAATTAACTTTAATACTTTTGTTGAATCAGTTAATTAATTTTAAACACCTTTATTAAATTAATTAATTAACTTTATTCACTTTTATTAAATTAGTTAGTTAATTGTAAACACCTTTATTAAATCAGTTAATTAACTTTAATCACTTTTATTGAATCAGTTAATTCATTTTAAACACCTTTATTAAATCAGTTAATCAACTTTAAACATCATTAATTAAAATGATTGATTAATCGTAAACATTATTATTAAGAATGATTAACTAATTTAAAACATCATTATTTAAAATGATTAATAAATTTTAAACATCATTATTATAATGATTAATTAACTCTATTTAGTTAAATAATAATTAAGAATAGATTTAAACCTCCAATTCTTTTCGAATACTTATACAATATTTACAAACCCATCTGATAACAATTTACAATATATTTAAGGTAAATAACCTTTATAAATTTAAAAGAAATTAATTATTCCAAAAGATAGTTAAATCCAATTTATAATCTTTTATAGTTTAAATCGACATTCATTAGCTCGAAAGATAATTAATCAAATTTATAATCTCTTTATAAATTTAAAACAGCGTTAATTATTCCAAAAGATAATCAAATTTATAACTCATTTTATACATTTTAAATCAACATTTATCCTTTATTTTCAAAATTCGTAAAATATTTGAAAATATAGTTTTAAACAACTATCAAAGTGTAAAAACACGACCATACATTTATTTTGTAAAAATACAAGCTCAAGTTCAACACACAACAAAGGTTTAAGGGGATGATATTTCATAAGTGACGGTACAGCGATAATCGCTATAACAACACTTTCACAATCAAATAGTATGTCATAAATATTTCAACTAAACAACAATATAAGCAGCATAAGAATGTAAGTAAATAAATAAATATTGACGAGAAACCCCTTAGGGTCTCTCTACAAAAGTCATATGTAATTTGCACAGAAGTTTGTGAATTTTCAAAGTGTTCCATAGCGATCTACTTACTACGTACACTCCGACTTTCTCTCATTTTCGTCCTCTGCAACACAATGGTTATTTATGCCATTCGCTTTTCAAACAGAAATTTAAAATCTAAACAAAAAACTAAACAACAATATAAACTATCATCCAAACATTCAACAATAATTTATAGCAACAAAGATATCATATAATTTATTTAAAGGTGAGTAAACTCATAGAAATTCCAGTTGGCGCTTTCACGTTCCATTTTGGTCTAAAATCGAACGACGTTCGATTCTAGTCCAAATTTCTACTAGCTCCAAATTCAACGAATTCAATTCCATCGCATAGATAACGATGATACGAGTTTAACACAACTGATGGCGTCCAAATCCGAGCTCGTATAGCAATATATTGATTAATGAACATTTCAAAATTAATTAATTAATTAATCACTTACATACTTTATTAATTAACTAATTAACCTCGTTTAAACACGGTTAACCCTAAGTAAAACCCAAGCCGCAAACTACAACCACTCGGTGCTGCCGCTACGAGGCTCCAACCACCACCGCTCTTCTGACACCACCTCCTCTAACCATGGCAAACTCAACAGCACTAGAATCACCTCCAATGGTCACCGCTAGCTCGAGAACGAGCTTCTAGGAACGTCGCAGTTCAACTCCGGCCTGCCGCCGCCATATATAGGTGATTATACGCCATCGCCTGCCTCCAAAAGACTCCTCTAGCTGACCTCGACCCAATGCCACCGACCACGGCTTCCCACGTCGCCTCCATCTCGAGAGCGATCGGAAAATGTCGCCATCGTTCAAACCCGACCCACGCCGCCCCGAGCCACCGCACGACGATCCAACCGGTCAACACACTCATCTGACTCCCACGAACATTTTTCAAGTTGGGACCATCGCCTAATTCAGCCTCTAGTGTCGCCGATTAACGATGGCCATTGAATTAGGCTATCCTAGGTTTCTAAGTTTAGAGAATGAAAGAGAGCAAGAGTCCTTATATAGGAATTTCTCCAACACTATACCCCTCAGAATCACGGACTCCAATCGAGACGTGCTCACTGACGTTCCTAGCCAAATACTCCTATATCGGACTTAATGGAACAAATTTCGAGACATAATTTCATCGTATACAAAAGTTATCTTTTATGATCAAATTATATTATTTTTAATTCTCTAAAATTAACCGTTATGCGTTTCGAGCTCGCACGATCACACGGTACGTCCGATCGTCACGAACCTCGTCGGCGTACATCATAATTATTCCGGTTCTGATGGCACTAGTTTCGTCAAAATCTGATAGTGCCCCGGAATGATAATTTCATGTGTTTTGATATCGTTTTATATTTTTCGAGCACATTATCGATATTTATCCGAACTATTTATTATTGTAAATAAATTTACTAAATGAGTTCATCATTATCGTTTATTAATTAAAAGGAGTTAAATAAGACAATTATATCCATTTAATTAATATTTAATTCACAATTCAAAGATTCTAAATAATCACTATATTCGAATTCAAGTTATTAAACTCCAAAAACCAATTATTTAAATATTTAAAATTAATTAATTATTCAAAATCAAAAAAATCAAATTTCTGGGATGTTACAATCATAGTAATATATAAGTAATAGTAATATATGCATTTGGTTATTTAAATAACCTTTCATATTTAATTTAATGTTGATTATATAAGAATTGAAAGTGTAATGGATATATAATATATGTACATTAAATTATAGACTTTAAAATTATAAATTATTTCAAATATACATATATGGTTGAAATTAATATTGATATATATGTATGTATGCATGTATATAAGTATGTATGTATTATATACATAAGATATTGTACATATGCATACAACCATATGCACAATATATTAATATACATAGACATATGCGTGTGTGTTATATATATGACAATCATATGTATATGAAGGACCTCATATCTATGTAGTTAATATCGTTATCGGGTACGTATTGGTCAAGTACCGATATGAGATATTTTAAAGGAAATTTTGCCGAAATAGGGCAAGTTTTGAGAAATTTTTTATTTAGATCACTTTTGAATAATATTACAAGTATAGACCTATTTTGACCAAGTTAGCGCCAAGGTGGAGAAAGCGGTGAAGGCGAATTTTCAAAAATGGCCAATCGGCGAAGCTTCAAAATTCACCAATTGGCAATCTTGCTCTACTTAGTGCTGTAGCAAGTTGGTGAATATTGGAATTTCGCTAATTTTGAATCGGTGTTATTTGAAAATTCACCAATGAGCGACTTTTGAAAATTCACCTTCACTGTTTTATCCATATTGATGTCGACGTGGCTAGAACAGGCCTATACTTGTAATATTGTCCAAAAATGATCTAAATACGGATTTTTTTCAAAAGCTGGCCTATTTTATGAAAAAAATTATTTTTTAAAATATTGTGATAATATCAGATAATGGCGGTAAAATATCGGACATGTGTAGAACATGTTAAAAAAGATATAATACCATGTTTTTTATATTCAAGATATAATACTATGTTATAATGTTATAACAATATTAAATTTTCAAATATTTGGATAAATAATGTCAAATTACTAGCAAAAACTGATTGCATATAGTTTACAGATTACAATCCAACAACTAAGATATTGTACTAACTACAAATCAAAATATAGGCTCATAAAAACCGAGAAATTCGTATACCGTACATCTTTGTTATTTTCTTCATTTATAAAATATTCATTATTTTTTCAGTCATCTAATCATTTAAATTGCTTTCCTAAATTTTTCATATTTATAGTTCCGTCGTCTTCATTTTCACTTATTTATCGAATAAGCAATGTTGATTTGATATCAATTACTACTTTAGCTCCTTCCTTATCTATATGTCAAAAATATAACTTTCAACCTCTTCAACTTTTAGTTTTGGTGCATGATAATAATTAATAAAATGAATTTTGATAACCTAACTTAGCAATTAAAAATAGTGAACAAAAAACAACTAAAAAGAGAAGTAACTCTTTCGTGATCTTATTTTTAAGGGTAAAGTCTTCACAGAAAATAAAACATATAAAATAATGAAATAAATAGAGTTTTCTTTATTGAAAGACTAATGAAGAAGACTAAAAATGTATGGTTAAACTGAAAAATTATTGCATTGGAAGTTCTAACATGGTCTAGATATTTTCATTTACTATATACAAAAAACAAATATTGAGAATGTAAAGATATTTTATTTGTAAAAACATTTTCTCCACACATACAATAATGAATAACATTCTTTAAAAATATCGGGTATTTCACACTAAATATCATAGTGATATATATGCCAATATCGGGTGATATATCCATAACGATATTTTAAGCGATATTTTGAAAAACGATCGGCTTAGGAGCGATATGAGATATATCAATGATATATCAGCGATATTAACTACATAGCCTCATATCCATATATGCCATTACTATACTATATGTGTGTACATGTGCAGTTAAAAGCTTAACATTTCTATAGCGGTTGAGATGCAAAAAGTTATTGCGGGATAAAGCGGGGATATAGTGGAAAACAACGAAGATGCAAAAAGCATCATTAGATATAAAACCAAATATTTAAAATTAACTTATTCTTATTCTCGCATCATTACGTAGAAAAAAGAAATACTATTTAACCTTATATGACAAAACCAAAGAATATCATAATGTATACATACTAGATTTGGTGACTACAATAGATTTCTATCTTATATTGAGCATTTATGCCTTAAAATTAGGTCTTTACCAAAACTTTATTGATTTGTTTTAAAAGAGAACTAGTCAAATCAACATTTGTATATTAATGCTGTTAAAAAGGATGCTAAAAAGTATTGATTTAGCAGGTATAACGGAAAATAGCAAGACTTAAAGCAGATCTACTTTTAATAGTTCTAAATTGAAATAGCGGAGTGCTATGTGCTATAATAAGGATTTTGCGGGGCTTTAACAACACACGTGTGTACATTGATTATAAATCCCAATAACTATATGTGTGTGTATTATACATGTGTCAGTATATATTCTCTAGGTTATATACCTTATTTTAAGCAATATACATTGACGTATATATGATATACATCTGTGTATACAGTATTTTCAATCAACCTAAAATCAAAATAATGTTAAACATGATTTAATGTAAAATTAAATTATTTATATAAGTTCAACAGAGAATCGTAAAGGGAATTTTTTTGAAATCCATCCAATATACCCATTACCAAACTAACATGTTCCAACAATGGTATCAAAGTTCAATTGGTTTATATAAATAAATTAGTGTGCAAATATTTTGGCCAACTATTGGGTTTTACTGGCTAACGGGTATCTAGGATAGAGTGTCTAAGGCTTGGTGTTGGAAGAACCAATGCCCACCCCTTCTTAGCTTCAAACCTAGCTTAATGATATTAGAAGTTTTCAAGGTTGACACAATGTACGACCCAAAATTGTTTTTGGGTCTTAGGTTAATTCAAATTAGAATATTATAAAAATATTTTAAATTCAAAAGTTATATTTAATATATGAAACTTCCTAAATTTAAAAGGGTTTCACATTAAACTTCAAACGCGTATGTTGTAAAGCTTGCAATATATATGCATTATGTGTGTGTGTGTGTGTGTTTGTGTGTTAAATTCAACGTTGTTTAAGTTTAAAAAATGTGTTGTAATGGTTATAACATTCAATTTCCAAAGTTATTTTTGGAATTTGAATTTGGACTCGAAATTTGAATTTGAATTTAATTTAAATTTATAATAATGTTTAATTAAATTGGTTATTAAAATAGATAATCAATTAAATTGTTATTAATTAAGGTATATATATATATATATTGGTATACATGCACACATATAACTATAAATTTTATAGTTGTACGACATTTCTTAGATATGTTTAAGAAAATAATTTCAAAATGTTTGAATTTAAAATGAAATTTAATCAATTTGTTTAGTAAATTAATACTCGAAGTTTAAATAAAATTGTTTTAGTCTGTCAAAAAAAAATTATTTTAGTTAATAAGACACATATATTATGTGAGTTAATTAGATTATAAAGGTTATAAATAAGTCGGACTTCTATGAATATATGTATAGTAAAATCATACCTGTAATGACTAAACATATATATAAATTGTATGTGTTATTGTGACATCTCGGAATTTAGAGGAATTTAAAATACGATAATCTCTTAATTTAAAGTATTTTAAATTGATTTAAATTGTTATTTTCAAAAATAAATAACCAATAAATTAATAATGTGATGTTTTAAATTATGATTTTTGATTTGATTTGTAAATCAGAATAACTAGATACAAATTTAATTTGTGATAATTTATAAATAGATTTAAATAGTCCTATATATATTCTAATTTGATAAGTGTTATATAAATGTGGATATTTATGTGTTTAGAAGAAAATTAAGATTTGGGAATTTAATTGTTTCAATTTAATTACAATAAAAATCTATCTTAATTTAAATAAAACTCCACTTAATTCATTTAGATCTATATATAATAATGTGATGTAATTTTTAGTAATAAGGTTTCAATTAAAATAAAATCTTGTCAAATTTAAATATGAATATAAATAAAGTGTTTGGTAAATTAAGTTTAAAATAGGAAAATATACGCTAGTTAAATACATTGAGTTATAAATAGAAATAAAATAGTAGACGTGTAATACTAGAAATTAATTCACAAGCTAACATAATAAAATAAATGTAACAACTTTATTGAAGTAGGTAAGTCTAAAACAAAGTTAATATATGTACTAAGTATCTACATTAGCAGGCAAGAAAATAAAGTAATATGATAAACTATCACCATACATTTGCAAGTAACAGGTCATAGCAAAGCTAAATAAATATGCTATCACCTTATATCTCTAAGTAACAAGTCAAAACAAAGTTAAGTAAAAATAAGTCAAGGTATTAAGTTTAAACTAAATAAAAGATGTACAAAGTAATAAGTCAGAGTAAAATAAAAAGATATACAAGTTGTACCTGCAAAGTGAAATAGATATGTACACTCGAATTGTAATAAGATGTATACAAGATAAACAAAGCTAAATAAATATCTGTACTTTGGCCTTGAGACTTGCAGGCAAAGAAAAGAGGCAAGATAACACAAGTACTATACGAATGGAGCTAGAAGATATGTATGACATGCTTAATAAATGACTTGTACAAAATGTCTTCCTTTCAGCCTCCTTAACAAAAAAAATCTCTGATCAACCTTTGTACAAATACAACTATCAGCACACTTGTTTTCTAAATATCTATCTTCTTTTTATTTCGTTCATTTAAACAATGCAAAGAAAACAACAAATCAGCCTGTAACCATTTCAAAAGCTTGTGATATCTTCAAGTTACAACCTGAGATCAAAAAAATCAAGTTTCAAAGTTTTAAAACAAAACATTGTCTCTGGAAAAAAAGAAAACCCTGCTTGCAAACCTTCTTCTTCAACCTGGAATCAAAAGTTTCAAGTTTCAGTTCAAAATGAACCTCAGCCTGTAGCATCTTCAAGTTTTCAGCATGAACTCAAAGTTTTAAACAAAACATTTTTCTCTGGAAACAAAACAATAGAGATATTCAAGTTTTCAAATTCAGTTGCAAGCACTCCAGTTTAGAACAAAGAAAGCAAGCTCTCTGTTTCCCTTTCCCAAAGTCAGGTGAGTAAACATCTTTACATAAAAATGTTAATATGTTATTGATGGTTGTTTGTGAAATATTTGGGATAGTAATGATTTGCATGAATATACATAAGCATAGAATTATGTGGTATAATGGCATTCATGTGTATATGCTTCTGTCTGGAAAATTTTTGTGATGTCCTGTACTTCTCTATAGTGATACAGAGAGTAATCTTTGTTTCTAAAATTTAAATTATTTTAACAGGATATGGTTAAGCTTAAATATTTCCGTCAAATAAAAGAATTAAACTTGATAGAAATTATTAGAAGCTGTTAAAACTATTATAGGGGAGAATACTACCACTATCTTTGTTCACAGGGGATTCAATGACCAATTGATAAAATTCAATTGTTGTAAAATACTAGTTCAAGCTTATAACTGGGATTCTCACTAAAATTAAGATTTTTAAGTCTAAAATTAAGATTTTTAATACAGTGTTTCAAGAGGAATTTGAATTCGAGTAAAATTTGCATCTTCCTAAATTTCTAACATTCGAACCCATTTAAAATCATGAAAATCTATTCGAAGCTTGTTCGAACACCCTGGATGTTGAGAAAATTGTCCCAGAATTTTTCTGTTCCATAAATCAAAGGGGTGGGATCGAAATAGGGTTTTGTTCAAGCTATTGGACATGACTGTGGATGTGACGAGTTCGTCTTCTCTACATAACCGAGCTTCGCATAACTCTAGAGGAGGGTTGTTTGGTGTGTGGTCATGGTGTGTATGGAGTTTGGACGTCTCCGGTGGCCTGAGCAGTGCTGACGAGGAAATTTACAAAGCGACAGTGGTAGTTTTCTTTGATCGAGGTAGCTCGATTTCGCCTGTGACATTGGATGGTGGTTCTGGGTGGTCGAATGGCAAGGATGGGTGGAAGGCGACTTGTCGTAGGCGAGCTTGGGGGCTGGATGGTCGGCGGTTGCCGGTGCACGTGCACGCGTGCTTCTATGTATCAGGTGGTTGGGGAAGATGAAGTTTGGGTTGTTCGAGTTGTTGTGGGAATCGACTCGTGATGGTCTCGGGGTTTTATGGGTTTAAACTCGAGTTCGTGCTCGAGTGTTTTTGGGGATGGCAGGGATCAAGTTTTGAAACTGTAAATTTAACTAAGTACTGAGATCAGGGGAAGAAATGGAGAAGACTCGGGGAGAGCTACGAGTAGTGTTCGGGTAGGACCCGAAGTAGCCAGAAACCCAGCTTTGTGAAAGTTTTAAAAATACAAGATTTTGTAATATAAAGCAAAATTTGTTAAACGGCATGTATAACCTTTCTTAGTGAATGTAAATGATTCTTAACATTCGTTAAGAAGATTTTAAAATTTATTTAATTCAAAATTTCCGTTTAAGTAAATTTTAAAATCAAGGGCTTTAAAAATGTAAATTATATTTTAGATAGTTTTTATCTTAAGTTAAAGATGTGTATTTCTTTCGAACTAGTTAAGTTAATTTGGAGATTAAATGTAATTAATTAATTTAATTAGTTAAGAATAAAAGTTAATTAAGTTAAGAGTAATTAATGATTATGATTTATTAACTGATAATTAGAGATTAGTGAAATTTGAAATTTATTAATTAAGAAAATTAAGGTTGATTTAATTGTAAATAAAAATACTTAGTTGTAATTAAGTTTTATTGATAAATAATTTGGTTTTATTTATCAATAAATGAATAAGAAATAATTAATCTACGGAGATCAATTAAAAAGTAAATAAATTGTTATTAAGTTTATTAATTGAGATTTATTTATTTATAATTAAAGGGTGATAAATCTTCTGATAATATTAATTAAATTGTTTTACGGAATGAATTACAAATTGTAATGAATCAAATAAATGTGACTGATTCAGGAAAAATCTAATTGTTAATTAATTAAAGATATTCATGTGATGTTGATTAAGTATAAATACTTAAATGAATTGAATCGAGAAATTACTTAGCAAAGTAAATAATGTATAAATACTGGAATGCAATTAATTACTTAACGGGAAGTAATCAAAGTAGGATTACCTTAAAGAAGTAATTACAGATTTATTACTTAGGGAAATAAATCAAAAGGATTTATATAATTAATTAAGGAATTAATTAATTAAGATAAGTAATTTCAGGATGGAAATTCCTGTATATGATGTAGGTTGATAAATAAAAGTGATTAATGGAAATAAATTAATTAATGAAATTAATTAGGGTATAATGCAATTTATTTTAGTTAATTAATTAATGGAAATAATTTATTAAGGATTATTAATTAATTAATTAAATGATTTATAGTTAATTACTGTGAATGGTTAAAGATACTTAATTTGTGAAATTATTTAAAGGTAATTATCTGAATGTAATTAAAGATTAGTTAATCAAAGGTGATTAACTGGGATGGAAATTTGGAGAATGATTAATTAATTAAATTGTAATTAATTAATGATTTTGTAAGCAGGATTTATAAGATGAAGTAATTAATTTAATTCACTTTAAATTAATTTAGAAAGAAGTAATTAATTTAATTCATTTTAAATTAATTATAAATGGTGTGATTGTTTATCCTTGCTTATGAATGGATGGATGATATTGTTTGCCTTGAATGGTTTGAATTCCCAGATATGAATGTTGTGTGATATGGATTATCTATTTATGATGATATTGTGAAGTATCTATCTGTGATGTTGTGAATTATCTATCTGTGTATAAAGAGATAATGGAATTTAATTGTTTTAACTTTAAAACAACTTGGCCTTAAAAGACACGGTTTGGATTCGATGAGACCGGAATCGGGTTTCCGTATACCGGGATTCCAGGTCTGGAGACCCGAATACCACATCGATCCAAAATAACGTTAGGTCGTGAAATTCAAATGGAGCAAGTGAAGACTCGAGGTATAAGAACTATTCGTCAGTATAACTCTGTGGGTGATTCCGTAATGAGTTTGACGAAGATAGTACTTATAGATTCGAGATGGTGGTTCAGAATGCAAGGGTTATTGTCGTTAACTCTGAGGGTGATTCCAAAATGAGTGTAACGAGATAATGCCTTCGGTTTCGTTCGAACCCGGAACGAACTTGTATGGATTGAATGCTTTCAGAACATCGTCAGGCGGACGATGAGCATTCTAAGTGATGAGTTCTATTCAGGTAATCGTGACCTCAAGCCTCATCAACCGGGAATGGCTAAAACAGGGGAGGTGCAGCAAGGCTCCGTGGGTAGCTCCCACTGGGGAGTAAGGTCATCCTTGTCTAGATGTCCCTTTTTATTTCGGCTTAGTGGTGCGGTTGATGATCACAACCGTGGGATGATTTTATTTGGAACTATCCAGTAAGGGATGGGTCCGGCCTTGTGTTGCAGGGGAGCGGGCGTACTCCTCGGTACTCTGATCTAGGCCAGGTACTGTGACGGGCGGTACCCTAGTAGCCCTGCCATTGTATGGAATCCAAAATCCAATAAGTGCCATCGATTTTGATTGTAAACCTAGTATGCTGGAATTTAATCATGTAACAATTTCGGCTATTTTCTATTTACTTGAAAACCCTAGACACTATTATAATATCACTGGATTTCCTATTAAATGTTTTGGTTAGCGTAAGGTAAAAACTTTTCCATGTTTATGTGTGGGAAGTCTTACGTGATACCTTTTGTTTCCAAAGGATTTTTAAAGTTAAGCAACTTTAACCGTTTACTCATACCAGACCCATGTCTGACCCGAAGTTTATTTATGTTTTTCATAAACTCTCGGGTACCCAAATTTTTACGGGTAGCCAAGGGATTCAGGTTAGCTTTGACGAATTCTGAAGGAGCAATGGAGCAGGAGGCTTCAGCGTGTATATATATATATATTGGTTCCGCTGTGTAGTGTTGTCCGTGTATTTCCGCTGTGTTGTATCTCTGTGATGTGTGCGTTGTATTAACTAGACAGGTGTTTATAACTGTCTAGTATGTGTTGTGTGAACTATGTAACTCTGATGTATATGATACTATGTAGTCCTTTATGTGATATATTATATTTTATTCGTTCCGCTGTTGAGATTCTGTTGTTGTTTCTTCTTCTTCTCTATCTTTTCTACTTTCTCACCTCTTTCTTTTCTTCAAAACGATACGATTTCCTAGGCATAGGAAGCCGGGTCGTCACAGTGGTATCAGAGCTATAGGTTGAGCGAATACCTAAGCTCTGGAGTGGTGTCTTTCTTGAGAGAGCATACTTGTAATTTTTATCTATATATATTTATTTATTTATTTCTACCTATCTGTTGGGTTACCTGTTCAGGTTTTCCAATATAATTTATAAAGGTAGATAGGGTAGTGGTGTGTGTAACACGCTACCGATGGTTGGAGTTTGTAAAGGTTGGAAGTGTATCTGTTGAGACTGTAGACCTAATACCGTCTCGAGTGAGTTTTGTTTGATGTAAGGGATTTATTGATCTCTGAAGGAAACCGGTTAAAGATTCAGGGTTCATCATTGAAGTGCAAGTTTGATCGCGCTCGTGTGAGCGGGTTTTTGAGAGTTTGGATCTGTCAGTTGGACAGAAGTAAGTCATGATATCTTGATATCTCAGGATGTAGTAGCTGTGTGATGAGACGCAGTGACTATGGATATTTTCCGAAGATGTTTTCTTTGGAACAAGTTAAGGAAGTGTGGTTGTTTCGGTGTTGTGGCTGTGTTCAGCTGGGTGTTTCTGTTGTTTGAGGTCCGAGTTTCTCGAGGAGTTTGGATAGGAAGTCTTCTGGCTGGGCAGTTTTTCTTGAGGTGATTTCAGAAGCATCAGAGTGGTTCCGTTCTTCGACGGATTGGCTTCATAAGCGTAAGCTGTTCTGATTGGTAAAGAGAGAGCAGTTTTTCTTTGGAATTAGGCCGGATTGATCGCAAAAGTGACTTGCGATAGTCTGAGTGTTCTCTTGATTTGTCCGAGATTTTCTGGATGTTCTCAGGAGGTCAGAGTTTTGTCAGCATCTGGAGATTGAGATTGGTATCGACTGGATTCCAAAGATGGTACCGGTGGTGCAGCTTAGGAGATTTAGTGGAGCATTTGTGTTTTCTCTTCTGTATCTAGTTTCGAGTTTCTTCTAGCTAAGGGTAGCTGAAGACTGTACCCTTGACTGAGGACTCATCTGTTTCTGTGAGCAGTTCGTCTCCGTTTGTGGTGGATCTGTTATTGTGTGTCTAGGAGGTGTTGGTTGAGTTTTTGGTCGAGTTCTTCGACATTCTTATCTACTTCAGATCAGAGTTGTGCAGCGGAAGCATGGTGGCAGTTGTTCTGGAGTGGAAGCAACCAGGAGTTGCAGTGTTCTGAGATTAGAGAGTTTCTACGGGAATTTTTCTGGATGGAGACCAGATTGGCAGTGCATATGTTTTGTCTTTTCTGGATAGGAGAAGTAAGTTGTAACCTACTGATGATGTTGGAGTAGAGTTGTATTCTAGATATTTGGTAAATCTGGAGAGGATCTTTTTGGTTGCGTTATTCTGATCCAGTTGGTTATTGGAGCATCAGCGAAGTTGGAGACTTCGTTGTTATTGAGATTTTCTTCGGTAAAGGGAGCAATAAGATTGGGTAAGACTGTGAGATTAGCTCCGGAGTATATTGGATCTTTCTGTATTCTGCTAAGGATAAGTGTTTTGGATTTCAGGAGTGAATTGCCAGTTTGGAGAACTGGGATTCATTGTATTTCACGTATCTCTAAGGGAGTACGTGTTAGATCTATCACTGGTTTTAGAACCAGCAGTTCAGGGGGTTTTGGATGTTGAGTCAGACTTGTCTGTAGTCTGATATCTGTCTTGTTTTATAGATCTAGTTGAGTAGGAGCTCAGTAGCTCAGTAGTGTAGCTAGTCTGGATTCAGTAGAGCGAGTATTCCAATATCTATACCTGGGAAACTCGGAAATTTTTAGGAAGCTTATCCGGATCTGTATCCGAATAGTTAGTGTTGTTTGGTTGATTGAAATCGTTTGTTTGGTTGTATATGGCTGATATGTATGCTGAATTGGTTGAAAATAAAATAAATTTTGGATTATCTTTTGTTTTAAATTTCGAGGACGAAATTCTTTTAAGGGGGAAGGAATGTGACATCTCGGAATTTAGAGGAATTTAAAATACGATAATCTCTTAATTTAAAGTATTTTAAATTGATTTAAATTGTTATTTTCAAAAATAAATAACCAATAAATTAATAATGTGATGTTTTAAATTATGATTTTTGATTTGATTTGTAAATCAGAATAACTAGATACAAATTTAATTTGTGATAATTTATAAATAGATTTAAATAGTCCTATATATATTCTAATTTGATAAGTGTTATATAAATGTGGATATTTATGTGTTTAGAAGAAAATTAAGATTTGGGAATTTAATTGTTTCAATTTAATTACAATAAAAATCTATCTTAATTTAAATAAAACTCCACTTAATTCATTTAGATCTATATATAATAATGTGATGTAATTTTTAGTAATAAGGTTTCAATTAAAATAAAATCTTGTCAAATTTAAATATGAATATAAATAAAGTGTTTGGTAAATTAAGTTTAAAATAGGAAAATATACGCTAGTTAAATACATTGAGTTATAAATAGAAATAAAATAGTAGACGTGTAATACTAGAAATTAATTCACAAGCTAACATAATAAAATAAATGTAACAACTTTATTGAAGTAGGTAAGTCTAAAACAAAGTTAATATATGTACTAAGTATCTACATTAGCAGGCAAGAAAATAAAGTAATATGATAAACTATCACCATACATTTGCAAGTAACAGGTCATAGCAAAGCTAAATAAATATGCTATCACCTTATATCTCTAAGTAACAAGTCAAAACAAAGTTAAGTAAAAATAAGTCAAGGTATTAAGTTTAAACTAAATAAAAGATGTACAAAGTAATAAGTCAGAGTAAAATAAAAAGATATACAAGTTGTACCTGCAAAGTGAAATAGATATGTACACTCGAATTGTAATAAGATGTATACAAGATAAACAAAGCTAAATAAATATCTGTACTTTGGCCTTGAGACTTGCAGGCAAAGAAAAGAGGCAAGATAACACAAGTACTATACGAATGGAGCTAGAAGATATGTATGACATGCTTAATAAATGACTTGTACAAAATGTCTTCCTTTCAGCCTCCTTAACAAAAAAAATCTCTGATCAACCTTTGTACAAATACAACTATCAGCACACTTGTTTTCTAAATATCTATCTTCTTTTTATTTCGTTCATTTAAACAATGCAAAGAAAACAACAAATCAGCCTGTAACCATTTCAAAAGCTTGTGATATCTTCAAGTTACAACCTGAGATCAAAAAAATCAAGTTTCAAAGTTTTAAAACAAAACATTGTCTCTGGAAAAAAAGAAAACCCTGCTTGCAAACCTTCTTCTTCAACCTGGAATCAAAAGTTTCAAGTTTCAGTTCAAAATGAACCTCAGCCTGTAGCATCTTCAAGTTTTCAGCATGAACTCAAAGTTTTAAACAAAACATTTTTCTCTGGAAACAAAACAATAGAGATATTCAAGTTTTCAAATTCAGTTGCAAGCACTCCAGTTTAGAACAAAGAAAGCAAGCTCTCTGTTTCCCTTTCCCAAAGTCAGGTGAGTAAACATCTTTACATAAAAATGTTAATATGTTATTGATGGTTGTTTGTGAAATATTTGGGATAGTAATGATTTGCATGAATATACATAAGCATAGAATTATGTGGTATAATGGCATTCATGTGTATATGCTTCTGTCTGGAAAATTTTTGTGATGTCCTGTACTTCTCTATAGTGATACAGAGAGTAATCTTTGTTTCTAAAATTTAAATTATTTTAACAGGATATGGTTAAGCTTAAATATTTCCGTCAAATAAAAGAATTAAACTTGATAGAAATTATTAGAAGCTGTTAAAACTATTATAGGGGAGAATACTACCACTATCTTTGTTCACAGGGGATTCAATGACCAATTGATAAAATTCAATTGTTGTAAAATACTAGTTCAAGCTTATAACTGGGATTCTCACTAAAATTAAGATTTTTAAGTCTAAAATTAAGATTTTTAATACAGTGTTTCAAGAGGAATTTGAATTCGAGTAAAATTTGCATCTTCCTAAATTTCTAACATTCGAACCCATTTAAAATCATGAAAATCTATTCGAAGCTTGTTCGAACACCCTGGATGTTGAGAAAATTGTCCCAGAATTTTTCTGTTCCATAAATCAAAGGGGTGGGATCGAAATAGGGTTTTGTTCAAGCTATTGGACATGACTGTGGATGTGACGAGTTCGTCTTCTCTACATAACCGAGCTTCGCATAACTCTAGAGGAGGGTTGTTTGGTGTGTGGTCATGGTGTGTATGGAGTTTGGACGTCTCCGGTGGCCTGAGCAGTGCTGACGAGGAAATTTACAAAGCGACAGTGGTAGTTTTCTTTGATCGAGGTAGCTCGATTTCGCCTGTGACATTGGATGGTGGTTCTGGGTGGTCGAATGGCAAGGATGGGTGGAAGGCGACTTGTCGTAGGCGAGCTTGGGGGCTGGATGGTCGGCGGTTGCCGGTGCACGTGCACGCGTGCTTCTATGTATCAGGTGGTTGGGGAAGATGAAGTTTGGGTTGTTCGAGTTGTTGTGGGAATCGACTCGTGATGGTCTCGGGGTTTTATGGGTTTAAACTCGAGTTCGTGCTCGAGTGTTTTTGGGGATGGCAGGGATCAAGTTTTGAAACTGTAAATTTAACTAAGTACTGAGATCAGGGGAAGAAATGGAGAAGACTCGGGGAGAGCTACGAGTAGTGTTCGGGTAGGACCCGAAGTAGCCAGAAACCCAGCTTTGTGAAAGTTTTAAAAATACAAGATTTTGTAATATAAAGCAAAATTTGTTAAACGGCATGTATAACCTTTCTTAGTGAATGTAAATGATTCTTAACATTCGTTAAGAAGATTTTAAAATTTATTTAATTCAAAATTTCCGTTTAAGTAAATTTTAAAATCAAGGGCTTTAAAAATGTAAATTATATTTTAGATAGTTTTTATCTTAAGTTAAAGATGTGTATTTCTTTCGAACTAGTTAAGTTAATTTGGAGACTAAATGTAATTAATTAATTTAATTAGTTAAGAATAAAAGTTAATTAAGTTAAGAGTAATTAATGATTATGATTTATTAACTGATAATTAGAGATTAGTGAAATTTGAAATTTATTAATTAAGAAAATTAAGGTTGATTTAATTGTAAATAAAAATACTTAGTTGTAATTAAGTTTTATTGATAAATAATTTGGTTTTATTTATCAATAAATGAATAAGAAATAATTAATCTACGGAGATCAATTAAAAAGTAAATAAATTGTTATTAAGTTTATTAATTGAGATTTATTTATTTATAATTAAAGGGTGATAAATCTTCTGATAAGATTAATTAAATTGTTTTACGGAATGAATTACAAATTGTAATGAATCAAATAAATGTGACTGATTCAGGAAAAATCTAATTGTTAATTAATTAAAGATATTCATGTGATGTTGATTAAGTATAAATACTTAAATGAATTGAATCGAGAAGTTACTTAGCAAAGTAAATAATGTATAAATACTGGAATGCAATTAATTACTTAACGGGAAGTAATCAAAGTAGGATTACCTTAAAGAAGTAATTACAGATTTATTACTTAGGGAAATAAATCAAAAGGATTTATATAATTAATTAAGGAATTAATTAATTAAGATAAGTAATTTCAGGATGGAAATTCCTGTATATGATGTAGGTTGATAAATAAAAGTGATTAATGGAAATAAATTAATTAATGAAATTAATTAGGGTATAATGCAATTTATTTTAGTTAATTAATTAATGGAAATAATTTATTAAGGATTATTAATTAATTAATTAAATGATTTATAGTTAATTACTGTGAATGGTTAAAGATACTTAATTTGTGAAATTATTTAAAGGTAATTATCTGAATGTAATTAAAGATTAGTTAATCAAAGGTGATTAACTGGGATGGAAATTTGGAGAATGATTAATTAATTAAATTGTAATTAATTAATGATTTTGTAAGCAGGATTTATAAGATGAAGTAATTAATTTAATTCACTTTAAATTAATTTAGAAAGAAGTAATTAATTTAATTCATTTTAAATTAATTATAAATGGTGTGATTGTTTATCCTTGCTTATGAATGGATGGATGATATTGTTTGCCTTGAATGGTTTGAATTCCCAGATATGAATGTTGTGTGATATGGATTATCTATTTATGATGATATTGTGAAGTATCTATCTGTGATGTTGTGAATTATCTATCTGTGTATAAAGAGATAATGGAATTTAATTGTTTTAACTTTAAAACAACTTGGCCTTAAAAGACACGGTTTGGATTCGATGAGACCGGAATCGGGTTTCCGTATACCGGGATTCCAGGTCTGGAGACCCGAATACCACATCGATCCAAAATAACGTTAGGTCGTGAAATTCAAATGGAGCAAGTGAAGACTCGAGGTATAAGAACTATTCGTCAGTATAACTCTGTGGGTGATTCCGTAATGAGTTTGACGAAGATAGTACTTATAGATTCGAGATGGTGGTTCAGAATGCAAGGGTTATTGTCGTTAACTCTGAGGGTGATTCCAAAATGAGTGTAACGAGATAATGCCTTCGGTTTCGTTCGAACCCGGAACGAACTTGTATGGATTGAATGCTTTCAGAACATCGTCAGGCGGACGATGAGCATTCTAAGTGATGAGTTCTATTCAGGTAATCGTGACCTCAAGCCTCATCAACCGGGAATGGCTAAAACAGGGGAGGTGCAGCAAGGCTCCGTGGGTAGCTCCCACTGGGGAGTAAGGTCATCCTTGTCTAGATGTCCCTTTTTATTTCGGCTTAGTGGTGCGGTTGATGATCACAACCGTAGGATGATTTTATTTGGAACTATCCAGTAAGGGATGGGTCCGGCCTTGTGTTGCAGGGGAGCAGGCGTACTCCTCGGTACTCTGATCTAGGCCAGGTACTGTGACGGGCGGTACCCCAGTAGCCCTGCCATTGTATGGAATCCAAAATCCAATAAGTGCCATCGATTTTGATTGTAAACCTAGTATGCTGGAATTTAATCATGTAACAATTTCGGCTATTTTCTATTTACTTGAAAACCCTAGACACTATTATAATATCACTGGATTTCCTATTAAATGTTTTGGTTAGCGTAAGGTAAAAACTTTTCCATGTTTATGTGTGGGAAGTCTTACGTGATACCTTTTGTTTCCAAAGGATTTTTAAAGTTAAGCAACTTTAACCGTTTACTCATACCAGACCCATGTCTGACCCGAAGTTTATTTCTGTTTTTCATAAACTCTCGGGTACCCAAATTTTTACGGGTAGCCAAGGGATTCAGGTTAGCTTTGACGAATTCTGAAGGAGCAATGGAGCAGGAGGCTTCAGCGTGTATATATATATATATTGGTTCCGCTGTGTAGTGTTGTCCGTGTATTTCCGCTGTGTTGTATCTCTGTGATGTGTGCGTTGTATTAACTAGACAGGTGTTTATAACTGTCTAGTATGTGCTGTGTGAACTATGTAACTCTGATGTATATGATACTATGTAGTCCTTTATGTGATATATTATATTTTATTCGTTCCGCTGTTGAGATTCTGTTGTTGTTTCTTCTTCTTCTCTATCTTTTCTACTTTCTCACCTCTTTCTTTTCTTCAAAACGATACGATTTCCTAGGCATAGGAAGCCGGGTCGTCACAGTGGTATCAGAGCTATAGGTTGAGCGAATACCTAAGCTCTGGAGTGGTGTCTTTCTTGAGAGAGCATACTTGTAATTTTTATCTATATATATTTATTTATTTATTTCTACCTATCTGTTGGGTTACCTGTTCAGGTTTTCCAATATAATTTATAAAGGTAGATAGGGTAGTGGTGTGTGTAACACGCTACCGATGGTTGGAGTTTGTAAAGGTTGGAAGTGTATCTGTTGAGACTGTAGACCTAATACCGTCTCGAGTGAGTTTTGTTTGATGTAAGGGATTTATTGATCTCTGAAGGAAACCGGTTAAAGATTCAGGGTTCATCATTGAAGTGCAAGTTTGATCGCGCTCGTGTGAGCGGGTTTTTGAGAGTTTGGATCTGTCAGTTGGACAGAAGTAAGTCATGATATCTTGATATCTCAGGATGTAGTAGCTGTGTGATGAGACGCAGTGACTATGGATATTTTCCGAAGATGTTTTCTTTGGAACAAGTTAAGGAAGTGTGGTTGTTTCGGTGTTGTGGCTGTGTTCAGCTGGGTGTTTCTGTTGTTTGAGGTCCGAGTTTCTCGAGGAGTTTGGATAGGAAGTCTTCTGGCTGGGCAGTTTTTCTTGAGGTGATTTCAGAAGCATCAGAGTGGTTCCGTTCTTCGACGGATTGGCTTCATAAGCGTAAGCTGTTCTGATTGGTAAAGAGAGAGCAGTTTTTCTTTGGAATTAGGCCGGATTGATCGCAAAAGTGACTTGCGATAGTCTGAGTGTTCTCTTGATTTGTCCGAGATTTTCTGGATGTTCTCAGGAGGTCAGAGTTTTGTCAGCATCTGGAGATTGAGATTGGTATCGACTGGATTCCAAAGATGGTACCGGTGGTGCAGCTTAGGAGATTTAGTGGAGCATTTGTGTTTTCTCTTCTGTATCTAGTTTCGAGTTTCTTCTAGCTAAGGGTAGCTGAAGACTGTACCCTTGACTGAGGACTCATCTGTTTCTGTGAGCAGTTCGTCTCCGTTTGTGGTGGATCTGTTATTGTGTGTCTAGGAGGTGTTGGTTGAGTTTTTGGTCGAGTTCTTCGACATTCTTATCTACTTCAGATCAGAGTTGTGCAGCGGAAGCATGGTGGCAGTTGTTCTGGAGTGGAAGCAACCAGGAGTTGCAGTGTTCTGAGATTAGAGAGTTTCTACGGGAATTTTTCTGGATGGAGACCAGATTGGCAGTGCATATGTTTTGTCTTTTCTGGATAGGAGAAGTAAGTTGTAACCTACTGATGATGTTGGAGTAGAGTTGTATTCTAGATATTTGGTAAATCTGGAGAGGATCTTTTTGGTTGCGTTATTCTGATCCAGTTGGTTATTGGAGCATCAGCGAAGTTGGAGACTTCGTTGTTATTGAGATTTTCTTCGGTAAAGGGAGCAATAAGATTGGGTAAGACTGTGAGATTAGCTCCGGAGTATATTGGATCTTTCTGTATTCTGCTAAGGATAAGTGTTTTGGATTTCAGGAGTGAATTGCCAGTTTGGAGAACTGGGATTCATTGTATTTCACGTATCTCTAAGGGAGTACGTGTTAGATCTATCACTGGTTTTAGAACCAGCAGTTCAGGGGGTTTTGGATGTTGAGTCAGACTTGTCTGTAGTCTGATATCTGTCTTGTTTTATAGATCTAGTTGAGTAGGAGCTCAGTAGCTCAGTAGTGTAGCTAGTCTGGATTCAGTAGAGCGAGTATTCCAATATCTATACCTGGGAAACTCGGAAATTTTTAGGAAGCTTATCCGGATCTGTATCCGAATAGTTAGTGTTGTTTGGTTGATTGAAATCGTTTGTTTGGTTGTATATGGCTGATATGTATGCTGAATTGGTTGAAAATAAAATAAATTTTGGATTATCTTTTGTTTTAAATTTCGAGGACGAAATTCTTTTAAGGGGGAAGGAATGTGACATCTCGGAATTTAGAGGAATTTAAAATACGATAATCTCTTAATTTAAAGTATTTTAAATTGATTTAAATTGTTATTTTCAAAAATAAATAACCAATAAATTAATAATGTGATGTTTTAAATTATGATTTTTGATTTGATTTGTAAATCAGAATAACTAGATACAAATTTAATTTGTGATAATTTATAAATAGATTTAAATAGTCCTATATATATTCTAATTTGATAAGTGTTATATAAATGTGGATATTTATGTGTTTAGAAGAAAATTAAGATTTGGGAATTTAATTGTTTCAATTTAATTACAATAAAAATCTATCTTAATTTAAATAAAACTCCACTTAATTCATTTAGATCTATATATAATAATGTGATGTAATTTTTAGTAATAAGGTTTCAATTAAAATAAAATCTTGTCAAATTTAAATATGAATATAAATAAAGTGTTTGGTAAATTAAGTTTAAAATAGGAAAATATACGCTAGTTAAATACATTGAGTTATAAATAGAAATAAAATAGTAGACGTGTAATACTAGAAATTAATTCACAAGCTAACATAATAAAATAAATGTAACAACTTTATTGAAGTAGGTAAGTCTAAAACAAAGTTAATATATGTACTAAGTATCTACATTAGCAGGCAAGAAAATAAAGTAATATGATAAACTATCACCATACATTTGCAAGTAACAGGTCATAGCAAAGCTAAATAAATATGCTATCACCTTATATCTCTAAGTAACAAGTCAAAACAAAGTTAAGTAAAAATAAGTCAAGGTATTAAGTTTAAACTAAATAAAAGATGTACAAAGTAATAAGTCAGAGTAAAATAAAAAGATATACAAGTTGTACCTGCAAAGTGAAATAGATATGTACACTCGAATTGTAATAAGATGTATACAAGATAAACAAAGCTAAATAAATATCTGTACTTTGGCCTTGAGACTTGCAGGCAAAGAAAAGAGGCAAGATAACACAAGTACTATACGAATGGAGCTAGAAGATATGTATGACATGCTTAATAAATGACTTGTACAAAATGTCTTCCTTTCAGCCTCCTTAACAAAAAAAATCTCTGATCAACCTTTGTACAAATACAACTATCAGCACACTTGTTTTCTAAATATCTATCTTCTTTTTATTTCGTTCATTTAAACAATGCAAAGAAAACAACAAATCAGCCTGTAACCATTTCAAAAGCTTGTGATATCTTCAAGTTACAACCTGAGATCAAAAAAATCAAGTTTCAAAGTTTTAAAACAAAACATTGTCTCTGGAAAAAAAGAAAACCCTGCTTGCAAACCTTCTTCTTCAACCTGGAATCAAAAGTTTCAAGTTTCAGTTCAAAATGAACCTCAGCCTGTAGCATCTTCAAGTTTTCAGCATGAACTCAAAGTTTTAAACAAAACATTTTTCTCTGGAAACAAAACAATAGAGATATTCAAGTTTTCAAATTCAGTTGCAAGCACTCCAGTTTAGAACAAAGAAAGCAAGCTCTCTGTTTCCCTTTCCCAAAGTCAGGTGAGTAAACATCTTTACATAAAAATGTTAATATGTTATTGATGGTTGTTTGTGAAATATTTGGGATAGTAATGATTTGCATGAATATACATAAGCATAGAATTATGTGGTATAATGGCATTCATGTGTATATGCTTCTGTCTGGAAAATTTTTGTGATGTCCTGTACTTCTCTATAGTGATACAGAGAGTAATCTTTGTTTCTAAAATTTAAATTATTTTAACAGGATATGGTTAAGCTTAAATATTTCCGTCAAATAAAAGAATTAAACTTGATAGAAATTATTAGAAGCTGTTAAAACTATTATAGGGGAGAATACTACCACTATCTTTGTTCACAGGGGATTCAATGACCAATTGATAAAATTCAATTGTTGTAAAATACTAGTTCAAGCTTATAACTGGGATTCTCACTAAAATTAAGATTTTTAAGTCTAAAATTAAGATTTTTAATACAGTGTTTCAAGAGGAATTTGAATTCGAGTAAAATTTGCATCTTCCTAAATTTCTAACATTCGAACCCATTTAAAATCATGAAAATCTATTCGAAGCTTGTTCGAACACCCTGGATGTTGAGAAAATTGTCCCAGAATTTTTCTGTTCCATAAATCAAAGGGGTGGGATCGAAATAGGGTTTTGTTCAAGCTATTGGACATGACTGTGGATGTGACGAGTTCGTCTTCTCTACATAACCGAGCTTCGCATAACTCTAGAGGAGGGTTGTTTGGTGTGTGGTCATGGTGTGTATGGAGTTTGGACGTCTCCGGTGGCCTGAGCAGTGCTGACGAGGAAATTTACAAAGCGACAGTGGTAGTTTTCTTTGATCGAGGTAGCTCGATTTCGCCTGTGACATTGGATGGTGGTTCTGGGTGGTCGAATGGCAAGGATGGGTGGAAGGCGACTTGTCGTAGGCGAGCTTGGGGGCTGGATGGTCGGCGGTTGCCGGTGCACGTGCACGCGTGCTTCTATGTATCAGGTGGTTGGGGAAGATGAAGTTTGGGTTGTTCGAGTTGTTGTGGGAATCGACTCGTGATGGTCTCGGGGTTTTATGGGTTTAAACTCGAGTTCGTGCTCGAGTGTTTTTGGGGATGGCAGGGATCAAGTTTTGAAACTGTAAATTTAACTAAGTACTGAGATCAGGGGAAGAAATGGAGAAGACTCGGGGAGAGCTACGAGTAGTGTTCGGGTAGGACCCGAAGTAGCCAGAAACCCAGCTTTGTGAAAGTTTTAAAAATACAAGATTTTGTAATATAAAGCAAAATTTGTTAAACGGCATGTATAACCTTTCTTAGTGAATGTAAATGATTCTTAACATTCGTTAAGAAGATTTTAAAATTTATTTAATTCAAAATTTCCGTTTAAGTAAATTTTAAAATCAAGGGCTTTAAAAATGTAAATTATATTTTAGATAGTTTTTATCTTAAGTTAAAGATGTGTATTTCTTTCGAACTAGTTAAGTTAATTTGGAGACTAAATGTAATTAATTAATTTAATTAGTTAAGAATAAAAGTTAATTAAGTTAAGAGTAATTAATGATTATGATTTATTAACTGATAATTAGAGATTAGTGAAATTTGAAATTTATTAATTAAGAAAATTAAGGTTGATTTAATTGTAAATAAAAATACTTAGTTGTAATTAAGTTTTATTGATAAATAATTTGGTTTTATTTATCAATAAATGAATAAGAAATAATTAATCTACGGAGATCAATTAAAAAGTAAATAAATTGTTATTAAGTTTATTAATTGAGATTTATTTATTTATAATTAAAGGGTGATAAATCTTCTGATAAGATTAATTAAATTGTTTTACGGAATGAATTACAAATTGTAATGAATCAAATAAATGTGACTGATTCAGGAAAAATCTAATTGTTAATTAATTAAAGATATTCATGTGATGTTGATTAAGTATAAATACTTAAATGAATTGAATCGAGAAGTTACTTAGCAAAGTAAATAATGTATAAATACTGGAATGCAATTAATTACTTAACGGGAAGTAATCAAAGTAGGATTACCTTAAAGAAGTAATTACAGATTTATTACTTAGGGAAATAAATCAAAAGGATTTATATAATTAATTAAGGAATTAATTAATTAAGATAAGTAATTTCAGGATGGAAATTCCTGTATATGATGTAGGTTGATAAATAAAAGTGATTAATGGAAATAAATTAATTAATGAAATTAATTAGGGTATAATGCAATTTATTTTAGTTAATTAATTAATGGAAATAATTTATTAAGGATTATTAATTAATTAATTAAATGATTTATAGTTAATTACTGTGAATGGTTAAAGATACTTAATTTGTGAAATTATTTAAAGGTAATTATCTGAATGTAATTAAAGATTAGTTAATCAAAGGTGATTAACTGGGATGGAAATTTGGAGAATGATTAATTAATTAAATTGTAATTAATTAATGATTTTGTAAGCAGGATTTATAAGATGAAGTAATTAATTTAATTCACTTTAAATTAATTTAGAAAGAAGTAATTAATTTAATTCATTTTAAATTAATTATAAATGGTGTGATTGTTTATCCTTGCTTATGAATGGATGGATGATATTGTTTGCCTTGAATGGTTTGAATTCCCAGATATGAATGTTGTGTGATATGGATTATCTATTTATGATGATATTGTGAAGTATCTATCTGTGATGTTGTGAATTATCTATCTGTGTATAAAGAGATAATGGAATTTAATTGTTTTAACTTTAAAACAACTTGGCCTTAAAAGACACGGTTTGGATTCGATGAGACCGGAATCGGGTTTCCGTATACCGGGATTCCAGGTCTGGAGACCCGAATACCACATCGATCCAAAATAACGTTAGGTCGTGAAATTCAAATGGAGCAAGTGAAGACTCGAGGTATAAGAACTATTCGTCAGTATAACTCTGTGGGTGATTCCGTAATGAGTTTGACGAAGATAGTACTTATAGATTCGAGATGGTGGTTCAGAATGCAAGGGTTATTGTCGTTAACTCTGAGGGTGATTCCAAAATGAGTGTAACGAGATAATGCCTTCGGTTTCGTTCGAACCCGGAACGAACTTGTATGGATTGAATGCTTTCAGAACATCGTCAGGCGGACGATGAGCATTCTAAGTGATGAGTTCTATTCAGGTAATCGTGACCTCAAGCCTCATCAACCGGGAATGGCTAAAACAGGGGAGGTGCAGCAAGGCTCCGTGGGTAGCTCCCACTGGGGAGTAAGGTCATCCTTGTCTAGATGTCCCTTTTTATTTCGGCTTAGTGGTGCGGTTGATGATCACAACCGTAGGATGATTTTATTTGGAACTATCCAGTAAGGGATGGGTCCGGCCTTGTGTTGCAGGGGAGCAGGCGTACTCCTCGGTACTCTGATCTAGGCCAGGTACTGTGACGGGCGGTACCCCAGTAGCCCTGCCATTGTATGGAATCCAAAATCCAATAAGTGCCATCGATTTTGATTGTAAACCTAGTATGCTGGAATTTAATCATGTAACAATTTCGGCTATTTTCTATTTACTTGAAAACCCTAGACACTATTATAATATCACTGGATTTCCTATTAAATGTTTTGGTTAGCGTAAGGTAAAAACTTTTCCATGTTTATGTGTGGGAAGTCTTACGTGATACCTTTTGTTTCCAAAGGATTTTTAAAGTTAAGCAACTTTAACCGTTTACTCATACCAGACCCATGTCTGACCCGAAGTTTATTTCTGTTTTTCATAAACTCTCGGGTACCCAAATTTTTACGGGTAGCCAAGGGATTCAGGTTAGCTTTGACGAATTCTGAAGGAGCAATGGAGCAGGAGGCTTCAGCGTGTATATATATATATATTGGTTCCGCTGTGTAGTGTTGTCCGTGTATTTCCGCTGTGTTGTATCTCTGTGATGTGTGCGTTGTATTAACTAGACAGGTGTTTATAACTGTCTAGTATGTGCTGTGTGAACTATGTAACTCTGATGTATATGATACTATGTAGTCCTTTATGTGATATATTATATTTTATTCGTTCCGCTGTTGAGATTCTGTTGTTGTTTCTTCTTCTTCTCTATCTTTTCTACTTTCTCACCTCTTTCTTTTCTTCAAAACGATACGATTTCCTAGGCATAGGAAGCCGGGTCGTCACAGTTATAATATATATGTATACATGTATATGTGTGTGTGAACAATTATATATGTTATAATTGAACATATTAATTCAAAATTGCTTTGAATTAATATTTAAGAGTTTTTTTTGAAATCATGAATTAATTGATTTATTAATTTGTTTAATTAAGTAATTAAAATACATGTAAACTTATATGTATAATATAAGTATTAATTTGAAATTATAAAAGTTATAGGTAAATTAATATTATATGTGTGTGTAAGTAATATGTATAATGGCTAAAACAAACCCAATTTAGATTTCTGCATTAACTACAAATGTATGGTATTTATACCATGATATCAGATGCGTCAGACACTTGTATCATGTGGGCATTTTACATAATACATTATTCCTTAAATCGACAACACTCTTGATTGTTAAAGATTATGAATCTTAATAATGTTATCTTCTTTCATTTATATATTAGATAGATTACTTGCATATGTTCTAGTTGTCGAGCAAACTCAATGTAACACCCCGAAAAATTGAAGGAAAAATTTAATGAAAGGAAAATAAATAAATAAAACAAGGACAAAAATAAAATTTTCACAGACGTACGAATTTGACTACGAAACTTACAACATTGCATTCATAGCGATTTTCTGGACAATTTTCATATATAACACTTCGAAATCGAAGTTAGTACGAGGGAGTTATGGACGTTTGAAAATTCAAAAGAAAATAGATTTTTTTTACAAAGAGTAAGGTTCGACCCCAAAAGTTGAATGGTCAACCCGTGGAATTGAATGGTCCATCATTATAGGCCGACCCATGGCCATGAGTGATCGACCCATGGAATTGAGCGGTCGGCTATTCACGTTAGAAAATCGATCGTTCTGCACTTCGTTCGAACGATTGAGATTGATTCCTTCGTGCCTAAGTTTTGATGAGCGTACGTGATGACACTAAAATATTCTCCAGGCCAAATCAACGCACCAAATTGATTCCCAACCTCTATAAAATGAAACCTAAGCTAACCCTAAAATCGGTAGAAAGCATATAGACTATCGAAACTCTACCGAAATTCTTCCTCTCCACTTCCAAATTTCTTTCAAAAATAAAAATCAAAGTAAACACACAATAGTGATCGGATCTGGAAGGAGCAAGCTTACGGAGGGCGATTCTCTAACGAAGCATGTTGGTGGAGCTTGGATCTAAGGTGAGAAGGAATAGGTTTAATAAGTTGATTATTACAATTAAATTTAATCTATTCTATTTGATCTAGGATGTAGAAATTTAGACTATAAATTGTAAACCCTAATTGTTGAACCCGGAATTTAGATTAGAAGTTGAAATTACTGTAAAGTGATAAATCTAATTGTACCTAAATTAAACTCCTTTGTTATTGAATTTAACCCTAAAACTTGTTAATCCAAGATTAAACAGTGTAATTAAAATTGTGTAAATCTATGAATTGGAATCTTAGAAAATTGGTTAACTCTGAAGTAACTTAGTAGAAGTAACTTGCTAAAATATGTGAAATTGAAACCAATGGAAATAGGGTAGAATCTCAAAGGAAAACTGGTTACTATAATTGCTTTCGTTCACTATAAACACTGAAATTAATGAAAATTAATAATAATCAAAAACCGAATTGAAAAACTTAACAAACCAACATCCTGTATTTCTTGGCATCACTTGAGTCCTAAAGCCACTCTAAACTTTGGATCGGTATGTCAAAAAGGCGGGTTGTTACACTCAAGCCATTGTTGTTATGTTCATTACTACTTATAAATCTCTAAACGGGTAAGAAAAATGCCTGTATTTGTTGAGCATACTCAAGGTATGAGCATCTATAGTTTGGTCATTGCAAAATGATAGGTCAGAGTGACTAATCTCCATTCGCTTGTTGAGAAAACTCAAGGATCCCTAAGACAAGTGAATCCTAACACTCATTGAAGAAATTGAAATGTTTCTATTTTTCTCTTAGGATTTTGAGGAATATAAAATTCGACGGGACCTTATTAGATAAATGAAATGAATCACATTTAACCAATCTAATAAATATAAAAACATATGTTATATTATAATATGTACTAATATAAATTTGCATAAAATAATCAATAAATATTTATTGATTAAGGTATATATAATAAACTAAAATTAAAGGTTGTAAAAGAGATGTATATTCATGTGAAAATAATTCTTTTGTTGTGTTAGTCACTTCAAAGCCCATGATAACAAGCTAAGTGTACAATCATTCTCAAGGAAAACGTGATGTTCAATAGAAATGATTTAGATGATAGAATCGTCTTAGGAAATCTGGATTCCGTCAGCTCGATCTAAAGCATGCTTTGTTTTCAAAAGCTTATTTTGAAGGACAAGTGTTATCCGGTATTTGAGTCAAGTGATAATTCAATGGATCTGAACTACGAAATGATAAAGAATCGGATCTGGAAGCTTGAAAGGTGCTAAGAATGAATACTTAAGAAATTTGGCTGTATAAAGCAAGTCATAACGGTCGGTACCAATATTTCTAATGATCGATGTAGGTCCCATTTTGCTCTATCTATGACTCTACATGCAAGATTAAAGAAAAGGACAAGTCTAGGTGAAGTGACATCAATCAATGCCGATCAATTGTCATTGACAATTTTCCCCTAGAGAACCAAACCTTGAAGACTTAAGACTTTTTAAGAAAGAGGCAAAGAATTGGTCAACCATATTGATCGACGGCGATTGATATCGATCGATCAAAAATCCAGAAACCGTAAAGATTTCACTTGTTCTTCGTGCTTGATATTTGGATATGCATGTTTGAAGGACCTTTTATTTTTTATTTTTTCCGATTTTTGTATGGAGCTATTATCAAATTGGAAATCAACTAATTCAAGTTCTAAATTAAGTTGTAATTTGATTGTAATTGTGAAATTTATCAGAAATAAACTATAAATTGGACGCATGCACTTGATTTGGCTGAACCACTATGAAAATTGCTTGTCTTCTTTCTTTCACTTTTGATTTCTTAACTTTTCCTTTGATTTTGAATCCGAGGTGTTTTCCCGTTCGACGGGCAAATATTTTTTGGTGTTTTCACCCAGAACAAGAAGATTAAGATCGAATTTGTGATTGCTACTATACAACAACGACAAAGCCATTATTCCCAAACAAGTTGGGGTCGGCTAGAGATGGAACCCAAAACTAATTGACAAAGCTAATTTAAAGGTTATAACAATAGCAATAGCAATAATAAAATAAAGTCAAATAAGTAAATTAATAATAATATTAACTAAGTAAAGTAAAATAAAGAAAAAAATACATATATATGTAAAAAAACCAAATGATGATAATAGTATAAATAGTAATGATGGTGCTCGTACCAACCAGATCTAAAAGAATGGGTTCTAGAAAGGCGCCTACTAAATCAGGAATGATTGTTGAAGGGCCAGAAGGATCTCAACATGAAAGTGGCGATGTTAACCAAGTAGAAACTTCGTACCAACCAGAGGTTGTTACGAAGGATGAGTTAGACCACATGATGGTTGATATGAATAAGAAGATGATGCAAAGTCAAATGGCCACCATAGAGGAAATGAAGAAGCAGGTTTCTCAGTTGGTGCAACCCTTGCAATAAGGAGGATCCCACAAACATTGCAAGTATAGAAGAGACTCTTCATTTTTTGATTCAAATGAAGGAAGTTAGTCGGATCAAAGCCACAAAGATGGAAACCAATAAATGCGTAAAGTGGGTGTTGGAGCATCAAAGAGATGGAGTGGAAAAGCTAGAGCACCTAGTCTAACTCAATCACCGATCAATACCGATCGATCCCAAATTGGTCGGTACCGATCGATTGAAGTGTGTGAATTTAAGTGATTTGGAAGGTGAGCTTAGGTTAATTCAAATAGTGTAAATATTATTAAATTAATTTAAAATTGATTAAATTAAATAATTAATTACATAATTTTTTAAAGATTTATAAAATGCAAATCTAAAATTGTTTTAAGTTAAGTAATTAATTAGATAATTTTATAAATGGTTATAAAATATAAATTTGAAATTGTTTTAAATTTAAATATATATAAATGTTATATTTATAAATTAAATAAATTGTTTAATTAGTAAAAGGATATATATGAATATATAACTAAATGAATTATAAAATTTATAATTAAATGTGTGTATATATATATTATATGTATTAATAAAATAGGAGTTCAAAATAAATAAAAAAACATAAGACTTAAGGGAGTATACAAAAGATACATGATATCATGAGTTATAATCGTCATACCCATTCCTTAGATAGTCAATAGTACTCTATAAAATTAATTTTAAATTAATAATGCTCTCCATAATCTATAATACAAATAAAATTGTAACGTCCCAGATTTTCGCGTTCGAAAATCGACATCCATACTTTACATCGTACTCGAATGTCGTAGATTCGAGCGTTCAAATCCGAGTCGCCGAAGCTTATAACACAGTTAAGTAAATAACACAGCGGAAGAAATGAATAATACATTGATATACAATATCTGATACAACAGAATGATACAATGAATATCAATATACATCAGAGATATGATACAACAAATAGCAGCGGAAAAGAAAACGATAACATCAGCAGCGGATAATCTCCATCTTCAAAGCACTAATCCAGAAATAGCTTGAACTCCCAATAACGATACACCAAGATAAGCAAGTGCAGTCCGATCCAAAGACTGAACTTGTAACGACCCGACTTTTCAGACCCGGAAAATCGAACCATTTTAGTTAAGAAGAAGAGGTAGAAGAAGAAAAATAGAAAACAACATCAGAATCTAACCATCGCAGCGGAATAAAATATAATATATATACAGATCTTTACACAAATCAAAACTATATCAGTTTTATATAATATAGCATCAGAGTATACACCAGAGAACACATAACATACAACTGGACAATAACCATATCATGTTCTCAATACAACAGAGTACAACAATCAACACAGCGGAATATATATATATAAACAAGTACGGGAAATACGTCTCGCCATCCAGCTCATCTCCTGAGCTCCACAGCATCATATCCTGTAACCTATAATACTCGGTCTGACCCGAGCATCATATAAAACAATACCCGAGTCAGTCTGGAAAACCAGCGTGAGAAAATCACACTCAATTGATTATTAAAGTTTCAAAAATCCTTTTGAAAATAAAAGCATCTCGTAAGACCACGCCACAAATAAACATGTCGGGTTTTTACCTTACGATAGCTAAAACACTTTTTATCAAAATCCTCTGATATTATAATAGTGTCTATTCACAAATACTTATTAAAATAGCTGAAATTGTTACATGATTAAATTCCAGCATACTAGCCACAACGTGGGTAATACAAACAAAACTCGTACAAGGCACGTAGGGAGAATGGATTTCCAACGAATGACTAGGCACTGGGGTACCACCTGTCACAGTACGTGGCCTAGATCACAGTACCGAGGAGTACGCCCGCTCCCCTGCAACACAAGGCCGAAATCATCCCTTACTGGATAATTCCAAATAAGATCACCCCACGGTTGGGATCAGCAACCGCACCACTAAGCCGAAATAAAAGGGACATCTAGACAGGGATGACCTTACTCTCAAGTGGGGGCTACCCACGAAGCCTTGCTGCAAAACCCCTGATTTTCAGTCATTCCCGGTTGATGAGGTTCGAGGCTAAACGATACCTTTATAGCACATATCCCTTAGAATGCCCATCGTCCACCTGACGATGTCACGAAAGCATTGGTCCATACAAGTCCGTCCCGGGTCCGAACGGAACCGAAGGCACTACTCCTACTACATCCATTTTGGAAATATCCTCAGGATTGGTAGCGACTAGCCCTTGCACTTCACTGCTCCATCTTCGACTCCGAAATCGTTACACGAAACGTACAAACCGGATCGAAGTGGTATTCGAGTCTCCAGACCTAGAATCCCGGTATACGGAAACTCGATCCCGGTCTCTTCGAAACGATCAGCGCATTTGGCCAATATTGATAGTCGGTTATTTAACTATCAATTAACATCCACAAGCAACCATCACACAATAAATAATTTCCCACATTATTTATTTGCCCAAATATCTTTCCAAGATATATTTCCAAATTTTCAAAGCTCATTTGAAAACAATTTCAAACAGTTTCCGCTTACGGAATACATTTCCCCAAATATTTATTTCCACTGAATCACCAAGTACAAAACACTTTTAGATTTAAAAATGATTTAAAAGCACTTTATTATAAATATACTTTATAATATTGAAATTTAAAACCACTTTAATACCTTACTAAAATATATACTTTAAAATAAAACCATTTATAAATATAAACTAAATTTCTCTCTTTAAAAACATAATACCAAATCACTTTTATATAATTACTACAATAATAGATTTTTGAAAATACTACTTTAGGCTTTAACATTTAGAAATAATCAATTTTCTAAAATATGCTTTTAAAAACACAATTAGAATTTTTAACTTATATTTAAAATTGCTTTGGAAAAACGTACTTGGCTATCCAGAGAAATACACTTCTCTTCACATCCTTTAAAAATAAATCACACTTATTTTTAAACCAATTCATATCCCTTTATAAATTCCCACCTTGAATTTATATTTCCAAATATCCCCTGATATTTTATTTTACTTTATAAACCCAGTTTATAAATTCCAAAATCTCTCTTCTCTTTTAAATTCCAATTTTAAACAACCAAATCAATTTCCCATTGATTTTCCCATTTACTTTACTTTACTTTGAAATAAATTTCTTATTTACTTTATTTATTTCAAATTACATTTACTCTCAGATTTTATTTCTTAATTTTGAGTTAAAACCCTTTTAACTGAAAATACCAATTAAAACTTCCAAAATTCCTTCTTTATCCCTTTATTAAATTTAATCCTTACGTTCAAAAATAATTTCTTTATTCTTTCCAATAATATCACTTTAGTTTAAAATTCATTATCCTCATGTTAATTCAAAATCCCCTTTAACCATATTTGTTCGAATTTAGAAATTGCTTTATTTCTTTTACAATTCATTATTTAAGTTATTCAAATTCACTAAAATTATTTAACTTGAATTTTACTCTTTTATTTCTTTCCAAAAATCCAATTCAATTACTTTTGATAACTCATTATACTGGGAAATTCAATCCAACCAGATTATCCAATATAAATCATCACAGGATATCAAAAATCATATCACAGAATATTTAACAAAATTAAATATTTTGAGGAATCCAGTTGGATCCCTCCAACCTGTTTCCCTGCATCCACAAACGTTAGCACAATACCAATTCCACTTCAAGGTGGAATATCGCGGTATATGGGTTTTATAAAATCATCCGCTATTATGCGGCGCATAGGGTCTCATCCACTATATAATGTGGGAATATCAACAACTCCAATATATACATATGCCAATATATATATATATTGGTATATACTACTATATACCATATCAATCAAATCCATCAATTCAATCATTCATCCATATTTAAATTTAACCAATTAAATTTAAATTATAATTTAACTGAGTGAGATTAACTCACCTTTTATTTTGCTGTTTGTAATCCATTCCAAATGGGCTTGCTTCCCTTTTTGATCTTGACCTTGTATAATCAATTTACGATTTATTAACATTTGAGAAATCGGGAAATTAATTTCCATTTAATAATTTAATTAGCTAATAATTTAGTTTAACTAATTTTCCATTAATAAATTATTTTTAGTAACTAAAATAACTGAATGAGTTTATTTAACAAATTTATCTCCATAATACATTATTTCAAAATAAACTAGCAAATTAAAATATGTAAATGAATATTTATTTTATTTTTTGAAACTTTATATACTCATAAGAAATAATTTATATAGATCAATATCAAATCTTTATAAAATTTCCTACGTTTCCAAAGCCCTACATATATAAAATAAATTTCTATTTTACTATACATCTTAAATTATGTGTGTGCTTATATATTTATTTTTCTAGTTTTCCTATATATATATATATAAATCTATAAATTTGAAGATAATAAATTGTTTTTTTTTATAAACTCACTGTATATTTTTTCCAATTTATTTATATATAATTATTTCCTTTGGGCTTCGCAGAAAATTCCTATGCCTTAAATATACTGATATATTTTTACTAAATTGAAATTAACAAAACTGCACGTACCCCACGCCTCGCAATAAGCTCTGGCCACCACGCGAGACTCTGCGGCGAAGAAACATCGATCGAGATTCCTACCACACCTCCTCAAACCCTCGAACTCACGTGCGAAGCCTGATGCATCGTCATAGGTCGCGACCTTCATCCCCGACCGCGCACTCCCAAACCCTAGATCGACACCCACCATAAAACTGCAGTCGACGACGAAGCTCCCCACAATCGTGGGTACGCTACGCGAGCATCCTCTACCGGTCGAGAGCATTCGAAATTCAATTGAATGTCGAAGAGAGAGAGGAGCGATTTGAAATGGGCTGAGGCATTCTTCGGTCATTAATTGAACTAGAGATATGTTTTTGAGATCCCCATTTTCTTGTTTTCCCGAACGAACGATTTGAGGAAGAGGGAAGTTGCGATCCCCACTTTGTTCAGTTCCGCCATTTTTTATTTCGTCATTTGCTTTTATATTTTTATATATATATTTTTTAGACTTCTGCTTAGGCTTTAAAAATGAAGGGGACAGATACGAGATTAGAAGTTGCGTGCAAAATTTCTGTAACGTGTCGGCTACTCTAAAAGTAGAGGGGCAAAACTGTGTGCTATCAACTGGTAAAGGAAACAAGATAGGATGGCAGAAAGGACAAATGGGAATTATTTAATCAGAATAAAATTAAACTTGAATTTCGATAAAAATTCCCGCGCGTTTACACATCGTACGCTCACACAGAAACTCCAAACAATACGAAATTTGAAATCCGATAATGATACAATATTACGGATCCAATGGAACTGGTTTCGTAGAAATCCGAGACTGTGCCTCGGAAGGCTATTTTCAAATTCAATTTAAACAATATATTTTCAAAACTGAACAAAACACTTTTAAATTCCAATTTAAAAATTCTAAAATCTTCAGTATTATCAATATAAATTTTACAAGCCTTCAAATTATTTTTAACAGGCTTAAAACTCCAGAATCAATATTTTACCGAATTTTAATTTGTTATATTCAATATTTAATTATCCAATAAATATTGATATTTGAAATTCAAGTTAAAAATTTACTTTTGAATATTTAAAATTAATTAAATATTCCAATTTCAAATATTAAAAATTCCGGGTCGTCACATTCCTCCCCCCTTAAAAGAATTTCGTCCCCGAAATTACTAGTTAGGAAGAATGATTCAATCCCCGTTAACTATTTCGCAAATTCAAACAGTTTTAACAATACCCAAACAAACTTTTATTAATGATACACTAATCATCTTTTAACTTCCCAAACTTATTCATAAGTTCAACCCATATCACCTACTTATCAATTCAAATTTAAATTTGAATTCAATTTTGAATTATCAAAATTTTTCAAAATTTTTCTAACTCCCTAAATTTCCGAAAAATTTTGCCAGCGTCTCCTTTGCGCGGCTAGCTCGGTACAACTACAAAATGGCTCTACGGCCTCCCAATCTCAAAAAGAAAACAAAAAGCCAAGTGGCTGGACCAAAAACCCAATCAAATTTCATATAGAAATTCAAATACATACCTTTTTGTCGGGCCATTAAATTTTATCTTCTAAAATCAAAAATCTCAATTATCCATTGCTTTTATACACCTGTATATCCTACTAAGCAATAATATTCAATCACAATTCCAAAGTCATTTTATACTTTCCTTTACAAATTTCCAATATTTGCTTTACTTATGCCCGTACGATGCACATATATCATTCGTACGCAATATCAAATTTGATCACTCACTCGATCACATAATTTCACTTCCGAACTAGTATCGTCCACCCGACTTCCTAGTGCGGACTCAGATTTGGTTTCTTGATCAGAAACCGTCATTCTCCTTGCATAGTCATAACTACGATAGAGAATATCCAGAATCGATCAAAACTCCATATCCGGCTCGCCGTCGAAAATCGAGTGAAAAATCCTAACTCGGATCGATATAACTATCTCGAAATTCTATGCTCGAATCCGGATCAAATAGCTATGCGAATAAAATAATATACATACACCTTACGTATAAATTTTAATTGATTATCAATTATATCAATTTCCCTTTCACATTCTGATTGATTACATTCACTTATCCAAAATTTTCTCATTTCACAACTTCAAATTTTAATTGTCATCCAATTATTCGTCTAGAATAATTTTCCTCAATACTAGATTACTTAAGAATCTCACCATCTTCTTAAGTTCAATATAAATATTTTACATTCTGCTTATACTTATTTTTACTTCACTATTGAAGTTCCTATTAAATTCTAATCACTTTTGCCCTTTACAATTTCATTTGATTTTCAATTTGGCTTTCATTTTGAATATTGAATTAGTTGCACTTGCTAATTAATTTAAATTTCAATTAACAGTTTATTTGCAAACTTCACTTCTTTAGTTACTTCGATTTCACTTCACTTTTCATTCACATTTGAATTAGATTTCCATATCCAGTTTCAATTTTATTTGCTTAACAAATTTAAATCATTTGTTGTTAGTGAAAATTTCCAAAAATTTCAAAAAAAAAATTCTAACTCCCAAAATTTACGGAAAATTTTGGCAGAGTCTTCCTTGTACGGAGGGACTTCTGCGATACCGCAGGATGCACAAATATATATATACATCGGCCTCAGGCCGAAAATCACAATATATATCAATATATGCAGTTCATATTTCCTATTTTTGAATTTTTGCATAAGCGTACTTTATTTAGCATTTTTAAGCAAAGCGGCTTATTATTTAGCATATTGCGCAAGCAAATTCAGCCAACCGGCTTCACTGAACCTGTTCTAACTCAAATAAAACATGTAAGTACTGAATACATGCAATTTATTGTCGTTTTACTCATAAAACAACTACAACTTATAAATACTAACATAAATGTACATTAAACTCTTTCATAAGCAAGTTATAGGATTTCAAAACAATTTCAGTTGTTTTGGCCCATTCATATGCCATTTCATGAACTTTTAACGATTTACAAATTTAATTTCTTACATTCCATTAAATTTTTAACTCAACAAGCTCATATTCAACACATTTGACTTCAAAAACCAATTTTATTTCACTTCCATCAATTCATAGAATTCTATTTAATTCAATTTGCATCAACAACAATCTATTCTATTCAATTCGACGATATTCACTTTATAGAATATCCATTTTAGTTTTTATCCACATCCAATAGATTCCAACTCATTTTATATTTAGTTCTATTTTATGCTCAATTATTTACAAACCATACAATTTCATTTTCATTGTATTCAACTTACTAGTTCCATTCAAAACCATTTAAACTTATTTCACATTATTCTTTTAACTAGGTATTATTCATTTTATTTCAATGCTTTTCGATTCTTTTATAAGCTTTCGAAGCTCATTAATCACATTTCAATACTTAGATTCCACTTATTTGTTTAAGTAAGGATGTTATTACATTTAATATATTTATATATATTTTTATACTTAGCTCAACTGAATTTATTTCAATTCAAAGTTTATTCAACTAATCTTCAGTTAAATCTAGCTACATACCATTCTTCTGAATTTTATTTAATAAGGAATTAATTTCCTTTAATATCATCCCACACAATTCACATTCAACTTACTTCAAATCCAACTCATCATTATTATTATTAACTTTTCTTAAGTTAACTTAATTCAAATAAATTTAATTCCTCAATCAAAATTTAGTTTTAATTTTACGTAGCTTAAGCTAAACTCAACTCCATTCCATTCTCTTTAATTTACACAATTCATTGAATTTAATGAAGTAAGAGTTTAATTCATTCAACTCAATTCAATTTCATTATTAAATCACGATTCATCTTCCATTTAACCAATTTAAGTTCCATAAACAACTTTAAATAAGATTCCAGAGTTTTAAACAATTTGGTAGCAATTTCTCTTCTAGAGACTCGAAAATGAACATCGATGATGCTGCAGTCATTACCGAAGTTATTTTCCAGTGACCGAAAGAGAATTAAATGCTTTTATCCCTTTAAAAAAACATTTCAAATATTCTTAACTTTCAAATCTTCCCAGATTTCAAACCAACTCAAACTATTTCCGAAACAATACTATTATTTCTCCAAAACTTCTGTAAACCATTTTCAGACCCAAAGGAATTTAAGCTTTCCAAATTCCGAATTCGAAATCCATTTCGATTCATTTTCAATTATTTCTCTGGAATCCTATTTCCAGTTATAAATCAAATTTGTATATGAAGTTTATTTCTATTTATAAATTCCATTTATAACCTATATTCTCTAATTCCATTTTATTTTTCAACTTGGTTATAACCTTCCATTTCTTATTCAATTTTACACTTAAATGATAATAATTTAATATTATCACTTTCTAACAACCAAGCAACCAAATACTATAATAATTTACAAAAATTATACCTTTTGTATACAAAATAATTTGGATAAAATTATTTCATTTACCCTATTTTAAAACAATACTGTGTCGAATTGTTCTATTCAAGTGTTTAGAGATCCCTATCAATAACGTTAATTACTCGTATTGACCAGAATCCATAAACTACCCAATAAACCAACCAACACAATATAAAATCATTTTATATTCACTAACAATTACGCGCTCATATCTATTAATACTCTCAAAATTTCCACCAGAGCCAAGGTTATCGCCAACCTAGCTCTGATACCACTGTAACGACCCGACTTTTCAGACCCGGAAAATCGAACCATTTTAGTTAAGAAGAAGAGGTAGAAGAAGAAAAATAGAAAACAACATCAGAATCTAACCATCGCAGCGGAATAAAATATAATATATATACAGATCTTTACACAAATCAAAACTATATCAGTTTTATATAATATAGCATCAGAGTATACACCAGAGAACACATAACATACAACTGGACAATAACCATATCATGTTCTCAATACAACAGAGTACAACAATCAACACAGCGGAATATATATATATAAACAAGTACGGGAAATACGTCTCGCCATCCAGCTCATCTCCTGAGCTCCACAGCATCATATCCTGTAACCTATAATACTCGGTCTGACCCGAGCATCATATAAAACAATACCCGAGTCAGTCTGGAAAACCAGCGTGAGAAAATCACACTCAATTGATTATTAAAGTTTCAAAAATCCTTTTGAAAATAAAAGCATCTCGTAAGACCACGCCACAAATAAACATGTCGGGTTTTTACCTTACGATAGCTAAAACACTTTTTATCAAAATCCTCTGATATTATAATAGTGTCTATTCACAAATACTTATTAAAATAGCTGAAATTGTTACATGATTAAATTCCAGCATACTAGCCACAACGTGGGTAATACAAACAAAACTCGTACAAGGCACGTAGGGAGAATGGATTTCCAACGAATGACTAGGCACTGGGGTACCACCTGTCACAGTACGTGGCCTAGATCACAGTACCGAGGAGTACGCCCGCTCCCCTGCAACACAAGGCCGAAATCATCCCTTACTGGATAATTCCAAATAAGATCACCCCACGGTTGGGATCAGCAACCGCACCACTAAGCCGAAATAAAAGGGACATCTAGACAGGGATGACCTTACTCTCAAGTGGGGGCTACCCACGAAGCCTTGCTGCAAAACCCCTGATTTTCAGTCATTCCCGGTTGATGAGGTTCGAGGCTAAACGATACCTTTATAGCACATATCCCTTAGAATGCCCATCGTCCACCTGACGATGTCACGAAAGCATTGGTCCATACAAGTCCGTCCCGGGTCCGAACGGAACCGAAGGCACTACTCCTACTACATCCATTTTGGAAATATCCTCAGGATTGGTAGCGACTAGCCCTTGCACTTCACTGCTCCATCTTCGACTCCGAAATCGTTACACGAAACGTACAAACCGGATCGAAGTGGTATTCGAGTCTCCAGACCTAGAATCCCGGTATACGGAAACTCGATCCCGGTCTCTTCGAAACGATCAGCGCATTTGGCCAATATTGATAGTCGGTTATTTAACTATCAATTAACATCCACAAGCAACCATCACACAATAAATAATTTCCCACATTATTTATTTGCCCAAATATCTTTCCAAGATATATTTCCAAATTTTCAAAGCTCATTTGAAAACAATTTCAAACAGTTTCCGCTTACGGAATACATTTCCCCAAATATTTATTTCCACTGAATCACCAAGTACAAAACACTTTTAGATTTAAAAATGATTTAAAAGCACTTTATTATAAATATACTTTATAATATTGAAATTTAAAACCACTTTAATACCTTACTAAAATATATACTTTAAAATAAAACCATATATAAATATAAACTAAATTTCTCTCTTTAAAAACATAATACCAAATCACTTTTATATAATTACTACAATAATAGATTTTTGAAAATACTACTTTAGGCTTTAACATTTAGAAATAATCAATTTTCTAAAATATGCTTTTAAAAACACAATTAGAATTTTTAACTTATATTTAAAATTGCTTTGGGAAAACGTACTTGGCTATCCAGAGAAATACACTTCTCTTCACATCCTTTAAAAATAAATCACACTTATTTTTAAACCAATTCATATCCCTTTATAAATTCCCACCTTGAATTTATATTTCCAAATATCCCCTGATATTTTATTTTACTTTATAAACCCAGTTTATAAATTCCAAAATCTCTCTTCTCTTTTAAATTCCAATTTTAAACAACCAAATCAATTTCCCATTGATTTTCCCATTTACTTTACTTTACTTTGAAATAAATTTCTTATTTACTTTATTTATTTCAAATTACATTTACTCTCAGATTTTATTTCTTAATTTTGAGTTAAAACCCTTTTAACTGAAAATACCAATTAAAACTTCCAAAATTCCTTCTTTATCCCTTTATTAAATTTAATCCTTACGTTCAAAAATAATTTCTTTATTCTTTCCAATAATATCACTTTAGTTTAAAATTCATTATCCTCATGTTAATTCAAAATCCCCTTTAACCATATTTGTTCGAATTTAGAAATTGCTTTATTTCTTTTACAATTCATTATTTAAGTTATTCAAATTCACTAAAATTATTTAACTTGAATTTTACTCTTTTATTTCTTTCCAAAAATCCAATTCAATTACTTTTGATAACTCATTATACTGGGAAATTCAATCCAACCAGATTATCCAATATAAATCATCACAGGATATCAAAAATCATATCACAGAATATTTAACAAAATTAAATATTTTGAGGAATCCAGTTGGATCCCTCCAACCTGTTTCCCTGCATCCACAAACGTTAGCACAATACCAATTCCACTTCAAGGTGGAATATCGCGGTATATGGGTTTTATAAAATCATCCGCTATTATGCGGCGCATAGGGTCTCATCCACTATATAATGTGGGAATATCAACAACTCCAATATATACATATGCCAATATATATATATTGGTATATACTACTATATACCATATCAATCAAATCCATCAATTCAATCATTCATCCATATTTAAATTTAACCAATTAAATTTAAATTATAATTTAACTGAGTGAGATTAACTCACCTTTTATTTTGCTGTTTGTAATCCATTCCTAATGGGCTTGCTTCCCTTTTTGATCTTGACCTTGTATAATCAATTTACGATTTATTAACATTTGAGAAATCGGGAAATTAATTTCCATTTAATAATTTAATTAGCTAATAATTTAGTTTAACTAATTTTCCATTAATAAATTATTTTTAGTAACTAAAATAACTGAATGAGTTTATTTAACAAATTTATCTCCATAATACATTATTTCAAAATAAACTAGCAAATTAAAATATGTAAATGAATATTTATTTTATTTTTTGAAACTTTATATACTCATAAGAAATAATTTATATAGATCAATATCAAATCTTTATAAAATTTCCTACGTTTCCAAAGCCCTACATATATAAAATAAATTTCTATTTTACTATACATCTTAAATTATGTGTGTGCTTATATATTTATTTTTCTAGTTTTCCTATATATATATATATATAAATCTATAAATTTGAAGATAATAAATTGTTTTTTTTATAAACTCACTGTATATTTTTTCCAATTTATTTATATATAATTATTTCCTTTGGGCTTCGCAGAAAATTCCTATGCCTTAAATATACTGATATATTTTTACTAAATTGAAATTAACAAAACTGCACGTACCCCACGCCTCGCAATAAGCTCTGGCCACCACGCAAGACTCTGCGGCGAAGAAACATCGATCGAGATTCCTACCACACCTCCTCAAACCCTCGAACTCACGTGCGAAGCCTGATGCATCGTCATAGGTCGCGACCTTCATCCCCGACCGCGCACTCCCAAACCCTAGATCGACACCCACCATAAAACTGCAGTCGACGACGAAGCTCCCCACAATCGTGGGTACGCTACGCGAGCATCCTCTACCGGTCGAGAGCATTCGAAATTCAATTGAATGTCGAAGAGAGAGAGGAGCGATTTGAAATGGGCTGAGGCATTCTTCGGTCATTAATTGAACTAGAGATATGTTTTTGAGATCCCCATTTTCTTGTTTTCCCGAACGAACGATTTGAGGAAGAGGGAAGTTGCGATCCCCACTTTGTTCAGTTCCGCCATTTTTTATTTCGTCATTTGCTTTTATATTTTTATATATATATTTTTTAGACTTCTGCTTAGGCTTTAAAAATGAAGGGGACAGATACGAGATTAGAAGTTGCGTGCAAAATTTCTGTAACGTGTCGGCTACTCTAAAAGTAGAGGGGCAAAACTGTGTGCTATCAACTGGTAAAGGAAACAAGATAGGATGGCAGAAAGGACAGATGGGAATTATTTAATCAGAATAAAATTAAACTTGAATTTCGATAAAAATTCCCGCGCGTTTACACATCGTACGCTCACACAGAAACTCCAAACAATACGAAATTTGAAATCCGATAATGATACAATATTACGGATCCAATGGAACTGGTTTCGTAGAAATCCGAGACTGTGCCTCGGAAGGCTATTTTTAAATTCAATTTAAACAATATATTTTCAAAACTGAACAAAACACTTTTAAATTCCAATTTAAAAATTCTAAAATCTTCAGTATTATCAATATAAATTTTACAAGCCTTCAAATTATTTTTAACAGGCTTAAAACTCCAGAATCAATATTTTACCGAATTTTAATTTGTTATATTCAATATTTAATTATCCAATAAATATTGATATTTGAAATTCAAGTTAAAAATTTACTTTTGAATATTTAAAATTAATTAAATATTCCAATTTCAAATATTAAAAATTCCGGGTCGTCACAGAACTAGCTCCAGATAACCTACTAATCTGACTATCTGAAAAACCAAACTCTAGACTGCTCGTGTAGAAAAATTTTGAGCATCCAGAGTTTAGGAAAGAAACAATAAACTCCGGATCAGTCATGGGACTGGTGTGAGCAACAAAAACAGTTTATCTTTAAAACAAATAGCAAGAGAATTTAAAAGTCAATTCGCAATGCTTTTGGAAAATGAAACTACCATAAGACCTCCCACCACACACACAATGCAAACGCAGAATTGGAGGAGATTTCTTCTTATGATAGTCAAAGATGCTTACTACGCAAAATCAAATCATTTTTGATATTATTATTAGTGCATAGTGTAGAAAAAATTTCGAAAGTAGAATATAAATCTTAGCCAGCATAGACATTTCGCACTTATGCCTACTATAGCTACCATGTTCAATAGCAGGTTACCACCACATTCCATGGCAGGTAATACAACTAAAACCGTACAGGGCTCGTATTGTTTTGTTTGGATTTCCAACAAATGGTCAGGCTAAGGAACTTCCTATTCCACGAAAGAAACGCCTCTGGCGGGACGCTCCGAGAACCAACTGTTCTCTGCCAAACAAGGCCGGCAACCCCTTTTCCCAAGGGATAAAAGAAACCTCAGATATGCCACCCCCGGTCCTTTGGGACCTTTAACCGAGGCGCCTCGAATCCAACATCACACGTCATAAATAAAGTGTGTCCACATGAGTAAGTATCTGGACTCCATACCATGATACTACCCTTTTCCAGAAGGAATGGTCATACCCTAGGGGAGCTACCCCTGAAAACCTTGCCGCACGATTCCTGTTTCGACCATTACCGGGTTGTGAGGCTCGACGAAGTCTCGTCCACAAAGCTTACGCTTTTTCAAAAAGCCACGCTTTGGGTCAACAGATGATCAACCTATGATCACAAAGATAAATGATCAAACAAATGATCATATCACAAATGATCAAACACTGATCATCACACAGCAACACTCAGCATGCCACATTACCAAATTGGGATATATCGCTGATAAATTTCAACTACATAACCTCTGAGCTCGTACGTCTCAGAGAAGGGTGTTAAGCTAAGAGAATAAATTCTCCGCCACCAACAGAAATGTATTTGAAAGAAATCGGCTTTATATCTCAAAGTGTAATGTCAGACATACAATCCATACAAGTCTGTTCCGGATTCGAACAGAACCGAAGGCACTTCTTACGAAGCCCTTGCAATTCCGGGTAATTTCCAATCACGTCCGGACTTCCCGTCACAAAAGAGTGATATAAATCTCTATACCGGCGCGACTCAGTGCAGAGACATTCGACAGGTTGTCCTTTCATTTTTCGAAAAATATCCGGTCTTCAAATGCTATCCATATACGACGTATCACTATTCGGAATGGGTTATATGACACAATTGTCTTTTCTCGGCTAACCCGAATAGTGAGCGCAATATTCAAAAACATACGGATATTGGGATTTCAATTAAGTCACAACTTAAACCCAAACTTTCTTTACAAATGGTTTAACCAATTACCATTTTAATCTTTTTAAACAAAAAGATTCAATTCACAAAGTTCACTTAATTTCACAAAGATTCATTCACAGATTTTCCAAATCGATTCCCATTTCAGTTTAATTAATTCGTTAAATCTTTAAATCAAAGATTTAACTAATAGCTTTCAAAACAATTCCATTTCAAATGGTTTAAACAAAACATCATTTTAAATCTGTTAAAAATAACAGATTTGATTCATAGCTTTCAAAACAATTCATAACTTGGAAAATCCATTTTTCAATTTACTTGAAATTCCTTTAATTAACTGGAATTTCATTTCTTATCTGAAAGCTTTTACCATTTAAAAACAACAGTTTTTACTTTGGAAATCTGATTCATTCATACTAGTTGAAATCCTTGGGTTAAATCCAAATTTCCAACTTATACTTTTAAAATGGTTAAATTCATACAAACACATTTATATCATCTTTTATCCCTAGTTTCCAAATCATAGATTTAATTTCAAACTTGAGTTCAAATTTAAATCTAATTATTTAAATTTTCAAAACTCGATTAAGTTATTCAAAATGACTTTTATCTTTGAAATTCTATTTCAAAAGCTTTTCACTTTTTATTTTAAACCCAAATTTCAAATTTCAAAATCAATTAAAATTTCAATTTCAAAAACATTAAATTTACATCATCTGTGACTTAACCGATTTCCACGTGAAATCCATATTGGTGTGTGTAAAGGTGTAGTCCAGGGGTTCAACACAATAGTGCAACATCAATCATCACATAACAAAATACAGGATATAGTTGATAAGCGATATAAACTATAACGCTTATCGTTCATTCACAGATCACAGATATATATCACAGGTAAGTAAACTACAGATCACAACATAAATCAGGGTGTATCACAAAGCATTATATATCAGGGATATCAAACAATTCACATTCAATAGAATCCAAACATTCATAAGTAGAATCAATTAATATCTGATAAATTTAAATCAGATTAATTTCTTATGAATTACAAATTTTGGTTAATTAACTATTTATAAATTATAAACCATTTTGATTAATTATTCCTTAATCATTTATTAATTAACCATTAATAATAAATTTAAAATTAATTAACCTTTAATGATTAAGTAATTATTAATTACTTCTCTCTAATTATTAATTAATCCTTAATTCCAAGTTAATAAATCCCTTTGAAAACTAAAATTGTTAATTTATAAATCATTAATCATTAATTTATTCAATTAACAAATCACTCTTTAATTATTCCATTTATTATCAACTTATAATAAGTTTTTAAGATAAATTATTTCCCTTAACTTCTTACCTTAAGTAATTAACCTTCAATTAATTACATAAATTTATTATCTTTAAATTAATCACATTTATTAATTTATCACATTAATTAATCCTTTAAATTAATTACATAAATTAATTTACCTTAATTATTTTCATAAAGTAGTTATCTTTAAGACAAATCATTTCCTTTATTAATGACTTAATTATCATCAACATGTGTTTTTAAAACATTACACTTTTAAAATCTACTTTTACTATAAGTTTGCATTAGTTTCAACCTGGTTACCTTTAATTTTTGAAAGCCTTGGTTGCTGAACAAACAACCCAAACCCACTAACACTCGCTACTCTAGCTACTTCGAAACAAACCCGAAACAACTCGAACCCAGCTTCGAGTTACCCCGCGTTCCCTCTTCCCTAAGTATTTCGCAATTTCCTTCGAGTATTTCTTCTTCTTCAACCCTACTACAGTGAACCGGAAAATCAACGTGCACGTGCACGTGCACGTCACCGCGCCGCCTCTCCAGTGGCCATCGCGACCTTCAGCCAATCGCGCTTCACCCCTACGCTCGAACCCAAAGTTCGATTCGACACCAGGAACTCAAAATCGAAAACGAGCCTCACGACTTCAACTGGAACAAACGCAGATGAACGAAATATTCTCGTCGTCGATGATCATGATGACTAGAACCCACGCGATCACTCCAGAGCAGCACCACGTCCCCACGAAGCGAGTTCTCCCATCGCGATCCCCTACAAACTTTCAATCGCGTTGGAATTTCCTCAAACCCATCGGCCATTAAAACGACAGCAAAACCCTAATATACCAAATTCAGACCGCCATAGCCATAAATAAAATACCAAGGTATTTTTCCCACAATCTCCATGCCACCATCCTCCTCTAGCACAAATCCCGATCACCCCGAGTTTATAGATCACCAGAAAATTCAAAAAAAAACATTTTCCGTTCAAACGAGAACTGCAGTCTCAACTCCAAACTAAAAAATTTTATTCTAGCTTTAAAAATCATATTAAAGTATAACAATCCCATTTATACATCTGAATTCATAAATTACGAAGTTCGAATTCTTGCTCCTTTTGAAGTTAGCTGGGTTATCTTGCTTTCCAGAGAAAATTAAACTTGGTTTTAACTGATATAAGTTTTTTTTTATCTCAAGTTTATACCATAACAACCAATTTCCATTTTGATTCTAAGTCCACTCTATAAGTAGATTGAGAGAAAAAGAATTTTTGAATCAAATATGTTTTGTTCATGAACTTAAAACAGAGAGGTATTTAAATATCAGCCTGCACAAGTATATTCCTCTTCCAAATATATCAAAGAATCCATATATATATATATATGTATATAGAGCATACTCATTCACAGATATAGCCTGCACAGATTCATACTTTCAAATTTTTAAAAGTAGGTGTTACTCACCTGGACAAGAAGAAAGAACAGAGGGTTGCTTGATGATGTCGAATGTTTTACTTAAGTTTTAAATGAAGCTTCCTCACCACAGACCTGAACTTGCATGCTTGATCGAGATGATTTAGATTTTAAATCATTGCATTTGATCTTTGTTGCTTCAGAAGGAAGAACAGAGAACTATATTGAATCAGGCTGTGAAACTGTAAGCTGGAAACCTTCCCTTGTGTTTTTGAATTTTGTTTAAGATGATGTTTTTTTTTATTTCACATTTTTTTTCTCAGTTTTAATGGAGGATGCTTTGCTTCATTTTCTCAGCTGAGAAGGGTCGAACTGGGATGGATAGTTTGATATATAGAAATGGTTTACAGGGTATCATTTCCTTTGTACAAGTGATATATTTCTTTATTTGTACAACACCAGATTTTTTTCCCTTGCTTGTAGGCTGAAGTGATATTATGGTATACAGGCATTTATTATCTTGTACAATATAAAAACTTTATTTGTAAAACTTCCTTTCGGCTGAGAAGATATTGGTAAGTACATGAATCACCTCATTTATATATCTTCTTTTTGCAGGCTAAGGAGGCTGAGATGATATTAGTTTGTACAAATGTTTCTATTTTTGTTTACAACCTCATATTCGTATGTACTTAGATTTCTTTTAATATGTTGTTATTTTTTTCTTTCTTTATTGTTCTTTACCATACTTACTTCGGCTGATATGGATAATATATTGTGTACTAAGGTGAAGGCATTAAATGCCTGAGTACTTGTTGTTCCCTTATGATATTTATTTTTCTTTTCTTCTTGCCTACTCTTGCTTTAACTCGGCTGATAGGTATCATATTGTGTACTTTGTTTTGTTTTGGTTTCACATTTATATGTATTTTATTTACCTTGTTCATTTGCAAAAAGATATTGGTGACTTGCATTTATGACTTGTACAAAAAGATATATTTTGTTTTCTTTCTTTTGCAAGCTTTAATACTTGAATGTATATTATTCATTTTCTTTTCTTAGGTTTGTATTTGTTTAAGACTTTTAGAAACTGGGATTGCAAAGTCTTTTGTAAAGAATGAAAGAAGATAAGTTGATAAATAACCATTTAAACTTAGATTTAAACTCGAATTCATTTAATTATCAATTTAAATAAAATTTAAATTTCGGGGTCGTTACAAAAATGCATTACATATCCATGGTTGTTGGACGCCCTCAAGCCATGGAATATCTATCTTGATGTATGCATTATTTACAGATATTTATGTAACTTTTGTTGAGCATCCTCAAGGGTGAAATAGCTCCCCACAGGGTATCACAAAATGATGGATTTAGCGTGTCTAATGTACTTCATGATTTTTTGAGTGCCTTCAAGGTCATGAAGATGATTATGAGCATAGTTAAAAGTATGTTAGGAGTTATATTCATGATATAATTATTAAAGCGTACTTACTATTTATGTGAAAAGAATGGGCTAACTAGCAAATTACAAAGACTGACCAAAGAGTGCGAAGATATCGCTTACGTACGAAAAGATTTCGTACATTGTTGCCAACAATTCGTCAACTAAACCCAATAAAAATTCCACACTTAAACAAACCAGGGCTTATGAGGACTGGCAAACAGATTGTGAACTAGTTCATTGTTACATGTCTTTCACTATGAGCGTTGAGCTTCAAAGGCAACACGAAAAGATGAATATTCGTGAAATATTCACTCACCTAAAAAAATTGTGTGGTGAGCAATCTCATACCTTGGAAACCTTTCCATGCAAAAATGAGTAAAGATTCTTCAGTCTAAGACTACATGGTCAATATGATTGGGTACATCGAACGATTGGTCGAGCCAGGTACTATTTTAGATACCAAGCGATGGACCGTCTTGATTCTTGGGTCATTAACTCCATATTTTGACTCATTCATATCAAAATTTAATATGAACTCGCTAAATTGTATAGTCATGGACCTCCACAATGCGTTAAGGATGACCGAGAATACGTTCTCTGTGACGCCCCACCTTTATGCTCACAATAACAAAGAGTATTAAAAGAAATACTGTCTGTTATTACGAAGAATAAGGCTGGATAGGAGCGGCCATCCGTAGTTGGGCATTACACTAGTATTGGTTACCTCGATAGGAGTGGTATATATTTTTATTTTTCATCTCTTATTTATTTACTCCCATCGACATACCCAATTCCAGTATAAAACGAACTACGATGGTTCATAATAGTTTAGGACAATATATATAATAATAACACAGATACTAAAAATGCGGAACACAGATAACAAAAGTCTCATATATATAACTGATGTCAGTTACAATACATTTGACACAATACATATGATACAACTACAACTGTCGACTCTGGAAGTTATATATACAAGTACATTATCGACCAATATACATGAATACATATCAACCAAAGTCAGATACACTGACTACTACAACATGGCGAAGACTACTTCAAAAGATATGAAGAGACTTCATAGCTCAAGCAGCAACCCAAAGCAAGATATCAACAACCTGAAATAACTCGGTCTGACCCGAGTATTAAATTCAAAACAAAATAATACACGGGTCAGTCTAATTCAAACTCAGTTATTAATGCACAGAAGCAATAATAATCAAATATCAAATAGACGACAGTCACAGAAATCTCGTATATCCAACTCCTCGATAAGAGAATTGGATAACGGCAGATATAACACTAAACAGTGTTAAACAACAAAACAGCAAATCCAAATCATCAACACAGATACATAAAAAGATTATCGATGAAGATAATATGAAAACTCCAGAATTGCCTAAACATCAATTAACAACAAATTCCAATTATTAAATAAATAATTAGAAACTCCGAATCTAATTATCAAATAGATAATTAGACAATCTCAAAATGATCAATCGAATCAAATTTCTGTGTGGCTGCAGTACACGCACGCGTGCACTGCCTCGCTACTACAGTACGTGAAATCATCACAACAGTGAATACTAATAGCAATCAAAACTGCAGAGGTCAAGTCACGACTATCGTGACTCAACTCAACTACAAAGAAATGAACCAGAGGAAGTCTAGATATAAAGCAACAGCAAACTCAAAACAACACAAAAGTCCTCAAATTCAACGAGACAGTAAGCATCAGTGCACAAGGGCAATGACACGTACGTATACATGAACCAGCATAAGCAATTGAAGTGCAACAGTGGAACAACAAGGCACAAAGGCTACAAGTATGAACTAAACAAAGCAAGGCTACAGAGCTCGAGCTTATGCAAAGTCAACATCGCAGCATAAATATACATTGAAGCAACTCGAACTCAAGTCAATGAAACAGCGTAAATAACAAAAATCTAATTATCGATATGATAATTAGAAAGCACATAATCTAACTATCCAAAAGATAATTAGATATCAACAAAATCATCCGATTAAACCAAATCAAAATACACTGAACAAGATCTGGCAACAATGATGAACCAACAAATGCTCAGACAAGTTCAAATAGCAGAAATCATGTGATCAAGCAGATTCGAGTCATGCCAGAGATTCATGGAACTCAAACAATGCTTAACAAAAATGTACTAAGAGCAAACTATGACGAGCTCAACACAACATCATCAAAGACCAGTGAACAACAAATGAGGGTAGCAGTTTCAAATCATGAAGCATGCAGCAGTCGACAGTGCACACAAATGCACAAAGAACAAAATACAACAGAGTGACAACTAGCACATTGCAACCCAGAGAATAAAGCAACTGAATACAAGTCAGAAACTACAAACTGCACATGAACTACATGACTTGAAGTTCAGTGGACAGTGCAATGAAGGCCACATGGATACAAGGGAAACTGTAACTAAAAACTACATCCACCACAAGATCACAATGCAACAAAAACTGTCTCGAAGCAAAATAGTTGAGACTATCAGAGTTCAGTAAAATCAGAAACAAGCTAAAATCAATACATCAAGAAACCAAATCAAGACAGTGACAATAAGGCACTGCAAATACAAGGCAGTGACAAGTCTCAGGAAACCAATACATAGCAGTGCACAAATGAAGACACTGCAAATGCACCAGGTAAGGGATGAATACAAATAATCTCAAATCAGGTTCAAGTGCATCAGTACATGACACATCAAACCAGACAAGCCCCAAACCAAAATGCAACAATGGTAGAATCACAAATGAATTTAGTCCAGATACAACAAAACTAAAGAAGCATGTGCAGTTCAAAATCAGAGAGTGTATGCAGGAGGCAGCAAGCATACTTGAAGACTACAAGATTGCACAGTACAGTGATACATGCATGAATGTATGTGTTAGCAGTGGGCACTAGTGACAACATAGCAGACTAATCAAATTAAACAATGCAACTGAATTCGAGTGAATGGCAACAACAACAAAGCAGGATGACCACAAGCCAATTATATAAACAATGTCAATTTTGAAATATCAGAGTCCCAAAACAATGATATACAGCAAGCAGAAATCGAACAAGTAAAGTATACTACAGGGATGAATATCAAATACCCGAAGTCAATCCTCAAAGGCCATAAAAAGTCAAATTTAAAATCAACGATGACATTGCCGAAGTCATGTATGGTAAGTCAAGTATGCTACAGAAATTTCAAAAGCAACAGTGTTTGAAATCAATGCACACAACTGGCCAGAGTCGAGCACAAAGCATAATCGAAGTCAAACAGAAATTATCAACAAATATAGTCAAGCCGTGACATCAAAGGAATTAAAATCAAAGCCGTGGAAATTAAGGTGTCAAACAAGTTCAAAATCAATGCCGTGGAAACCAAGTGACCAGGGAATATACGATTATGAACAAGTCGGAATAGATCACCATTATCCATACGAAAATCAATGATAAGCCAAAGAATTCAAACAACGAAAGTCACGAATTTGACAACTCAGAAACCATTGAAATTTGAATTAGATGTGAGTATAAATTACTCACCTTCTTCGACGAAATTTGAAGTCGTGGTTGTCGAGAAACCCAAAACAAAATCAATCGAACTCGATCCACATTGAAGCAGCCAAGTGCGTACGATGAAGCACATGCGAACAACTAGTATCGGTTGACCAGAAACTTAGCTTCGATTGAAATCAAGAAGTCCTAATTGGAAGCAAGCAATGAAAACGAAGCCGCCATTTTTTCTTTCGTTTATTTTGGTGTAGGGTTTTCGAATCAGAAAATGAAAGAAAGGGTAACGGGTTATACCCTTTTTGATACCACAGCACCCACAAACAAGGATAAAGCATGGGCTGCAATTAAATTTTAAAGCCCGCCTAACTCCTTTAACAAATTATTGAAAAGAATTCCAACTCGATTAAACTCCAATAATAATTAACAACCAATATAATCGTCATTTGACGAAAATTAATTGTTGTAAAACTCTGGGTTGTTACAGACTCCCCTCCTTATAAAAATTGCGTCCCCGCAATTTTCATAATTAAAGTCGTCTATAACAATTATTTTCCTAACATAAACCGGTTAAGCTAGAAAAATAATGATCGAGAACACAACACCAAAGAAATCTTTTAATTTCATAAAAGAAATTCACAAATTCTCAACAAAATCTAATTATCAATAGATAATCAGAAAACAGCTAAATTGGATAAACACAATTATTAGCAATATTCAATTACCAATTAGATAATCAAAAATACAGAAATCACAAAACAGCAATATCTAATTATCGATACGATAATTAGAAAACAGCAGAATCTAATTATCAATAAAGATAATTAGAAAACACACATCACAAATCGCAATACCGCAAATATCTAGTTATCCAACAAATAACTAGAAAATACATACTCCGTAACCAACAAACCCTAACTATCAACAGAGATAGATAGAAAACAGCAATTCAATAAAATCAGCATACTCTAGAATCAATTAGAGACTAGAAAATCTCATAATCAGCAAAACTAGCAAATATCCGATTATCAAAAACGATAATCAGAAAACACAATTATCTAATTAACAAAACGATAATCAGAAAACATCAGATAATCAGAAATCTCAAATCAACAAATATCTAATTATCAAAAACGATAATCAGAAAACATCAAATATCTAATTATCAAAAACGATAATCAGAAATCTCAAATCAACAAATATCTAATTATCAAAAACGATAATCAGAAACAACAAATATCCGATTATCAAAAACGATAATCAGAAACAACAGATATCCGATTATCAAAAACGATAATCAGAAACAACAAATATCCGATTATCAAAAACGATAATTAGAAATCACAAATCAACAAATATCTAATTATCATAAACGATAATCAGAACTCAAATCAGCAATATCTAATTATCACAAATGATAATCAGAAATCTCAAATCAACAAATATCTAATTATCTCAAACGATAATCAGAAATCAAATCAACAAATATCTAATTATCTTAAACGATAATCAGAAAACATCAAATATCTAATTATCAAAAACGATAATCAGAAATCTCAAATCAACAAATATCTAATTATCAAAAACGATAATCAGAAATCTCAAATCAACAAATATCTAATTATCTCAAACGATAATCAGAAATCAAATCAACAAATATCTAATTATCTCAAACGATAATCAGAAATCAAATCAACAAATATCTAATTATCTCAAACGATAATCAGAAATCAAATCAACAAATATCTAATTATCTCAAACGATAATCAGAAATCTCAAATCAACAAATATCTAATTATCAAACGATAATCAGAAACAACAAATATCCGATTATCAAAAACGATAATCAGAAACAACAAATATCCAATTACCCGCAGATAATTGGAAACAACAAATATCTAGAAATCAATTAAGATGACTAGAAAATCAACATAAAAGGTTGGATCGATCCCATCAAATGGCGAGTTTTTAGCTACGCCGCACGTGCATCAACAAATGGCCGAAGCCTACCAAGTACTCAACATAATTTTGGCGCCCAACAAATGACCCGAAGGTCCGCAGAGTGACCCGAAGGTCTAGTACTGGTATTTGACCCGAAGGTCCATCAGAGTGGCCCGAAAGCCCAACAAATAACCCGAAGGTCCAGCAAATGACCCGAAGGTCCAACATAGTGGCTCGAAAGCACACAAAATCATCAAAATCATCAAACAGCAGAAGTTTCAATTAACGAGTCCGGAATTAACTGAAATAGCAAACGCACATGTCCCATACCACGTGTTTTACTAAATTGTTTGATTCTCTTCATCGTTTCCTTGAAAGTGAAAAATTGTGTATTTTGTAAAAATGACATTTTACATTCTCAAACGAACAAGTCTGGAATTAAGCGAATCAGTAAAAGAAAGGGTTCATAGCTGTGCAGTTAATGCCCCGCTATATCCCCGCTATAACTCCGATATATCTTATAGCGGATTCCTACCGCTACGATTTTTCCATATATCCCCAACATATAGCCTTTCCGCTTTAATCCCCGCTATTTCCGCTATATCCCGTTATTTCCGCTATATTCCACTATTTCCGCTATATCTTCTATAAAAAATTGGATTGAAAAATGATATTTATAAGCTATAAAAATTATGAAATTAATTAATTTTATTGAATTTTTTATATATGTTTAGAAATGATAATACTCTAATATTCTACTAAATTAAATTAAGTTATATAACAGTTTTACGTTCATTTACAATACATTTGCACATATTTTTATTTAAACTTATTTTTGTATTAATTATAATTCAATTGAATGTTAATTTTTCACATAATTACTATCTATATATTTGTAAAAACAACAAGTATGGGATTTATATGCTATTTTAGAGTAATCCGATATATCCCGCTATATCTTCGCTACATCCCCGCTATGACTTTTTGCACCTCTACCGCATTGAATCCACCGAGCGCTTTAACTGCACAGGTTCATAGTCCTCGATTTTGCTGAATCGTTTAAATCGCTTCCTCATTCTTTTGAAAGCGCAAACTGTAAAATTTTGTATTTTAAATGAATAACATTTTACGTTCTCAAACGGACAAGTCCGGAATTAAGCGAAACAGTAAAAGTGAGGGTTCATAGTCCTCAATTTTGCTGAAGCATTTAAATCGCTTCCTCATTCTTTTGAAAGTGCAAACTGTAAAATTTTGTATTTTAAATGAATAACATTTTACGTTCTCAAACGGACAAGTCCGGAATTAAGCGAAACATTAAAAGTGAGGGTTCATAGTCCTCAATTTTGCTGAAGCGTTAAAATCGCTTCCTCATTCTTTTGAAAGTGCAAACTATAAAATTTTGTATTTTAAATGAATAACATTTTACGTTCTAAAACAGACAAGTCCGGAATTAAGCGAAACTGTAACAACCCGCATATCTATCGATTCTATATTTAAATATTTTATTTAAATATTTTATCGTTAGTCGGATGTTAGTCCGAAAAGCTACTTTTTGCATACGGTCAAATTAGGACTCGAGACCACCCCCATTTAGTTCAAAATGACGTTTGCGATCTTTTTGAGTGTAAACTTCGATATGTTTGGAGATAGTGAAATTTTCAACACTTTTTCCCGCCTTTGACTTTGGTTTGGACTGCACCCCTTTAGTTCAGCCCAACCATCTTCCTCACTCTATCAAAACACTTCAAGCTTTGTCAAAAATGGTGGTGGGAAGTGGAAATTAAAACTCCAAACACAAATTCTATTGCAAATCCGAGATTCAACATCAAATTCACGTGAAGACCATTGATTCAAGCTTGTTGGTGTTCTTGCTTTGCTCTCAAATCTCCATCTTCATCAAATTCCGTGAAAAGGTGAGATTTTTAATCTCACATCTCGCCTATAACTGTCATTGGGCTGTTGGAAATGACTTCCTATCACTTTAGCATTAATGTTTGCAACTGGTTTGGATTGAATTGGTGAGAAACTCAAGTTTCAGTGCTGTTTGCAAATTCTGGCCCTAGGTCGTTCTGCCCTCCTTAGTTCGTCCAGGCTGTTAGCTCGCGTGTTGAAAAGTCTCCACTTTCTTAGGTCGTTCACGAGTTAGGACTTAGGTCGCTTGCGTGCTTAGGTCGTTCTGGCTTAGGTCGCAGGGAAATAGGTCGTAAGTCGAAACAGATTTAAGTCTTAGGTCGTTGCCGACCTAAAATTCCAAGGCAAATCACTAAGTCGCTCGAATTTTGTTAAGTCTTAGGTCGTTGCCGACCTAAAATCCCCAGGCAAAACGTTAGGTCGTTGCCGACCTATAATCTCCAGGCAAAACGTTAGGTCGTTGCCGACCTATAATTCCCCAGGCAAACTTTAGGTCGCTCGCACTGGCTTATCTCGTAGGTCGTCTCCGACCTAAGCTTCTTTTCCATAAGTCGTTCGCGAGTCAAGTGTTAGGTCGTCTCCGACCTAACGCCCTCGTCACCTTAGGTCGTAGCTCGTAAGTCGCTCGACCCTGCTAAGTCTTTAAGTCGCTCGAGTTAGGTCGGCCAGTATATCTCGTAGGTCGTCTCCGACTTATCCTCCAGTTAAGTCGTTCGACCCTTTAGGTCGTTCGAGTTAGGTCGTTGGACCATTTACCTTAGGTCGCTTGACCTTAAGTCGTAGGTCGTCTCCGACCTATGCCCCACTAAGTCGCATCCCACTTAGGTCGCAGGACTCTGTAAGTCGTAAGTCGTCGCCGACCTTACACTTGGTCTTTTTAGTTCGCGATTTCCTTAGGTCGAACCCCGTATTACTCTGCGTAGGCAATCTCTTCTGAAAAACATTTATCAGAATTTCTACTTTGATGGTTTTGGGATTGACTTCTTTGGACTTTACTCACGTCTTCGAACGTGAATTGATTTGTTTCTACAATCGTTTCATGACTTGTCACTTTAAAGATATATGAAGGTTTCAATACTAATAGCAAATATCAAAACTCTTTCATCAAAGCGATTTCAACACTATTTTAAATATCAAAAGTTCGTTTTCTCAAACCGATTTTCAATCTACTAGTATATACAAGCCTTTACTTCACTCGAATGAGAAATTGACTTAAACGACTTAGTAAAACGAGTGGTATGAAACGCTTGCGTTCACTTCGTCGGTTAGCTCTTGGACTTGTTCGATTGAACCCTTTTTTGTGACAATTTCCTAGTGAAGATTTACAGCTTGTTCGTAAATATTTAAGTTAAGCAAGTGGTTATGGGACATGAAGCTAAACTCATGTATTTACTAGCTTGGTGTGATTGACACTTCCTTATGATCATGACGATCATTTTTGTGATTTAGACTAGCGATTGAGCGATGTCTCTTTGTCTACGTGGGAGACTATACCCCGATTATGTGATGTTTCGCCATCACATTTCTAGGGTAGCACCCTACGGTCTTCGGGCCATTCCTGTGTGAAAATTTAATGGATAGCTTCCATGAGATAGCTTCTCGTCATGTGTTTACGCGTAGGTGAGTTTTCATGCTCCCATTCATGTGTTAGGCCTCCCCCCTTTTTATGTGTTTTCTGGATTTCTGATGATGATTTCTGGAATTTTGTGCTTCACCAATTTTCATGATTTTCCTTGATATGATATCAGTTTTTGTGCATTGGTGAATTCATGTGTTATTGACTTGTTATGAATACAAGTTTAGGGTATGATACCCTACCTTATCTTTGAGAAGATTCTTGTGATATTGATTAATCTTTTGTTGATTATCATTTACATACTTATAGTAGTATGTCGTAATAGTTATTTCATGTTCATGTCATGCCATTTACTTTATACCATATCATCAGATATTTATAGTTAGACTGATCCGTTTATTATTTTCTTATAAATAATACTCGGGTCAGACCGAGATGTTACAGGTGCTTCTGCTTGACTTCTCTTCAGGATATTTCTGACTTTTGGCTAACTACATAGATTAGTAGTTTTTGGATGTACACCTTTGAGATATAGACTCTATGTTGTGTACTTATTCTTTTGTATAGCACGTGATGCTATTCTTTTGTATTATCGTGGATCTTTCTGACCACTACTCTGATGTACACTTTCATGTGTTATATATTTATTCATATCTTCTTCCGCCTTTGTGATATGGATGTCTGTGACTGATTTATGTTATGATTATTTCTATGTTTGTTTTCCGAAGATTATACATAGCCACCGTGTGATAGCTTTGTGTTTGTATCGGTATGTCGGATTTCCTCCTTAAAAGATATGCATTCTATTCTATCTGACGTATCGGTGCTCGCACAAAGAAGTTACATGGATGGTCGCTCCTCCACAGCCTTATTCTCTGCGCTAATTGACAGCACTACATCGTAGTGTTCTTGGTTAGCGTGGGTATAGAGGTGGGGCGTCACAGAAACAGTAAAAGTGAGGGTTCATAGTCCTCAATTTTGCTGAAGCGTTTAAATCGCTTCCTCATTCTTTTGAAAGCATAAACTGTAAAAAAATTAAAACAATTTTCAGAACACGTGATTAAAACAGCAACCTCAGTAGCAATTTCGAAAAGGAAATTGCATTTCCTAAAACATCGTAAAACGAATCTCAAAATCAGCATTGCGGAATAACCGCTTGAAAATCCACTTTTAAAATTTGACGGTTACTGAAGTCAAAGCGACAGTAATTTCTAAACGTCAAATCTCATCAAAATGTAATACTAGTGAATTTTCATTCATCAAAATGCCACAAAACACCGTGCTTTAAAAATTTAGCACCGATGTAAAAATCCCGTTAAAAATAACGGCAACAAAATACGTTTAAAACCAAACACCGGTTCAACGTAAAATTAATGCAGTAACGTGCAACTCAAATTTGCACGTATACTACAAAATGAACAAAGAAATCATTCGAATGTATCCTCAATGAAGATAATTCAAAACAGCAAAAACTCAACAAAAATCACATAACTGCAATCGCTTCGAATCCTCAAATCAGATTCGAAATTTTCAAAGAAACAAAATAAACACAGCTATGTAAACAACAAATGAAATTTATTTCAATTTCATATTTTGATTTTTAAATCAAAAAGATTATCAGCTGTATTCAGCGAAGAAAGTCTCACTGTTTCCGCTGCGCACTCTGATAACAGAACACAAATTATTCAATCATCAAAACACAGTTTCACTTTTTATTTTTAAATAAAGATATTTAAAAATTTCATCATAATTTCAAAACTTTAGTTTTGACTCAAAGCACAAATAAAAACATCGAACAATAGTTGTAACACATGTTCCATCTAAGTTATGTTTATATTATGTCCATAAACCCCAAGCTCTGATAGCAACTGTGACGCTCCACCTCTATGCTCACAATAACAAAGAGTATTAAAAGAAACACTGTCTGTTATTACGAAGAATAAGGCTGGATAGGAGCGGCCATCCGTAGTTGGGCCTTACACTAGTATTGGTTACCTCGATAGGAGTGGTATATATTTTTATTTTTCATCTCTTATTTATTTACTCCCATCGACATAACCAATTCCAGTATAAAACGAACTACGATGGTTTATAATAGTTTAGGACAATATATATAATAATAACACAGATACTAAAAATGCGGAACACAGATAACAAAAGTCTCATATATATATATAACTGTTGTCAGTTACAATACATTTGACACAATACATATGATACAACTACAACTGTCGACTCTGGAAGTTATATATACAAGTACATTATCGACCAATATACATGAATACATATCAACCTAAGTCAGATACACTGACTACTACAACATGACGAAGACTACTTCAAAAGATATGAAGAGACTTCATAGCTCAAGTAGCAACCCAAAGCAAGATATCAACAACCTAAAATAACTCGGTCTGACCCGAGTATTAAATTCAAAAGAAAATAATACACGGGCCAGTCTAATTCAAACTCAGTTATTAATGCACAGAAGTAATAATAATCAAATATCAAATAGACAGCAGTCACAGAAATCTCGTATATCCAACTCCTCGATAAGAGAATTGGATAACGGCAGATATAACACTAAACAGTGTTAAACAACAAAACAGCAAATCCAAATCATCAACACGGATACATAAAAAGATTATCGATGAAGATAATATGAAAACTCCAGAATTGCCTAAATAGCAATTAACAACAAATTCCAATTATTAAATAAATAATTAGAAACTCCGAATCTAATTATCAAATAGATAATTAGACAATCTCAAAATGATCAATCAAATCAAATTTCTGTGTGGCTGCAGTACACACACGCGTGCACTGCCTCACCACTACAGTACGTGAAATCATCACAACAGTGAATACTAACAGCAATCAAAACTGCAGAGGTCAAGTCATGACTATCGTGACTCGACTCAACTACAAAGAAATGAACCAGAGGAAGTCTAGATATAAAGCAACAACAAACTCAAAACAACACAAAAGTCCTCAAATTCAACAAGACAGTAAGCATCAGTGCACAAGGGCAATGACACGTACGTATACATGAACCAGCAGAAGCAATTGAAGTGCAACAGTGGAACAACAAGGCACAAAGGCTACAAGTATGAACTGAACAAAGCAAGGCTACAGAGCTCGAGCTTATGCAAAGTCAACATCGCAACATAAATATACATTGAAGCAACTCGAACTCAAGTCAATGAAACAGCGTAAATAACAAAAATCTTATTACCGATATGATAATTAGAAAGCACATAATCTAACTATCCAAAAGATAATTAGATATCAACAAAATCATCCGATTAAACCAAATCAAAATACACTGAACAAGATCTGGCAACAATGATGAACCAACAAATGCTCAAACAAGTTCAAATAGCAGAAATCATGTGATCAAGCAGATTCGAGTCATGCCAGAGATTCATGGAACTCAAACAATGCTTAACACAAATGTACTAAGAGAAAACTATGATGAGCTCAACACAACATCATCAAAGACCAGTGAACAACAAATGAGGGTAGCAGTTTCAAATCATGAAGCATGCAGCAGTCGACAGTGCACACAAATGCACAAAGAACAAAATACAACAGAGTGACAACCAGCACATTGCAACCCAGAGATTAAAGCAACTGAATACAAGTCAGAAACTACAAACTGCACATGAACTACATGACTTGAAGTTCAGTGGACAGTGCAATGAAGGCCACATGGATACAAGGGCAACTGCAACTAAAAACTACATCCACCACAAGATCACAATGCAACAAAAACTGTCTCGAAGTGTAACGACCCGGTATTTTGGACCATTCGCATCCGCACATGTCAGACTTTAATAATTCAAAATACCGCGTTGTTAATTTAAATTGGCAAAACTGAGGTATACAGTAAATAAATAATCACAGAATCACAGACACAGAGTAATAATATGCAGCGGAAATAAAAGAGATAGTAGTTCATGAAGCTATTATATAAATATATAAGTTACATCAGAGTTAAACCAGATACAACGGAAGAGTAACACGTTACATCAAATACAAATCAGAATACATCACTGGAATCATCGAATACTGAAAGCAGAATAGATGGCTGGATCTTCAAGCAAAGCTCCAACTCCAAAGGTGAGTCTCGAATACTGGTACACTCAGTCTGACCCGAGCGTAAAGCAAAACACAAAACACTCGAGTCAGGATTAACATTCTTATATCAATAAATCCAACTCAAGTGAAATAGCAACTGAAATACAAGTAACTTAAAGGATGTTTGGAATAACCATCCTTTAAGGATCCGTTAAACTATCTACTAGGTAGTAATGTACGCTAAGTAGATAATGTCTATCAGTAATATAAGGTATCAAAATAGTGTTAAGGCGTTACCATTATCGCCCTTAACACATTTTATATAAGCGTTATAGTCTAAACAGCACTGTAAACTCCACCGTAAACTAGTGGGATATCAGGGAGTACTCCATAGGTATAACACAAAACAAATCGTAGTGGTCGCGTATAGGGATACAAGTATGACAAGGCATATGAGGCAATACCCAAGGTAGTGAAACTACCGTTTGCCTGATCCGGACTGGTGAGAACGCATCGCCGCAGCGATCGCAGCACCGCGAAACAACACTCCCAAATCAAGGGTGCATCAATCGACAACAAGTAATGAGTAGTTTTCGAAGAAGTGTGTTCGCTCGAGGTAGCTAACCCCCCATTTGGCCTGGCACGGCTCCTGTTTTAGTCATTTCCAATTTGACACAAGTGTCAAGGCTATCCATTATCGTTCTCTTTCTTCAGTCATCAACGTACATCATTCCAACCACTTCATTCTGGATCACACTCCGCGTATAGTTATTAAAGTGGTTTTCGGTTTAGACAGTGAGTATGTCCCTAACCGATTCCGGTCTCTTTAATAACCTTCGTAATTATTACACCGATTGGTCGTTTAATAAATTTCAAAAACCAAATCAATTACAATTTCAATTATAATTTGTAAACCAACATTTCATTTCTCTTTCGAAATCAATTTCCATAATTTACGTTTCAAAACTTCCAAATTCATATTTTCAAAATCTTATAATTCAATTTCCATTTTTTATTTAAACAATTCAAATATTGATTCAAGTTCGTATATAAGTTTCATTTCGAAAACATTTAAATTAATTTAATTTAACATTCAAATCAATTTAAATTCATTTATCGATTTCATTCAATATTCATTAAGTAAATTTGCCATTCAAAACAATTTCTATTAAATTTCTAATTCATTAAATCCATTATTTAAATTCAACTTCATTATATCAAAACTTACAAATTGAATTAAATTAAATTCATCAAATCAAATTCTTTAAATTTCAAGTCTTACATTAATTTCAATAAATCACATTTTATTTCTTGTTAAAGAAATTCAATTCACTTATTTACTTACTTAAATATTTTCCAAAACTTAATTAATAAAGAACTCAATTTCAATTATTTACGAAGTAAAAATTCAATTATTCAAAAGTTCAATTTCTCTTATCAAAGAATTCAAATTTTTATTTAATTATCAAATAATCAAATCTTATTTAATTATTAAATATTTCAAAACTTAATTATTAATAATTTCAAAGCTTAATAATTTCAAACTTAATTATAATTTCAAACTTAATTCAATGAAAAGTTCCAAATTTAATTATCAAATAATTTATTTCAAAATAACGATCTTTCAACAACTACTATGTCAATATTTGTTTCAGATTTTACATATTAACATTTCCTTTCAGTAAAAATTCAAATTTCAGCTTCATTTCAAAATCTTATCCTTTCAAATAAAACTTTATTTTATTTAAAATCACATTATTGACCAATCGGTTTTTATTTAATTCTCTATCCTAGGTCAAAGTTTAATTTGGGTATTTATCATTTCAACCCGATTCCAATTCAATTAAAAATCAAAGAATAGCAAAGGGAACTTGCAGTGTGATAACTGGGATGGTGTCAAAGTAAATAAACAAGCAATAACAACAATCAATAATAACAATCCAATAATCAATTCAAATAATCCCGAAATAATTGTATTAATTCACATTGTTGTTTGTGCGAATTAATATAATTATTTCTAGAATCTACACTATCATTTCATGTAGATTAAAGATTATTACACAAATATTTATACGCTTTTTCACTTGATATACACTATTCAATTTCATACTATATCAATTTATACAACATACATTCAATGGTTCACGGTGTAGTTAACACTATTTCTACGTGTCAATTTATTTAAAATTGAAAGGGGTCATATTATGCAAATGTCATATATCAAATTAACACATATATCAAATCTAACTATCTTACGTCAATTTCAATTTCAAATTATTTATCACTTACAATCATTAACAAATTTAACATCCAACTGGAAACATCCAACAATCAATCATTTAACAACCAAACTGGATTATCATTGCATATATAACAGATAATGGTGTCAGATGTCACAGGTGAACTGATACAGGTAATAACAGTGTAAATATCTAACAGCAGTATATTTCAATTGTTGTTTCAATTGAAATCAAATTTAATAAATAAAAGAACATTAATCGTGAGTGATTCTCACCTTTCCAGGCTAGAGCATAGACAATGAAGATGACACGGATACGCACACTGATACGGACCCTGGCTTGAGTTACAAATCCAAGCAAAGCAAATTGGCACGAATTAAACGATCAAAGCTGATCACAGAAATCGATGGAATACATTAGACCAAGATCGATGAAGATAAATTGGAATAGCTGAACTGATCTACAACTATATATGTACGTAGAAATTCTATTTTAACTTCAATCATGTACTAAAATAAATATATCTCTATTTCAAAATCCATTGTTTCAAATTTAAACGTATATATTAAAATCAACATACATACATAATATATGAAATCATAAACAAATATATAGCTTATTTTTAATATCTGTATACATTTCAAAATCAACACCTTTAGCTATTATGTATAAAACCTATCATGCGGACACATGTTATACAAACTAACAGCCTATACCTATACTTTATATACTAACATTTTACATAAAGTAATATACATATAAAACTTGATGGGTTTGTAAACTATACATACAACATAAACTTGTACATGCAAACTATAGTGTTAACAATTTCAACAGATTATATTTGTGCGGCAAAACCGATATTTTGATTTTATTTTGACACTAAACAATTTATATGGGACAAATTTTCAAAGTAGACTTCAATGTAAAAGGCTCGGTTTCAAAACAGTGGAAATATCTTTCCTAATCTGTATAGGTAGTCACATGTTGAACATATTACATACCTATCTTTCCTAAGTCAGTAACGTGCTACAAAAAAAAATAGATTGTAACATTGACCACCAAATATCCTATAATTAGTAATTAGTTCATTCACACCTGATGTATATATTCTTTTCAATGGGTCACTTACAAATTGTAACTTGCATATTGTTCTAACCGACGTTGCAACTTCAACTGACCCTTCTATATAATATAACTAACAAAAGATAAATATTTAAGAACCCGGCAAGGAGTCAATAAAATACCAGAAAAAAAATGCATTCAGGTTGCAATCACAAAAGAGGTGGCTCGGCTCAAGCAAGTGCGGAAAGAAAAGTGATGAGTGGCTTGGCATATGCGAACAGATAGAGTGCAGGGAAGTGAGGCAAAGGTCGCGGTGCTCGGTGAACTGAGATGAGACCAAGCATAGGGATGCGTGCTCGGCATGTTTGGTAGCGTTGGATCTGGAAAGTGAAGGCAGGATATAGGTTGAGGCGGAGTTCGGTGTGGATCTGGGTGGTCTTGGGTGGCGGAAACTCGGTTGGGATGGCTGGCGCTAATGGGATGGTGGCTGCTCGTGTTTTGGCTAAGGGGAGAGTGACAAACATGGGTGGTCATGGTAGGGGTGATGCTGCATAAGCTATGGAATGGGAAGAGTAACATGCTGGCTCCAGTAAGAAACGTGCATGCATTTTGAAAGCTTAAAAGCTTACACCTTCTTTTTTTTATGCCATGTAGAAAATGGGCAACAGTGTGAGAAAGAATAAATGATCATTTGCAAATGAAAGATGAAATGTTGTCTCGAAACAACGTGCATGCATTTTGAACTGTTCATTTGCAAAAGAATAGAATAAATGAATCGTTCATTTTCCAAAACAACGTGCTTTCACAAAAAAAACACCGGAAATCAAGAGAAAATTAACTTTTATATTAAACCAAGAAAGATTTGAAAGTCAAAAAAAAATTAAGTTGTTAATAACTGATTATTACGGTGGAAGTGAATGGGCAAAGAATTCAAAGGGTTAGATCAAAAAACAAAACAAAACAAATGATACCAGTACGATGAACCGTTTTACGTATTCGGTTGTGCACCGGACACTAAACACGGTGTTGAATATACCGCAGAGATCAGCACGACGAGGCGATCAAAACGGTATATAGATGTCAGGGGTACGATTGAATTATAAAAATTCGAAATTTTATACTACAAAAAAATGCAAGAAAATCGCAGAAAAATAAGATCGACGGAGCTAAAAAAGTTCAAATTTGGAAAACGAAAAATAACATCTTGCTCAGAAGATGGTTTAGAATTTTTTCTATGTAAAAATATTTAGGTTTCGAAAACATTTTATTTTCATCACTTTTTAACTGATTAAATTGAAGTAAATTTACGCGCGAAATAAACTTTCATATTTTCGGACGAAAATTTACCAGTTGCTATGTTTAACTAGATGCATTCCAAATATTAAATTTTCGTTACGAAATTTTATTGTTTATTTTTATTTAACGAAAATTTTCATTTAACACAAAACGCACGTTTCTTACGTTAAAATTATTGTTTTGGTTTCTGTTATTGGTTACAACTATTTCATTTTATTACATTACATTTTTAATATGTATTACATTATCGGTCTTATTGAAATTGGTCGTCTACGAATTTAGTTTTGGATTTGTAACTTATATGCAAAGAGATTTCCATTTAATAAAGCGTAAAATTTTATTTCTATCGGATTTTTAATTTTTTTTTTTTTAATTTAGTATTTTTAAAGCGTTAAAAATACGGGTCTTTACAATCTCCCCCACTCAAAACTTTTCGTCCTCGAAAAGGAAGGAGGTAGGAGAATAGAAACAACTAGAAAGATAATAGTTTTGAAAACAAATTAAAACAATTAATTTAACCATATAAATTTAAATTAATTCATATTCCCAATCAACTTTAAATTCAAGATGATTCATTAAGTAGATTTTATTTCAATTTTATTAATATTCGGTACAAAAGACTTCTTTCAGACAAAATTTTATTTAATTTGTCTCATTTTCTATTCAATCAACTTATTATTCTATTTATCTCTATTATCATTTTTATAATTAAACTTTAAGTGTAAAACATTTATTGTAACCACTCACATTTATTTATAAAATCCTTGGTCATCATTTTACATTGTACATTATTCAATTACAAGATTAACTTCTGAACAATTTTGGTAAGTTATATATTTTGGAATGCAATTGAGTATTATACAAGTAAAATCTTCTAATTCAATTATTCAAGTTTATATATTTATTCAAAATTTTAGCTATATTTTAAATAAAATCATCATTTAAAACAAATTCAAGAATTAGATTTCCAATTCACTTCCAACTATTTAGAGATAATATGTATATACTATATATATCAAATTAAATTAGATTTAAAATAATATACCTATATATATATATGTATATCAAATCATACTTAAGAATTTAAATCGATTTAATTCCTAAACAAACTATAGCAAAGCTACGAATTGGTCTCTCCACTTTGAAACTCGAAAATGAATGTCGTTGATGCGGCCGTCATCACCGAAATTATTTTCCAGCGACAAAATAGGAGAGCACTGATTAAAACATTTGAAATTCTTTGGAAATGATTTCTATTCGAAATTACTTTATGTAATATGCATTTAAAATTTAGATCCAAAGTCTGAAATCACCGTAAATTAAATTCTCAAATTCTTGATTTAAATTCGTTACAAAATCCAAATCAAATTATAACCAAATTTATAAATTCCTTTGTTTATATTATGAAATGGTCAATGATTTATAAAACAATAATGAAAATTAATTTTAACATTTCGGACCACAGATTCACTAATCATTTTAATTTCAGAAAAAATTATATATATATATATAATATAATCATTCAAAATCATTTTATTTAACAATTTTGAAAACAATATTGTGTCAGTTTGCTCTGCTCAAGTGTTTTAGAAATTCTATCGATAGCGTTGATCAGACGAATCGATCGAAAATCCAAATCAACATCAACAACTCAAACAACACAATATATCTATAAAGCATTTTAAATAGAGATTTACAAATACACTTCCTCGCTCGACAATAAAGAAATAAATTTCAAGGCAAGGATCGAGATTCAAATTTGATGGGCTCAAATCAAGGAGAATTTTAATTCGAAGATAGGTTCAAAACAAGATAAGATGATGAAATAACGAAATAGAAAGATAGATAAGTTTATATAAATCGCGGGCAACCATAACCGGGTCGATCGTGACTTCAAGAATAAGATCGATGCAGAATTTCAAGGCAAATCTACATTCGATCTCAAGAAATAGAATTCAGGTATAGTAGGAGATAGATAGCATCGTAAGCCGAGGATACAGACATCTCCGGTAAATCAATATCTATTATAAAGGAGCTTCACCCCTTTACAAATCATTTGAAGTTTGGCGAGACCGCCAAGTTATTATGGAGATCATTCGAAGTGGAGTTATTGGATACTCCAGAATTCAGAGGAATACGAATAGTGAGGGACAAGAATGAATTTCGAAACCGAGGGAACGTTCCAAAATTCAAATGAATCGAGTCGAAAGAGAGAGATTCAACTCGAATGAAAGTGATTCTGTAAATACATTTACCCTAGATGCTAAGTTTTGCCTAGAGCTACCAAAGCTCTGATACCAATTGTAACGACCCGGTATTTTGGACCATTCGCATCCGCACATGTCGGACTTGAATAATTCAAAATACCGCGTTGTTAATTTAAATTGGCAAAACTGAGATATACAGTAAATAAATAATCACAGAATCACAGACACAGAATAATAATATGCAGCGGAAATAAAAGAGATAGTAGTTCATGAAGCTACTATATAAATATATAAGTTACATCAGAGTTAAACCAAATACAACGGAAGAGTAACACGATACATCAAATACAAATCAGAATACATCACTGGAATCATCGAATACTGAAAGCAGAATATATGGCTGTATCTTCAAGCAAAGCTCCAACTCCAAAGGTGAGTCTCGAATACTGGTACACTCAGTCTGACTCGAGCGTAAAGCAAAACACAAAACACTCGAGTCAGGATTAACATTCTTATATCAATAAATCCAACTCAAGTGAAATAGCAACTGAAATACAAGTAACTTAAAGGATGTTTGGAATAACCATCCTTTAAGGATCCGTTAAACTATCTACTAGGTAGTAATGCATGCTAAGTAGATAATGTCTATCAGTAATATAAGGTATCAAAATAGTGTTAAGGCATTACCATTATCGCCCTTATCACATTTTATATAAGCGTTTTAGTCTATACAGCACTGTAAACTCCACCGTAAACTAGTGGGATATCAGGGAGTACTCCATAGGTATAACACAAAACAAATCGTAGTGGTCGCGTATAGGGATACAAGTATGACAAGGCATATGAGGCAATACCCAAGGTAGTGAAACTACCGTTTGCCTGATCCGGACTGGTGAGAACGCATCGCCGCAGCGATCGCAGCACCGCGAAACAACACTCCCAAATCAAGGGTGCACCAATCGACAACAAGTAATGAGTAGTTTTCGAAGAAGTGTGTTCGCTCGAGGTAGCTAACCCCCCATTTGGCCCGGCACGGCTCCTGTTTTAGTCATTTCCAATTTGACACAAGTGTCAAGGCTATCCATTATCGTTCTCTTTCTTCAGTCATCAACGTACATCATTCCAACCACTTCATTCTGGATCACACTCCGCGTATAGTTATTAAAGTGGTTTTCGGTTTAGACAGTGAGTATGTCCCTAACCGATTCCGGTCTCTTTAATAACCTTCGTAATTATTACACCGATTGATCGTTTAATAAATTTCAAAAACCAAATCAATTACAATTTCAATTAGAATTTGTAAACCAACATTTCATTTCTCTTTCGAAATCAATTTCCATAATTTACGTTTCAAAACTTCCAAATTCATATTTTCAAAATCTTATAATTCAATTTCCATTTTTTATTTAAACAATTCAAATATTGATTCAAGTTCGTATATAAGTTTCATTTCGAAAACATTTAAATTAATTTAATTTAACGTTCAAATCAATTTAAATTCATTTATCGATTTCATTCAATATTCATTAAGTAAATTTGCCATTCAAAATAATTTCTATTAAATTTCTAATTCATTAAATCCATTATTTAAATTCAACTTCATTATATCAAAACTTACAAATTGAATTAAATTAAATTCATCAAATCAAATCTTTAAATTTCAAGTCTTACATTAATTTTAATAAATCACATTTTATTTCTTGTTAAAGAAATTCAATTCACTTATTTACTTACTTAAATATTTTCCAAAACTTAATTAATAAAGAACTCAATTTCAATTATTTACGAAGTAAAAATTCACTTATTCAAAAGTTCAATTTCTCTTATCAAAGAATTCAAATTTTTATTTAATTATCAAATAATCAAATCTTATTTAATTATTAAATATTTCAAAACTTAATTATTAATAATTTCAAAGCTTAATAATTTTAAACTTAATTATAATTTCAAACTTAATTATAATTTCAAACTTAATTATAATTTCAAACTTAATTCAATGAAAAGTTCCAAATTTAATTGTCAAATAATTTATTTCAAAATAACGATCTTTCAACAACTACTATGTCAATATTTGTTTCAGATTTTACATATTAACATTTCCTTTCATTAAAAATTCAAATTCCAGCTTCATTTCAAAATCTTATCCTTTCAAATAAAACTTTATTTTATTTAAAATCACATTATTGACCAATCGGGTTTTATTTAATTCTCTATCCTAGGTCAAAGTTTAATTTGGGTATTTATCATTTCAACCCGATTCCAATTCAATTAAAAATCAAAGAATAGCAAAGGGAACTTGCAGTGTGATAACTGGGATGGTGTCAAAGTAAATAAACAAGCAATAACAACAATCAATAATAACAATCCAATAATCAATTCAAATAATCCCGAAATAATCGTATTAATTCACATTGTTGTTTGTGCGAATTAATATAATTATTTCTAGAATCTACACTATCATTTCATGTAGATTAAAGATTATTACACAAATATTTATACGCTTTTTCACTTGATATACACTATTCAATTTCATACTATATCAATTTATACAACATACATTCAATGGTTCAAGGTGTAGTTAACACTATTTCTACGTGTCAATTTATTTAAAATTGAAAGGGGTCATATTATGCAAATGTCATATATCAAATTAACACATATATCAAATCTAACTATCTTACGTCAATTTCAATTTCAAATTATTTATCACTTACAATCATTAACAAATTTAACATCCAATTGGAAACATCCAACAATCAATCATTTAACAACCAAACTGGATTATCATTGCATATATAAAAGATAATGGTGTCAGATGTCACAGGTGAACTGATACAGGTAATAACAGTGTAAATATCTAACAGCAGTATATTTCAATTGTCGTTTCAATTGAAATCAAATTTAATAAATAAAAGAACATTAATCGTGAGTGATTCTCACCTTTCCAGGCTAGAGCATAGACAATGAAGATGACACGGATACGCACACTGATACGGACCCTGGCTTGAGTTACAAATCCAAGCAAAGCAAATTGGCACGAATTAAACGATCAAAGCTGATCACAGAAATCGATAGAATACATTAGACCAAGATCGATGAAGATAAATTGGAATAGCTGAACTGATCTACAACTATATATGTACGTAGAAATTCTATTTTAACTTCAATCGTGTACTAAAATAAATATATCTCTATTTCAAAATCCATTGTTTCAAATTTAAACGTATATATTAAAATCAACATACATACATAATATATGAAATCATAAACAAATATATAGCTTATTTTTAATATCTGTATACATTTCAAAATCAACACCTTTAGCTATTATGTATAAAACCTATCATGCAGACACATGCTATACAAACTAATAGCCTATACCTATACTTTATATACTAACATTTTACATAAAGTAATATACATATAAAACTTGATGGGTTTGTAAACTATACATACAACATAAACTTGTACATGCAAACTATAGTGTTAACAATTTCAACATATTATATTTGTGCGGCAAAACCGATATTTTGATTTTATTTTGACACAAAACAATTTATATGGGACAAATTTTCAAAGTAGACTTCAATGGAAAAGGCTCGGTTTCAAAATAGTGGAAATATCTTTCCTAATCTGTATAGGTAGTCACATGTTGAACATATTACATACCTATCTTTCCTAAGTCAGTAACGTGCTACAAAAAAAAATAGATTGTAACATTGACCACCAAATATCCTATAATTAGTAATTAGTTCATTCACACCTGATGTATATATTCTTTTCAATGGGTCACTTACAAATTGTAACTTGCATATTGTTCTAACCGGCGTTGCAACTTCAACTAACCCTTCTATATAATATAACTAATAAAAGATAAATATTTAAGAACCCGGCAAGGAGTCAATAAAATACCAGAAAAAAATGCATTCAGGTTGCAATCACAAAAGAGGCGGCTCGGCTCAAGCAAGTGCGGAAAGAAAAGTAATGAGTGGCTTGGCATATGCGAACAGATAGAGTGCAGGGAAGTGAGGCAAAGGTCGCGGTGCTCGGTGAACTGAGATGAGACCAAGCATAGGGATGCGTGCTCGGCATGTTTGGTAGCGTTGGATCTGGAAAGTGAAGGCAGGATATAGGTTAAGGCGGAGTTCGGTGTGGATCTGGGTGGTCTTGGGTGGCGGAAACTCGGTTGGGATGGCTGGCGCTAATGGGATGGTGGCTGCTCGTGTTTTGGCTAAGGGGAGAGTGACAAACATGGGTGGTCATGGTAGGGGTGATGCTGCATAAGCTATGGAATGGGAAGAGTAACATGCTGGCTCCAGTAAGAAACGTGCATGCATTTTGAAAGCTTAAAAGCTTACACCTTTTTTTTATGCCATGAAGAAAATGGGCAACAGTGTGAGAAAGAATAAATGATCATTTGCAAATGAAAGATGAAATGTTGTCTCGAAACAACGCGCATGCATTTTGAACTGTTCATTTGCAAAAGAATAGAATAAATGAACCGTTCATTTTCCAAAACAACGTGCTTTCACAAAAAAAACACCGGAAATCAAGAGAAAATTAACTTTTATATTAAACCAAGAAAGATTTGAAAGTCAAAAAAAAATTAAGTTGTTAATAACTTATTATTACGGTGGAAGTGAATGGGCAAAGAATTCAAAGGGTTAGATCAAAAAAAAACAAAACAAATGATACCGGTACGATGAACCGTTTCACGTATTTGGTTGTGCACCGGACACTAAACACGGTGTTGAATATACCGCAGAGATCAGCACGACGAGGCGATCAAAACGGTATATAGATGTCAGGGGTACGATTGAATTATAAAAATTCGAAATTTTATACTACAAAAAAATGCAAGAAAATCGCAGAGAAATAAGATCGACGGAGCTAAAAAAGTCCAAATTTGGAAAACGAAAAATAACATCTTGCTCAGAAGATGGTTTAGAATTTTTTCTATGTAAAAATATTTAGGTTTCGAAAACATTTTATTTTCATCACTTTTTAACTGATTAAATTGAAGTAAATTTACGCGCGAAATAAACTTTCATATTTTTGGACGAAAATTTACCAGTTGCTATGTTTAACTAGATGCATTCCAAATATTAAATTTTCGTTGCGAAATTTTATTGTTTATTTTTATTTAACGAAAATTTTCATTTAACACAAAACGCACGTTTCTTACGTTAAAATTATTGTTTTGGTTTCTATTATTGGTTACAACTATTTCATTTTATTACATTACGTTTTTAATATGTATTACATTATCGGTCTTATTGAAATTGGTCGTCTACGAATTTGGTTTTGGATTTGTAACTTATATACAAAGAGATTTCCATTTAATAAAGCGTAAAAATTTATTTCTATCGGATTTTTAATTAATTTTTTTTTAATTTAGTATTTTTAAAGCGTTAAAAATACGGGTCTTTAAAATCTCCCCCACTCAAAACTTTTCGTCCTCGAAAAGGAAGGAGGTAGGAGAATAGAAACAACCAGAAAGATAATAGTTTTGAAAACAAATTAAAACAATTAATTTAACCATATAAATTTAAATTAATTCATATTCCCAATCAACTTTAAATTCAACATGATTCATTAAGTAGATTTTATTTCAATTTTATTAATATTCGGTACAAAAGACTTCTTTCAAATTTTATTTAATTTGTCTCATTTTCTATTCAATCAACTTATTATTCTATTTATCTCTATTATCATTTTTATAATTAAACTTTAAGTGTAAAACATTTATTGTAACCACTCACATTTATTTATAAAATCCTTGGTCATCATTTTACATTGTACATTATTCAATTACAAGATTAACTTCTGAACAATTTTGGTAAGTTATATATTTTGGAATACAATTGAGTATTATACAAGTAAAATCTTCTAATCCAATTATTCAAGTTTAAATATTTATTCAAAATTTTAGCTATATTTTAAATAAAATCATCATTTAAAACAAATTCAAGAATTAGATTTCCAATTCACTTCCAACTATTTAGAGATAATATGTATATACTATATATATCAAATTAAATTAGATTTAAAATAATATACCTATATATATGTATATCAAATCATACTTAAGAATTTAAATCGATTTAATTCCTAAACAAACTATAGCAAAGCTACGAATTGGTCTCTCCACTTTGAAACTCGAAAATGAATGTCGCTGATGCGGCCGTCATCACCGAAATTATTTTCCAGCGACAAAATAGGAGAGCACTGATTAAAACATTTGAAATTCTTTGGAAATGATTTCTATTCGAAATTACTTTATGTAATATGCATTTAAAATTTAGATCCAAAGTCTGAAATCGCCGTAAATTAAATTCTCAAATTCTTGATTTAAATTCGTTACAAACTCCAAATCAAATTATAACCAAATTTATAAATTCCTTTGTTTATATTATGAAATGGTCAATGATTTATAAAACAATAATGAAAATTAATTTTAACATTTCGGACCACAGATTCACTAACCATTTCAATTTCAGAAAAAATTATATATATGTAATATAATCATTCAAAATCATTTTATTTACCAATTTTGAAAACAATATTGTGTCAGTTTGCTCTGCTCAAGTGTTTTAGAAATTCTATCGATAGCGTTGACCAGACGAATCGATCGAAAATCCAAATCAACATCAACAACTCAAACAACACAATATATCTATAAAGCATTTTAAATAGAGATTTACAAATACACTTCCTCGCTCGACAATAAAGAAATAAATTTCAAGGCAAGGATCGAGATTCAAATTTGATGGGCTCAAATCAAGGAGAATTTTAATTCGAAGATAGGTTCAAAACAAGATAAGATGATGAAATAACGAAATAGAAAGATAGATAAGTTTATATAAATCGCGGGCAACCTTAACCGGGTCGATCGTGACTTCAAGAATAAGATCGATGCAGAATTTCGAGGCAAATCTACATTCGATCTCAAGAAATAGAATTCAGGTATAGCAGGAGATAGATAGCATCGTAAGCCAAGGATACAGACATCTTCGGTAAATCAATATCTATTATAATGGAGCTTCACCCCTTTACAAATCATTTGAAGTTTGGCGAGACCGCCAAGTTATTATAGAGATCATTCGAAGTGGAGTTATTGGATACTCCAGAATTCAGAGGAATACGAATAGTGAGGGACAAGAATGAATTTCGAAACGGAGGGAACGTTCCAAAATTCAAATGAATCGAGTCAAAAGAGAGAGATCGATGATGAAATAACGAAATAGAAAGATAGATAAGTTTATATAAATCGCGGGCAACCTTAACCGGGTCGATCGTGACTTCAAGAATAAGATCGATGCAGAATTTCGAGGCAAATCTACATTCGATCTCAAGAAATAGAATTCAGGTATAGCAGGAGATAGATAGCATCGTAAGCTGAGGATACAGACATCTCCGGTAAATAAATATCTATTGTAAAGGAGCTTCACCCCTTTACAAATCATTTGAAGTTTGGCGAGACCACCAAGTTATTATAGAGATCATTCGAAGTGGAGTTATTAGATACTCCAAAATTCAGAGGAATACGAATAGTGAGGGTCAAGAATGAATTTCGAAACCGAGGGAACGTTCCAAAATTCAAATGAATCGAGTCGAAAGAGAGAGATTCAACTCGAATGAAAGTGATTCTGTAAATACATTTACCCTAGATGCTAAGTTTTGCCTAGAGCTACCAAAGCTCTGATACCAACTGTAACGACCCGGTATTTTGGACCATTCGCATCCGCACATGTCGGACTTGAATAATTCAAAATACCGCGTTGTTAATTTAAATTGGCAAAACTGAGATATACAGTAAATAAATAATCACAGAATCACAGACACAGAGTAATAATATGCAGCGGAAGTAAAAGAGATAGTAGTTCATGAAGCTACTATATAAATATATAAGTTACATCAGAGTTAAACCAGATACAACGGAAGAGTAACACGATACATCAAATACAAATCAGAATACATCACTGGAATCATCGAATACTGAAAGCATAATAGATGGCTGGATCTTCAAGCAAAGCTCCAACTCCAAAGGTGAGTCTCGAATACCGGTACACTCAGTCTGACCCGAGCGTAAAGAAAAACACAAAACACTCGAGTCAGGATTAACATTCTTATATCAATAAATCCAACTCAAGTGAAATAGCAACTGAAATACAAGTAACTTAAAGGATGTTTGGAATAACCATCCTTTAAGGATCCGTTAAACTATCTACTAGGTAGTAATGTACGCTAAGTAGATAATGTCTATCAGTAATATAAGGTATCAAAATAGTGTTAAGGCGTTACCATTATCGCCCTTAACACATTTTATATAAGCGTTATAGTCTATACAGCACTGTAAACTCCACCGTAAACTAGTGGGATATCAGGGAGTACTCCATAGGTATAACACAAAACAAATCGTAGTGGTCGCGTATAGGGATACAAGTATGACAAGGCATATGAGGCAATACCCAAGGTAGTGAAACTACCGTTTGCCTGATCCGGACTGGTGAGAACGCATCGCCGCAGCGATCGCAGCACCGCGAAACAACACTCCCAAATCAAGGGTGCACCAATCGACAACAAGTAATGAGTAGTTTTCGAAGAAGTGTGTTCGCTCGAGGTAGCTAACCCCCCATTTGGCCCGGCACGGCTCCTGTTTTAGTCATTTCCAATTTGACACAAGTGTCAAGGCTATCCATTATCGTTCTCTTTCTTCAGTCATCAACGTACATCATTCCAACCACTTCATTCTGGATCACACTCCGCGTATAGTTATTAAAGTGGTTTTCGGTTTAGACAGTGAGTATGTCCCTAACCGATTCCGGTCTCTTTAATAACCTTCGTAATTATTACACCGATTGATCGTTTAATAAATTTCAAAAACCAAATCAATTACAATTTCAATTAGAATTTGTAAACCAACATTTCATTTCTCTTTCGAAATCAATTTCCATAATTTACGTTTCAAAACTTCCAAATTCATATTTTCAAAATCTTATAATTCAATTTCCATTTTTTATTTAAACAATTCAAATATTGATTCAAGTTCGTATATAAGTTTCATTTCGAAAACATTTAAATTAATTTAATTTAACATGCAAATCAATTTAAATTCATTTATCGATTTCATTCAATATTCATTAAGTAAATTTGCCATTCAAAATAATTTCTATTAAATTTCTAATTCATTAAATCCATTATTTAAATTCAACTTCATTATATCAAAACTTACAAATTGAATTAAATTAAATTCATCAAATCAAATTCTTTAAATTTCAAGTCTTACATTAATTTCAATAAATCACATTTTATTTCTTGTTAAAGAAATTCAATTCACTTATTTACTTACTTAAATATTTTCCAAAACTTAATTAATAAAGAACTCAATTTCAATTATTTACGAAGTAAAAATTCACTTTTTCAAAAGTTCAATTTCTCTTATCAAAGAATTCAAATTTTTATTTAATTATCAAATAATCAAATCTTATTTAATTATTAAATATTTCAAAACTTAATTATTAATAATTTCAAAGCTTAATAATTTCAAACTTAATTATAATTTCAAACTTAATTATAATTTCAAACTTAATTCAATGAAAAGTTCCAAATTTAATTGTCAAATAATTTATTTCAAAATAACGATCTTTCAACAACTACTATGTCAATATTTGTTTCAGATTTTACATATTAACATTTCCTTTCATTAAAAATTCAAATTCCAGCTTCATTTCAAAATCTTATTGTAACGACCCTGAAATTTAAATTTATTTAAATCAATAATTTATTGAATTTTTGAATTAAATTGAGTAATTAAATAAATTTTTGGAATAAAATTATTAAAATCAATTGATTTAGTGATGCGAGTTTCCCCGATTCAAATATGAGTGAATTTGAAAATAATAAATATATAGATATATTTGACTTGAGTTTAAATTGTAAATAAATAATTGATAATAATATTAGATATTAAAAATTGATGGTTAATAATAATAATTTGAGTTTACAAATTTATTATAAGATAGATAGATAAAGTAAATACATTGGATAAAATCCAATGACAAATTAAATCTAGAAATTTATTTATAATTCAAAATAATAAGGAAATAGCCTGCAAAATGAAATAAATGACAACATCCTATACATCTAAGTATAAACTAATACGAATAACTAAAACAACATTATAAAGTAATAAAACACATTAACTATAAAATTCATTTGAATACAAAATTAAATACAAAAAGCACAAGTATAAAACAAATACACTAAACATCTAAACAACATTCATTTACATTCCACTATCAACCAGTAACATATATTTGCATAGCACATAAGAAATAACATTCAACTACATTTCAAAATGTAAAACAAGGAGATATATTTGTATAGGGCATAGGAATGATTTGCCAGCCTTCAAAGATAAATCTGCATAGTCTAATGAACATAGAAAATATAATAACTTGTTAGAAAAACTTGCATAGGGTAAGTGTGAAAACAAGTGCTTCGAATATATGGGTATGCAGTCTTAAGTGCAACTGGATCTAAATAAATATGTAGGCTGGTAAGGTAAATAAGCACTTACAAGGACATAGCATTAAATGATAGTAAAGCAAATATCTTTTCTAAGTACAAAAGCATGTAATCTCGGCCATAAGCTATAAAAAATTATCTCTGGAAATTGTACAGCTTGTACACTGTTTGCATATAAAAAAAATGATACCCTGCAACTTGTTTATATTTATTAACTTGTACACTTCATTTTCATAAATATCGTCTTCACCATTTTATCTATTTCAAAACTGAACAAAAACAAAACCAACATCAAAACAGAAAACAAAGCAAAGAAACATTAAGCAACTTAAGAATTCAAAACAAGTTCAAATGGCAGGCTGTTCAAAAATAAAGAAAACCAGAAATGAAAATCAAAACAGAAAAGTTCAAAAGTCTTCAACCTGGAAGCATGCGAATTCAAAGCAAAACAAGATCTTCTCTGTTTCAAAACTTTTCAAAGTGAGTAACATTTTGGATAATGCTTTGTTTATGCATACATAGGTGATAACTCTATGTTTATACATATAGGTAAGTATGCATAATTGATAGGTATATCTGTAGTATATTGAATATCTCTGTTCTTGTTCAAAACTTAAAAAGTTTTGATCAAATTCCAAAACATTTTTATATGTTCGATATAAATCCTTGAACTTCAAACAAAATATGATTGGTTGAGTATAAAGTAGATTTTAACATTTAATTCATGCTAAATAAAGTTGATCTGCTCTAGGAAGAACATAAGAACAGTAATACTTAATATAAGTGACATTTTCGAACATCTCAAATTGTCAATTCAGGTTTACAAACAGATTCCTAAATCAAAAATAGGATTTTTAAGATAAAAATCAAGATTTTAAATGATGAGTTGAGGGAGCACTTGTCAGATGAACGGAAAATGGTTTCTCGCGATTTTCTGATGATCGCGTAGGCTGGGAGGTCTGGGATTTTTAGTGAAGGTGGAGGAGTGATCAGTGTGGAAGGCAAAAATGGTGAGGAGTGTTGAACTTCGTCGAGGAGGCCACGGTGGCGAATTATCCCCTGTAAACCTAGTTCTGGGCAGTGCGGAAATGTTGGGTCGTCGAGAGGCCTAGGGTGCATCGAGTTCGCTTGAACTCTGGGAAATGGAAGATGGAGAGTAGTCGAAGACGTGGATGAAGTCTTGGTCGATCTGGTGGTCGGAGTTTGAGGAGCGGCGGCGTTCCAGGTTCGAGAGGGGAGGAGCGGTTACGTTTCCAGGTTTCGACTTACGTCTCAATTTTGAATTCGAGAAGATGGAGGAGTTTAGATGATCAGGGAGTAGCTTGTGGTCGATCGTCGACTAGGCTCGATGATCTGGAGTCGACCAGAGGTCACGGCGGCGCCGTACATGTGCACGGTGGCATCGCGTGCATCAGGGATAAAAGGGGAAGACAGTGGATGGTTGCTCGAGTTTCACCTGAGTGATTTCGTGATTTACCCGAAGTAAATCAAGTCTGGACTCGAAGAAAAATTTAGTTTGTCTCGGGTTGTTGAGATGGTTACAGGTTTAAGTAAAACCTGTCTGTTGAATTTAAAACAGATTTTGAAAATTTAAAACTGATTTTTTTTTTAAATAAAGTTAAAAATCATAATTCGAGGATCCAAATTTACTTTTGTATCATAGTTTTGAAATTAAAGAAAGTTTTATAAAGTTTAAATTATTTAAAACAACTATAAAGGGTTAAAATACCATTTAGAAGTGTTTTGAATTTAAATGATTAATTTAATCTCTTGTATAAATTTCTTTTATAAGGTAAATGTTTTACTAACATTTGATTTAATAAAAAAAAAGGGGTTCTTACTTGGTTAAAATTACTAAAATTTAGATTTATAGTTATTTCAAATCTTCAGTTTGAAATGGGATTTGAAATTGAATTTGAAAGTTAAAATGTTTTCAAATATGGTTTGAAAATGATAATTAAATCATAAATCAAAATAATGTTTTTATTTAAAGTTAATTAAGGATTAATGATTTGTAATTCATTTAAATTCTAAGGTAAATAAATATTGTTTAATGGATAGGGTGATTAAATTTGATTTGAATTAATAAGATTTATTAATTAAGATAATCAATTGTAAATTGTTAATTACTTAATGAAAGAAATTAAGGGGTTAATTAATTAAGTATAAATTAAGGTAATTAATTTGAGGATAATTATTAAATGATTAAAGGTTAATTAATAAAAATGGTTTATCATTAATTAATGATTAATTAACCAAGATTTGTAGTTCATTCATAAGTAATTAATCTAGTATAAATTAATTTTAATCAGATAATTTATTGATCTTACTTACGGATTGTTGTGTAGAATATCTGATTTGTGATATTTATTTGATGATATTCTATGATTTTCTGTGATATGCTTTGATATATCGATGATGATTGTGTATGATTTTTCTGTGATATATTACTATGTGAATATGAAACCTTTGGCCCGTAACACGGCACTTGAATTTCGATGCGACAGGGAGTCGGATTCCAGTTGGTTATCCGAAACCCACATCGAATTGTAATGATGAATCGTTATGACTGATAAATTTATTTTATCTATGAATCTGTGAATGAAGATAAGCGTTATCGATTATACCGCTTATCGATATATCTGTGATGAATGATGTTGCACTATTGTGTGTAAAACCCCTGGACTACACCATACACACACAAATATGGATTTCACGTGGAAATCAGTTAAGTCACAGATAATTTAAATTTGATGTTTTGAAATTGAAATTTTAAATTTCAATTGATTTTGAAATTAGAAATTTCGGTTTAAATGTGAAAAGCTTTTGAAATGGAATTTCAAAGATGAAACTTATTTTCGAATAACCTGATTAAGTTTTGAAGTTTAAATAATTTGATTTAAACTTAAATTCAAGATTTGAAATTGAACTCTATGATTTGAAAATAGGGATTAGAGATTTTATACCTGTTATATATGAGTTAAACCATTTTAAAAAGTATTGATTTTGGAATGTGAATAAAATAAAAGGGTTTTAACTCGTGTAAATATAATTGGATTTTTCTTAGACGAAAACTATTTGTTTTCAAATAATAACAGCTTTCATATAAGAAGTGAACTTCCAATTTGTGTTGAAAGGTTTCAAATTCAAAATGAAATTGAAATGTTTTAAAAGGCTATGAATGAATTCTTTTTTGAAAGCTATGAATTAAATCTGTTATTTTTTTAACAGATTTAAAATGATGTTTTGTTTAAACCATTTGAAATGGAATTGTTTTGAAAGCTATAAGTTAAAACTTTGATTTAAAGATTTAACGAGTAAATTGAAATAGAAATTAATTTGGAAAATCTGTGATTAAATCTTTTATTTAAAAGATTAAAGCGTGGGAATTGTTTTAAACCGTTGAAGGTTGTTAAAATGAATCTTTTTGTTTAAAAGATTTGAAATGGTAATTTGTTAAACCATTTGAAAAGAAGGTTTGGGTTTAAGTTGTGACTTAATTGAAATCCCAATATCCGTATATTTTTAAATATTGCGCTCACTATTCGGTTTAGCCGGGAGAGGACCTTTGTGTCACATAACCCATTCCGAATAAGTGATTCGTCGTATATGGATCGCATTTGAAGACCGGTGTTGAAGACCGGTGTTGAAGACCGGATATTTTTCGAAAATGAAAGGACAACCTGTCGAATGTCTCTGCACTGAGTTGCTCCGGTATAGAGATTTATATCACTCTTTTTGTGACGGGAAGTCCGGACGTGATTGAAAGTTATCCGGAATTGCAAGGGCTTCGTGAGAAGTGCCTTCGGTTCTGTTCGAACCCGGAACAGACTTATATGGATACATGTCTGACATTACACTTTGAGATATAAAGCCGATTTCTTTCAAATACATTTCTGTTTGGTGGCGGAGAATTTATTCTCTTAGCTTAACACCCTTCTCTGAGACGTACGAGCTCAGAGGTTATGTAGTTGAAATTTATCAGCGATATATCCCAATTTGGTAATGTGACATGCTGAGTGTTGCTGTGTGATGATCAGTGTTTGATCATTTGTGATATGATCATTTGTTTGATCATTTATCTTTGTGATCATAGGTTGATCATCTGTTGACCCAAAGCGTGGCTTTTTGAAAAAAGCGTAGCTTTGTGGACGAGACTTCGTCAGAGCCTCACAACCCGGAAATGGTCGAAACAGGAATGTTGCGGCAAGGTTATGAGGGTCGCGCCCTTTAGGGTATGTCATTTCCTTCTGGAAAGGGGTGGTGTTATGGTATGGAGCCCTGATACTTACTCAAGTGGATACACTTATTTATTATGTGTGATGATGGTTACCGAGCGCTCGGATAAAGGTCCCAAAGGACCGGGGGATGACATATTCGTGAGTTACCTGTTACAGGGGTAACCCGGCCTTGTTTGGCAGAGAGCAGTTTGTCTCTCGGGGCGTCCCGCCAGAGGCGTTCCCATGCGGCGGAAGGAAGTTCCTTAGCCTGACCATTTATTGGAAATCCATTTCTCCAATACGGAACTTGTACGGTTTTAGTTGTAGAACCTGCCATTTACGTACGGTGGTCACCACTGTTTAGATGGTAGCTATAGTAGGCATACGATACTGGTCGTATGTTGGCTAAGATTAATATTATACTTTCGAAATATTTTCTGCACTATGCACTAATAATAATATCAAGATGATTTTACGTAGTAAGCATCTTTGACTATCATAAGAAGAAATCTCCTCCAATTCTGCGTTTGCATTGTGTGTGTGGCGGGAGGTCTTATGGTAGTTTCATTTTCTAAAAAGCATTGCGGATTTCAATGTTTAAAATTCTGATTGTGTTTGTTTTAAAGATAAACAGTTTTTGTTGCTCACACCAGTCCCATGACTGATCCGGAGTTTATTGTTCCCTTCCTAAACTCTGGGTGCCCACCATTTTCCACACGGGCAGTCTAGAGTTGGGTTTTTCAGATATTCAGGTTTAGTAGATTATCTGGAGCTAGTTCATTCATCGGAGTTGCTTATCTTGGAGTTGTGGATTCATTCTTGTCTGAAGATCATTTTGGAGTTATCACTTCTATTGATATTGTTCCGCTGCTGTTGTTATCGTTTTCTTTTCCGCTGCTATTTCTTGTATCATATCTCTGATGTATATTGATATTCATTGTATCACTCTGTTGTATCAGATATTGTATATCAATGTATTATTCTTTTCTTCCACTGTGTTATTTACTTAATTGTGTTATAGCTCCGGCGAATCGGATTTGAACGGTCGAATCTGCGACATTCTAGTACAATGCGAAGTACGGATGTTGATTTTCGAACGGGCAAAACCCGATACGTTACACTTATCCTTTCAAATAAAACTTTATTTTATTTAAAATCACATTATTGACCAATCGGGTTTTATTTAATTCTCTATCCTAGGTCAAAGTTTAATTTGGGTATTTATCATTTCAACCCGATTCCAATTCAATTAAAAATCAAAGAATAGCAAAGGGAACTTGCAGTGTGATAACTGGGATGGTGTCAAAGTAAATAAACAAGCAATAACAACAATCAATAATAACAATCCAATAATCAATTCAAATAATCCCGAAATAATCGTATTAATTCACATTGTTGTTTGTGCGAATTAATATAATTATTTCTAGAATCTACACTATCATTTCATGTAGATTAAAGATTATTACACAAATATTTATACGGTTTTTCACTTGATATACACTATTCAATTTCATACTATATCAATTTATACAACATACATTCAATGGTTCAAGGTGTAGTTAACACTATTTCTACGTGTCAATTTATTTAAAATTGAAAGGGGTCATATTATGCAAATGTCATATATCAAATTAACACATATATCAAATCTAACTATCTTACATCAATTTCAATTTCAAATTATTTATCACTTACAATCATTAACAAATTTAACATCCAATTGGAAACATCCAACAATCAATCATTTAACAACCAAACTGGATTATCATTGCATATATAACAGATAATGGTGTCAGATGTCACAGGTGAACTGATACAGGTAATAACAGTGTAAATATCTAACAGCAGTATATTTCAATTGTCGTTTCAATTGAAATCAAATTTAATAAATAAAAGAACATTAATCGTGAGTGATTCTCACCTTTCCAGGCTAGAGCATAGACAATGAAGATGACACGGATACGCACACTGATACGGACCCTGGCTTGAGTTACAAATCCAAGCAAAGCAAATTGGCACGAATTAAACGATCAAAGCTGATCACAGAAATCGATAGAATACATTAGACCAAGATCGATGAAGATAAATTGGAATAGCTGAACTGATCTACAACTATATATGTACGTAGAAATTCTATTTTAACTTCAATCATGTACTAAAATAAATATATCTCTATTTCAAAATCCATTGTTTCAAATTTAAACGTATATATTAAAATCAACATACATACATAATATATGAAATCATAAACAAATATATAGCTTATTTTTAATATCTGTATACATTTCAAAATCAACACCTTTAGCTATTATGTATAAAACCTATCATGCAGACACATGCTATACAAACTAACAGCCTATACCTATACTTTATATACTAACATTTTACATAAAGTAATATACATATAAAACTTGATGGGTTTGTAAACTATACATACAACATAAACTTGTACATGCAAACTATAGTGTTAACAATTTCAACAGATTATATTTGTGCGGCAAAACCGATATTTTGATTTTATTTTGACACAAAACAATTTATATGGGACAAATTTTCAAAGTAGACTTCAATGGAAAAGGCTCGGTTTCAAAACAGTGGAAATATCTTTCCTAATCTGTATAGGTAGTCACATGTTGAACATATTACATACCTATCTTTCCTAAGTCAGTAACGTGCTACAAAAAAAATAGATTGTAACATTGACCACCAAATATCCTATAATTAGTAATTAGTTCATTCACACCTGATGTATATATTCTTTTCAATGGGTCACTTACAAATTGTAACTTGCATATTGTTCTAACCGGCGTTGCAACTTCAACTGACCCTTCTATATAATATAACTAACAAAAGATAAATATTTAAGAACCCGACAAGGAGTCAATAAAATACCAAAAAAAAATGCATTCAGGTTGCAATCACAAAAGAGGCGGCTCGGTTAAAGCAAGTGCGGAAAGAAAAGTGATGAGTGGCTTGGAATATGCGAACAGATAGAGTGCAGGGAAGTGAGGCAAAGGTCGCGGTGCTCGGTGAACTGAGATGAGACCAAGCATAGGGATGCGTGATCGGCATGTTTGGTAGCATTGGATCTGGAAAGTGAAGGCAGGATATAGGTTGAGGTGGAGTTCGGTGTGGATCTGGGTGGTCTTGGGTGGCGGAAACTCGGTTGGGATGGCTGGCGCTAATGGGATGGTGGCTGCTCGTGTTTTGGCTAAGGGGAGAGTGACAAACATGGGTGGTCATGGTAGGGGTGATGCTGCATAAGCTATGGAATGGGAAGAGTAACATGCTGGCTCCAGTAAGAAACGTGCATGCATTTTGAAAGCTTAAAAGCTTACACCTTCTTTTTTTTATGCCATGAAGAAAATGGGCAACAGTGTGAGAAAGAATAAATGATCATTTGCAAATGAAAGATGAAATGTTGTCTCGAAACAACGCGCATGCATTTTGAACTGTTCATTTGCAAAAGAATAGAATAAATGAACCGTTCATTTTCCAAAACAACGTGCTTTCACAAAAAAAACACCGGAAATCAAGAGAAAATTAACTTTTATATTAAACCAAGAAAGATTTGAAAGTCAAAAAAAAATTAAATAGTTAATAACTGATTATTACGGTGGAAGTGATTGGGCAAAGAATTCAAAGGGTTAGATAAAAAAAACAAAACAAATGATACCAGTACGATGAACCGTTTCACGTATTCGGTTGTGCACCGGACACTAAACACGGTGTTGAATATACCGCAGAGATCAGCACGACGAGACGATCAAAACGGTATATAGATGTCAAGGGTACGATTGAATTATAAAAATTCAAAATTTTATACTACAAAAAAATGCAAGAAAATCGCAGAAAAATAAGATCGATGGAGCTAAAGAAGTCCAAATTTGGAAAACGAAAAATGACGTCTTGCTCAGAAGACGGTTTAGAATTTTTTCTATGTAAAAATATTTAGGTTTCGAAAACATTTTATTTTCATCACTTTTTAACTGATTAAATTGAAGTAAATTTACGCGCGAAATAAACTTTCATATTTTCGGACGAAAATTTACCAGTTGCTATGTTTAACTAGATGCATTCCAAATATTAAATTTTCGTTGCGAAATTTTATTGTTTATTTTTATTTAACGAAAATTTTCATTTAACGCAAAACGCACGTTTCTTACGTTAAAATTATTATTTTGGTTTCTGTTATTGGTTACAACTATTTCATTTTATTACATTACGTTTTTAATATGTATTACATTATCGGTCTTATTGAAATTGGTCGTCTACGAATTTGGTTTTGGATTTGTAACTTATATACAAAGAGATTTCCATTTAATAAAGCGTAAAATTTTATTTCTATCGGATTTTTAATTAATTTTTTTAATTTAGTATTTTTAAAGCGTTAAAAATACGGGTCTTTACAATCTCCCCCACTCAAAACTTTTCGTCCTCGAAAAGGAAGGAGGTAGGAGAATAGAAACAACTAGAAAGATAATAGTTTTGAAAACAAATTAAAACAATTAATTTAACCATATAAATTTAAATTAATTCATATTCCCAATCAACTTTAAATTCAACATGATTCATTAAGTAGATTTTATTTCAATTTTATTAATATTCGGTACAAAAGACTTCTTTCAAATTTTATTTAATTTGCCTCATTTTCTATTCAATCAACTTATTATTCTATTTATCTCTATTATCATTTTTATAATTAAACTTTAAGTGTAAAACATTTATTGTAACCACTCACATTTATTTATAAAATCCTTGGTCATCATTTTACATTGTACATTATTCAATTACAAGATTAACTTCTGAACAATTTTGGTAAGTTATATATTTTGGAATGCAATTGAGTATTATACAAGTAAAATCTTCTAATTCAATTATTCAAGTTTAAATATTTATTCAAAATTTTAGCTATATTTTAAATAAAATCATCATTTAAAACAAATTCAAGAATTAGATTTCCAATTCACTTCCAACTATTTAGAGATAATATGTATATACTATATATATCAAATTAAATTAGATTTAAAATAATATACATATATATATATATATATATGTATATCAAATCATACTTAAGAATTTAAATCGATTTAATTCCTAAACAAACTATAGCAAAGCTACGAATTGGTCTCTCCACTTTGAAACTCGAAAATGAATGTCGTTGATGCGGCCGTCATCACCGAAATTATTTTCCAGTGACAAAATAGGAGAGCACTGATTAAAACATTTGAAATTCTTTGTAAATGATTTCTATTCGAAATTACTTTATGTAATATGCATTTAAAATTTAGATCCAAAGTCTGAAATCACCGTAAATTAAATTCTCAAATTCTTGATTTAAATTCGTTACAAACTCCAAATCAAATTATAACCAAATTTATAAATTCCTTTGTTTATATTATGAAATGGTCAATGATTTATAAAACAATAATGAAAATTAATTTTAACATTTCGGACCACAGATTCACTAATCATTTTAATTTCAGAAAAAAGTATATATATGTAATATAATCACTCAAAATCATTTTATTTACCAATTTTGAAAACAATATTGTGTCAGTTTGCTCTACTCAAGTGTTTTAGAAATTCTATCGATAGCGTTGATCAGACGAATCGATCGAAAATCCAAATCAACATCAATAACTCAAACAACACAATATATCTATAAAGCATTTTAAATAGAGATTTACAAATACACTTCCTCGCTCGACAATAAAGAAATAAATTTCAAGGCAAGGATCGAGATTCAAATTTGATGGGCTCAAATCAAGGAGAATTTTAATTCGAAGATAGGTTCAACACAAGATAAGATGATGAAATAACGAAATAGAAAGATAGATAAGTTTATATAAATCACGGGCAACCTTAACCGGGTCGATCGTGACTTCAAGAATAAGATCGATGCAGAATTTCGAGGCAAATCTACATTCGATCTCAAGAAATAGAATTCAGGTATAGCAGGAGATAGATAGCATCGTAAGCCGAGGATACAGACATCTCCGGTAAATCAATATCTATTGTAAAGGAGCTTCACCCCTTTACAAATCATTTGAAGTTTGGCGAGACCACCAAGTTATTATAGAGATCATTCGAAGTGGAGTTATTGGATACTCCAGAATTCAGAGGAATACGAATAGTGAGGGACAAGAATGAATTTCGAAACCGAGGGAACGTTCCAAAATTCAAATGAATCGAGTCGAAAGAGAGAGATTCAACTCGAATGAAAGTGATTCTGTAAATACATTTACCCTAGATGCTAAGTTTTTCCTAGAGCTACCAAAGCTCTGATACCAACTGTAACGACCCGGTATTTTGGACCATTCGCATCCGCACATCTCGGACTTGAATAATTCAAAATACCGCGTTGTTAATTTAAATTGGCAAAACTGAGATATACAGTAAATAAATAATCATAGAATCACAGACACAGAGTAATAATATGCAGCGGAAATAAAAGAGATAGTAGTTCATGAAGCTACTATATAAATATATAAGTTACATCAGAGTTAAACCAGATACAACGGAAGAGTAACACGATACATCAAATACAAATCAGAATACATCACTGGAATCATCGAATACTGAAAGCAGAATAGATGGCTGGATCTTCAAGCAAAGCTCCAACTCCAAAGGTGAGTCTCGAATACTGGTACACTCAGTCTGACCCGAGCGTAAAGAAAAACACAAAACACTCGAGTCAGGATTAACATTCTTATATCAATAAATCCAACTCAAGTGAAATAGCAACTGAAATACAAGTAACTTAAAGGATGTTTGGAATAACCATCCTTTAAGGATCCGTTAAACTATCTACTAGGTAGTAATGCACGCTAAGTAGATAATGTCTATCAGTAATATAAGGTATCAAAATAGTGTTAAGGCATTACCATTATCGCCCTTAACACATTTTATATAAGCGTTATAGTCTATACAGCACTGTAAACTCCACCGTAAACTAGTGGGATATCAGGGAGTACTCCATAGGTATAACACAAAACAAATCGTAGTGGTCGCGTATAGGGATACAAGTATGACAAGGCATATGAGGCAATACCCAAGGTAGTGAAACTACCGTTTTCCTGATCCGGACTGGTGAGAACGCATCGCCGCAGCGATCGCAGCACCGCGAAACAACACTCCCAAATCAAGGGTGCACCAATCGACAACAAGTAATGAGTAGTTTTCGAAGAAGTGTGTTCGCTCGAGGTAGCTAACCCCCCATTTGGCCCGGCACGGCTCCTGTTTTAGTCATTTCCAATTTGACACAAGTGTCAAGGCTATCCATTATCGTTCTCTTTCTTCAGTCATCAACGTACATCATTCCAACCACTTCATTCTGGATCACACTCCGCATATAGTTATTAAAGTGGTTTTCGGTTTAGACAGTGAGTATGTCCCTAACCGATTCCGGTCTCTTTAATAACCTTCATAATTATTACACCGATTGATCATTTAATAAATTTCAAAAACCAAATCAATTACAATTTCAATTAGAATTTGTAAACCAACATTTCATTTCTCTTTCGAAATCAATTTCCATAATTTACGTTTCAAAACTTCCAAATTCATATTTTCAAAATCTTATAATTCAATTTCCATTTTTTATTTAAAAAATTCAAATATTGATTCAAGTTCGTATATAAGTTTCATTTCGAAAACATTTAAATTAATTTAATTTAACATTCAAATCAATTTAAATTCATTTATCGATTTCATTCAATATTCATTAAGTAAATTTGCCATTCAAAATAATTTCTATTAAATTTCTAATTCATTAAATCCATTATTTAAATTCAACTTCATTATATCAAAACTTACAAATTGAATTAAATTAAATTCATCAAATCAAATTCTTTAAATTTCAAGTCTTACATTAATTTCAATAAATCACATTTTATTTCTTGTTAAAGAAATTCAATTCACTTATTTACTTACTTAAATATTTTCCAAAACTTAATTAATAAAGAACTCAATTTCAATTATTTACGAAGTAAAAATTCACTTATTCAAAAGTTCAATTTCTCTTATCAAAGAATTCAAATTTTTATTTAATTATCAAATAATCAAATCTTATTTAATTATTAAATATTTCAAAACTTAATTATTAATAATTTCAAAGCTTAATAATTTCAAACTTAATTATAATTTCAAACTTAATTATAATTTCAAACTTAATTCAATGAAAAGTTCCAAATTTAATTGTCAAATAATTTATTTCAAAATAACGATCTTTCAACCACTACTATGTCAATATTTGTTTCAGATTTTACATATTAACATTTCCTTTCATTAAAAATTCAAATTCCAGCTTCATTTCAAAATCTTATCCTTTCAAATAAAACTTTATTTTATTTAAAATCAAATTATTGACCAATCGGGTTTTATTTAATTCTCTATCCTAGGTCAAAGTTTAATTTGGGTATTTATCATTTCAACCCGATTCCAATTCAATTAAAAATCAAAGAATAGCAAAGGGAACTTGCAGTGTGATAACTGGGATGGTGTCAAAGTAAATAAACAAGCAATAACAACAATCAATAATAACAATCCAATAATCAATTCAAATAATCCCGAAATAATCGTATTAATTCACATTGTTGTTTGTGCGAATTAATATAATTATTTCTAGAATCTACACTATCATTTCATGTAGATTAAATATTATTACACAAATATTTATACGGTTTTTCACTTGATATACACTATTCAATTTCATACTATATCAATTTATACAACATACATTCAATGGTTCAAGGTGTAGTTAACACTATTTCTACGTGTCAATTTATTTAAAATTGAAAGGGGTCATATTATGCAAATGTCATATATCAAATTAACACATATATCAAATCTAACTATCTTACGTCAATTTCAATTTCAAATTATTTATCACTTACAATCATTAACAAATTTAACATCCAATTGGAAACATCCAACAATCAATCATTTAACAACCAAACTGGATTATCATTGCATATATAACAGATAATGGTGTCAGATGTCACAGGTGAACTGATACAGGTAATAACAGTGTAAATATCTAACAGCAGTATATTTCAATTGTCGTTTCAATTGAAATCAAATTTAATAAATAAAAGAACATTAATCGTGAGTGATTCTCACCTTTCCAGGCTAGAGCATAGACAATGAAGATGACACGGATACGCACACTGATACGGACCCTGGCTTGAGTTACAAATCCAAGCAAAGCAAATTGGCATGAATTAAACGATCAAAGCTGATCACAAAAATCGATAGAATACATTAGACCAAGATCGATGAAGATAAATTGGAATAGCTGAACTGATCTACAACTATATATGTACGTAGAAATTCTATTTTAACTTCAATCGTGTACTAAAATAAATATATCTCTATTTCAAAATCCATTGTTTCAAATTTAAACGTATATATTAAAATCAACATACATACATAATATATGAAATCATAAACAAATATATAGCTTATTTTTAATATCTGTATACATTTCAAAATCAACACCTTTAGCTATTATGTATAAAACCTATCATGCAGACACATGCTATACAAACTAATAGCCTATACCTATACTTTATATACTAACATTTTACATAAAGTAATATACATATAAAACTTGATGGGTTTGTAAACTATACATACAACATAAACTTGTACATGCAAACTATAGTGTTAACAATTTCAACAGATTATATTTGTGCGGCAAAACCGATATTTTGATTTTATTTTGACACAAAACAATTTATATGGGACAAATTTTCAAAGTAGACTTCAATGGAAAAGGCTCGGTTTCAAAACAGTGGAAATATCTTTCCTAATCTGTATAGGTAGTCACATGTTGAACATATTACATACCTATCTTTCGTAAGTCAGTAACGTGCTACAAAAAAAAATAGATTGTAACATTGACCACCAAATACCCTATAATTAGTAATTAGTTCATTCACACCTGATGTATATATTCTTTTCAATGGGTCACTTACAAATTGTAACTTGCATATTGTTCTAACCGGCGTTGCAACTTCAACTGACCCTTCTATATAATATAACTAACAAAAGATAAATATTTAAGAACCCGGCAAGGAGTCAATAAAATACCAGAAAAAAATGCATTCAGGTTGCAATCACAAAAGAGGCGGCTCGGCTCAAGCAAGTGCGGAAAGAAAAGTGATGAGTGGCTTGGCATATGCGAACAGATAGAGTGCAGGGAAGTGAGGCAAAGGTCGCGGTGCTCGGTGAACTGAGATGAGACCAAGCATAGGGATGCGTGCTCGACATGTTTGGTAGCGTTGGATCTGGAAAGTGAAGGCAGGATATAGGTTGAGGCGGAGTTCGGTGTGGATCTGGGTGGTCTTGGGTGGCGGAAACTCGGTTGGGATGGCTGGCGCTAATGGGATGGTGGCTGCTCGTGTTTTGGCTAAGGGGAGAGTGACAAACATGGGTGGTCATGGTAGGGGTGATGCTGCATAAGCTATGGAATGGGAAGAGTAACATGTTGGCTCCAGTAAGAAACGTGCATGCATTTTGAAAGCTTAAAAGCTTACACCTTTTTTTTTATGCCATGAAGAAAATGGGCAACAGTGTGAGAAAGAATAAATGATCATTTGCAAATGAAAGATGAAATGTTGTCTCGAAACAACGCGCATGCATTTTGAACTGTTCATTTGCAAAAGAATAGAATAAATGAACCGTTCATTTTCCAAAACAACGTGCTTTCACAAAAAAAACACCGGAAATCAAGAGAAAATTAACTTTTATATTAAACCAAGAAAGATTTGAAAGTAAAAAAAAAAATTGTTAATAACTGATTATTACGATGGAAGTGAATGGACAAAGAATTCAAAGGGTTAGATCAAAAAAAAAAACAAAACAAATGATACCAGTACGATGAACCATTTCACGTATTCGGTTGTGCACCGGACACTAAACACGGTGTTGAATATACTGCAGAGATCAGCACGACGAGGCGATCAAAACGGTATATAGATGTCAGGGGTACGATTGAATTATAAAAATTCGAAATTTTATACTACAAAAAAATGCAAGAAAATCGCAGAAAAATAAGATCGACGGAGCTAAAGAAGTCCAAATTTGGAAAACGAAAAATGACGTCTTGCTCAGAAGATGGTTTAGAATTTTTTCTATGTAAAAATATTTAGGTTTCGAAAACATTTTATTTTCATCACTTTTTAACTGATTAAATTGAAGTAAATTTACGCGCGAAATAAACTTTCATATTTTCGGACGAAAATTTACCAGTTGCTATGTTTAACTAGATGCATTCCAAATATTAAATTTTCGTTACGAAATTTTATTGTTTATTTTTATTTAACGAAAATTTTCATTTAACGCAAAACGCACGTTTCTTACATTAAAATTATTATTTTGGTTTCTGTTATTGGTTACAACTATTTCATTTTATTACATTACGTTTTTAATATGTATTACATTATCGGTCTTATTGAAATTGGTCGTCTACGAATTTGGTTTTGGATTTGTAACTTATATACAAAGAGATTTCCATTTAATAAAGCGTAAAATTTTATTTCTATCGGATTTTTAATTAATTTTTTTTTAATTTAGTATTTTTAAAGCGTTAAAAATACGGGTCTTTACAATCTCCCCCACTCAAAACTTTTCGTCCTCGAAAAGGAAGGAGGTAGGAGAATAGAAACAACCAGAAAGATAATAGTTTTGAAAACAAATTAAAACAATTAATTTAACCATATAAATTTAAATTAATTCATATTCCCAATCAACTTTAAATTCAAGATGATTCATTAAGTAGATTTTATTTCAATTTTATTAATATTCGGTACAAAAGACTTCTTTCAGACAAAATTTTATTTAATTTGTCTCATTTTCTATTCAATCAACTTATTATTCTATTTATCTCTATTATCATTTTTATAATTAAACTTTAAGTGTAAAACATTTATTGTAACCACTCACATTTATTTATAAAATCCTTGGTCATCATTTTACATTGTACATTATTCAATTACAAGATTAACTTCTGAACAATTTTGGTAAGTTATATATTTTGGTATGCAATTGAGTATTATACAAGTAAAATCTTCTAATTCAATTATTCAAGTTTAAATATTTATTCAAAATTTTAGCTATATTTTAAATAAAATCATCATTTAAAACAAATTCAAGAATTAGATTTCCAATTCACTTCCAACTATTTAGAGATAATATGTATATACTATATATATCAAATTAAATTAGATTTAAAATAATATACCTATATATATATATATGTATATCAAATCATACTTAAGAATTTAAATCGATTTAATTCCTAAACAAACTATAGCAAAGCTACGAATTGGTCTCTCCACTTTGAAACTCGAAAATGAATGTCGTTGATGCGGCCGTCATCACCGAAATTATTTTCCAGCGACAAAATAGGAGAGCACTGATTAAAACATTTGAAATTCTTTGGAAATGATTTCTATTCGAAATTACTTTATGTAATATGCATTTAAAATTTAGATCCAAAGTCTAAAATCACCGTAAATTAAATTCTCAAATTCTTGATTTAAATTCGTTACAAACTCCAAATCAAATTATAACCAAATTTATAAATTCCTTTGTTTATATTATGAAATGGTCAATGATTTATAAAACAATAATGAAAATTAATTTTAACATTTCGGACCACAGATTCACTAATCATTTTAATTTCAAAAAAAATTATATATATATAATATAATCATTCAAAATCATTTTATTTACCAATTTTGAAAACAATATTGTGTCAGTTTGCTCTGCTCAAGTGTTTTAGAAATTCTATCGATAGCGTTGATCAGACGAATCGATCGAAAATCCAAATCAACATCAACAACTCAAACAACACAATATATCTATAAAGCATTTTAAATAGAGATTTACAAATACACTTCCTCGCTCGACAATAAAGAAATAAATTTCAAGGCAAGGATCGAGATTCAAATTTGATGGGCTCAAATCAAGGAGAATTTTAATTCGAAGATAGGTTCAAAACAAGATAAGATGATGAAATAATGAAATAGAAAGATAGATAAGTTTATATAAATCGCGGGCAACCTTAACCGGGTCGATCGTGACTTCAAGAATAAGATCGATGCAGAATTTCGAGGCAAATCTACATTCGATCTCAAGAAATAGAATTCAGGTATAGCAGGAGATAAATAGCATCGTAAGCCGAGGATACAGACATCTCTGGTAAATCAATATCTATTTTAAAGGAGCTTCACCCCTTTACAAATCATTTGAAGTTTGGCGAGACCGCCAAGTTATTATAGAGATCATTCGAAGTGGAGTTATTTGATACTCCAGAATTCAGAGGAATACGAATAGTGAGGGACAAGAATGAATTTCGAAACCGAGGGAACGTTCCAAAATTCAAATGAATCGAGTCGAAAGAGAGAGATTCAACTCGAATGAAAGTGATTCTGTAAATACATTTACCCTAGATGCTATGTTTTGCCTAGAGCTACCAAAGCTCTGATACCAACTGTAACGACCTGGTATTTTGGACCATTCGCATCCGCACATGTCGGACTTGAATAATTCAAAATACCGCGTTGTTAATTTAAATTGGCAAAACTGAGATATACAGTAAATAAATAATCACAGAATCACAGACACAGAGTAATAATATGCAGCGAAAATAAAAGAGATAGTAGTTCATTAAGCTATTATATAAATATATAAGTTACATCAGAGTTAAACCAGATACAACGGAAGAGTAACACGATACATCAAGTACAAATCAGAATACATCACTGGAATCATCGAATACTGAAAGCAGAATAGATGGCTGGATCTTCAAGCAAAGCTCCAACTCCAAAGGTGAGTCTCGAATACTGGTACACTCAGTCTAACCCAAGCGTAAAGCAAAACACAAAACACTCGAGTCAGGATTAACATTCTTATATCAATAAATCCAACTCAAGTGAAATAGCAACTGAAATACAAGTAACTAAAAAGATGTTTGGAATAACCATCATTTAAGGATCCGTTAAACTATCTACTAGGTAGTAATGTACGCTAAGTAGATAATGTCTATCAGTAATATAAGGTATCAAAATAGTGTTAAGGCATTACCATTATCGCCCTTAACACATTTTATATAAGCGTTATAGTCTATACAGCACTGTAAACTCCACCGTAAACTAGTGGGATATCAGGGAGTACTCCATAGGTATAACACAAAACAAATCATAGTGGTCGCGTATAGGGATACAAGTATGACAAGGCATATGAGGCAATACCCAAGGTAGTGAAACTACCGTTTGCCTGATCCGGACTGGTGAGAACGCATCGCCGCAGCGATCGCAGCACCGCGAAACAACACTTCCAAATCAAGGGTGCACCAATCGACAACAAGTAATGAGTAGTTTTGGAAGAAGTGTGTTCGCTCGAGGTAGCTAACCCCCCATTTGGCCCGGCACGGCTCCTGTTTTAGTCATTTCCAATTTGACACAAGTGTCAAGGCTATCCATTATCGTTCTCTTTCTTCAGTCATCAACGTACATCATTCCAACCACTTCATTCTGGATCACACTTCGCGTATAGTTATTAAAGTGGTTTTCGGTTTAGACAGTGAGTATGTCCCTAACCGATTCCGGTCTCTTTAATAACCTTCGTAATTATTACACCGATTGATCGTTTAATAAATTTCAAAAACAAAATCAATTACAATTTCAATTAGAATTTGTAAACCAACATTTCATTTCTCTTTCGAAATCAATTTCCATAATTTACGTTTCAAAACTTCCAAATTCATATTTTCAAAATCTTATAATTCAATTTCCATTTTTTATTTAAACAATTCAAACATTGATTCAAGTTCGTATATAAGTTTCATTTCGAAAACATTTAAATTAATTTAATTTAACATTCAAATCAATTTAAATTCATTTATCGATTTCATTCAATATTCATTAAGTAAATTTGCCATTCAAAATAATTTCTATTAAATTTCTAATTCATTAAATCCATTATTTAAATTCAACTTCATTATATCAAAACTTACAAATTGAATTAAATTAAATTCATCAAATCAAATTCTTTAAATTTCAAGTCTTACATTAATTTCAATAAATCACTTTTTATTTCTTGTTAAAGAAATTCAATTCACTTATTTACTTACTTAAATATTTTCCAAAACTTAATTAATAAAGAACTCAATTTCAATTATTTACGAAGTAAAAATTCACTTATTCAAAAGTTCAATTTCTCTTATCAAAGATTTCAAATTTTTATTTAATTATCAAATAATCAAATCTTATTTAATTATTAAATATTTCAAAACTTAATTATTAATAATTTCAAAGCTTAATAATTTCAAACTTAATTATAATTTCAAACTTAATTATAATTTCAAACTTAATTATAATTTCAAACTTAATTCAATGAAAAGTTCCAAATTTAATTGTCAAATAATTTATTTCAAAATAACGATCTTTCAGCAACTACTATGTCAATATTTGTTTCAGATTTTACATATTAACATTTCCTTTCATTAAAAATTCAAATTCCAGCTTCGTTTCAAAATCTTATCCTTTCAAATAAAACTTTATTTTATTTAAAATCACATTATTGACCAATCGGGTTTTATTTAATTCTCTATCCTAGGTCAAAGTTTAATTTGGGTATTTATCATTTCAATCCGATTCCAATTCAATTAAAAATCAAAGAATAGCAAAGGGAACTTGCAGTGTGATAACTGGGATGGTGTCAAAGTAAATAAACAAGCAATAACAACAATCAATAATAACAATCCAATAATCAATTCAAATAATCCCGAAATAATCGTATTAATTCACATTGTTGTTTGTGCGAATTAATATAATTATTTCTAGAATCTACACTATCATTTCATGTAGATTAAAGATTATTACACAAATATTTATACGGTTTTTCACTTGATATACACTATTCAATTTCATACTATATCAATTTATACAACATACAATCAATGGTTCAAGGTGTAGTTAACACTATTTCTATGTGTCAATTTATTTAAAATTGAAAGGGGTCATATTATGCAAATGTCATATATCAAATTAACACATATATCAAATCTAACTATCTTACGTCAATTTCAATTTCAAATTATTTATCACTTACAATCATTAACAAATTTAACATCCAATTGGAAACATCCAATAATCAATCATTTAACAACCAAACTGGATTATCATTGCATATATAACAGATAATGGTGTCAGATGTCACAGGTGAACTGATACAGGTAATAACAGTGTAAATATCTAACAGCAGTATATTTCAATTGTCGTTTCAATTGAAATCAAATTTAATAAATAAAAGAACATTAATCGTGAGTGATTCTCACCTTTCCAGGCTAGAGCATAGACAATGAAGATGACACGGATACGCACACTGATACGGACCCTGGCTTGAGTTACAAATCCTAGCAAAGCAAATTGGCACGAATTAAACGATCAAAGCTGATCATAGAAATCGATAGAATACATTAGACCAAGATCGATGAAGATAAATTGGAATAGCTGAACTGATCTACAACTATATATGTACGTAGAAATTCTATTTTAACTTCAATCGTGTACTAAAATAAATATATCTCTATTTCAAAATCCATTGTTTCAAATTTAAACGTATATATTAAAATCAACATACATACATAATATATGAAATCATAAACAAATATATAGCTTATTTTTAATATCTGTATACATTTCAAAATCAACACCTTTAGCTATTATGTATAAAACTGAAGTGACCCACTTCTTTCAGATTGTTATTTTTCAGTGATTTACTGTTGAGATTTTTTTTTACCAAGTGATCACTTCTTTAATTTCATTTCCCCCAAGATCCAAATTCTTACCAATATAAAAATATTAGTATATAAGTCAATTCAAGTCATTTATATATATGAAGATATATAAATGTTTCCTTGCTTATCAGAGTATTAAAAATTAACAAGGAAAATTCAATCACACAATATTTCTCATTTTTCAGGGAATTGGTGTCACATAGCCATTTCTATTTTTACATTCCCCTTTTTGATCTCAAGCTTGATTAATATTAATTTCGAATATTGTCACTTATAATTTTCTTGCTTACTTCTCAAATTAATTGGTTCTTGGTTTACAAGCCATACTTTTTAAATTCCGGAATTCTTTTGTGGTTTGGTACTTACCATATGAATACTGAGGTGATAAACTAGGTTGAAATCTAAGCAGAGAAAAACAACACATGTGATCAAGGTTTAGACACAACAAGCACAAACCAATCATGACAGACAAAATGCATATTTCCTGGTTAACTAAACAAATAGTCATCACATGAGTGATGGTGTTGTGATCTACTTTATAAATCACACAACTTCTCATATCTGGAGCTAGAAAAGTGTTGAATCTGGTGTCTTACCACTTAGTATCAGTTTTGAAGCTATAGTATCAGATTTTCCCAACCTAGTGTTAGATCAGTAGTTATAGTATCAGAAATTTCCTACCTAGTATCAGTTTTATAGTATCAGATTTCTCCTACTTAGTATCAGTTTTATAGTATCAGATTTCTCCTACTTAGTATCAGTTTTATAGTATCAGATCTCTCCTACTTAGTATCAGTTTTAATTTCACAACTGAAGTGCCTCAAGACTGTCTAGAAAAATATGTTCACATATCAGATTAAATGGCATCTTCTCCTTCAGCATTATCTACTAGAACTATTTCAGAACTTGTTACTTAAGTCCACAGCTCACAAACACATATAACATTTAAGTTTCTTTTTCTTCTTACATACTGTTTTCCAGATATCAAAGCAAAAGACACTCATGAAAATACTTAGAACATATTAGAGTTTGCCTAACTTAATTATTACAAAGACACTGCTACTTCTCTTAAACACTTTAAATTCCTCAAGATCTCCAAATATCCATGCAAGCAAGCAAGCAATTCATGCATCATTCCCTGCAGCAAAACTTTGAACTGCCCCAATAAAATGAGACACCCCAAGTATTGCAAAGGCAACAAATAGGGTCAGAAATAAATTCTGGTGTGAGTGAAATCAAGTATGCAAAATATCTTGTAAATTCTTAAGGCTGTACAGAGAACTTTTCTATAAAATGCAATTCAAATCCCAATTAAAATCTGAGAATGTGTATATTTAGGTTTATCTATAAACATACACCCAAGCATTCATCCATTCACTTCATTCAGTTGTACAAGTACAAAACTCCTATGGATTAACTCCTTAAATTCCATAGCATCATTACTCTTTCTCATCTTTTCATTTTGTTTGGTCTGAACTCTTGCCATTGAACACCATGTGTGCATTGCAAAGGGGCTCAGTTCTGTTAACCCTTTACACAGAGGCCTACAGGACTTAAACAAGTCATGCACATACCCATCAACCACCTGCTGATGAGTAGATCAAGGCACTACTCCTAAATTATTTTATAATTTAGAGACCATGCTTATTTATTTCTTTCTGGGGAATTTTTCTTTTGGTTCCAGAGATGCTCGTATTCTTTCCTTCCTTATATAGGTCAAGAATTCTTAAAATCACCCAAAGATCATATCCAGACATACAAAGCATTCATGTAAAATTGCACACCTTATTTCAAAGTCATTTTTGCTTTAATCACATTTTTTCCAAAACCTGCTTATATTTTTATTTCTAGAAATTTTCCATTGCTTATACAAATATGAAGAAGTCATATGCAAAACTATATTTATTCTTTTACTATGAACATAGGGAATGGTTTTTTGAGAAAAACCCATAAAAACTTATTGGTTTATGATCTGAACAAATCAGCACATATTTGTAATATTGCATTGTTCATATCATTTTTAATATAAACTAGACATAAGCATGAATCTCAATATTCACACTGCCTACTTCTTTTCTTTCATTGATACCCTATTCCACAGTAAAACATTTGATTCATTTTTCATATCAAAACTAGCATATATAAATCTATTTCTGTGATTAGTGTATTTGTTTGATTATCTATATTTTAAAACAAAAACTGAAACCATCACAACAAGTCAAAACAGATTAAAACCTCATCCAAAAACTCAACCAGAATACCATCCATGATCAACATATTTTCATCCAGAAAATAAAATCAAATAGGAAAAACATAATGTAATGTTTATATAAAATAACTTGGCTGCCCTTAACATGGGTCTTAATGCCTTACAGATCATAAGTGATTAATCACTCACCTTCCTCCTCTCTTCCCCGAGAATGCCTAAGCTTGAAAACAGGGTGAGCTCTCCTTTCTATTTTTTTTTCAATGTGTTTCTGTTTTCCCTCAGAGAAAACCTCTGCTTCCCTCATGATTTAAATCATTTTGCTAGGGTTTTACTAAAGGAAAAACCCATTTTATCCTCACATTACTCAGAGAATTATGTGTGTATTGTTATGGCTAAATGTGCCATTTTCTCTTGATTTCTATTTCTAGTAAAAGCAGTTGCTTCTCTGCTTTTCTGTGCACATGCTATTTGCATGATCCATCTACACATCATCTTTGTATGACTCAGATACATTGTATACCTTGTTAGGCCTGAATGGTTCTCTTATATTATTTCAAACCATTTATTTCCTGATTTATTTTTAAGAAGGTATTTATGCACAATAGTACTAAACTGGTTTTCATGCAATTTAGTTATCAAAAGGACTTTATCATTTTATACTTCTTTGGCTACTCACATCTAATACATATATATTTTTATATGTGTATATATATATACAGGAGATATCTGTATATAAAATCTCACTCATATTTGATCATTTTCTTCCCATTTTATTGAAAAATCTCTATCCTCTTATTTATTCATTTCACTTACTCCTAATATTATTATTGTCAGACTATATTTTCTTTTCTTAAATATTCTCATTTTAAAATTATTTTTATCTCAATAATTTGGGTCTTCACATACTCTCCTCCTAAAAGGAATTGTGTCCCACAATTATTCTCTCATACATTTCCATCCAAATGTATACAAAGCATAGTTTCAATTGAATGAAATTTCAGAAACTCATTCATTCCAAATCAATCAATCAAACATAAATAAATAATTTTAAGGTCTCATCATAGTTTTAAACATACCTTTAAGTAGAAAACAGATTAGGATATTTATCCTTTATCCTCTCTTCAGCCTCCCAAGTGCAATCATTCCCATCCAAACTCCATTGGATTTTAACTAGTCTAATTATTTTATTTCTCAGTTTCTTTTCTTCTCTAGCCACAATGCCCACTGGTTCCTTTTTATAAACCAGATTTTCTTGAATTTCAACATGTGTAGGAGATTCAAGAATGGACTCTTTATCATGCACCCATTTTCTCAATTGGGATACATGAAATACATCATGTATTTTGCTCAATTCCTCTGGTAACTTCAACCTATAAGCTAAAGTCCCTATTCTTTGAACAATTTCATATGGTCCTACATACCTTGGTGACAGTTTCCCTGCTTTTCCAAATCTCAATATTTTCCTCATTGGTGAAACTTTGAGAAACACATAGTCTCCCACCTCAAATTCTACTGGCCTTCTCTTTTTATCTGCATAAGCTTTCTGTCTCTCTTGAGCTACTCTCATTCTTTGCCTCACTAATTCAATTCTTGCAGAAGTTTCTTTTACATGGTCTGGTCCAAGCAACACCCTTTCACCAGCCTCCATCCAACATGCAGGAGATAGACAAGGCTTCCCATACAAAGCCTCAAATGGAGCCATTCCTATAGTGGATTGGTAGCTATTATTATAAGCAAACTCAGCTTAATAAATATGATCCTCCCAGTTGCCTCCAAAATCAAGTATGCATGCTCTCAGCAAATCCTCTAAAACTTTAATAACAATCTCAGTTTGCCCATCTGTTTGTGGGTGGTAGGCTGTGCTTAGGCTTAGTTCTGTCCCCATAGCTTCTTGAAAGCTACTCCAAAACCTTGAAGTAAACAAAGTATCTCTATCACTAATGATAGTCTTGGGTATGCCATGCAACCTCACTATTTCCTTCACAAATAATTGAGCTAGCTTGTGAGCATTTCTGTTTGAACTTATTGGGATAAAGTGTGCTGTTTTTGTGAGTCTATCAACCACTACCCAAATACTATCATTTCCCTTCCTTGTTCTTGGCAAACCATCCACAAAATCCATAGATATACTCTCCCATTTCCAAGTAGGCACTTCCAAAGGTTGCAATAGGCCTGAGGGCCTTTGATAGTCTGCCTTTACTTGTTGGCATGTCAAGCAATTTGCCACATATTTTGCTACTGCTCCTTTCATTCCTGGCCACCAATAATTTCTCTTGAGATCATGGTACATTTTTGTACCACCTGGATGGATAGTATACTTTGTTTTGTGATGCTCATCCATAACTTCTTGCTTTAGTTCCCCTGCATTTGGTATGCAGAGTTTCCCCTTTTTCCTTAAGTATCCTTTACCATCTACCTCATAGTTTTCCACTGTCATGCCTAGGATATCATGTCCTTTTTCTCCTTCAAATTTATATCTTGACTTTGCATTTGTCCTATTTTATCAACCAGTGTTGATTTTAAGGATAAGAGGCTTAATTTACCATATTCAATCATCTTGCTGTGTGTCTTATCTGATACACTAGCTTCTTCTTTCACTTCCACCTCACTAAGAATTATCAAATCCTTAAATTCTGCCATCATTAAGCCTGCCAATTTAGCTTGATGTCTACTTAATGCATCTGCTACTTTATTAGCTTTTCCAGGGGTATACAATATATCAAGATCATAGGCAGCTAGAAATTCTACCCACCTATCTTGCCTCATGTTCAAGTCTTTTTGGAAGAACAAATATTTAAGTGACTTATGATCAGTAAACAATTCAAACTTAGCACCCAATAAATAATGTCTCCATAGTTTCAATGCATACACCACAGCAGCTAGTTCTAAGTCATGTGTAGCATACCTAGTTTCATTTGGCTTGAGTTGCCTTGATGCATAAGCTATGACTCTACCATGTTGCATAAGCACTGCCCCCAATCCAGATCCACTAGCATCTGTGTAAACTACTAATTCTTCATTACCCTCTGGCACTTGTAAAACTGGAGCTTCTACCAGTGCCTTCTTTAGTGATATGAAAGCTTGTTCACACTTCTCTGTCCACACATATGGTTGCTCCTTTTTAGTTAACTTGGTCAATGGGATAGCTATCCTTGAAAAATCTTTTATAAATCTCCTATAATAGCCTGCCATTCCCAAAAATGACCTCACCTCAGTTACTGATTTGGGTCTACTCCAAGATTGCACTGCCATCACCTTATTTGGGTCTACACTAACCCCTTGTTGTGATACAATGTGCCCCAAAAATTTTACTTCCTTCTGCCAAATTGTACATTTAGAGAATTTGGCTTTTAAATCATGTGCCCTCAGTCTAGACAAAACCAGATGCAAGTGCTTTGCATGATCTTCTTCTGATTTTGAATATACTAATATGTCATCAATAAAGACAACCACAAATTTGTCTAGAAAATCTCTAAATGTTCTATTCATTAAATCTACAAAATATGATGGTGCATTTGTCAATCCAAAAGGCATCACCAAAAATTCATATAATCCATACCTTGTGTTGAAGGCAGTATACTTAATACTCTCTTCCTCCACCTTCATCTGATGAAACCCAGAGGCTAAATCTAGCCTTGAAAAGACCCTTGCTCCATTTAATTGATCGAATAGATCATCAATTCTAGGAAGTGGATATTTGTTTTTAATGGTGACTTTGTTTAATTCCCTATAATCAATGCACATTCTCAAAGTACCATCCTGCTTCTTCACAAATACAATTGGAGAACCCCAGTTTGAACTACTAGGCCTTATGAAGCCTTTCTGCTCCAATTCTTCCAACTGATGTTTCAATTCCACAAGTTCTTTAGGACCCATTCTAGTTGGCTTCTTGATGATTGGGCTGGCTCCTGGGATTAGCCTTATTTGAAATTCTACTTGCCTATTTTCTGGAACACCTATGGCTTCACCAAAGACATCTGGGTATTCATTTATAATTTTTATGTCCTTCAGTGTTAATTCTTTCTCAGTCATGCTACATATGTGGTTACAGTAATTGATTTTAGCAATTTCACTCATAACTATAATATTTTTTACCATTTTCTGTTTTCAGAGAAATAGTAAGATTTTCTAAGTTTAAAATTGCTTTGTATTTTCTTAGCCAATCTACTCCTAGAATAATTCATATTCCAGGATATTTTAGCACAAACAAATCAGAACTAAACATATTTCCACCTATGTTTAACTCTACTCCCAAACATTTAATCCCTAGCATGCAAGAATTACCTAGTGGGCTCTGAATAAACAAGGGATTATCAACTAAATAGCATGTGATAGTTAATTTATTCACTATGTCTTGGGATATTAGTGAATGTGTTGCTCCAGTGTCATATATAACTGAGATGGGGTGATCTCTAATTAGAAGTATACCTTCCAATTGTCCAGAACTTCCCACTGCAGTTGCTTTTGCTTTGCCCTCAAGTGCTCCTACCTTTGCTCCCTTTTTGAACTCTGGGCAGTTTCTTTTAATATGGCCTTCCTTCCCACAATTATAGCAGCTAAACAATGCCTTCTTGGCTGCTTGACACCTATTACTCATGTGTCCTTCTTTGCCACAATTAAAACAAGTAACCTTCTTCTTAGCTTCCCCAGTGGCTGCTCCCTCCATTTTCTTATCCATATTCTTTTTGTCATAGGGATGTGCTCTATTTTTCCCCTTCTTTTGATTGGTAGCCCTCATGCTCCTAAATTTTTCCCCTGCATTGTCATGTTGTTCAAAGGAAAGAGCAAGGTCTATGACTTGGTCAAATGTTTTATCCTTGTATGGTAACATTGCTCTACTCAGACCTGCATTTAATCCTTGGATAAATCTTGAATTCTTTGATTCTTCATCTCCTATGAGCATAGTTCCATACTTGGACAAACTCTCAAATTTTTGAGTGTATTCAGTCACACTCATTGGTCCTTGCCTCAGCCTTATGAATTCTTCAAGCAATGTTGCCTTAGCTATTGCTGGAACAAACCTTGCTTCAAGCATTTCCTTGAATTGATCCCATGTTATCTCATTTTCTGGCCTTCCTGTGATGATCACCTCCCACCAATCTAAGGCTGTTCCTTTGAGTCTCCTTGAAGCTATCTGCCTCTTTCTTTGGTCATTAATTTGCATATCTGCAAATATCCTTTCCAAAGTTCTCAACCATGTCTGCACTCCCATAACTCCCTCAGTGCCTTCAAAATCCTTGCCTCCCAAATTTGAAAATGTCTTCAATAACTTAGCTAATTCCTTATGAGGATTCTCTTCCCTCTGCACTGCTCCTTCTCTAAATGCCCTCACCAAATCTTGCAAGTTAACCATTGGTGTTGTATTGGAGGGTCCTGCTCCATGACTTGGTGGTCTTCCTACCATGATTCACTATTCAATTGCATAGCTAGTCAGTCATATTTCTAATTTAATTATTTTGCTGAAATTTATTTCTACTGTGGATGTTTATTTCTATCATTACTATATTTTTTTTTTAGAATTTTATCCTTACAAGAAAATTGGATAATATATTTATGCTATGTTTTAATAACATAGCTCTGATACCAACTGAAGTGACCCACTTCTTTCAGATTGTTATTTTTCAGTGATTTACTGTTGAGATTTTTTTTTTTACCAAGTGATCACTTCTTTAATTTCATTTCCCCCAAGATCCAAATTCTTACCAATATAAAAATATTAGTATATAAGTCAATTCAAGTCATTTATATATATGAAGATATATAAATGTTTCCTTGCTTATCAGAGTATTAAAAATTAACAAGGAAAATTCAATCACACGATATTTCTCATTTTTCAGAGAATTGGTGTCACATAGCCATTTCTATTTTTACATTCCCCTTTTTGATCTCAAGCTTGATTAATATTAATTTCGAATATTGTCACTTATAATTTTCTTGCTTACTTCTCAAATTAATTGGTTTCTTGGTTTACAAGCCATACTTTTTAAATTCCGGAATTCTTTTGTGGTTTGGTACTTATCATATGAATACTGAGGTGATAAACTAGGTTGAAATCTAAGCAGAGAAAAACAACACATGTGATCAAGGTTTAGACACAACAAGCACAAACCAATCATGACAGACAAAATGCATATTTCCTGGTTAACTGAACAAATAGTCATCACATGAGTGATGGTGTTGTGATCTACTTTATAAATCACACAACTTCTCATATCTGGAGCTAGAAAAGTGTTGAATCTGGTGTCTTACCACTTAGTATCAGTTTTGAAGCTATAGTATCAGATTTTCCCAACCTAGTGTTAGATCAGTAGTTATAGTATCAGAAATTTCCTACCTAGTATCAGTTTTATAGTATCAGATTTCTCCTACTTAGTATCAGTTTTATAGTATCAGATTTCTCCTACTTAGTATCAGTTTTATAGTATCAGATCTCTCCTACTTAGTATCAGTTTTAATTTCACAACTGAAGTGCCTCAAGACTGTCTAGAAAAATATGTTCACATATCAGATTAAATGGCATCTTCTCCTTCAGCATTATCTACTAGAACTATTTCAGAACTTGTTACTTAAGTCCACAGCTCACAAACACATATAACATTTAAGTTTCTTTTTCTTCTTACATACTGTTTTCCAGATATCAAAGCAAAAGACACTCATGAAAATACTTAGAACATATTAGAGTTTGCCTAACTTAATTATTACAAAGACACTGCTACTTCTCTTAAACACTTTAAATTCCTCAAGATCTCCAAATATCCATGCAAGCAAGTAAGCAATTCATGCATCATTCCCTGCAGCAAAACTTTGAACTGCCCCAATAAAATGAGACACCCCAAGTATTGCAAAGGCAACAAATAGGGTCAGAAATAAATTCTGGTGTGAGTGAAATCAAGTATGCAAAATATCTTGTAAATTCTTAAGGCTGTACAGAGAACTTTTCTATAAAATGCAATTCAAATCCCAATTAAAATCTGAGAATGTATATTTAGGTTTATCTATAAACATACACCCAAGCATTCATCCATTCACTTCATTCAGTTGTACAAGTACAAAACTCCTATGGATTAACTCCTTAAATTCCATAGCATCATTACTCTTTCTCATCTTTTCATTTTGTTTGGTCTGAACTCTTGCCATTGAACACCATGTGTGCATTGCAAAGGGGCTCAGTTCTGTTAACCCTTTACACAGAGGCCTACAGGACTTAAACAAGTCATGCACATACCCATCAACCACCTGCTGATGAGTAGATCAAGGCACTACTCCTAAATTATTTTATAATTTAGAGACCATGCTTATTTATTTCTTTCTGGGGAATTTTTCTTTTGGTTCCAGAGATGCTCGTATTCTTTCCTTCCTTATATAGGTCAAGAATTCTTAAAATCACCCAAAGATCATATCCAGACATACAAAGCATTCATGTAAAATTGCACACCTTATTTCAAAGTCATTTTTGCTTTAATCACATTTTTTCCAAAACCTGCTTATATTTTTATTTCTAGAAATTTTCCATTGCTTATACAAATATGAAGAAGTCATATGCAAAACTATATTTATTCTTTTACTGTGAACATAGGGAATGGTTTTTTGAGAAAAACCCATAAAAACTTATTGGTTTATGATCTGAACAAATCAGCACATATTTGTAATATTGCATTGTTCATATCATTTTTAATATAAACTAGACATAAGCATGAATCTCAATATTCACACTGCCTACTTCTTTTCTTTCATTGATACCCTATTCCACAGTAAAACATTTGATTCATTTTTCATATCAAAACTAGCATATATAAAATCTATTTCTGTGATTAGTGTATTTGTTTGATTATCTATATTTTAAAACAAAAACTGAAACCATCACAACAAGTCAAAACAGATTAAAACCTCATCCAAAAACTCAACCAGAATACCATCCATGATCAACATATTTTCATCCAGAAAATAAAATCAAATAGGAAAAACATAATGTAATGTTTATATAAAATAACTTGGCTGCCCTTAACATGGGTCTTAATGCCTTACAGATCATAAGTGATTAATCACTCACCTTCCTCCTCTCTTCCCCGAGAATGCCTAAGCTTGAAAACAGGGTGAGCTCTCCTTTCTATTTTTTTTCAATGTGTTTCTGTTTTTCCTCAGAGAAAACCTCTGCTTCCCTCTTGATTAATCATTTTGCTAGGGTTTTACTAAAGGAAAAACCCATTTTATCCTCACATTACTCAAAGAATTATGTGTGTATTGTTATGGCTAAATGTGCCATTTTCTCTTGATTTCTATTTCTAGTAAAAGCAGTTGCTTCTCTGCTTTTCTGTGCACATGCTATTTGCATGATCCATCTACACATCATCTTTGTATGACTCAAATACATTGTATACCTTGTTAGGCCTGAATGGTTCTCTTATATTATTTCAAACCATTTATTTCCTGATTTATTTTTAAGAAGGTATTTATGCACAATAGTACTAAACTGGTTTTCATGCAATTTAGTTATCAAAAGGACTTTATCATTTTATACTTCTTTGGCTACTCACATCTAATACATATATATTTTTATATGTGTATATATATATACAGGAGATATCTGTATATAAAATCTCACTCATATTTGATCATTTTCTTCCCATTTTATTGAAAAATCTCTATCCTCTTATTTATTCATTTCACTTACTCCTAATATTATTATTGTCAGACTATATTTTCTTTTCTTAAATATTCTCATTTTAAAATTATTTTTATCTCAATAATTTGGGTCTTCACAAAAACCTATCATGTAGACACATGCTATACAAACTAACAGCCTATACCTATATTTTATATACTAACATTTTACATAAAGTAATATACATTTAAAACTTGATGGGTTTGTAAACTATACATACAACATAAACTTGTACATGCAAACTATAGTGTTAACAATTTCAACAGATTATATTTGTGCGGCAAAACCGATATTTTGATTTTATTTTGACACAAAACAATTTATATGGGACAAATTTTCAAAGTAGACTTCAATGGAAAAGGCTCGGTTTCAAAACAGTGGAAATATCTTTCCTAATCTGTATATGTAGTCACATGTTGAACATATTACATACCTATCTTTCCTAAGTCAGTAACGTGCTACAAAAAAAATAGATTGTAACATTGACCACCAAATATCCTATAATTAGTAATTAGTTCATTCACACCTGATGTATATATTCTTTTCAATGGGTCACTTACAAATTGTAACTTGCATATTGTTCTAACCGGCGTTGCAACTTCAACTGACCCTTCTATATAATATAACTAACAAAAGATAAATATTTAAGAACCCGGCAAGGAGTCAATAAAATACCAGAAAAAAAATGCATTCAGGTTGCAATCACAAAAGAGGCGGCTCGGCTCAAGCAAGTGCGGAAAGAAAAGTGATGAGTGGCTTGGCATATGCGAACAGATAGAGTGCAGGGAAGTGAGGCAAAGGTCGCGGTGCTCGGTGAACTGAGATGAGACCAAGCATAGGGATGCGTGCTCGACATGTTTGGTAGTGTTGGATCTGGAAAGTGAAGGCAGGATATAGGTTGAGGCGGAGTTCGGTGTGGATCTGGGTGGTCTTGGGTGGCGGAAACTCGGTTGAGATGGCTGGCGCTAATGGGATGGTGGCTGCTCGTGTTTTGGCTAAGGGGAGAGTGACAAACATGGGTGGTCATGGTAGGGGTGATGCTGCATAAGCTATGGAATGGGAAGAGTAACATGCTGGCTCCAGTAAGAAACGTGCATGCATTTTGAAAGCTTAAAAGCTCACACCTTCTTTTTTTTTATGCCATAAAGAAAATGGGCAACAGTACGAGAAAGAATAAATGATCATTTGCAAATGAAAGATGAAATGTTGTCTCGAAACAACGCGCATGCATTTTGAACTGTTCATTTGCAAAAGAATAGAATAAATGAACCGTTCATTTTCCAAAACAACGTGCTTTCACAAAAAAAACACCGGAAATTAAGAGAAAATTAACTTTTATATTAAACCAAGAAAGATTTGAAAGTCAAAAAAAAAATTAAGTTGTTAATAACTGATTATTACGGTGGAAGTGAATGGGCAAAGAATTCAAAGGGTTAGATCAAAAAACAAAAAAAACAAAACAAATGATACCGGTACGATGAACCGTTTCACGTATTCGGTTATGCACCGGACACTAAACACGATGTTGAATATACCGTAGAGATCAGCACGACGAGGCGATCAAAACGGTATATAGAAGTCAGGGGTACGATTGAATTATAAAAATTCGAAATTTTATACTACAAAAAAATGCAAGAAAATCGCAGAAAAATAAGATCGACGGAGCTAAAGAAGTCCAAATTTGGAAAACGAAAAATGACGTCTTGCTCAGAAGATGGTTTAGAATTTTTTCTATATAAAAATATTTAGGTTTCGAAAACATTTTATTTTCATCACTTTTTAACTGATTAAATTGAAGTAAATTTACGCGCGAAATAAACTTTCATATTTTCGGACGAAAATTACCAGTTGCTATGTTTAACTAGACGCATTCCAAATATTAAATTTTTGTTGTGAAATTTTGTTGTTTATTTTTATTTAACGAAAATTTTCATTTAACGCAAAACGCACGTTTCTTACGTTAAAATTATTATTTTGGTTTCTGTTATTGGTTACAACTATTTCATTTTATTACATTACGTTTTTAATATGTATTACATTATCGGTCTTATTGAAATTGGTCGTCTACGAATTTGGTTTTGGATTTGTAACTTATATACAAAGAGATTTCCATTTAATAAAGCGTAAATTTTTATTTCTATCGGATTTTTAATTTTTTTTTAATTTAGTATTTTTAAAGCGTTAAAAATACGGGTCTTTACACGAAGCAAAATAGTCGAGACTATCAGAGTTCAGTAAAATCAGAAACAAGCTAAAATCAATACATCAAGAAACCAAATCAAGACAGTGACAATAAGGCACTGCAAATACAAGGCAGTGACAAGTCTCAGGAAACCAATACATAGTAGTGCACAAATGAAGACACTGCAAATGCACCAGGTAAGGGATGAATACAAATAATCTCAAATCAGGTTCAAGTGCATCAGTACATGACACATCAAACTAGACAAGCCCCAAACCAAAATGCAACAATGGTAGAATCACAAATGAATTTAGTCCAGATACAACAAAACTAAAGAAGCATGTGCAGTTCAAAATCAGAGAGTGTATGCAGGAGGCAACAAGCATACTTGAAGACTACAAGATTGCACAGTACAGCGATACATGCATGAATGTATGTGTTAGCAGTGGGCACTAGTGACAACATAACAGACTAATCAAATTAAACAATGCAACTGAATTCGAGTGAATGGCAACAAAATCAAAGCAGGATGACCACAAGCCAATTATATAAACAATGTCAATTTTGAAATATCAGAGTCCCAAAACAATGATATACAGCAAGCAGAAATCGAACAAGTCAAGTATACTACAGGGATGAATATCAAATACCCGAAGTCAATCCTCAAAGGCCATAAAAAGTCAAATTTAAAATCAACGATGACATTGCCGAAGTCATGTATGGTAAGTCAAGTATGCTACAAAAATTTCAAAAGCAACAGTGTTTGAAATCAATGCACACAACTAGCCAGAGTCGAGCACAAAGCATAATCGAAGTCAAACAGAAATTATCAACAAATATAGTCAAGCCGTGACATCAAAGGAATTAAAATCAAAGCCGTGGAAATTAAGGTGTCAAACAAGTTCAAAATCAATGCCATGGAAACCAAGTGACCAGGGAATATACGATTATGAACAAGTCGGAATAGATCACTATTATCCATACGAAAATCAACGGCAAGCCAAAGAATTCAAACAACGAAAGTCACGAATTTGAACAACTCAGAAATCATTGAAATTTGAATTAGATGTGAGTATAAATTACTCACCTTCTTCAACGAAATTTGAAGTCGTGGTTGTCGAGAAACCCAAAACAAAATCAATCGAACTCGATCCATATCGAAGCAGCCGAGTGCGTACGATGAAGCACATGCGAACAACTAGTATCGGTCGACCAAAAACTCAGCTTCGATTGAAATCAAGAAGCCCTAATTGGAAGCAAGCAATGAAAACGAAGCCGCCATTTTTTCTTTCGTTTATTTTGGTGTAGGGTTTTCGAATCAGAAAATGAAAGAAAGGGTAACGGGTTATACCCTTTTTGATACCACAGCACCCACAAACAAGGATAAAGCATGGGCTGCAATTAAATTTTAAAGCCCGCCTAACTCCTTTAACAAATTATTGAAAAGAATTCCAACTCGATTAAACTCCAATAATAATTAACAACCAATATAATCGTGATTTGATGAAAATTAAATTGTTGTAAAACTCCGGGTTGTTACATTCTCGAAAGAACCGGATACGGCGCTTACTGTTAAGGGTGGCTTTTTGTCGAATAGTTCTAAGAAGAGAAAATGTAAGTCAAAATCTAAAGTGACAGGGGTAAGGCGAAGGCTCAAGAGAAAGGTGATTGTCACTTTTGCTCAAAGAAAGCACATCGAAAAAGGAATTGACCGAAGTACGTAAAGACGCTTAAGGGAAAGAAATCGGATTTTTCTCCTTAAGGTATTTTTCATATAAAAGGATTTATCTATATGTGCTTCTGGTTGGATTTAGATACTGGATTTGAAATTCATATTTGTGATTCATTACAGGGACTTAGGTGCAAGAGGTCTGCCTCCAAAGGAAACATGGAATTTCAAGTTGCAAATGGAGCTAACTTAGGTTCAGTCATAGTGTGAGAATATCATGTGAAACTGGCGAGTGTATATGATCTAGTTTTGAATAACTATTATTATTTACCGAATGTTATTTTTAAAATGATGTATGTCTCGTTTAACAGAGGTTGGATACAGTTTTATTTCTGAAGACAATATTATGAATATTTATATTGGAAATAAAACATTAGATTGGTACTTTAAATAATTATATTTACGTTCTTAATTTAAATCATGTATTTTCTTTGAATAAGAATAATGCATCTAAAGTTAATGTCAGTTACCTTTGGCATTGTAGAGTAGGACATGTTAGGAAGAAACGACTTAACAAGTTAATAAACTAAAGGTTTGTACCATCATTTGATTCAAAATCATTCGATACTTATGAGTCGTGTTTCAAAGGTAAAATGGTCAGGCACTCATTTAGTGATAGCAATGAAAGAGTTAATGAAGTCTTTGGACTCGTACATACCGATGCATGTGGTTTGATTTCTACAACTACCAAAGGTGGAACCTCGTTCTTCGTGACATTCATCGACGATTCTTCTAGATATGGATATGTATATCTTATGAAACAAAAATTAGAGGTCTATGAGAAAATCATTGAATAAAAGAACGAAGAAGAGTACTAAGAAAATAAAATTTCTCCAATCTAATCGAGGAGATGAGTACATTGGATATGAAATCCAAGAGTACCTAAAATAGAATATGATTCTCCTTCAAGTCACTCCTCCATACAATACAATGATGTCTCAAAGAGGAGACATCAAACTTTGTTAAACATGGTTCGATCAATGATGAGTGACGTTGAGTTACCCTTTTCATTTTGGAGATATGCGTTCACTATAACAAAATACCTATTTTGCAACGGGCAATGCCAGTTGTAATAGACCTATTACAACGGGCAATGCCAGTTGTAGTAGACTCTTTTTTCCAATCTTAGCATGCGAAGTTGTAATAGAGTTGGTTCATTTTGCAACTGTTTTTGCTCGTTGCAGTAGATTATTTTACAACTATTTTTGCCCCTTGCAATAAAGTCTTTTACAATTGTTTTTGCCAGTTGCAATTGGATTTTTTACAACATTTCTTGTCAGTTAAAAAAATTCAAATGAAAAAAAATATAAACAATACTATAGTGCATCTATAAATTTAAAACTAATTTGCAGTTGGAACCAAAATATTGTACTAATAACAACCATAGTGGTTCATATTTACTAAAAATAACAAAAAAGATTGATATTCCAAAATGCTAAAATGATTCATGTATTCACACCATTCTTTAAGTCTGGATATAGTTACAAAACATCGTCATTCAAGTTTAAACTAACATAAACATGTAGCATGTACCAAAAATAACACAACATTTAAAATCTGGACCGAATGACATTGAAGCAAACCTTTAAACAAGGTAGGGGCACGACCCTATTGCATTTGCAATGGAAGTAGTTGCGATGTAAAATCAAGGTCTGTCACTACAGAAAAATATCATTTCAAATGCAATCCAAACATTAGAAACAAACGAAAGATAGCACCAGCACAACAAGAGTAATATTTTGATGAAGCAGCATCTGCTGAGTGCAATGTTTATTCACTCAGCAATATTTGCTAAGAAACAGGTGAAGTGCAATAAGTTTTGCATAATCTTTAATAATAGTTGTAATACATTTGGTGTCACACTTTTTTGGAGTCAACGTTAATTACCAAAAATGCCTTTTTGTGGATGTTATTAAATCCCTTAAAATTAGGATCTAAAAATAAATCTACTTTACAAATTCAAAATGTACCTCTGCAAATATTAACAAACCTTAATATCACATTAAAATAAGATCTAATAAATAATTTTTTTACAAATCAAAACGCATTCTACAAATATTATCAAATCTTGATCACTATAAAATATATCTAACAAATAAACTTCCTTTACAAATTTGTTCTTTATTAATTAATAATAGAAATAAAAATTCAAACTAAAAAAATAAATGGATATTGGAACTTAAATAAAAATAAAAAAAACTACACATGATTTCAAAGTGAAATATGATTAAATATTTGTGCTTTTTTTTAATGTGTTGAAACACATACAATTTATAGAGAACAACTCACGCGCGAAGCGTGCCGTAACGCTCGTGCTATTAGAAAATGTGTGCATGTTATAGAAAACAAATGTGATGTGTAATCTGGTTTCAACATCAAACCTGTTGAAGGAGACATGCAACTACATAAAGAGCCTAATCTGTGAATTTGGTTATTGATGAGGCTACTCGAATTTGATGAGTTTAATGTATCCACATTGCATGGGACATAAACAAATGCACGTTACATGTATTTTATATAAAAACTAGATAATATATTGACATCAAACTGAAAGTATAAAGAAACTTTGAGCATCGATAATAGAAAAACTTGGAGTGCAAATTATGTTAGTTAATAACATCAAATTAAGGTGGACCCTTTGTTATCATTCATTTCTATTTGTGGTAATACAAATCTCTATTATCATTCATTACTCAATTAATTAAAACCACATAACAAAACAATAATTAAATATTCAAAAATGGAAAAGAAAAAAAAAACAATTTATTCACCTTCAGGTACATCTTATCCTCGAGTACAATTTACGTAAAAGTTATAAGCAACTAGTATATGAGGCAAGGAGACAAAATGTCAAATAACTATCCACTTACTAAAGAATAAAGGGATTGAGAAGTTGCAGAGGTATAGTTAAGTCATTTTTATATACGGTGCAATGTATAGGAGACTTTTCCCAGTCGACATTGACTCTTTCTCCCTTTTTCAATGGTAAACCTAACTTAAAAATCCAAAATCCTAGAAAAAAACAATTTATTTACCATATTTTAAACACTTAAAATATCCCAGCTATAAATATAACAAAAAAGGGACAGAATCTCTTGAAGGAAAGAAATCAATAATTATAAAGCATTTCACCGAAAGTATAACACCTTCCCCACCTAGTTCTGTATGCTTAATCTCACTTCTACATCAATTGATTCTCAGGTTTATAATATAAAAATTTGAACCATATAACCAAAGCTATAGCCATATCTAGGCAAGCCAAACAACTTGCAGAAGATGGACAACAATATAATGCCTACTTTGAAACTAAAGATACTGCAGGTTTTAGTCATGTCACATGTGTTATCATAACATGAAGGAAAAAATTGGTTAGAATGACAAACATGCATATCCTAACAATTTTCAACCACCCCTTCTCACTGTGCCAGAAAAAGAATCTTTGCCCTTGTGAACAGTATCTGAAATCAACCTTTGTTAGGGGACAGTTACTGTTAATGTAATAAGAAAAATATCCGTCTACCAACAAATATTTTTTATCATCAAAAAGTTAATGAGCATAAAACATGTCAGAAAGAAAATTGGTGAAAGATGTATTTAGAAGATTGAACAAACCAGCTAAAGTGGATGAGTGAAAGAGGTAAAAAAAAAAGGTAGACATTTATCATTTTATGAGTCCTTTTGCAACAATTACATTGCATTACAGAATATAAAGCATAAATTTTTTTTGATGAACAATCATTAAATCCACTTAACATTAGTTTATTCCTTGTTGCATTAAGTACATGATATCTGATACTTTGAAGTTAATGATAATTTTTAATAAATTAGGAGTGTAGAAGTTAAAAGCAATAAAAACATCTCGCCTATTCACATGAAACGCATAGATACAACACAAATGAGGTGATATCACATAAGAAATTAGTACCTTTTTAAAAACATTTTCATAGCTTGCTCGGTTAATCTTTAATAATAGTTGTAATACCTTTGGTGTCACACTTTTTTTGTATCAGCGTGAACTACCAAAAATGCTCATAATACCAAATCTTAATATCACTTAAATTAGGATCTAACAATTACATTTCTTTTACAAATTCAAAACGTTCCGTTTACATATATTATCTAATCTTAAATCTAACAAATAAAATTCTTTTACAAAATTAAAATATCCATCAATAAATACTATCAACTCTTAATATTACTTACAAAGAGGATCTAACAAATAAATTATTAATTAATAATATAAACAGAATTTCAACTTAAAAAAAAAATTGATGTTGCAACTTAGAAATAAAATTTAAACTAACAAAAATGATTCCAACGCAAAAATATGATTAAACATTTTAATAAATCTTTTCCTCTTGAATGTGTTAAACATATATAATTGGTAAAAAACAATTCACGTGCGAAACGCGTGCCGTCATGATCGTCAATGAGAAAGCAAGAATAAAAATATCAACGCCTTTATGCCTCAATATATATTCGTGTCATGCTCTTGGAATTTTAAATAATCCGATAAGGCAACAACCCAATAGTTTTGTTTTAATTCTTATTGGGTTGAAACTGGCTCTAACCCAAGAAACTGCATCATATTTTTGTTAGCCCAAATTTCACCGATTTCAGCCCGGAATTGGCTGCTTAGTAATTTCTACTGCACGACATCTATTTGTTGAAATGTTGCAGCAAAAAATAAAAAGGAATTTTGACTGCACTTCCACGGTGACGCCAAACTTTCTGTATATTGTAATCCATTCACTTACTTTTTCTTAACTTACAGTGTGGAGTTGATTTATCGCAGCATTTGTACAAGTGCCTGTCCAGTATTATCGCATCATAACTTTTTGCTGAAATATTAAATGTAATCGCCATGTAAGCGTTTAACAGGTCGGTAAGCTGGTTCAAAATATCTCTGTGTTATCTTTGCAAGTTCGCTTCCACTCGATAGAGGAATGCCGCACTCCCACTTTCGGGTGAAGTAGAATTTTTGTTAATTTTGACACGAAACCAACACACACCCTGTCATTTGTGGTCAATTAGTTTTGCTTCCTACCAGATGCATAATGATTTGATTTCTATTCCGTGTCACTATCAAATATCAATGCTTTGCGGGTACTGTATGCTAATAGACTATTTCAGTCTCTTTAACCGTTGCATTTAAGTTGTCTTTGCATTTACATGTGTTGATGCATGTATAATTGAAAGAACACAACGAAATTTATAAGAACTAACACATGTAAATTATACATATCGCAAGTTCATCTTGTATCTTATTTTGATGTTTTTTTCAGTCGGTAATTGCTTTGTAAACGTTCAATGACAGGTTACTGGAACAATATATTTCAAATCATTGGTCTTCCAAAATAGGTCACTATCTTGTCATCATGGATACAATTCTAACATGTGCATGATTCGGTCCAATTCTAACAAGTAATCTCTCTTTCCTACCATTCATTTTTTTTTCTTTTTCTTTTTTCTTTTTGTCTTATGTAAATGGTAGGATTTCGTTTTCTCCCATCCAGTTTCCGCATTGTATGTTGTTATGTAAGAAACTGAAGTAACAGATTTTTACTTCTCTAATATCAGGCCAAATATCATTGCTAGGATTAAGAATAAAAATACATGACAGTATGGAATTAACTGAAACAAACATGATGCACATGAATAGGAGGCAAGTGTATGATTTTTACTTCTCTAATATCAGGCCAAATATCATTGCTAGGATTAAGAATAAAAATACATGACAATATGGAATTTAACTGAAACAAACATGATGCACATGAATAGGAGGCAAGTATATGATTTTTACTGCGATTTCGCTTCGGTCATGATCTTCCACTGCTATAAATCGAACTGAATTTTACATACAATTTGTTACTAAAAACTTCATTTTATTAACATAGAAACGATTGAGAATTCAGAAAGTCGTAAACCTTTAATTCTTCTGTAGTTACCGTGAATTATAGCTAGATGAAGTTACCACAATCGGGCTCCTTACCACATACTTTGCTTTATTGTCGACCCAACTCAATGAACCATGAGCCACCACTTGACTATCTGCCATCTGACCCTCTAATATCACAGAATAACTTTGTTTTTCATATTTCTTAGTGAAAACCAATTTTTCGGGCACAACCTTTACAGTAAACCCCTTCAAGTTACTCACTTTGGCACTGTAGGTTACACCTGCATCCCCTACGTTAGTAACCGTGCGCTTGAATTCTTTAACTCCTTTTGTGCTCGATTTGAAAAAAGCAATAAACGAAGGGTAATTAATATCCAAACTAGCACTTGAACAATCAACCGAAGAGCTCCTAGATATCATGAGTTGCTGCTCTTTTGTGAAGTTCATAGCACATATCAACTTCAAATAATCTTCAACGCCAGCATCATATACAAGACCCGGATCAAGAGCTCTATTAGGATTCACATGACCCGAACCCATACCTAGTGGATTAGCTTCCTTGTTTTTATATCCCAAGTCACTGATAGGCTTCATAGCGTTATCCAGTGTATATGCTGATGTCATGATAGCAGAACGAATAGCAGCATGACTCCAATCTTTATGTGCAGATTTAAGCAATGCAGCTATGCCAGCAACATGTGGGGTCGACATGGATGATCCAGATATTATGTTAAATGAACTATACACATTTTTTGAGTTTGCATCAGATCCTACTGATGCATTTAAGGACCATGATGCTAGAATTAGGTCACCCGGCCCTACAATATCGGGTTTTAGCACGTAAGGGCAACTTGAAGATGGCCCTCTTGATGTATAACTAGCGAGTGCTGGAGCAGGTTTCGTGCCTAGAATAGTTTCATGGAATTTCAAACTAGCTACCGGCTTTGAACTCATTTTTGTATAATTCAAAAGAGTGACACCGTCCTTAGGATTTATTATAATTCCAGGATTTGCAAATTTTAGATAGGATTGTATGTACTCGCTATCTGATATGAAGATAGCAGCTGCTGCTGATTGAACATTGTCAACAGCAGATGTTAGCGATCCTGAATAGTCACATACTGCGATTTTGTTGCCTACCTTTTCTTTCGAAGCTTTAACCTTACATGCTCCTAGATAAGTTAGTGGCAAATTTGATAGATACGTTAGGTTACCTATAAACATTGATTGCCCAAGGATTGAAGTCCCATCTCCTAGATTGATTCTGCCTCCATATGTTCTGTCCAAAGTACTTGCACCTACGTTAATCACCCATGGTGATCCATTATGTACGGTCCCTAAATAAGGGCCTTCGTTCCCCGAAGATGTAGCTACAAATATTCCCTTTTCCATAGCAGCAAATGAAGCTATTGCTATCGGATCTTGATACAATGGAATGTTATCAATACCTAAAGATATAGAAAGTACATCGACGCCATCTGCTATTGCTTGATCAATTCCTGCCAATATATCAGATGCATATCCACCGATTTCCCATAGTACTTTATACATGGAAATTCTCGAATTCGGTGCCATGCCTTGAGAAACTCCAGGTCCATACCCGAAAAAATTCGCACCTGTTACATAATTACCTCCGGCAGTCGATGATGTGTGGGTTCCATGGCCATCTGTGTCACGTGGTGAGTTCATTGCAATTGTTATATTAGGACTGTGTGCGATGAGGCCTTTGTTGAAGCTCCTTGCACCTATCAATTTTCTATTGCACATAGATGGATCAAACTCTGTACCATGCTCACATGTGCCTTTCCATCTTTTCGGTATCGGGCCAATTCCGGTGTCTTTATAGCTCATGCTCTCTGGCCATATGCCAGTGTCGATGACACCTATGATGACGTCATCGCCAAATTTGGATGCGGGCCATAGTCCGGAGTTTGGATTGAGGCCCAAGAACTGAGAGCTGTGAGTTGTGTCTTTCTTTATGGGTAAATCTCGGTAACATGAGATGAACCCTTCTGTTTCTTTTAGTTTTTCTAGTTGGGATGAGGATAGACGTGCACTGAATCCTTGAAGAGCGTTGTTGTAGACATAGACTAGGCTAGGATTTGTGGTGATTGATTCAAGGGTAGAAAAATACCAGTCATGACGTGTAGAGTATGCTTCTGGCATGAGCGAGTGATCCATGTGCACAATGTAGGTTGCATGATCTTCTAGTTGTGATCCTAGAAGAAAGTGGACATGTAAGAGTATGAAAATGTATAGCGGATAGGGTATAAAAGCCATTGGTAGTGTATGTTTGTAAGATTAATATATGTGACATTTATATAGATGAATGAATAATGAGGGTCATGAGCTTCTTTTCTCAAGTCGTTGGGATATAAGTCAAGCTAAAGGATGATGTTTAATTGATGTGTACTCTTGGGGTGGAAATTGATGTGTCCATCTAACTTACATAATACTATTCTTGTATGAATCAATTAGTGAGTGTTTGTGTCTTTTTCTAGATATTTATTAGTGTCAGGAGGTAGAACTTGGACAAAATTTAAGTTTATCAATCGTTTTTACATTAGAATAATGAATGATGTTGTAAGTTGGTAAAATAAAAACAAATTGGGTGTGGGCTATATTGGAGTTATATTCCTTGCAATCAGGGCCATCATGTATACATGCAAGTCTATGAATTTTATCTTTTAGTATCACATTCTTGCTGCTTCGGATATTTTATAAGCTAAAATATATAGTACTTCAATCTGCATTGCATTTGCACTTGACACGTTGTTATATTAGTACAGGCTACCGTATTTTGTACTCAAGTTTGTTTTGCAGAATTGGTTGAACTTCACCCAGGAAGATGTTCTAAAACTTGTATTTTATATGACATTTTGCCGTTATTAGCAATTTATTTTTAACAACACGATAAATGAGTCGACTTGATAGAGTCCTAGTATTTATCTACTGATGTACTTATAGTGAATTCAACCGTTCATATCGGTGCATGACTCATGTTTTCATTCTATATTACATATAAGCCTTGGAAGTTGGAAGATATTGATCGGCCAATTGTTAACAGTAATTTAATGCAGGAACGAAGAGTGTGTTAATGAAAAAAGTTAATAATGAGCACAACAATAAGGTTAGGGAGTAAATGCTTTGTTGTTGATGGTTGCTACTGGAGTACAACTTGCTTTGAAAATATCTAATTCAGACTCTAATATTCACCAACTGTGTGGAAGATAACCTTACTATTATCATAGCTGATTGTTCAAAATAAGAAAAAAGATAATCTGTTCTCACATGATCGTTTCTGATAAAGCTAACATTAAATATATATTTTTAGTAGGGTTTAGTTTTCTTTTGTGAGCTTCCATTCTCCAAATTACAAGGGACCACTTGGTTTAAATTGATTGATAAGTTTAGAACATGGACCATGGTTTGGCTATACTTCAACTAACTGGATCAATCATAGACTCGTAGTTCCCCTTAGGGTCTGTTTTGTAGCAATAAACTATACAATACTGTAGCATTTATTCGAGTATGTGATTGCATATGTATGAACTTAAATGGCATTGTTATCAAGGGTGGATGCAAGCGGGTATTATGGGGGTCAGTTGAATATTGAAAATAGTAGATTTTAAAATTTCGTTTGTCAATTCTCGGATGTTTTTGATATATTCTGACCATTCTATACTTGTTCATCCTCAATCCCTGATCTAAAGTCTTATCCACCATTGATTCTACCTCATGGAAAATAATTTCGTGAATTTTGTGTATAATTTTTTTACAATACTAACAACTAAAAAATCCATCTCATAATCAGAATATGATTATGTTCTCTACTTCTTAATCCACAATGACATTTTCTCTCGCCAATTTTATTTATGTGGACATTAGGGATGCATTTTTAAAATCCAAGCTAATCCACAAAAAATTGTTTGCTTTAGAAATCAAAACCAATAGAATTATGATTTTTGTTTTGATATAGTCATACCTTTCATATTCATTGAAATGTAAGCAAATTAGATACCTCTCATTTGAAATATTCCATCAGAATATCATTCAGTGCAAACTGTTGAATCACACATTTTATAATTTTCCAACAAGTTTCCTATGTCATATATCTTGATAAATATATGCTGGTGCAAATATTTGCAATTTGAATCAGCACTTGCAAATATTTGCAATTACGCCACTTTGAATTAGAAGATACCTTAAATCTTTCTACTTATCTACGCTTTTGAAGCGGACAATGCAAAATTCTTGTTCTTTAGTGCAAATAAACATACTTACATGCACTTTAAAATGAATAATGCAAGTTTTGACAATTCGATCCAAATTTTTACAGTTTGCGGTGTAAAATACTCGCATTTATCTATACGTTGGAATTGAATGCAAATATTTTACCTTGATGTTCTTTAAAATAGTTTGTAGAAAATATTAGCTATTTAGTGAAATGTTTGCAATTTGTAACAGTAATGAAAGTTATGTTCATTTGGTGTAAATTTTTGGACCTTTTTTAGTTATAACAATATATCATATCTTATGTGCAATATATTCACAAATTAATGTAAAAGGAAGTACAAATATTTGGCTAAAATGACATACTCGTGACGTACATGAACAAAATAATGTAATGATTATTGGAAAATATCTTCTTTAACTCCCTTTTTTTTACGACAATTGAAAATTTAGTTTTTGATTGATTATTTATGACCTTCCTTTGATATTTTATTGATTTCAAACCAAAGTTGTTAATTTTTGTCTTCTATTCAACTACAAACTATTTCACTGAAAAATTGTAGTTTGCATTTCGATTTGGAAGTACAAGTACAATAAATAAACAAATAGATAGATAAGAGTTTACATTGTTATTCAAAAACGTAATCATAGGATCTGAATAAGAAAATTATTTCGACGATGGCAATGATAGATAGCATGTTTCAAAAATAAGGATCGATTTTTTGGTTTTGGTAATAAGGGAGATATTTCTCATATTAGTTTCAAAACAACGTTGTGCCCAATAGTTATCTTGCCTTATACAGTTGTGAAAACAAGCTAATCAATTTTTCTTCCAATATTACAAGTTGATTTGAGTGACATTAGAAAATAATACTGTAGGTAGAACCGCGTAAAATACTAAAATTACACCCTTCCCTGAAATTCATTTTCTTTCCCTATTGCTATATTTCCAGAAGTCTTCTACCTTGTTTAAGTTAAAAACAAAATGGCATCTAATTTGTTGTGCCACTCATTTTGTGAAGAGAAACAAAATTATATTATATTACCGAATATGATAATTACACAATATACTAAATCCATGTTTCATCTTAGCTTTCAATCAACTACCATGAGGTTTTTCAGGGATATTATTTAGGAAGATTACTCCTTATAGTGAAAACATTCATCTTAATAGAACATATGATGCTCATTTCGTAGAGTAAGGTCGAATTTAACTGAACCGGTGTATTATGGTTACCCACTGTTTCCACCGGCTAGCGTGGCTTGGTAAAGAAGACTGTTGCAAGCAATTTCTTTTAATGTGACAATTGTTGTTCATGCAGTTAAATGTCTTTCTTTACGTCTAAGATTGAATGTATCATTATCTAACAATCAATTCACATCCTATAAAAAAAATTGACTTCATTTCTATAATTCGTACCTTGGAATTAAGTAGAAATACTTCCTAATAAACTCTATTTTCCAAAAGATGAAGCAGCCTTTTCTAGATAGATACATATATATAATGCCATTACTAATTTTAGTAGTGAAATTGTTTGATATAGTACAAGACTTTTAGAAGGTAATGAAAATTTCTGGCTGCACAATTATATCGATTCTATGGCTTAATTCATTAGAATTTAATTGAAATAAGTCCATTTCAATTGTCATACATGAATTAAATAGGTAGGAATGAGAAAGGGAGACAAAATCGGGGTAATAAATTGCGAATTTCAAGGAATTAAACATAACATCGCTTGATTTTCAATTGTTCATGCTTTTCTACTTGTTTTTCTTTTTCTACCTACATGTTATACATTAGTTGATTTTAATTAGTGAGTAAATGTTGAATAGGGCAAGTATATCATGTAAAATATGCTTCATATGCTGAGATGTATAGAATATAGACATATATGTCATTTTTGAGATGAATGATAAGAACCACAATAATGCCCATTTGCCAACCGAGAGCAGGGGATCTAAGCACCAATTTCTAAGCTTTGCTTGATATTATCCTTGTCACGAATTTTATGCACAACTTTGGTGTATATGCTATGGCCTTAGCCATTTATTTTAAACAATATTCAGTGAGTTTTAGGTCACATGTTGATTCATTGGGAGTAATTCATGGCATGCATATACTGGAGTACTATGACTGTGTGACTGCCTGTGCATGAGCTATGAACTTAATCTCCATTGTTACCAAGGGCGGATGCAAGTAGGTAATATGGTGGTCGACCATTCTGGATTTCAAAATTTTGTAAGGAACCTAGGAGTGGGGTATTTATTCTAACCATTCCATATTCTGTCTAACTTGCTCGATCAATATTGACTCTTTCATCCTGGTCTAAAGTGTTGGATTCACCACTGATTATCACCTCATTGAAATATTTTATCTCACCTAGTATATTTGTTAAAACGGGGAGTTAATTTTTCTTTCAGTCATATACATTGATTTGAGTTGGGTTTAAAAAAACAACAAAATTGCAAGTAAAAAGTGTTAAACTGTACAGTTTCCTTATATCATATATACTTCCTATCACCAAATTTTAAAATCCATCTACTTTTTTTAAATTTAAACGTTTGAATTTAAAACATAACTAGATCTTTGAAATACGATTCATATTTGTGGAGAAAATTCGGTAGTGGTATCTACTTTGAGAAGTTAAAAGTTCAATCTTTTAGCAGTGGCTATATTTTTGTATAAAATTATTGTTCACATCATCAATGTGGATATAGAGCACAACTGAATTCCGGATTAAGTTCTAGTCAAACGGATGGCAGTCGTCTAGGATTTTGTTGAACTTTACGAATTTATATCATTATGTTTTGTAGGAATTTTGATAAATTTTTTTAGATTTGTTTTTAGAGATTTTAGAAGTACATCAAAATCATTTTGTTTGAAAGAGAATATAAGGTATTATGTTTTTTATACTAAACAAACTGAGATCCCTCCGAATTCCTTAAATTTTTATCAAACCAATTGAAGGGAGTTTTTCTTTCTATAAGAATGATAAAAGTAACTATAGAAGCCACTAAAAAGATTATAACAGATACTGTATATCTATTTGACCTAAATCACTGGAGTTAAAATGAAATCAGCTAATTTTAATTTTTATGATTGAATTAAATTTGATAGGAGTCAGGAAGAGAGACAAGATGGTGGTTACAAATTACAATATATTTATCATGATATAGCACTATTATGTGCATCTTGTAAGATGATATTTAAATACTACGGCATATTAATGTTACCCAATGTTTCCATTAACTAGCACGATTTTTTTATTAAAGACCGTCACTAGTTCCCTTGTTTTAATGTGAATATTATAGCATGTATGATGTATATTTAACTAAAGGCCTTGTCCTGAGTTCAAATTTGAATGTATCATCAACCTACAATTAACACACATCCTAAAATAACGGTTGACCTTATTTCTATAAATTGTACCTTGGAATTAAGAAATACTAAGTAGCACATAGTATAGTCCATTTTTCAAAACAAAATGCATGGCCCTTTTTTTATAAAGATACATAAATATAACACAATTACAACTTACTTTAAGTAAAAAATAGTTCAGTATGATTCAAGACTTGTAAAAATTAATAGAGCTTTTATGGATTCATAATTATATCACAGAAATCATATAATTATAAGGCATAAATTATTAAAGTTTGATTGAAATCATTCAGTTTTGATTTTTATATGAATTAAATTGGTAGGAATGTGGAAGAGTGACAATATGGTGGTTATGAATGAAAGAGTTCAAGGAATAACTATATAAAACCAGTTAATTTTTTTATGTGTATCGCTTTTCTACCAACCAATCATATATCAGTGATTCTAATTTAAGGGAAAAGCGAAATAAATCATTTGAATGAAACAAAAGTTGTTTCTGTGAAATATACTTCATACATTGTTTAAGTAGGAGAGACGGAGAATATGCCGAGCAGAGTAGATACTCCGGTATTCATGTCATAATCAAGATGAATAATGAGAACTGCACATAAGTCATTTATGGAAAAAATTGTTCTTTAAGACAACTTGCCCCAACCTCAAGTAGATTAGCATTTGAGTGTGGTTCATGATTTATTATGTCATATGTGCCATGTTCTGTGAGATAGTTATTAGATAATACTTTTGTTTTTTGAAGATGTTGATGTAAAGGCATTAATGTTTAGTTTTATGACATTTTCTCTATACTTTATTATTATTATTATTATTATTATTATTTTGTAGCCATGGTTTGGGCTTGTGTAAAGACCTTTGGTTCATATGAATTCTTCGGATTACCTGTTAAAAATGTTTGGACCTAAATACATTCTTTCCGTGAATCATATTTTTGAACAATTAAATGTGACTTGGTTGATGTACCATTTTATGTGACAAATTTCAATCTATGACATGTGAAAGAGGTAGTTACTTTGCCATTTGAAGCTTTGCATGCAAAGTCAGGCAAATATATCTGAATCTTGCAAGCTTGTGAAGAGATGGTGAAGAGATGATGCAGTTCAAAGATTGTACATATGTGCAAGCAATAGAGTTATGTTAGTCCTTTTTCTTTGTAGTTTGATATGTACTTAGACTGATAATAGAATGCCATAGTCGTATGACATACTGATTTTTCTACTAAATAATACAATATATATCAACATGAGAAATCATGTATAATAAACGAATATTTAGACATACTGAAGTAGTCAATTTTCCACGATCATTCTATTTGATGTGACCACTGTTTCTCTACTAATATTCCTTTTTTGTAGAATATGGAGAACTACCGTCTTGATGATTAAGGTTTTGAAATTATCTGTTAGTTTTGATGTCAATCATTATACTAATGTCGGTCGAGGATAGCACAATTAACCAAAAATATTAAAAGAAAAATACATAACAACGATACTGAAATATAATTTTGTTTCCAATAAATTTACCACAGTCTTAGAATTGACTTAGATCAGAGAAACTGGACTACAAAACGATGAAGGAACCAGTCAAGAAGCTTGAAAGATGTAGAGGTTGAAGAAATCAAAGGTTTGGTTGGTACCAACAACATTCTACCAACCACATTCTACCAACCACATTTTACCGATCATATTATGACGACAACGAGTTGTTTGACATTCTTGGGATTCGTGCAGGACGACGTGCTCTACGTGCTGGAACTTTGGATTTGGAGAAAAGACGCGTTCAAGCCTGAGATCATGAGGTTTGTGCTGGGATTGGTCTATAAATACCAAGGGGACTTCAATTAGAAAGGAGATTGATTTGTGGATTGGCTCTTGGGACTTTGAATCAATCTACTTCTTCATGTATCTCATAAAACATAGAAAAACTGAGATCTGCTGGATTGTTGCTCGTATTTGATTGTAATTTGTTGCATTTCGAAAAAAACTTATCAAATAAAGAGATTAACTGAACGTAGGCCAGAGTTTTGTCAAAACCACTATAAAAACTTTGCATTTTGCTCTTTTTTCTTCATTTTCATCATTTTATATCTGTTTAATTCGTTTTTGACTAATATTAAGGTATTGTGTAAATTTTATGTGCTTTCACTAAGAACAACTTAGATCCAATATTAAAAAAGGTAAAGAGGCCAACAACAAGAGCTATAGCTGTAAGAAGTCAACAAAAGCATGGGGCAGCCAGGAGGTGTCTTCAAGCTCTAATCCATCTAATCCGTCTTGTATCTATATTACAAGAGAGAAGATGAAATGTGTATGTTGCAGAATTATGGATCTTAAGGATAATTAAACACTAGAGGGTGGGGTGGTGAATAGTGTTTTATAACTTTTGTAAATCTTTTTAAATTTCTTTCAAGTTTAATATTAAATCATAGATTTTCAACACGGAATTATATCAACAATCAATCACAGATGCAAATAAAATCAATAAATAAAGTAGAAAGGTAGAGAGATGACACTAGGGATTTTATACCGGTTCGAAATTCTTCTACATCCAGTCTCGTACAACTGCTTGTACAGATTTTTTTCCTAATGTCAATCTTTAAACGGATAGAAGGCAAATCCAATTACAATCTCGATTCCGAGGCTATGAGACACACCCTCTTGATTTTCCGGGCTCAGGGCACAAGCACACCCACTTGGATTTCCGGGCTACCAAGCACATCCACTTGATTTGAACGGGCTACAAGAACACTCAAGCAAATACAAATAGAGTTTGATAGTTACTCCAAAGACAATTTCTTAAACTTTGGATATAATGGATCCTATAACCTCTTGAGCTTTGATCTTTGATATGAGAGTGAGATGATTCCAAAGCTGTAAGAAAGTAATATTGAATCAATACAATGAAGTTTGAATTGATTATATTTGATTTTGAAGAGAAAAGATTATAATTTTAATGGAGTTTTTAAGAGAGTAAGAGGAGGGAAGAAAATAAGTTAATAACTATCAAAAAATTCATTTGAACTCCCCTTTATATAGTGAATAAACAGTTGTGTCCGTTCGCGAAGAGTTGCGACGAACACACTTCTTGTCAAACTTTAAACAACTATTTGGCGGTATGTATGGCGACATACCCTTTGCATATATATATCGACATATGCAGGTTCATTTTGAAAACTTGTTTCTTTTTAAAATTAAAAATCTTATACTTTATAAAATAATTTGATACTTTGTAAAATGGTTTAAACATAGTTTATGAACATTTTGAACTTTGAAAACTTTTATAAGATATTTTTAAATATATTTTGAAAATTTATTTTGCTTAAAATTATAAAAGATGGAAAATTAGAAGTTAGAGATCAAAGATCGCTACCAGTGACTTTAATAATGTACTATGACTCTATACACTAAATCATAGTCTTGAGTCTTCATACGTTGGTCTTTGTACTCATGAGTCTTCATGTCCATCTCTTGAGTCTTTCGTACTGTACAGTCTTCGATTCAAAACTCATGAAATATCCAGCACTATATTGTATATAACTTGGCAAAACATTAGTATTTATATTTTATACGAATGTATATTGTTGTTATCAAGGTTTTTATACGAATGTATATTCTTCCTCTTTGTCATCAACAAAAATGGATGAAAAATAAAAAGTTCCCTAAATGAAATACTTATAAATTGTAGGGTCAAAATCAATAATTAAGAATTAGGTATTATGCTAGTCAAAATGGATTTATCTATATATTTGGACTAAATTAATTAGAGTATATATAAAAACATTAAATTAGACATATAAAGATGCATATGCTATGATAATGAATATATGAAGATAAATAAGATAAATTTTTATTTATTCAAATCAATTTATACACATTAAACTATTAATTCAACTATACACACATAAACAAACTAAATGAAATATTAATAAACTACTAAGTCAAAATCAATAATTTAAGTGATAGGATAAGTAATAATTTTAACTACATAATTGTAATTGAATAAAAATGTAATTATAACATGGAATAAGAAAATTAAGATATAATATGTGAAATATGAAATATAAGATACTGATATTTAATATGATATAATCATGGAATATAACAAGATATATAATGATCAATCTAAATATTAAAGATAATAAATAAATAGGATAATGCAAAGTTTATTTATTTAATTTATATAATACAAACTGTAATATAATCAAATCAAATCCTAGTTCAATATCTAATGTATCAAAATATAAACTAGAAGGTATATAAGAAATCAAAATTCAATGATGAGAGTATGGAAAACAATTCAATATGACAGAAATGATATTATTATAGTATCCTAAGCATCAATATTTGACAAAGAAATTCATAAATTTATTACATAAAATTCATATATTTATTACATAAAATTCATATATTTACATAACAAACTATATTAATTTAATCAACATTTGATAAGTGTAATTATGTATATGATCAAATTTATGTTTAATAAATTTTTGAAGTAAATATTATTTATTCTTATACATTGTTTATTTCTAGAAAGATATGATAATTTTAATAATTTTTTATAGCCTAATATGCAAAGTATAAGTGAGATGTGTACAGTTTAAAAAATATCATTAAAAAAAGCATCATTTAGATTTAATAATAAAAAGAACCTGGGAGTGGCAGTAAGATGGTTGATCATATGTTTCGGCATCACTGCTGTCTTGAATTTTTTTTAGGGAATATCATGATATGATTGATCATATAAAACGTCTCCATAGTGCTTGAAGAAATAGATCATATTTGTATTGGTATCCATACTATGCTAGATCCGTATGGTTAGACTTTCAGAAATCAAACCCGGTATTTTTAAGAGTTTCTGTTCATGAATTTGTAAATCATGAAAAAGCATGAATGTTACATATAATGAAAAACATAATGTTAAAAAAATGAGATACTCTACTAAACCTTTTATTTTCAAATTTTGATTTAACACAAATAGAGATCTAAAATTCATTCATAACACTATTATGTAGATAATATGACTCTAATACATAACATAATGCATATTATGTTACATTTATTGTTTAAATTACAAATGTATTACTGAATTACATGTCTAAAGACACTTAGCATCTTGCATATATACAATGATCTTCCTAAAGAACAAGTGTAATGACACATGTCATTTTGCATGTGTATTACTATTTGTTTATAGGACAAGTGTTATATTATGTGACATGTTATCATTGATCGAAAGATTTCTATAAATAGAGCCTTATTCACACACTCTAAGTACATTCGATTAATGAAGCCATAAAGTTAATATCTCATCATAAAGTTAGTAAGAAATAAGAGTAAAAGAAGTAAAATCATCATTAGAACTGTTGAAATCATGGAAGAAGGTATGTTTTTCTATTTATTATAGTCATGATAAATAATTAGTGTGATTTCATTAGAAAGAAAACACTTTATAAAAGTCATTTAGGATGAAGTATGATCAATCACGAAGAGACATGATTGTTAAAAGAAAATTAAAAATTAAAAGCATAACTTGGTAGTTAAGGTGTCTATTCGAATTTAACTAAATAAAAGAAAATGCTACATTAATTTAAAGTGCTCAGAATTTTTATGTAGTTAAATATATTAATTATATTCTAGCAAATGATATTTTATAATAAAAATTGTGTAAAAGGACATAAAAATTCAAAATTGCAATGGTCCACGTCAGAGATAAGGCTGTTGTAACCACCAAGTGTCTGTTTTATTTGAAAATAATAAAATAGTAAACTTTTTGATATGAAAATTTTTACATAAGTAGTTTCGGGTATATGTCATGAGATAAAAAAGTTTTATGTAAAAATATATATTTATAATTTTAGATAATTTCTAGAAAATTACTGCATTTAACATGCATGTTCGACATTTAAAGAGAGTAGTCAATTTTGTACGAAAATCTAGAAAATGTTAAATTATTTGAAATGCTTATAGACTTTTTTATGGTTAAATATATTAATCGTTATTTGTAATATATTTTTATGATTGAAAAAAGACTTACTTTGGAGGCCATAAAAAATTCAAATCTTGGCTCCAAAAGCTTGAAATATAGTCGTTGTAATTTAATAAGTATGTTCATTCAAAAATAATAAAATAGATAAAATTCGAATTTTGACTCCAATTTTTTTACAGAATCAAGTATATCTATCTTATTCTTGTATAAAAAAAATTCATTAAAAATTTATTAATTTATAATTCTGATATTTAAAACATACTACCGCATTCAGTATTTTCTGTCATGTTTTCAAAGTGTATAGTCAGCTTTGTAAAAGTTCTTTAAAAATTAAAAATTAATATTTTGCTTTGAAATCTTTTTTTTGGACTTTTAATACATTATGTTAATTACAACAAAAAAAATTTAATAGATAAATATTTAGTATATTTTATAGATAAAATCATAAGGCATTTAAAAAATTAAAGTGTCTTTTCAATTTGAAAACTAGCTGTTATTTTTGGAGGGAAAACTTGTTTTCTACTTATTTAAACCATTTTGATTATTTGGAATATAGAAGAAGAACCAAAATGTCTTTCTACTTAAAGAACTTATTAAAAAGTAAAAAAAGTAAATCATGTATCAAGATTACCGACATTGCTGACGTCCTCTATTCCAATATTACCGTTTTTCCATCCAAAGGTTTGTTTTAAATCATATATATCCGCATTGTTGCTCTTCCTTTCTCTTGATCTTCCATCACGTCTTTTGAACATCTACTGTCTAAAATTCATTTATTCTTCTCGATTTATGATGTATGACTCTCAAGTGTCTGTTCACAATCAACCATATATATGTTCCTGCAATTCAACATTATACCTTTCCAAAACATCAAGTGACTTTTCAACACAGTTAAATTCTAATCTATTTGAAAATAACATATTGGCTCAAAAATATTACAATGAAGTATTTTAACTAAATCCTATTTCAAAAAGATTATTTGCCATTTATACTTTTGAAAAATCAAATTGCGAGTTTTTGAAAACCTTGCTCTGGTACCAAATGTGGGTTGTGGAATTATGGATTTTAAGGTTGGTTAAACACTAGATTGGGGTGAATAGTATTTTCTAAGTGCTGTAAATCTTTTTAAATTTCTTTCAAGTTTAATGTTAAATCATGGATTTTCAACACAAACTCATATCAACAATCAATTACAAATGCAATCATAGATAAAAATAAAAGCAACAAATTAAAGTAGAAAGTTAGAAAGATGACACCAGAGATTTTATACTGGTTCAGATTTCTCCTACATCCATTCTCGTACAATTGCTTATATAAATTTCATTTCAAATGCCAATCTTTTAACGGATAGAAGGCAAACCCAATTACAATCTCGATTCTGAGGCTACGAGACACACCCTCTTGATTTTTCGGGCTCAGGGTACACCCACTTAATTTGGACAGGCTATAAGCACACGCACTTGGATTTCTAGGCTACTAAGCACACCCACTTGATTTGAATGAGATATTAGCACACTCAAGCAAATACAAATAGAGTTTGATAGTTTTTCCAAAGATAATTTCTTGAACTTTGGATACAATGGATCCTATAGCCTCTTGGACAACACTCTGATCTTTGATATTAGAGTGAGCTGATTTCAAAATAGTAGGAAAGTAGTATTGAATCAATACAATGAAGTTTGAATTGATTCTATTTGATTTTGAAGAGAAAATATTATAATTTCAATGTATTTTTCAAGAGAGTAAGAGGAGGGAAGAAATAAGCTAATAACTATCAAAAAATTCGTTTGAACTCCCTTTATATAGTGAATAAAAAGATGTGTCCGTTAGCGAAGACTTGCGACGAATAGACACATCTATTCAAAATTTAAAAAACTATTTGGCGGCATGTATGTCTACATACCCTCTGCACATACGTCGACATATGCATGTTTATTTTGAAAACTTGTTCTTTTAATTTTTTTTTAAAATCCTATACTTTGTAAAATAATTTGGTACTTTGTAAAATGGTTTGAACATTTTGAAATTTGAAAACTTTTATAAGATATTTTTAAATATATATTGAAAATTTATTTTGCTTAAAAAAGTATAAAAGATAGAAAAATAGGAGATATAGATCAAAGATTGCTTCCAGTGACTTTAACAATGTACTATGAGTCTATACACAAAATTATAGTCTTGAGATCTTCATATCTTGGTCTTTGTACTCATGAGTCTTCATGTCCATCTCTTGAGTCTTTTGTACTGTACAGTTTTCGATTCAATACCTATGTAATATCGTGCACTATATTCTATATAACTTTGCAAAACGTTAGTATTTATATTTTATATGAATGTATATTGTTGTTATCAGAGTTGTTATCATCAAAATCAATAATTGATGTATTAAAAATCTCTCCCTTTTTGATGATGACAACCATTAAATATTCTCATATATAAAATATAATATAACCCTCCCCCACCCCCCCGAGTTAGATAACTCCCCCTGAATATATGCATATGTATATTTTATAGTTTTCTCCCCCTTTATCACCAACAAAAATGGATGAAAAATAAAAAGTCCCCCTAAATGAAATGCTTATAAATTGTAGAGTCAAAATCAATAATTAAGAGTTAAGTAATATGCTATTCAAAATGGATTTATCTATATATTTGGACTAAATTAATTAGAGTATATACAAAAACATTAAATAAGACATATAAAGATGTGTATGCTTTGATAATGAATATATGAAGATAAATAAGATAATTTTTATTTATTCAAATCAATTTATACACATTAAACTGGTAATTCAAATATACACACTTGGTGACGCCCCACTCCGAGACCCACACTAACAAAGAGCATTACTAGGTAATACTGTCTGCTAGTGCGGAACATAGGGCTGGTTAGGAGCGACCATTCATGAACTTTGTCTTAAACGAGTATCAAATACGTCAATTGAGTGTCCATTTTTTTCCTTCCTTTCTTTCTTAAGTGGATCGACATACTCGATTTAGGTTTAACACAAAACTACGGTGGCTAAGGATCGTATTCAGAACAAATATAATAACATCAAATACCTCATATCATAGAACATGAACATACACATATATATACATATAGAGAGTCAGCAGAAGTACAACATAACATGCTACATGAGTTTGGTTCTTATGAACCAAATATACATCAGAGTCACGAAAGAATATATACATCAGAGTACTACAACAAAACGGGGCTACATCAAAACATACACTAAGTAATAAAGAGGAAAGATCATAGCGGAGCAAAGCAAGGTGGAGGTCAAACTGAAATCTACTGACCTGTAATGACTTGGTCTGACCCGAGCATCATATAAAAATATAAACACACGGGTCAGTCTAGCATAAACAAGATAGTTAGTACATGATATGTGAAGATAAGATACACAAGGAGGATAATAACTCGCCATGGAGATGAACTCCATGTTCTCAAATCAACATATGGCATATAAGCCAAATCATGTAACAACATAAGGCATATGAGCCAAATCAACATACAACATAAGGCTTGTGAGCCAAATCACCAAACAACATAAGGTGTAAAAGCCAAAACATCAAATAACATAAGGCGTATAAGCCATGTCACCAAAACAACATAAATCTCAACATATTGAACTCACTAAGGAGTTCAAAACAACAAAAATGTAATCACCATGTCATCATCATCAAATAGCACAAAGGCTATGTATAACTCCAACATCCAACAAAATGGTAAAAACATTTGAAAATCAAAAAAATCTAGAAATAAAAAATAATGAAATCTAGAAAACAACAACAAAAGGTGGATCCCAACAAATGGCGAGTCTAAGCTATGCCGCACGTACATCAACAAAATACAGTTGAAGCCTGCCAAGTACTATCAACAACAAATTTGGCGCCCAACAAATGACCCGAAGGTCCAACAAATGGCCCGGAAGCCTAATAAATGACCCGAAGGTCCAACAAATGGCCCGAAAGCCCAACAAATGACCCGAAGGTCTAGTACTGGCAATCAACATACCCGAAGGTCCAACATAAAGTGTCACCAACTTTCAGATAGTAACCAAATCAGTGACAACAGTGCGTCCCATACCACATGTTCTTACTTAACCATTTACTATAAGGTAGTTAATTTCACTCTCACGTATGGTCTCAATCGAACAAGTCCGGAATTAACCGAAAAAGTAAACGCATGTGTCCCATACCACATGTTTTACTAAATCGTTTAAGTCACTTCCTCGTTCTCTCGAAGAGTGCAAAACCGTGCGATTTTATAGAAAATAATTTCAAGAAAACGAGTTGAAAACGATTTTCCGAAAATATTTTGGAAATTATTTCCTTTAAAAACCACTTTAAATAGCAAAATATATTATTAAATAATAATAATAAGCTTGGAAATAATTTCAAACTAATAAAAATTTATTTATAAATTTTTTGTTTCAATATCCGGTTTTAATTTGAAAATTTCGTTTAAAACCGATATTAAAACCCGTGCACGAAATCATCAAAATCAAAGCAAATTCAACCAAAATTTGCACTTCTTAAAGCTCATATGAAACAGAAAATTCACCACAAAATTCATTAACTAATGTTGACTTTCAGATTTGGATGAAAAACCATTCAAAACTGTGCTGGATGGAGCAGCAGAAACCAACAGAAGTGGAACCGGCACACCCGAAAACAACAAAAAAAGTCACACGTTAAATACAAAGCAATGGTCGACCTAGACCTCTGAACGGTCGACCTTAGAGGTCGAACCTTCAAGGGTGATGGTCGACCTTTATGGTCAACCTTCATAGGCAAATGTCGTATTTTTTTCCAAAGCTTCAGCGTGTTTCGAACTTGAATTTCAACATGATTTCGAGGCACTTACAGAAACTATTTCAATCCAGATTTTAGCATGCAAGGTGATCGGCACTCAAACAACAATCCGGAGAAAATTCGGCATAAATTCATGACAAGAACAGAGATATAAAAGCACACAAAGACGGACTCTAGAACATATACTTACTGTAATCATTCAAGTAAAAGACCGTGTCTTACAGTAAGCAGAAATCAACAATTATCAGCATGCAAACCTGATTTAAGCTAGATGTGTGAGTTACAAACTCACCCTAGCACAATTTTAGAGCAAACTCGAGGTAGATGGAAGCTTTGGCCTTGATTTGGAGTTAGAAACCTAAAAGAGGAGAAAATATAGACAAGTAGACAAAGAACAGAAAGTTATAGACAATACAGACTTCTCAAAAATTAAAATAGATGAAATAGGTTTTGGTTTTGGATTGACTACCTGTTACTCTCTTTAATTCACTGATTTTCCTTTGATTTCTATTTAGTTTGGGGAGGGATTCAATGGAGACAGTAAGCAGCCATTTATTTTCTTTTTCTCAGACAAAAGAAAAGGAGAAAGAAGATACTGAATAGGTACGTACATAACATACCTCTTCAGCCTCTTCTAACTTTTGGGTATTGGGTTTGGACCCAAACCTACCCATTAATCTTATGCGGTGATTTAAGTTTTAATTTAACATATTTATCAACTTATTAACACATAATAAGAACATATTATTACACTATATCACTGATTAAACCAAATAATCAACACAACTACATGTTTTATGTTTAATAAATTGTTAAACAACATATACAAGTTATTTTAGCTATTTAAAATCAGTTTCCATCTTTAAAATTCTATTTTGACTTAAATTCTTTAATTTACACTATTTATTTAAATAGATTAACATTTTAACAACAAAATTCCACAAAATTCATTTTCTTGTTTAAATAATCATAACAAACCATATTAAAAATATTTTTACACCCAAATATTGTTTTTAACCAATATCCACATTTTTATTTACAATATTATCCATATTTAATTTTTAACACATCATTAAAATTAACAAAAATCATTATTTGACCATTATTTCCACAATTATTGCATTTCAACAAATTAAAACCATTAGATGCTCATTTTTACTCCAAACTAACATAATAAAGTTTCTAAAACTTTATTTCCTATATTTATATTTATTTCAACAAATTAATGTCGACTTAAATTCTTTTATCTTTATTTAATTCAATTAACCACCAAATCAACATATTTCTTTTATTCAAACTTACTTTCAACCAAACAAACTTAACTCCATTTTATTTATTCAAAAGTCATTGTTTATTTAAAATAAACAATTTTCAAAAAAATTCCCATCCCCAAATTTATTTTATTTCTCCATTTCAAATTATAACCATCGTTATAATTTATTTTCACAGGTAATCTCAAAACCAAGGTTGTTACAGACTCCCCCTCTTATAAAAATTACGTCCTCGCAATTTCTATAAAAGAGTCGTCTATAACACATTTATTTCATCATGAATTAGGAATAAGATAAGCTTGAGTCAAAAATATTCACCCTCAAATAGCAGAAGAAAGAAAACCAGGATATGTTCGCTCAATAAATTCTCTGGTTTCCCAAGTACAATCCTTGGGGTTAGCGGACCATTGAATTTTCACAAGCGGAACATCCTTATTTTGAAGGCGCTTAACCTCCGAAGCAAGCACACGAATAGGATTTTGCACAATAGATAAATCGAGTGAGATCTCAAGCTCTTGCAAAACATGAGGATCAACAACCGAATCAGAATCACAAAAACACTTCCGGAGTTGAGATACATGGAATACATCATGAATACCAAAAAACTAAGTTGGAAGTGATACACGATATGCAACTGGGCCAATGCGTTCAGTAATAGGAAATGGTCCTATATATCGAGGAGCCAATTTCCCTGTCCGATTGAAATGCATTACCCTCTTCAAAGTAGAAACTCGAATGAACACAAGATCACCAACAGAGAACTCTAATGGTTTCCTACGGTTGTCCACGTAGAATTTCTGCCTGCTCCGTGCCTCTTTCATTCTCTGTCGGACGAGATCAATCTTCTCAGAAGCTTCACGAATAGAGTCGGGGCCTAAAACCAAATTCTCCCTGGACTCCAACCAACAGGATGGTGATCGACATGGCCTTCCGTATAAGGCTTCGAAAGGAGCCATACCGATACTAGACTGAAAACTGTTGTTGTAGGTGAACTCAACAAGAGGTAGGTGGTCTTCCCAACTACCACCAAAATCAAGAATACAAGCATGAAGGAGATCTTCCAAAATATGATTCACCCATTCAGTCTGTCCATCAGACTATGGATGATAAGCTGTGCTAAAATTAAGCTTTGTACCCAAAGCTTTCTGGAGACTCTGCCATAATCCACTAGTGAAAAGCGGATCTCTGTCACAAACAATAGAACTAGGAACATCGCGAAGTCTCACGATTTCCTTAATATAGAGCTTAGCTAGATGAGAAGCAGTCTGATTGGACTTAATAGGAATAAAGTGGGCTGATTTAGTCAAACGATCAACAATCACCCACACACTGTTATGGCCAGACTTCGATCGAGTTAAACCATCAGTGAAATCCATCGAGACCTGATCCCATTTCCACAACGGGACTTCAAGAGGCTGCAAAAGACCACTAGGACGCTGATGCTCGGCTTTGATAAGTTGACAAGTCATGCAATTGCTCACATAACTTGCCACATCTCGCTTCATACTTCCCAATAGTATAGACGTTTCATATCGGCATACATCTTACTACTACAGGAATGAATAGTATACTTAGAACGGTGACATTCATTAAGAATGTCTTTTCTAAGATCAACAACATTAGGCATGATTAACCTACCCTTCCTACGAATACAACACGAGTATCAATATCGAAATCCTTCAACTCATCACCATGGGATTCCGATTTACAAAGCTAAATAAGATGAACAATATTAGGATCTTGCCTCTAAGCATCGGCAATACGATCTAATAAACTAGGACGAGCTTCCATGCTGAATAATAGAACATGAGAATCAAATGTAGATGCACGATCATGAATATCGCAAGAAGATAAAGCTTCCAACATATTCCACTCCACTAACATCATAGAAATGACGGCTTGCTGTTTGTAACTCAATGCATCAACAACTCGGTTCCCCTTTCTAGGAGTATACTGGATATCGAAATCATAAGAAGCAAGGAGCTCGAGCCAACGATGTTGCTGCTTATTAAGATCTTTCTAAGTGAATAGATATTTCAAAGATTTGTGATCGGTGAAAAGAACAAATCGCTCACCCAAAAGATAATGTCGCCAAATCTTTAAGGCAAAGACTATGGCGGCTAATTCCAAATCGTGGGTAGCGTACCAAATCTCGTTCGACCTCAATTGCATAGAAGTGTAGGCAACCACCCGATCTTTCTGCATAAGAACATCACCGAGACCACAATGACTGGCATCAGTATAAACAACAAGATCTTGATTCCCTTCGGGGACCACTAAGATAGGAGCATGAGTCAGAAGTTCTTTCAATTTCTAAAAAGAAGTCTCACATTTATCAGATCAAACGAAACGAACTCCATTCCTCGTGAGCCTACTCAGAGGTAGGACAAAGCAAGAGAAATCTTTAATGAACCGACGGTAATAACCTGCCAGTCCAAGAAAACTACGAATCTCAGAAACATACTCGGGTCTCTTCCAATTCTGAATAGCTTCAGTCTTTGAAGGATCGATAGAGATGCCATCAGAAGAAACAACGTGGCTGAGAAACTTCACCTTCTTCTCCCGGAAATGACACTTAAAGAATTTTGCCTTAAGTTGATTTTGACAGAGGGTACTTAAGCCAATCCTCAAGTGTTGGGCATGATCAGCTTCAGATTTGGAATAAACAAGGATATCATCAATGAAAACCAAGACGAACTTATCGAGATATTCCCAGAATACTTGATTCATAAGATCAACAAAATAAGTAGGAGCGTTCGTCAAACGAACGACATCACGAGCCACTTATAAGATCCATAACGAGTGCGAAATGCGGTAAGAGGAATGCTATCCTCCGTAACTCGTAACTGATGAAATCCAGTAGCGTGATCAAGCTGAGGGAAAACTTTGGCACCAGATAATTGATCGAACATATCACCGATCCTAGGCAAGGGATACTTATTCTTGATAGTCAACTCGTTAAGCTTGCGATAGTCAACGCAAAGCCTAAGAGTACCATCAGACTTCTTAACGAACACAACCGCATCGCCCCAAGGAGATGAACTAGACTGGATAAACTGCTTAGCTTCTAGTTCCAACAGCTGCTTCTTGAGTTCCTCATTTTCATTGGCAGACATCCTCATGGGAGGACGACTGACAGGCTGAGCTCCAGGAATAAGATCAATGCGGAACTCAATTGCCCACTTGGGTGGCAAACTTGAAATAGACTCAAAAACATCGGAGAAATCACAAACAACATGAATTCGAGATATGCCATCATCATCTCGAGATTCGAGAGAAAATAATGAAGCTTTGGAACTATTATCAACATCTCGAAGAATAATAGATAACTGATCAACAGAATTAGGATGCTTGAGATATAAAATCCTTTTGGGGCACAGGATTTGGGCTTCATAACGAACAAGCCAATCCATCCCCAAAATCATGTCAAAACCAAGGTACTGAATAACGTGTAGATTCACACGAAATGAATAACCACAAAGAACAATCTCAAGATCTTCACAAAACAGACTAAGTGTTGCAGATACATCCAAAGGAATAGCATCAATAAGCTCCTTCGATACGAATGAGTGTGACGCACGCGTATCGAAAAGAACTCAAACAAAACGGCCATGGAATAAAATAGAACCTTCCAAAATAGAAGAAAAAGTACCTCTGGGCTGAGAAGAACCACTAGAAGCATCAACAACATTCAGCTTCCCAGAATTAGGACCCTTGGGAGCTCTAGGGCACGATGAAAACCAATGTCCCTCTTGCTTGCAATAGCGGCAAATGCGAGGCTTGGGACATTCTCTAACCAAATGATCATGAGAACCACAATTGTAGCATCCCTTCTAAAGGTGTAATACCTCGGAATGAGAACTAGAACCAACCTGCTTCTTCTTCTTATTATGAAGATTTGGACTTATGGAAAGGAAACCGCTTCTTCTTATTGGGCTTCGAATGAACACCAATCTCATCACTACTATCGTTATCCTTCTCGACAGTTTCAAGGCGAAGTGCTAAGTCAACTAGCTCCTCAAAAGTGACCCTAAGCTGAAGCATTAAGGCCTTCTTCAAATACTTCTTCCAACCATTCATAAACTTCTGATTCTTCTTATACGGTGTATTAATATGCTCAACACTGTGCTTGGATAAGGCTTCAAAAGAGGAAACATACTCAGAGACAGAAGATTTCCCTTGCTTCAACTCAAGGAAACATTGAGCAAGGAGGGCTTTCTCTAATTCGGGAACGAACTTCAACTCGAATCGTTCCTTGAATTGATCCCAAGAAAGAGAGGACTCATCAACTTCCGCTATCAAAAGCTCATACCAATCCAAAGCACGTACTTGCAACATACTAGATGCTACGAGTACGCGATGGTGGTCAGAAAGATCCATGCGAGAAAATATATGATCACAAGTATGAAACCAAGCCAAAACCTCCAATACACTTTCCGAACCCTTGAAAGGCTTGCCTCCAAGGTGTGAAAAGTCGCTGCACATGCGTGCAAATGGTGACTTGTGAGGTGGAGGTGTTGGAGTAGGAGCTGGAGGCTGAGTACTATGAAATAGCTCCATAAACTGATCGGCAGACATATAGACTCCATCTGGATGCAGGCCACTTGACTGCCCAGCACCAGAACAGCTAGCTCTGCCTCTTCCAGCCATAATGACTAAAAGTAATAAGATAAGATAAGGATTATTCACAGGGGTATACCATTGATAATAGTATTCAATATATGGAATACTACGGAATTAAAAATGCATTCCTAGACATATTCCCAAACCTATTATCTACCCCCAAAGACTTAGATTGAAGGAAAATAACAAGGGAAGATTGGGATGGCACGAATATTGTCCTTCGAATGCTCTGTAACATATGTATTATTCTAGTTTTGTGCTATACATATCATATTTACTCTGAATTCAGCTTTGATACCAAGTTGTGACGCCCTACCCCGAGACCCACACTAACAAAGAGCATTACTAGGTAATACAGTCTGCTAGTATACAGAATAGAGCTGGTTAGGAGTGACCATCCGTGAGCTTTGTCTTAAACGAGTATCGAATACGTCAATTGAGTGTCCATTTTTTTCCTTTCTTTCTTTCTTAAGTGGATTGACATACTCGATTCCGGTTTAACACAAAACTATGGTGGCTATGGATCGTATTCAGAACAAATATAATAACATCAAATGCCTAATATCATAGAACAGGAACACACACATATATAGATATACAGAGTCAGCAGAAGTACATCATAACATGCTACATGAGTTTGGTTCTTATGAACCAAATACACATCAGAGTCATAAAAGAATATATACATCAGAGTACTACAACAAAAGGGCTACATCAAAACATACACTAAGCAATAAAGAGGAAAGATCATAGCGGAGCAAAGCAAGGTGGAGGTCAAATTGCAACCTACTGACCTGTAATGACTCGGTCTGACCCGAGCATCATATAAAAATATAAACACACGGGTCAGTCTAGCCTAAACAAGATAGTTAGTACATGATAGATGAAGATGAGATACACAAGAAGGATAATAACTCACCATGGAGATGAACTCCATGTTCTCAAATCAACATATGGCATATAAGCCAAATCATGTAACAACATAAAGCATATGAGCCAAATCAACATACAACATAAGGCTTGTGAGCCAAATCACCAAACAACATAAGGGGTAAAAGCGAAAACATCAAACAACATAAGGCGTATAAGCCATATCACCAAAACAACATAAATCTCAACATATTGAACTCACTAAGGAGTTCAAAACAACAAAAATGTAATCAACATGTCATCATCATCAAATAACACAAAGGCTATGTATAACTCCAACATCCAACAAAATGGTAAAAACATTTGAAAATCAAAAAATTCTAGAAATAAAAAATAATGATATCTAGAAAACAACAACAAAAGGTGGATCCCAACAAATGGCGAGTCTAAGCTATGCCACACGTGCATCAACAACATATGGCCGAAGCCTGCCAAGTACTATCAACAACAAATTTGGCGCCTAACAAATGACTCGAAGGTCTAGTACTGGCAATCAACATACCCGAAGGTCCAACATAAAGTGTTACCAACTTCCAGATAGTAACCAAATCGGTGACAACAGTGCATCCCATACCACACGTTCTCACTTAACCGTTTACTATAAGGTAGTTAATTTCACTCTCGTGTATGACCTCAATCGAACAAGTCCGGAATTAACCGAAAAAGTAAACGCAGGTGTCTCATACCACTACTAAATCATTTAAGTCACTTCCTCGTCCTCTCGAAAAGTGCAAAAACATGTAATTTTATAGAAAATAATTGCAAGAAAACGAGTTGAAAACAATTTTCCGAAATTTTTTTAGAAATTATTTCCTTTAAAATCACTTTAAATAGCAAAATATATTATTAAATAATAATAATAAGCTTGGAAATAATTTCAAACTCATAAAAATTTATTTAGAAATTTTTTATTTCAAAATCCGGTTTTAATTTGAAAATTTCGTTGAAAACCGATTTTAAAACCCGTGCACAAAATCATCAAAATCAAAGCAAATTCAACCAAAATTTGCACTTCTTAAAGCTCATGTGAAATAGAAAATTCACCACAAAATTCATCATCTAATGTTGGCTTTCAAATTTGGATGAAAAACCATTCAAAACTGTGCTGGAATAGAGCACCATAAATCAACAGAACTGGAACTAGCACAACCGAAACAAAAAAAAGTCACACGCAAAATACAAAGCAATGGTTGACCTTATAGATCGACCTAGACCTCTGAACGGTCAACCTTAGAGGTCGACTCTTCAAGGGTGATGGTCGACCTTCATAGGCAAATGTCGTATTTTTCTTCAAAGCTTCCGCGCGTTTCGAACTTGTTTTTTATCATGATTTCGAGGCACTTACAAAAACTATTTCAATCCAGATTTTATCATGCAAGATGATCGGCACTCAAACAACAATCCAGAGAAAATCCAGCATGAATTCATGACAAGAACAGAGATATACAAGCACACAAAGAAGGACTCTAGAACATATACTTACTGTAATCATTCAAGCAACAGACTTTGTTTCACAGTAAGCAAAAATCAACAATTATCAGCATGCAAACCTGATTTAAGCTAGATGTGTGAGTTACAAACTCACCTTAGCACAATTTTAGAGCAAACTCAAGGAAGATGGAAGCTTTGGCCTTGATTTGGAGTTAGAAACCTGAAAGAGGAGAAAATAAAGACATGTAGACAAAGAACAGAAAAGTTACAGACATTACAAACTTCTCAAAAATTGAAATAGATGAAATAGGTTTGGTTTTGAATTGATTACCTGCTACTCTCTTTAATTCACTAAATTTCCTTTGATTTCTATTTAGTTTAGGGAGGGATTCAACAGAGACAGTAAGCGGCCATTTATTTTCTTTTTCTCAGACAAAAGAAAAGGAGGAAGAAGATACTGAATAGGTACTTACAGAACATACCTCTTTAGCCTCTTCTAACTTTTGGGTATTGGGTTTGGATTTGGACCCAAACTTACCCATTAAGCTTATGTGATAATTTAAGTTTTAATTTAATATATTTATCAGCTTATTAACACATACCAACAACATATTATTACACTATATCACTTATTAAACCAAATAATCAACACAACTACATGTTTTATGTTTAATAAATTGTTAAACAACATATAAAAGTTATTTTATCTATTTAAAATAAATTTCCATCATTAAAATTCTATTTTTACTTAAATGCTTTAATTTACGCTATTTATTTAAATAGATTAACATTTTAACAATAAAATTCCACAAATTCATTTTCTTGTTTAAATAATCATAACAAACCATATTAAAAATATTTTAACACCCAAATATTGTTTTTAACCAATATTCCACATTTTTATTTACAATAATATCCGTATTTAATTTTTAACACATCATTAAAATTAACAAAAATCACTATTTGACCATTATTTCCACAATTATTGCATTTCAACAAATTAAAACCATTAGATGCTCATTTTCCCCCAAACTAACATAATAAAGTTTCTAAAACTTTATTTCCTACATTTTATATTTATTTCAACAAATTAATGTCGAATTAAATTCTTTTATCTTTATTTAATTCAATTAACCACCAAATCAACATATTTCTTTTCTTTAAACTTAATTTTCAACTAAACCAACTTAACTCCATTTTATTTATTCAAAACCCATTGTTTATTTAAAATAAACAATTTTCAACAAATTTCCCATCTCCAAATTTATTTTATTTCTCCATTTTAAATTATAACCATCGTTATAATTTATTTTCATAGGTAATCACAAAACCAGGGTTGTTACACACTTAAATAAACTAAATGAAATGTTAATAAACTACTAAGTCAAATTCAATAATTTAAGTGATAGGATAAGCAATATGAGTTTAACTACATAATTTTGACTAAATGAAATGTAATTATAGCATGAAATAAGAACATTAAGATATAATATGTGAAATATAAAATATTGGATATTTAATATGATATAATCATGGCATATAATAAGATATATAATAATCAATCGAAATTTTAAAAATAATAAATAAATAGGATAATGAAAACTTTATTTAGTTAATTTATATAATATAATACACACTATAATATAATAATATCAAATCAATTCAAATCCTAATTCAATATCTGATGTATCAGAATATAAACTAGAAGGTATATATGAACTCAAAATTCAATGATTAGAGTATGGAAAACAATTCAATATGACATCAATGATATTATTATATTATCCTTAGAATCAATATTTGACAAAGAAATTCATAAATTTATTACATAAAATTCATATATTTACCCTAACAAACTATATTAATCATGAAATTTGGTCATAGCCTAATCAACATTTGATAAGTGTAATTATGTAAATGATCAAATTTATGTTTAATAAATCTTTGAAGTAAATATTATTTATTCTTATACATTGTTTATTTCTAGAAAGATAATTTATAATAATTATTTTAGCCTCATATGCAAAGTATAAGTAAGATATGTAGAGTTTAAAAAATATCATTAAAAAAGCATCTTCTAAATTTGATAATAAAGAGAACCTGGGAATGGCAGTAAGATGGTTGATCATATGTTTTGGCGTCACTACTGTCTTGAAATTTATTTTTGCAGAATATCATGATATAATTGATCATATAAAACGTCTCCATAGTGCCTGAAGAAATATATCGTATTTGTACTGGTGTCCATACTATGCTGTATCTGTATGATTAGACTTTCAAAAATCAAACCCAATATTTTTAAGAGTTTATGTTCATGAATTTGTATATCGTGAAAAAACATGAATGGTTACATATAATGAAAAACATAATGTTAAAAGAAAATAAGACACTCCACTAAACTTTTTATTTTCAAATTTTGATTCAACACCTATAGAGATCTAAAATTCATTCATAACACTATTATGTGTAAGATAATATGGCTCTGATACATAACATAATGTATTTTGTGTTACATTATTGTTTAAATTACATGTATTAATGAATCACATGTGTAAAGACACTTGGCATCTTGCATGTAGACAATGATCTTCCTAAAGGACAAGTGTAATGACACTGTTTTGCACCAAAATTGGTCACAAACACCCGATAGTCGTTGAAAGCACTAGTACGCAATCACAATTCACAGATAACAAATATGTAGGGAAATAAAAATGAAGAACACTCAGAAAATTGAAAAGAATAGCAGTAAACAACACAGATTTTATAGTGGTTCGGCGATCTTGCCTACGTCCACTCTGAAGCTTATGATTTTATTGATTCACTTGATAACTTCAATCTGTTACAGTATATTACAATTGATGATAGCTCTGAAATTCGAATACAACAGTGATCATAAGATGTAGAATTGAATCCGGCAGAGTCTGGACGTTGAATCGCCAAAAGATCCCTTTTCTATAGGCTTCAGGGGCTATTTATAGGCGTAGGAGGCTGAGATCGCGCTCAAACTTCGGGAAACTTCTTCTGGCACGTGAGTGGGCCCACGCGACGGGACCCACCAAGTTTTGACTCGATCTGTGATCGATACGAATTGATTTCGTATCCATCAAGAATTAGTCCAATCGAGCTGAAACTTGGCAGGAACATCCTTTACCTTGTGCGCAAGCTTCTGCGAAAATTTCGTAGCATTTGGACCAGTGGTTTGGGAGATATCGTCGATACAAAATGGGATCCTTCGGCATGCTGTCTGGTTCGAATCGACTAATTTGATTCGATGCTTTCGAATCGATCACCTCACGTGCTCTTGCGGTGATGTGGCGCGCATACCTCGCATCGATCCATTCTTTACTCCGAGATGACCATGTCGACTCCATGAATTTCGCCTTGCTCGTATCGAAGAATAACACGTCACCCAGGCTCGTTGACCTGATGGATACGAACAAGCCTCTGCTCATGGATTCGAACATGGTCCCATGATGGATACGAAGCAGCAAATCTCTGATGGATGCGAAGTTGACGTTAGGTGATCTTTACAAAGTGGACTACTTACTGATGGATTCGAATAAGGAGCCATGTCGATGGATTCGAATAAGTCTCTCTAGCCGAAGGTTGATCGACAAGAAGCTCATCGATACGAAGACTTGGCCATTCCGATCGATACGAAGCAAACTCTATTGATGGATACGAAGTCCATCGATACAAAGTGCGGCCCATTGATGGATACGAAAATGGAGTTATCTCCTTCAATTTGCATCGATCATAACTTGAGCACACGAACTCGGATTGACTTGAAATTTGGAGTGCTGGCTTTCATGACTTTGCTTGCCATGTCCTATCAATTGTAGCCTGATCCGAGCTCGGACAAAATTCATCGATATCCATGGTGAAACAGTGTATAACGAACTTTTACGACGAACTGTCTTTAGTTTTCCAGTCAACTTTTTGGTGTCACGGCCTTGCCAAAAGGCGGGATAACATTTGCCCCCCCAAAACATGCCTTGCGATAGGAAGGTGTGTTTTGTAGTTCCATAAGCTGGATGTTCATATCCTATCATCGACCTGTAAAGAACTTGATAGTCTTTCCTGACCACGAATGATGATCGTTCGCGACCGTATGTCATTTGAGGTAATATGGGACCTTTCGAGGTTGGATGCCGTTCGCGGCAAATAACGAAATGGGACCGTTCGTGGTCGGATGCCGTTCGTGGAAAATAAAGGAAGGGGACCGTTCGCGGTCGGATGTCGTTCTAGACGAGTTGTGACCGTTCGTGATCGGGTGTCGTTCTAGACGAATTATGATGGATTGTGACCATTCGTGGTTGTATGGTGCACAAGATAAAATGTGATCGTTCGCGATCGGATGTCGCACGAGGCAGAATGTGATCGTTCGTGATCGAATGTCATACTGGGTGAATTGTGACCGTTCGTGGTCGGGTGCTACACGAGGCAGAGTGTGATCGTTCACGATCGAATGTTATACTAGATGAAGTGTGAACGTTCGCGGTCGGGTGCCGTACGAGGCGGATTGTGACCGTTCGTGGTCGGGTGCCGTACGAGGCGGATTGTGACCGTTCGAGGTCGGGTGCCATTCGAGGCTAATGGTGACCGTTCGAGGTCGGGTGTCGTTCGAGGCTAATGGTGACCGTTCGAGGCCGGGTGCCGTTCGAGGCTAATGGTGACCGTTCGAGGCCGGGTGCCGTTCGAGGCGAATGAGTGTGCCCGGGAGGGCGGGGGGGGGGGGGGGGAATTAGTATTATTAATACCAGGTTCACATTCGGGTGAATTTCCGAATCAGCGATCGTGGCAGTTCGTCGCCATACAAGGTGTGCTTGTGGACCGTTCGCGATCCAAACCATACGCGAGTAACTTCTTCTACAGAATTGCAAATATCAAATTAACGTTCACATGAATTCCATAACAGAAATGTCCAAACAAACAAAGTCTAAATGTCCAAATCAACATGATACAAAAGCAAAGCAAGGATGTCAAAGTGTAAATTCTCACTATGAGACGGTCAATAATCATTCAGAGCATGCCTGTGGATCGTTCTCGATCTCATACATGTGTAAATGGTGTGATGGTGTTAGTGAGAAGTTTACGACTTGTTCACCGTTATTTAAATCAATTGATAACCATACGGTGCCCCGGCTCGGGGTCACCCCTAGCTGATGTAGACGGTGGTCGCTCTGGTTCCACCGTTGGAGCTCGCCTTCTCACACATTGAAGTAGCCTACCGTTCCTGATATGCCCTTCTACCTCATCCTTCAGGTGTCTACAGTCATTTGTGCTATGACCGTTCAGCTCATGGAATAAGCAATATTTGTCTGACTTTCTCTCGTCGGTAGTCGGATCCCGTCGCATTGGTCTACGATAGGCAACTTGCTCTCGGGTGTCTTGGTAGATTCGCTCCAAACCCTCGTTCAGTTCTGAATAGGTGGTAAATCGTGGCTCCCTCCGTTGCCGCTTTGACCTGTCATCATTTTCTTCAGCCTTTCGCTCCCCTTTACTAGTCTCTGCACCTTTTCCAGTTGAATTACCACCTCTAACTGCGTAAACATCGATTTCTTCTTCTCTCTCCGTACGAGCATCCTCTAATCGCAAAAACTTTTCGGCTTCATGATAAAACTCTCCTAGGTCCGTAGGTGGATCCTTAGTTAGTGAATTCTTGAACTTCGTGCCATTAGATATTCCAGATACAGCTGCCATCATGACCATAGATGGATCTGGTCGATCCACTGATGCAGCTGCCGCATTAAATCGCGTCAGAAAACTCCTCAAAGATTCCCCGGCCTTTTGTTTTAGGGTCGCCAAACTCATCACGTTCTTGGGTCTTGAAATATGAACCCTGAATTGTCTCATAAACCTTTCTGTCAAATCTGTCCAAGTCCCAATGGAGCCACTCTCCAGTTGTCTAAACCATAGCGCTGCAATGTCCATCAAATACAATGGAAAGCACCGGGCCATGACTTCCTGTGATGCCCCCCGGCACTTCCATGTGCCTCATATACTTCGTTAGATGGACCACTGGATCCGTCCGCCCATCATACATTTCCACCGATGGTAGCTTGAAGTCTGGTGGATTCCTGGCCTGCTTGATCATAGGAGTAAAGGGACTCCTATGTACATCCTCCAGATCTCTATTGAATAGTCCACCTCTCATGGCCTGTTTGACCATCTCTTCCAACCTATTGTTGTCGTCAGGCTGTGATCTTTGAGTGTTACCTTTGTTCTGCCCCCCTGGCTGAGCGTTCATCCCTCTATTGCCACCAGGTTGCTCGGATGTCCCTGAATCTCTTCCCGGGATTGGATCAACATGCTCTAAGTGTGTGCCCCCTAGCTCCGGCGCTGCGCCATATGGTCCTGCTTCGTTCTGGACTCTGGTTGCTCCTTGATTTTGCGCTCCAAGTTGTCCAATCTGTTGAAGCAAATTCTGGATCATTTCCTCCTGTCTCTTCATCATTGTCTCCATCTCATCCCGGGTGATGAAGATCGATGCTTGGTTTGCCCCCGAGGAAGCCTCTTGACTCCCTTCATGCTGACTTTGCTCTGGCCTTTGTCTTTTACTAGTTTACCTTGTCATATCTTCTCAGATATGAGCTCTTAAGTCTTCAAATTCAACTTCTAAATGATAGAACTCCTGAATTAGCCTTCTCAGTGAAAGCACCAAAATGTTTGCACCAAAATTGGTCACAAACACCCGATAGTCGTTGAAATCACTAGTACACAATCACAATTCACAGATAACAAATATGTAGGGAAATAAAAATGAAGAACACTCAGAAAATTGAAAAGAATAGCAGTAAACAACACAGATTTTATAGTGGTTCGTCGATCTTGCCTACGTCCACTCTGAAGCTTATGATTTTATTGATTCACTTGATAACTTCAATCTGTTACAACATATTACAATTGATGATAGCTCTGAAATTCGAAAACAATAGTGATCATAAGATGTAGAATTGAATCCGGCAGAGTCTGGACGTTGAATCGCCAAAAGATCCCTTTTCTGTAGGCTTCAGGGGGCTATTTATAGGCGTAGGAGGCTAAGATCGTGCTCAAACTTCGGGAAACTTCTTTTGGCACGTGAGTGGGCCCACACGACCGGTCCCACCAAGTTTCGACTCGATCTGTGATCGATACGAATTGATTTTGTATCTATCAAGAATTAGTCCAATCGAGCTGAAACTTGGCATGAACATCCTTTACCTTGTGCGCAAGCTTCTGCGAAAATTTCATAGCACTTGGACCAGTGGTTTGGGAGATATCGTCGATACGAAATGGGATCCTTCGGCATGCTGTCTGGTTCGAATCGACTAATTCGATTCGATACTTTCGAATCGATCACCTCACGTGCTCTCGCGGTGATGTGGCGCACATACCTCGCATCGATCCATTCTTTACTCCAAGATGACCATGTCGACTCCATGAATTTTGCCTTGCTCGTATCGAAGAATAACACGTCACCCAGGTTCGTTGACCTGATGGATACGAACAAGCCTCTGCTCATGGATTCGAACATGGTCCCATGATGGATACGAAGCAGCGAATCTCTGATGGATGCGAAGTTGATGTTAGGTGATCGTTACGAAGTGGACTACTTACTGATGGATTCGAATAAGGAGCCATGTCGATGGATTCGAATAAGTCTCTCTGGCCGAAGGTTGATCGACATGAAGCTCATCGATACGAAGACCTGGCCATTCCGATCGATACGAAGCAAACTCTATTGATGGATACGAAGTCCATCGATACAAAGTGCGACCCATTGATGGATACGAAAATGGAGTTATCTCCTTCAATTTGCATCGATCATAACTTGAGCACACGAACTCAGATTGACTTGAAATTTGGAGTGCTGGCTTTCATGACTTTGCTTGCCGTGTCCTATCAATTGTAGCCTGATCCGAGCTCGGACAAAATTCATCGATATCCATGGTGAAACAGTGTATAACGAACTTTTACGACGAACTGTCTTTAGTTTTCCAGTCAACTTTTTGGTGTCACGGCCTTGCCAAAAGGCGGGATAACAAACACATGTCATTTTGCATGTGTATTGCTAATTGTTTATATGATAAGTGTTATATGATGTGGCATGTTTTCATTGATAGAGTGTAACAACCCATTTTTTCGTACAATTCAAGCTGACAATAAACCACACATGTCCAACCTAAGTCGAACGGAAAGATGGATAGTTAAGGGAAAGAAAGAAGAAAGAAGAAGGGAAGAGAAGAAGAAGAAGAAAGAAACTAAAAAAACACAAATCCCACAATCGCAGTGGAAAAATATATAATATAATATTAATAATGTGACGACCGCCCATGACCCCTGCACTTAAACCTAGAGATAGTGCGCTGCAAAGTGTGCTAGGCAGCCATGGACGATTGTCAGGGTAAATTAAAAACAGCAGAATCTATCGTATTACTCACAGCGCATAGACAAAATACAATAGAATATATATATAGAGAAGCTTCACAGAATAGAATGTCATCATATAAAACTTCATAATAGTTGAATACAAGCATCTGAATAATCAATACAACAAGCCTCACTACATATCACTCAGAGAATACAAAGCAGCGGAACATCCAGTACATATAGTAAGAAATAATATGCAATACACCAGCTCGTCTTCGATATCAGCACCGTGAAAAGCTAGAACAGCACCTGTCACCTGCTACCTAGTCTGCCCGTCCCAAAATGGACGAACAGCCCAAGGCAATAAGAATTAAAAACATAAAGCCTTGAGTCAGACAACAGTCTTAGTGAGCAGTAAATTAACTAACAACATACCAAAAGAGCATAAAGGAAAAGGAATAGGAATACAACCCTCCCACTCCAACCTCTTTCTACAGTGATAGCCCCCAGACACACACTAAGCAGAAGAAAACATAACAGAGCATACAATGTAAAGTAAAGAAATTATCACTCGAGTCAAGGGCGATGTTTTCCAAGCACAAACCCCCAAGGCCTAAACCAAGATCAGATAAGCACCCAGAAAACACTGCTCTTGAGACCGAATGACGATACAACCAAACATCCATGACTCTAGCTATCACTGTTATCATTGCTTCGATATCACCGTTAATTGAATGACCGGCCCATTCTTTCAGCCGTCCGTCAAGGGCTAATGGAAACCCCGGTTCTAGACATAACTCCCGCACGTCGTCGCAGCCCGTGCCTAGGACTATCGAATCTGCCCAGAGTACTCGACCATCAACAGTTGGTCGTTGGGACTATCGAATCTGCCCAAACGTACTCTTGCTTAGAGCATGCTAGAACCTTCAACAACGATGCTATCCAAGCCTCCTAGTCATCCTCCTTGACGACTATTTCCATACTAGCTCAAGCGCCTCTCAAGCATCCATTACTCTTAACTCGAATCATATCACCGAGTTACCAACGTGCTTGGAATGATCCCGTCTGGATTAGACCAAGACTATCTCATATCATACTTCGCTTCATCACATCCTCGCAAAGTCTCATCTCAACATCATCATCTATGCATAAGAGCTTCATCATCCCGCTACATATGCCACGAGCAGCTTTCCCAATTCAAGAGCCTTTCCCTTAGCTTTTGAATCATCTTCGATCTAAATCGAATCATTAATCATCTAATTCATAGCAATCAACCAAGTCAAACATTAATCCAAACAATCAAGCATTCAAATAAGATCTAATTAGACAATTATCACAATAATGGCAATTTCGTAAATAAAGTGTTGAAAGTCTAACAAGCATGAAATCATGAGAATTATCTCTACAATCTTGATGAATGAACTTTCATAGGTTAACACTTAGTAAAAATGGTTGTCAAATCATCATGAACAATGGATCTATATGGATCTACACTTAGGATGAAGAAAATTCATGGAAATCACTATTTTAACACCAAATCGAGCCAACAATCCGATATACTCCTTTGGATCCGTGTGAGAGATAATCACCACTCACCAAATCACCTAAACAACCACAAATCAACACGCTTCAGATCTGGACAGCGAAGGATCAAGCTTGATCTATCACAAATCCGTTTCAAACGAAGAAATCTCACTTCAAAGGATGAAGATCTTCAACTTTAGCTCTTGGATCTTCGATCTTGATCTTCGATTTGGATGAAAGGAAGCACTAGATTAGAGTGGAGAAAAGAAGTGAAGAAGTGTAGAAGTCGAGCTCTCAAAATGGCAGCACTTCGTCGCTTCGAAATCCGGATCCCAAAAAGTGAGAAAAACCCTTCCTATTTATAGCTGAAAATCTCTCTAAGTCGTAACTCGGCTATCTCCATAAGTCGTCTCCGACTTACGACCTAAGGCCCCTCCGACCTAAGGACTACGACTTAACAACCTAAGCCACAGCGACTTACGACTTAACAGAACTACCTATCTACGGCTTAGTGCTTCGCGACTTAACAGGTAGGCTACGACTTAGCAGATCAACTCTTAACTCGCTCGCGACTTAACAACTACTAAGTCGCTCACGACCTAACACTTAGGCAAAAACCCAGCGACCTAACACCTTACACTACAAAACTACTCACGCGACCTAACTGGGTTATGACTTAACTCCTTAAGTCGCTAACACGCTAACCCTCTAACTCGCTAACTCGCTAACTCGCTAGCTCGCTAACTCGCTAACTCGCTAACTCGCTAGGTCGCAGACTTTCCTTAAGTCGCTCACGACTTACCACTTAACTCGGTCATGATCCTATAAGTCGCCAACTGTTCTTAAGTCGGCTACGACCTAAGCCTCATCCTGCGACTTACTTCCTACACGACATATGCTACCTAACGACATATCTCAAGGCCGTTAACTCTTAGGTCGTCTACGACCTAAACCCTTACCATCCATCATACGACCTAACTCCAAATCTTTAGGTCACCAATCCTAACATCCTATAGGTCGGTCACGACTTAGCTCTTAGGTCGTTCACGACCTAGGACTTAGACAAATCATGCCTAAAATCTGAAACGACTTTAAAATGCTGAAACTTCCAGATTTTAACGAACTTTTCGATCCGTAAAAATACGGGTCGTTACATTCTCTCCCCCTTAGGAATTTCGCCCCCGAAACTCCAAGCAAACAAAGCAATCAAAGACTATTCTGTACGCCTATCACCCATAACAATCAACAAACCATGCATCCAATTCTAGCTTAGCGTACAGAATTCTAACACTAGAACAAGTTACAATATCGTGAGATGACACGACACCTTAAGGTCATACCTTGAAGAGTTCAGGATGAGCTGCCTTCATCCTCTCTTCCACCTCCCACGTACAGTCGTTATCATCATCACTCCATTGTATCTTGAGCAACTTAACTACCTTCCTCCTAAGCTGTTTCGTGTCGGTTTCAACAACACGAAGCGGCTTACGAGGTCTTCTATCGACTGGATCAACTTCAAAATCTTCACAGCTATTAGCAGAAACCACAGTACTCGAGTCGTGCACATACTTCCGTAGATATGATACGTGAAAAACATTGTGCACACTCGACATCTTCTCAGGTAACTCCAGTCTATAGGCGAGCTTTCCAATTCGCTCGATGATCGGGAATGGTCCAACAAATCTCGGAATCAATTTTCCTTTCTTCCCGAATCGGATAACATTCCTCAGTGGAGAAATCTTCACAAAAACCATATCTCCTACGTCGAATTCCAAATCCTTTCGACTCTTATCGGCATAACTCTTCTGACGGTCTTGGGCTGCCTTCATTCGTTGCCGAATGATCTCTATGCAATCCGAAGTCTGTCGAATCATCTCTGGCCCAAGTAACGGCTTTTCCCCAGTCTCCATCCAACATGTTGGAGAGTTACACGGTCTTCCATACAATGCCTCATACGGTGCCATACCAATACTTGACTGGTAACTGTTGTTGTATGCAAACTCCACCAAATGAAGGTGATCTTCCCATGATCCTCCGAAGTCCAAAACACAAGCTCTGAGGAGGTCTTCCAAAACTCGGTTGACTCTCTCGGTCTGACCATCTGTTTGAGGGTGATAAGCTGTACTCAAACACAACTCGGTTCCCAAAACTTCCTGGAAGCTCTTCCAAAATCCACTAGTGAACAACGGATCTCGATCGCTCACTATACTTTTTGGAATACCATGGAATCGAACTATCCATTTAACATACAACTCAGCCAACTTTGATGCAGTCCTAGTCGATCGAACAGGAATGAACCTCGCACTCTTAGTCAGACGATCTACGATGACCCAAATCCCTTCATTTCCCGTTCTTGTTCTAGGTATCCCATCAATAAAGTCCATCGATATTTGCTCCCACTTCCATGTAGGAACTTCTAATGGCTGAAGTAATCCACTTGGCTTCTTCTGTTCAGCCTTTACCAACTGGCAGTTCATACACTTGGAAATAAAATTTCCAACATCCTTCTTCATACCTTCCCAGTAGTAGGTTCTCTTCATATCCCGATACATCTTATTTCCACCTGGATGAATTGTCAACTTCGAGTGATGACTTTCCTTCAGAACTTCACTCCTCAATTCATCTATATCGGGAACAACTAGTCGTCCTTGCTTTCGAAGCCAACCCTCTCGATCGACCTCGAATCCTTTATCCTTTTCTGGATCCAATCCAGATTCCAATTCACGGATAATCTTGACAAGCTTATCGTCTCGCTTTTGGCTCTCGCCAATCCTTTCCACAAGAGAAGGTCTTATCGATAAGTTTGCCAACATCTCAGGTTCCAATTCACATCTAGGCCTGAAGTCAAATCCAGCTAAATACTCGAGACTCTTCCATTCTGAAAACATGGCTCCCAATCCTGCATGTCTTCGACTTAACGCATCTGCCACCGCGTTACCTTTTCCTGGAGTATAAGCTATACCAAAATCATATGATGCCAAAAACTCTAGCCATCGCTGCTGCCGAAGATTCAAATCCTTTTGGGAGAAAAGATGCTTCAATGACTTGTGATCCGTAAACAACTCGAATCGAACTCCCAATAGATAATGTCTCCACATTTTCAGAGCAAATACAATCGCCGCTAACTCCAAATCATGAGTTGGGTAATTCCTTTCATGCGGCTTCAGTTGTCGACTTGCATACGCAACAACTTTATCCTTCTGCATTAGCACTGCTCCAAGTCCAGTACCACATGCGTCGGTGTAAACCACCATATCGTCATTCCCACTTGGAATAGTCAAAACAGGAGCACTAGTCAATCGCTCTTTCAGGATTCTGAAGGCTTGCTCACACTTAGCATCCCAACTGAACACTTGGTTCTTTTTCGTCAATCCTGTTAACGGTGCAGCTACCTTGGAAAAGTCTTTGATAAACCGTCGATAATATCCTGCTAATCCAAGAAAACTTCTCACATTAGATGCATTCTTAGGTCTAACCCAATCCTGCATTGCTGCCACCTTAGCGGGATCAACCGCTATTCCACTTCCAGAAATCACATGGCCTAAGAACCTCACTTCACTCTTTCAGAAGTGACACTTCGAAAACTTAGCCTTCAGCTGATGTTTCCGCAAGATTTCCAAAACAATACGCAAGTGCGTCTTGTGCTCTTCTTCCATTCTGGAATAAATCAGAATATCATCCACGAACACAAGTACGAACTTGTTCAACTGATCTCTGAACACTCTATTCATAAGATCCACAAAATATGCTGGCGCGTTAGTCAATCCAAACGGCATTACCAACCACTCAAAGAAACCAGATGGTGTCCAAAAAGCAGTCTTCGGCACACTATCCTTAGCTACTCTCAACTAGTGAAATCCCGTTGCCAAATCCATCTGAGAAAACACCTTAGCTTCGTGAAGCTGATTAAACAAGTCATCTATCCTCGGCAATGGATACTTGTTCTTCTTAGTCACCTTATTCAGCTCACGATAATCCACACACAATCTCAACAATCCATCTGCCTTGGTTGCGAACACAACTGGTGCACCCCACTCGGACACACTACGCCGAATGAATCCTTTCTGTAAAAGGTCATCAACTTACACCTTCAACTCATGCTGTTCCCTAGGCGCCATCCGCCTAAGAGGCATCACAACAGGTCTGGCTCCTTCAACTAGATCTATACGAAACTCGATCTCTCTATGCGGTGGCAACCCTTTGACTTCGTCAAAGACATCCTCGAATCCATCAGCGATTGGCACCGATGATAGTCCATCCCGTGGAACAACCAGCGAATACATGAAGCTCATGAAGATGCCTTCCTCATGCTTACATCGTATTACAACCTTTCGCCCCTCCACATTCTCGACTGTCACTTCCAACCTCTCGCAATCAACCTTTGCCGCATACTTCCTAAGCCAGTCCATACCCAAAATAATTCCGAACCCCGCAAAGTTCATAACAAAGCATTCACAAACAAAAGAGCAACCATGACTCGATACAACTAGACCACGGCATAACATACACAAACAAGACGAACCCCCAACTGGATTAGTCACAACCAATGGCCTATCAACAATATCCGGTTCCAAACCTAACCGGCCTACGAGTTCACTACAAACAAACGAATGCGACGCCCTAGTATCAAACAGAACTCTAACTGGAACATCACATAGGAAAAGAGTACCTTGAACCACCACACTCTTTCCCTTTTCTTCAGCAGTAGGAGCTTTCGAAGACGACGGAACAGCTCCTAAAGCATAAGCTTGCACAATCTGCTTGTCCCTCCTCGGTTCTGGACAATTCTTCCTGAAATGCCCCGGCTTGTCACAGTTGTGACACTTCATCGGCACCTTAGGATTCTTACAATCCTTCGAAAAATGGCCCTTCTGTTGACAATTGTAGCAAGTCACCTCGCCTTTCTGCTTCTTCTGGCCATCCTTACCCTTCTGCTATTGCTGCCTCCTCTTCTTGTTTCCACCCTGCTGGGGTTTAGACTCTTCCCTGGTCGCAGCAACAACAGATCCTTCCCTAGGAAACAGACTCTCATGCCTGAGAGCTTTCTCCACAAGCTTCTCAAACGAATCGTCCAAATGATCCATCAACTGTCTCCCAAGATAACTGTCCAAGCCTGTCACAAACTTCTCATTCTTCTGGTATGCAGACTCAATATATGACCGGGCATACTTGGACAAAGCTTCAAACTCAGAAACATACTCAAGGACTGATCTTCCACCTTGCTTGAGCTCCACAAACTTCTTGAACAGAACAGACTTCTGAGCTGTAGAAATGAACTTAGCTTCAAATCTAGCTTGGAATTGCTCCCAAGTAATCTCTTCCTCCGCAGTATTGATGGTAATAGAGTTCCACCAATCAGAGGCTCTCCCTTGAAGCTGCCTTGATGCCAACTTCCTCTTAGTTGCATCATCAATTCCCAAATCACCAAAGATCCTTCTACAAGCATCTATCCATCTCTGGACTTCGATAGTTGATTCTGTTCCCAAGAAAACCTTCCCTCCAAGAGCAGTGTAGTCCTTACACAGCTTAGCAAAATCCACCGGCTTTGGAGTTTGGAATTGAACTCCAACATCAACTGCTGTCCCCGGAACTGGTATCCTTCTCATGATCGAAGTCATCATAGCTTCGAACATAGCTGCGTAATCAACAGTCCCCTCAGTAGCACGGCCTCCCCTAGCAGCTGGTCTCCCTCTTCGACTCATTCTCAATATCTATAAAAAGGAATGATCAGAACATCTTAGAGAAACAACTGCATAAAGGACTCAAACTCTTCTAAGCTACTATATTATATATAGTAATCATCCATCAAAATTACAATTACGTCTCTCATACGTAGTTACGTCAGCGAGCGTTGGGTAAAATCGATTAACCAATGCTCTGATACCAAATGTGACGACCGCCCATGACTCCTGCACTTAAACCTAGAGATAATGCGCTGCAAAGTGTGCCAGGCAGCCATGGACGATTGTTAGGGTAAATTAAAAACAGCAGAATCTATCGTATTACTCACAGCGCATAGACAAAATACAATATAATATATATATATAGAGAAGCTTCACAGAATAGAATGTCATCATATAAAACTTCATAATAGTTGAATACAAGCATCTGAATAATCAATACAACAAGCCTCACTACATATCACTCAGAGAATACAAAGCAGCGGAACATCCAGTACATATAGTAAGAAATAATATGCAATACACCAGCTCGTCTTTGATATCAGCACCGTGAAAAGCTAGAACAGCACCTGTCACCTGCTACCTAGTCTGCCCGTCCCAAAATGGACGAACAGCCCAAGGCAATAAGAATTAAAAACATAAAGCCTTGAGTCAGACAACAGTCTTAGTGAGCAGTAAATTAACTAACAACATACCAAACGAGCATAAAGGAAAAGGAATAGGAATACAACCCTCCCACTCCAACCTCTTTCTACAGTGATAGCCCCCAGACACACACTAAGCAGAAGCAAACATAACAGAGCATACAATGTAAAGTAAAGAAATTATCACTCGAGTCAAGGGCGATGTTTTCCAAGCACAAACCCTCAAGGCCTAAACCAAGATCAGATAAGCACCCAGAAAACACTGCTCTTGAGACCGAATGACGATACAACCAAACATCCATGACTCTGGCTATCATTGTTATCATTGCTTCGATATCACCGTTAATTGAATGACCGGCCCATTCTTTCAGCCGTCCGTCAAGGGCTAATGGAAACCCCGGTTCTAGATATAACTCCCGCACGTCGTCGCAGCCCGTGCCTAGGACTATCGAATCTGCCCAGAGTACTCGACCATCAACAGTTGGCCGTTGGGACTATCGAATCTGCCCAAACGTACTCTTGCTTAGAGCATGCTAGAACCTTCAACAACAATGCTATCCAAGCCTCCTAGTCATCCTCCTTGACGACTATTTCCATACTAGCTCAAGCGCCTCTCAAGCATCCATTACTCTTAACTCGAATCATATCACCGAGTTACCAACGTGCTTGGAATGATCCCGTCTGGATTAGACCAAGACTATCTCATATCATACTTCGCTTCATCACATCCTCGCAAATTCTCATCTCAACATCATCATCTATGCATAAGAGCTTCATCATCCCGCTACATATGCCACGAGCAGCTTTCCCAATTCAAGAGCCTTTCCCTTAGCTTTTGAATCATCTTCGATGTAAATCGAATCATCAATCATCTAATTCATAGCAATCAACCAAGTCAAACATTAATCCAAACAATCAAGCATTCAAATAAGATCTAAATAGACAATTATCACAATAATGGCAATTTCGTAAATAAAGTGTTGAAAGTCTAACAAGCATGAAATCATGAGAATTATCTCTACAATCTTGATGAATGAACTTGCATAGGTTAACACTTAGTAAAAATGGTTGTCAAATCATCATGAACAATGGATCTATATGGATCTACACTTAGGATGAAGAAAATGCATGGAAATCACTATTTTAACACCAAATCGAGCCAACAATCCGATATACTCCTTTGGATCCATGTGAGAGATAATCACCACTCACCAAATCACCTAAACAACCACAAATCAACACGCTTCAGATCTGTACAGCGAAGGATCAAGCTTGATCTATCACGAATCCGTTTCAAACGAAGAAATCTAACTTCAAAGGATGAAGATCTTCAACTTTAGCTCTTGGATCTTCGATCTTGATCTTCGATTTGGATGAAAGGAAGCACTAGATTAGAGTGGAGAAAAGAAGTGAAGAAGTGTAGAAGTCGAGCTCTCAAAATGGCAGCACTTCGTCGCTTCGAAATCCGGATCCCAAAAAGTGAGAAAAACCCTTCCTATTTATAGCTGAAAATCTCTCTAAGTCGTAACTCGGCTATCTCCATAAGTCGTCTCCGACTTACGACCTAAGGCCCCTCCGACCTAAGGACTACGACTTAACAACCTAAGCCACAGCGACTTACGACTTAACAGAACTACCTATCTACGGCTTAGTGCTTCGCGACTTAACAGGTAGGCTACGACTTAGCAGATCAACTCTTAACTCGCTCGCGACTTAACAACTACTAAGTCGCTCACGACCTAACACTTAGGCAAAAACCCAGCGACCTAACACCTTACACTACAAAACTACTCACGCGACCTAACTGGGTTATGACTTAACTCCTTAAGTCGCTAACACGCTAACCCTCTAACTCGCTAACTCGCTAACTCGCTAACTCGCTAGCTCGCTAACTCGCTAACTCGCTAGGTCGTAGACTTTCCTTAAGTCGCTCACGACTTACCACTTAACTCGGTCATGATCCTATAAGTCGCCAACTGTTCTTAAGTCGGCTACGACCTAAGCCTCATCCTGCGACTTACTTCCTACACGACATATGCTACCTAACGACATATCTCAAGGCCGTTAACTCTTAGGTCGTCTACGACCTAAACCCTTACCATCCATCATACGACCTAACTCCAAATCTTTAGGTCACCAATCCTAACATCCTATAGGTCGGTCACGACTTAGCTCTTAGGTCGTTCACGACCTAGGACTTAGACAAATCATGCCTAAAATCTGAAACGACTTTAAAATGCTGAAACTTCCAGATTTTAACGAACTTTTCGATCCGTAAAAATACGGGTCGTTACAAATAATCTTTACAAAAGAGAAACTGTTATATACATACATCCATTAGAGTACAACAACAATCACGATCATCAGCCTAGACAGTTATAACATCTTGTCCTCACAATTGCTGATAATTTCAACAACAAAGCAGCGGAAATAAACATATACGAAAAATACGACTTGAAGATCTCCAACTCTTCTCCTAAGCTCCAATGCATCCAAAGCACTCTGTAAATATGCTCGGTCTGACCCGAGCATTAGAATAAAATAACACCCGAGTTAGACTGGAAAACCAGCGTGAGGAAACACACACAATTGGACTTTTAAAGTTATAGAAACCTTTCAAAAATTAAAAGTATCTCGTAAGACCACGCCGCACATAAATTTGGATGGATTTTTACCTTACGATAACCAAAACATTTCATATGAAATCCTCTAATATTATAGTAATGTCTAATATACATATACTTATTAATCATAGCCAAAATTGTTACATTAATTAAATTCCAACATACTAGATTCTACAACCAAAACCAATGGCTCATATTGGAGAATGGATTCCAACTATGAAAGGGTAAGGAACTACCCACCGAATCTGTATACCTCTAAATAAAATGTACGGGAGGTTACAACACGTTGCACCTCTGCTACTCAGGATTGGCACTACCCCCTTCTCGAGTAGCATCGAATATGATCACCCCTTGGTTGCAATCAACAACCACTCAATGGGATCCCGAAGAATACATGAATATCGCTCTAGACTTGGGATGATCATACCCTACTTGGATGCGACCCACTTAGCCCTGCCGCATGTCCCTGCTTTATTCATTTCTAGGGTGTGAGGCTCGAAGAGGCCATGCTCTTACCATTTATATAACACTTCCCACTTGTAATGCTAACACTGGCCTCTAGGCAACAATGCAATATCATCATTCATCCATACAAGTTCGTTCTGGGACTGAACAAAACAATTTAGAGCTCCGTCTCCAATTCCATCATCTTCAAGATGTCTTCACTTTGAACGCTTGAGTTGGATCGAAGTGGTTTTCGGATAACATATCCGATCCCGGTCTCTTCGAAACAACATTCGACAGTTTTCGGTAAACTCAACCCCGGTTCTTTAGGAAAAAAACTGTCAAAGATAAGATCGGAGATCACCACCTAATCGGTAATGGACGGATTTCCTTATCATTGTCCTAAGAGAATGAAACGAGATTTATATGCACAATACAGCATCATCGGAGATGAATGTGCCACATAACTCACGTCTTTCTCCTTGATATTTCCAAAGTTATATTTGGGCCCAAATTCGATAGTCGGTTATTTAATTATCGAATAACAAACATTCAATCAAGGATTTAACTCCATAGGAAAAATCAATATTGGCTAATACCAAACAACACTAGGCTTTTATTAATTAATCGTTTATTAACTAAATTCACTTTGTATCATATCAAAACCCTTTTTCGAAGACACACACACACATCAACAATCCCTATTTCTCAATACTTGGAAAAATATCCATATACTTATCACAACGGTATAAGTATATTCACCAACATTTGAGAAGATTTCCCCTTTTTGTTCAATTCTAAAATCATTCATAACTCCATCATAAATCTATGAAACCATTTAAAAAACTCCTTTTATAAATCTATAAATCCACTTCTAAAATTCTTTTATAAATATCCAAGAACATTTATAAAACCTTTTTATCTTTTAACCAATCTTCCTTTACATTTTCCGAGCATATTATATGATTCCTCTTATAATCCACCTCTATTTATAAAACCCTATTTATAAATATCGAAAACATTTAAAACATAATTTCTAATCATTTACGTAAAATACTATCATTATGTAATAGTAACATTATAATTAAATAAATATTAACTTTAATTTTTTTTAAAATAGTAATTAATAAATTCCAAACATCCTAAATAAAAAAAAATTATCTTCAACATTTTTATAACTACTAATAATTAATCTCCAAAAATTTATTTATAAATAATTATGTTTAATTTCAAACCATACTAATAGTTTTAGATAATTAACCCTTCAAAATATTTAAAATATTGATAAATTACTTTTAAAACAATATTAATATAAATTAACAACTTTTAAAACATAATTATATTTCTATGATAAAATCCAGACTTAATTTCCACATGACTATCTCCATATTTATAAACTATATTAATAAATCTCTTCCATTTTATGAAACTTCCTTTCATAAAATCCCTTTATTTATGATTATAAAGTCCCATTCAAAGCATAATTTCAATCGTTTTTATTTTTTTACCTTGCTCCCATAGGTGTAAATTCTTTTATAAATTTCCTTCAATTTAGAAAATATCGTTTAACAACTCCAATTTACCTTCACTTCTAATTTCCAAATTAGAATCAACTATTTCTAAAATATCATTCCACATCTTATAATAAATCCTCTATTTGATTTATTGCTCCAATCTATTAAATGATAATAGTTTCCCTTTTAATTTATAAGACACCGTTTACAAATCTATCCCTTTGTAAATAAAATACGATTTTACAAATCTTCACTTCATTCGAAAAATATCACTTTTATAACTTAGCACATTTATAAATTTCACCTTTATAGATATATGTTCATATACATATATTATATTACTTTAAATAAAATGGTTAATAAATATTTATATCAAAATATTTCTATTTTCTTTAAGCCCATATCCTTTATTATAAAATACGAATTTGTCTTAAGATTTAAAAATCTTTATTTTACAGTTTGAAAATCTCCATTCAAAGTATTTTATAAAACTATTAAATTATAATGTCCAAAAACCATACCTTTAATTTAAAATAAATTACTTCTTCAAATAATTATTTTAAACATATATATAATTTCCAAAATAACTTTGAAATCCCTTTTCAAAATCAATCACTATTTTATGGTATTTCAAAATACCATAATATAAGGCCGAGTGCTACCTAAGCACTAATTAAGCAAAATCATATCCATATTATCAATATGGCATTCAACAAGTCATATGTCACTATATGTATGAAAATAAAATCAACAGTGTGAGGAATCTCGTTGGATCCCTCCAACCTGTCTCCCTGCATCACATACAGTATATAATCAATAATATAAAATCAACCACTTCGAGGTTATATTCGTGTACAAAGGGTCATCCGCTCTTACACGAGAACGTAATAGCCAGGGTCTCATCCTCTCCAATAGGCGGGAATATATCCAATCCAACTAACAATAACTAGTAAATTATCCAAACAATCAATAACTATTAAAACATAAATATCCAACATCCAATAGATTATTTTTATTGACTATATAAATTTTCTGATTTACCAAAAAGGTGAGATTAACTCACTTTGATTTTTAATAGTCGCCAAAATGATTCGTTTTGAATTAAAATTGAACGAACATCCAATTTTAATCCAAAATTCCAACTAGCTCCGAATTCGTCCTATCCAACTCCATAGCATAGCCTTCGTTGATACGATCGCAACGCGACTTATTGCGTTCAATTCGAACCTCGTACGAGAAAGTTATGAATTATTGAACATTCGAATATAATTAACTATAATCAACTAAACTTAAAATAATTTAAACTTTTACCCTAATTCATTTCCCTCCTCACGCGAGCTTGCTTCCTAGGTCCGTGTTTTCTTTTTTTTTAAAAAAAAAATCTTTGATCAATCATTCGCCAATCACCAGCCGATGCCATGCCGCGCGCCACCGCAGCTTTATGCGTCGTGCTACCCCACTCCGAGCTGCCACTTGCACGCACGTGCCATGCAAACGTCGATGATCGAGAAACCTACCCACCTGCTGCGAATGGAGGTGAAATTCCATCACCGTCGTCGATCATTCGATGATCTAACCGGCTCGTATCGATGCCCTCTACCTTTCTCTAACTGAAGTCAAAGGCTAATTCGTCCTTTAGAGGCTCTGATCGTTGTCGATCATTGGATGGAAATGTTTTTAATGGTGGCTGAAATAGATTTAGGGTTCGGGTTTGCAAATGGAAGAAGTGGATGGCTATTTATAGAAAATTTTCCAAATTACTATTCATCCGTGAAAATTCCGAACTCCAAACGAAGCGTACCGCCTGACATTCTATATGTTATACTTCTATTCCGAACACAATGGAACTAGTCTCGGGATCCAATTCCATCATATTTAGAAGATAACTTTTCAAAATCAAATTATTTTAATTTAAATTCCTTAAATTAATTTCTATTCATTTCGAACTCGCACGACCAAACGATACGTCCGATCGCAAAGAAATTCGACGGCATGTAATAATTCATTATTACGGATCCGATAAAACTGGTTTCGTCGAAATCCGAGACAGTGTCCCAAAAGGCTATTTTCATACATTAATTAAAACGAGAAATTTCTAAAATCAATTAAATCACTGTAAAATCAAATTTAAAAGTTTACTATCTTCATTCTTGTTCAAATAGAAATTAATTCAACTTTTGAAATCGTTTCCATTCATATTAAATTCAAGATTCAATTATTTAAACAATTTCAAATATTAAATTTAACAATTTAATTATCAAATAAATCACTATACTTGAAATTCAAGTTATTAACTTATAAAAATAACTTTTCAATATTTATAATCAATTAAATATTCCAAATTTAAAGAACTGAAATTCTGGGTCTTTACATTCTCCCCCTCTTAAAAAAAATTTCGTCCCCGAAATTACCAAGTAAGAAAGATGTCACAAACCCTTCAACTTTTCAAAAACAATTAGTTAAAATGGATTACCAAATTCTTCTAAGTCGTTTAACTTCTTATAAAAACTTTTCTAAGTCTTCAATTTCGTTCATAGTTACTAACTAATACGATTCAAAGTTATAAAACCAAAATCCAGATTTTAGTTACAAAATTTTTTTTCAAAAATTTCAAAAATTTCCTAATGACTTAAATTTTCGGAAAATTTCGCCAGCGTCTCCTTTGCGCTGCTTGATTGTAAAAATTTATAATATATATATATATATATATAATCACAAATATACATCTCATCTTCAAGGATGAGGCATCCCATAGGGAGAAATATAGAAGCACGATATGTAATCCGAGATGTGTACTTATTTTAGCATTAGCAAAGCATATACAACAAATATAACATGAAAGCAAGCTCCAAATGCGAAGCATATGCCATTCATACCTACTAATCACTTAACAACAATGAGAATATGTACATAGAAAATAATATCACTATATAACATATACTATACCATAACTATATGCAATTTTAGCAAATGTAACAAGAGAACTTATTAAACAAATAACATCCATCCAATTTATTTTTCATCATATAAATTTGCATTTCCAAATGTCAACATTATGTACTTCCATTTCTTATTAACCTGCTATTGATTCGTTTCAATTTATTCCCATTCAATTGATTTACATTCAATTATTAACATTCACTTTAATTACATTCAATCTCAGGTTAAGAACAATTCACTTACATTCACTCATTTACATTTCTTATTTATATCCAATTTATTCATATCCAATTCATTCATGCTAATTAATGTACATTCCATATAAATGTGCATTCCGTTAATCTATATTGGATCAATTTTCATTCAATCCATTTGCATTCAATTTGTTTAGTATTTTTCTCTTAATACTAACAACACTTAGGAACCATCCCAAAAAATTACTTACTTAAGTTCATTTAAACATTTTATACAACACTTCTAATATTTATTTCCACTTCAAAACTTAAATTCATATTCAATTTTATTAAACAACATTTTAAACCATATTCAGTTCACTAACTCATTTCATTAGCTCAATTCAATTCATTGATTACATTAATTTGTTTTACTAGTTTACTTCACTAATTTATTTCATTACCTCAATCAATTTTTTTTATTTCTAGCAAACAACATTCCAAAACATATTCATTTTATAATTCAAGTTCATTTCCATTTCACTAATTTATTTTATTAGTTCATTTCATTAATTCATTGCGAATCAAATTCAATTTCATTTAATTCATTCCGTTACCCCACTTGAGTTAAATTTCATTTCAAAAATCATCTCATTTAACTTAACTTAACTTAAATTTAATTACCTATCTCAATTTATGATTTTCATTCCTTAACATTCATATTCAACAAATTTAAAATTTGTTTTTAGCTTAATATTCCTCAAATCTATTAGTTATACAAACTTATTTCTTATATAACCATCTTCCAAGTTCAAAAACTAATTATCTTATGTTTCTCAAAACATTTAGATAGAAATATTCAGAATTTCAACACTCGGTTTAATTTTCAAATTATTTTGAAATCATATACATACATACATATATATATATATACACACACACACACACATATATATATATATATAACTCCTTTATATATTAAATTACACATCTGGAATCTAAAACAAATTTGTTTTACCAAAACAAAACTTCAATGGTAAATTACTTAGTAGCAATCCCTCACTTAGAAACTCAAAAATGAATGCCGATGATGCTGCAGTCATCACCAGAATTATTTTCCAGCGACTAAAGTGAATGCAGTGCTTTCTATTTCTTTTAAATTCCATTTAAAATATTTCTAACCCAAAATATTTTCAAAATAATACTATTATTATTTTTCCAAACCTTTGAACACAATTTTCAAAATCAATGGGTTTTAAATTCTCTAACTTCTTGTATTAAATCCAATTTTATTAACAAATCATGTTTCTAAATATACTTAGGCAATTCCATTTCCTTTCCATTTATAAATCACGTTTATACATCATATTTATAAAATATCACTTCCTATGTAATATTATTCCACAAATGTTGATTATTTTAAGTATAATCAATATTCTATAATTTATATTTATAAATTCACTTTCATATATAACTCAAGTTACAGATGTTTATCTTTGTTTAGATTCTAACAATGACAGCTTTTATTAGAACAACAACAAATGATAATAATCAAATATTATCATTCGCCAACAACCAAACACTCCATATATAATTATAATAATTTTTGAAAATTATTCCTTTTATATAAAATATAATTTAGGTAAAATTATCTCATTTACCCACTTTTAAATCAATACTATATCGGTTTGCCTTGTTTAAGCGTTTAGAAACCCCTATCAATATCGTGGCGTCCCACGTATCGACCAAAATTCATAAGCCACTCAACAAATAAATTAACACAATATAAAATATTTTTATAATCACTAACAAATACGCGCTCATATATATACACTCAAACTCATCCTAAGGTCTCTCACTTACCCTATCTCAAATGAGTAAATTCCCACCAAAGCCTAGGTGTTCGCTTAACCTAAGCTTCGATACCACGTGTAGCAACCCGCTTTTCTATACAATTCAAGCCGACAATAAACCACACATGTCCAACCCAAATCGAACAGAGAGATGGATAGTTTAGGGAAAGGAAGAAGACAGAAGAAGGAAAGAGAAGAAGAAGAAAGAAACTAAAACAACACAGAATCTCACAATCACAACGGAACAATATATAATATAATATCAATGATCTTTACAAACGAGAAACTGTTATATACATACATCCATCAGAGTACAACAACAATCACAATCATCAGCCTGGACAGTTATAACATCTTATTCTCACAATTGTTGATATTTCAACAACAAAGCAGCAAAAATAAACATATACGAAAAATATGACTTGAAGATCTCCAACTCGTCTCCTGAGCTCCAATGCATCCAAAGCACTTTGTAAATATACTTGGTCTAATCCGAGCATTATAATAAAATAATACCCGAGTCAGTCTGGAAAACCAGCGTGAGAAAACACACCCAATTGGACGTTTAAAGTTATATAAACCTTTCGAAAATCAAAAGTATCTCGTAAGTCCACACCGCACATAAACACAGATGGGTTTTTACCTTACGATAACCAAAACATTTTATATGAAATCCTCTGATATTATAGTAATGTCTAATATACAAATACTTATTAATCATAGCCGAAATTGTTACATTAATTAAATTCCAGCATACTAGGTTCTACAACCAAAACCAATGGCTCGTATTGGAGAATGGATTTTAACTATGAAAGGGTAAGGGTCTACCCACCGAATCCGTACACCTCTAGATAAAATGTACGGGACGCTACAACACATTGCACTTTTGCTACTCAGGACCGACACTACCCCTTCTCGAGTAGCATCGAATATGATCACCCCTTGGTTGCAATCAACAACCACTCAATGGGATCCCGAAGCATACATGAATATCGCTCTAGACTTGGGATGATCATACCCTACTTGGGTGCGACCCACTTAGCCCCGCCGCATGTCCTTGCTTTATTCATTTCCTGGGTGTAAGGCTCGAAGAGACCACACACTTACCATTTATATAGAACTTCCCACTTGGAATGCTAGCACTGCCCTTTAGGCAACAAATATCAACATTCATCCATACAAGTTCGATCTGGGACTAAACGAAAAAATTGATAGCTTCGTCTCCAATTCCATCATCTTCAAGATGTCTTCACTTCGAACATTTGAGTTGGATCGAAGTGGTTTTCGGATAACATATCCGATCCCGGTCTCTTCGAAACAACATTCGATAGTTTTCGGTAAACTCAACCCCGGTTCTTTAGGAAATAACAGTCAAAGATAAGATCAGAGATCACCTCCTAACCGTTAGTGGACGGATTTCCTTATCATTGTCCTAAGAGAACGAAATAAGATTTATATGCACAATACAGCATCATCAGAGATGAATGTGCCACATAACTCATGGTGTTCTCCTAGATATTTCCAAAGTTATGTTTGGGTCCAAATTCGGTAGTCGGTTATTTAACTATCAAATTACAAACATTCAATCAGGGATTTAACTCCAAATAAAAAACCAACATTGGTTAAGCACCAAGCAACACTAGGCCTTTATTAATTAATCTTTTATTAATTAAATTCACTTTGTAATATTCATCTCAAATTTTTTTTCAAAGATATATATATATATACATACATACATATACATACATATATATATATATATATGTTACCCGATGCCTTGACCCGGCTATATTGGGCTGATTACGCATGCCAGACTCGAGATGAGAAAGACGATCATAAGGCAACAGCTGAATGACCAAGGTGTAAAGTCCGGACAGTTGTGTAGAGCCTAGATTGGATGGAGTTAATAGATAGATGACATAGGATGTTGGAACTATGGAGATTAGTTTGGTTGGAAAAGGGGTCGGCATGGTCATTGGTCAACTTGGATAAGATAGTGAAGGGATCGGTATACACTTAAGATGATATGGAGTCGGCATGTTTACTTCGCAGGATGGTCGGTTTGGAAATATAGGCGGGTCAGTATGAGTTGTAAAGCTAGAGGGATCAGCATGATGCATTCGAGAGAGAGGGATTGGCATGACGCACTCATGAGAGAGGGATCGACATGATGCACTCGTGAGAGAGGGATCAGCATGGTGTATTCAAAAGGGATGGATCGGCATGTTATGGTCTATGTGATATGGATCGGCACGACATGGTTCGTGGGGGATGGATCGACATACATTGGAGAACTAGGAGGGATCAGTATTCCCTTGACCAAGTTAAGATTCGAACCAAAGGACTATAAGAATAGGAGCTCCATATATCCAAACATCTTGATATCTGAAGCACCAGTATGTTATATCATAAGGGAGCTACCATAAGGATCGCTAGCCCAAACTTGACTCATGGCGGGATTTGTAGTGATCCCTATCCATTTAGAGTTGGACCTAGACCTCCCTAAGGTGGGCCTATATGGTTGGGGAGACCCTGTTGCCGAAGTTTCAGTCAGATTGGAGGCCGCCTTCATCCATAAATACATGTACATGGGGCTATTCTAGGGACTCTTACGTTGTTAGTTAAACTCTGCCATTATTGTAACTAACTTCCTCCATTCTTTTTTGATCTCTTGTTATTTCTTACTATTTTAATTGTAATCAAGTGAATCAAGAAGTAATAAAGAGAATATTCAAAGTGGACGTAAGCAATCAACCCCGAACCATTATAAATCTTGTTGTTTTTGCTTTATGCTATGTTTTCTTTGATATTTTGTGATCTTCCTCTGTTTTCATTTAAATTCTTCACTTATTTCACTATTTAAATCTGTTCTTGGGTGTTTGTGGACAATTTGGTTGCAAACATTTTGGTGCTTTCATTGAGAACTTGATTCTCAGCCTGTTAGGATCACCTTTGTTGCTACTGGGTTGAGGAAATCCCCCGAAGGAGATTCAGATTCATCTTTAGAAGCTTGCAGATACTACTCAAATTTACCAAGATCTAAGCAAAGGAATCTAGAATGGCTAGGCGCACCAGATCTACTTCCCAGAATGTTGATGCCAACGAAACTGCCAGTGTCCAACAAGGGGGTCCAAGCAACCAACCTGGTAATTTGAATATGGAGCCTGTTGCAATCCACAACCTCGCTGATTCCATAACTAGAGATGAATTCAATGACTAATGAGAGAGCTGATGGAAAGTCGTAGGCAGCTAAATAAGAAAATCAAGACTAATGCCAACTTGATGAACCAGATTGCTCAACATCAGCGCCAAAGCACCAGAAGGGATCTCGCTTCTTACTCGGCGTCAGATAGTTCTACTTCATCAAACAAACATCATAGGCAAATGCATCGCAGAGTTGAAGCAGCACGAATAGGGACATCGGAGCAATGCTTGGCATACCAACATGGTCTGCCAAGATGGGTCGGTGCCTATCCCTCCCTAGGGGTTGGTACCGATCCCTCGGCCAGGAGACTGCTCCCCAACTGCAGTTGGGGGGTTATACTCGAGTCGGATCTAGGAACTTGGACGCTGGAGTACGTTTGGATGCTGACCAACTACCTCTTTGGAATGATAATGAAATGAATGCTCAGAATGCACATCAAGAGGATGATAGGCCAAGGAGGCATGAAATGGCCTGGAGACACCGACCAGAACATTCACACGAGGTGGAGCACGAGCACCACTTGGCGCCACCTATCCAAACACCGGACTTATTTGCACTGGTCAGACAACTAGTGAGGGAGAACCAGGGCTTGACAAATGATGATTGGGGGGTCTCTAGGAGCCACACCCCATTTACCGATAGTGTTTTACATGTGGAGTATCCTAGAAGGTTTAACATGCCTACGATGCCTGCTTATGAGGGGAAAACGGACCCCAGGTAGCACATCATGAGGTACAAATGGTTGATGGACTCGGCAAGAGCAAACGATGCCATCAAATGTAGGTGGTTCCCTATAAATCGCTCTGGGATCGCCACGATGTGGTTCACAAGATTACCCCTGCGATCAATCTCAAGATTTGACGAACTGGCAACGAGGTTTGTGGAGCAGTTCCGGATCCACGCTACTCGCCCTATAGATGTAATGTCATTATTGAGTGTAATCCAGGCTCCGGGGGAATCACTGAAGGACTATTTGCAGAGATTTCATGTTGCGGCCACTGAAGTCAATAACCCAAATCATCACGCGATACTCATGGCTGTGACGAGAGGGGTCGACCCATAATCTAAATTTGGCGATTGGCTAGCTAGAAAACTACCGGCCACACTGGAACGTTTCTATTCAAAAGCGGCCCAGTTTATGAGAAAGGAGGAAGCCAGGTTGTCTAGGAAGAGCAATGCCGCAGGGCCAAGTGGGGAAGCAGTACAAAGCAACATCGTGATAAGCAGTCCGATGAGAGTTCTGGGAAGGTGCAGGTCAATGTTCAAAACAAGCCAAATTAGCAGAAAAGAAGTGGTGAAGGGAATCGAGATCAGAAGAGGGAGCCCGAAAGGCCGAATCCCGGGTTTTCTATGTATGACAGCTATACACCTTTGAATGCATCCCTGGAGAACATTAACTTGTCCACCTGCAATACTTTTCAATATAAGAAGTCGCGTCCGAAAGAGTCGACAAAGACGAAGAAGCAAACCGAAAAGTATTGCCAGTTTCATGAATGTTACGGAAACAGTATGAACGAGTGTAGGCATCTCCAGATGCCATTGAGAAATTGATTTGGGAGAAAAAGTTGCAGCAGTTTGTCAAAAATCCGCAGGATGGCAGACAGGGGACGTCTGACCCCAGTCGAGGGCAGGCTCCCCGTAGGGCTGAGGAGCTTGCACGGACCGGTGAAAGGTTGGTAATAAACATGATAGTTGGTGGACCGCATCCTGCGGACAGGAATTGGCAGGAAATGGAGCGCTATGCTAGTTCAATGAGACGTGTGGATTTTGAATGTTGTTTGAATATGGAGGATGGAACTCCGGCCAAACAATAACGTACAATGATGGATGATATGGTATTCAGAAGCAGGGATGCCGATAGAGTAGAGGACCATACTATTGATCCGATGGTTATCTCAGCCATGATTGGCCTTGCTTTGGTGAGAAGAATTTTGATTAATTGTGGAAGTACTGTGAACATTATCTTTAAGAAGGCATATGATCAAATGAGGATAGAGGCTAAGGATTTGAAACCATCTAAAGCTCGTATATACGGTTTCAAAGATGTGGCTACTAAAGTAGTAGGTTATGTCGAACTGCCAGTTGAGTTGGGAGAAGGTGAATGTAGGAGGGTGCGGATCCTACCATTCATTGTTTTGGATGTTGATTCACCGTACAATGTTTTTCTAGGCCGTCCGGCCCTGGCTGAATTTCGGGCAGCTTTGGCCCCGTGGTGTTTGACGTTGAAATTTCCGACTGATAATGGAGTAGGTGTTGTGCATGGTGATCAAGCGACTGGACATGCCTGTTATGTGGCTGAGTTGAGAGAGGCTCGGTGAAAAGAGAAGGGAAAAGGTGTGGATAAGTCTGTCTACATCCAAGTTACTGAAGATTGACAAATGGCACCTAAGCCTTGGCTTGGGCACCATAGTCGGTTCTATAGAGATAAATATCCGAGGGATGATGAGGAGGAACCCAAGGAGACCAAGGTAGTGCCAGCTGAGCTGACGATTCATACTACAGTCAGCCACGACAACCGATCGTGGGTGTTGAAGATTGGATTGCAACTCAGCCCTTCGATGATGAGAGAACTTACTAATTTCCTCCAAGCGAATCTGGATGTATTCGCTTGGACTCATTATGACATGTATGGGATCTCGCTTGCCATCGCGAGCCATGCATTAAACATTGATCTGAAATATGTCCCAGTGAAACGAAAAATATGGGGCATGGATCCGGAGAGATCCATCGCTCTTAAAGTGGAGGTGGATAAACTTAAAGTCAATGGGTTTATTCGTGACGCCCTCTATCCCAAGTGGATATCTAATCCCATGCTAGTGAAGAAGGCGAATGGGAAGTGGAGAATGTGCATTGACTATTCAGATTTGAACAAGGCGTGCCTTAAAGATAGTTTTCCCCTGCCTAGAATCGTTCAGCTAGTTGATTCAACTGCTGGACATGAGTTGTTATCATTTATGGATCCGTACTCAGGGTATAATCAAATCCCGATGCATGTCCTAGATCAGGTTTATACCAGTTTCATGACGGATGTTAGGTTACACTGTTATATAGTGATGTCGTTTGGGTTGAAGAATGCTGGAGCAACCTATCAACGTCTGGTTAACCGAATGTTTAAGTATCAGACTGGGAAGACGATGGAAGTCTATGTGGATGATATGCTCGTGAAGTTACGACGAGCAAATGACCACATTCAAGACTTGGTAGAGATGTTCGATATCCTTCGATTCTATAACATGAAAATCAACCCTCTGAAGTGCTCATTCGGTGTTGCATCAGGGAAGTTCTTGGGCATTATTGTCAATGCTCAAGGAATTGAAGTTACCCCAAAAAAGATTCAAGCCATTCGAGATATACAAGCGCCTAGAACCATCAAACAAGTGCAGAGTTTGAACATGAAGGTTGCTGCTTTGAGTCGGTTCATCTCCAGGGAAACTGATAAATGCATTCCTTTCTTTGACTTGATAAGGAAAGGAAAGAGGAATTTCGAGTGGACGTAAGATTGTGAAGGTGCATTCCGAGCTATGGTGGATCATTTTGAGAAACCCCCTGTCTTGTCAAAGCCCGTAGATCATGAGGAGTTGTATATTTACTTGGCAGTATCGTTACATGCCGTAAGTGCCGCCTTGATTCGCAAGGAGAACCGGGTTCAGAGACCGGTGTATTACGTTAGCAAACGATTAACGGGTGTAGAAAAAAATTACCCGAAGATAGAGAAGTTGGCATACTGCTTGGTAATCGCGTCGCGCAAACTTTGCCCGTATTTCCAGGCCCATCCGATCAATGTTTATACCGACTAGCCATTACGATAAGTCCTACAACGACTTGAAACGTTTGGAAGGCTACTTAAATTGAACATCGAGCTCAGCTAATTTGACATTACATATCTGCCACGAAGAGCTATCCAGGGACAAGCATTAGCAGACTTCATAACGGAGTTTACCATGCGGGACGAGGCCTAGAGAACGGAGTAATCCCTGTTGTATGATGGAAGATGTACACCGATGGAGCATCTAATGATCATTGTTCCAGAGCTGGGATTGTTCTCGTAACCCTTGAAAACCGATCAATTTGCTACGCTCTGAAGCTTGATTTAACCTGCTACAAATAACGAAGCCGAATATGAAGCATTGATCGTCGGGCTAAAACTCGCTAAGGAGCTCGGAATAAAGTCACTTGAAATCTTTTGTGACTCACAACTGGTGGTATATCAGGTGATAGGAGATTATCAGGCTAAGGGACAACGATTTTCCCCGTATCTTACCTAAGTTCAGGAGCCTTCGCGGATATCGAATACTATGACATTTCGCATATCCCCCATGAGCAGAACGAAGAAGCCGATTCATTGGCAAAGATCGCGAGTACTGGTGATGCACAATAGATGGGTTTGGTTCCAGTCGAGACATTGCACACCCCAAGTATAAAAATGATGGAAGTTGACCAAATACTGAAAACGGAGCCTGAGAGGGAATCATGGATGACTCCATTTAAAGAATACCTATTGCATGAAATCTTTCCCAAGAAGAGAAACAAAAAGTGACAAGTCCTTCGTAAAGCTTCATGGTATATTATGCAAGAAGGAACTATGTATAGAAAGGGGTTTTCCGCTCCCTTACTCCGGTGTATCGCCCATGACGAGATAAAGCGTGTCTTAAAAGAAGTCCATGAGGGGGACTCTGGCGATCACACTAGGGGGTAAACTTTAGCAAAAAAGGTACACCGTTATGGATACTACGGCCAACTGTGAATGGGGATGCTACTGATTATGTGAGACGATGCGACAAATGCCAGATATATGCAAAAGTACCAAGAGCCCCACCGGCGGAGATCAAACAAATGTTCAGTCCATGGCCATTCGCTATGTGGGGTATCGACATCATCGGCTCTTTACCAATCTCCAAATGTGGCGCGAAGTACGCGATTGTCGCGGTTGACTACTTCACCAAATGGGCTGAAGCGGAGCCGTTAGCCATGATTACAACCAAGAAAGTTATTAGCTTCGTTGTTCGAAACATCATATGTCGTTTCGGTCTTCCACGAACTATCATGACTGACAATGGGACTCAATTCGATAGCTTTGAATTTAAAGAATTTTGTCAAAGGTATCGTAATCGAGAAGAGGTTTGCGGCAGTCGCTCACCCTCAGGCGAATGGATAGGTTGAAGCTGTAAACAAAATTATCATATCCATTCTGAAGAAGCATTTGGAGAAGGCTAGAGGCAAGTGGGTGGATGATCTTCCTACGACACTTTGGGCCTACAGGACCACTCACAAGTCCACGACTGGCCATACTCTATTCGCTCTTGCTTAAGGAGCTGAAGCAGTTATTCCATTAGAACTCAAAGTCCCCTCTCATCGAGTGACTTACTACGACCCCAGAACGAACCAAGATATCCTCTTGGAATCTTTAGGCTTTATCAATGAGAAGCGCGAGGAGGCCGATTTGAGAACAGCTGCACACCGACACCGGGTTGCCTGATATTACAACATGAAAGTCCGGTCGAGGACCTTCAAAGTTGGTGATCTTGTCCTAAAACAAGTTTTTCCGATACCATCGCACATGAATCCGACATGGGAAGGACCATACATCACTGAACAAAGGCTCGGAGAAGGAACTTTCAAGCTAGCGACTATTGATGGCGCAACACTACCGAGAGCGTGGAATAGCGAGCATTTACGACGCTATTTCACCTAGACTATTTCTTTTGTATTTTAGTACTAGTTACTTTCGACATTTACTTTAGCGTTTGATTTTATCAATGTGTAATAAGACAAGTTGTTTTGTTTCTTTCCATATGATGAGTAAAATTTGGAGCCTCCTTTACTTAAGTTGCTGTTATTGCATTTTATGCTAAGTATACAATGAAACTGATTGATATCGATATGTGCGATGTGTGAACAGATTCATGGAGTTTGAAGTCGATCAATCATACCGATCCCCGATGGGATCGAACAATGTGAACTTTGGAAGTTTGCTCGGTTGACGATGCCCGAAGGCGAACCAAAGAGTGGCGCTCACAATAAGGAACAAAGGAAGCCAATAATGAGGAGACAAGAAAAAGAAAAACTCTAACTCCCCAACTGTAGGCTAGAGTATAAACCATTTAGCGAAAAAACGACTGCCACGAGTAGAAATACGACTGCCCACGAGAGAAACTCTAAGTCCTCGACTGCGGGCTAGAGTATAAACCATTTGGCGGAAAAACGACTGCCACAGGCGGAAATATGACTGCTCACAAGAAAAACTCTAAGCCCTTGACCGCGGGCTAGAGTATAAACCGTTTGGCAGAAATACGATTGCCCACGAGAAAAACTCTAAGTCCCCAGAGTGTGGATTAGAGTATGAGAAATTCAGGTGTGGTTGATTATCCACGGGAAAATTCTAAGTCCCCGGAGTATGGACCAAAGCCCAGACATAAATTGAGAACGGACCGACTACTCGCAAAATAACTCCAAATCCCCAAAGCGCGGGCTAACTCTCAAACTCAATGGGTGGATGGACAGATTTCGACTATTCTCTATCCCAAGAATTCCAATCTCAAGTCGACGGAAGAAATTCGAACCGTTAGAGGCAAGACATAACCATTCATTGCAGTTCCAGTTCGGTGTTGCTTACGACTTAAGAAAACGACCACGAGAAGCCTTGAAATGGAGATAGTGAAATATTAACGAGACTTGTGAAAATTATTACAAGTACATGAAATAGGAAGTAATTACTCTGCTATTAAAGTAATAATTCGCATGATGACTGATCAGAAAACAAAAGCTTTTATTCACTATCTCAAAAATCCATTACAAGTTATTCCAAAAGTTCGAGATTCACGCCCGTACACTTACTAATAAGAAAAGAAACACACGTCTGACTTATCCAAACTATGTACAATAACACAATGTACTAACTATTTCTTCAACTTCTTCACTTTCTTTGGTTTCTTGGGAGTAGAATTAGTCGAGCGTCTTTTTCGGGACTCTTTGCCGCCCTTAGTGGAGACGCTTGAAAAAGAAGGAGGAATTTCGATAGGAATTGTACTACTCGGTGGAATAACCTGCAGAGGTATGGGATTAGGATCTTCGATGGGCTCTCCTTTGACTTCACGCTTTGATTTCTCTTCCTCTTCAATCTGCTCCTTCATACTGCTATTGGCGGTGTGCTCTATGGCGCCTGTAATCACTACATTGTCCAACTCTTCGACAAGGGACGGTTACTCAGGCTTATCCTCATCAAGTGCACCGATAAATTGAGCATCGGGCCTCGGAATATCTGCAGAAGCCGGAGCTTCGGCCGTTTTCTCTTGTTGCTCCGTGGCGACATCGTTCCTAGGAGTTTGCTCTGGACCGAGATGACCTGCAAAAGTTAGTTAAAGCATAGGCGTTAGTCAATGACCATTATGTGCCAAAAAACAACAAATTTTTGGGTTTAAAGAAATTCTATGCAATACCAACGCCTGGTTGGCTCTCAGTGGTCATTGGAGTGCTCCCTTCAAGAATGAGAGATAGCATTTGTGGACCAAGGCCAGGTCTGTCCGGATCGTAGCCGATATGTTGCTCCGAGAGTTGAGGAGATGATTTTCCGGCCATTTGAGTAGGAGAAGGGCCCTTGAGATCGGTTCTAGAGGACCCAGCGATGTTCTCTCCTTCTTTGTCCGTTGTAGGAGCCTTAGAGAATTGAAGTTTCGCAGCGGCCAGATCAGACGGCTCATTTCCTCGAAGCACCTCTTGCACGAGTGCCTCTTCATTAAGCTCTGCCACTCCCAGCTCTTTCTTCTTGATTTTGGTGATAACCTCCCAGGCTTCGGCGAACGATTTAAGATAGCCTTCGCCTAGAAAGGTCAAGTCACGGTGAAGAAGAACTTTTACGTTATATTCGGCGATGAGCGGATTGAACAAGTTCTTTATCTCTTCTCTACCGGACTCAGTGGCAGCTTCTACCCGGGAGTTGGCTTCTTCGAGCACTGCTTTTCTGCCCTCTTCGCGGGCTACTTCTTTTAAGGCTTCGATCTGGGTGAATTGTTCATCAATTTTCGTTTTTAAATTTCTCGCCTCAACGATCTCCTCCCAGTATCTCTACGATTCTTCCTGCACCTCGATCTTTTCCTCCCTCTCTTTGTATAATAATTTTTCAATCTCTTCAACACGGCGAGCTAAGATCTTCTTCTCCTTTTGCAAGGTGTCCTTCTCTAAGGCTAGAGTGCCACTGCGATGGAGCGCTGCATCCAGTTCCTTTTTGTGCAAAGTCTCCAAACGACTTTCCGCCTCAGCTGTTTCTTTTGCGTTCTACTCTGCCGTGGCAAGTTGGTTTTTATATTAAAGCAGCTCGGCGTCCTGATGCTTGATGATGTATTTGTTGTGAATAGCCTCTAGCTTGAGGCGATCAATTTCATGCTGGCGCTCGATAGGGACTTCGGAGATTTTCCCGGCTAAGTGAATGAACGATTCATGCTGGACATACACGTCGTTCATACATGCTAATGAGCTCTCTTTGGCACTTCCGGGGATGACGTGTGCAGAGGGGAGGAATTTGAGTCCATCAAAGCAGATTTTTGGAAAAGTAGCTTTGAGTTCAACCAACTTTTCTGCTGTGGTAGGATCATGAGCAGGAACTGGTGGAAGCGGATCAGAAGTAGCAAGCGGGTGCTTGTCGGAACGGCGCTCACGTGATTGCCTTGGACTTGACGACCCAGAAAGTTAGTCGTGAGGCGCAACAGCTTGAGAACCCGGCGTGAGGACTTATCTCCACTATGAGCGGAAGGTGTGATTGATCATCATGACGAGGAGCATGTGGTTGAGACTTCCATCTGGATGACAAAGAAGACTTTCGAGAATAATAGTCTTTGTCTCGCCCATCATCTTTGTCTCTGCGTCTTCCGGATTCGGAATCTCTACCCAAGCGGTAATAAGTGGAAGAACCTTGGAGACGGTCAAAAGCGTGAGAGTGTGACATTGCACCCGTAAAAGGGCCGGATAGGAGCATATTATAAGTTGTAACATGAAGAATTAATCACGAGTGTATGGTGGGGTGCAAGTGTCTGTGTGTGTACTAGTGTTTCCCCCCGACGGACCAGTAACATTGGCTTTACTCATTGGAGTTTCCTCCCGTCTGTTGGAAGGTTGCACGCCTTCGTCGCTTCTCACGGGAGAGTTGATCCCTTCGACATCAATGTTAACAAAGTTGTAATTTAATATATCATCCATAATCAGAATGTCAGAGAGTCCCTTTAGCGAACTTTCCATTTGCTGGGAAGATGACTCCTTTTCGAGTGGGGTTATGATGAATTCCAGATTTTCCTCAGCCTTACTCTTTTGCATCTTGTACACCAACCTTTTCCTCCTCTTCAGGGGAGTTTACATTTGGCTAGTATGTGGCGCTTCTACTACTGGCGCTTTCCCAGGGCCTACATCTTCGCTTCTTGACCCCGCATCTTGAGATTCTCTTATCTCTCCCTCTTCAATGTCTTCCTGGGTTCTCTCAACAGGGGGCACCACGGGGTCGCTTGCTTCTATCCTTCTTTCGACAACAATTTTTGAGATCGCTTTACTACTGGGAAGTCCAATTTTGCGGCCGTCTTCCAATAGCCCAAATAATGAAAGCAGCTCATTAGTGACAAGAAGTTTGATGTCCCGATCCTCAACGGGAGTAGCACGAATGGCTGCAACGGCCCTGGAATACTCGACGCCTTCGGGTCGAGGGCGAACACATGGAAGAGCTGGAGATTTTAGTATGTTTAAAGAAGGAGTTGCGACGTAAATCTTGAACTAAAGGCCAAGACAAGAGTAACACTTACGTCCCTCCAGCCATCTCCTTGCGAAGCCGGGAAGACACTGTACATAAAACCACTCATGTTTGAATAATGAGAGCTTGTTCCATGCACCCTATAAGACTTGGCATTTAGGCGAGGGTTCAAGAAAACATATGAGGTTCTCCCTGTCCGTCTTTTGAAATTGTAAATGTATCTAATGTCTTCAGGAGTCGACGGACGGAACAAAACGTTCATAAAGAGAAGGAAGGTTCCATGAATGAAAGCGTAGCTATTAGGGTGTAAATGGGTAGGAGCAATCCCCAAGTACCTCAGCATTTCCCGAATGAAAGAGTTGAAAGGTGGCACACATCCTGCCCAGCACATGAACTTGTTGCAAGTGGTATATCCAGTTGGAGGCAAGTGAGGTCAGTCTTGCCTCAATGGAACTAAAACGTCTTCAAACATAATTCCATGGATGGAACACAATCGACGAAGAGCGGTTCGCCAATTCTTGACGCTTGTGAGTCAACATGGTTATTTAGAATAATAGCACCCTCGACGGCGTCAGGAGCTGGACTGATGATTTCTGCAAGAAGGATTGGGATGTCGGAAAAGAAATTTGCTTGCGGATAAGACACCTCTACTTATTCTGTATGGTGACTTGGAGAAGGTTTATTAAACAGGGTGGCAAAGCTTGACCTAGCCTCAGAACTAATGTGTCTTGTGGTGGACTCAGAAGACATTTTGTTGGAGTGCGTCGTGCAACTTGAGATCTATGTCAGCTATACTTAGTAGACAATCAACATTAGAAATAATAACCTGTTCCCCTTGTGTCGTGTGTGAACTAGTGCAGTGCAATGTAAAACAAACATAAACAGCTTGAAATTAGAGAAGCGAGAATAAAATGTCGAGACTTGGAGATTTCGTCCAAAGAGACCATCATCGCTGACCGTCTCAATCAATGAGAAAGTTGATCGGCAACTAAAGCTTTAGGATCGGATGTTTACAGTCTGAATTATGAAGTCCATTGTTCAAGTTCGTTAGCCAGTTTTGTACTTAGTTCATATTAAGCAGTCCAGAAGTTTGTTTGTTCAAGCTTAAGGCCGACAGTCCAAGTATGAAAGTCGCATTGTTTTTTGTCAAATTATAATCGGGCAAGGTAGTATGTAGTTAAGCGTTTGAGTGACTTGGATTAAATTAGTTTTAATAGTCAACACTGGTCCCTTTGCCATATGCTTATCCCTTTACCCCAGCCTCATAACCGATCCCTACACTTTAACTCATATACCAACACTGATCCCTTCCCTTTAGCTTCTAAACCGATCCCTATGTTTTGACTCATAAGCAGATCCCTATGCTAAGACAGCTAACACTGATCCCTTAGACGACTGGCTCCTGCTGACCCCTCATATAACCATTTCCTACACTCCGACAACTTACCGATCCCTTCCTTTTGGCTAAAATGCTGACCCCTACACTTTAACTCTCAGGCCGATCCCTACATCTAAATCTCTATACCGATCCTTTAAACAATTAGCCATTGGGATCGACCATTACTGATCCCTCCATCCTAGCTTCACTACCAATTCCTCTTCGCAAATGCCACCGATCCTTAGTGCTAACTACCCTCCATCCATCACCAAATTACTAAGTGTCGAACCCTCCTTCTTCCTCTTTCTCCAGCACCTTCTTCTTCTCCCTGTATTTCACCTGGCTTAATAGGACCCAATGATTTGTTCGCCTAAAAACAACTCAAGCACATGCAAACTTCAAATTCATGAATTGACTAACACGACTATGGCAAGAAAGCGTACCTATGCGAATTAATCTAAAAACGGATGATTGATACTTGGGATTAGACGCGAGTTGGCGATGGTTTTTGGATTTAGTATTAAAGGGGAAGACTCTACCTTTAGTTCATTTGGCAAAGAGGGAAGAGGATGATAGGGTTCGGCTGTGTGAAGAGCAAGAAAAAAGCTTAAGTGCTGAGAAGTGTAAAGTGAGGAGAGAAAGGAAAGGGATGCGAGTTTATATACGAGTGAAGGAAAGGGAGACGAACTGGTTATTAAGGGTGACTAAATAAAAGAAAAGGAAAAGAGAGGAGAGAGGATCGACACTGAGATATGCCTAACCCTATTCGCGTAACTCTAATAACGGATCGGTGGGTACTATACCGATCCCTCCAGAAACAAAAAAGAGAGAGAGAGATGCATGAATGATGGATATGGATGAAATGGGAAATGGAAATAGAAAAATGGCAAGCAATTGGGTAGTGACACATGATCGTCATCATGAAGATCCAGTTGAAAACATAAACGTACAAAGAACTATTAAACTCGACAATGATCTGCTAACGTCCGGACACGTCCGGGGGCCGATGACAGAAATGTGTATGTGAACGTGCACGGAGGAGATTTAAGGATTCAACCTTGTGAAATTAACTGAAGTAGCGATTTAACTTGGAACGATCAAGTTTGAAATCAAATCAGAAGAAAGGCTATAAATCTCATATGACCAAATCTGTGCATACTAATGGAATACGACATCAGACTTGTTTCATCGCAAATTAATAAAGGAATAGAGATCAACCAGAAAGTTGGATAGACTTAATCCCGGGAGCCTAGGTTTTTTCCAATTCAAAGCACGTCATGTTACTCACAAGATGTACTTTGGGAGGCAAGTGTTACCCGATGCCTTGACCCGGCTATATTGGGCTAATCATGCAGGCCAGACTCGACTGCTGATGAAAAGGACAATCATAAGGCAATGGCTGAATGACCAAGATGTAAAATCCGAACAGTTGTGCGAAGCCCGGATTGGACGGAGTTAATAGATAGACGACGTAGGATGTCAAAACTGTGGAGATTAGTTTGGTTGGAAAAAGGGTTGGCATGGTCATTGGTCAATTTGGATAAGATACTGAAGGGATCGGTATACACTTAAGATGATAAGGGGTCGGCATGGTTACTTGGCATGATGGTCAGTTTGAATGGAAATATAGAGGAATCTGTATGAGTTGTAGAGCTAGAGGGATCGACATGATGCATTCGTGAGAGAGCGATCGACGTGATGCACTCGTGAGAGAGGGATCGTCATAATGCACTCGTGAGAGAGGGATCGGCATGGTGTATTCAAAAGGGATGGATCGGCATGGTATGGTCTATGTGATATGGATCGGCACAACATGGTTCGTGGGGGATGGATCAGCATGCATTGGAGAACCATAAGGGATCGACATTCCCTTGACTAAGTTAAGATTCGAACTAAAGTACTACAAGAACAGGAGCTCCATACATTTAAACATATTGATATCTGAAGCACTAGTATGTTATGTTATAAGGGAGCTACCATAGGGATCGTGAGCCCAAACTCGACTCATGGAGGGATCGGTACCGATCCCTATCCATTGAGAGTTGGGCCTAGCCCTTCCTATGGTGGGCTCATATGGTTGGGGAGATCCTATTGCCAAAGTTCCAGTCAGATCGGAGGCCGCCTTATCTATAAATACAGACACAAGGGGCCACTCTAGGGACTCTTACACTGTTAGTTAAACTTCGCCATTATTGTAACTAACTTCCTTCATTCTTTTTTGTTCTCTTGCTATTTCTTGCTGTTTGTAATTGTAATTGTTTGTACCAAAAATGGGCACAACACTCTTCGGAAGTCTTTGAAGAGATAAACGTGAAGAATGAAAATTAAAACTGTGGATTATCTAACAAAAACTCCAAATAACAGAAATGTAAAGTGCAAAGAAGACAGCGATTTAGAGTGGTTCGGCGTTTCGCCTACGTCCACTATGAAGTTTGATGATTTTATTGCTCAATGCTTGAAGGTTACAATTTCTTGTTACGTAGTACAACTGATTTTATAAGCTAAGTCTGAAAATAAGGCAGCGGTGGTGATTTGGAGTAAATCTGGCAGAGTCTGGGCGCTCTTTAGCTCTTAGAATTGTCCGACTCCCTTTTTGAATGACCAGGGGCTCTATTTATAGGTGTAGGAGGCTGATATTTCGCCTAAAATTCGGGGAGACCAGTTCTGGTACGTGAGGGGGCCCACATGCCCGCTTTCAGGAAATCCGGGACCACTTCGGGATCGATTCGAACTCAACTTCGAATCGATCAAGATTTGCTCTGATTGAGATGAAATTTGGCATGAACGTTCCTTTGGTTGCCAGTAAGCTAGTGTGAAAATTTCATAGCATTTGGACTTGTAGATCTCGAGATATGATCGATTCAAGATCATGTTATCGGTTGAAAAGCTCCTTCGAATCGATTCCCTTCGAATCTCTTTACTCGAGTTGATCGCTTCGAATGATTCTTATCGACTCTATAGGGTCGAATCGATGTTTCAACGCGCCTTCGTGATGACATGGTGCGCCTTCTTCGCATTGATCCGACTTTGTCTCCGAGTTGACTGGGTCGACTCCATGTTTCTAGCTGCTTTGACGTAATGGATTCGAGGGAGTGGATTCGAAGATACGTTCGTTCGAATCGACAAAGGTATGTCACAGTTGATTGGTTCGAAGCTGCCTCCACAGGGTGGATTCGAAGTAACTTACGGGATGGAATCAAAGTGTATCGATTGCATGGATTCGAAGTAGAGGAAAACTTGATGGGTTCGAAAGGTTGGATTCGAACGTAGTTTGTTTGGACGGATTCGAACTAAGGAGTGTTCGATGGATTCGAAGCTAGGTTATGTCTCATGGATTCGAACCATCGCATGGCTTATGGACTCGAAGCCCTTCATTCTGATGGATTCGAACAAGGAAATAACAAGCGATTCGGAGCAAACATATGTTGATGGATTCGAATCATAGGCTCGGCCTATGGATTCGACCTTAGGGCCATTCACTCCATTTTTCCTCGACGATAACTTGGTCATATAAACTCGGATTGTCTTGAAATTCGGAACGTTGATTTTCACGGCTCTGCTTGACGTGTCTTATTAATTGCAGCCCGATCTGGACTTGGACAAAATTCATCGACATCCATAGTAGACCTATGTATAACCGGTTTTCAAGGCGAACTGTCCTTGGTTTCTAGTCGAGTTCCTGGTGTCACGACCGTGCCAAAAGGCGGGATAACATTTGCCCCCCAAAGTACGTCTTGTGTGAACATGACGTGCTTTGAAAAGCTGCAGTTCTTGTTTGACAATCATCACATGTTTCGCTGAAAACTGTATCCTGTATAGCTGTAATTGATCGTTGTATGATTGTGATTATCTATATGTGTCGGATTCACGATGAGACGAGCGCTTGATTCCTGTGAATGTCAAAGATTAAGTATCAGTCGAACATACGTGCATATATGTGTCATCTTGACTTTTGTTAACGTTGCGTGTTTGCACGTTATTGCCAGTTCAGTTAATTATCAAAGTCTGCATCGATCCTCTCCTAAATCGATTTGAGATTCGAGTTAAAACATCGTTTTGATGATTGTCTATGATTGTCCGCTTGTATCGATCCTCTCCTGAATCGATGTAAAAGGTAGACTAGTAATTATTTATATTGAAGCGATGCGTTCATCCTTATCGATGGTTTTCGTTGGATTCGAAATGATCATTTGAATCGATAGTCTTCGAATCGCTATGAGTCGATGGTCGTGAAGCTAGCATTTCGAATCGATGGGACATGGTGACTTCGATTCAGTTTTTTGTTGACTGCCTCGAATCGATGAAGCTTTGAATCGATGAAACTTCGTATCGATGTTGCCTTGATGGATTCGAGGCTTTGAGGGATTCGAAGCTTCGATGGATTCGAACGTGAGGGGTTCAAATGTGGTTGTTCGGATCGATATGGTTTATGACCAGTGGCAATCGGTCAGGTTGGACCGGTAGATGAAGCGTCTCGTTTCCTATCTGAGATCCATATAAATACATGGGGTCATTCTCACTTTCACTTTTTACTGCTACTCTGCTTCTTCCTTCGTATCGATCCCCCAGAAGCTCGAGAGAAAAACTCCTCTGACTCGATTGAAAGCTCTGGTCTTTTAGTCACGATTACATTAAACCAGGTAGTTAACGGATGGAAGTCGAGTTAAGGACGATGAAACTGGATTTGCCACCATCCTCGAATCCTTCCTGAGATTGGTTTCGAAGGGTTTCTTAAGATCCGAGCGAAATCAATCGAATCGATGGATCGTGGATGACAATGTGTTGAGGTTTTTTGGAGAAGAAGAGTCTGAGAGATTGTTTCATCTCTATGCTTCGTATCGATCCGGGATAGAATAGTCCGAATCGATCTCGATTATATGTGGCTTCGAATTGAGGCTTGCGAGGTAGGGTGGTTCGAATCGGTCGATTCGAATCCATAACACTACGATCGATTCGAAGATGCCTGGCCTGATCGATTCGAATAATTGTCCTTGACTGATGTGAAGGTTATCTTGATGGATTCAAAGTGTTCCTTTAATCGGTACAAGGCATCGTTCTAATGTCCATATCAATACGGAGCGCATCGAGTCGACCCTGATCGATTCGAAGCACGTCGAGTCGTCTGGCTTCGATTCGAAGTGATCGATTCGATCGTTCTTGACCTGGAGAATGCGATATCTCTGACTCGTTCTAATATCTGAACTACGGCCGATTTCGAGCTGAAATTTGATGAACTTAATGAACTTTAGCACACGTGAACACTTAATTTCGACGAGCTTCGGCCTTGCACAATTGAACTTGACTGTAGGACCATACGTTTGACTGCCTTTTGAAGCTCGTCGACGGAACCAGGATTCAACCAAAACCATAACATATTTATACTTGAATCGGTCGGTAGCATTTGGATGGCGTGGATATGACGGTCAGCGATGACGGTCATTTCCAATCTTGATTTCCAGAGTTTCGTCGTTCGTACATCTCATTTCAGTCTGCAAAATTTGCTTAAGTAACGCACAACACTTGCACTGCACGACACGTTCACACACTTTATACTGGGGAATGCACGGGCTCTTTATGTACTTAACATTGCTTTATGATGAGTTAGTTAGTTATGGAATCTTCGAGCTCTCAACAACAAGAGGTACAAGGTTCGCCTCCTTCGGTGCTTGAGATTCCCAATATTCCCGTTGATGTAATCGACCCAGCTCCAAACGAATTGCCAGAGGCTATATTTATCGAGAATCCCGTTGATTCTGTCCAGTCTAATATCTCTAAATCCTTAATGGACCGGATATGCTTGAAACACAACATATCTCTGAACGATGTATTATTACCTAGTGCTGATGACAGACCGCATAATCCGCCCGAAGGATATACTGCCTTATACCGCCATGCTTGCGCGGTTGGAACTCTTCCTCCTTTTAATCAATACATCAGGGAAATGCTGTCATACTTAGGAATTGTGCCTTCGCAACTTCATCCCAACGGACATGCGTTGCTGAATTGTGCCTTCGTCATATTTATGGATTGTCTCTTTCGCCCGCCAAGGCCAACCGAGATCAGATACATATTTAATTTCAAGAGCAGGGGCGATAGCCCATCCTTTACATTTTTGGAGGCAGTCAAAAATTGCCAAGTTGTTATTAGAGCCTGGACCAGACTAAGCTACTTCAAGAATGAATGGTTTTATGTCCGGTGTCCTCCTGGTTTTGCTAGGCGATGGTTGTCTAGACGTAAGTGTCCTCTTATGTCGATGATTTTCCTTGATCAATAACTTTTTGGCATTGGTATTAACATCTTGTTTCTCCTACAGCCATTATCTCCAGACCCGATGGCGGGTACTACAAGGGCATAGTCCAAAGTCTCCAAGAAGTTTCGAGCGAGCTAAGACACATCGACTCGGTGTTGAATGACTATAACTTAAGAGCTCTCGGCTTGATTGAAATAAATCAGAGTATAGTCATTGAGGGGATGTCAAAGCCTGCCTCAAAGAAGAAAAACAAGAAGAAGAGGAAAATGGCGAAGAAAACGCTCGGAATCACAATAACCGAAGTGAGTGATGAGGAAAGGACCCATACAGACGTGGAGCCGATGGCTGATCTTTCGAGCAACTTCGAAGAGTTGGGAAAAAGACGGGAAAGAAAAGCCGTCGTTTCCAAAAAACTCAAGTCTAAGGGGTGGAAACCTGTAGATGTGTCTCCTCCCACTTCCGGAGCCATAATTTCTGAGGCTGCCCCTTCTCATTCGAGAGATACTTTTAAAGGGCTTGACGATATTCCCATCCCGGATTTTATATTGATTCCATGCAATCCCGGGTTGGAGGAATTTCAAGATGTTTTAAATATGAGCGAGCCCTTTCCTTTGAGTGCGGTCAACACTTCAGGTTGGTCTGGGGGTTTACACATTTACACACACTTCCACACCACTACATGACTTTCGCATATTAATAATTGTTTTGTAGGATTCTAATCTGTAGCTCCTTCTTATCGCAGGTGAGATGTCAGGTCGCGGATCTACTTTGGATAGGCTCCATAATGTGCGCCGATCTTCTTCTTATTATGAGTCCCGTTGGAGGGAATCAGATAGGGACCACGGGCAAGGTTACACTAGCCAGGAGCACTATGACAGGGATAGAGATTATTGGCATGGCCATTCTGGCCATGATTGTACTGACAGAGATCGGAGCCACCAGTACCGATCACGATCTCGTTCTCCTCCGCCTCCTAGGGCCCCCGTAGATATCCCTGGGCCTTCACAGCAGCAACAGCCTTCCCAATCTTCAAGGCCTGAGACACAGCGGCCTAGAGTTGAACCGCCGACAGTTGCCATCGTTGAGCAGGCTCCGGCTGAGTTGACAAGTGAAGGAGCCATTCAGCTTGCTCAAATGAAAAAGGACTTCCCCAGAAATCTGTATGGATGCATATGTCTTTCCTCCTCATCTCAAGAGGATTCCTCAAGATGCCGAAAATACCACGCACAGCTATATTCGCGACTTCTATGCCCAATACAAGGAGTGTTACAAAGCAGCCGTGAAAGCTTCAAAGGTAGCTTTTGACCGGGCAAAAGTTATTCAGGAGCGTGATGCTGATATTGTCAAGAAAGATCGCATCATCCAGGTTCTTCAATCTGAGATGGAGTCGTCTCGAAACTCTGAACTCCAAGCGCTCAAAAAGCATAAGGATGTTGTGGCCAAAATGGCGAGGATGCAGCAGGCACACTGTGCCACGGTAGAAGAGATGGGCCACCGTTACACCAACGTCGTAGCTGAGCGAGACGCAGCCGTTAAGGAGCTGAATGAGCTCAAGGCCAAATTTGCTGAAGTGGTGAAAGAGAGAGACGATGCAAACACCACTGCTCAGGATGCATGCGACCAAGCTGTATCCCTTAGAGCCGAACTTGCTGCGGCGGCGGCCAAGACTAAGTCTACGGAGGCAGAAATCCAGGAAAAAATTATGGTGGAGCGGTCCAGGATGGATGCTGATTTCGATGATCTCCTGGTTACATATAACGCCAACATGCTAGAGCACAGAAATTTATCGTGGCTGGGAGATGATTCTATACAATGCCTGGACTAGGCTGGTGGAGGATAAGAGAGCGGCGCATCCAGTTGAAACACTTGATGATTTTGAGCTAGAGATGCGCTTGCTTATTGAGGATGAGAGGAAAGTTCTTCATGAGGCGGTGATTTCCGTGGCGAAAGAGAGGCTTGGTGTTCAACAGATAGAGACGGGCGAGGGCTCGGGGATTGAGCATCATGAAACAAGTGTTGGAGCTGTAATTCCAACATTGCCTGAGACCACTGGTGCGGTCGATCCCCAGTCAGTCCCCGCTTATAATCCTGACCAGCCACAATTATCTTCCGCTAATGCTCCTGCCTCGGTACCTGCCCATACTGCGGGCCAGGCTAAGGAAGGTAATTGAACGCCTCTCGTATACCTTTAGTGTGGTGAATCTGGATCAATACCCATAGCTAACAGTCTTCGTTTTTTCACATTTCAGTGACTGAAGCCGTTATCCCTGCGCCTCCTGCATCTCAGGATTCTTATCAAGCGCATAGGGCTATCGTCACTGAAGTTATTATGACATCTTCTATGGTTGGTGAAGAAGGGGAAGCGAATATGTTATCTTTTGACGCTCAGATGATTGAGGAATTCCTCAGTCAACCCAACGATCCCTTCGTCGATCCATCCTTTTCTATGAGCGGGACCACTCCGGCTGTTAGTTCTTCCATGCCAGCCACTAGCATATCCAGCGCGGCCCAAGCACCTCGTGAAGATGAGATTTTAGCTGAGATTAGTGCTGAGATGGCCGTAGTGACCGCCGGTATGGATCCGTCAGGCCATGCCCCGCTAATGATGATATCGCCGGGCGGCACTGTGGTAATTGCGAGTGCTCCGGTCCCACTTCCTGTTGCAGCCCCTATGCCCCCGGTTCGACCCTATAAGAGAATCTCCGTTGCCTCAAGCTCCGAGGAAGATGTGGACATTATGTCGCTATCTGAGGACAAACCAGAGAAGAGTAAGAGAGTGGGAAGAAGCTGGGTAGCGGCTCCAGTGGGACTACCCCGAAGAAGAAGATAAGGAAGAAGAAAGATTGAACTCTTTCTTTAGTTTACTGTAGTGTCTTGTTTTGTCTTTTGGTTTTTTCTATAGCCGTGTATAGATGTGGACTCGGCTCCCACTAGCAGGAATTTTTTGAACCATCTTGTAATTGAATTCTTTTTGTTGATAATGGAAATGAAAGTATATTCTCTTTTGTCTTCAATTCGATTTTTGTTTTGGTCCTGCCCCCAGTCTTGGAGAATGAGTATGGAGTTGATGTATGTTTATACTCAGTCTCGCACTCTGGGAGTACAGAGTTAAGGAATGTTTATACTCCGTCTCGCACTCTGGGAGTACGGAGTTAAGGAATGTTTATACTCCGTCTCGCACTCTAGGAGTACGGAGTTGATTAATGTTTATACTCCGTCTCGCACTCTGGGAGTACGGAGTTAAGGAATGTTTATACTCCGTCTCGCACTCTGGGAGTACGGAGTTGATTAATGTTTATACTCCGTCTCGCACTCTGGGAGTACAGAGTTAAGGAATGTTTATACTCCGTCTCGCACTCTGGGAGTATGGAGTTAAGGAATGTTTATACTCCGTCTCGCACTCTGGGAGTACGGAGTTGATTAATGTTTATACTCTGCCTCGCACTCTAGGAGTACGGAGTTAAGGAATGTTTATACTCCGTCTCGCACTTTGGGAGTACGGAGTTAAGGAATGTTTATACTCCGTCTCGCACTTTGGGAGTACGGAGTTAAGTGAAGGATCATCGTGTATCAACCCAATTTTAGCCTGACGTGATGGCTTGCCCCCGAGCTCGAGTTTCACTTAGCGAGTGGTCGACCGTATCGCAGCCGTCCCCTACTTGAATACTTCCACTTGCAGGACGGAATTCAGCTCTTCGTGCATCGTGATGTTGTACATTGTATTTAATGAATCACAGCTCTGGCCCGAAGAAATGACATTTTATTGCTGAAATCAGAAAATATGGCAAAGTCAGTTGCCTTATTACAAGTTCTAATTTCAAAATGCAGAAACAATTTTTAAAACGGAATTTAAACTAAATAGATAAACATAGCCTGTTTGTTGTAGTAGCGACGAAGACTTTCGCAATTCCAGGCCCTTGGTAAAGTTAGACCATCAATGGTTGCTAACTTAAATTTGCCATCCCCGAGCTTTCGCTTAATTTTGTGCGACCCTTTCAATGTTGATCTCATGTGTGGAAGTGCCAGATAATCTTTTTTAATGACTAGCTCACCGAGTTCAAAAGTTTTAAGTCGGTCCTTGGCATTGCGTAATCGGGCAACTTGATTTCGGTGTATGATTGTTCTCAAATCAACCTGGTCGCCCTAGACGACCCCAACTCCGTTGACGGTTGGGAACTTTAAAGTTAAACACCATGGGGCGATTATGGCCCTGAATTCAGCAAGGGCAGGTCGACCTAAAAAGGCATTATATGGCGAGTCTACATCCAACACAACGAACTGCAATGTCCGAATCGATCTACGTTCTCCGGCTCCCAACTCAACTAGTAACTCTACCATCCCAACAGGAATGGTAGCGCTGCTATTGAATCCATAGAGATGAGTTTGGCAGGGTTTTAGATCCCCAACTTTCATCTTCATTTGATTATAAGCATGTACAAATATGATATTCACAGAGCTCCCACAGTCAATCAGGATCCTCTTCATCCACATCGGACCTACTCGGGTCGATATCACCAGTGGGTCAGTAGTCGGGCTTCCGACATAATCTACATTGCTATCTCGGAACGTGATGTCGTTAATCATCGCTCTCTTTCGTTTGGTCGAAGGTTTATCGTCCAAGTTATCATCATACTCGAAGTCTGTTCGTCTAGCTAAGTTGTTATATGATTTCACTTCCTCCCAACTTCGAACCGCTGAATGAGGACTACCACTTACAACATTAATTACTAGTCTTCCTCCGACACGACCTGGTTCTTCCTGTCTTTCTTGATTCTGTGCATGATTTTGATTTGAGGGGCCCGCTCCCTCAGACTGCGGTGCCCGCACAAACTGGTCCAACTTTCTCTCCCTGATCAACTTTTCGATGAGGTCCTGCAAATGTCGACACTCATTGGTATTGTGGCCGTAACTTTCGTGAAATCTACAAAACTTCCCTGTTTGAATCTGCCTTTCCGATGATTGCTTCGGAGCAGGCTTCTTATATTGCACGGTGTTGCAAGTTTGCAGATACACGTTCTCCAACGATGTATTCAATGGCGTGTAATTGTCAAACATTGGAGTCCTACGTTGTGGGCCTCGATTCTGGTCTCTTTTCTTATCCTGACCATTGTTGCCTCGCGGCTGGGTCTGTTTGTTATGTATGTTTAACTGAACTTTTTCGGAACTCTCACCGGACTGCTTAACTGCTACATTACGCTGTATTCCTTCAGTTCTGGGTATCGCATCGTCCTGCTTCCTAGACTGTTTCGCGTCCTCTTGCCGTAAGAATTGAGTGGCTTTGGAGTAGAAATGGTCCAACGATGCGGGTGGCTTCCCGGCTAGCCAATTTCCAAACTTAGAATCAGGATCGATTCCTTTGGTTAACGCCATCAAGATTGAGTTATCATTAGGATTACTAATCTCTACACATGCCGCGTGGAATCTTTCTAAATAATGTCTGAGTGTTTCTCCCTTAGCTTGGGTGACGCTAGATAGGGTGTTAACGTCTTTAGGTCTGGCGACATGCATATAGAACTGTTCGACAAATTTCTTAGCCAGTTGATCAAATGAAGAGATAGATCTAGGTGGTAATCGCGTAAACCACATTGTTGCGATTCCTCCGAGAGAGATGGGAAAACTTCGACACTTTACTGCATCGTCAGCCCTTGCGGCGCTCATTGACCATTCATATTTCAAAATGTGTTGATTAGGATCAGAATTTCCTTCGTACATAGGGAGAGTTGGCATTCTGAATCCCCGAGGAGGTTCAGCGTACAATATCTCATCCGTGAAAGGAGTATGACTACGGGAGATTCCCCAGTCGTCATTGGTAAGGCCTTGGCTTTCGCAGATCATCTGACGGATCATGGTCGAAATATCAGGCATAGCCATATTCTGTGCATGCTGAGCTAAGGTGCGGTCGGGTTCCACAGTGCGAGTTTGGACCGGACGCTGTCGACGGCCCATGTCTCGCCTCCTTGGCTCCACATATTCTGGGACGTATGGTTCAGGAGTACGCCCACGTTGTTGATTATTCGGATCTGATAGATTTCGGGTATCAACCCTTGTTTCTACCATGGTGGTTGCAGCGCGATTTTTTGTGGTATGCTGGGGAACAACACCTCCTCGTGACGAGGGCCCGGCCTGGAAGCTAGTTGATGGTCCAACCCTCAATTGTCCTACAGTCAAAGCAGGTTGATATCCGGTAGCTTGTGTATGACTTGCGTCCAATCGGGGATGCGTGGATCTGCCATGATAGTCAGATGAAGCAGAACTTTCAGTGGACGAGTGGGAAGCATCATCCCTCCTGGTCCTCCTACGCCTTTGGCGGTTCAATTGGTTGGTCAATTCAATATTGGCGCGCAACTGTTCGGCCAACTGTTGCCGACTTTGAGTTAATTCCTGGAGCAACACATGGAATTCTTGTCTGGTGATAGGTCCAGACGGATCCGAGTGAGCAGTGTTGTCTTGATTGGATGGCTGCTGTTGTGTAGGATTCTGGCCATCCCTTCCTTCTTGTCCAGCAGCTGTAGAGGTAGTTCTTGTACTAACCATCTTAAGTAGTGGGTTCCTTTCCTAGATTTTATGCAAATCTGAATAGAATGGAAGGACTCTGGATTAGGGATCTGGATCTTCCTCTTGGATTTATGCAATCCGGTATCGATGGTAGATCCAAGGAGCAGGAGAAAAAGCTGGTTTTTCTCAGTGAAAGCACCAAAGTGTTTGTACCAAAAATGGGCACAACACTCTTCGGAAGTCTTTGAAGAGATAAACGTGAAGAATGAAAATTAAAACTGTGGATTATCTAACAAAAACTCCAAATAACAGAAATGTAAAGTGCAAAGAAGATAGCGATTTAGAGTGGTTCGGCGTTTCGCCTACGTCCACTATGAAGTTTGATGATTTTATTGCTCAATTCTTGAAGGTTACAATTTCTTGTTACGTAGTACAACTGATTTTATAAGCTAAGTCTGAAAATAAGGCAGCGGTGGTGATTTGGAGTAAATCTGGCAGAGTCTGGGCGCTCTTTAGCTCTTAGAATTGTCCGACCCCCTTTCTGAATGACCAGGGGCTCTATTTATAGGTGTAGGAGGCTGATATTTCGCCTAAAATTCGAGGAGACCAGTTCTGGTACGTGAGGGGGCCCACATGCCCGCTTTCAGGAAATCCGGGCCTATTTTGGGTTCGATTTGAACTCAACTTCGAATCGATCAAGATTTGCTCTGATTGAGATGAAATTTGGCATGAACATTCCTTTGGTTGCCAGTAAGCTACTATGAAAATTTCATAGCATTTGGACTTGTAGATCTCGAGATATGATCGATTCAAGATCATGTTATCGGTGGAAAAGCTCCTTCGAATCGATTCCCTTCGAATCGCTTTACTCGAGTTGATCGCTTCGAATCGATTCTTATCGACTCGATAGGGTCGAATCGATGTTTCAACGCGCCTTCATGATGACGTGGTGCGCCTTCTTCGCATTGATCCGACTTTGTCTCCGAGTTGACTGGGTCGACTCCATGTTTCTAGTTGCTTTGACGTAATGGATTCGAGGGAGTGGATTCGAAGATACGTTCGTTCGAATCGACAAAGGTATGTCACGGTTGATTGGTTCGAAGCTGCCTCCACAGGGTGGATTCGAAGTAACTTACGGGATGGAATCGAAGTGTATCGATTGCATGGATTCGAAGTAGAGGAAAACTTGATGGGTTCGAAAGGTTGGATTCGAACGTAGTCTGTTTGGACGGATTCGAACTAAGGAGTGTTCGATGGATTCGAAGCTAGGTTATGTCTCATGGATTCGAACCATCGCATGGCTTATGGACTCGAAGCCCTTCAATCTGATGGATTCGAACAAGGAAATAACGAGCGATTCGGAGCAAACATATGTTGATGGATTCAAATCATAGGCTCGGCCTATGGATTCGACCTTAGGGCCATTCACTCCGTTTTTCCTCGACGATAACTTGGTCATATGATCTCGGATTGTCTTAAAATTCGGAACGTTGACTTTCACGGCTCTGCTTGACGTGTCTTATTAATTGCAGCCCGATCTGGACTTGGACAAAATTCATCGACATCCATAGTAGACCTATGTATAACCGGTTTTCAAGGCGAACTATCCTTGGTTTCTAGTCGAGTTCCTCGTGTCACGGCCTTGCCAAAAGGCGGGATAACAGTAATCAAGTGAATCGAGAAACAATAAAGAGAATATTCAAAGTGGATGTAGGCAATCAACACCGAACCACTATAAATCTTGTTGATTTTTCTTTCTGTTGTGTTTTCTTTGATATTTTGTGATCTTCCTCTATTTTCATTTAATTTCTTCATTTATTTCATTACTTAAATCTGTTCTTGGGTGTTTGTGGTCAATTTGGTTGCAAACAATACACACACACACATCAACAATCCCTATTTCTCAATACTTAGAGAAATATCCATATACTTATCTCAACGGTATACGTATATTCACCAGCATTTGAGAAGATTTCCCCTTTTTGTTCAATTCTAAAATCATTCATAACTCCATCATAATTCTATGAAACCATTTATAAAACTCCTTTTATAAATCTATAAATCCACTTCTAAAATTCTTTTATAAATATCCATGACCATTTATAAAACCTTTTTATCTTTTAACCAATCTTCCTTTACGTTTTCCAAGCATATTATAAGATTTCTCTTATAATCCACGTCTATTTATAAAACCCTATTTATAAATCTCGAAAACATTTAAAACATAGTTTCTAATCATTTCCGTAAACACTATCATTATATAATAGTAACATTATAATTAAATAAATATTAACTTTAAATATTTTTGAAATAGCATTAATAAATTCCAAACATCCTAAATAAAACAATAATAATTTATCTTCAACATTTTTATAACTACTAATAATTAAACTCCAAAATTTTGATTTATAAATAATTATATTTAATTTCAAACCATACTAATAGTCTTAGATAATTAACCCTTCAAAATATTTAAAATATTTATAAATCACTTTTAAAACAATATTAATATAAATTAACAATTTTTAAAACACAATCATTTCTATGATAAAATCCAGACTTAATTTCCACATGACTATCTCCATATTTATAAACTATATTTATAAATCTCTTCTATTTTATGAAACTTCCTTTCATAAAATCCCTTTATTTATGAACCTCATTTATAACTCTATTTCCTTTATGAATCTCACTTATTTATAAAGTCCCATTCAAAGCATAATTTCAATCGTTTTTAATTTTACCTTGCTCCCATAGGTATAAATTCTTTTATAAATTTCCTTCAATTTATAAAATATCATTTAACAACTCCAATTTACCTTCACTTCTGATTTCCAAATTAGAATCAACTATTTCTAAAATATCATTCCACATCTTAAAATAAATCCTTTGTTTGATTTATTTCTCCAATCTATTAAATGATAATAGTTTTCCTTTCAATTTATAAAACATCGTTTACAAATCTATCCCTTTATAAATAAAATACGATTTTACAAATCTTCACTTCATTCGAAAAATATCACTTATAATTTAGCATAGTTATAAATTTCACCTTTATAGATAATCTTTAATGTATGTTCATATACATATATTATATTACTTTAAATAAAATGGTTAATAAATATTTATATCAAAATATTTCTATTTTCTTTAAGCCCGTATCCTTTATTATAAAAGATGGATTTGTCTTAAGATTTAAAAATCTTTATTTTACAGTTCGAAAATCTCCATTCGAAATATTTTATAAAACTATTAAATTATAATGTCCAAAAACCATACCTTTAATTTTAAAATAAATTTCTTCTTTAAATAATTTGAGAATAATTATTTTAAACATATATATATAATTTCCAAAATAACTTTGAAATCCCTTTTCAAAATCAATCACTATTTTATGATATTTCAGAATACCAAAATATAAGGCCCAGTGCTACCTAAGCACTAATTAAGCAAAATCGTATCCATGTCATCAATATGACATTCAACAAGTCATATATCACTATATATATGAAAATAAAATCAACAATGTGAGGAATCCCGTTGGATCCCTCCAACCTGTCCCCTGCATCACATACAAAATATAATCAATATATAAAATCAACTTGTGAAGACCCAAATTATTGAGATAAAAATAATTTTAAAATGAGAATATTTAAGAAAAGAAAATATAGTCTGACAATAATAATATTAGGAGTAAGTGAAATGAATAAATAAGAGGATAGAGATTTCTTTTTTTTTCAATAAATATATATGTATTAGATATGAGTAGCCAAAGAAGTATAAAATGATAAAGCCCTTTTGATAACCAAATTGCATGAGAACCAGTTTAGTATTATTGTGCATAAACACCTTCTCAAAAATAAATCAGGAAATAAATGGTTTGAAATAATGTAAGAGGACCATTCAGGCCTAACAAGGTATACAATGTATCTGAGTCACACAAAGATGATGTGTAGATGGATCATGCAAATAGCATGTGCACAGAAAAGCAGAGAAGCAACTGCTTTTACTAGAAATAGAAATCAAGAGAAAATGGCACATTTAGCCATAACAACACACACATAATTCTCTGAGTAATGTGAGGATAAAATGGGTTTTTCCTTTAGTAAAACCCTAGCAAAATGATTTAAATCAAGAGGGAAGCAGAGGTTTTCTCTGGGGGAAAACAGAAACACACTAAAAAAAAAATAGAAAGGAGAGCTCACCCTGTTTTCAAGCTTAGACATTCTCGGGGAAGAGAGGAGGAAGGTGAGTGATTAATCACTTATGATCTGTAAGGCATTAAGACCCATGTTAAGGGCAGCCAAGTTATTTTATATAAACATTACATTATGTTTTTCCTATTTGATTTTATTTTCTGGATGAAAATATGTTGATCATGGATGGTATTCTGGTTGAGTTTTTGGATGAGGTTTTAATCTGTTTTGACTTGTTGTGATGGTTTCAGTTTTTGTTTTAAAATATAGATAATCAAACAAATACACTAATCACAGGAATAGATTTTATATATGCTAGTTTTGATATGAAAAATGAATCAAATATTTTACTGTGGAATAGGGTATCAATGAAAGAAAAGAATTAGGCAGTGTGAATATTGAGATTTATGCTTATGTCTAGTCTATATTAAAAATGATACGAACAATGCAATATTACAAATATGTGCTGATTTGTTCAGATCATAAACCAATAAGTTTTTATGGGTTTTTCTCAAAAACCATTCCCTATGTTCACAGTAAAAGAATAAATATAGTTTTGCAAATGACTTCTTCATATTTGTGTAAGAAATGGAAATTTCTAGAAATAAAAATATAAGTAGGTTTTAGAAAAATGTGATTAAAGCAAAAATGACTTTGAAATAAGGTGTGCAATTTTACATGAATGCTTTGTATGTCTGGATATGATCTTTGGGTGATTTTAATAATTCTTGACCTATATAAGGAAGGAAAGAATACGAGTATCTCTGGAATCAAAAGAAAAATTCCCCAGAAAGAAATAAATAAGCATGGTCTCTAAATTATAAAATAATTTAGGAGTAGTGCCTTGATCTACTCATCAGCAGGTGGTTGATGGGTATGTGCATGACTTGTTTAAGTCCCGTAGGCCTCTGTGTAAAGGGTTAACAGAACTGAGCCCCTTTGCAATGCACACATGGTGTTCAATGGCAAGAGTTCAGACCAAACAAAATGAAAAGATGAGAAGGAGAAATTATGCTATGGAATTTAGAAAGTTAATCCATAGGAGTTTTGTACTTGTACAACTGAATGAAGTGAATGGATGAATGCTTGGGTGTATGTTTATAGATAAACTTAAATATACACATTCTCAGATTTTAATTGGGATTTAAATAGCATTTAATAGAAAAGTTCTCTATACAGCCTTAAGAATTTACAAGATATTTTGCATACTTGATTTCACTCACACCAGAATTTATTTCTGACCCTATTTGTTGCCTTTGCAATACTTGGGGTGTCTCATTTTATTGAGGCAGTTCAAAGTTTTGCTGCAGGGAAAGATGCATGAATTGCTTGCTTGCTTGCATGGATATTTGGAGATCTTGAGGAATTTAAAGTGTTTAAGAGAAGTAGCAGTGTCTTTGTAATAATTAAGTTAGGAAAACTCTAATATGTTCTAAGTATTTTGATGAGTGTCTTTTACTTTGACATCTGGAAAACAGTATGTAAGAAGAAAAAGAAACTTAAATGTTATATGTGTTTGTGAGCTGTGGATTTAAGTAACAAGTTCTGAAATAGTTTTAGTAGATAATGCTGAAGGAGAAGATGCCATTTAATCTGATATGTGAACATGTTTTTCTAGACAGTCTTGAGGCACTTCAGTTATGATACTATAAAACTGATACTAATTAGGAGAGATCTGATACTATAAAACTGATAAAACTGATACTAAGTAGGAGAAATCTGATACTATAAAACTGATACTAAGTAGGAAATTTCTGATACTATAACTACTGATCTAATACTAGGTTGGGAAAATCTGATACTATAGCTTCAAAACTGATACTAAGTGGTAAGACACCGGATTCAACACTTTTTCTAGCTCCAGATATAAGAAGTTGTGTGATTTATAAAGTAGCTCACAACACCATCACTCATGTGATAACTATCTGCTCAGTTAACCAGGAAATATGTATTTTGTCTGTCATGATTGGTTTGTGCTTGTTGTGTCTAAACCCTGATCACATGTGTTGTTTTTCTCTGCTTAGACTTCAACCTAGTTTATCACCTCATAATTCATATGATAAGTACCAAATCACAAAAGAATTCCGGAATTTAAATGTATGGCTTGTAAACCAAGAAACCAATTAATTTGAGAAGTAAGCAAGAAAATTATAAGTGGTAATATTCGAATTTATTATTAATCAAGCTTGAGATCAAAAAGGGGAATGAAAAGATAGAAATGGCTATGTGACACCAATTCTCTGAAAAATGAGAAATATTGTGTGATTGAATTTTCCTTGTTAATTTTTAATACTCTGATAAGCAAGGAAACATTTATATATCTTCATATATATAAATGACTTGAATTGACTTATATACTAATATTTTTATATTGGTAAGAATTTGGATCTTGGGGAAAATGAAATTAAAGAAGTGATCACTTGGTTTGAAAAAAAAAATCTCAACAGTAAATCACTGAAAAATAACAATCCAAAAGAAGTGGGTCACTTCAGTTGGTATCAGAGCTATGTTATTAAAACATAGCATAAATATATTATCCAATTTTCTTGTAAGGATAAAATTCTAAAAAAAAAAATATAGTAATGATAGAAATAAACATCCACAGTAGAAATAAATTTCAGAAAAATAATTAAATTAGAAATATGACTGACTAGCTATGCAATTGAATAGTGAATCATGGTAGGAAGACCACCAAGTCATGGAGCAGGACCCTCCAATACAACACCAATGGTTAACTTGCAAGATTTGGTGAGGGCATTTAGAGAAGGAGCAGTGCAGAGGGAAGAGAATCCTCATGAGGAATTAGCTAAGTTATTGAAGACATTTTCAAATTTGGGAGGCAAGGATTTTGAAGGCACTGAGGGAGTTATGGGAGTGCAGACATGGTTGAGAACTTTGGAAAGGATATTTGCAGATATGCAAATTAATGACCAAAGAAAGAGGCAGATAGCTTCAAGGAGACTCAAAGGAGCAGCCTTAGATTGGTGGGAGGTGATCATCACAGGAAGGCCAGAAAATGAGATAACATGGGATCAATTCAAGGAAATGCTTGAAGCAAGGTTTGTTCCAGCAACAGCTAAGGCAACATTGCTTGAAGAATTCATAAGGTTGAGGCAAGGACCAATGAGTGTGACTGAATACACTCAAAAATTTGAGAGTTTGTCCAAGTATGGAACTATGCTCATAGGAGATGAAGAATCAAAGAATTCAAGATTTATCCAAGGATTAAATGCAGGTCTGAGTAGAGCAATGTTACCATACAAGGATAAAACATTTGATCAAGTCATAGACCTTGCTCTTTCTTTTGAACAACATGACAATGCAAGGGAAAAATTTAGGAGCATGAGGGCTACCAATCAAAAGAAGGGGAAAAATAGAGCACATCCCTATGACAAAAAGAATATGGATAAGAAAATGGAGGGAGCAGCCACTGGGGAAGCTAAGAAGAAGGTTACTTGTTTTAATTGTGGCAAAGAAGGACACATGAGTAATAGGTGTCAAGCAGCCAAGAAGGCATTGTTTAGCTGCTATAACTGTGGGAAGGAAGGCCATATTAAAAGAAACTGCCCAGAGTTCAAAAAGGGAGCAAAGGTAGGAGCACTTGAGGGCAAAGCAAAAGCAACTGCAGTGGGAAGTCCTGGACAATTGGAAGGTATACTTCTAATTAAAGATCACCCCATCTCAGTTATATATGACACTGGAGCAACACATTCACTAATATCCCAAGACATAGTGAATAAATTAACTCTCACATGCTATTTAGTTGATAATCCCTTGTTTATTCAGAGCCCACTAGGTAATTCTTGCATGCTAGGGATTAAATGTTTGGGAGTAGAGTTAAACATAGGTGGAAATATGTTTAGTTCTGATTTGTTTGTGCTAAAATATCCGGGAATAGGAATTATTCTAGGAATTGATTGGCTAAGAAAATACAAAGCAATTTTAAACTTAGAAAATCTTACTATTTCTCTGAAAACAGAAAATGGTAAAAATATTATAGTTATGAGTGAAATTGCTAAAATCAATTACTGTAACCACATATGTAGCATGACTGAGAAAGAATTAACACTGGAGGACATAAAAATTATAAATGAATACCCAGATGTCTTTGGTGAAGTCATAGGTGTTCCAGAAAATAGGCAAGTAGAATTTCAAATAAGGCTAATCCCAGGAGCCAGCCCAATCATCAAGAAGCCAACTAGAATGGGTCCTAAAGAACTTGTGGAATTGAAACATCAGTTGGAAGAACTGGAGCAGAAAGGCTTCATAAGGCCTAGTAGTTCAAACTGGGGTTCTCCAATTGTATTTGTGAAGAAGCAGGATGGTACTTTGAGAATGTGCATTGATTATAGGGAATTAAACAAAGTCACCATTAAAAACAAATATCCACTTCCTAGAATTGATGATCTATTCGATCAATTAAATGGAGCAAGGGTCTTTTCAAGGCTAGATTTAGCCTCTGGGTTTCATCAGATGAAGGTGGAGGAAGAGAGTATTAAGTATACTGCCTTCAACACAAGGTATGGATTATATGAATTTTTGGTGATGCCTTTTGGATTGACAAATGCACCATCATATTTTGTAGATTTGATGAATAGAACATTTAGAGATTTTCTAGACAAATTTGTGGTTGTTTTTATTGATGACATTTTAGTATATTCAAAATCAGAAGAAGATCATGCAAAGCACTTGCATCTGGTTTTGTCTAGACTGAGGGCACATGATTTAAAAGCCAAATTCTCTAAATGTACATTTTGGCAGAAGGAAGTAAAATTTTTGGGGCACGTTGTATCACAACAAGGGGTTAGTGTAGACCCAAATAAGGTGATGGCAGTGCAATCTTGGAGTAGACCCAAATCAGTAACTGAGGTGAGGTCATTTTTGGGAATGGCAGGCTATTACAGGAGATTTATAAAAGATTTTGCAAGGATAGCTATCCCATTGACCAAGTTAACTAAAAAGGAGCAACCATATGTGTGGACAGAGAAGTGTGAACAAGCTTTCATATCACTAAAGAAGGCACTAGTAGAAGCTCCAGTTTTACAAGTGCCAGAGGGTAATGAAGAATTAGTAGTTTACACAGATGCTAGTGGATCTGGATTGGGGGCAGTGCTTATGCAACATGGTAGAGTCATAGCTTATGCATCAAGGCAACTCAAGCCAAATGAAACTAGGTATGCTACACATGACTTAGAACTAGCTGCTGTGGTGTATGCATTGAAACTATGGAGGCATTATTTATTGGGTGCTAAGTTTGAATTGTTTACTGATCATAAGTCACTTAAATATTTGTTTTCCCAAAAAGACTTGAACATGAGGCAACATAGGTGGGTAGAATTTCTAGCTTCCTATGATCTTGATATATTGTATACCCCTGGAAAAGCTAATAAAGTAGCAGACGCATTAAGTAGACATCAAGCTAAATTGGCAAGCTTAATGATGGCAGAATTCAAGGATTTGATAATTCTTAGTGAGGTGGAAGTGAAAGAAGAAGCTAGTGTATCAGATAAGACACACAGTAAGATGATTGAATATGGTAAATTAAGCCTCTTATCCTTAAAATCAACACTGGTTGATAAAATAGGACAAATGCAGAATCAAGATATAAATTTGAAGGAGAAAAAGAACATGATATCCCAAGGCATGACAGTGGAAAACTATAAGGTAGATGGTAAAGGATACTTAAGGAAAAAGGGGAAACTCTGCATACCAAATGTAGGGGAACTAAAGCAAGAAGTTATGGATGAGCATCACAAAACAAAGTATACTATCCATCCAGGTGGTACAAAAATGTACCATGATCTCAAGAGAAATTATTGGTGGCCAGGAATGAAAGGAGCAGTAGCAAAATATGTGGCAAATTGCTTGACATGCCAACAAGTAAAGGCAGACTATCAAAGGCCCTCGGGCCTATTGCAACCTTTGGAAGTGCCTACTTGGAAATGGGAGAGTATATCAATGGATTTTGTGGATGGTTTGCCAAGAACAAGGAAGGGAAATGATAGTATTTGGGTAGTGGTTGATAGACTCACAAAAACAGCACACTTTATCCCAATAAGTTCAAACAGAAATGCTCACAAGCTAGCTCAATTATTTGTGAAGGAAATAGTGAGGTTGCATGGCATCCCCAAGACTATCATTAGTGATAGAGATACTTTGTTTACTTCAAGGTTTTGGAGTAGCTTTCAAGAAGCTATGGGGACAGAACTAAGCCTAAGCACAGCCTACCACCCACAAACAGATGGGCAAACTGAGATTGTTAATAAAGTTTTAGAGGATTTGCTGAGAGCATGCATACTTGATTTTGGAGGCAACTGGGAGGATCATATTTATTTAGCTGAGTTTGCTTATAATAATAGCTACCAATCCACTATAGGAATGGCTCCATTTGAGGCTTTGTATGGGAAGCCTTGTTTATCTCCTGCATGTTGGATGGAGGCTGGTGAAAGGGTGTTGCTTGGACCAGACCATGTAAAAGAAACTTCTGCAAGAATTGAATTAGTGAGGCAAAGAATGAGAGTAGCTCAAGAGAGACAGAAAGCTTATGCAGATAAAAAGAGAAGGCCAGTAGAATTTGAGGTGGGAGACTATGTGTTTCTCAAAGTTTCACCAATGAGGAAAATATTGAGATTTGGAAAAGCAGGGAAACTGTCACCAAGGTATGTAGGACCATATGAAATTGTTCAAAGAATAGGGACTTTAGCTTATAGGTTGAAGTTACCAGAGGAATTGAGCAAAATACATGATGTATTTCATGTATCCCAATTGAGAAAATGGGTGCATGATAAAGAGTCCATTCTTGAATCTCCTACACATGTTGAAATTCAAGAAAATCTGGTTTATAAAAAGGAACCAGTGGGCATTGTGGCTAGAGAAGAAAAGAAACTGAGAAATAAAATAATTAAACTAGTTAAAATCCAATGGAGTTTGGATGGGAATGATTGCACTTGGGAGGCTGAAGAGAGGATAAAGGATAAATATCCTAATCTGTTTTCTACTTAAAGGTATGTTTAAAAATTATGATGAGACCTTAAAATTATTTATTTATGTTTGATTGATTTGGAATGAATGAGTTTCTGAAATTTCATTCAATTGAAATTATGCTTTGTATACATTTGGATGGAAATGTATGAGAGAATAATTGTGGGACACAATTCCTTTTAGGAGGAGAGTATGTGAAGACCCAAATTATTGAGATAAAAATAATTTTAAAATGAGAATATTTAAGAAAAGAAAATATAGTCTGACAATAATAATATTAGGAGTAAGTGAAATGAATAAATAAGAGGATAGAGATTTCTTTTTTTTTCAATAAATATATATGTATTAGATATGAGTAGCCAAAGAAGTATAAAATGATAAAGCCCTTTTGATAACCAAATTGCATGAGAACCAGTTTAGTATTATTGTGCATAAACACCTTCTCAAAAATAAATCAGGAAATAAATGGTTTGAAATAATGTAAGAGGACCATTCAGGCCTAACAAGGTATACAATGTATCTGAGTCACACAAAGATGATGTGTAGATGGATCATGCAAATAGCATGTGCACAGAAAAGCAGAGAAGCAACTGCTTTTACTAGAAATAGAAATCAAGAGAAAATGGCACATTTAGCCATAACAACACACACATAATTCTCTGAGTAATGTGAGGATAAAATGGGTTTTTCCTTTAGTAAAACCCTAGCAAAATGATTTAAATCAAGAGGGAAGCAGAGGTTTTCTCTGGGGGAAAACAGAAACACACTAAAAAAAAAATAGAAAGGAGAGCTCACCCTGTTTTCAAGCTTAGACATTCTCGGGGAAGAGAGGAGGAAGGTGAGTGATTAATCACTTATGATCTGTAAGGCATTAAGACCCATGTTAAGGGCAGCCAAGTTATTTTATATAAACATTACATTATGTTTTTCCTATTTGATTTTATTTTCTGGATGAAAATATGTTGATCATGGATGGTATTCTGGTTGAGTTTTTGGATGAGGTTTTAATCTGTTTTGACTTGTTGTGATGGTTTCAGTTTTTGTTTTAAAATATAGATAATCAAACAAATACACTAATCACAGGAATAGATTTTATATATGCTAGTTTTGATATGAAAAATGAATCAAATATTTTACTGTGGAATAGGGTATCAATGAAAGAAAAGAATTAGGCAGTGTGAATATTGAGATTTATGCTTATGTCTAGTCTATATTAAAAATGATACGAACAATGCAATATTACAAATATGTGCTGATTTGTTCAGATCATAAACCAATAAGTTTTTATGGGTTTTTCTCAAAAACCATTCCCTATGTTCACAGTAAAAGAATAAATATAGTTTTGCAAATGACTTCTTCATATTTGTGTAAGAAATGGAAATTTCTAGAAATAAAAATATAAGTAGGTTTTAGAAAAATGTGATTAAAGCAAAAATGACTTTGAAATAAGGTGTGCAATTTTACATGAATGCTTTGTATGTCTGGATATGATCTTTGGGTGATTTTAATAATTCTTGACCTATATAAGGAAGGAAAGAATACGAGTATCTCTGGAATCAAAAGAAAAATTCCCCAGAAAGAAATAAATAAGCATGGTCTCTAAATTATAAAATAATTTAGGAGTAGTGCCTTGATCTACTCATCAGCAGGTGGTTGATGGGTATGTGCATGACTTGTTTAAGTCCCGTAGGCCTCTGTGTAAAGGGTTAACAGAACTGAGCCCCTTTGCAATGCACACATGGTGTTCAATGGCAAGAGTTCAGACCAAACAAAATGAAAAGATGAGAAGGAGAAATTATGCTATGGAATTTAGAAAGTTAATCCATAGGAGTTTTGTACTTGTACAACTGAATGAAGTGAATGGATGAATGCTTGGGTGTATGTTTATAGATAAACTTAAATATACACATTCTCAGATTTTAATTGGGATTTAAATAGCATTTAATAGAAAAGTTCTCTATACAGCCTTAAGAATTTACAAGATATTTTGCATACTTGATTTCACTCACACCAGAATTTATTTCTGACCCTATTTGTTGCCTTTGCAATACTTGGGGTGTCTCATTTTATTGAGGCAGTTCAAAGTTTTGCTGCAGGGAAAGATGCATGAATTGCTTGCTTGCTTGCATGGATATTTGGAGATCTTGAGGAATTTAAAGTGTTTAAGAGAAGTAGCAGTGTCTTTGTAATAATTAAGTTAGGAAAACTCTAATATGTTCTAAGTATTTTGATGAGTGTCTTTTACTTTGACATCTGGAAAACAGTATGTAAGAAGAAAAAGAAACTTAAATGTTATATGTGTTTGTGAGCTGTGGATTTAAGTAACAAGTTCTGAAATAGTTTTAGTAGATAATGCTGAAGGAGAAGATGCCATTTAATCTGATATGTGAACATGTTTTTCTAGACAGTCTTGAGGCACTTCAGTTATGATACTATAAAACTGATACTAATTAGGAGAGATCTGATACTATAAAACTGATAAAACTGATACTAAGTAGGAGAAATCTGATACTATAAAACTGATACTAAGTAGGAAATTTCTGATACTATAACTACTGATCTAATACTAGGTTGGGAAAATCTGATACTATAGCTTCAAAACTGATACTAAGTGGTAAGACACCGGATTCAACACTTTTTCTAGCTCCAGATATAAGAAGTTGTGTGATTTATAAAGTAGCTCACAACACCATCACTCATGTGATAACTATCTGCTCAGTTAACCAGGAAATATGTATTTTGTCTGTCATGATTGGTTTGTGCTTGTTGTGTCTAAACCCTGATCACATGTGTTGTTTTTCTCTGCTTAGACTTCAACCTAGTTTATCACCTCATAATTCATATGATAAGTACCAAATCACAAAAGAATTCCGGAATTTAAATGTATGGCTTGTAAACCAAGAAACCAATTAATTTGAGAAGTAAGCAAGAAAATTATAAGTGGTAATATTCGAATTTATTATTAATCAAGCTTGAGATCAAAAAGGGGAATGAAAAGATAGAAATGGCTATGTGACACCAATTCTCTGAAAAATGAGAAATATTGTGTGATTGAATTTTCCTTGTTAATTTTTAATACTCTGATAAGCAAGGAAACATTTATATATCTTCATATATATAAATGACTTGAATTGACTTATATACTAATATTTTTATATTGGTAAGAATTTGGATCTTGGGGAAAATGAAATTAAAGAAGTGATCACTTGGTTTGAAAAAAAAAAAAATCTCAACAGTAAATCACTGAAAAATAACAATCCAAAAGAAGTGGGTCACTTCACAACTGCTTCGAGGAGAGATTCGTGTACAAAGGGTTATCCGCTCTTACACGGGAATGTAATAGGGTCTCATCAGTTCCAATTGGCGGGAATATATCCAATCCAACTAATAATAACTAGTAAATTATCCAAATAGTCAATAACTATCAAAAATAAATATCCAACATCCAATAGATAATTTTTATTGACTATAAAAAATTTCTGATTTACCAAAAAGGTGAGATTAACTCACTTTGATTTTTAATAGTTACTAAAATGTTTCATTTTGAATTAAAATTGAACGAACATCCAATTTTAACCCAAAATTCCAACTAGCTCCGAATTCGTCCAGTCCAACTCCAAAGCGTAGCCTTCGTCGATGAGATTTCAACACGACTCGTCGCATTCAATTTGGACCTCGTACGAGAAAGTTATGAATTATTGAACATTCGAATATAATTAACTATAATTAACTAAACTTAAAATAATTTAAACTTTTACCCTAACTCAACTCCCTCCTCACGCGCGCTTGCTTCCTAGGTCCAAGTTTTCTTTCTTTTTTTAAAAAAATCTTCGATCATTCACCAATCACCAGCAGACGCCATGCCGTGCGCCATCCCTGCCTTACTCGCCACACTCCCCCACGCCGAGCCCACACTTGCACGCGTGCGCCACGCGAACGTCGACGATTCTCTAGTTAAGCTCGTATCGATGCCCTCTACCTTTCTCCAGTTGAAGTCGAAGGCTAATTCGGCCTCTAGAGGCTTCGGTCGTTGTCGATCGTTGGATGTAACTTTTTTTAATGGCGGCTGAAATAGATTTAGGGTTAGGGTTTGCAAATGAAAGAAATGGATGGCTATTTATAGAAAATTTTCCAAATTAGTTTTCATCCATGAAAATTCCAAACTCCAAACGAAGCGTGCCGTCTGACGTTCTATATGTTATACCCCTATTCCGAACACAATGGAACTAGTCTTGGGACCTAATTCCATCATATTCAGAAGATTGCTTTTCAAAATCAAATTATTTTAATTTAAATTCCTTAAATTAAATTCTACGCGTTTCGAACTTGCACGATCAAACGATACGTCCGATCGCCATGAAGTTCGATGGCATATAATAATTCATTATTATGGATCCAACGAAACTGGTTTCGTCGAAATCTGAGATAGCGCCCCAAAAAGGCTATTTTCATACGTTAATTAAAACGAGCAATTTCTAAAATCAATTAAATCACTTTAAAATCAAATTTAAAAGTTTACTATCTTCATTCTTGTTCAAATAGAAATTAATTCAACTTTTGAAATCGTTTCCATTCATATTAAATTCAAGATTCAATTATTTAAACAATTTCAAATATTAAATTTAACAATTTAATTATCAAATAAATCGCTATATTTGAAATTCAAGTTATTTATCTTATAAAAATAACTTTTTAATATTTAAAATCAATTAAATATTCCAAATTTAAATGACTGAAATTCTGAGTCGTTACATAGAAGGAATTCCATAAATAGAGCCTTATTCACCCACTCTAAGTACATTCGATTAATGAAGCCATAAAGATAACATCTCATCGTAAAGTTAGTAAGAAATAAGAGTAAAAGAAGTAAAATCATCATTAGAAATGTTGAAATCATGGAAGAAGGTATGTTCTTCTATTTATTATAGTCATGATAAATAATTTGTGTGATGTCATTAGAAAGGAAACACTTTATAAAAGTCACTAAGGAAGAAGTATGATCAACCACAAAGAGACATGATTGTTAAAAGAAAATTAAAAATTAAAAGCACAACTTGGTAGTAGAGTGTCTATTCGAATTTAACTAAATAAAAGAAAATGCTACATTAATTTAAAGTTCTCAGAATTTTTATGTAGTTATATATATAAATTATATTCTAGCAAATAATATTTTATAAATGTAATTGCGTAAAAGGACATAAAAATTCGAAATTGCAATAGTCGACGTTAGAAATATGACTATTGTAACCACCAAATGTCTATTTTATTTGAAAATAATAAAATAGTAAACTTTCAAATTTTGATATGAATTTTTTTATATAAGTAGTTCAGAGTATATGTCATCAGATAAAAAAGTTTCAGATAAAAAATATATATTATATAATTTTAGAGATTTTCCAGAAAATTACTGCATTTAACATGAATGTTCGACATTTAAAGAGAGTAGTCAATTTTGTACGAAAATCTTGAAAATGTTAAATTATTTAAAATGCTTTTAGAATTTTTTATATTAATCGTTATCTGGAATATATCTTTATGATTGAAAAAATACCGAATTTGAAGTCCATAAAAATTCGAATTTTGGCTCCATAGTCTTGAAATATAGTCGTTATAATTTACTAAGTGTCTGTTAATTCAAAAGTAATAAAATAGATAGAGTTCGAATTTTGATTCCAAATTTTTTACAGAGTCAAATATATCTATCTTATTCTTTTGTAAAAAATTTCATTTAAAAATTATTAATTTATAAATTTTGAGATTTAAAACATACTACTGCATTCTTTATTTTCGGCCCTGTTTTCAAAGTGTATAGTCAATTTTGTAAAAGTTCTTTAAAATTTAAAAATTAATATTTTGTTTTGAAATCTTTTTCTGGTCTTTTAATACATAATATTAATTACAATAAAAATATAATTTTTAATAGATAAATGTTTAGAATATATTATAGATAAAATCATAAGGCATTTTAAAAATTTAAAATGTCTTTTCAATTTGAAAACTAGCTGTTATTTTTAGAGGATAAACTTGTTTTCTGCTTATTTAAACCATTTTGGTTATGTGGAATATAGAATAAGAACCAAAATGTCTTTCTACTTAAAGAACTTATTAAAAAGTAAAAAATTAAATCAAGTTTCAAGATTACCCGACATTGTTGACGTCCTCTATTGCAAATTACTATTTCTCCGCCTAAAGGTTTGTCTTAAAGCATATACATCCGAATTGTTGCTCTTCCTTTCTCTTAATCTTCCATTATATCATTTGAACATCCGCTGTCTAAAATCCATTTATCCTTCTTGATTTATGATGTATGACTCTCAAGTGTCTGTTCACCATCAGCCATATACATGTTCCTGCAATTCAACATTATACCTTTTCATCAAGTGACTTTTCAGCACAGTTAGATTCTATTCCATTTGTGTAACAACCCTGTATTTTGTGATTATTTTAACCGTATATTTTAATTATTTTTAAATGAATTCCTGATTTGAAAACTTTATTTTATTTATTAAAATGAATAAATTTTGTTATTTTAAATATAAATTTTGATTTTGATGTGAATTAGAATTCCAAACATGACTAAATAGAATATTTTCCAGAAAAGTGAATTTTGGTCAATATGGTCAAACTTTGACTTTTAAATTTAAATTTGAAAGTTTGAAAATTTGAATTTTATCTTTTATTATGAAAGTAAATAAAATTTAAGAATAATGCTTTTCGTTTCATTAAAATCTGATTAATATTGTGAAAGTTATGCCTTTTTAACTATTGAGTGTAATTTGCTGTATTTAACAAAATTGTTTATTTTAAATTATATAAATAATATTTTATTTGGTCATGTAATGTTCTAATTTATATTTATATGGGTAAAATAACATGTTATGTATATATTTTGGTTTTAAAACATTTTTCAAAGTGTAATTGACATTTTCCAATGTTAGTTGTATTCTGTTTATAATTCCTAATTTCCAGTTTCATTTAATTAAAGAAATTCTTTGTTTATTTTCTATTTTCTTAAGACTTTATTTTATTTTCATTTACGCTTCATTTTGTTCAGCATTTATTTTATTTTACTTGACTTTTATTGGTTTAGAAGTAAAGTTATAATTTTTCTAAAACTAGTGATATTCTATTTGAAATTTTTAAGCCTATTTTGAATTTTTAAACAATTTCTTTATTCTTTTTCTTATTTCTCTAAATTTAATTATTTATTTCACTTTAGAAATGATAAATGAATTATTTATTTCAAAGTTTTGCTTTAGAATATTTTTAAAATGAAGTAGAAAATTTTCCAAAGCCAATGATGATTTATTTGTAATTTTTTTGAACCCTGTTTTCAATTTTTAAGTAATTTCTTATATTCTTTTTCCATTTTCTTTAAAATTAATTAATTATTTTTATTTTATATTACTTTGTTTCGGTTCTAAAGTCAAATTACTGATTTTATTTTGTTTTATTTGAATTAAAGAAAAAGGAAATATGAAAGAGTTTAAAATGCTTTAGGAACTGAAGTCTTTTCATCTCCTATGTCCTTTCAATTGCAACAATCCTCATTTACTTCTTTTGGCTGTGTATTACTTTGTTTGGCCGTGTATTCCAGTGCTCATTCCTAGAAAAAAACATTTGTTCCTCATTCTATTCATGGCTTGCAAAAAAATTTGGTAATGGCTACTTTTTCCTTCTTCTTCTCATTTTTCATGGTTTTTGCCTTATTTCTTGGATTCTTTTGCACTTCCTCCTCCTCATATCCTCATCCACCAACTCTTCCCTTCCATCATCCCCAACTATACTCCAGGTCATGACCATGGCCGAACCAACCATGGTGACTAAACCCCTCAAAAATGCAACCAAGCCCTTAAAAACAATGTTGTGACCACTATTTGCATCACCACTTCATTTTCCACCACCACCACCACCTTTGGCCACCACCACCACCTCTGACCAGACCACCACACACCCCTCTAGCCTCTGACCTGACCCACACTCCACTGGCCGACCCCAAACACCCCATGGCGGAGCCTCTTTGTTGAACCAAAACTCCTCTTTGTTGCCTAAAACTTCTTCACCTTCCTATGTTGTAACTTCCTCCACTTGTTCTAGCCTTTATGCCATACATTTCTATGTTCAAACCTGAGCCAAAGTCACGCCAAACCTGAGCCAAAACATCTCCTAGGCTGTGCAAGCAAATGTAGAAAGCAAGGCAAAAGTCATTGCATTCATATTTGTTTTTATTCCAAAGTTATATCATTTCAATGTTGCATTGAAATTTATAATTTGTTTGGTTTTGTTTTGGGTTGTAACACAAGATCTATAGCTTGGATCTCGCTCTCCACTCAAATTCTAGTCTTGTCATCGTTCTTTTGATTCCGCTGTGTCATTTGTATTGCAATCTCCAGCCATAGAGGTGAGTAAATATCACCTGACATTTTATACTTATGCAAATGTGAATTGAGAACAATTGAATGTGTAGTACTATTTTGTTATGCTATAACTGCCTATGATTATTTATGTATGATGTTAAACCTGTAAATTACATGTCATATCATTTGTTACTGTTATATAACGCTATTCTGCTTATTTATATCGGTTTATCACACTGCAAGTTCCCTGTAGAATAGAATCACTATGGGTTGAAATGATACATACCCGAACGGACTTTAGAATAGGGAAAAATCGTTATGGGCTGAAATGATAGGCCTGAACGATTTTTATTTATTTCATTTAACTTGGGATTGCGGGTTTGAAATGATAAAACTCGGATTTTTCCTTTGTAAATTACGGATTGAAATGATATATTATCCGTACCATTTGACTTAGGTTAGAAAAATTTATATACAGACCCGTGGTTAATATATATATTTTCTTGAAATTATAAAATATGTTAAAAATGTAAATATTATGATAATTTGATTTTTATTTTTATTTAAAATGATTTTATAAAGTGTTATTGATTTTTCTATAAATTAAAAATAGTTAAATAAATAAATGTTTAAAAGTTGAAATTTGAAGTATAACTTAACTTGGAAAATGTGAAAGTGTTTTAAAATAAAAGTTAAGTTAAGAAAATAAAATGGAATTTAAATAAAATTATGAAATGGTAAACTTAATTAAAATGTTAAGTAAATGAAATATTATAAATTTTACATTTATTTTATAAGTGAATTATTAAAGATTTGATAATTGTTTGTGAAACTTTCACTTTGTAAAATCATAAATTAAGGTTTATTTAAATGATTGTTTTTAAAGTAAGAAAATATGATTTTTATAAGTTAAAATGGATTTAAATAAATTTTAATTGTTTATGAAATTGTAGTGAAAGTTTGGAATTTAAATTGACAGCATTCCTGAAATGCTATCATTTCTAAAGTTAAAGATATTACAGCATTTTGTAAATGCTGTAATTGATATAAATGAACTAAATGGTTAAAATGAACTAAGTGCTGTAGTTGCTGAATTTAACTAAAGTTTTATTTGAAATCTAAACCTATTACACATCTAAATGTTGTCTTTTGCTAATTGAATTGTTTTTAAACATAACCTTCCATAACATTTTCTAAATGCTGCAAAAGTTGAAATTTCACTGTTTTAATAAATTTAAGTGAATAAATGAATTCTGAAATGGTAAAATTTTGAGAATTGAATATTGACTATTAAATATAATAACTTCATTTTTAAATGATTTAAATGGAATAATTTGATTTGAAATATTTTGATATTTTGAAATGGATTTGAAATGATATTTGATTTCGAAGTATAAATTACCATTTTGGAATTTTAACCACGGGATGTAATTAAATTGATGGTTTTATGGATCCTTAAAGGATGGGCGATCCCAAGCATCCTTTAAGTTATTATGCATTGCTATTACAGTTCACTTGAGTTGGTTTACATTGTATAAGTATATATGTCCTGACTCGAGTGTTTTGTGTTTTACTTTACGCTCGGGTCAGCCTGAGAATCACAGCTTTGGATTCAACTTCTGGAGCTAGAGATCTGCTGGAGCTTATTTATCTATCGGTTCATCGACTTCTATTCCAGTTTATTTCTTATTCAGTATTGTCTCAGTATTATTGATTTATGTATCCTGACTTCTATTATATTTATTTTGACTATGAGATTTTGTATATGTTTTGAGAGTTTGTATATAGTAGCTTCATGAACTACTATGGTATTTTATTTCCGCTGCGAGTTATTCTGATATTCTGTGTCTGTGATTCTGTATTTGATTTTTTGCTCCAAATTTTATTACAATCTGTTATTTTGAATTATTCAAGTCAGACATGTGTGGATTATTGTCGATTTGAATGGTCCAAAATAGTGGGTCGTTACAATTTGAAAATAACATATTGGCTCAAAAATATTACAATGAAGTATTTTAACTAAATCCTATTCCCAAAAGATTGCTTGCCATTTATACTTTCCAGAAATCAAATTATGAGTTTTTGAAAACCTTGCTCTGATACCAAATGTAGATTGCAGAATTGTGGATCTTAAGGCTAATTAAACACTAGAGGGGGTTAATAGTGTTTTCTAACTTTTGTAAATCTTTTTAATTTTCTTTCAATTTTAATATTAAATCACAGATTTCAATACTGAATTATATCAACAATCAATCGCAAATGCAATCATAGATAAAAATAAAAGCAATAAAGTAAAGTAGAATGTTAGAGAGATGACAACAAGGATTTTATACTGGTTCAGATTTCTCCTACATCCATTCCCGTACAATTGCTTGTACAAATTTCTTTTCAAATGCCAATCTTTAAATGGGCAGAAGGCAAACCCAATTACAATCTCGATTCTGAGGCTACGAGACACACCCTCTTGGTTTTTCGAATCAAGGTACAACCACTTGATTTGGATGGGCTACAAGTACACCCACTTGGATTTCTGGGCTAACAACCATAACCATTTGATTTGAACGGGCTAGAAGGACACTCAAGCAAATACAAATAAAGTTTGATAGTTTTCCAAAGACAATTTCTTGAACTTTTGAAACAATGGATCCTATAACCTCTTGGACAACACTCTGATCTTTGATATGAGAGAGACGATTCCAAAACAATAAGAAAGTGGAATTGAATCAATACATTGAAGTTTGAATTGATTCTATTTGATTTTGAAGAGAAAAGATTATAATTCAATGGAGTTTTCAAGAGAGTAAGAGGAGGGAAGAAAATATGTTAATAGCTATCTAGAAATTTGTTTGAACTCCCTTTATATAGTGAATAAACAGATATGTCCTTTCACGAAGAATTGCGATGAATAAACACTTCTTTTCAGAATTTAAAAAACTATTTGGCGGCATGTATGTAGACATACCCTCTGCACATACGTTGACATATGCATGTTCATTTTGAAAACTTGTTTCTTTTTAAAATGTTTAAAAATCATATACATCGTAAAATAATTTTATACCTTGTAAAATGTTATTAAATATAGTTTATGAACATTTTGAACCTTCAAAACTTTTATAAGATATTTTTAAATATATTTTGCTTAAAAATATAAAAGATAGAAAACTTGAAGATAGAGATCAAAGATCGCTACCAGTGACTTTAACAATATACTATGACTCTATACACTATATTATAGTCTTGAGATCTTCGTATCTTCGTCTTTGTACTCATGAGTCTTTATGTCCATCTCTTGAGTCTTTCATACTATACAGTCTTCGATTCTACACTTATGTAATATCTTGCACTATATACTATATAATTTGACAAAACACTAGTATTTATATTTTATATGAATGTATATTGTTATTATCAAGGTTATTATCGTCAAAATCAATAATCGAGGTATTCATAGTCTCCCCCTTTATGACAATGACAACCATTAAATATTCCTTATATAAAATATAATATAACTCCCCTTGAGATAGATAACTCCCCCTGAATACATGCATATGTATATTTTATATTTTCTCCCCCTTTGTCATTAACAAAAATGGATGAAAAATAAAAAGTCCTCCTAAATGAAATACTTATAAATTATAGAGTCAAAATCAATAATTATTAATTAAGTAATATTAGTCAAAATGGATTTATTTGTATATTTGGACTAAATTAACTAGAGTATATATAAAAACATTATATTATACACATAAAGATGCATATGCTATGATAATGAATATATAAAGAGAAATAAGATATATTTTATTTATTCAAATCAATTTATACACATTGAACTACTAATTCAAATATACACACTAAAACAAACTAAATGAAATATAATAAACGACTAAGTCAAAATCAATAATTTAAGTGGTGGGATAAGCAATATGAGTTTAACAACATAATTGTGATTGACTGAAATGTAATTATAACATGAAATAAGAACATTAAGATATAATATGTGAAATATAAAATATAAAATACTGGATATTTAATATGATATAATCATGCCATATAATAAGATATATAATGATCAATCTAAATATTAAAGATAATAAATAAATAGGATAATGCAAACTTTATTTGTTTAATTTATATAATACACATTTTAATATATAATCAAATCAATTCAAATCCAAATTCAATATCTAATGTGTTAAAATACAAACTAGAAGGTATATACGAAATCAAAATTCAATGATTAGAGTGTGGAAAACAATTCAATATGACATAAATGATATTATTATATTATCCTAAACTTCAATATTGACAAAAAAATTCATAAATTTATTACATAAAATTCATATATTTAGATAACAAACTATATTAATTATGAAATTTGATCATAGCCTAATCAACATTTGATAAGTGTAATTATGTATATGATCAAATTTATGTTTAATAAATTTTTGACATAAATATAATTTATTCTTATACATTGTTTATTTCTAGAAAGATATGATAATTTATAATAATTATTTTTAGCCTAATATGCAAAGTATAAGTGAGATATGTAGAGTTTAAAAATTATCATTAAAAAATCATCACCTACATTTAATAATAAAAAGAACCTGGGAATGGTTGTAAGATGATTGATCATATGTTTTAGCGTCACTACCGTCTTGAATTTTTTTTGGAGAATATCATGATATGATTGATCATATAAAATATTTCCATAATGCCTGAAGAAATAGAACATATTTGCACTGGTATCCATACTATGTTAGATCTATATGGTTAGACCTTCAGAAATTAAACCCTTAAGAGTTTATGTTCATGAATTTATAAATCATGAAAAGACATGAATGGTTACATATAATGAAAAACATAATGTTAAAAAAATGAGATACTCTACTAAACCTTTTATTTTCAAATTTCGATTCAACACCAATAGCGATCTAAAATTCATTCATAACAATATTATGTGTAGGTAATATGGCTCTAATACATAACATAATGTATTTTGTATTACATTTATTGTTTAAATTACAAGTGTATTAATGAACTACATGTGTAAAGACAATTGGCATCTTTCATGTATACAATGATCTTCCTAAAGGACAAGTGTAATGACACATGTCATTTTGCATATGTATTACTATTTTTTTATATGATAATTGTTATTTGATGTGGCATGTTCTTATTGATATAAGGAATTCTATAAACAGAGCCTTATTCACACACTCTAAGTAATTCGATTGATGAGGCCATAAAGTTAGTAAGAAATAAGAGTAAAAGAAGTAAAATCATCATTAGAAATGTTGAAATCATGGAGGAAGGTATGTTTTTCTATTTATTATAGTCATGATAAATGATTAGTGTGATGTTCATTAGAAAGGAAACACTTTATAAAAGCCATTAAGGAAGATGTATGATCAATCACGAAGAGACATGATTGTTAAAAGAAAATTAAAAATTAAAAGCACAACTTGGTATTTAAGGTGTCTATTCGAATTTAACTAAATAAAAGAAAATGCTACACTAATTTAAAATGCTCAGAATTTTTATATAGTTATATATATTAATTATATTCTAGAAAATAATATTTTATAAAAAATATATGTAAAAGGACATAGAAAATCAAAATTGCAATGGTCCACATCAGAAATATGGTTGTTGTAACCACCAAGTGTCTATTTTATTGAAAACGATAAAATAGTAAACTTTTGAATTTTGATATGAATTTTTTTGCATAAGTAGTTCATAGTATATGTCATCAGATAAAAAAGTTTCATGTAAAAATATTTATGTTATAATTTTAGAGATTTTCCAGAAAATTACTGCATTTAACACGCATGTTCGTCATTAAAAGAAAGTAGTCAATTTTGTACGAAAATTAAGAAAATGTTAAATTATTTAAAATGGTTTTAGATTTTTTTATAGTTATTAATAGTTATCTGTAATATATTTTTATGATTGAAAAAAGACTTAATTTGAAGGCTATAAAAAATTCAATTTTTGGCTCCAAAATCTTGAAATATAGTCGTTGTAATTTACTAAGTGTCTGTTAATTCAAAAATAATAAAATATATAGAATTCGAATTTTGACTCCAAAGTTTTACAGAGTCAAGTATACCTATCTAATTCTTATATAAAAAATTTCATTTAAAAATTATTAATTTATAATTTCTAAGATTTAAAACATACCACTGCATTTGGTATTTTCTGCCCTATTTTCAAAGTGTATAGTCAGTTTCGTAAAAGTTCTTTAAAAATTAATATTTTTATTTGAAATCTTTTTCTATACTTTAATAAATAATATTAATTACAATAAAAAAATAATTTTTTAATAGATAAATATTTAGAATATTTTATAGATAAAATCATAAGGCATTTCGAAAATTAAAGTGTCTTTTCAATTTGAAAACTGGTGTTATTTTTGGAGGGAAAACTTGTTTTCTACTTATTTAAACCATTTGGTTATTTAGAATATAGAAGAAGGACTAAAATGTCTCCGTACTTAAAAGAACTTATTAAAAAGTAAAAAATTAAATCAAGTTTCAAGATTACCGACATTGCTGACATCCTCTATCCAATATTACTGTTTCTCCGTCCAAAGGTTTGTCTAAAAGCATATATATCTGCATTGTTGCTCTTCCTCCTCTTAGTCTTCCATCATGTCTTTTGAATATCCGCTGTCTAAAATCATTTATCCTTCTTGATTTATGATGTATGACTCTCCAGTGTCTATTCACCATCAGCTATGTACATGTTCTTGCAATTCAACATTATACCTTTCCAAAACATCAAGTGACTTTTCAACAGAGTTAGATTCTTATCTATTCGAGAATAAAAAGTTGGCTCAAAAATATTACAATGAAGTATTTTAACTAAATCCCATTTCCAAAAGATTACTTGCCATTTATACCTTTCAAAAATCAAATTATGAGTTTTTGAAAATCTTGCTCTGATACCAAATATGGGTTGCAAAATTATGGATCTTAAGGCTAATTAAATACTAGAGGGAGGCGAATAATGTTTTCTAACATTTATAAATATTTTTAAATTTCTTTCAATTTTAATATTAAATCACAGAATTATATTAACAATCAATCACAGATGTAATCATATATAAAAATAAAAGCAATAAAATAAAATAGAAAGTTAGAGAGATGACAACAGAGATTTTATACTGGTTCAGATTTCTCCAACATCCATTCCCGTATAATTGCTTGTACGGATTTCTATTCAAATGCCAATCTTTAAATGGATAGAAGGCAAACCCAATTACAATCTCGATTCTAAGGATACGAGACACACCCTCTTAATTACCGAGCTCAAGGTACACCCACTTGATTTGAATGTACTACAAGCACACCCACTTGGATTTCTAGGCTACTAAGCACACCCACTTGATTAGAATGGTTTATAAGCATACCCAAGCAAATACAAATAGAGCTTGATAGTTTCTCCTAAGATAATTTCTTGAACTCTGGATACAATGGATCCCATACCTCTTGGACAACACTCTGATCTTTGATATGAGTGAGAGATGATTCCAAAACAGCAAGAAATTAGTATTGAATCAATACAATGAAGTTTGAATTGATTCTATTTGATTTTGAAGAGAAAAGATTATAATTTCAGTGGAGTTTTCAAGGGAGTAAGAGGATGGCAGTAATTAAGTTAATAACTATCAAAAAATTTGTTTGAACTCCCTTTATATAGTGAATAAATAGATGTGTCTGTTCGCAAAGAGTTGCGACAAAAAGGCACTTCATTTCAAAATTTAAAACACCATTTGTCAGTATGTGTGTCAACATACCATCTGCACATATGTCGACATATGCATGTTCATTTTGAAAACTTGTTTCTTTTTAAAATGTTTAGAAATCCTATACTTTGTAAATAGTTTGATACTTTGTAAAATGGTTTGAACATAGTTTATAAACATTTTGAACTTTGAAAACTTTTACAAAATATTTTTAAATATATTCTGAAAATTTATTTTGTTCAAAAAGTATAAAAGATAAAAAAAATAGGAGATAGAGATCAAAGATTGCTACTAGGGACTTTAACAATATACTATGACTCTATACACTAAATTATAGTCTTGAGGTGTTCTTATCTTGGTCTTTGTACTCATGTGTCCATCTCTTGAGTCTTTTATATTATATAATCTTCGATTCAACATCTATGTAACCTACATTATATACTATATAACTTAGCAAAACATTAGTATCTATATTTTATATGAATGTATATTGTTGTTATTAAGATTGTTATCATCAAAATCAATAACTGAGGTATTAACAAAAGGGATTATGGTAAGGATGCAAAAGAGATTGATGGTTCGGCAATAAGAAATGATGAATGGATTTTTCTAAAGAATGGGGCTGCAAAGGATGGTCGGAGTAGTTGAACTCAGAATCGGCAGTCGGAAGGCAGAGCAAATGCACTGGGATATAATGGAGAAAATAGGAATCAGTCCCCCAACACCCGAACAAGTCGGTACCGACCACAATCATGTTGGTTCCGACCATAATGGTCAGGGGCGATGATACATATTGGTTTTTAGCGAGCTAGGATACCGGGAATGGGCAATGCTAAGGTTAGAAACGAGGACCATAATGCGAATGTATAGCTACAAGGATTGGAATTAGAAATTTCCTGAAGGAATGGAGGGCAAAATAAAGATTTGAATCAAGGGCATGCAAAGCACCAGAGATTTCAACTGAATGATAATGACAAAATCGCTAGAATGATATGACAAGGGCTTCGAGGCAGAGTTCTATATCAGAGTTTGGAGGATGCAAACAGAAATTCATTTACCTCAAACATCCAACACGCTAAGAATCCACCTGATTTCAAGCTACCAAATTTGAATCCTTATGATGGAAGGCTGGATCAAATAGTTCAATTGATCAGGTATATCCAGCATATGGGAGTGTTAGATGCTTCGAAGGAGATGATGAGGCCGTGTTCTTGTTAACCGGGTTTTTAACCCAGCAGGAGTCAGAAGGAGTAGAACATTTAAGCTAAGCCGGAATGACTCGGAACTTGACCGAAAGACCCAGAAGCACGTGACAAAGGAACCAAAGTAGTTTGAAGTCAAAATATGCCAAGTATTTGGATCGGCATCGATCCGATCCAACTGGATCGGCATCGATCCGATCCAACTGGATCGGTACCGATCCAAATTGTTGGCTTGTGGATGTTCCAATCCACATGCGTTGTGTTCCTACATCTCTCCTAAACTTATCGACCAAGTTTGATAACATTCCTAACATATGATTTGAAGAAGTCCAGATTTTTCCTATGCAAGTTACAGTTCAATCTGACCTATTAGTGATTCATCATCAAAACAAGTCAACAAGCCATGAAATTGCAAGGGAAGCCTCGCTAGCAGATAAGGAAGCTTGTGGGATGGAAGTTGCGTAAAAATTGCACAACTATTTGGATCGGTATCGATTCGATCCAATTGGACCAGTACCGATCCAAACAGTTAGCTTGGTTTACTCCCAAAATTCATGTGTCACCTCCTATTGATGATTAGAAGCCTCTGGTGCTCTGGTTTCGATCCAAGTGCTCTCAAAATCTTATAAATACCATCTTAACTTCAACAGAAGAGAGGCTAGCTGTTTTGATCACTAAAGCAACTCGGTTACGAAGATTCTTCAACTTTCTTCTCCCTCACAATGGCTGCCATGGGACAATTGTGATCCTTTATTTTGTATCCATAATGGTGGTCTGATCTCTATTTATTCAACTGTTAGAGTTGTAATCAATTTGTATCTGTAATCAATTTGTATCTGTGATCAATAGTCAATTCAATAAAAAAAGTTATAAAGTGGTCGTAGGCTTCGTTAACAGCCGAACTACCATAAAAATCTCTTGTTCATTTACTTTTTCTTCGATTTACAATTGCTTTTTCTATTTTATTTGCCTAGATAAGCAAGGCTAGTGCTTTCATACTCAACCCAGGGTGTTGATCCATTTTTTTGGGTTAACATTTTGGTGCTTTCATTGAGAACCCAACTCAGGGATTAGATCTAGCTATCTAATTTGAATCAGATAGGTTCAAAAGTAAGATCATAAATCTCTGTTTAGAAGACTTGCTGTTGAGAACCAATGGCGCCAGGAAGAAGGAGAATTGCTTCTGGAAGATCCCTAGGAGCGGTAATTGTTGGAGAAGAAATGAATCCTCAACAAACTGAAGTCAATAACCCACTAATTATAGAAAATTATGGAGCAAATACAAGGGATTAGATGCCAGGAACTTATGTCCAACATGAAACAGTCACTAGGGATGAATTGAATAAGATGGTTGATGAGATTAACCTGAAAATGGAAAGCAGTCAGAGAGCTCTTATGGATAAACTTAATGCCCTCTTGACCTTACAATCACATCCTGCTCCAAGAACCATGGCAGAACCCACGGCTGCCGTAGAACAAGAGAATTCCTCCGTCTCGGGCGTAAACGTGAGAAATGGAAAACAACAGGAGAAAGGAGTGATAGGCGGAACTGTAGGAATTGATTTGGAAGGAAATGCAAGTACTCCACCAACTGCAAGGCAACCAGCTGCAAACTTAAATCTAGGAGCAAAAGCACCATGGGATGATATAGCGATGCATCTCTTCGACTCGGAGGATGGTGGGCAATTCGACAACGACAAGTTAGGAGGAAATGCCAATGCATTCAACAACGCCAAGGAGGTCCAGACTTCTCCTATTCGACTAACCACAAGCCAACGAAATGCCGAGGGAGTGGCTCTCCCGAAGATAGGAGAGCGTAGACTTCAGCCCACTTACCGAGATTGCTTGCAAAGCAAAACACTCGGTGTAGTTACTGATAGTCAACCCCCGGATTATCGGACATCTGAGGTGTATATCGTGGATATGGTCAAGCGACTGATAGATACGAGTAAGGATAGAAGGGATGATGAATGAGGATCCACTCAAAGTTGGACTCCTTTCACTGATGAGATTTTGAATGAGCGGTAACCAGAAAAGTCCACTATGCCAACTATTCCGTCTTATGACGGAACGAGAGACCCAAAACCCCACTTATATAAGTACAGTCAGTACATAGATGGAGCAAATGCTTTGTATGTTGTTCGATGTAGATATTTCCCTATTTTTCTAGAGAGAATTGCTTCCATGTGGTTCTCTAGGCTTCTGCCAAGATCCATCTCCACTTTTGATCAACTAGCGACAAGATTCCTTGATCAATTTAGACTTCACACGACACAGCCTAAAGATGTGATGTCCTTGTCCTGTCTATTCCAAGGACGAAATGAATCTCTGAAGTCTTTCATGAATCGGTTCAATATCGCAATGATTGAATTAAGCAATCCGAACGAGGATATGGTTTTTATGCCCTTGGTCCGCGCCATCCACCCCGAAATTGAATTTGGAAAATGGATCAAAATGAGACAACCTACTGCTAGGAAAGACTTCAATCGAAAGGCGAGTCAATACTTGGGATTGGAAGAGGCGCAATAATTAGAAAGGAAATCTGCTAGCTTACAACCAACGAACATCGGGCAGAGCGGTATGGCGATAAACCAGGACATAAATACCTCCGAGACCGCTGAAGGAAATGTGGGAAAAGATGGAAATGAGAAAAGGAAAAATCAAAATTCCAACAAATGAAATGGTAACAATAAGCGGCTTAAAGGCTTCAGGCTACAAGATTACATCCCACTCAATGATACTTCAGAAAACATCTATCTCGCAATACAGGGGACGGAGGAGTACCAAAAGCCTCTTAAGAAAGAGGCGACTGAACAAAAAAAGTGCTCTGGGAAGCATTTTCATTTCCATGAAACATATGTTCATAACACAAATGAGTGTCGACACTTGAAGAACCTGATTGAAGAATTAATCCAGGAAAATAAGCTTCAGCAGCATGAGAGGAAGCCGTAAAATCCTGATCAGCCTGCGGCACCCCAAGCTCCCCGGGACCATGGAAACAAAGCGGGAAACATCGAAGAGGGATCTAGGAGGATTGACCAAAGATTAATTTTTGGAACAATATCTCTAGGACCTCATCCTGCGTAAAGGAGTTGGGAAGAAATGGAACATTATGCAAGCTCGTTGAAGCATGCTCCGAAAGATACGTGCTTTGCGATCGAAGATAGAACCCCCGCCAAGCAGTAGAGGACCTTAAGTGATGACATAGTGTTTTGAAGTCAAGACACTAAAGGGATAGAGGCTCCGACTCTCGACCTTATGGTTGTGACAATAGGAATCGGACCCGCCGTTGTAATGACTCCAATTTTGAATTAATTTTAAATTTATAGTTAATATAAATTTTGAACAAATTTTGGAATAAAATTTGAATTCGACTTTGGAATTTGACTATGGATATTGAATTATATTCGAATTTTAAAATTAGTTTGTGTATTTATTTGAATTGGATTTATAAATCATACTTTGAAAAGAAATAATATATATGTACAAAGTAAATAAAATAAACAAACAAATATCTACAAACTAAGTACACATAAGAAAGTGGCTGTAAACAGAAAATTTTCAACAAAACAAAAATGTATGCAAGCAAGAAAATAAACAAAGAAATAGGATCAAATAAAGATAATTTTGAACAAACAAAATTTTATGACATTGACTAAAATAACTGTATATTTGTACATAAGTTAAAATCTATAACCAATAACTAAGGAAAACAAATGTATGTATGAAAGTACAGTATGAAAGAAAGGATATAAAAAGTAAAATAAAAAAAAATAGAACAAACAAAAGAAATTCAAACAAGTGGACAAATGAAACAATTTTTTTTTATATACAAGTATGTATACTTGTAAAATGAAGAAACACATATACAATAGGCAAGCTAGAAAAAGAAATAAAATTTACAAGTACCTATATACAAGCAAGATATAAGTATGTAGGCTGTAAAACAAAATATAGCAAATAGAATACTTGTACCTGATATTGTACAAACATAAAATACATTTACAGGGGAACAAAACAATTTAAAAAATGTGTTCAAGTATAGGTATGCGGCTTGCAGTATTGTAAAAGAAAAGAAGCATTGCGTTACATGCTTCCATTTAATGCTCTCATTAAATGCCATTCATTCTTCATTATGTACAAGATCCCATCAGTAAATTAAAAGTATGGGTTGAGCAAAAGAAATACTGTATAAAGCAACTATACAAAATTAATGTTTCAGTACTTCACTTTAAAAAGAAAAAAAAACTGCCCATCTCTTTATATACATCCACAAACCTCATTTCAGTTCGTTTATTTTCAAAACTGAGTAGAAAACTAAAGCAATATCATCTCATATTCAAACAAACATTAACTTTAAAACATCAAAACAATTTATCCAAAGTCTGAGATCAAAGAAGAAGTGTTAGCAAGCCCGTTTCAATGCAGAGAAGCAACTCTGTTCATTCTTCTGGAGTCTAAAGTGAGTAACATCACCATTTTAAATTGTTAAGTATATAATTATAGTGCCTGCTTATCTTTGAAGTATAATATGCTTGTGAATATATTTTAAAAACTCTGTGTATATATGGATATGTTGGTGTGTGAAATGTTGTGTGTTTGAATTTCTTGTCTCTGGCTTTAGCTCCAGGTTCAAAAGATAAAAAAAATCATCATTTCTTCACAATCTATTTAATGTTTGGACATAGCATTAAAACAAAGATTGTTTGTTATAGTATAAATTTAAGATTAAAATTTTATTCAAGTCAAACACCATAGTAGCATCTATGTAAATTTAAAAGAACACACCAAAACTTTAAATTAGTCAAATTTCGAATTTCTTAATTCGTGAATCCAGGGTTACAAACTGAATTCGTATACTAAAATATGATTTTTAAGGTAAAAATTATAATTTTTAGATAAGGGGTTTAAGAGTAGTTCCTAATTGAACTAAAAATGCTTTTAAATAGATTCCCAGTGATCGAACAATTTTAAAATGTTGAGATTTTGTCTGGAGCTTGCTTGGTCATCAATGGAGCTAGGAAAAATGCTAAATAATTTTTTCAATGCAAAATTTTTTGGGATGAAGGAAATATAGGGTTTTGGGTTCGAAAGTTTCTAAGGTCTGTAAAGTGTTGATTGCGTCGCCATGGTTGGATCGAGCTATTCGCGATTTTGGGAGGTGGTAGGGGAGATCATGGTCGAGTTATGGACGAAGTTTCATCATTTCAAGTGGTCGGAGCTCGGAGGAAGCAGCGTTGACAGGTTTGGGGTTGAAGTGGTCTCAAGTTTCCAAGTTTTGGAATGATGGCCTCGAATTCGATTTCGAGATTTTGAACACGATCTGATGATCGTGATGAGTTGCGTGGAAGATCGTCGACGTGCTCGAGGGTAGGGTGGTGACCGGAGGTGGCCAGAACCACCGTGCATGTGCACGGTGCAGTAGTTTGTCAGGTGAAGTTTTGTGGGTTGCAGTGTTTTTGAGCTCGAGTTTCTCTCGAGTAATTTTAGGTTGAACTCGATGATATTGGGTAGATTGCTCGGGGAAGATGGGTTGTAGACTCGAAGCATTTTTGTCTGGCCTCGGGTCAGTTTAAATTGTTACAGGTTTTTGTGAAACCTGTCTGTGTAATTTTAAACTGAATTTGAATTTAAAAGAGATTTTAATATAAGTTTAAAAATCAGAATTTGAAAGATTGAATTCAAATTAACTTTTGAATTCTAGTTTGAAATAAATTAAAGTTTTATAAATATTAATTGTCTTAACAATTTTGAATGTTAAGGGAAATATGACTCTCACTTTTTTTAAATTTCTTTATAATAAAATATTACTTCAACAAGAAATTTAAAGAATTTTAAAATTAGTTTTAAACTTTACTAAAGATAAATGAGGGTTCATTTTAAATCTTGAGTTTAAAATAAAATTTATAAAAATAAGTTTGAAATTTAAAAAGGTTTTCAAACATAATTGTAAATGATATTTAAATCACTACTAATAATGAGTTCACCTTAAATTTAATAAAGATTAAATGATTAGTAATACATTAAGTTAATTTGAATGGATAATAAATGTTTGTATCAATTGAATTAGTAATTATAAGTTTAACTTTGTTAATTAAGGTTTAAGTTAATAAATCAGGAGATTAAGATATAATTACATTTAATGTAATTAAATGTTGATTTATTTATAAAGGTAATTAATTACTTAAAGATAATTATTTAATGAAATTAATTAAGGTTAAATGATTATGTAATTAACTTAAGGTTAATCTAATTAATTTATTAATTAAGAATAATTTATTTAAAGTGTTGATAATTTAATTTATATTAAACGATTTATGATAAATGAATCAGGATTGGATAGTTAATTCATAAATAATTAATTTAACTGGAAATTAATTGAATTAATCAGGATAAAACGATTAATTAATCCTACTTATAAATGTTTATTGAATGCTTGACCTTACTTATGAATGATTGTATTATATGAGATGCCTTGAATTGATTGCCCTATCTGATCTATGATATTTTGTTCTGTGGTTTGTGCCGTGTATGATTTATTCATTTATTTACATTCGTATATTATCTGTGAATCTGTGAATGGACGATAAGCGTTATAGTTTATATCGCTTATCAACTACATTTCTGTGTTTTAATCTGTGATGATTGAATGATGTTGCACTATTGTGTTGAACCCCTGGACCACACCATACACACACAAATATGGATTTCACGGAGAAATCGATTAATTCACAGATTTTGAAACAGTTTAAAAGTTGAATATTTAAAATTCAAATGTTTTGGAAATGGATTGGGTTTTCAAGTGAAAAGCTTTTGAAATGGAATTTCAAAGATAAAAGTTATTTTGAATAACTAATCGAGTTTTGAAATTTAAATAATTTGACTTTAATTTGAATTCAAAATTTGAGATTGAATTCTGTGATTTGAAACTAGGGATTAAAGATGTTATACTAGTTATATATGGGTTAAACCATTTTAAAAGCATGGTTTCGAGAATTTAAATTTAACCCAAGGATATTAATTCGTCTAAATGAATCAGATTTTCCAAAATGAAAACTATTTGTTTTCAAATGATAAAAGCTTTCATATAAGAAATGAAATTCCAATTTAGTTAAAGGAATTTCAAGATTGAATTGAAAAATGGTTTTCCAAGTTATGAATGAATTCTTATTGAAAGCTATGAATTAAATTTGTTTATTTTTAACAGATTTAAAATGATGTTTTGTTTAACCCATTCGAAATGAAATTGTTTTTGAAAGCTATGATTTAAATCTGTTTATTTTTAACAGATTTAAAATGATGTTTTGTTTAACCCATTCGAAATGAAATTGTTTTGAAAGCTATAAGTTAAATCTTTGATTTAAAGATTTAACGAGTTAAATTGAAATTGAAATTGATTTGGAAAATCTGTGAATGAATCTTTTGTTTAAAAGATAAAAATGTGGAAATTGTTTAAACCATTGAAGTTGTTAAAATAAATCTTTTGTTTAAAGATTTGAAAATGGTAATTTGTTAAACCATATGAAAAGAGAAGTTTGGGTAATAAGTTGTCACTTAATTGAAATCCCAATATCCATATATTTTTAAATATTACGCTCACTATTCGGGTTAGCCGGGAAAAGACCTTTGTGTCATATAACCCATTCCGAATAGTGATACGTCGTATATGGATCGCATTTGAAGACCGGTGGTGAAGACCGGGTATTTGCAAGAACGATAGGATGACCTATCGATTGTCTCTGCACTGAGTCGCGCCGGTATAGAGATCTCCTAAGTGATGGGAAATCCGATCGGGATTGTGAATACCCGGATTGCAAGGGCTTCTTTGGAAGTGCCTTCGGTTCTGTTCGAACCCGGAACAGACTTGTATGGTTACATGTCTGACATTACGCTTTGAGATAAAAAGCCGATTTCTTTCAAATACATTTCTTTTTTGGTGGCGGAGAATTTATTCTCTTAGCTTAACACCCTTCTCTGAGACGTACGAGCTCAGAGGTTATGTAGTTGAAGGTTATCAGCGATATATTCCCAATTTGGTAATGTGACATGCTGAGTGTTGCTGTGTGATGATCATTGTTTGATCATTTGTGATATGATCATTTGTTTGATCATTTATCTTTGTGATCATTACTTTGATCATCTGTTGACCCAAAGCATGGCTTTGTGGACGAGACTTCGTCAGACCTCACAACCCGGAAATGGTCGAAACAGGAAAGATGCGGCAAGGTTTCAGGGGTAGCTTCCCTAGGGTATGACCATTCCTTCTGGAAAAGGGTAGTATCATGGTATGGAGCCCAGATACTTACTCATGTGGACACACTTTATTTATTATGTGTGATGTTTGTTTAGAGGCGCCTCGTTTAAAGGTCCCAAAGGACCGGGGGTGGCATATCTGAGGTTTTGTATATTCCCCGGGAAGGGGGGTAGCCGGCCTTGTTTGGCAGAGAACAGTTTGGTTCTCGGGACGTCCTTCCAGAGGCGTTTCCATGTGGCAATGGGAAGTTCCTTGGCCTGACCATTTGTTGGAAATCCAAACAAAACAATACGAGCCCTATACGGTATTAGTTGTATTACCTGCTATGGAATGTGGCGGTAACCTGCTATTGAACATGGTAGCTATAGTAGGCATAAGTGCGAAATGTCTATGCTGGCTAAGATTTATATTCTACTTTCGAAATGTTTTCTACACTATGCACTAATAATAATATCCAAAATGATTTTTTTTACGTAGTAAGCATCTTTGACTATCATAAGGAGAAATCTCCTCCGATTCTGCGTTTGCATTGTGTGTGCGTGCGGGAGGCCTTATGGTAGTTTCATTTTCCAAAAGCATTGCGAATTGACTTTAAAAATTCTCTTGTTGTTCGTTTTTAAAGATAAACTGTTTTTGTTGCTCACACCAGTCCCATGACTGATCCGGAGTTTATTGTTTCTTTCCTAAACTCTGGGTGCTCAAAATTTTTCTACACGGGCAGTCTAGAGTTGGGTTTTTCAGATAGTCAGGATTAGTAGATTTTCTGGAGCTAGTTCAGTCTTTGGATATGGACTGCACTTGCTTATCTTTGTGCATCGTTATTGAGAGTTCAAGCTATTTCTGGATTGGCGTTTTGAAGATGGAGATATCCGCTGCTGATGATATCGTTTCTTTTCCGCTGCTATTTCTTGTATCATATCGCTGATGTATATTGATATTCATTGTATCACTCTGTTGTATCAGATATTGTATATCAATGTATTATTCTTTTTCTTCCACTGTGTTATTTACTTAACTGTGTTATAAGCTCCGGCGACTCGGATTTGAACGGTCGAATCTATGGCATTCGAGTACGATGTAAAGTATGGATGTCGATTTTCGAACGCTAAAAATCCGCAGACGTTACATTTGGTATCAGAGCTAAGGTAAAACTTTAGCTCAGGAGTATAACACGTTAAGTAACTCATTAGAGATAGGGTGAAGTATCCCTAGAATGAGTATATCCCTAAGATATCTGTTTGAATGCCTTAGTAAATTCTCTTACTATCCACTGATAGTGAGTATGAGTGCGAGAAGAGGACGAGATAGGGGACAAGGGAATACGACTATAAATGGTCAATACCCTGCAACAGTGGAAATAATCTTTCTCTATTAATTTCCTTTGATTCGTTTCCAAATTCTTTTCATTTCTCCGTACCAGCAACAAGAAGAAGTTTCGGTATGATGATGGCTCTACGAATCATTGTAGAGAATCCTTACTTAGTATCTTCATCGTTTTCTTATCAGCTTTTTGTTTTAAACTTTAATGAATTGGAAATTTGGAATTAAAATTTTAAATAAATTGAAAATTTTAAATTAAGTTAAATTGATTGATAGAATATGAAGGCTAAATTGAATTGAATCGATAAAATGATTTCGTTTAAAACCGAATTTGAAATTCTATTGTAATTTCTTGTGAATACCAAAGTCCGAAGAGGGACAAATTGGTTTATATTTTGGAATATTCTGATTTAAGTTTGGAATCCATATCTTGTGTTTGAGGAATTATAGGACATCGAATCTATCTATCTATCTCTGTGTTATTTTCGTGCCTGCGAATTTCGAGGACGAAATTCTTTTTAAGGGGGGAAGTCTGTAACAACCCCAATTTTGAATTAATTTTAAATTTATAGTTAATATAAATTTTGAACAAATTTTGGAATAAAATTTGAATTCGACTTTGGAATTTGACTATGGATATTGAATTGTATTCGAATTTTAAAATTAGTTTGTGTATTTATTTGAATTGGATTTATAAATCATACTTTGAAAAGAAATAATATATATGTACAAAGTAAATAAAATAAACAAACAAATATCTACAAACTAAGTACACATAAGAAAGTGGCTGTAAACAGAAAATTTTCAACAAAACAAAAATGTATGCAAGCAAGAAAATAAACAAAGAAATAGGATCAAATAAAGATAATTTTGAACAAACAAAATTTTATGACATTGACTAAAATAACTGTATATTTGTACATAAGTTAAAATCTATAACCAATAACCAAGGAAAACAAATGTATGTATGAAAGTACAGTATGAAAGAAAGGATATAAAAAGTAAAATAAAATAAAAAATAAAAAAAATAGAACAAACAAAAGAAATTCAAACAAGTGGACAAATGAAACAATTTTTTTTATATACAAGTATGTATACTTGTAAAATGAAGAAACACATATACAATAGGCAAGCTAGAAAAAGAAATAAAATTTACAAGTACCTATATACAAGAAAGATATAAGTATGTAGGCTGTAAACTAAAACATAGCAAATAGAATACTTGTACTTGATATTGTACAAACATAAAATACATTTACATGGGAACAAAAAAATTTAAAAAATGTGTTCAAGTATAGGTATGCAGCTTGCAGTATTGTAAAAGAAAAGAAGCATTGCGTTACATGCTTCCATTTAATTCTCTCATTAAATGCCATTCATTCTTCATTATGTACAAGATCCCATCAGTAAATTAAAAGTATGGGTTGAGCAAAAGAAATACTGTATAAAGCAACTATACAAAATTAATGTTTCAGTACTTCACTTTAAAAAGAAAAAAAAACTGCCCATCTCTTTATATACATCCACAAACCTCATTTCAGTTCGTTTATTTTCAAAACTGAGTAGAAAACTAAAGCAATATCATCTCATATTCAAACAAACAATAACTTTAAAACATCAAAACAATTTATCCAAAGTCTGAGATCAAAGAAGAAGTGTTAGCAAGCCTGTTTCAATGCAGAGAAACAACTCTGTTCATTCTTCTGGAGTCTAAAGTGAGTAACATCACCATTTTAAATTGTTAAGTATATAACTATAGTGCCTGCTTATCTTTGAAGTATAATATGCTTGTGAATATATTTTAAAAACTCTGTGTATATATTATGTTGGTGTGTGAAATGTTGTGTGTTTGAATTTCTTGTCTCTGGCTTTAGTTCCAGGTTCAAAAGATAAAAAAAATCATCATTTCTTCACAATCTATTTAATGTTTGGACATAGCATTAAAACAAAGATTGTTTGTTATAGTATAAATTTAAGATTAAAATTTTATTCAAGTCAAACAACATAGTAGCATCTATGTAAATTTAAAAGAATAGACCAAAACTTTAAATTAGTCAAATTTCAAATTTCTTAATTCATGAATCCAGGGTTACAAACTGAATTCGTATACTAAAATATGATTTTTAAGGTAAAAATTATAATTTTTAGATAAGGGGTTTAAGAGAAGTTCTTAGTTGAACTAAAAATGCTTTTAAATAGATTCCCAGTGATCGAACAATTTTAAAGTGTTGAGATTTTGTCTAGAGCTTGCTTGGTCATCAATGGAGCTAGGAAAAATGCTAAATAATTTTTTCAATGCAAAAATTTTTGGGATGAGGAAATATAGCGTTTTGGGTTCGAAAGTTTCTAAGGTCTGTAAAGTGTTGATTGCGTCGCCATGGTTGGATCGAGCTATTCGCGATTTTGGGAGGTGGTTGGGGAGATTATGGTCGAGTTATGAACGAAGTTCCATCACTTCAGGTGGTCGGAGCTTGGAGGAAGCGGCGTTGACAGGTTTGGGGTTGAAGTGGTCTCGAGTTTCCAGGTTTTGGAATGATGGCCTCGAATTCGATTTCGAGATTTTGAACACGATCTGATGATCGTGATGAGTTGCGTGGAAGATCGTCGACGTGCTCGAGGGTAGCGTGGTGACCGGAGGTGGCCAGAACCACCGTGCATGTGCACGGTGCAGTAGTTTGTCCGGTGAAGTTTTGTGGGTTGTAGTGTTTTTGAGCTCGAGTTTCTCTCGAGTAATTTAGGTTGAACTCGAAGATATTGGGTAGATTGCTCGGGGAAGATGGGTTGTAGACTCGAAGAATTTTTGTCTGGCCTCGGGTCAGTTTAAATTGTTACAGGTTTTTTGAAACCTGTCTGTGTAATTTTAAACTGAATTTGAATTTAAAAGAGATTTTAATATAAGTTTAAAAATCAGAATTTGAAAGATGGAATTCAAATTAACTTTTGAATTCTAGTTTGAAATAAATTAAAGTTTTATAAATATTAATTGTCTTAACAATTTTGGATGTTAAGGAAAATTTGACTCTCACTTTTTTTAAATTTCTTTATAATAAAATATTACTTCAACATAAAATTTAAAGAATTTTAAAATTAGTTTTAAACTTTACTAAAGATAAACGAGGGTTCATTTTAAATCTTGAGTTTAAAATAAAATTTAGAAAAATAAGTTTGAAATTTAAAAAGGTTTTCAAACATAATTGTAAATGATATTTAAATCACTACTAATAATGAGTTCACCTTAAATTTAATAAAGATTAAATGATTAGTAATACATTAAGTTAATTTGAATGGATAATAAATGTTTGTATCAATTTAATTAGTAATTATAAGTTTAACTTTGTTAATTAAGGTTTAAGTTAATAAATCAGGAGATTAAGATATAATTACATTTAATGTAATTAAATGTTGATTTATTTATAAAGGTAATTAATTACTTAAAGATAATTATTTAATGAAATTAATTAAGGTTAAATGATTATGTAATTAACTTAAGGTTAATCTAATTAATTTATTAATTAAGAATAATTTATTTAAAGTGTTGATAAATTAATTTATATTAAACGATTTATGATAAATGAATCAGGATTGGATAGTTAATTCATAAATAATTAATTTAACTGGAAATTAATTGAATTAATCAGGATAAAACGATTAATTAATCCTACTTATAAATGTTTATTGAATGCTTGACCTTACTTATGAATGATTGTATTATATGAGAAGCCTTGAATTGATTGCCCTATCTGATCTATGATATTTTGTTCTGTGGTTTGTGCCGTGTATGATTTATTCATTTATTTACATTCGTATATTATCTGTGAATCTGTGAATGGACGATAAGCGTTATAGTTTATATCGCTTATCAACTACATTTCTGTGTTTTAATCTGTGATGATTGAATGATGTTGCACTATTGTGTTGAACCCCTGGACCACACCATACACACACAAATATGGATTTCACGGAGAAATCGATTAAGTCACAGATTTTGAAACAGTTTAAAAGTTGAATATTTAAAATTCAAATGTTTTGGAAATGGATTGGGTTTTCAAGAGAAAAGCTTTTGAAATGGAATTTCAAAGATAAAAGTTATTTTGAATAACTTAATCGAGTTTTGAAATTTAAATAATTTGACTTTAATTTGAATTCAAAATTTGAGATTGAATTCTGTGATTTGAAACTAGGGATTAAAGATGTTATACTAGTTATATATGGGTTAAACCATTTTAAAAGCATGGTTTCGAGAATTTAAATTTAACCCAAGGATTTTAATTCGTCTAAATGAATCAGATTTTCCGAAATGAAAACTATTTGTTTTCAAATAATAAAAGCTTTCATATAAGAAATGAAATTCCAATTTAGTTAAAGGAATTTCAAGATTGAATTGAAAAATGGTTTTCCAAGTTATGAATGAATTCTTTTTGAAAGCTATGAATTAAGTCTGTTTATTTTTAACAGATTTAAAATGATGTTTTGTTTAACCCATTCGAAATGAAATTGTTTTTGAAAGCTATGAATTAAATCTGTTTATTTTTAACAGATGTAAAATGATGTTTTGTTTAACCCATTCGAAATGAAATTGTTTTGAAAGCTATAAGTTAAATCTTTGATTTAAAGATTTAACGAGTTAAATTGAAATGGAAATTGATTTGGAAAATCTATGAATGAATCTTTTGTTTAAAAGATAAAAATGTGGAAATTGTTTAAACCATTGAAGGTTGTTAAAATAAATCTTTTGTTTAAAGATTTAAAAATGGTAATTTGTTAAACCATTTGAAAAGAGAAGTTTGGGTAATAAGTTATGACTTAATTGAAATCCCAATATCCATATATTTTTATATATTACGCTCACTATTCGGGTTAGCCGGGAAAAGACCTTTGTGTCATATAACCCATTCCGAATAGTGATACGTCGTATATGGATCGCATTTGAAGACCGGTGGTGAAGACCGGGTATTTGCGAGAACGATAGGATGACCTATCGATTGTCTCTACACTGAGTCGCACCGGTATAGAGATCTCCTAAGTGATGGGAAATCCGATCGGGATTGTGAATACCTGGATTGCAAGGGCTTCTTTGGAAGTGCCTTCGGTTCTGTTCTAACCCGGAACAGACTTGTATGGTTTCATGTCTGACATTACGCTTTGAGATATAAAGCCGATTTCTTTCAAATACATTTCTTTTTTGGTGGCGGAGAATTTATTCTCTTAGCTTAACACCCTTCTCGTAGACGTACGAGCTTAGAGGTTATGTAGTTGAAGGTTATCAGCGATATATTCCCAATTTGGTAATGTGACATGCTGAGTGTTGCTGTGTGATGATCATTGTTTGATCATTTGTGATATGATCATTTGTTTGATCATTTATCTTTGTGATCATTACTTTGATCATCTGTTGACCCAAAGCATGGCTTTGTTTCAAAGCGTAGCTTTGTGGACGAGACTTCGTCAGACCTCACAACCCGGAAATGATCGAAACAGGAAAGATGCAGCAAGGTTTCAGGGGTAGCTTCCCTAAGGTATGACCATTCCTTCGGGAAAAGGGTATTATCATGGTATGGAGCCCAGATACTTACTCATGTGGACACACTTTATTTATTATGTGTGATTTTGGTTTAGAGGTGCCCCGTTTAAAGGTCCCAATGGACCGGGGGTGGCATATCTGAGGTTTTGTATATTCCCTGGGAAGGGGGGTAGCCGGCCTTGTTTGGCAGAGAACAGTTTGGTTCTCGAGACGTCCTTCCAGAGGCGTTTCCATGTGGCAATGGGAAGTTCCTTGACCTGACCATTTGTTGGAAATCCAAACAAAACAATACGAGCCCTGTATGGTATTAGTTGTATTACCTGCCATGGAATGTGGTGGTAACATGCTATTGAACATGGTAGTTATAGTAGGCATAAGTGCGAAATGTCTATGCTGGCTAAGATTTATATTCTACCTTCGAAATGTTTTCTACACTATGCACTAATAATAATATCCAAAATGATTTGTTTTGCATAGTAAGCATCTTTGACTATCATAAGGAGAAATCTCCTCCAATTCTGCGTTTGCATTGTGTGTGCGTGTGGGAGGCCTTATGGTAGTTTCATTTTCCAAAAGCATTGCGAATTGACTTTAAAAATTCTCTTGTAGTTCGTTTTTAAAGATAAACTGTTTTTGTTGCTCACACCAGTCCCATGACTGATCTGGAGTTTATTGTTTCTTTCCTAAACTCTGGGTGCTCAAAATTTTTCTACACGGGCAGTCTAGAGTTGGGTTTTTCAAATAGTCAGGATTAGTAGATTTTCTGGAGCTAGTTCAGTCTTTGGATATGGACTGCACTTGCTTATCTCTGTGCATCATTATTGAGAGTTCAAGCTATTTTTGGATTGGCATTTTGAAGATGGAGATTATCCGCTGCTGATGATATCGTTTCTTTTCCGCTTCTATTTCTTGTATCATATCGCTGATGTATATTGATATTCATTGTATCACTCTATTGTATCAGATATTGTATATCAATGTATTATTCTTTTTCTTCCGCTGTGTTATTTACTTAACTGTGTTATAAGCTCCGGCGACTCGGATTTGAACGGTCGAATCTACGGCATTCGAGTACGATGTAAAGTATGGATGTCGATTTTCGAACGCGAATAATCCGCAGACATTACAGCCGTGGTCCGACGAATATTAGTAGATAGTGGCATCTCTATGAATATCCTCTTCAAACACACCTTTGTTCAGATGAAAATTGGTATGAAGTATGTATCCGCTTGCCTGACCAAGATTCAAGGGTTCACCGGCGAGCCCTAACAGCCCGTCAGAATGATTGACTTACCCGTAGAGCTCGGAGAAGTCGACCAAAGAGTCATCCTCATCCAAACCTGCGTGATCGTAGACGAAACATCCGCCTACAATACTTTCCTAGGACGGCCTGCCCTAGCAGATTTCATGATTGCTTTGGCCCTGTGGTGCTTAACCATGAAATTTCCGATGGAGAATAGAGTTGGAATAATCAAAAGAACCAAAATGCCGCTAGGGAATACTATATCACGGAGCTACGCGAATCTAAAATAAAGGAAAATGGGAAGAATATGGGAAGAACTCTCCACATTTGTGAACCTGCCGAATAGCATCTACAGAGCTGCCCCTGGCTTAGGGACCAAAACTGATTCGACAAGGCTTGAACTATAAAGGCTTATAACCCATCCTTTCTTTCACATCATCTTTTCTCAACACATTTTCTTTTAAAAAAAGTAGCTTAATTTCTTGTTATTATTTCTTCTTACAAACTTCATCATGTCTTCCTAGGATGAATCCAATCAATCATCTATCATTTTCAGCACACCTTCCTCAGAATCGTCAAAACACTCCAACAAATCCACACCGGTTTATATTCCAGTAAAAATCACACCATCTCCTATTCGTCGTACCAGATATACTCCTTAAGGAAAAAGAACTAAACGCGCTCTTTGTTTTGGTTCTCCATAAACAAAGGAGAAAATCGATGATAATCATCATTATCAGAGAGAGACTCTGGAACTGTAGCGTGAACTATACTATGAACATAAAGTAGACGCTAAGCGTTTAAGTTTACTGGAGCAAGTTGCATTAAAGTTCTACGGGTCTTCATCGAAAGAGAGCGTACATCAACCTTCGCTAAACTGTTCTCAAACTCCACCAAATTCTTAGGAATGAAGTCCACAACGTCCTCAGGTGTCATCGAACTACTAGGATCGCAGTAATGTTTGGTCGCCAATCCAATTATTACAAGAAATAACGAAGATTGAACCGCACTCTGATGACTCTCACTCCTCAATAAATTAGAGTTTTATGTATTTTTTTATTTTGTGTTGCATATTTATATGTTTTATATGTTTTAAAATAATGTTTTTTTAAATATATAATGTTTATAAAATTAACAAGTCTTTATGTTAATTTGTTTTTATAAGAAAATCTTAAGTATAAAGGCTGAAAAGGCAAATAAGCACAGTTTAAGTCGACTCAACAATCAGAACCAGTTGATTGAAACTTTAAAACAAATTTTTTTATATAAGGAAACTCAGTCGATTGACCTAGGTATATCAGTCGACTGAATTTGAAGTTTTCTAGGCTATTTGATGCGGTAAAAGTTTCTCTGCACATTAGTCGATTGAATTTTAATTTCAGTCGACTGAACGTTCTTGAGTACCTGAAAATTTCCAAATTTCAGTCGACTGATCCTATATTTTTAGTCGACTGAATTGGACAATTTTTAGGGAAAAACTTTTGGGTTGAAAACCTGAGCATTTCAGTCGACTGAACCCCTCCAACCAGTCGATTGAATTTGTGATTTTTGGTTTCTTAAAATAATTTTACACAACTTCCCACACCTTTTCAGCAACCATATAAATACATCTACTTCTCTCCAAAACCCTACTTCATTTTCAACAAGCAAACCCTAGCCCCCATTTTCTTCAATCAAAATTTTCTAATTCAAATCCTCTAAAATCAAATGGCTCCAATAACAAAAAGACCTCGCCAATCATCCGTCGGACCATCTGAAATCCAAATTAGGTCTTGGCTCCACAACGAAACTGCTGTCACCCGTTACAATGCCATGCAGAGCTCTAGAATCTTTGATGGTTCATTTGTCAAGTATCCGGATTTAAATGCCTATGAAATCCGAGAAACTGCGGAGGCAAGTGGTCTTGAGAGTTTGCTTAGTTTTGACGCCAACAACGTCAAGATCTACCCTCTCCTAATCAAACTCTTCTTTACCAACATGAACTTGGATCACCAAGATCGAAGAAAGAAGGACGATTGCATCTGGATACTTGTTTGTGGCGTCCAAATCTACCTTCCTCTCCAATGCCTTGGCTATATTCTTCGTTGTCCCTACGAAGGCATCGATACCAATGACATTGAAGTAGAAATGGACAACCGGGATAAGGTCTCCCATCGTTTCCTCTCTGACGACATGACTATTATCAAATCCGTCGCCTTGCGACCAAAGGTATGGATCCTTCATCGTGCTCTCATCCGCTCAATCCAACCTCGTACCGAAAGCCATGAGAAAGTCTATAAGAAAGACTTCCAAGCCCTCTATGCCATCTACTCATCTCAAAACATCAATTGGGCTAGAGTAATTCTTGATGAATTCCTCACAGTTAAGCACAAGCGGAGCTACAAAACAATCTTCTATGGAGTTTACATTATGCGGATTCTCATGAACTTCGGTGTCACCATCCCCGACGCTGATTTCATTACCGTTGGTGGTCTAAACACTAAGACATTAAGTCTTATGGGCTTGCCAAAATGCCAATCTCCTCAAGAAATAATTAGCTTCCAACAATGGGCGGTTAATCGGGCTCAAGGGATTCTACAGCCCCATGAGACTCATATCGGCTCCTCATCTTCCCAACCTTCCTAACAAGTCGAAGAAGAAGAAGGCAATGACATCATAGAGCTCCATGGTGATTTTCCTCAAAGTAAGGTTTAATCACTCTATCAAGGAATCAAAGCAGATTAAATCGACGATTGGTCAACGTCGAGAAAACCATCGTCAAGACCAATAAGAAGCTCAACTCCATCAAGGGCTTCTTAAATAAAATTTAGGAAAAAATCTCTTGCATCGGCTCTACTTCCACAAGTGTTGCCGAAAATCCCCCCGCCCATTTCTTTTGGACAACATTCGAAGAGGAAGAAGAGGAAGAGGATGAATCCGATAATGCAGAAGTTTAGTCATTTTTTATCTTTTGCTTATGTATGTTTTTCAATGTTTTATTTGATGTATCCATGAACAATTATCGTTATGTATGTTATTTGTTTTTAAAGTCAAAGTTGTTCTCTTGATGTTTTTTAAGTGACTATGATGTTTAATTTCTTTTGTTCTTGATTCACATTATTCATGTTTACCATGTTATCATTGTTAAGTAATATTCATATTTATCCATATTATAATTATTATACAACTGATACTCTTTTTTGTCAATGACAAAGGGGGAAAATATGACGATAAACAGGTAGTTCATTAATTAAGGGGGGGGGGGGGTTTTTAATTGCTTCTTAAAATTTTTACACACTTTCTAACTTACATAGTTTCATCATCAAAAAGGTGAGAGTATGTTAAAACCTTGTATTTTGATGTTTTGATCTTGACAACTATATAAGTATATATTATACGAACTAACTAAATTTGCAGGAGAAGATACTATTCTACTCAACGATAGATCGAAGCCCAAAGATTTCAAAGAGAAGTTTCAATGTATATAATTGGTATGTCTATAGTTTAGTTAGTAGCTAATAATTGTTAAAATCTCTCCTCCGTGGTATATGCACGCACGCATACTTTAAATTATATTCAAAGTCATATAAACACACTAAGATATGATTATATTAAGTTTGTAAACAAAATGCTTTCAAAAAAAGTTCACTAGACAGAAAACACCTGTTTCAGTCGACTGAAAAAGGGTGTGCAATCGACTGAAACATTCACAAGTGCACAAAATACTTTGAATGTTCAGTCGACTAAACACCCTCATTCAGTCGATTGAACCAGGTGTCTTTTCAAAATAAATTTAAATTTCAAAATTTTTTGAATTTTCAGATGACTGAATTTCTTCTCTCAGTCGACTGAATATTCATAACGGCTATTTGCTAAAAGAATTCAAAATATTAAGAATTTTGAAATTAAAAATATCCGAAGTGATCACGGTGGTGAATTCAAAAATGAATCTTTTGAAAATTATTGCAATAAGAAAAGAATTGTTCACAAAATTTCATTTCCTAGAACTCCACAACAAAATGGAGTTATAGAATGGAAAAATAGAACTCTTCAAGAATGTGCTAGAACATTATTAAATGGAAGTACTTTACCAAAACATTTTTGGGCAGAAGCTATAGCAACTGCTTGTTATGTTTTGAATAGAGTCTACATTAGACCATTAACTAAACATACTCCTTATGAGCTTTTTAATGGAAGAAAACCGAACATATCATATTTTAGAGTTTTTGGTTCAAAATGTATTTTATTAAATACAAAAGATAAGCTTGGGACCCAAAATCTGATGAAGGAATACTCATTGGTTATTCGGAACGAAGCAAAGCTTACATAATTTATAATAAAAGAACTAAAGTAATCGAAGAAACACTCCATGTGTCATTCGATGAAAATTTCAAAGTTGACCATAAAATAAAAAATGAAGAAATTATTTCTAAATCAAATGACTCAGATGATGATTTTGATAATATTGAAAATAATACTGACAACAATTTACAAAAAAATAAAATAAGATCCCCACCAAGACTTCTAAGAAATCACCCTACTGAAAATATAATTGGAGAAATTCATACCAACGTAAGAACTCGAAATCAACTAAATCAAATGGGTCTTGTAACAACCCTGTATTTTACAATTATTTTTAAATTGATTTCCAGATTTAAAAGCTTTATTTATGAAAAGAATAAATTTTGTTATTGTAAATATAAAAACTTTGATTTTGTATGTGGATTAGAATTCCAAATATGACTAAATTTAATATTTCCAGAAAAGTGAATTTTGGTTAAAATAGTAAAACTTTGACTTTTAAATTTAAATTTTAAATATTTGAAATTATAAATTTTATCTTTTATTATGAAAATAGATTTAATAACATGAATACTACTTTTCGTTTCGTTGAAAACGGAGTTAAAATGTAAAAGTTATGTACATTTCAATTTTTAGTATAATTTGTTTTATTGTGCATTTTTGCCTATTTTAAATTTTATAAATTTTATTTTCTTTGCCATATTTTATTTTAATATGTGTTAATATGTTATTTTATGTATATTTTTGTATTTTATTATTTTTAAAGTGAAGTAGACATTTTTCTAGAGTCAATGGTAATTTATGTGAAATTTTCATGTCCTGTCTGCTATTTTTAAACAATTTCTTCAATTCTTTTGCTATTTTCTCTGAATTTAATTATTTATTTCACTTTGAAAATGTTTTAAAAGTCATTTTTATTTCAAATTTTGTTTTAGAATATTTTTAAATTAAAGTTAATAATTTTTCAAAGTCAATGGTGATTTATTTGTAATTTCTGGACACTGTTTTGTATTTTAAGCAATTTCTTTTATTATTTTTTCTAATTTCTTTAAATTTTATTATTTATTTTCTTATATCTTTACTTAGTTTCGGTTTGTATAGTATTTTTCTGAAATATTTTGTTTATATAAAGATTTATAAGGAAAGAAATGTGAAGGGTTGTGTAACGCTTTGAAACGGAAGCCCTTTTATTTACCAAATCCTTTAATTCCTTTAACTCCTCAAAATTAATTGCCTAGCCATGTAAAACCCTAGTGTAGCTGTCATCTCATTTGGCATTCACGTGAAAAAATATCCCATCTTCAATTGTTTCTCACGGCTAGAGAAAATTAGGTAATGGCCTCCATCTCTTTCTTCCTACTTTTCTTCTTTTTCTATGCTATTTTGCTTGCCTTCTTCCCTGATTGAGATCGGCCTCTACCCCTATTCCTCTGCCACCACCTCCTTCCATCTCTTCCCGACCACCACCAGCCCCCACTCCACCAGATCTGACCATAGCCGAACCATTTTGATGGTAAAACCCCCCAAATTTCAACCTAGATGCCTAAAAACCATGTTTATTGACCTCTACATGCTCACCCACCTCAACCACCACCCAAACCACCATCATAGCCACCACCACCTCCCTGACCTGACCACAACACACCCCTCCCCACCTCTGTCCAGATCTGAACTTGAATGGCCAAGCCCAAACTCCTATGGCCGAGCCCTTTTGTTGACCAAAAACCACGCTAGTGTGCCTAAAACTCTTCACATACCTATGTTATAACTTCCCCATCATCTCTAGCTTGTAGCCGTGTATCCCTTGGTCCAAACCAGACCCAAAACCATTGCCTTAGACCTGTAGTTTCCCTCATGGCTGAGCCTAGTAAAGGTTGAAAGCAAGTGCAAGCATTTCTATTTGATTCCGTGCAACCATTTCTAACATTGTTCTATTAAAATTTGGGTTGAAAACTTATATTGTTTGGATTGTTTTGTCTTATGTATTCCGAGGAGTTAACCTTGTCTCTCTCACACGCATCATCATCATGGCTGAGAAATGAACCCCTTGTTCGAGCTTTTGAATGGTTAAAGCATAGTCAAGTAATCTATTCCGTTGCTGCTTCTTATCTGCATTGTTTCAACATTGTTTTGCGTTGAATATTTATGTGTATATTGTCTTGTTTTGTTTGAATGTTTTCAAGGAGATTTATCTTTGGCTCTCTCAATATCCAATCTTATTCGTGCTTTCGTGCCTTCGAAGATCTCAGTTTGTGCATTTGATAGAAATCTCCAGCACAAAGAGGTGAGTTATTCTCACCAGACAATATGTACCTATATAACAAGTAAATTGACACCCTGCGAATCTGTAGAAATATATTATCATGTTATATATGCTTATATTATTATCATATGATGTTCACACCTGTTATTACACCTGTTATATCATATGTTACTGTTATTTAATGTTATTCTGTTATTTATATCTGTTATCACCATTGCAAGTTCCCGGTAGACTAGAATCACTATGGGTTGAAATGATACATACCCGAATGGACTTTAGAATAGGGAAAAATCGTTATGGACTAAAATGATAGGCCTGAACGATTTTTATTTAATTTATTTTAACTTGGGATTGCGGGTTTGAAATGATAGAACCTGGATTTTTCTTTTTTAACTACGGATTGAAATGATACATATCCGTATCACTTGACCTAGGTTAGAAAATTATATACAGGCCCATGGTTATTTTATAAAGTGTTTTGGATATTTTTAAGTATTTTAAAAATTATAAATTTATGAGATTTGATTTAAATAGATTTTTAAATGTTTTAAAATAAAGAAATTATAATTTTTTTTATGTGTTAAAAATGTAATTAATGAAGGTTTAACTGGATTTTTGAAATATAACTTAAGTTGGAAATTTGGAATTTTGGTTAAAAATGATATTTAAGTTATATAAATAAAATGGATATTAAATTTTATTTGGAAATGGTAAATATGATAATTTGATTAAATTTGAATTTAAGTGATTTATTAAAGTATTATTGATTTTTCTATGAATTTAAGTGGTTAAATAAATGACTGTTTAAAAGTGATCTTTTAAAATATAACTTGACTAGGAAATGTGAAATTTGGTTTTAATTAAAGGTTTAAGTTAATTAAATAAAATTGGAAATTTTGTTAAATTGTGAAATGGTAATTTAAATTTGAAGTGTTAAGTCTATTTGTTGAAATGTGAAGAATTGGAACTTTTACACTTAAACTTATTAAGTAAATTGTTGAAAATTGGATTTAATTATAAGAAATTTATTGTGAAAAAGATATATGTTAAATGATATGTAAATGAACATTTTAAATGTTAAAATATGATTTTTAAAATGTTTATGTGTTTTAAATTAAAGTTATTTAATTGCTGGAAATACACTAACACCTGAAATTTACTTTTAATAGCATTCAGAAATGCTATAGATTCTGTTTTGAACTAAAATTGTGTAAAAAGAGCTATTACAACATTTCTGAAATGCTGTAGTTGCTGTAATTGAACTTATAGGCTAATATTGAACTCAGGTCTATTATAGCATTCTCTGGAAATGCTATAATGGTCTGCAGTCTTTGCTGAAACCAAATTTAACCCTTGTTTTGAAATCTGAACTACCGCAGCACTTCTGATATGCTGTCTTTTCTGTTTTGAACTATAATTCAACTAAAACTGAGTTTTAACAGCAATTTTAAGTCCTGTCTTTGATGAATTAAAAATGTTTTCAAATATAACCTATAGCGGTTGTTTTTAAATGCTGTGAAATGCTGAAATTTTAATAATTAGGGTTTTTGACTTAGTAAACGAACTCAGAATGGTTTGAAACTTTGGAAATTGAATACTTGATTTGAAAATATAATAATTACACTTTTAAAAGGTTTAACTGAATTATTTGATTGGAATATAAACTATTTAAAAGGTGATTTGAAATGATAATAAATGAAGTATACCTTTAAATTTAAAAGGTATTTAAAGTTGAATATTTAGATTTGAACTCAAATGATATTTGGAATATTAAAATGATTTGAAATGAAGTTTTGAAATGATATGATATTTTAAAAATATGGAAATGGTTTGGAATTGATTTAATCTTTATTTTGATAAAGATTTGGATTTGAAATGATATTCTATTTTGAAGTATAAACTGTTTTTAAACTTATAACCACGGGTTATAATAACGTTGGGTTGTTAAAGAGACCGGGATCGGATATGGACATACTCTCTGTCTTACCGAAAACCACTTTGACAACCGTGTACGCGGTGGAGATTCCAGAATGAAGTAGGATGGTGGCGACGTTCTTAAGGTTTGTTACGTGGACCCAACTCCCGTGAGTTGGCATAAGGTGGCTAAAACAGGAGCGATCTCGGACCAGTGAGGTAGCACCTCTTCTCGGACACATTTCTTCGATATTATACTCTTACTTGTGATTGATTAGATGGCCATCCTCCGATTTGGGAGTGTTGTTCGAGGTGGAACGGTAGTGGCTGCTATGCGTATCCATCAGTCCGTGTGCGTAATTGGTATATCTACCCTGGCATTGCCTAGTTGTGCCGTGTCACCTACCATATCGAGCTTTACTACGATTATGATTTTAAGATCCGACCGCGTTAAGGTTCTCCATCCCCTTAACGCTATTTTCTATATAATTATACTTTACTTATTTAGACACTATTATAATATCGAATATTACTACATAGTAGATAGTTTAACGGATCCTTAGAGGATGGGCGGTCCCAAGCATCTTCTAAGTTACTTGTACCTTTATTACAGTTCACTTGAGTTGGTTTACATTATATAAGTATATATTGTCCTGACTCGAGTGTTTTGTGTTTTGCTTTACGCTCGGGTCAGCCTGAGTTATTCACAGATTTGGATTTCCACTCTCTTGGAGATTTGAATTGCTGGAGATTATCTGCTTGTCATGTCCTATCTATTTCAATTCCCTTGTTCTACTCAGCTTGTACTTGGTTATTTTATTGAGACTTTTGTTGTACTCTATTTCTTCTGTTGTATCTTATGTAACTCTGACATATTTAGATAGTAGCTTCATGAACTACTATTTCTTTTACTTCCGCTGCATTATTTTACTCTGTGTTTGTGATCTGTGATTATATTTATTTACTGTATATTCTGAGATTTGCAAAAATTTTATTTACAACGCGGTATTTTGAGCAATTCAATTCCGGCATGAGTGTTTACCTATACACTTATAATGGATGCGAATGGTTGAAAATATCGGGTCGTTACAGTTGGTATCAGAGCTTTGGCTTTGAGGCAAAACTCAGCATATGGAGTAGATTTATTTACAGAATCACTTTCGTTCGAGTTTGAATCTCTTCCTTTTGATTCGATTTCCTTTGAAATTTGGAACGTTTCTTGCGGTTCCGAAATTCATTCGTGTCCCTCACTATTCATCATTTTTGATTCTGGAATATCCCATGACTCCACTTCCAATATCTTTATAGTGAATTGGCGTTCTCGCCAATATTCTAATTTTCTTGTAAAAGGATGAAAATCCTTTACAGTCAGCATAGATTCACCAGAGATTTATATTTATCCTTGGTTTAGATGCTAATATCTTTTTATTATTCCAAACTCTATCTCTTGGGATCGAACGTAGATTTATCCCAGAAAAATCCACATCGATCTTATTCTTTAAGTCATGGTTGACCCGGTTAAGGTTGTCCGCGATTTATCTAAGCTTACCCGTCTCTCTACTCTGTTTAACCATCTTGTCTTTTGTTTCTAAACTATCTCCAAACATTTTGAATTGTACTTGTAAATCTATGTTTTGTTTTATATATGGTGTTGTTTGAGTTGTTGATGTTGATTTGGATTTCCAATCGATTCATCTGATCAACGCTATCGATAGGATTTCTAAAACACTTTGACAGAACAAACTGACACAATATTATTTTAAATTTGGTTAATGAAATAAAATTTTGATATATAAGTAAATTTATGGAACTTAATAAATTGATTTAAATTGATAATTTGAAATGATAATACTTGATTTATCATTTATTGTTCTACAAATGAATTTATAAATAGTTGTTTATAAATTGATTCGGGAACTGAAATGAATTTGAATCAAGAATTTGAGAATTCAAGTTTCCGATGGTTTCAAACCTTGTGTTTTCAAGTTTTAAAAGGATATATTATTTAAAGTATTTCGAATAGAAATTTTGTTTTCAAAGAATTTTAAAAGGTTTAAAATTTAGTGCTCTTCTCTTTGTCGCTGGAAAATAATTTCGGTGATGACTGCAGCATCATCGACGTTCATTTTCGAGTTTCGAAGTGAAGAGACCGTTCTGTAGTCTTACTACAGCTTTGTTTTGAAAGATTTAATTTATTTGAATTTCTAAATATGATTTGATTTATAATATATATAGATATATGATTTAAATTGATTTGACATATTATGTACATATATTTATTTATCTCTAACTGGTTTGAAGGAAACCGGAAAATTAATTCTTAAATTTCATCTTAAAGAATAATTTCAGTTATAAAAAGAAAAATTAAAATTTTTGAATAAATGATTCAAACTTGAGATAATTGAATTGGAAAGTTTTTTTTGTATAATACAATTGCATTCAAATATAACTTACCTTAATTTTTTTTTAGAAGTTAACAATGTAATTGGATAATATACAATATAGAAAGGATTTTATAAATAAAATTTGAGTGGTTATGATAAATGTTATACACTTAAATTTTAGTTATAAAAGATTAACAAAGGTAAATAGTGAAAAAGGAATTTAAAAAGATTTTATTTAAATAACTTAATAATCAAATTTGATTTAATATGGAACCTTAAGTCTAACCTAGGAATTTAATAAAGGTTATTTCCTGAAATGAATATGTTGTATAATAAATAATGTATCTTTGAATAAATAAAATAAAATACATTTGAATTGGACATTTTGTAATAAAGTTTATTTAACTTGAATTCATAGTTTAATTAATGTCTAAATGAATAAATGTGTAAAGAAATTTGATTGTTATATTTGCTATATAAATATTTTATTTATGAAATAGATATGTCTTGAAAAATGAATAATTATGATAGTTAAAATGTATTTTAACATCACTAAATTTGATAATTGAGAATTTGGTTTTCAAATGGAAATTTTAAGTGTAACTTATTGAAGGAATATCTATTTATGAAATGGGCATTTTAAATAAAGTGTTAGGTTATTTGTTAAATGAAGAGCTAAGTAAAATAATGAACTTTTGACTTAATAAATGAAGTATAGTTTATTTGGATATTCCATTCATAAAAGTATGTTTTAATAAGTCATAAGTTAAATGATATCCAAATGAATATTTCTGATATTAAACCGATTTGAAATATTAATATATCCACTGTAGCATTTTATAAGTGCTGCTGTTTTGAAAATACAATGTTTTGGAAATTTTTATAATTGAATGAACTTAGAAATGTTACAACGTTAAAATGAATATTATTTGACCTTGAATTAAAATGGTTTAAATAAAGATTATTTTAAAAGGTGTTATGATTTTCTAAGTATTATGTTCTTTTTTTAAAAGAATAACATTTCCAAAGTGTTACGATTTTTAGTAGTATGATTTCCAAATGATAAACATCCATAAATTGTTATGATTTAAAAGCATTATGGTTTCAAGTTTATTATCTTATTTTTTTTCCCAAACTATCTTTTGGTTGTCCTTATTTCTCTTATCTTGTTACAGAATGGGAAGATTGTTGCTTATACCAGTCTATTTAGAAATCTTTCTATAATCTTTGATAATCTTTGTTACTCATCTAGATCTGAACACTATTTTTCCATTCATAGACCGTCGGTCAAGTGAAAAGGGAGATTCAGACTCTAGAGGATCTTTTTCGTGCTATATTCTTGATTTGATCACCTCCATCTTGTTAAACTTACCTATAACAATAGTTATCAGGTGTAATTCCAATTTTCTTATCATCTTGTCTTAATTCTATTCATTCTATCCTTTTCTGTGCTTTCCCGTACCTCGTTTCTTTTCGGGGACGAAAAGTTTTGAGTGGGGGAGAGTGTAACAACCCTGTATTTTACAATTATTTTTAAATTGATTTCCAGATTTAAAAGCTTTATTTATGAAAAGAATAAATTTTGTTATTGTAAATATAAAAACTTTGATTTTGTATGTGGATTAGAATTCCAAATATGACTAAATTTAATATTTCCAGAAAAGTGAATTTTGGTTAAAATAGTAAAACTTTGACTTTTAAATTTAAATTTTAAATATTTGAAATTATAAATTTTATCTTTTATTATGAAAATAGATTTAATAACATGAATACTGCTTTTCGTTTCGTTGAAAACGGAGTTAAAATGTAAAAGTTATGTACATTTCAATTTTTAGTATAATTTGTTTTATTGTGCATTTTTGCCTATTTTAAATTTTATAAATTTTATTTTCTTTGTCATATTTTATTTTAATATGTGTTAATATGTTATTTTATGTATATTTTTGTCTTTTATTATTTTTAAAGTGAAGTAGACATTTTTTCTAGAGTCAATGGTAATTTATGTGAAATTTTCATGTCCTGTCTGCTATTTTTAAACAATTTCTTCAATTCTTTTGCTATTTTCTCTGAATTTAATTATTTATTTCACTTTGAAAATGTTTTAAAAGTCATTTTTATTTCAAATTTTGTTTTAGAATATTTTTAAATTAAAGTTAATAATTTTTCAAAGTCAATGGTGATTTATTTGTAATTTCTGGACACTGTTTTGTATTTTAAGCAATTTCTTTTATTATTTTTTCTAATTTCTTTAAATTTTATTATTTATTTTCTTATATCTTTACTTAGTTTCGGTTTGTATAGTATTTTTCTGAAATATTTTGTTTATATAAATATTTATAAGGAAAGAAATGTGAAGGGTTGTGTAACGCTTTGAAACGGAAGCCCTTTTATTTACCAAATCCTTTAATTCCTTTAACTCCTCAAAATTAATTGCCTAGCCATGTAAAACCCTAGTGTAGCTGTCATCTCATTTGGCATTCACGTGAAAAAATATCCCATCTTCAATTGTTTCTCACGGCTAGAGAAAATTAGGTAATGGCCTCCATCTCTTTCTTCCTACTTTTCTTCTTTTTCTATGCTATTTTGCTTGCCTTCTTCCCTGATTGAGATCGGCCTCTACCCCTATTCCTCTGCCACCACCTCCTTCCATCTCTTCCCGACCACCACCAGCCCCCACTCCACCAGATCTGACCATAGCCGAACCATTTTGATGGTAAAACCCCCCAAATTTCAACCTAGATGCCTAAAAACCATGTTTATTGACCTCTACATGCTCACCCACCTCAACCACCACCCAAACCACCACCATAGCCACCACCACCTCCCTGACCTGACCACAACACACCCCTCCCCACCTCTGTCCAGATCTGAACTTGAATGGCCAAGCCCAAACTCCTATGGCCGAGCACTTTTGTTGACCAAAAACCACGCTAGTGTGCCTAAAACTCTTCACATACCTATGTTATAACTTCCCCATCATCTCTAGCTTGTAGCCGTGTATCCCTTGGTCCAAACCAGACCCAAAACCATTGCCTTAGACCTGTAGTTTCCCTCATGGCTGAGCCTAGTAAAGGTTGAAAGCAAGTGCAAGCATTTCTATTTGATTCCGTGCAACCATTTCTAACATTGTTCTATTAAAATTTGGGTTGAAAACTTATATTGTTTGGATTGTTTTGTCTTATGTATTCCGAGGAGTTAACCTTGTCTCTCTCACACGCATCATCATCATGGCTGAGAAATGAACCCCTTGTTCGAGCTTTTGAATGGTTAAAGCATAGTCAAGTAATCTATTCCGTTGTTGCTTCTTATCTGCATTGTTTCAACATTGTTTTGCGTTGAATATTTATGTGTATATTGTCTTGTTTTGTTTGAATGTTTTCAAGGAGATTTATCTTTGGCTCTCTCAATATCCAATCTTATTCGTGCTTTCGTGCCTTCGAAGATCTCAGTTTGTGCATTTGATAGAAATCTCCAGCACAAAGAGGTGAGTTATTCTCACCAGACAATATGTACCTATATAACAAGTAAATTGACACCCTGCGAATCTGTAGAAATATATTATCATGTTATATATGCTTATATTATTATCATATGATGTTCACACCTGTTATTACACCTGTTATATCATATGTTACTGTTATTTAATGTTATTCTGTTATTTATATCTGTTATCACCATTGCAAGTTCCCGGTAGACTAGAATCACTATGGGTTGAAATGATACATACCCGAACGGACTTTAGAATAGGGAAAAATCGTTATGGACTAAAATGATAGGCCTGAACGATTTTTATTTAATTTATTTTAACTTGGGATTGCGGGTTTGAAATGATAGAACCTGGATTTTTCTTTTTTAACTACGGATTGAAATGATACATATCCGTATCACTTGACCTAGGTTAGAAAATTATATACAGGCCCATGGTTATTTTATAAAGTGTTTTGGATATTTTTAAGTATTTTAAAAATTATAAATTTATGAGATTTGATTTAAATAGATTTTTAAATGTTTTAAAATAAAGAAATTATAATTTTTTTTATGTGTTAAAAATGTAATTAATGAAGGTTTAACTGGATTTTTGAAATATAACTTAAGTTGGAAATTTGGAATTTTGGTTAAAAATGATATTTAAGTTATATAAATAAAATGGATATTAAATTTTATTTGGAAATGGTAAATATGATAATTTGATTAAATTTGAATTTAAGTGATTTATTAAAGTATTATTGATTTTTCTATGAATTTAAGTGGTTAAATAAATGACTGTTTAAAAGTGATCTTTTAAAATATAACTTGACTAGGAAATGTGAAATTTGGTTTTAATTAAAGGTTTAAGTTAATTAAATAAAATTGGAAATTTTGTTAAATTGTGAAATGGTAATTTAAATTTGAAGTGTTAAGTCTATTTGTTGAAATGTGAAGAATTGGAACTTTTACACTTAAACTTATTAAGTAAATTGTTGAAAATTGGATTTAATTATAAGAAATTTATTGTGAAAAAGATATATGTTAAATGATATGTAAATGAACATTTTAAATGTTAAAATATGATTTTTAAAATGTTTATGTGTTTTAAATTAAAGTTATTTAATTGCTGGAAATACACTAACACCTGAAATTTACTTTTAATAGCATTCAGAAATGCTATAGATTCTGTTTTGAACTAAAATTGTGTAAAAAGAGCTATTACAACATTTCTGAAATGCTGTAGTTGCTGTAATTGAACTTATAGGCTAATATTGAACTCAGGTCTATTATAGCATTCTCTGGAAATGCTATAATGGTCTGCAGTCTTTGCTGAAACCAAATTTAACCCTTGTTTTGAAATCTGAACTACCGCAGCACTTCTGATATGCTGTCTTTTCTGTTTTGAACTATAATTCAACTAAAACTGAGTTTTAACAGCAATTTTAAGTCCTGTCTTTGATGAATTAAAAATGTTTTCAAATATAACCTATAGCGGTTGTTTTTAAATGCTGTGAAATGCTGAAATTTTAATAATTAGGGTTTTTGACTTAGTAAACGAACTCAGAATGGTTTGAAACTTTGGAAATTGAATACTTGATTTGAAAATATAATAATTACACTTTTAAAAGGTTTAACTGAATTATTTGATTGGAATATAAACTATTTAAAAGGTGATTTGAAATGATAATAAATGAAGTATACCTTTAAATTTAAAAGGTATTTAAAGTTGAATATTTAGATTTGAACTCAAATGATATTTGGAATATTAAAATGATTTGAAATGAAGTTTTGAAATGATATGATATTTTAAAAATATGGAAATGGTTTGGAATTGATTTAATCTTTATTTTGATAAAGATTTGGATTTGAAATGATATTCTATTTTGAAGTATAAACTGTTTTTAAACTTATAACCACGGGTTATAATAACGTTGGGTTGTTAAAGAGACCGGGATCGGATATGGACATACTCTCTGTCTTACCGAAAACCACTTTGACAACCGTGTACGCGGTGGAGATTCCAGAATGAAGTAGGATGGTGGCGACGTTCTTAAGGTATGTTACGTGGACCCAACTCCCGTGAGTTGGCATAAGGTGGCTAAAACAGGAGCGATCTCGGACCAGTGAGGTAGCACCTCTTCTCGGACACATTTCTTCGATATTATACTCTTACTTGTGATTGATTAGATGGCCATCCTCCGATTTGGGAGTGTTGTTCGAGGTGGAACGGTAGTGGCTGCTATGCGTATCCATCAGTCCGTGTGCGTAATTGGTATATCTACCCTGGCATTGCCTAGTTGTGCCGTGTCACCTACCATATCGAGCTTTACTACGATTATGATTTTAAGATCCGACCGCGTTAAGGTTCTCCATCCCCTTAACGCTATTTTCTATATGATTATACTTTACTTATTTAGACACTATTATAATATCGAATATTACTACATAGTAGATAGTTTAACGGATCCTTAGAGGATGGGCGGTCCCAAGCATCTTCTAAGTTACTTGTACCTTTATTACAGTTCACTTGAGTTGGTTTACATTATATAAGTATATATTGTCCTGACTCGAGTGTTTTGTGTTTTGCTTTACGCTCGGGTCAGCCTGAGTTATTCACAGATTTGGATTTCCACTCTCTTGGAGATTTGAATTGCTGGAGATTATCTGCTTGTCATGTCCTATCTATTTCAATTCCCTTGTTCTACTCAGCTTGTACTTGGTTATTTTATTGAGACTTTTGTTGTACTCTATTTCTTCTGTTGTATCTTATGTAACTCTGACATATTTAGATAGTAGCTTCATGAACTACTATTTCTTTTACTTCCGCTGCATTATTTTACTCTGTGTTTGTGATCTGTGATTATATTTATTTACTGTATATTCTGAGATTTGCAAAAATTTTATTTACAACGCGGTATTTTGAGCAATTCAATTCCGGCATGAGTGTTTACCTATACACTTATAATGGATGCGAATGGTTGAAAATATCGGGTCGTTACAGGTCTCGTAGATTTTCTTTCAAATATTGAACCTAAAAATCTTAAAGAAGCTTCAACTGATGACTACTAGATACTATGCAAGAAGAATTAAATTAATTTAAACGTAATGACGTTTGGGACTTAGTTCCTAGATCAAGTAATCAAGCAGTTATCGGTACAAAATGGGTTTATAAAAATAAAGCTGATGAGCAAGGAAATATTATTAGAAATAAAGCTAGACTAGTTGCTCAAGGTTATACTCAGGAAGAAGGAATTGACTATGATGAAACATTTGCTCCCGCAGCTTATCTAGAAGCTGTACGTATTTTATTAGCACATGCTTGTTTTAATAATTTTAAAATTTATCAAATCGATGTAAAAAGTGCTTTCTTAAATGGTTTTATAAAAGAAAATTTATATATAGAACAACATCCTTTATTCATACATGAAAAATATCCAGATCAAAAAGGATTTATACGGTTTAAAACAGGCACCTCGTGCTTGGTATGACCGTCTTAAAAGTTATTTAATTAATTCTGGTTTTAAAATTGGTAAAGTAGATCAAACTCTATTTATAAAACAAAATAAAAACGATATTTTAATAATTCAAATTTATGTAAATGATATTACTTTTGGTTCCACTAACGAAAAATTATGTCAAGGATTTTCAGAAATTATGACAAGAGAATTTGAAATATCTCACATGGAAGAACTTTCATATTTTCTTGGCTTACAAATTAAACTATTGAAAAATGAAATTTTTATTAGTCAAGAAAAATATTGTAATAATCTCATAAAATGATTTGGTATGGAAAATACTTCTGCTAAACCTACTCCTATGAGTACTACATTACATCTCGATAGAGATGAAAATGGCAAAAGTGTTGACCAAAAACTATATCGTAGTATGATTGGTTCATTACTATATTTAACTGCTAGTAAACCAGACATAATGATGAGTGTCTGCTTGTGTGCACGATTTCAAGCAAATCCCAAAGAGTTACATTTGCAAGCAATGAAACGAATTTTGCGATATTTAAGCAAAACTAAAGACTACGGTCTCTTTTACCCAAAAAATGTCCTTTTGAGTTAGTATCATATAGTGATGCTGATTTTAGAGGATGTCGAATGGATCGGAAGAGTACTAGTGGTACTAGTCACCTTTTTGGACAATCTTTAGTATCTTGGTTTAGTAAGAAATAAAATTTTGTTTAACTTTCGATGTGTGAAGCAGAATACATCTCTGCTGCTTCGACATGTGCTCAAGTAATCTACATGCAGCAAACACTACAAGCTTTTGGAGTAAATCTTTCAAATTCAACAATTTACCGTGATAATACAAGTGCAATAAATTTATCAAAAAATCCAATAAATCATTCTAGAAATAAAAACATAGATATAAGACATCATTTTCTCAAAGATAGTATAGAAAAAGGCAATATTTCATTAGAATCTGTAAATTCAGGGAAATAGATTAAATGAAAATATATGTATAAAATTACGTCGAGAATTAGGTACTATATCTTTACATGATTTATAATTTAAAAAAAATTTAATTTTTTTTCAAAAAAATAAATGTAGTCAAAAATTGTTGATGTTGGCACTCGAACTCGGGTTGCCGGTATGGAAGTTACATGTTTTTCCATTTTGCTATAGTATTTCTTGTTACATTAACCATTATCTTCCTCATATTACCTGAATGGTTCTTATCTCCTAATATTTTCCTACCATATATATGTTTCTGGCTAAAATCATTCAGTGATTTTCATTCTCAAACTTGTTTACCTAAAAATAGTCTTTACTTCTGTGTATAAAGGTTTATAACTCATCCTTTCTTTCACATCATCTTTTCTCAACACAAAAGAAGCTTAAGTTCTTGTTATTATTTCTTCTTACAAACTTCATCATGTCTTCCTAGGATGAATCCAATCAATCATCTATCATTTTCAGCACACCTTCCTCAGAATCGTCAAAACACTCCAACAACTCCACACCGATTTATATTCCAGTAAAAATCACACCATCTCCTATTCGTCATACTGGATATACTCCTCAAGGAAAAAGAACTAAACGCGCTCTTTGTTTTGGTTCTCCATCAACAAAGGAGAAAATCAACGATAATCATCATTATCTGAGAGAGACTCTGGAACTGTAGCGTGAACTATACTATGAACAGAAAGTAAACGCTAAGCGTTTAAGTTTACTGGAGCAAGTTGCATTAAAGTTCTGCGGGTCTTCATCGAAAGAGAGCGTACATCAACCTTCGCTAAACCGTTCTCAAGCTCCACCAAATTCTTAGGAACGAAGTCCACAACGTCCTTAGGTGTCATCGAACTCCTAGGAACACAGTAATGTTTGGTCGCCAATCCAATTATTATAAGAAATAACGAAGATTGAACCGCACTCTGATGACTCTCACTCCTCAATAAATTAGAGTTTTATGTTTTTTTTAATTTAGTGTTGCATATTTATATGTTTTAAAATAATGTTTTTTTAAATATATAATATTTATAAAATTAACAAGTCTTTATGTTAATTTGTTTTTATAAGAAAATCTTTAGTATAAAGGCTGAAAAGGCAAATAAGCACAGTTTAAGTCGACTCAACAATCAGAACCAGTTGATTGAAACTTTAAAACAAATTTTTTATATAAGGAAACTCTGTCGATTGACCTAGGTATTTCAGACGACTAAATTTGAAGTTTTTTAGGCTATTTGATACGGTAAAAAATTTTCTACACATTAGTCGACTGAATATTAATTTCAATCGACTGAACGTTCTTGAGTACCTGAAAATTTCTAGATTTATGTCGACTGATCCTATATTTTTAGTCGACTGAATTGGACAATTTTTAGGGAAAAACTTTCGGATTGAAAACCTGAGCATTTCAGTCGACGAACCCCTCCAACTAGTCGATTGAATTTGTGATTTCTGGTTTCTTAAAATAATTTTACACAACTTCCCACACACCTTTTCAGCAACCATATAAATACATCTCCTTCTCTCCAAAACCCTACTTCATTTTCAACAAGCAAACCCTATCCCCCATTTTCTTCAATCAAAATTTTCTACTTCAAATCCACCAAAATAAAATGGCTCCAAGAACAGAAAGACATCGTCAATCATCCGCCGGACCATCTGAAAGCCAAATTAGGTCTTGGCTCCGCAACGAAACTGCTGTCACCCGTTACAATGCCATGCAGAGCTCTAGAATCTTCGATGGTTCATTTGTCAAGTATCCGGATTTAAATGCCTATGCAATCCGAGAAACTACGGAAGCAAGTGGTCTTGAGAGTTTGCTTAGTTTTGACGCCAACAACGTCAAGATCTACCCTCTCCTAATCAAACTCTTCTTTACCAACATTAACTTGGATCACCAAGATCCAAGAAACAAGGACGATTGCATATGGATACTTGTTTATGGCGTTCAAATCTACCTTACTCTCCAATGCCTTGGCTATATTCTTCGTTGTCCTTACGAAGGCATCGATACCAATGACATTGAAGTAGAAATGGACAACCGGGATAAGGTCTCCCATCGTTTCCTCTCTGACGACATGACTGTTATCAAATCCGTCGCCTTGCGACCAAAGGTATGGATCCTTCATCGTGCTCTCATCCGCTCAATCCAACCTCGTACCAAAAGCCATGAGAAAGTCTATAAGACTTCCAAGCCCTCTATGCCATCTACTCATCTCAAAACGTCAATTGGGCTAGAGTAATTCTTGATGAATTCCTCACAGTTAACCACAAGCGGAGCTACAAAACAATCTTCTATGGAGCTTACATTATGCGGATTCTCATGAACTTCGGTGTCACCATCCCCGACGCCGATTTCATTACCGTTGGTGGGCTAAACACTAAGACGTTAAGTCTTATGGGCTTGCCAAAATGCCAATTTCCTCAAGAAATAATTAACTTCCAACAATGGGCGGTTAATCGGGCTCAAGGGATTCTACAGCCCCATGAGACTCATATCGGCTCCTCATCTTCCCAACATTCCTAACAAGTCGAAGAAGAAGAAGGCGATGACATCATAGAGCTCCATGGTGATTTTCCTCCAAAGTAAGGTTTAATCACTCTCTCAAGGAATCAAAGCAAATTAAATCGACGATTGGTCAACGTCGAGAAAACCGTCGTCAAGACCAATAAGAAGCTCAACTCCATCAAGGGCTTCTTAAATAAAATTTGGGAAAAAATATCTTGCACCGGCTCTACTTCCACAAGTGTTGCCGGAAATCCCCCCGCCCATTTCTCTTGGACAACATTCGAAGAGGAAGAAAAGGAAGAGGAAGAATCCGATAATGCAGAAGTTTAGTCATTTTTTATCTTTTGCTTATGTATGTTTTTCAATGTTTTATTTAATGTATCCATGAACAATTATCGTTATGTATGTTGTTTGTTTTTAAAGTCAAAGTTGTTCTCTTGATGTTTTTTGAAGTGACTATGATGTTTTATTTCTTTTGTTCTTGATTCACATTATTCATGTTTACTATGTTATCATTGTTAAGTAATATTCATATTTATCCATATTCTAATTATTATACAACTGATACTCCTTTTTGTCGATGACAAAGGGGGAGAAATATAACGATAAACAGGTAGTTCATTAATTCAGGGGGAGTTTTTTAATTGCTTCTTAAAAATTTTGCACACTTTCTAACTTACATAGTTTCATCATCAAAAAGGGGGAGAATGTTAAAACCTTTTATTTTGATGTTTTGATCGTGACAACTATATAAGTATATATTATACGAACTAACCAAATTTGCAGGAGAAGATACTATTCTACTCAACGATAGATCGAAGCCCAAAGATTTCAAAGAGAAGTTTCAATGTATATAATTGGTTTGTCTATAGTTTAGTTAGTAGCTAATAATTGTTAAAATCTCTCCTCTGTGGTATACGCACGCACACATACTTTAAATTATATTCAAAGTCGTATAAACACACTAAGATTTCATTATATTAAGTTTGTAAACAAAATGCTTTCAAAAAAAGTTCACTGGACAGAAAACACCTGTTTCAGTCGACTGAACAGGGGTGTGCAATCGACTAAAACATGCACAAGTGCACAAAATACTTTGAAGGTTCAGTCGACTAAACACCCCCATTCATTCGATTGAACCAGGTGTCTTTTCAAAATAAATTTAAATTTCAAATTTTTTTGAATTTTCTGATGACTGAATTTCTTCCCTCAGTCGACTGAATATTCATAACGGCTATTTTCTGAACGGTCACCTTCTTTTAACGAACAGAAACAATTTTTGATCCAACAGCCGTTTCCATATCTTTTGGACGAAAATTTTCACGAATGATTACATCTTTTAAACTCTGTATATAGACTTGAATTCAGTTGTTTTCAATAACTTAATTCTCTGAATCTATTCTATATTCTTGCTATCTAAATTCTTCCATTTGCTTTCATAAACGCATTCAAATCACTTGCACATTAAAGTACAAATTTATTTGTGATTAAAATTGCTTCTAATCTTCATGTACTACACTATATACCACAAAGGAGAAGATTATAGGAAAGGTGTACTCTAAAGACATATCTGTGCTATCCACATAGCGCAATCAGTCAAAAAAACTTATTTTATTATTGAAGCCCTGTTCGGTTGCTCAGGTGGTAGAAGTCCTATTCGGTTGTCCAGGCGGTAGACCTGCTTTGAGTTAAAGTCCATGAGTAATCCTTGATTAGATTAGATATTTTGATTCTTTGTTTGATGCATTTTGATTTGAATAAGGATACTTGAATGATTTGAGTATGCATGTTAATTGAATATGATATTTGATTTTATTATTTCTAATGGATGTTAGTGAAACCTAGCAATCCTTGACATTTGATAGATAAACTAATATATTGTAGTCCCCTGACCAGAGAGATGGGAGGACAAATGATGAAGCATAGGTCCCCTTGTTGGAGAGTTAGTAGATGGACCTGTATAGTATAACAAGTCACCTAACCGAAGAGTGAGCAAATGGACGCGCTTGGATATTGGATCCCCTCGTCGGAGAGCGAGCGGGTTGGGCTCAATTAAGATTTATGATCCGATGAGATCAAAAATTAAACTATAGGATTTGGACACCTTTTGATTTGAAAAAAATGGATAATGATTACTGAATAACGACGAAAGTTATTGTCTTGATTCGGTTGGGCATACTTATGTTGGAATTTTAGGCAATGGTAGACAATATGTAAGTAATGTTTAGATCGAGGTAATGCACCAATATAATTAATGATGTCATAACCCACCCTCTGTAATACCCTGAAATCGACACGGGATAACAACCTCTGACTTTCAAATACCACAAAAGACAGATTTTCGGGAAAGAAAATTAAAACAAACATTATACTAAGGCATATCGATAGAATCTCACAATGAAAAACTAATTTATAACATCCGAATATACATGAACAGAACAAGATAATAATATATATAAGGAACTACACTAGCGGAAATAACTAATAAATGAATATCATTGCTGAAAGTCAGAATACATCAAAGTCCATACAGACGGAGTATTTTGAAGTCTCATATATATATATATATATATGTATGTATATGTGTGTGTGTCATGTACTACTGCAATATTAGGTTTATATATATATGATGTATCGACATTACCTACGTAGAATGCTCCAACTGTCCTAAAAGCGTATTCTCAAAAGCACCTGACTCCCAAACTATTCAATTGAGTACCCAAGGGTTGTCATGTCATAAACATCTAAAAGACAAAACGCGGGTCAGACATAAAGCCTGGTGTGAGGGGAACTATCTCAAAGTACTATATATTAAAAATATATACAAATAAACATGAACTACTAAGGCACAGTCGGTCCTCTCCACAATCATGGCTCAGGGGTGATCCGGAATGTCCATAGACAAGTAAAGTAAACCTATCTAAATGATAGAAAATCATACCATAACATGCTCTTCTCCTGTAATCAACAAACCTGCACAATTAATATAATGTGACTGCTACATAACAATATACCATGATAAGATAACCCAATTTACAAATGTCAAGACAATATAAGTATCATATTATAAGCATATCCTAGAATACACAATAATATTATCAACCGACTAAAATCACATGCATAATCATAATGATATACGATGAATTTTGTATGTAAATCGATACTCGTCATTGTTGACGAGTGAAGTCCGATGTGGACATTAACCATGATCTAATGATCCCTATGTAGGGTCCAAAATAAATAGAGTCGGTACCTAATTGTACCATAGACCCCGAGCTACATCCAGTGTGATCGAACTTGTGTAGATCTCACCATACCCTACATCGAGCATAAGTGATATATGACATACTCTATACATCTGACACCTATATAGATCTCACTTAATCCAATGATTCTCATTGAGGGTCTAAAAAAATAGAATCCCTGCCTAATCATACCATAAACCCTGAGCCGCATCTTGATTAATCGAACTCATATAGATCTCACCGTACCCCATATCAAGCATGACATACTCTAGATATTTGAAACATGTGTGGACCTCACCATACCCCATATCAAGCATAAGTGATAAATGATCCACCCATAGATGATTTTCATCATCTCCCCTTTAGTCACCATGGACTTCTAAGAAAATTCACATAATGCCTCTACAAAAGAGACGATGGGCGTGTCCCATTTTATACTCTATCGGGATCACAAAGGAACACCAATACCATATATATATGTATATATATATTAGAATATAACGTCACGTAATCTAATATGCATGTCACAAACGAAGATCAATTTCTCATCATCATCTATCTATACGGATGGTCACTATTGAAAAACCAATAATATACATGGCAACTAATATATGGCCAATACGATTTATCAAACTATACAAATCCCGAGGTCAAAGCCCGAAGGTATGAATTTACTCCGTTCGATCGTATACGCTCATTGAAAGTGATTATGTGATAGATCGTCGTAATGACCCCATGCCCGATCATGGCTGATCCCATAGGAACCACTTAACATTCACATCCAGATCCCGACCTTCACCCTACTTTTCTCTTCCTCGAGTAGCCCATAGTCTTCCTCGAAGTTAAGTCGAGGCTCTGCACGACGCCACATCCGAGACAAAGAAAGAACCCCCACTTAAATGGCACCTGACTCGGGCTTTACTACCCAAGCCAGTGGTTTACCACTGGTCCACCGATGGTAGCTTGTCCCAGGCAGTAAAACCTGGGGCAGGTTCCACCTAACCACTATGGCTGCCAATTCGCGCGTCGTTTCCTGCATTGCTTCGCCTGATGAGCCGCCTAGCTTACGAAGCCTGCCTCCACCCCATCGGACCTCCTCTGAAGTTCATTGGTTTATGTTTTGCAAGTGGTTCCTTACGTGTTCGAAAACCGATTTCGACACGAAAACCAGGCTATGCACATATAGATTTTAACGGGAAAATCTAACGACCCGACCTCCTCTAGTACGCCAAAAGGAACTCAACCTGCCTTCCTACCTCGTAGGTTGCTCGCACGTCCGTCGATGCCCCTATTCATGCATGCTTATGTACACAAATACATGCAAACATACCATTACTATATAAATCACGTTTTGGGCTTCACCGAAGCGATTACTCGACCTAGTGCCTTCTCATGCAACTAGCACATACAATGGTCACTATGGCTACATGAGACGCTCACTACATACTTATATACAAATTTGGATATTCACTACACACATATATGAATGTACACACACTACATTCAATGATTCTAGTTACAACACAAGAATTATCTTCATTATTATACTACTTCAAATACACGTAAACGCATACCCGCTCGAGCACATATGCATACACGTATATTCAAGTATGTAATTCAACTATTACTTAAATCAAAACTTACTTTTATTTACTAAATCTTTTCAGCAAAAGTATAACATCCTTTTATATTATTTTATAAAATCTCATATATATACATTATAAAATATCTCATTTATACTATTTTTATAAAATCGCTATTTTATAAAGTATCTCTTTTAGATTATTTTATAAAATCACTTTTACGCTATTTTATAAAATCACTTATTTTATAAAGTATCACTTTTATATTTATAAAATTACTTCTTTACATCAATAATTTTGTTATCACTTTTATTTATGAAATTACTTCTTTACATGAATAATATTTATAAATAAACCATTCACTTATAAAAATCATTTCTTTACTTTAAATAATATATATAAGTGCTAATTAAGCTTCATTAATCACCTAATTAGCTTACTAACTTTTCTAAAACCATTTAAACTAGTTTTATCATTACTAACAAATGATATGCCCTTAATTATGTCATCTAATTTGTCTTTAATCCATTGCAACATTACATATAATCACTTAATTATCCCAAAATCCATTTCTAAGCTTACTAACTATTTCAAAAATAGTTATTAAGATCCTAAACAAATATGAGATGATATAATCATGTTTTTAACATGCATACAAGACTAATTCAAACCAAACAATCTGCAAATCACTTCATATAATCCTAAAATCATCAATAACTGAAATAAAAAAGATTAACAAGTAAATACATATAAAGAATCATCCCACTCAACTTGCTTCTCTCTAAGTCAAGCTTTAATCACTAAAAACTCATTCCAAAGCTCTCTTTAAAGTTGAGATCTAGCTTTAAACACAAAATTACTATAATTCCTTAATGGGTTTTGTAGAGAATGAGAAGAGAGGAATTATGGTGATTTTTATTTGAATTTAAGAATTTTATTTGAGGGGTTTAAGGCATGGGGATTAAGGAGGGATTAAGCGGATATCAGGAAAGTGATTAAGGAGTTGGAGAAGAATGTAATGTCGAATGTAAAAAAACGAAAATGAAGATCGAAGGAGTTAGCTACATATAAGCTAACTTAGGGGAAAGCTAATGGGCTTTGGCCCAAAATCCATTTCATCCAACAAAACACTATTCACTTCAAAAATCCATCGACTCCAAACATTGTCAAGTTTACACTTGTAACGACCAGGAGTTTTATCACTTTGATTTGTGAATATTTGATAAATTTCAAATATTCAATTAATGGTTTTTAATGGTCAAATAACATTCTTTTAATTAACAAAAAATGATAGTAAACTCATTTAGAAAGCTTGTTTACAAAAGTAGGTAGTTCGATGAAAAACTGAAAATGTGACTGAAAGTCATTTTTCGGATTTTCGATTTTTTATTGAACGAACGTTGTTGCACACATAGTACACTTTTGTAACATACACTTATACATATAATAAGTGTTTTATAAAGTAAAAAGGATTTATAAAAGTAAGTATAACTAAAGAGGTAATTAACTAAGTTAATAAAGTAAGAAAAGACTCTCTTTCTTATTTTAAGTGTAAAGTACTTAAAGGACTTAAGTAAAAGAATGTGGTAATGAAAAATGTCTTAGAGAAAGTGTGTTGCATAAGTTAATAAAGGTCAGCGGCTTTTTAAAAGGAAAGGAGTAGCTTATTTTTAAAAAGGGTATTTGAAGTCATTTTTCACTGTTCATTTCTATAAAGGAAACACCTCCCTCTCATTTTCTTCATTTTATTTCATTTTCATCTTTTACTTTCTTTCTTCATCTTCTTTTTCCATGTCTTCTTCGTTGATCCATAACTCAAAACCAAGTCAAAACTTCTTCTTTTTTTCTCAAACTTCTTCCATAGCCTTAAAATAACATAGCAACCACCACCACATACCCAAAGATGCAAACTTTTGTGTCCATTCTCCACTTTGGCCTTGGTTCGTGAGCTTTAAGGGGTTTGGGGAGGGCTTTGGTCAAGCCAAGTAAGGTAAAAGGGTGGATCTTCTGTGGTTTCTAGGTCGAGGGTGATCATAGTAGCCTTTAGTTTGTGTTGGTGCTTGTTTTAAAGTGACATATCTCACTACTGACAAATTGTTGTAATAATTTATTGCTAGCCTATAATGTTGCATGTATGTATTTGTGATGGGCTTATGTGTTGTTTGATTTTAATTTCCACTTGAAAGCGGATGATATAAATAACCATTGTGTTGCAGGGGATAAAAGATAAGCAAGTGGAAGTCGAAGTATCTTCACAGCGAATAAGTCGCTATGTAAGCACTTCAAAGAATGGAAATTTTATAGAGGGATTCTAAAGGATTCCTCGCCTTATTGGTTTTTATTTACATATATTATTGGTTATGTAAATATTTTTGTATATGGAAAATAAATGTTTCTTAGTTATAGTTAACTTATTTGTTGTTGGTTTTATTACGACATTGAAATCTAATGGCCGCTTTTAAGCGATTTACTGCTTGTTTTCTATAGTGTTTTGAAATGATTTCTGAACTTGATTTTCATTTTCAAACTTTGTTTCAAATTTTTTAAAGTGGTTTAAAACATAGAAAGAAAGGGTTTAAAAGATATTTTGATTTACAAAATGAAGTTTTAAAAGTTATGGTTCATATTGCGGTAGTCAGTATGGATGTAGTTTGGAAATCGACGATTTTTGTAAAGTAAAATGAGTTGTCTATTTTACATATTTTGAAAAGCCTTTTCAAAAGTATTTATAAGTATTTAAAAGGAAGTTTGAAGTTTTAAATATATTTAAGAATTTATTTAATTATTTAAAAGGTTTAAATTTTACTCCATTGTTTCAAATTTAAGTTTTGTTAAAAGCGACCATCTTTAAAGGAATGTTTTAAATATAACTTTCAAGTTTGATTTAAAGAGTTTTAAAAGTAACATTAAAAAGAGGAAGGAAGCATGGATTTCAACACCATTGTTGTAATAAATGTTTCCGAGAAAAGGAAAGAGATTATGGACTGTAATATTTTTGTTATAATAATTTTTTTTAAGAAATTAGAAAGGAAGTTTAATTATAACACTCGGTTATTATTAAATAAGTTGTTTACTTGTGTAATGGGAAGATTTTAGAGTGGTTTAGGATTTATCAACTAAAATGTGTTTACTATTATAAAGGAAAAGATGTTGCCATTTTAATCAAACTTCGATTTAAATAAGTGATTTCTGGAAAATGTTTTCAATAGCAAGTATATTGGAACTCTCAGTCCTATTTTTATTTCTAGACTTCGAGGTATAGAAATTTATTTCTGTTTTGAAGTTAGAAATGTTGTCGAGTCAAGGTTTAAGAGGTAACAATACCTAAACTCGAATGGTTTCATTTCTAACCGATGAAAAGTACTAGTTCGAAATCGACGACTAGAAATAAGTTTATAAAGTTTGTCAGTGTCATTAAGTAACATAAAACAAATATGATAAGAAGTGCTAAAATGTTGACACGTTTATGGAAAGTAAGCCATCTTGTATTTAGCACTAAAACCCGATGAATAAATTTTATTCTATCTGTGAGATCTAGAATCATGGTATTTTAACTAAGGCAAAGCCGGAGCAACCAGTGGTCCAACTTACCTAAATTCAATTCTGGGCGATGGATAGAGAAGTCGAAATGTCGGAAACATGACAAGTATAAGAGGTTTAATTTTGTTAAATGGGTCATGATTAATTAAGTATATGAAAGGTACTTCATCTTATACTCGACACTAAATTTTAAGGTATGGAAGCCGATTCTATCTGTGAGAGTGTAAGGATGTACGTCGAGGCAAAAGTAGTTCTTTAACTTGTCCGACTTCATTGTTAATCGAGGGATAATAAGGGGTTGAAATCAAAAAGTGGTGATAAGTATATAGGATTGTAATGGGTTGAAATGGAAAAGTGGTGATAAGTATATTATGCCCGATGTCCCATATACAAACTATATACTTACACCATTGTTAATCGGTAACTTGGCCTATTTTGCTTAGGAAGTATATGAAAGCTTCGCCATTTCCTACGGTTTGAGATTCCCTTGGGAGAACTCATTTTGGTTAAACATCTCTCGCTTTAAGGTGTATATTAGAGATCCCCTTGGGACTCTTATATAGTCTGCTTACTTCTGAAAGAACCGGTATTGAGTTAACCTGAAACTATCGACTGTTGGTTCGAAGAGATCGAGATCAGAGACGCATGAGTTATCTGACAACCACTTCGAACCAGCATAAGCATTTGAATTGGAGACATCCTGATGATGATGGAATCGAAGACGGAGTTCTTTAAAGTGTAAAGGCTACTTGCTACTAATCTTGAGCATGTAATAGAAGTAGTGCCTTCGTTTTGTTCATATCCTGAACAACATTTATGGATAAATGCTGGCATTGCGTTGTTGCCTGGAGGGAGGTATTACCATTCCAAGTGGGATTTGCTAAAAAGGGTAAAATGTAGCCTCGAGCCTCACACCCAGAAATGACTAAAACATAGGATATGCGGTAGAGCGATGTAGTTCGCTACCATTAGGGTATGGCCATTACCCTTCTGGATCACTATTTATGGATTTTGTATGTGCATGAAATCTATCAAGGAAAAGGTTGCAAAGCAACCGAGGTGATGGCTTATTCGGTACTATCTAGGATGGGGTAGCCGATTCTGTGTTGGCAGGGGTCCATTTGAGGCCCTCGGTACATTTTCTAGAGGTGTACTGTAACGACCTAGAATATGGACATTTGAATTTGAAATATTTAATTAATTTTAAATGTTGAAATATTAGTTTTATAAGTCAAATAGCTTAAATTTCAAGTATAAGGGTTATTTGAATATTGCAATAGTGATTTAAACATCAAAATTATTTAAATGATTGAATTTTGAATTTAATTTAAACAAATGGATTTCAAAAGCTTATTTAAACTCAATTTAAATAATAAATGGTTAGTGTAAACTTTTAATTTAGAATTAAAAATGATTAAAATGGTTTTAATAATAATTCGTTTTGATTAAGGTGTGAAAATATCACTCTGGAGCACTGTCTTTGATTTTGACGAAACCAGTGTCGTTGGATCTGGAATAATGAATTGTTATACGCTGACGAGTTTAGTTGCGATCGGACGTGCTGTGCGATCGCACGAGTTCGTAACGTGTAACGTTTAAAAAAAGAAATTAAAATAATAATAATAATAATTTATTATATAATCAACCCATACCCCATCAATTTGACCATACCCACTCACTTCTTTCACTTTCTCTTCATTACTATATTTTTTTCTTCATCTCTTATGTAAATTTCAAAAACAAGAAAAGTGCATCTGCCACACTTCTCCCAATTAACGCCGCAACTATGGAAATCGAGGGAAGTAGCGTTCGATCCGTTGGAATCATATACCTAAGGGCTTCAAATCTATGTGTTCGAATCACGTGCGATTGTTTCTAGAGATAATCGACTTGTGGTGGCCGAGAGTAGGGTTAAAGCTTGATATTGCTACAGAGCGGGTTGGGTAAAATGGAGTGTACTGATGGATTCCACCTGACGGCATGCTTCATACCATGCCAACACCGTGAGCACCGATTAACTTGAGAAAATCGCGACATTCTCGCTGTCGTTGATGGAGGAGCAGTCGCATTTCGTATGGGGTGATCGAGTTCAATGATGTAACGACCCAGAATTTTTGATAATTTAAATTCGAATATTTATTTGATTTTAAATATTAATAAATGAATTTAATAAGTCAAATAATTTATTTAAAGGATATTGGATTTAATTTGGTCAATTAAATCGATAATTTAATGATTGAAATGCCAGAGATAATTGAAAATCGAGTTTAATATGATTGAAATTGATTTGGAAAATTTTATTTAATCATACTAGGGTTATAGAAATATTTTAGAACTTTTAAAATTGAATATGGAGTTAATCTGTGAAAATGGAATATTTTAATATTTAATTATCGACTGTAAAAATAGCCAATTTTCGAACAGTCTCAGAATTGAACGAAACTAGTTTCATTGGATCCGTAATAGTTAGTTATTATCGGATTTCAATTTTCGTAGCAATCGAAGTTGTCATTTGACCGTGGCAGCTCGAAACGCATCGATATCGTTTTAATTTTAAATCGTCGAGTTAAAATAGTCATTTTTCAAAAAGTCTCGGATTTCGACGAAACCAGTTTCATCGGATCCATAATGTGATATTATTGTATGGTTTCAAATTTCATAATTTTTGGATTTACCATTTGTCCGGGGCAAGCCAAAACGCCTCGAAATCGATTTAAATCGGTTTAATTTAAATTGATCGTTTAAATCCATATCTCACATAGACGATCGAATTAGCTTCCGAAACCTGTTCCATTGTGTCCGGAACGCGGGATAAACCCTAAAAACGCCAGTCACCGCGTGTAAATCGGAGTTCGGAAAAGTCGGATGAATAGTGTTTTTTTGGGAATTTTCTATAAAAGGAACCTCAACATCAAAGCAATTGCAAAACCCTAGCTTGTTATTCATCAGCCGCCACCATTAGTTATCAAGGGCTGGAAATTGTTCATCTTCTTCCACTAATCTCTTCTAATCCGTCAGCATTCATCAAAAATTACCAACTACAAAGCTGAAGAGCGTTGTAAGGGCTTTCTATCTATACGGTCGAGATGTGAAACGAGGCGACAATCGAGGAGCTAGAGGCCACGTCCTCCTACCGTTCGAGCACGCAAATCACGGCAGAGGGGAGGCCGAGCTCCACTCTTTTGGGGCCGTGGGTAGCTCTCGAGCTGGGCTACAGGGTGGAAGTCGTAGATCGTCGCGAAGTGAAGTAGGGAAGGTGCGGCTATTAACCCTAGGTCGATGGCTTTGGGTTCATATCGTGTGCGTGTACTGGGAGTGAACGGGGAAGACAATGCATGCGGGCCAGATTCTCATCAAGGAAAACAAACGGCCCAGATTGAATAGGTTTAAAAATAAAAAGAAATTGTAGTTAAATTTTTTTAATTTAAATCGTGTAACTTTGAAAATGTATATCTTTGTGATGCGTTATCAGAAAATGACGAAACAAAATGCATTGGAATCGTATCGTCGAATACTTTGCGATGGAACTGGATTGGAAGCGATTGGAGTCAGTGAAAATTTCGGGTAAAATTAAACACCCGTTTAATTTTATTCGAAATAAAACGCTATGAATTGCTATCGGAAAAAAAATCAAGGTGAGATCTTCTCACTCAAAATAAATTTGGATTTGCAGTTATTGATTGTTGTTTTGGATGTGATATTAGATATAGTAGGATATATATCTATATATAGCAATATATACATATTGGCATATGTATATATTGGATTGATTGATTTCCCGCCTCGTATAGCGGATGAGACCCTATTGCGCCGTTAGTAAGCGGATAATATTTATTAAACCCATATACCGCGATAATTCCGTACTGGAGCGGAATTGGTATTGTGCTAACGTCTTTGGATGCAGGGAAACAGGTTGGAGGGATCCAACTGGATTCCTCAACTGTATTTATTTATTTACAGATATTGATGTATATTCTGTTATCATATTGATATATGATGTTTGATGTTGTGATGGACTAATTGGTGCTGTTGCATCATCGGATTCAGTTTTTGAAGCTTAAAAATAACGACTTTTACTATAAAAGGATTTTTAAAGTGATTTTTGAAAATAGACGTTTTATTGAATTTTTGAATTGATTTATTTCAAATGAATAAACGTTTAAAATCTTAAAGTTATAAAAGTTAAGATTTTTGGTGAAATTTAACCAAAGTGTGATTTTTGAAATAAATAGTTGATTTATTTATAAAATGGTTTAAGTTGGTATTTTTGAATAACTATAAATGATTTGTATAAAAAGGTTTATAAATTTGATAATTTATAAATCAAAATATTGGACTTATAAAACGAATTTTTTTATAAGTGTTAAAAAGAAGTATAAGTGAATGAAATAAATAGATTTATAACGTGAAGTTATAAAGTGAATAGATACCGTAGAATAAAGGATTTATAAGAAATTTACTTATAAATTTGACTTTTACACTTAGATGAGATATGAATAGAAATTGCTAAATGAAATGATTTTATAAGTTGAAATTGTTATAAAGTATAAATGCGATTTATAAACGTTGTTTATAAATCCGAAATCACTTATTTTGATAAGTAAATTATAGAAGTAAATAAAAGAAAATTTATAAGTCGAAGTTGTTATTAAAATAGAAATAGAATTTATAAACGTGTTTATAAATTCAAAATCAGTTGAATTTGAGAAATTAAATATAGAAGATTTTTAAAGAAGATATATTCGCGATTTTGGATAGCGAATTTTTATTGAGATAAAAATGTGTAGAAATGATTGAAATTGGGTTAAGTGAATTATATTCATGATTTTGGACAGTGAATATATTATTAAATAAAATGGATTTATTTTTGAAGAAGTGATATTAAAAATGAAGTTAAACATTTTAAAGATGTTTTAAAATGTATTATGAATCGAAAGCATAGATTTCCGCAGTTCTTGTTGAAATAGACGTTTTCGAGAAATAAGGAAATGGTAGACTATAACACTGTTGTTATAGTAAATGATTTCCGAAAGGAAATATTTTTATCTAGTGTTGGGATTTATATATCCATCTTAATTCCGAATCCCTATACTAGTGATTTTGAGTCGTCGTAACGATGTTTTACGTAACATTCGTTTTGACTCAAATAAATGTTGTTATAGTAAATGATTTCCTTAAAGAATGAATTTATACTAAATATTGATTTAAGTATATTGAATATTTTCAAATGTTGAAAATAAATAGTTTTGTGAATTACTTATTTTAAATAAGTATGGAATTGCTTTCCCAATATGAAACGAAGGGTTTGAAACTTTATCTTTTAAAGATAATTTGAAAAGTGAATATTTGAAATTGTTTTCAAATGGTTAAGTGTGGAAATTTTATATCTAGTAAAAGATATTTTGGAAGATAAGATAATTTGGGAAAATTATTTGGAATCTGATGATGTTGCGCATCTTTATTGATAGTTAAATAACCGACTATCAATATTTACCTTTGAGTGGGTATTTGTTGTGAATTGGATGAATTTGAATGCCACACTTATTTTTGAATAAGCGCTCACTATTCGGGTTAGCCGGGAAAGGACCATGGGGTCATATAACCCATTCCGAATATGTGATACGTCGTTATGAATTGCATTTGAAGACCGGTGTTGAAGACCGGATATTTTTGAAAACGGAAGGATTACCGTCGAGTTACTCTACATCGGCTGATCTCCGATTTAGAGGTTTTATCACCCTTAGTGACGGGAAGTCCGGACATGATTAGAAATTTATCCGGATTTGCAAGGGCTTCGTGAGAAGTGCCTTCGGTTCTGTTCGATCCCGGAACAGACTTGTATGGATTGTATGTCTGACGTTACAATTTGAGATATAAAGCTGATTTCTTTCAAATACATTTCTGTTGGTGGCGGAGAATTTATTCTCTTAGCTTAACACCCTTCTCTGAGACGTACGAGCTCAGAGGTTATGTAGTTGAAATTCATCAGCGATATATCCAAATTTGGTAACGTGGCATACTGAGTGTTGCTGTGAAATGATCAGTGTTTGATCATTTGCGATATGATCATTTGTTTGATCTTATATCTTTGTGATCATAGGTTGATCATTTGTTTGACCCGAAGCAGGGCTTTGTAGAAAGCGTAGCTTTGTGGACGAGACTTCGTCGAGCCTCACACCCCGGAAATGGTCAAAACAGGAAGGATGCAGCAAGGTTCTAGGGAGTAGCGCCCCTTAGTGTATGTCATTCCTTCTGGATAGAGGTGGTATCATGGTATGGAGCCCAGATACTTAACCTATGTGGTTGCTGCAAATTTATTACTTTGTGGTTGTTGGAAATCGGGGATCCTCGGGAAGATCGGTTACGATCGGGGGATGGCATACGCGTGTCAGTAGTTACCTATTTTTGCAGAGGTAACCCGGCCTTGTGTTGGCAGAGATCTAACCGTAATGTTAGGTTATTTCTCGGGTCGTCTATTCCAGGGACGTACCCATCGTGGATAGGAAGTTCCTTAGCCTGACCATTTGTTGGAAATCCAAAGAAACAATACGTGACTTGTACGGTTTTAGTTGTATTACCTGCTATGGAATGTGGCGGTAACCTGCTATTGAACATAGTAGCTATAGTAGGCATAAGTGCAGAATGCCTATGCTGGCTAAGATTAATATTATACTTTCGAAATGTTTCTACACTATGCACTAATAATAATATCAAAAATGATTTGATTTTGCGTAGTAAGCATCTTTGACTATCATAAGAAGAAATCTCCTCCAATTCTGCGTTTGCATTGTGTGTGTGGCGGGAGGTCTTATGGTAGTTTCATTTTCCAAAAGCATTGTGAATTTGTTTTATTTTCTTTGTGAAAAATAACTGTTTTACGATCTCACACCAGTCTTGCTATATTACAGCATGATAGGGGATTCTCGCTTCGCAGTTAGGTGGCGAACGGGAGACTCTTACCCCTACATGTCCCTGAGAGGGATGGGTTGGTTAGGCGAAGGCCGTGACAGTCGAAAGGCTGGCCGTAAAAGTAAATGCGAGGTGCCAATGTAAGCTATGGTGGGACTGGGATGGTTGCAAAGCCTACCGGTGGTCGCTGTCTTTGGACCGTTACATTTGGTATCAGAGCATATGGTTAAGCAACAACCCTGCTCTGTTGGGTGTTACTCATTAGAGATAGAGTCAGTAGTACTCTAGAATGAGTTTGAGTGTAATAATAGATATGAGCGCGTATTTGTTGGTGAATATAAAATTGTTTTATATTGTGATGATTGATTTGTGGAGTGGTATATGGATTCTGGTCGGTATGGTCTGGACAACTCTATCGATAGGGATCTCTAAACACTTATATAGAACAATTCGGCACAGTATTGTTTTGAATGGGGTAAATAATATAATTTTGCCCAAAACTATTTTGTATAGAAAAAAAATGATTTTCTATGAATTATTAGAGTATATGGTTGCATGGTTGTTAGAAGTGATAATATTAAACTATTATCATTGAAATTAAATGAGAAATTGGAATTATAACTCCAAAGTTAAGGAATAAAATTCACATACAAATGAAATTTAAAGAATATAAATTATAAATGTGATTTGTAATCTAAAACGGAATTCCAGAGAAGTTTTGGAAATGTTTGAAAAGAATTTGAAAATTTTGGAGATTTGTAAAGTTTAAATTCCTTTTTGATTTGAAAATAAATTTCAAAGGATTTGATATTGTGGAAAATTGTTTTAGAGAGATGAAAGCTCTAAACTCTTTTAGGTCGCTGGAAAATAATCCTGATGATGGTGGCCACATCATTAGAATTCATTTTCGGGTTTCCAAAAGAGGAATTGCTGCCAAATTGTTTTAAATGGAAAGTGTTTAAAAAAATTTGGGGTTTGTTTTGGAAATTCAAAGGATGATTTGAATTGTTTTCAAAAATGGTTTTGAAATGTTGGTAAACTCTGGAATACTATGTAGAAATATTTATGAAATATTATTAAGTTGATAACTTATACAATTTGAATTGATAGAATAAATTCAATTTAAAGGATGGAGTTAAATTAAATTAAGTATAAGTGAATCAATTAAATAAAGTGAAATGAATTAAATTCATATGGAATCTGAAATCCAGTTTAATATAAGTGATTATAAACCAAAATAGTGAATTGAAAATAAATTTTGGGAATGAACAAAAGAATAAAACTGGAATTTAAACTGAATATTGAAAACAAATTTGAATAAGTAGATTAGAATTTGTAATGAATTAGTAACTGAAACTAATCTAAAATAAGCAGTTGTAAATGAAAGTTAATTGATAAAAAATTCAATATTCAGAAGTTGAACCGAATCCAAATTAGATTGAAATTGTGAATTGAATTCAAATGAATTTGAAATGTAAAATTGAATGAAAATGAATATGAAACTTCAATAGGGAAGTAAAGATGATATAAGAAGTATCGAAATTTTGTAATAGACTTTGCAAATTGGTTTGAATGTTATAACTAGATATTATGGCTAGTAGGACATACAGGTGTATAAAGGAATTGGAATTTGATTTCAAAGATAAATTTGAATTGCTCGACAAAAGGTAAGTATTTGAATTTCAATATGAGATTTGATGATTTCTTCTCTAGCCGCTTGGCATTTTTCTTTTCTTTTGGAAATCTGAGAGTCCGTAGGGACGTTTTGTAGTCATGCCGTATTAGCCGCGCAAAGGAGACGCTGGCGAAATTTTTCGGAAATTTAGGGCGTTAGAAAATTTTTGTGAAAATTTTGAAAGTTTAAATTTGAATTTGAATTTTGAAGAAAACAATGATGTTTGAAAATTATGAAAAGGTTTAGAAAGTTAGTTGAGTTAATAACGAATCTTTAATAGAAAGATTTGTTTTGATAAATTTGATAAAACTATTGAATTGTGAAAAATAGTAGACGAGTTAAGGGCGTTTTTCCTAACTTGTAATTTCGGGACGAAATTCTTTTAAGGAGGGAAGTTTGTGACGACCCAGAATTTTTGATAATTTAAATTCGAATATTTAATTGATTTTAAATATTAATAAATGAATTTAATAAGTCGAATAATTTATTTAAAGGATATTGGATTTAATTTGGTCAATTAAATCGATAATTTAATGATTGAAATGCCAGAGATAATTGAAAATCGAGTTTAATATGATTGAAATTGATTTGGAAAATTTTATTTAATCATACTGGGGTTATAGAAATATTTTAGAACTTTTAAAATTGAATATGGAGTTAATCTGTGAAAATGGAATATTTTAATATTTAATTATCGACTGTAAAAATAGCCAATTTTCGAACAGTCTCAGAATTGAACGAAACTAGTTTCATTGGATCCGTAATAGTTAGTTATTATCGGATTTCAATTTTCGTAGCAATCGGAGTTGTCGTTTGACCGTGGCAGCTCGAAACGCATCGATATCGTTTTAATTTTAAATCGTCGAGTTAAAATAGTCATTTTTCAAAAAGTCTCGGATTTCGACGAAACCAGTTTCATCGGATCCGTAATGTGATATTATTGTATGGTTTCAAATTTCATAATTTTTGGATTTACCATTTGTCCGGGGCAAGCCAAAACGCCTCGAAATCGATTTAAATCGGTTTAATTTAAATTGATCGTTTAAATTCATATCTCACATAGACGATCGAATTAGCTTCCGAAACCTGTTCCATTGTGTCCGGAACGCGGGATAAACCCTAGAAACGCCAGTCACCGCGTGTAAATCGGAGTTCGGAAAAGTCGGATGAATAGTGTTTTTTTTTTGGAATTTTCTATAAAAGGAACCTCAACATCAAAGCAATTGCAAAACCCTAGCTTGTTATTCATCAGCCGCCACCATTAGTTATCAAGGGCTGGAAATTGTTCATCTTCTTCCACTAATCTCTTCTAATCCGTCAGCATTCATCAAAAATTACCAACTACAAAGCTGAAGAGCGTTGTAAGGGCTTTCTATCTATACGGTCGAGATGTGAAACGAGGCGACAATCGAGGAGCTAGAGGCCACGTCCTCCTACCATTCGAGCACGCAAATCACGGCAGAGGGGAGGCCGAGCTCCACTCTTTTGGGGCCGTGGGTAGCTCTCGAGCTGGGCTACAGGGTGGAAGTCGTAGATCGTCGCGAAGTGAAGTAGGGAAGGTGCGGCTATTAACCCTAGGTCGATGGCTTTGGGTTCATATCGTGTGCGTGTACTGGGAGTGAACGGGGAAGACAATGCATGCGGGCCAGATTCTCATCAAGGAAAACAAACGGCCCAGATTGAATAGGTTTAAAAATAAAAAGAAATTGTAGTTAAATTTTTTTAATTTAAATCGTGTAACTTTGAAAATGTATATCTTTGTGATGCGTTATCAGAAAATGACGAAACAAAATGCATTGGAATCGTATCGTCGAATACTTTGCGATGGAACTAGATTGGAAGCGATTGGAGTCAGTGAAAATTTCAGGTAAAATTAAACGCCCGTTTAATTTTATTCGAAATAAAACGCTACGAATTGCTATCGGAAAAAAAATCAAGGTGAGATCTTCTCACTCAAAATAAATTTGGATTTGCAGTTATTGATTGTTGTTTTGGATGTGATATTAGATATAGTAGGATATATATCTATATATAGCAATATATACATATTGGCATATGTATATATTGGATTGATTGATTTCCCGCCTCGTATAGCGGATGAGACCCTATTGCGCCGTTAGTAAGCGGATAATATTTATTAAACCCATATACCGCGATAATTCCGTACTGGAGCGGAATTGGTATTGTGCTAACGTCTTTGGATGCAGGGAAACAGGTTGGAGGGATCCAACTGGATTCCTCAACTGTATTTATTTATTTACAGATATTGATGTATATTCTGTTATCATATTGATATATGATGTTTGATGTTGTGATGGACTAATTGGTGCTGTTGCATCATCGGATTCAGTTTTTGAAGCTTAAAAATAACGACTTTTACTATAAAAGGGTTTTTAAAGTGATTTTTGAAAATAGACGTTTTATTGAATTTTTGAATTGATTTATTTCAAATGAATAAACGTTTAAAATCTTAAAGTTATAAAAGTTAAGATTTTTGGTGAAATTTAACCAAAGTGTGATTTTTGAAATAAATAGTTGATTTATTTATAAAATGGTTTAAGTTGGGATTTTTGAATAACTATAAATGATTTGTATAAAAAGGTTTATAAATTTGATAATTTATAAATCAAAATATTGGACTTATAAAACGAATTTTTTTATAAGTGTTAAAAAGAAGTATAAGTGAATGAAATAAATAGATTTATAACATGAAGTTATAAAGTGAATAGATACCGTAGAATAAAGGATTTATAAGAAATTTACTTATAAATTTGACTTTTACACTTAGATGAGATATGAATAGAAATTGCTAAATGAAATGATTTTATAAGTTGAAATTGTTATAAAGTATAAATGCGATTTATAAACGTTGTTTATAAATCCGAAATCACTTATTTTGATAAGTAAATTATAGAAGTAAATAAAAGAAAATTTATAAGTCGAAGTTGTTATTAAAATAGAAATAGAATTTATAAACGTGTTTATAAATTCAAAATCAGTTGAATTTGAGAAATTAAATATAGAAGATTTTTAAAGAAGATATATTCGCGATTTTGGATAGCGAATTTTTATTGAGATAAAAATGTGTAGAAATGATTGAAATTGGGTTAAGTGAATTATATTCACGATTTTGGACAGTGAATATATTATTAAATAAAATGGATTTATTTTTGAAGAAGTGATATTAAAAATGAAGTTAAACATTTTAAAGATGTTTTAAAATGTATTATGAATCGAAAGCATAGATTTCCGCAGTTCTTGTTGAAATAGACGTTTTCGAGAAATAAGGAAATGGTAGACTATAACACTGTTGTTATAGTAAATGATTTCCGAAAGGAAATATTTTTATCTAGTGTTGGGATTTATATATCCATCTTAATTCCGAATCCCTATACTAGTGATTTTGAGTCGTCGTAACGATGTTTTACGTAACATTCGTTTTGACTCAAATAAATGTTGTTATAGTAAATGATTTCCTTAAAGAATGAATTTATACTAAATATTGATTTAAGTATATTGAATATTTTCAAATGTTGAAAATAAATAGTTTTGTGAATTACTTATTTTAAATAAGTATGGAATTGCTTTTCCAATATGAAACGAAGGGTTTGAAACTTTATCTTTTAAAGATAATTTGAAAAGTGAATATTTGAAATTGTTTTCAAATGGTTAAGTGTGGAAATTTTATATCTAGTAAAAGATATTTTGGAAGATAAGATAATTTGGGAAAATTATTTGGAATCTGATGATGTTGCGCATCTTTATTGATAGTTAAATAACCGACTATCAATATTTACCTTTGAGTGGGTATTTGTTGTGAATTGGATGAATTTGAATGCCACACTTATTTTTGAATAAGCGCTCACTATTCGGGTTAGCCGGGAAAGGACCATGGGGTCGTATAACCCATTCTGAATATGTGATACGTCGTTATGAATTGCATTTGAAGACCGGTGTTGAAGACCGGATATTTTTGAAAACGGAAGGATTACCGTCGAGTTACTCTACATCGGCTGATCTCCGATTTAGAGGTTTTATCACCCTTAGTGACGGGAAGTCCGGACGTGATTAGAAATTTATCCGGATTTGCAAGGGCTTCGTGAGAAGTGCCTTCGGTTCTGTTCGATCCCGGAACAGACTTGTATGGATTGTATGTCTGACGTTACAATTTGAGATATAAAGCTGATTTCTTTCAAATACATTTCTGTTGGTGGCGGAGAATTTATTCTCTTAGCTTAGCACCCTTCTCTGAGACGTACGAGCTCAGAGGTTATGTAGTTGAAATTCATCAGCGATATATCCCAATTTGGTAACGTGGCATACTGAGTGTTGCTGTGAAATGATCAGTGTTTGATCATTTGCGATATGATCATTTGTTTGATCTTATATCTTTGTGATCATAGGTTGATCATTTGTTTGACCCGAAGCAGGGCTTTGTAGAAAGCGTAGCTTTGTGGACGAGACTTCGTCGAGCCTCACACCCCGGAAATGGTCAAAACAGGAAGGATGCAGCAAGGTTCTAGGGAGTAGCACCCCTTAGTGTATGTCATTCCTTCTGGATAGAGGTGGTATCATGGTATGGAGCCCAGATACTTAACCTATGTGGTTGCTGCAAATTTATTACTTTGTGGTTGTTGGAAATCGGGGATCCTCGGGAAGATCGGTTACGATCGGGGGATGGCATACGCGTGTCAGTAGTTACCTATTTTTGCAGAGGTAACCCGGCCTTGTGTTGGCAGAGATCTAACCGTAATGTTAGGTTATTTCTCGGGTCGTCTATTCCAGGGACGTACCCATCGTGGATAGGAAGTTCCTTAGCCTGACCATTTGTTGGAAATCCAAAGAAACAATACGTGACTTGTACGGTTTTAGTTGTATTACCTGCTATGGAATGTGGCGGTAACCTGCTATTGAACATAGTAGCTATAGTAGGCATAAGTGCGGAATGCCTATGCTGGCTAAGATTAATATTATACTTTCGAAATGTTTCTACACTATGCACTAATACTAATATCAAAAATGATTTGATTTTGCGTAGTAAGCATCTTTGACTATCATAAGAAGAAATCTCCTCCAATTCTGCGTTTGCATTGTGTGTGTGGCGGGAGGTCTTATGGTAGTTTCATTTTCCAAAAGCATTGCGAATTTGTTTTATTTTCTTTGTGAAAAATAACTGTTTTACGATCTCACACCAGTCACCATGACTGACTCGGAGTTTATTGTTTCCCTTCTAAACTCTGGGTTCCCACCAATTTCCACACGGGCAGCCTAGAGTTATGTTATTAGGATATTCTGGATATTCTGGAGCTTTGGAAGCAAGCTGGATGGCGAAACGTATCACCTATATTTTTGTATTATTCCGCTGTGTATTCTGTATGAGGACAAGTTTATAGAACTGTCCATTGTTGTATATTGACTCTGATGATTGATGTATGTATAAAATGATATAGTTCTTTGTTTTAAAGATTATTCATTTATCTATTATATATTGTTCCGCTGCGAATGTGAGATTCTGATATTGTTTTCTGTTTCTATTGTTGTTCTGTTGTTCTTCTCTTCTTCTTCTACTCTTTTCTTCTTCTTCTACCTTTTCCTTCTTTCTAAAACCATAACTTTTCGGGTTTCCGGCATTCGATGGCTCGGCAGTCGATAAAGTGAGTATCGATGTCGAATTTTCGAAAGTCGAAAATTTGGGGATGTTACAAATGATTTTGGGATGGTTGCGAAGCTGGTGCGTAGAGATGGTCATTGGAAAAATCGGCGTGTCGTTTCATTGAAGATCGGATGAGAAAATAGGAAAGCGGGGGATTGGCAAAGTGGGTTTGTGTACAAGCGTATCTCTGTGCATTTGAACAAAAGAAGAGGGAGGATGAGGTAATTGATTTTTTGACTAATTAATGTTTAATTAAAGTTAACTAATTTAAGTTTTTAAATCTCAAATCTTATAAAAATTTTATCTTGTTCATACGAGGTCCGATTAAGACGCGGTCAGTCACATTTAACTCGTATAAGCGAGATCTAAAAAATGGAATTGGATTGGCTTAGAGTGGAGCTTGTGGGAATTTTAGGAAAAATCGAACGTTGTTCGATTACTGCATTAAGAAGAAGCACGTCAGCATTGTTAGGTTATAAAATGAGTTAACTCGCCTCTCTGGGCCCACTATATTTTATATAATGCGAATATTTTTAGTAATGCTTGTTTGTTGCTTGTTTGGATGATTTACTGCTTTATCAGTTGGTTTGGATTTAGTCCCGCCCTTGGAGAAGATGACTTTTTATATGTACCTGCCTGGTAGCGGATGACCTGTATTATATGATTATATACTGTATGTGATACAGGGGGATGGGTAAAATGGATCCATAGGATTCCTCACCACTGTTTATTTTATTTGCATATATATGTATGTTTATGCGCGCGTTGATATATATATATGTGTGTGTGTGTATATATATATATATGAGCTATGATGTAGGAGGATAGGTTGGAGGGATCCAACGGGATTTCTTACATTGTTGATTTTACCTTTCATATATTGTGAAATATGATTTGTTGGATGCCAAATTTGATGACATGGATATGATTTCACTTATTTACTGCTACAGTAGCGCTGGGCTTTATTTTTAGTATTTTGAAATACCATAAAATATCGATTTTGAATTGAAATGATTTTAAAGGTGATACTTGAAATAATACATGTTTTAATAATTATTTATAAATTATAAAAGAAGGAGTTTACTAAATGAAATAAAAACATGATTTTTTGAAAATTAGTTTAACTGTTTTGTAAAATATTTTTAAATAGAGATTTTCGAAATGTATTATAAAGGTTTTAAAACTTAATAAGTCCACCTTTCATTATAAAGGACACAGTTTTAAAGAAGATAGAAATAGTTTGAAACAAATATTTCTGAAATGGTTTACATAAAGGATCTATAAAAGTAATATTTTATAAATAAAGTAGTAGATTTATAAATGGTGTTTTATAAATATTAAAAATGGATTTGTAATTGATATTTTATAAATAGATTTATAAATGGGATTTTATAAATAAATGAGATTTAGAAAGGAACAGATTTATAAATGGGATTTCATAAATAAAGGAGATTTAGAAAGGAATAGATTTATAAATGGGATTTCATAAATAAAGGAGATTTAGAAAGGAATAGATTTATAAATGGAATTTTATAAATAAAGAGATTTTATAAAAAGAAGTTTAATAATATACAAAAGAGATTATAAAACATGGTTTTATAAATATAAAAGGGTTTATCTTGATAAATAGAGGATGGTTTCTATAAAGGGAGATACATTTTGTTATAAAAGCAAAATAATCTCTTAAAAGAATGTTTTGAAAATTATATTTGCAAATGGAGTTTAATGGTGTTAAAAATGATTTAAAATGTGTTAAATGATAGGAAGACATGGATTTCAACATTTTTGTTGTAATAAATGTTTTCTAGAAAGCGAGGAAGACATAGACTATAACTTGTTGTTATAGTAAGTGATTTCCGAAAGAAGATGTTTTATATAGTATACGAGATTTGTTCATATCCTATATTTGATGTAAAGATCCGAGGTAGGTAACTTATATATATTTCGAAGTTAAGAGTGTCGTTCATTTAAGGTCTGAGAGGTAATGATACCCTAACTTGATCGGCTCCATTTTTAACTAATAAATAGTTTAATTTCAATATCGAAAAATAATGTTAAGTATAATAAATCAAATCCCTATACTTGTGCTTTTGGGTTGTCGTAACGATGTTTTACGCAACATTCTTTTGACCTAATAAAGTGTGTTTTGGAGAATATGAAGCTTCCCTCAAAGTTTGTAAATATACTTATTACGGATTTAAATATATAGAGGTATTTTCTAAGCATTGAAAATGAAATGGTTTATGAATATACTTATACTATTGGGATAAGTATATGGAAATGTTTTTCCAAATATCAAAAGATTAAAAGTGGTTTTGAGAATATATCTTCATAAAGATATTCATAAAGGTATTTTGAGATAAATATTTGGAAAATGATTTAATTAATAAAAGATTAATTAAATAGGCCTAATGATTGCTTGTGTGCTAAAATTTATTTTTGGTTCCTTGACTGGATGTGTAAACTGATTAGTCATGTACTTAGCACGAAGCCAACTGAGTAGGCTTGATTATCGTTTGATGTTAAAAATGATGATTTGAGTAGAGCAGAGTGATTATGGCGCTCCAATCTACCGGGCTTCCTTCTTGGCCGAAGGATAGTAAGTTAAGAGTTGGAAACATTATAAGTCTATGAGACTTGGTTTCCATATGTGGTTGAGGGCCCCTTATCGAATATTGGTCCGGAGAGACCGTGATCAGATTTATTCGAAAACCACTTTGGACCCATGTATGCATTCGAAAGCAAAATTTACTTGAAGACAATGATTGTAAAGATGGAGATCTTCATGATGTAAGGCCGCTTGCCACAACATCTCGGATGATTCCCATATTATATATGTGGTGGCAGTAGTGCCTTTATTCTGAAAACCTTCAATTTGCAAGGATTGCTCGCTACTAATCCTAGGGGTGATTACCAAACAAGATGTAGTAGGAGTACCTTCGATTTGTTCCTGTTTCTGGATAACTTGTATGGACAAATGTTTGACGTTGCATTTCTAAGACCATGTACATTGGTTTTTACAAAATGTAAATCTGTTTGGTGGTGTAGGAGGTAACCCCTCTTATACTTAACACCCTTCCGTAAGGCGTATGAACTCGGGGGTAGTACTTTTGTGGAAACTAATTAGTGTGTGTCGTCAGAAATGGCAATGTGGCATTCAAAGTGGAATTTGATGCTTTGTGAAAAGTAATACGTTACCTCAGGCCTCACACCCGAAAATGGCTAAAACAGGGTATGCCGCAAGGCTATGTGGTTCACAACCATTAAGGTATGATATTCACCTTTCTAGATTACCCTCTATATTTTGAATTTGTTGTGTATGTTGTGGCCATGGATAGGTCGGGAATGACCGGGGTAATATCTTATTCGGTACTATCCAGGACCATTGTGTTGGTCACCGAAAAAGGGTAGGGTGATCTTGCTAGATGTAGAGGATCATATGTTCCTCTAAAAATGTATTGTACATAATGTAATCCCTTACCTGTCATTGTATGGAATCCATTCTCCAATACATGCCTTTACAGTTTTGATTGTAGAGCCTGGTATGCTGGAATTTAATTAATGTAACAATTTCGGCTATTTTAATATGTTATTTGAAATTGGTTTTCAAAGCAATGTCATTAGAAATAATATCAAATGATTTGATAACAATATTTTGGTTATCGTAAGGTAAAAACCCATCCATGTTTATGTGGAGCGTGGTCTACGAGATACCTTTATTTCAAAATGTTTTCTGGAATTATAATCCAAGTGAGATGTGTTTTCTCACACAGGTTTACTAGACTGATCCGGACGTTATTTTCCTATAATGCTTGGGTCAGACTGAGCATATTTTCCAAATTTATTTTGGATGCGATGGAGCTCAGAGACAAGTTGGAGGCCCAAGACGTGTCTACATACTTGTTTATTTCCACTACATTGCTTCTTTTAAAATTATCAGCATTTGTGAGGACATGTTATTGTAACCGTCCAAGTTGATGATTAGTGATCTGTGTACTCTGATGGATGTATGTATATTATAGTTTTTCTTTTGTAAAGATCATTGTTATATTATAGATAGTTCCATTGCGTTGTGAGATTTTGTGATTGTTTAGTTTCTTCTGTTCTTTCTTCTTTCTTTTACCCTTGACGATCGATGTTTCCGGCACTTGAGTGCTCGACACGCAATACAATGGACCTATTAGTGTCGATTTTAAAGGTTTGAAAATCCCGTTCATCACATGTACTGTGGCAGGCGATACCACGGTGCCTTTTCATTGTATGGAATCGATTTTCCAATATGTGCTTTATGGAATTAGTTGTATACCAAATATGCTGGAATGTGAGATGCAAGCATTTTAGCTATATTATATATTTATTTTAAACCCTAGACATTATTATAATATCACTGGATTTTCTATTTGAAATATTTTGGTTATCATAAGGTAAAAACCTATCTGTGTTTATATAAGGCGATATCTTACGAGATACCTTTATTTTTGAAAGGGTTTTATAAATATAACAATCGATATGATTTAAATTTCTCAAGTTGGTTTACCAGAATAACCCGGTGTTATTTTCTTATAATACTTGGGTCAGACCCGAGAATTTTTTCTAGAGTTAACTATGTATCATTTGGAGCTTCAGGAGACGAGCCGGATGCCTCCAAGATGTATTCCCATACTTTTATTTTTCCACTATATTTCTTGTTTGTATTTATCACTAATTATAAGGACATGCTGTTACAACTGTCCTGACTGATGATAGGTTAGTTACTCTGATTTTAGTATGAATATTAAAGTATTCTTTGTAAAGTTCACTTTGATATTATATATTACTCGTTATGTTGTAAGATTATGTTCTACCTTTTCTTTTATTCATCCCAACAATCCGTCTTTCCGGCACTTGGACGTTTGGCACGTGAATACCGTGGATTTATTAATGTCGACTTTTGAGGGTCGAAAAGGCGGATCGTCACAGTTTGGTATCAAAGCTGAAAGTTAAGTAGGAATCTTGGCCTTGGTGAGGTAAACTCATTAGACATAGGATAAGTGACACCCTAGAAGGGTTTGAGTGTATATGTGAGAGCGCATATTTATTAGTGCTATAGAAATGTTTTATATTGTGTTGAAGTTGATAAATGGAATATTTTGCCTAGATTTTATATTTTATATGTAAAAGAATAATTTTTAAAGCAGATATAGTTATTTTTGTTGTGATTGTTTATTAGGGAAGGATGATATTTATCTGTCATCATTTGTTGACTGATATTTATGCTCGGCCAGTTTATGAGCATTATTGTTTGGTTGAATTAAATATGAATATCTTATGAATTCAGTTTCATGATTTGACTATAAGGCATTCGTTAATAATATAGGTTTAACAAGTTTACTTTGTTAAAAGGGTTACTATGATAAAGGAAGTTATTATATAAAGGAAATTATTTATAGGTTTGGTTTATAAGTTGCGTCTTATAAAATAAGAGGATTTTTGAGAATTTAAATTATGGTATCTTTGGAAAAGTTTTCAAATGATTTTGGGAAAAGTAATAATGGTATTACTTAAAAGTATTTATAGGTATAAATATTTCAAAGAGAATTTTGAGTAAGGTATATTTTCTTTGGATAGTTCGGGGAAGACGCCTCGATTTGTTTTATGGTGTCAGAATAATCTTTTAAGTAACGATTGGATGTTTGCTTAGGTGAACGTTGTAGTACACTTAGTAAATTATTCCTTTTGTCATTATACGATCAAAATGAGTTCGAATCCAAATGAACCAAAAGCAAGTTTTAGTTAATAAAGTGTTAAACCTATTATATATATGTATGTGTGCGTGCGTGAGAAATATATACAGTATTTTTTCAAATTGGGATTCGAAAACTAAGAAGTATTTTTTTGGTTAACTAGTTCGAGTGGCTCGAAAATGACTAAAAATAGGCAGGAGATGTGTTCGGATAGTAAGCACTTCTCTTAAGTATTACCCTTCTTGGTAAGGGGGTGTATGATGCTATTTGGTAGGACCCAGTTCCTTGGTGGTATCATGTTAGTGTTACTCGGTTACATATATATTTTCTATAGATAAAAATATATAGTATCATTTCAAAAATGTTTTGAAATAAAATCCGGGTATTTAGTTCTTAAGTTTTCGTAAAGAAAAATAAAAGTAAAAAGGTATTTTGATAAAAGAGTATGTTGATAAATGAATTTTGTTTTAATGGGTTAAATTAGTTAATAAGGTTTTCATAGGCTTTGTTTTATTCAACCGTGTCTTTTTTTTTAAACATCTAAGTTGTGAAAAACTATTTGATGTTATTGGGCCAGCTAATAAGCATCCTTACCTTAGAAGTGTCTAAGGAAAAGTAGACTCTAGGACAGAGTTTTGATAATAGTATTCTACTCTTCTTAGCAACTTACCGAACTAGATAGGCAAAGAGATCGAAAAGGTTGACTCAGTTTTAAGACCCAGAATTATTTTGGGCCTGCATCTAAATTTAAATCAGATAGTTGTATATACTCTCAGAATGTAGTAGGTTATCATACAAGTTTAAAACTTAAGTTGCATTTTCATGAAATGTTTTCATAAATGATTTAAGAAATAAAAAGAAATTGGTATAAGTAAGAATCAATATGAATAAGTACGTAAGTTGTACATAGATCATTTCCTTGCACGGTTCTTGATCCAAGATTCAAGTACATGACTTTGAGGTGATTTACGCCGATTCGAATTAGGATTCATCACTCGATTCTTGACGGTGAACACTTGGTGAGAGTTTTTGATATGGTACTGTGGTTTTCTATCATAGCAGTGGCTATGCAAAGAGAATGAAGGTTCCTAATCAAGGAGCGTGATTGGAGTCCGCACTAGGGAAGACGGGTGAGCAATAATGTGGGTTGCAAAATTATGGATCTTAAGGCTATTTAAACAATAGACGGAGGTGAATAGTGTTTTCTAACTTATGTAAATATTTTTAAATTTCTTTCAAGTTAAATATTAAATCACAAGTTAATAGCATGGAATTATACTAACAAATATTCATAGATGCAATCACAGATAAAAATAAAAGTAGTAAAGTAAAGTAAATAATTAGAAAGATGTCACTAGAGATTTTATACTGGTTCGGATTTCTCCTAGATCTAGTCTCGTACAATTACTTGTACAGATTTCTGTTCAAATGACAATCTTTAAATAGACAGAAGGCAAACCCAAATACAATCTCGATTCCAAGACTATGAGACACACCCTCCTGAATTTCTGGACTCAGGGTACACCCACTCGATTTGAACAGGCTACAAGCACACCTAGTAGATTTCTAGGAAACTAAGCGCACCCATTTGATTTGAACGGGCTACAAGCACACCAAAAGCAAATACAAATAGCGTTGATTATTTTTCCGAAGACAATTTTCTGAACTTTGGATACAATAGATCCTATAGCCTTTTGGACAACACTTTGATCTTTGAATTGAGTAAAATATGTTTCCAAAATAGTAAGAAAGTAGCATTGAATCAATACAAAGAAGTATTAATTGATTTATTTGATTTTGAAGAGAATAAAGTATATTTCCAATGGAGTTTTCTAGAGAGTAAGAGGAGGGAAGAAAATAAATAATTAGTTATCAAAAAATTCGTTTGAACTTCTCTTTATATGGTCAATAAACAGACGTGTCCGTTCGTGAAGAGTTGGGACAAATAGACACTTCCTTTCAAAATTCAAAAAACCACGCGGCGATATATATATCGACATGTGATATGTATGTATGTCGACATACCTTGCTTAAAATTGAATTTTTTTTGTTATAAAATGTTTTAAAATTCTATACTTTGTAAAATAGTTTGAACATGGTTTATAAACATTTTGAACTTTGAAAGATATCTATGAAATATTTTGAAATAATTTCTGAAAACTTATTTTGTTTAAAAATATAAAAGATTGAAAATAGGAGATAAACTTCAAAGATTGCTACCAGAGACTTTAACCATATAAGCTATGACTATATATATTAAATTATAATCTTGAGATCGTCATATCTTGATCTTTGTACTCATGGGTCTTCATGTCCATCTTTTAAGTCTTTATACTATACAGTCTTTAATTCAACACCTGTGTAATGTTCTGCACTATATACTATATAGCTTGGAAAAACATTAGTATCTATCCTTTATATGATTATATATAGCCGTTGTCATCAAAATCAATAACCGAGATATTAATAGATACTTGTTCGGAAGATAGGCTTATGCATTTGAGTAAGTGATCAAATCAGATATTGCATACGGATGATCTATATACATTATACGGGCTTAAGTATATTTTTCTTTAATTTTTTATAATTTATGGAGTTGGGTAGATGACTCTTCGATTTGTCATAAGGTAGTTTGAATATTGATTGAGTAATAACCTATGGCTGTTGTGCATGAGGTATGCTCAGTAGATTGTTTATCATCCTTATGCGATGAGATGGTTGTAAACCTGGACAAACTCTAAGTTTGGTTGTTAGTCATTTAACATTTTTGGGAATGTTAAGAATTGTTATCGCTTGTTTCTTGGTTATTTGTTATGATAACATTTTAGGGTCGAAATTCTTTTAAGGGAGGAAGAATGTGACGATGCGGAATTTTGTCGCTTTGATTTGTGAATATTTGATAAATTTTAAATATTAAATTAATGGTTTTTAATGGTCAAATGACCCACTTTTAATTAATAAATAATGACGGTAAACTCATTTTGATTGTTTGTTTACAAAACTGGGTAATTCGATAAAAAATTGAAAATGTGATTGAAAGTCCCTTTTTGGATTTTCGAATTTTTATCCAATGAAAGTTGTCACAACATTTTTGCAAACATATGCACACTTTTGTAACATACACTTATACATATAATAAGTGATTTAATAAAGTAAAAATGATTTGTAAAAGTAAGTATAATTAAAGAGGTAATTAATTAGGTTAATAAAGTAAGAAAAGACACCTCTTTCTTGTTTTAAGTGTAAAATACTTAAAGGACTTAAGTAAAAGAAGGTGGTAATGACAAGTGTCTTAGGTAAAGTGTGTTGCATATGTTAATAAAGGGTAGTAGCATTTTAAAAGGAAAGAGTAGCTTATTTTAAGGAAGAGTGTTTGAAGTCATTTTCCACTTTTCATTTCTATAAAAGAAACCCCTTCCTCTTATTTTCTTCACTTTATTTCATTTCCATCTTTTATTTTCTTTCTTCATCTTCTTTTTCCATGTCTTCCTCCTTGATCCATAACTCAAAACTAAGTCAAAATTTCTTTTTCTTCTTCTCAAACTGTAATGACCCGCAAATTTATCACTTAGATAAATTATATTTATTTTTCAACTATTTAGATATGGGTTTAAAAGTAAGAAATAATCATGTTTTAAGTGGTAAATAATAATAGTTTTTTTGTTTGGGACAAATATTTGTGGACAAATTACCTAGGAAAAATATTGAAAATTTGTAAATATCGTCCTAGGTAAAATATCGATAAAACAGCCAGAAATCGCTTTACCAATAAAACTGCTTTTAAACAATAAGAATCATGCATGGCTATGGATACTTACACTAATATATGTATTCAAACAAGATTATGAAATAAAATAATTTATTTTATTTTTCTGAAAATAAAATGTATTTATGACATCGACAGTTGATATAATTAGTTTTATATATTTCTTCAGAAATTCAAGTTAATTTTAAATATTAAATAAATGAGTTTTTATTAACAAATAAATCTATTTTAATATTTAATAATGATGGTAAAATAGTTTTTAAAATTTGTTTACCAAAATAGATAGCTCGTAGAAAAATAGAAAATATGACCGAAGAACGTTTTTCGGAATTTCTACTTTTCGACAATGAAAGTTATCGGGAACGTTGTTTGCTTTTGTGCACCGTATTTACACATATAAGAGATAATTAACAATATATAACACACTTAATTATAGATTATCATATGTTAATTATGTTAAGCAAGTGATGTGACAAGTCATGGTTGTAAAAAATAATAACTTATATATATAAGTATATATCATTATCTCTTGTCATATCTTAGTATTATCATCATTATCCATCATGACCTAGAGGATGTGACTGGAGGTGGGGGATGTGACATATAAGGGGGAGGAAGGTGGTGATGTGACTTGTCAAAATAATGACATGTTAGGATATTTTAAAACTAAGGTTAAAATGGAAATTTTCCTACTTTCTTTCATCTATAAATACACATCATCTTCATCATATTTTCCTTTACTTCTCCATTTCCATTTCCCTAAAGCTTTCTTCATGTTTCATGGCTTCTTATGTTTTAAAGATGTAAACTTGTTTTTAAACTCTTTCTTCTTCATTTTTCCCCCACTTTATTCGGCCATAACTTCCTGTATTTTACGCCAAATTTAAGATTTTCATTTTTTCAAATCGTATAAAATTTCAATAGCTACAATTTTCTTTTTTACCACTTTTTCTAATTTCAAGGTTAGTTTTGTCAAAATCTCATTTCTTTGCAGTGTACTTTTAAACTCAGAAATTCAGGTCCGAAAATAGCTCTCCTTCTTTTGACCATATCTACCTCAAAAGTAATCTGATTCGAGTGATTCTTTTTTTAATTTGTAGAGAAAATAATTTTTTAAAACTTTTATTTTGATCACTGTTTCAAAATCCGAGAGTAATGTGTCCAAAAATCATGTGAAAAATGACATATTTTTGGGATGATTTTTGTGCATCTAAGACATTTCAGGTTTCAAAGATTTCGGTGAGTAAAACTATCTCATTTGTAGAAAGAACTAACTTTATTTTCATAGATTATATGTTGTGGAAATCCATAGTTCATGTTGTTCAAATATCATGCCATGATAATGATATACGTTTGCGATTTGTGGTTAGCATAGTTTGAATTATAAATATTGTGTTTAAATGTTAAGTATCATGTTTGGATGTTTAAAGTGGTATGTTAGGTTGCAAGAATATGATGTTGGTGGATGGTATGTTGATGCTATGGTTGTGATCAAAGCAAGTTGTATGTTGTGTAAGAATTACAAAGTTTACACCTTTGTATGTTGCGACGGACGTGAGATCCGATTTGGAATCAAAACTAAGTATTCTAGTTTTAAATTGTGGAAATGGTTTCAAAGTTTTATATTTGTTTTTAATTTTCAAAAATATTCAAAATTATGTTTCCAAACTTGTAGTAGCAAGGAATAAGCGAAGTATTTCTCATAAAGTAAGTTTAAGCGAACTGCGCTCATAACGATAGTCGTTATGGACGCAGTTCGACAAAACTGTCGATTTTCGTTTTAAAATGATTTCTTTTGGAATGCTTTGCAGAAGTTTTTCCGAATTTGATTAGTACCATAAAAAGAGTTAAGTTTAGATAATTTAATAATTTATTTATTTAATAAATTAATTAAAAGTAGTTAGTACTTAATTAGTAATTAAGTAAGTGATTAAGGTTTAAGTAACACTTGAGGAAGGTTAATGACTAATTAGTGATTAATAAAGTTTTTATTAGTGATTTATAAAGTTAACAAGTAATTAAATGGTTAATTATTACTTAATTAAGTTAATTAGCTGATTAATTATTATTTAATTATGTGATTATTTAATTAATTTTTAATTAATTAGGGTTTAACTAATAAAGAATTTTTTAAATTTAACTAAGATACATTAGGAAGTTAATTATGACTTAACCAAGTCCATTAAGTTAATTAAAGTTTAATTATGAATTAATCTTGATTTAATTAAGATATCATTAGAGTTTAAGCTAATTAAAAATACTTTAACCTTTTCAAAGATATTTTTAAACTTAATCGGTTATGTTTTAAATCAATTTTCTTTTTAAGATAATTGATTTTAAATCAAAGGATCTCTTATCTGGACCATTAAGTAGCCAAATGAATTAATCTAGTGATTATAAAACGCTGACACATTTTATGGGAAGTAAGTGACTTTTGTTTAGCACAAATGCCGAATATCAGTAACGTGATAAACACAAGGAAGTTAATTTCAATAAGAGGGTCATGATAACTTAAGCATATGGAATGCACTTCTATATGTAAAACTTTTACACCCGATAATGGATGTATCTATATTTGTAACTTGGACATCTACTTATGATTGATTGTATGTTATGTGTAAATCCCTTACATATATGATGATAGGCAATACCCATGATATAACATGGATAAGTAAACACAAATTTAATGATCCATTGTAGTCATTAAGCCTCTAGAAATTTATTTTTTCATTCTCTTTTTTAAAATGGTCTGCAAGGTTATTCTATTTTGAACAACATATTTTAAGAATGATTTGACAGTTGTTCTGAATATTATATAAAAGAAGTTTATGAATAATCTTGGGGTATTCATAAAAGGAGTTTTAGAAATAGCTTTGAATGTTTATAAAAAGATTTTATAAATGGATTTGGATGTCTATAAAGGGAAGTTTTTACAAGGTTTGAAAGTTTATAAAGAAGTTATATAACCAGGTTTGAATAATTATAAAGAGTCTCATAAATGAGTATTGTTTGCGCCAAAAATGGTCACAAACCCCGAATGTTGTGAAAGCACCAGTGTATGAATACAAATCAGCAATATTCAAACACAAATCTCAGATCTAAACAAACAACAAACAACAATCCAGAAATAATGAACAAAAACACGAGATTTATAGTGGTTCGGCCATCTCCGGCCTACGTCCACTCCAAAGTTTTTATCTTTTATTAATCGATGCTTGAAGATTACAATTTCCTATCGCGTAGTACAACGGATTTTATGATTATAATCTGAATCTAAGGCAGCAATGGTGATCTGGAGTAAATCTGGCAGAGTCCGGGCGCTCTTTAGCTCTCAAAATTGTCCGACCCCTTTTTTTGAATGACCAGGGGCTCTATTTATAGGTGTAGGAGGCTGATATTTCGCCTAAATTGAAGGGAGACCAGTTATGGCACGTGAGGGGGCCCACATGCCCGCTTTTTGGAAATCCGGGCCCACTTTGGGATCGATTCGAAGCTATGTTCAAATCGATCAAGAAATTGTCCAATCAAGCTGAAATTTGGTGTGAACATTCTTCGACATGTGCCCAAGCTACTGTGAAAATTTCATAGCATTTGGACTTGTAGATCTCGAGTTATGATCGATTCAAGGTCGCTTTTCTGGTTGCAGTGCTCTGTTCGAATCGATTACGTTCGAATCGATTGCTTCGAATCGATCCAAGCATGCGCTTCTGTGATGACGTGGCGCGCCTCCTTCGAATCAATCCGACTTCCATGCCGAGTTGACTGGGTCGAATCCTAGTTTTTAGCTGTTGTGACTTAGTGGATTCGAGGGATTCAACCATATCATGGATTCAAACTGAGACTCGTTCGTATCCATCCATTCGTGTTGCTCCGGCTATTTCCTTCGTATCGATGGACTCGAATACGATCACTACAAACATTGTCCCTAAGTCCTTCGTATCCATATGCATCTGTCCTTCCTTCGTATCAATTCTAGCTACGATCGATACGAAATGTATCATCAATCCTTGCCTTCTTATCGATACGAAGCTACTAATCCAAGTCCATGCCGGTCGATACGAAGGGTATCGATTCGAACAAACCTCTGCATGCTTGTTTAACAACCTGGGTGTGTTGCCATCGAGTCGAACCTGTGCCAATCGATACGAACGGTATCGATTCGAAGTCCTTACTTTATGGTCGATACGAAACGCATCGATTCGAACCACCATCCTCTTGATCGATGCGAAGCACATCGATTCGAACCATTCCCTGTACATCGTAATCCATCCATATCTCCTTCATATGAACTCCAATTAACCTGAAATTTGAAATGTAGCCTCTCCTAGTCCTCATCATCATCTCCAATCGATTCCGTCCTGATCGGAGCCCGGTCAAATTTTGACGACATCCATCGCAGCCTTGTTTCCAATCGACTTCCAATCCTGATATCCATCCTTTCTTATCGATTTGTTTGATATTCCGGCTTTGACAAAAAAAAAGCGGGATAAAATTTGCCCCCCAAAACATGCCTTGTGATAAGAAGGCGTGTTTTGTATAATTCCGTATCCGATATCCAAAGTCCATAGCCAATCCCATGTCCATCCGAACTCGAAGATCGAGCCTTTGATCCATTCTTATCCAATAGCCAACAGCCGAACCCAGGACCTCTCCGGGTCGTTATCCAAATCCATAACCTCTCTGGGCTCTTGCCAAGCGCAATCCACACTCGACGACCGTGGTCCAGTGTCCCTGGACGTTGAGCTAACCTCTCCGGATTCTTGCCAAGCGCAATCCACACCTGACGACCGTGGTCCAGTGTCCCTGGACGTAAGTAATGCCATGGCTTAAGTCCTAAGCCGAATCCTGGTCGCTCCAGACCCTTGTTGAGCATAGTCCATACTCAACGACCTGAGACAATAATCAATAATAGGGGGCCTAAGTCCTAGGCCGAATCCTGGTCACTCCGGACCCTTGCCGAGCATAGTCCATACTCGACGACCTGAAATGATAACCGATAATATAGGGCCTAAATCCTAGGCCGAATCCTGGTCTCTCCGGACCCTTGCCGAGCATAGTCCATACTCGACGACCGTTTATCAAAAACTAAAAAGAATCCAATCAAAATCCAATCCAAAATCCAAATCAAATCCGAAAATCAGAAATCCAAACCAACATCCAAAACAGAAAACCCAAAACAAAAACCGGTCATCCGAAGGAAAATCCAAAACAGAAAGCAAACAAAAACCAGGAGTTCAATCCAAACTCCAAAACCAAACCAGAAAACCAAGTGTCCAATCAAAAACAAAAGACAGATTTCGCAAACCATGGCTTTGCGGTTTTATCATCATTCAGAGCATGCCTAGGGGCTATCTCCGTCCCCATACATGTGTAAATGACTTGGTTGCTCGCCAATGGTTTGTTACTTATTTCATAATATCCCGGTCAATGGATAACCAATCGACCATCATTCCTGGGCCTCATGCCATCATGGCTTGAGGTGGGCGGTGGTTGCTCCTGCTCCACCGCTGCATTACGAGCCCCAACATACTGCGTCAATTGTCCATTCCTCACATGCTCCTCAATTATGTCCTTTAGGTGCCTGCAGCTGTTGGTATCGTGTCCATCCAAATCATGGAAGAGACAGTGCCTTCCTGATGCCCTTTCCCGCTCGGATGGCTCTCTCCTAGCTGGCCTCTGGTAAGGAAGGCGATTCCGGGTTTCCATGTATATCCGCTCCTGCGTCTCGTTTAATCCTGTGTATATGGAAAACTTTGGATCCTTCCATCGCTTCCCGGCTTTTCCTGAATCGTCGTCTAGCTTCCTTTTTCCTTTGTCTTTATCCGAGCTTCCGTTGGATGGTCCTCCACCCCCAGTCACATTCACCTCCTTTAACTTTAAATCAGTACATGCGTCTTCTTGTCGAAGGAACCTTTCAGCTTCATGGAAGAATTCCCCAAGATCCAGTGGTGGGTCTCGTACTAAAGATACCTTAAAATCTGAATCCTCTCTGACTCCCGATACTGCCGCCATCAAAACCATCGATGGATCCGGCCGATCCACCGAAGCAACCGCCGCATTAAATCGAGTTAAAAATGCTCTAAGCGATTCATCCGTTCTTTGCTTTACCGATGTTAACGTCATCACGTTCTTAGGTCTTTTGATATGAACCCGAAACTGTCCCAAAAACCTATCCACCAGTTCCCTCCAAGTTCTGATAGATCCTTCTTCCAGCTGCCTAAACCACATTGCCGCTAGGTCTATCAAGTATAAAGGGAAACACCTGGCCATCACTTCATCCGATGCCCCCAGCACTTCCATGTGTCTAGTGTATCTCATCAAGTGATCAGTCGGGTCAGCCTTTCCATTATATACTTCCACGCTAGGTAACTTGAACTTAGGTGGATTCTGAGCTATCCTGATTTCCCAAGCGAACGGACTCCTGTTCACCCCTTCCAAGTCTCTATTGGTCGAACCTCCACGCATAGTCGTCCTAATGATTTCCATTAATCCAGCATTGCCTGTTAGGTGTTGCCCCCCATTCTCCCGAGGGAACTCCGGCACATATTCTTCATGTGGCTCATTAGCCGCAACGTTGGCTCTAGCCTACTGAACTCCTTCCAAAGGTCCTTCTGCGTTGGATCCTGTGGGCCTGCCCCCAAGCCCTTGTTGATTGCCTTCCGGTTCTGTATTCTGTCCTCCATTGGGTTCTGCAACCCTAGTTCCTTGTTCCACATTTGCAGTCGCTATAGTTGGTCCAAGGTTCTGTGTTCCTGCGGTTCTCATCTGCTCGAAGAAAGTCTGCATCATATCCTGTTGACTCTTCAGCAACCTCTCATGCAATGAATTTGCCATAGCTTCCATTTCGTCTCTGGTAATGTAAATCGGAGCTTGTCCTTCTCCAGCTCCGGAGGATGCCTCTTGACTTCCTCCCTGTTGGCTTCTCTCAGCTCTTTGTCTTGTTTGTCGAGTCATTGCCGAGTCAATCTGAATCCTTCAAACTTTCAAATCTAAACTTCAATCCGATGTAGCGGGTGCTAGTCCTTCTCAGTGAAAGCACCAAAGTGTTTGCGCCAAAAATGGTCACAAACCCTGAATGTTGTGAAAGCACCAGTGTATGAATACAAATCAGCAATATTCAAACACAAATCTCAGATCTAAACAAACAACAAACAACAAACAGCAATCCAGAAATAATGAACAAAAACACGAGATTTATAGTGGTTCGGCTATCTCCGGCCTACGTCCACTCCAATGTTTTTATCTTTTATTGATCGATGCTTGAAGATTACAATTTCCTATCGCGTAGTACAACGGTTTTATGATTATAATCTGAATCTAAGGCAGCAATGGTGATCTGGAGTAAATCTGGCAGAGTCCGGGCGCTCTTTAGCTCTCAAAATTGTCCGACCCCTTTTTCTGAATGACCAGGGGCTCTATTTATAGGTGTAGGAGGCTGATATTTTGCCTACATTGAAGGGAGACCAGTTCTGGCACGTGAGGGGGCCCACATGCCCGCTTTCTGGAAATCCGGGCCCACTTTGGGATCGATTCGAAGCTATGTTCAAATCGATCAAGAAATTGTCCAATCAAGCTGAAATTTGGTGTGAACATTCTTCAACATGTGCCCAAGCTACTGTGAAAATTACATAGCATTTGGACTTGTAGATCTCGAGTTATGATCGATTCAAGGTCGCTTTTCTGGTTGCAGTGCTCTGTTCGAATCGATTACGTTCGAATCGATCCAAGCATGCGCTTCTGTGATGACATGGCGCGCCTCCTTCGAATCGATCCGACTTCCATGCCGAGTTGACTGGGTCGAATCCTAGTTTTTAGCTGTTGTGACTTAGTGGATTCGAGGGATTCAACCATATCATGGATTCGAACTGAGACTCGTTCGTATCCATCCATTCGTGTTGCTCCGGCTATTTCCTTCGTATCGATCGACTCGAATACGATCGATACGAACATTGTCCCAAAGTCCTTCGTATCCATACGCATATGTCCTTCCTTCGTATCAATTCTAGCTACGATCGATACGAAATGTATCATCAATCCTTGCCTTCTTATCGATACGAAGCTACTAATCCAAGTCCATGCCGGTCGATACGAAGGGTATCGATTCGAACAAACCTCTGCATGCTTGTTTAACAACCTGGGTGTGTTGCCATCGAGTCGAACCTGTGCCATTCGATACGAATGGTATCGATTCGAAGTCCTTACTTTATGGTCGATACGAAACGCATCGATTCGAACCACCATCCTCTTGATCGATGCGAAGCACATCGATTCGAACCATTCCCTGTACATCGTAATCCATTCATATCTCCTTCATATGAACTCCGATTAACCTGAAATTTGAAACGTAGCCTCTCATAGTCCTCATCATCATCTCCAATCGATTCCGTCCTGATCGGAGCCCGGTCAAATTTTGACGACATCCATCGCAGCCTTGTTTCCAATGGACTTCCAATCCTGATATCCATCCTTTCTTGTCGATTTGTTTGATATTCCGGCTTTGGCCAAAAAGCGGGATAACAATTATGGAGGTTGACAAATGTTTTGTAAACAAGTTTGGGTTAAAGCAAAAAGGATTTCATGGGTAAGGGAAATTTATAAAAGGATTTATTGAAGATAATTACAACAGGAATTCGAGGTTTGGGTTTCTCGTGGTTGACCATTTAAAAAAAATGGTGGTATGGAACATCTGTTCCACACATAACATCGAAGGAATAGTGGTTAGAGTTATCATTCTCTCCAATTTAAATAATGTAGTTAAATCCATTTAAGAGATTTGAAAATGGGAAATCTTATAAATGTTTTGTGAATATACTTATGTAAAGGAGATGAGTATATGAATGTTGATAAATGTTAGGGAAAGGAGATTCATAAATAAAAATGGTTTTGAGGCTTAGTGATTGCTTTGGGTAATTAAATCTCTAGATTTTATTGTTATAATTTGATAGTTAAATAACTAACTATCAAATTTGGCCAAATTTGACTTAAGAAATATGAATGTAAATTTGAGTTCCCATATAAGGACTCAAATACTTACTTCCAAAAGGACCGAGAATGAGTCAACCAGAAATTATCGATTGTTGATACAGAGAGATCGGGATCGGATCTATATCTGAAAACCACTCCGAACCAACATGTGTGTTCGAGGGGAAGGCATCTTGAAGATGATAGAAGACCGAGCTCTTTGAAGTGCAAGGGCTACTGCTACTAATCCAGAGGGTGATTCCAAAATGGATGTAGTAGTGTTAGTGCCTTTAGTTTCGTTTAGACCCAGAATGAACTTGTATGGGTGAATGTTGGCATTGCATTGACGCCTAGGGGTAATGTTAGCATTCCAAGATTGATTGCTATTCAAAAAGGTAAAACGTAGCCTCAAGCCTCATCAACTGGGAATGACTAAAACAGGGGATATGCAGCAGGGTTTTGTAGGTCGCACCCATTAGGGTATATCATCACACTTCTAGATATATACACAATCATCAATGAATTCGTGTATGTGGGAGCGCTCGGTTAAAGGTTGCAAAGCAACCGGGGTGATGATATATTTGGTACTATCCAGCAAACCGGTAGGCCGGTCCTGTGTTGGCAGGGGTTATTAGGTACGACCTCAGTACATTTTTCTAGAGGTGTACTATGGCAGGTGGTACCCCAGTATCCCAGTCATTAGTTGGAATCCATTCTCCAATATATGCCTTACATTTTCGATTGTGGAGCCTAGTATGTTGGAATGTGAGATGTAAGCATTTCAGCTATTTTATCTATTTAATTTAAACCTAGACACTATGATAATATCACTAGATTTTGATATAAAATGTTTTGGTTATCGTAAGGTAAAAATCCGCCTGTTTTTATGTGCGGTGTCGTCTTACAAAATACCCTTTGGTTGAAAAGTTTTCAAATGTAGAAATCAGTTTGATTGTTACTTGTTATCGAGTTTTACTAACGTTGGTTTAACAGACTAACCCAACGTTATTCCATGTAATGCTCGGGTCAGACCGAGCATGTTTTCCCAGGTTTAGCTAGATATTTTGGAGTTGGAGAGGAGATGGATGGTCAAGGCGTATTCACACATATTTTTCTTCCGCTGTATTATAGAGTCTATATGTTTGTCAATAAAAGGACAGGTTTCTATAACTGTCCAAATTTAGGATAAGTCTAGTGTACTCTGATGTTGTATATATGAATAAAGATGTTTCCTTTTGTAAAGATCATTGTTGTATTATATATTATTTGCTGCGTTGTGAGATTCTGTGTTGTTTTCTTCTATCTTCTACCTTCTTCTTTCACCCTAACAAATTGGTATTTCTGGTACTTGAATGTTCGGCATGTGATACAGTGGACGTATTTGTGTTGATTTTCAAGGGTCGAAAATCTGGTTCGCTAGACAAACTTCTTCTATAGTCTTAAAAGAACTAGCAACCACCACCTACCCAAAAATGCAAACTTTTGTGTCCATTCTCTACTTTGGCCTTGGGCCGTGAGCTTTAGAGGGTTCTGGAAGGGCTTTGGTCGAGCCAATCAAGTTAAAAGGAAGGATCTTGTGTGGTTTCTAGGTCAAGGGTGGTCATAGTATCCTTCGGTTTGTGTTGGTGCTTGTTTTAAAGTGAGACATCTCACTTTAAAATAGTTTTCAAATTGACAAATTGTTGTAATAATTTAGTGCTAGCCTATAGTGTTGTATGTATTTCTTTGTGATGTGCTTATGTTGTTGTTTGATTTTGGTTTCCATTAGAATCAGATGACATAAATAACCATTGTGTTGTAGGGAACAAAAGCAAAGTGAATGGAAGTCAAAGTGTCTTTGTAGCGAATAAGTCGCTATGGAAGTACTTCAAAGAATGGAAATTTTGTAGAGGGATTCTACAGGATTCCTCACCTTGTTGATTTTTATTTACATATATTATTGGTTATGTAAATGTTTGTGTATATGGAAAGTAAATGTTGCTTAGTTATAGTGTTATTGTTTGTTTTATTGCAACATTGAAATCCAGTGCTCTCCTTTAAGCGATTTACCGCTTGTTTTCTAAAGTGTTTTGAAATGATTTTTGAACTTGACTTTTGTTTTCAAACTTTTTTAAAAAATTATTAAAGTGTTTAAAACATAGAAATAAAGGGTTTAAAAGCTATTTTTATTTACAAAGCAAAGTTTAAAAGGTTGTGGTCCATATAGCGATAGTCACTATGGATGCAAGTTGGAAATCCATGTTTTTTGTAAAGTAAAAAGAGTTGTCTATTTTAGATATTTTGATAAGCCTTTTCAAATGTGTTTATAGCATTTAAAAGGAAGCTTTAAGTATTAAACGTTTGAAGAATTTATTTAGTTATTTAAAAGGTTCAAAATTTACTCCTTTGTTTCAAAGTCAAATTTGTTAGAAGCAACCATCTTTAAAGGGATGTTTTAAATATAAGTTTCAAACTTATTTTAAAGAGATTTAAAAGTAATTTTAAAAAGAGGAAGGAAGCAAGGATTTCAACACTATTGTTGTAATAAATGTTTTTGAGAAAACGAAGGATATTATGGACTATAACATTTATGTTATAGTAAATGGTTTCAGAAAATTGGAAAGAAAGTTGATTTATAACACTTTGTTATTAAATAAGTATTTACTTGTGTAAAGGGAAGATATTTTAGAGTGGCTTGGAATTTATCAATTAAAAAGTGTTTACTTTTATAAAGGAAAAGATGTTTCCTTTTTAATCAAACTTTGGTTTAAATAAGTAATTTTTCGAAAAATGTTTTTAATAGCAAGTATATTGAAACTCTCGGATCCTAGTTTTATATTTGGACTTTGAGGTATAGAAACTTGTTTCTATTTTGAAGTTAAAAATGTTGTCGAGTCAAGGTTTCTGAGGTAGTAACACCTAATTTGAATGGTTTTATTTCTAACCGATGAAAAGTACTATTTTGAAATTGAAGACTAGACATTAGTTTTTGAAGTTGGATTTTTCGATTGTTTCAAAATGTCTTTGTTTTATGCAAGGAATTTCTTTGATAGTGCCATTAAGTAACATAAAAAAATGATAAGAAGTGCTCAAATGTTTATAATTTATGGAAAGTAAGTCATCTTGTATTTAGCACTAAAAGCCGAAGAGTAAATTTTCATCTATTTATGAGATCTAGAATCGTAGTATTTTAACTAAGGCAAGGCCGAGCAACCAATGCTCTTACTTACTTGACTTTGAATTTAGGCAAGGGATAGAGAAGTCGAAATGTTGGAAACGTGATAAGTATAAGAGGTTTAATTTTGATAAATGTGTCATGATTAATTAAGTATATAAAAGGTAATTCATCTTATACTCGACACAAAATTTGAGATATGGAAGCCCGTTCTATCTGTGAGAGTTTAAGAATGTATGTCGAGGTAGTGCTAGTTCTCTAATTTTTTCAACTTCATTGTTAATCGAGGAATAGTAAGGGGTTGAAATCGAAAAGTGGTGATAAGTATATGATGTCCGATTTTCCATATGCAAACTATATAATTACACTAGATAATTGGTTTGTCCACTATTGATAATTTGGCCTATTTTGAATTAGGAAGTATATGAAAGCTTCGTGATTTCATATAGTTTGAGATTCCCTTGGGGGAACTCATTTCGGTGAAATGTCTCTCTCTTTAAGAGGTATAACAGAGATCCCCTTAGGACTCTTATATAGTCCACTTACTTCTAAAAGAACCGGTATTGAGTCAACTTGAAACTATCGACTGTTGGTTCAGAGAGACCGAGGTCGAATAAGCATAAATTATCCGACAACTACTTCGAACCAGCATATGCGTTTGAATTGGAGACATCTTGGAGATGATGGAATCAAAGATGGAGTTCTTTAAAGTGCAAGGGAAACTTGTTACTAATCTTGAGAATGTAGTAGAAGTGGTGCCTTTGGTTTGTTCATATCCTAAAGAACATGTATAGATAAATGTTGGCTTTGCATTGTTGCCTGGAGGGCGGTGTTAGCATTTCAAGTGGGATTTGCTAAAAAGGGTAAAACGTAGCCTCAAGCCTCATACCCAGAAATGACTAAAACAGTGGATATACGGTAGGGCTGTGTGGTTTGCTACCATTAGGATATGGCCATTGCTCTTCTAGATCACTATTTATGGATTTGGTATGTGCATGAGAGCTCTTAAGGAAAAGGTTGCAAAGCAACCAAGATGATGATATATTTGGTACTATTCAGGAAGGTGTAGGCCGGTTCAGTGTTGGTAGGAGTCCATGTGAGGGCCTCGGTATATTTTCTAGAGGTAAACTATGGCAGGCGATACCCCAATGCCTTGTTATTATATGGAATCCATTTTCTAATATGTGTTTTACAGACTTAGTGTCTACCAAATATGATGGAATGTAAGATGCAAGCATTTCAGCTATATTATATATTTATTTTAAACCCTAAACGTTATTATAATATCACTGGATTTTCTATTTGAAATGGATTGGTTATCATAAGAAAAAACCCGTCCGCGTTTATATGCGGTGTGGCCTTACGAGATACCTTAATTTTTGAAAGGGTTTAATAAATATAATAATCCATATGATTTAAGTCTCTCACGCTAGTTTATCAGACTGATCTGGGTATTATTTTCTTATAATACTTGGGTCTGGCCAGAGTATTTTTCCAGAGTTGGCTTTGGATGATTTGGAGCTTTAGGAGACGAGCTAGATGCCTCCAAGACATATTCCCAAACTTTTATTTTTCCACCGTATTTCTTGTTTGTATTTGTTAGCAATTGTAAGGACATGTTGTTATAACTGTCCTTGTTGATGATAGGTTGGTTACTTTGATTTGTAGTTTGAATATTAAAGTTTTCTTTGTAAAGACCACTTGGATATTATATATTACTCATCATGATGTAAGATTCTGTTCTGTCTTTTATTTCTTTTACCACAATAATCTGTTTTTTGGTTTACCGTGGATTTATTAATGTCGACTTTTGAGGGTCGAAAAGGCGAGTCATCACTGTTTGGTATCAGAGCTGAAGGTTAAGCGAGAACCTTAGGCCTGGTGGGGTAAACTCATTACAGATAGGGTAAGTGTCATAATAGAATGAATTTGAGTGTATATGTGAGAGCGTGTATTTATTAGTGTTATAGAAATGTTTCATATTGTGTTGAAATTGGTAAATGAGATAATTTTACCTAGATTTTATATTTCATATATAAAAGGATAATTTTCAAAAATAGATATAGTTATTTTATTGTGATTATTTTCTAGGGAAGGATGATATTTATCCATCATCTTTTGTTGACTGCTTATTTTTGCTCAGCCAGTTTATGAGCATAGTTCTTTGGTTGAATTAAATACGAACACCTTATGAATTCAGTTTCATGATTTGACTATAAGGCGTTCGTTAATAATATAGGTTTAACAAGTTTACTTTGTTAAAAGGGTTACTATAATAAAGGAAGTTATTATATAAAGGAAATTTTATATAAATTTGGTTTATAAGATGTGTCATATAAAATAAGAGGATTTATGAGAATTTGAATTCCGCTCTCATTAGGAATGGTTCCAAATGATTTTTGGGAGAAGTAATATTAATATTATTTGAAAGTATTTATAAGGATAAATATTTCAAAGTGAATTATGAGCAAGGTATATTTTCTTTGGATAGTTCAAGGAAAACGTCTCGATTTGTTTTGTGATGATATGAGTAATCTTCTACGTAACGATCGGATGTTTGCTTAGGGGAACTGTTACCCAGTGCCTTGGCCTGGCACAAAGCAATAGTTACAGAGACCATAGTTGGTTGTTAATGGAAGATGGGTCAAGACATGAGTCTACTTCGAGTCGTTAAGGAGCTTGCTTCGAGTCATGGGCATGTTTGCTCTGGGCCATCTCAGTATCAACTTCGGGCTTACAAGAAGTGGCTTCAGGTCGATATGGATGGCTGCTAGGGGTCGGCATACCTGTTGAAGCTTAGCATATGTCCCTGGGGTCGGCATATTCAAATTAGGTCGACATTGCTTCAGGTCGGTGGAGCAAAGCCTTAAGGTTGGCATCGGTAGAAGCCCGGGTCAGCATGGTTGAAGGGTTCGGTAAAGGCTTAGAACATATTGTAATAGTTATGGATCGGCATAACTTGATGGGGTCGGCATGCTCAGAAGGGATTGACACAGCTTGTTTGGGTCAGCATGCCTGTATCAGGTCGGCATATGTTTATGGGTTCGGTGTTGCTTCGGGTCAGTGGAGTAAAGACGTGAAGTCAGCAAGAAGCTTAGGTCGGCAAAATGCTTGGGTCGGCATGACATGGGATGAAGGTCGGACCGGCATCCCTTATGCTTGCACTCGATTCGGCATGTTTAGAGTGTTCGACATGTTTGAAATTCGGTTCAGCATTATAAGATCAGCCTTGAGGAGTCGACATGTTTAGGTCGGCACTACCAGATCAGTATTATTGAAATAGCAATGTTGGGCCGAGGTCTCTTGGTGATGGGCCCAAGTGACTGAAGAGGAGTCCAAGCTCTGAGATGTCAGGCTGTCTCCATCTATAAATAGAGGGGAAAGGGTCCATTTTTGGGGGATCTTTTTTCGAGAACTCAAGGGAGACTCTGCCATTTTTTGTACTCATTTCCTTTTTGTTCAAACTTGAATTCAAGCTGTTCTTTGTGGATTGTATTTGTATTCAAGCAGTTGATAAAGCAATAAAGAGTATATTCAAAGTGGACGTAGGCAATTAACGTCGAACCACTATAAATTATGTTGTTTTGTCTTTTTTACTATTCTATTTTGCATTATATTATGTTATTCCTCTTTTCCATTTACTTTCTTCATTTATCTCGCTTCACAAATCTATTCTACGGTGTTAGTGACCAATTTTGGTGCTAACATTTTGGTTCTTTCACTAAAAACATTGATTCTCAGGCTGTTAGGATCACCTTTGTTGCTACTGGATTAAAGAAATCCCCCGAAGGAGATCCAAGTTTGTTCTCAAGAGTTTGCATATTCTATTCAGAGTTTCCGAAACCTAGACAAAGAACTCTAAGATGATAAGGCCGCGCACCAGATCTACCTCCCATAATGTCGATGATAATGAAACTGATAGTGTCCAACAAGTAGGGATGAGCAACCAACCAACTAATGCAGGTGTGGGACCCGTCGCCACCCAGAACCTTGAAGATTCCATTACCAGGGATGAATTCAATGATCTGATGAGGAAGCTAATGGAAAGCAGGAGGCATCTGAATGAGCAAATCCAGGCGAATGCTAACCTGATGAACCATATCGCTCCTCCACAACAGAGTCAAGATGTTGGAGGATGTCCTGCTTCTTACTCATCATCTGGCAGCTCGACTTCGTCAGACGAGCACCACAGGCGTAGGCGTCGTAGGATTGAAACAGCGCAAACTAGAGCAATGGAGCAATTTGTGGCAAGCGACCATGGACAATCCAATAGAACTTATCTTGATCCCTTAACCGAGGGAGTGGCTCCTCAACTATACCTGAGAAGTCACACTCAACCTGGAGTGAGAAACTTAGGCTCTGGGGCACTCATGGAAGCTGGTCAATTGCCTCGTCAAGATGGTAATGAAGTGGATCCTCAGAGTGCACACCTAGATGATAACAGGCCAAGAAGGCGTGAAATTCCCATGAGACGCCAGCCAGAATAATCACGCAGGATGAATCCCGACCTGACACCCCTTATCCAAACTTCGGATTTATCTGTAATGGTCAGGCAGCTGATGAGCGAGAACCAGGGCTTGACCAATGACGATTGGGGAATTTCTAAGAGTCATACTCCATTTACCGATAACATTTTACAAGCTGAATACCCCTGGAGGTTTAGCATGCCTACCATGCCCGCTTACGAAGGGAAGACCGACCTCCGACAACACATTATGAGGTACGAGTGGTTGATGGACTCGGCTAGGGCGAATGACGCAACCAAATACAGGTGCTTCCCCATAACTCTATCTGGAATCATTACAATGTGGTTCACGAGGTTGCCCCCGTGGTCGATCCTCCGATTTGGTGAGTTGGCGATGAGGTTCATGGAGCAGTTCCGGTTCCATACTACTCGCCCTAAAGACGTGATGTCGTTATCCAGTCTGGTCCAAGCTCCGGATGAGTCGCTGAAAGATTATTTGCAAAGGTTTCACGTTGCTGCTACTGAAGTTAGTAATGCGAATGACCACGCCATCCTTATGGCCGTGATGAGAGGGGTTGACCCAGAATCTGAGTTTGGTGATTGGCTAGCTGGAAAACCGCCTACCACCCTGGAGCGGTTTTATTCAAAGGCGAATCAGTTCATGAGAAAGGAAGAAGCCAGGTTGTCGACAAGGGGCAATGCTGCAGGACCAAGCAGTGAGGCCGTGCAAAGCAATATTGCAGTAAAGCAATCTGGCGAGAGCTCTAGAAAGGCCCAGGTTAACGTCCAAAATAAGGTGGAGCAACAAAAAGGGACCGGAGGAGGAAATTTCAATCGGAAGAGGGAATCCGGAAAGTGGAAGCCGATAATTCCTACTTATAATGAATATACGCCCCTGAACACATCTTTGGAAAACATCTACTTGTCCACCTATAACACTTTCTAGTACCGAAAGCTGCGTCCGAAGGAATCGATCGAAGAACAAAAGAAAACAGGGAAATACTGTCGGTTCCACGAGTCTTGTGGGCACAATACTGATGAGTGTAGGCGCCTCCATGATGCCATAGAAAAATTGATTCGCCAGAAGAAGTTGCAGCAGTTTGTTAAGAATCCACAGGAAGGCGGACAAAGAACATCGGATCCCAACTGAGGACAAGCTCCATGCCGACCCAAAGAGTCTGTACAAACCGGTGGAAGATTGGTGATAAACACGATAGTTGGTGGACCACATCCCGCAGACAAGAGTTGGCAAGAGATGGAGCGTTTTGCTAGTTCTTTGAGACATGTAAATTTTGAATGTTGCTCAAACATGGAGGATGGGACTCCGACAAAACAGCAGTGTATGATGATAGATGATATAGTGTTCAGGAGTAGGGATGCAGATCGAGTGAAGGCTCCTACTATTGATCTGATGGTCATCTCTGCTATGATCGGACCCGCACTTGTGAGGAGAATATTGATCGATTGTGGAAGTTCTGTTAATATCATTTTTAAGAAGGCTTATGATCAGAAGAGGATGGAGGCTAAGGATTTGAAGCCATCTAAAGCCCGTATACATGGCTCAATGGTGCGGCCACTGAAGCAGTGTGTTTTGTTGAGTTGCCAGTTGAGTTGGGTGAAGGTGAACGTAGAAGGGTATGGATCCTACCGTTCATTGTTTTGGATGTTGATTCCCCGTACAACGTTTTTCTGGGCCTACCGGCCCTAGCTGAGTTTAGGGTAGCTCTGGCCCCGTAGTGCTTAACTTTGAAATTTCCTACAGATAATGGAGTTGGTGTTGTGTATGGCGATCAAGCGATTGGTCACGCTTGCTATGTGGCTGAGCTGAGAGAAGTCCAGCGAAACGAAAAGGGAAAGGGTGTGGACAAATTCGTCCGCATCTAAGTTACTGAAAGTTGACAAGTAGTGCCAGATCCTTGGCTTGGGCACCACAGTCGGTTCTATAGAGATATAGATTCGAGAGATGATGAAGAGGAACCTAAGGAGGCCAAGGTAGTGCCGACTGAACTGATGATAGATATCACAGTCAGCCACGATGATCCGTCATGGGTATTGAAGATCGGATCACAACTCAATCTCTCACTGATGACGGAGCGTACTAATTTTCTCTTAGCGAACCTTGATGTATTTGCTTGAACTCATTTTGATATGTGTGAGATTTCACCTGCTATCGCAACCCACATGCTGAATATTGATCCGAGGTATGTCCCTGTGAAATAAAAGAGACGAGGCATGGACCCAGAGAGGTTTGTTGCTCTCAAGGAGGAGGTGGATAAACTTAAAGCCAACGGGTTTATTCGCGACGCCCTCTATCCTGAATGGGTATCTAACCCCGAACTAGTAAGGAAGGCAAACGGGAAATGGAGAACATGTGTTGATTATTCAGACCTGAACAAGGCATGCCGTAAGGATAGTTTTCCCTTGCCTAGAATTGATCAACTGGATGACTCGACAGTGGGGCATGAATTGTTAACATTCATGGATGCGTACTCGAGATACAATCAAATTCCGATGCACATCCCGGATCAGGAGCATACCAGTTTTGTCACAGATGTTGGGTTATACTGTTATGTGGTGAGGCCATTCAGGTTGAAGAATGCAAGAGCAACCTATCAACGTCTGGTAAACAGAATGTTTAAATACCAGATCGGCAGGACAATGGAAGTATATGTGGATGATATGCTTGTGAAGTCACTGAAATCAAACGACCACATTCGAGACTTAGCAGAGATGTTCGACATCCTCAGATTTTATGGTATGAAAATCAACCCAAGTGCTCGTTTGGCGTTGCATTAGGAAATTTTCCGGGCTTCATTGTCAACGCACGAGGAATCGAAGCGAACCCAGAAAAAATTCAAGCTATTTGGGATATATAGGCACCCAGGACCATTAAGCAAGTACAGAGCCTGATTGGGAAGGTTGCTGCGTTGAGTCGATTTATATCTAGGGCAACCGATAAGTGCATTCCTTTCTTTGATTTGATAATAAAAGGGAAAAGGAATTTTGAATGGACGCAAGACTGTGAAGACGCATTCCGAGCTCTGGTGAGTCATCTGGAGAGGCCCCCTGTCTTATCGAAGCCGGTGGGCCATAAGGAGCTGTATGTTTATCTAGCCATGTCGTCGCACGCCATAAGCGCTACCTTGATTCGTGAAGAGGACCGGATCTAGAGACCAGTGTATTATGTCAGTAAACGATTAACGGGGGCAGAGAAAAATTACCTGAGGATAGAAAAGTTGGAGTACTGCTTGGTGATCGCGTCATGCAAGCTTCGCCCGTACTTCCAAGCACATCCAATCAACATCTATACTGACCAACCTTTGCGGTAGGTACTCTAACAACCCGAAACCTCTGAAAGGTTACTCAAATGGAACATCGAGCTCAGCCAGTTCGACATTACCTACTTGCCGCGAAGAACTATCAAGGGACAAGCGTTGGCAGATTTCATAGTTGAGTTCACTGTGCAGGAAGAACCAAATGGGAGCAATACGATTCCTACCGTATGATGGAAACTATACACCGATGGAGCATCCAATAATCATTATTCTGGGGATGGTGTCATTCTTGTAACCCTCGAGAACCGATCGATTTGTTATGCCTTAAAGCTTGATTTCCCCGCTACGAACAATGAAGCCGAATATGAAGCGTTGATTGCTGGATTGAAGCTTGCTAAAGAGCTCGCGGTGAAATTGATCGAAATCTTTTGTGACTCGCAGCTTATGGTGTACCAAGTTAGAGGGGATTACCAAGCGAAGGGGCAACGGCTTGCCCTGTACCTTACCCGAGTTCAAGAGTTATTGGCGGACCTCAAATACTACCACATTTCGCACATCTCGCGCGAGAAAAACGGGAAAGCCGATTCGTTGGCAAAACTCGCAAGCACTAGTGATCCACAACAAATGGGCTTGCTTTCCGTTGAAACCCTACATACCCTGAGTATAAACACAGTGGAAGTTGATCACGTGCCAGAGATGGAAACCGATAGAGAGTCGTGGATGTCCCCATTTAAAGGATACTTGTTGCGCGGAACCTTGCTTGAGAAAAGAACGAAAAATGTCAAGTCCTTCGCAAGGTCTCGCGATATGTTATGCGAGATGGGATTATGTATCAGAATGGATTCCCTGTTCCTTTACTCAGGTGCATCGCTCATGACGAGATAAAGTAGGTCTTGAAAGAAGTCCATGAAGGAGAATATGGCGACCACACCGGGGGCCAGATGCTAGCCAAAAAGATACTTCGTTATGGGTACTACTAGCCGATCGTGAATCGGGACGCCACAGATTATGTGAGAATATGTGATAATTGCTAGAAATATGCGAAAGTCCTAAGAGCACCGCCGACTGAAATCACACAAATGGTTAGCCCATGGCCATTTCCGATATGAGGAATTGATATTGTCGACTCATTGTCGATTTTCAAAGGTGGTGTGAGGTATGCAATTGTTGCGATCGATTACTTCACCAAATGGGCAGAAGCAGAACCATTAGCTACGATCACCATCAATAAGGTCATTAATTTTGTTGTGTGAAATATTATATGCCGTTTTAGTCTCCAACGGACTATTGTCACCAACAACAGAACTCAATTTGATAGTGTTGAATTCAAAGAATTTTGTCGAAAGTACCATATTGAGAAAAGATTTGCAGCAGTCGCTCACCCTAAGGCAAATGGGCAAGTTGAAGCTGTAAATAAGATAATTAAATCCATCCTGAAAAAGCGTTTCGATAAGGCTAGAGGCAAGTGGGTGGACAAACTTCCAACGGCACTCTGGGAATGCAGAACCACTCACAAGTCAGCGACTGGCCAAACTCCATTTGCCTTGGCCTACGGGGCTGAAGCAGTTATACCTATGGAGCTTGAAGTCCCTTTCCATCGGGTAACTTATTACGATCCCAGAACAAACCGAAATCTCTTATTGGAGTCATTGGAATTTATTGACGAGAAGCGTGAGGAAGTTGATCTAAGAGCGGCCGCACATTGGCACCGAGTAACCCGATATTATAATATGAAAGTCCGACCAAGAGTTTTTGATGTGGGCGACTATGTTCTGAAGCGAGTCTTTCCGGTCCCATCACATATAAATTCTACATGGGAAGGGTCGTACGTCATCGAATGGAGGCTTGGAGAAGGAACTTTCGAGCTAGCGATTGTTGATGGTGTAATGCTTCCCAGAGCATGGAATAGCGAACATCTACGTCGCTATTTTACCTAGTTTATTTCTTTTGCATTTCGATCATAGTTGTCTTCAGTATTTGTCTTTCTTATTTTTTTTGTTTTCGATATGTAACAAGATAAATTAGTCTGTCCCCATTTTCTTTGATGAATAAAAGCTTGAAGCTACTTTTCTATGAATAGCTGTTGTTTCATATTATATAATTGTATGTTGAGATTTATTAACACCGATATATGTGAAGTATGAACACACACATAGAGCTAAAAATCAACCAGCTATGTTTAAAAAAGAATCTCTAAGTCCCCATAGTGCGAATTAGATTACTTTGAGTCCCCAGAGTGTGGACTAGAGTATAAACGACTTGAAAAATCTCTAAGTCCCAAGAGTGCGGATTAGAGTACTCTGAGTCCCCAGAGCACGGACTAGAGTATAAACGACTCGAAAAATCTCTAAGTTCCTAGAGTGCGGATTAGAGTACTCTGAGTCCCCAGAGCGCGGACTAGAGTATAAACGACTTGAAAAATCTCTAAGTCCCCAGAGCGCGGATTAGAGTACTTCGAGTCCTAGAGCGCAGACTAGAGTATAAATGACTCGAAAAATCTCGAAGTCCCCAGAGTGCGGATTAGAGTACTCTGAGTTCCCAGAGCGCGACTATAGTGTAAATGACTCGAAAAATCTCTAAGTCCATAGAGTGCTGAATAGAGTACTCTGAGTCCCCAGAACGTGGACTAGAGTATAAATGACTTGTGAAATCTCCGAGTCCCCGGTTGCGGACTAAATTTTAAGTGATGCGAGAAAAGTCTATATGTCCAAGGGGCGGACATAAAAATTTCAAGCGTCCGAACCTATGGATGAACGAGAGGACTTTTGACCGTTTACTACCTACGGGCTCCGGTCTAAGATCGATAAAAAATGCTCGAACCGTTAGCGACAGAATACGACCGTTAGCTACGATTCCGGCCTACCGCCGATGACAACTTCCGGTGAAATATCCAGAGAAGCTCTGAGATTGAGATGCAACTACTTGGAGTATAAAAATTAATCTTCCATTGAAATAATAACGCATTCGATTACTGGCAAAGGAAAAAAAATTATTTACACTCCAAAATTTCCTTACAACCCCTTCGAAGGTTCGGAGGCCAAGTCCATACATCTGCTACTAAAAAGGAAAAAAGGAAAAGAAAAACGACTACAAAACTCTAATTTATTCGAACTAATCAAAATATTACAAGGCTACGACTATTTCTTCGCTTTTCTGTCTTTCTTCGGCTTCTCGGGAGTCGTCTCAGCCAAACGTTTCTTTCGGGACCCCTTGCTCCCTTGGGAAGACATACTTGAAGAAGGAGGAGGAACTACCACGGGGACAGACCCGCCAGGAGGAATGAATTGCAATGGCCTATTACGGGGAACATCAATCTCCACCACCTTGGGCTCACTCTTAACTTTGAGCTGCGCTTTTTCCTCTTCCTCGATCTGCTCGGCCATACTGAACTTGGCAGTGTGCTCAGAAGCGCCCGTAATCATAATCCTTTTCTCCTTGGCAAGTAATGGATCTTCGGGTTTATCCTCGTCTAGTACCCCAATTACTTGAGCGCCAGGATTAGGAATGTCTCCAATAGCTGGTTCCTCGGCTTCTTTTTCCTTCTGTTCCGTGATGACATCGCCCCTCGGAGTAGACTCAAGACCAGGATGACCTACACGGTTTCACAAAAGGCAAATGTTAGATTACGGCAGTTATTCACCGAGAATGGCAGCTTTTCAGATTAGAAGAGGTCGAGATAAGTACCGACATTCGATTGACTTTCAATGGTCACAGGAGTACTCCCATCGATAATTGGAGATAATTTGTGAATGCCAAGTCCAGGTTTTTCCGGGCTGTAACTAACATGTTGCTTAGGAGATTGTGAAGATGGAGTCTTGGTCGGTTGAATGGAAGAAGGAACCTGGGACTCAGTGCCAGATGGCCCAACGATGTCCTCTTTCTCCTTAAATGTTGGGGGAGCTCCGCCAAATAGAAGCTTTGCCGCAGCCAAGTCGGATGGCTCATTCCCTCGGAACACTTCTTTTGCAAGTGCCTCTTCATCAATCTCAGCCATGCCCGACTCCAATTTCTTGATTTCAACGAGAGTGTCCCAGACTTCGACAAGCGACTCGAGATAGCCGTCTCCCAAGAAGGTTAAGTCACGATGGAGGAGGACCCTTGCGTTATATTCTGCGAGGAGTGGGTCGAACAAGCACTTGATCTCCTCCCAACTGGACTTGGTTGCTGCTTCAATTCGAGAGTCGACTTCTATGAGAGCTGCTTTCTTGCCCTCTTCGCGAGCATTTTCTTTCATCACTTCGATCTGGGAAAGTTGTTTGTCGAGCTTTGCTTTTAGGTTTCGTGTCTCGACGATCTCCTCACAATATTTCTATGACTCCTTTTGCGCTTCTATTTTCTCCTATTTTTCCTTAGATAGTAGTCTCTCCAACTCCTCTACACGGAGGGCTAGAGTGTCTTTCTCCTTTTGTAGGGAGTCTTTTTCCAGAGCCAAAGTGCCACTGCGCTGGAGTGCATCGTTTGATTCCTTTTTGTGAGTAGTTTATAAGCGACTAACTGCCTCGGCCATCTCTTTGGCATTCTTTTTTGCGTCCTTAAGTTGGGCTTGGAATGAGAGCAATTTAGTATCCTGATACTTTATGATGTCCTTGTCATGGATGGCGTCTAGCTTTAGGCGGTCGATCTCATGCCAACGTTCAATAGAAACCTCTATGACCTTTTCAACCAAGTGTATGAATGCCTTATGTTGCACATTACGTCATTCACGCATGCAAGAGAATCTGCTTTTGCAGCCCCAAGGATGGGATGTATAGCCGGATGAAACTTTAGCCCGTCGAAGCAAATTTTTGGAAAGGTAGCTTTAAGCTCAGCTAATTTCTCCGCCGTAGTTGAATCATGAGCAGGGACTGGAGGAGTTTGTTCTGATGAATTAAATGTTTTCTTACGATGATCGCGAGACTGCCTAGTGCTGGAAGACCCGGAATGCTGGTCGTGGGGAGCGTCAGACTGGGAGCCTCGGTATATGGGCTTGTCTCCACCACGCACAGGAGGATTTGTAGGATCGCTTTTATATGAAGTATGCCCATGAGTTTTTCTTTTTGAGGATGAGGATGATTCTCTAGAATGATAATCTCTCTCCCTACTTTTAACTCTCTCTCTACATTTTTCGGACTTTGAATCCTGGCCTGAGCGGTGGAAGATAGAAGAGCCACGAAGGCGATCAAAGCCATGTGAACGAGTCATTGCGCATGTAAATAGGGTTTAGCAAGAACGAGTTAGTGGATACCATATAAAAAGTTTAATGCAAGTGAATGATGAAATGTAAGTGCTTGTGTGTGTCCTAGTGCGTCCCCCCAACGGATCGGTGGTTTTTGCTTTACTCATAGGAGTCTGTTCTCCTTGACTGCGAAGTCGTTTTCTTTCACCGCTTCTTGTGGGAGAATTGAGTCCTTTAACATCAAGGTTAGCGAAATCATAATTTAACAGGTCGCCCAGAATAGAGAGGCCGGAGAGTCCCTTCAGTGAGCTTTCCATTTGTTGGGAAGACGACCTCTTCTCAACGGGAGTTATAACAAATTATAGGGTCTCCCCAATTTCCCTCTTTTTAATTCTATATGCTAGGCTCCTTTTCTTTTTCGGGGAAGGTTGGGACTGGCTTGTGTGGGGAACGTTAGCTGCTGTCACTTGTCTAGGACTTATGTTTTTAGTATTAGGCTCTGGGGCCTCTATTTCTTTGATCTCCCCTTCCTCAGTACCTTTATGGACTCCTTCAACAGGGGCACCACGGGGCCGACTTGTTCTCTCTGCTTATCGGCTACCGCCCTTGAGGTTGTTCTACTCCCTGGAAGGCCGATCCTGCGGCCGTCTGCTAGTAGCCCAAATAGAGAAAGCAGCTCGTCAGTGACTAACAACTTGACATCTCGATCTTCTATAGAAGTAGCACGGATGGCCTCAACTGCCCTGGAATATCTGGAGCCTTCGGGCCGAGGGCGAACACCTAGGAAAGTTAAAAAGTTCGGGTGATTAGACAGAATGTAATTTGAGTCCTTAAATTAAAAACGGAATGGGAATAGAACTTACATCCTTCCAACCACCTTCTCGCGAATCCGGGAGGACAACGCACATAGAACTGCTCTTGCTTGAATAGTGAAAGCTTGTTCCATGCACCCATTAGAACTTGGCATCTAGGCAGTGGCTCAAGGAATATGTACGAGGGGCTATCGGCTCATCTCTTGAAATTGTAAACATATTGGATGTCCTCAAGAGTTGGCGGTCGAAATAGAACGCTCATAAAGAGCAAGAAAGTACCATGAATAAATGTGTAACTGTTAGGGTGCAATTGAGTAGGGGCGATTCCTATGTACTTTAGCACATCGCGGATAAAGGAGTTAAAAGGTGGCACGCATCCAGCCCAACATATGAATTTATTGCATGTAGTGTACCCGGCTGGGGGCAAGTGGGGGGCAATTCTTGCCTTAACGGGACCCGAACATCCTCAAAAGGAATCCCATGAATCGAGCATAGTCGACGAATGGTCGTTTCACCGATTTTCAAAGCCTGTGAATCAGTCGCGTTATCCAAGACAATAGCGTCATCCACGACGTCGGGAGCCGGATCTATAACTTCAGCAGGAAAAATAGGAATGTCTGAAAAGAGGTCTAACTGTTGGCTTGATGTCTCTACTATGTCTTGTTGCTGGCTTGGCCCGGGCTTATCGGACATAGTAGCGGAGCTTGATTTCCTATCTGACTTAGAAGACATCACGGGAGAGCGCCTTGTGTAGCTGGATACCTGTGTTAGTTATACTCGAAAGACAATCGATATTAGAAGTAATAATAATCCATCTCCCCGTGCTGTGTGTGAACTAGTGCAGTGGATCCGGCACAAGTGCAAATAGATTAAGGTTGGAAAAACAAAAGTAAAATGATGAAGTGTTGAATTTTCGCCCAAAGAGACCGTCATCGCTGACCGTCCCGGGCAGCGTAGAATGTAGTCGGCGACAAGAGTCTTAGGATCGAGCATTGACATTGTAGGTTATGAAGTCCATTGCCTGAATTTGTTGGGCTAGTATTACATTTAAGTCATGTTGTTTGAACTGTGGATTTATTAGATCGATTTGAGTCCATAGGCTTGTATGTGATAAGTCATGTCATTATTCATCACTTTGTGCTTGGGCGAAGAGAAATGTGGTCATAATATTTGGATCACTAGAATTAGGGTAGTTTTAATTGTCCATGCCGATCCCAGCTTCTTTATGCCGACCCTTGCGCCTTGAATTATTGCCAATCCCTTCTCTCTACAAAACATACCGACCCGCTCCTCTATACAAAGCATACCAATCCCTCCTTGTTTCCTAAATATCGATCCCTTTTCACTAAGAACTATACCGATCCCTACGTCTAAACTAAGAATACCGACCCCTGGTTTTCTTGTCCTAATGCTTAGCATACAACGTCAACCCTATGGTTGACACAACTATAACGAATCCTCCTAATATCCTAACCCATGTCGACGCCATCCTCTACCTTATCCATACCGAACCCATTTCATCTCCTACAACTCCCTCATATTCCTCTTAATCCTTCTACTTCTCTACCTCATATCAACTCCAAACTGGAACTTAATTACCTATGCACCTGGACACCACGTAATTCCTCAAGGTTAGGGTGTGAATTAGAAAGGAAATACATACCTATGTAGCAGATCTATGGATTAAGGGATAGAAATGGGTTCGAGTTAAGGATAGTTCGAATTTGCATGTAATTGGAGCTTGCAAGGCGAGGCAACTCGAATTTGGCAAAGAAGAGCGTGAATGGTGTTGGAGGAGTTGGTTAGCAGAGCTCAGTAGAGAGATAAACTAGAGAAGTGAAAGTGGGAAGAAGAAAGTGGTGAACCCAAGCTTTTATATGTGGGATGGAATACGAACCGGTCTTCTCCTAGAGACCCGGTCATATTCCAAGGGGTCGGCTATTCAACATGCCAACCCCCAGCCCACGTATAACAATCGAGGGATCGACATTCATATGCCGACCCCTCCCCTTTTTTTCAAACAAAAAAGAAGATAATAAAATAAAAATAATAATAAAATGGATAAGGTGAAACAATGCTTGATTGGGAAAAGGTCAAAAGCTTGGGAGAACTCGTTATGAATCCAACTTTTGAAAGGTTATATGCAATCAACTTTTGAAAAGTTGAACAAGGGAACTCGGGGATTTCTTGAGGCTAAGCTAATACGTCCGAACAACACAAGACTTTATCGAAGGTTGATGGGAAACAACAATCAATTATTGACTTGAATGAGCCTGACTCTGGAAACACAGATTAATCGCTAATTCAAAGCGCGTCATGTTATTCACAAGATGCACTTTGGGGGGAAAATGTTACCCGGTGCCTCGGCCCGGCTACAAAGCAGTGGTTACAGGGACCATAGTTAGTTGTTGATGGAAGAAGGATTAAGACATGAGTCTACTTTGAGTCACTAAGGAGCTTGCTTCGAGTCAAGGGCATGTTTGCTCCGGGCCATCTTAGTATCAACTTTGGGCTTACAAGAAGTGGCTTCGGGTCAGTATAGATGGCTGCTAGGGGTCGGCATACCTGTTGAAGCTTAGCATATGTCCCTGGGGTTGGCATATTCAAATCAGGTGGGCATTGCTTCTTCGGATCGGTGGAGCAAAGCCTTAAGGTTTGCATCGGTAGAATCCCGGGTCGGCATGGTTGAAGGGTTCGGTAAAGGCTTAGAACGTATTGTAATAGCTATGGATCGGTATAACTTGATTGGGTCGGAATGCTCAGAAGGGATCGGCATAGCTTGTTCGGGTCGGCATGCCTGTATCAGGTCGACATACGTTTATGGGTTCGGTGTTGCTTTGGGTTGGTGGAGTAAAGATGTGAAGTCAGCAAGAGGCTCAGGTCGGAAAAAGGCTTGGGTCAGCATGACATGGGACGAAGGTCGGTTTGGCATGTTTGGAGTATTCGGCGTGTTTGGAATTCGATTCGGCATTATGAGATCAGCCTTGAGGGGTCAGCATGTTCAGGTCGGCACTATCAGATCGGTATTGTTGAAATAACAATGTTGGTCTGAGGTCTCTCGGTGATGGGCCCAAGTGCCTGAAGGTAGTCCATGCTCTAAGATGCTAGGATGTCTCCATCTATAAATAGAGGGGCAGGGATCCATTGTTGGGGGATCTTTTTTCGAGAACTCAAGGGAGAATCTGCCATTTTTTTGTACTCATTTCCTTTTTGTTCAAACTTGAATTCAAGCTGTTCTTTGTGAATTGTATCTATATTCAAGCAGTTGATAAAGCAATAAAGAGTATATTCAAAGTAAACGTAAGCAATTAACGTCGAATCACTATAAATTCTGTTTATCTTGCTTTTTTACTGTTCTATTTTGCATTATATTATGTTATTCCTCCTTTTCCATTTAGTTTCTTCATTTATCTCACTACAAAAATCTATTCTAGGGTGTTAGTGACCAATTCTAGTGCTAACAGGAATGTTGTAGTACACTTAGTAAATTATTCCTTTTATCATTGTACTATCGAAACAAGTTCAAATCTGAACGAACCGAAAGCAAGTTTTAGTAAATAAAGTGTTAAAGCTATCATATATATATATATATATGTATATATCTCTGTGTGTGTACCTGTGTGTGTATGTGTGAGAGAAATATATATGGTATTGTTTCAAAATGGGATTCGAAGACGAAGAAGTATTATTTCGGTTAGCTAGTTTGAGTGGCTCGAAAATGACTAAAAATGGCAAGAGATTTGTTCAGATGGTAAGTACTGCTCTTAAGTATTACCATTTTTGGCAAGGGGGTGTATGATACTATTTGGTAGGACCTACCTTGGTATCATGTTGGTTTTACTCGGTTTATATGTATATTTTTTATGGATTAAAATATATAGTATCATTTTAAAAATGTTTTGAAATAAAAACCAGGTATTTAGTTATTAAGTTTTCTTAAAGAAAATAGATTCAAAGAAAAATAAAAAAAGGTATTTTGATTAAAGAGTGTGTTGATAAATGAAGTTTTGTTTTAACTGGTTAAATTCAATAAGAAGTTTTAATAGGCTTTGTTTTATTAAACCGTATCTTCTGTCTTAACATCTAAGTTATGAAAAACTATTTAATATTATTGGGCCGGTTAATAAACATGTTTACCTTAGAAGCATCTAAGGAAAAGTAGATTCTATAATTGAGTTTGGATAACAACATTCTACTCTTCTTAGCTACTTACCGGACTAGATGGGCAAAGAGGCTTAAAAGGTTGTTTTGGTTTTAAGACCTAGATTTATTTTGGACCTGCATCTGAATTTAAATCAGATAGTTGATATACTCTTAGGATGTAGCAGGGTATCATACAAGTTTAAAACTTAAGCTGCGTTCTTATGAAATGTTTTCATAAATGATTTTAGAAATAAAAAGAAATTGGTGTAAGTAAGAATCAATAAAAATAAGTACGTAAGTTGTATGTAAATCATTTCTTTGTGCGGTTCTTGATCCAAATTCGAGTACATGACTTTGTGGTGATTCACATCGATCCGAATTAGGATTTATCACTCGATTCTTGACAGAGAACACTTGGTGATTTTTGATATGGTACTGAAGTTTTTTATAATAGTACTAGCTATGCAAGGAAAATGGAGGTTCCTAATCAAGGAGCCCGATCGGAGTCCGCAACAGGGAATTCGGGTGAGTGATACCGTGGGTTGTGGAATTATGGATCTTAAGGCTAATTAAACACTAGGGGAGGATGAACAGTGTTTTGTAACTTATGTAAGTCATTTTAAATTTATTTCAAGTTAAATATTAAATCACAGATTAACAACAAAGAATTATGCTATCAAAAAGTCACAGATGCAATCACAGAAATAAAAGTAGTAAAGTAAAGTAAAGAGTTAGAGAGATGAGACTAGGGATTTTATACCGATTCGAATTTCCCCTACATCCAATCCTGAACAATTGCTTGTGCAGATTTCTTTTCAACTGCCAATGTTTAAATGGGTAGAAGGCAAACCCAAATACAATCTCGATTCTCAGGCTATGAGACACACCCTCCTGAACTTTTAGGCTCAAGGTACACCCACTTGATTTAAACGGGTTACAAGCACACTAACTAGATTTCCGACCTACTAAGCATAACCATTTGATTTGAATGGGCTACAAGCACACCCAAAGAAAATACAAATAGAGTAGACAATTTTTCTAAAGACAGTTTCTTAAATTGTGGATACAATGGATCCTATAGCCTTTTGGATAGCACTTTGATCTTTGAATTAAGTGGAAGATGTTTCCAAAATAGTAAGAAAGTGGTATTGAATTAATACAAAGAAGCATGAATTGATTCTATTTGATTTTGAAGAGAATATAGTATACATTCAATGGAGTTTTCAAGAGAGTAAGAGAGGGGAAGAATATAAGTAAGTAGTTGTCAAAAAATTCTTTTGAACTCCACTTTATATAGTGAATAAACAAATATGCCCATTCGTGAAGAGTTGGAACAAATTGACACTTCCTTTCAAAATTCAATAAACCATATGGCGGCATATATGTCGACATATGATATATATAGGCATGTCGACATTCCTTAGTTAAAATTGAAAAATTGTTTTGTTTTCAAATGTTTTAAAATTTTATAGTTTGTAAAATATTTTAATACTTTTTAAAATAGTTTAAACATAGTTATAAAAATTTTGAACTTTGAAAAACTCTTATAAAATATTTTGAAATAATTTTTGAAAATTTATTTTGTTTAAAAATTTAAAAGATTGAAAATAGGAGATAAAGATCAAAGATTGCTACTAGGGACTTTGACAATATAAGCTATGACTCTATATACCAATTATAATCTTGAGATCTTTATATCGTGGTTTTGTACTCATGAGTCTTAATGTCCATCTTTAAGTCTTTATACTGTACACTCTTCGATTCAACATCTGTGTAACATTATGCACTATATACAGCTTAGCAAAACATTAGTATTTATATTTTATATGATTGTATATGGTTGTTGTCATCAAAATCAATAATTGAGGTATTGACATATACTTGTTCTTGAAGAAAGGCTTATGCATTCGAGTAAGTGATCGAATTAGATATTGCACACGAATGATCTATATACATCATACATGCTTAAGTATATTTATCTTTAATGTTTTATGTTTTTTGGAGTTGGGTAGATGGCTCTTTGATTTGTCATAAGGTAGTGTGAATATCGATTGAGTAATAACCTATGGATGTTGAGCATGAGGTATGCTCAGTAGATTATTTATCATCCTTGTGCTATGAGAAGGTTGTAAACCTGAAACTCTAAGTTTGGTTGTTAGTAATTTAACATTTTTAGGAATGTTAAGAATCAGTATGGCTTGTTTCTTGGTTGTTTGTTGTGATAAAATTTCGAGGCCTAAAATCTTTTAAGGGAGGAAGGATGTGACGACCCGGAATTTTGTCGCTTTGATTTGTGAATATTTGATAAATTTTAAATATTCAATTAATAGTTTTTAATGGTCAAATAACCAACTTTTAATTAATAAATAGCGAGAGTTGACTCATTTTGATCCCTTTTTATCGAACGAAAGTTGACTTTTTATCGAACGAAAGTTGTCACAACGTTGTCGCATATATGTGTACAATTTTATAACACACACTTATACGTATACTAGGTGATTTAATAAAGTTAAAGAATTTGTAAAAGTGAGTATAATTAGAGAGGTAATTAATTAATTTAATAAAGTAAGAATAGACACCTCTTTGCTATTTTAAGTGTAAAGTACTTAAAGGACTTAAGTAAAAGAAGGTGGTAATGCCAAGTGTCCTAGAGAAAGTGTGTTGCATAAACTAATAAAGGGTAGCCATTTTTTTAAAGGAAGGAAGTAGCTTATTTTAAGGAAGGATATTTGAAGTCATTTTCCACTTTTCTTTTCTATAAAAGAAACCCGTTCCTCTCATTTTCTTCACTTTATTTCATTTCCATATTTTACCTTTTTCTTCATCTTCTTTTTCCATGTCTTCCTCCTTGATCCATAACTCAAAACCAGGTCAAAACTTCTTTTTGTTGTTCTCAAAATTCTTCCATGGTCTTAAAGTAACATAGCAACCATCACCATCTACACAAAGATGCAAACTTTTATATCCATTCTCTACTTTGGCCTTCGGCCGTGAGCTTTAGGGGGTTTAGAGAGAGCTTTGGTCGAGCCAAGCAAGGTGAGAGGAAGGATCTTGTGTGCTTTCTAGGTCAAGAGTGATCGTATTAGCCTTTGGTTTGTGTTGGTGCTTGTTTTAAAGTGCGATATCTCACTTTAAAATAGTTTTGAAATTGACAAATTGTTGTAATAATTTAGTGCTAGCCTATAGTGTTGTATGAAATTAATCTATGGTGTGCTTATGCTATTGTTTGATTTTGATTCCCGTTTGAAAGTGGATGACATAAATAAACATTGTGTTGCAGGGGACAAAAGCAAAGTGAATGGAAGTCGAAATCTCTTCGAAGTGAATAGGTCGCTATGGAAGTATTTCGAAGAATGGAGATTTTGTAGAGGGATCCTAAAGGATTCCTCGCCTTGTTGATTTTTGTTTACACATTGGTTATGTAAATGTTTTGTGTATATGGAAAGTAAATATTGCTTAGTTATAGTTAACTTACTTGTTGTTGGTTTTATTATGACATTAGGATCACGTGCTCGCCTTTAAGCGATTTACCGCTTGTTTTCTAAAGCGTTTTGAAATGATTTCTGAATTTGAATTTTGTTTTTAAACCTTTTTTCAAAATTATTAAAGTGGTTTAAAACATACAAAGAAAGGGTTTAAAAGATATTTCTATTTACAAAATGAAGTTTTAAAAGTTACGGTCCATATAGTAATAGTCGCTATGGATGTAGTTTGGAAATCAATGATTTTTGCAAAGTAAAAAAAGAGTTGTCTATTTTAGATATTTTGAAAAGTCTTTTCAAATTTATTTATATCATTTAAAAGAAAGCTTGAAGTTTTAAATATATTTTAAGAATTTATTAAGTTATTTAAAAGGTTTAAATTTTACTCCTTTGTTTTAAAGTCAAGTTTTGTTAAAAGCGGCTATCTTTAAAAGGATGTTTTAATTACAAGTTTCAAACTTGTTTTAAAGAGTTTTAGAAGTAATTTTAAAAAGAGGAAGGAAGCATGGATTTCAACACTATTGTTGTAATAAATGTTTATGAAAAAATGAAAGAGATTATGGACTATAACATTTATGTTATAGTAAATGGTTTCAGGAAATTAGAAAGGAAGTTGATTTATAACACTTTGTTATTATTAAATAAGTTGTTTACTTGTGTAAAGGGAAGATATTTCAGAGTGGTTGTTGTTTGGAATTTATCCATTAAAAAGTGTTTACTTTTATATAGAAAAAGATGTTGTCTTTTTAATCAAACTTTGGTTTAAACAAGTTATTTTTGGAAAATGTTTTTAATAGCAAGTATATTGGACCTCACGGATCCTAATTTTATTTTTGGAATTCGAGGTATAAAAACTCGTTTCTAGTTTGAAGTTAGAAATGTTGTCGAGTCACGGTTTGAGAGGTCATAATACCCCAACTTGAACGGTTTTATTTCCAACCGATGAAAAGTACTAGTTTGAAATTGAAGACTAGAAATAAGTTTTCGAAGTTGGTTTTTTCGATTATTTCAAAAGACTTTGTTTTATTCAAGGGATTTCTTTGTCAGTGCTATTAAGTAACATGTAACGAACATGATAAGTAGTGCTAAAATATTAACACGTTTACGGAATGTAAGTTATCTTATATTTAGCACTAAAAGACGGTGAGTAAACTTTCCTCTATCTGTAAGATCTAGAATCGTAGTATTTTAACTAAGGCAAGGCTGGAGAAACCAGTGCTCTGACTTACCCGACTTCGATTCTGGGCGAGGGATAAAGAAGTTGAGATGTCAAAAACATGATAAATTTAAGAGGTTTAATTTCGATAAATAAGTCATGGTTAATTAAGTTTATGGAAGGTACTTAATCTTATACTCGACACTATATTTCGAGGTATGGAAGCACGTTTCTATATGTGAGAGTTTAAGAATGTAGTCAAGGTAGTGGTAGTTCTCTAACTTGTCCGGTTTCATTGGTAATCGAGGGATAATATGGGGTTGAAATCAAAAAGTGATGATAAGTATATGATATCCGATTTTCCATATGCAAACTATATACTTACCCCAGATAGTGGTTTGTCCATTATTGATGACTTGGCCTATTTTGACTTAGAAAGTATATGAAAGCTTCAGTATTTCATACGGTTTGAGATTACCTTGGGAGAACTCATTCCAGTGAAATGTTTATCGCTTTAATGGGTATATTAGAAATCCCATTGAGACTCTTATATTGTCTTCTTACTTTTGAAAGAACCAGGATTGGGTCAACCAGAAACTATCGATTGTTGGTTCGGAGAGACCGGGATCGGAAAAGCATAGATGTCTGAAAACCACTTTGAATCAGCATAAGCATTCAAATTAGAGACCACTTGAAGATGATGGAATCGAAAACAGAGTTCTTTGAAGTGCAAGGGCTATTTACTATTAATCCTGAGGATGTAGTAGAAGTAGTGCCTTTGGTTGTTTATATCCTGAACAACTTGTATGGATGAATGTTGGCATTGCATTGTTGCCTGAAGGGCAATGTTAGCATTCCCAAGTGAGATTTGCTAAAAAAGGGTAAAAAGTAACCTCGAGCCTTACGCCTAAAGATGACTAAAACAGGGGATATGTGGCAGGGTTATATGGTTCGCTACCATTAATGTATGACCATCTCCCTTTTAGACCACTATTTATTGATTTGGTATGTGCATCAGTGCTCTCAATGAAAAGGTTGCAAAGCATCTAGGGTGATGACATATTCGATATTATCCTGGAAGGGGTAGGCCAGTTTTGTGTTGGCAGAGGGTCCATGTGAGGCCCTCGGTACATTTTGTAGAGGTGTACCGTGGCTAGTGGTACCACGGTGCCATGTCATTGTATGGAATCCATTTTCCAATACATGCTTTATGGACTTGGTTGTATACCAAATATGCTGGAACGTGAGATGCAAGCATATCAACTATGTTATATATTTATTTTAAACCCTAAACATTATTATAATATTGCTAGATTTTCTATTTGAAATGGTTTGGTTATCATAAAATAAAAACCCGTCCGTGTTTATATGCGACATGGTCTTACGAGATACCTTTACTTTTGAAAGGGTTTTATAAGTATAACAATCCATATGATTTGAGTTTTTCATGCTGGTTTACCAAACTGATGCGGGTCTTATTTTCTTATAATACTAGGGTCAAACCCAAGTATTTTCTATAGTTCGCTTTGGATTATTTGGAGCTTCAGGAGATGAGCTGGATGCCTCCAAGACATGTTCCCATACTTTTATCTTTCCACTGTATTTCTTAATTTTATTTATCAACAATTGTAAGGGCAGGCTGTTGTGACTATCCAAGCTGATGATAGGTTAGTTACTCTAATTTATTGTATGAATATTAAAGTTTTCTTTGTAAAGATCACTTGGATATTATATATTACTCATCACCTTGTAAGATTTTGTTCTGTCCTTTTTTTTCTTTCACCCCAACAATCTGTCTTTTCAGCACTTGGATATTTGACACGTTAATACCGTGGATGTATTAGTGTTGTCTTTTGAGAGTCGAAAAGACGGGTCATCACAATACACATTTTTCCATGTTGGAAAAGTAGTCTCAACCATGAGTGTCTCGAGACCCAATTCTTCCATCTCTAAAAGTTGAGTATAATGGGTGTTTCATTAATTAACTATTAAATATTTAAATTTATCGTTTAAGTATTCAGTCATTAAAATTTGTGGGGCATTACATCCTCCCTTCCTTAAAAGAATTTTATCCCCGAAATTCCTATGCGTAAGAGAAAGTAAGAGGACTGGCCAAAATTCCCAAATCTCAATTTTGGAAAATTCCAACAGTACTTCTCCTTATTCCATCAGCATTACCAAAACTCTCAAATTAGAATGCATCACTCGACTAGGAAATATGCGATAACATACATTATCCTACATTTCATAAAAATACATACCCCATTTAAAGAAAGCTCCTCACCATTTAAATGCAAATCAAGGCAAATAAGCATTAAAATAGCTATACTATAACTCTCAAGTACCTAATTGTACTATTAAAAGTGGATTATGTACCAACATAATAACAACATAGAATTCAAACGTTTATAACCTTTGGGTGGTAATTGATACTACAAAAATCATACATGATAATTAATTGGAGAGTAAACTCAAATAATTTTGTACTAAAATGTAACGACCCGGATTTCCAGTCGTTTGATTTTGAATATTTAAATGATTTTAAACATTGTATTTAAATTATTATTTGATTTCGAAAATGGGATCGTTGATTGAATTCGAGAAATAGATTTAAATTTCAAATATAGCGATTTATCGTAATACAGAAATGGGGGATAATTGAAATTTTAGTTAAATATGAATCGAAACGATTTCTAATGTTGATATAAATTCTATTGTACTATAATTGAGTAAATAAGTTTTTAAAACTGGAATTTCAAGTGATTTCGTAAATTTTTGAAATCGTCGATTATAATCGACGCGTTAAAATAGCGATCCAGGGCACAGTCTCAGAATTCGACGAAACCAGTTCCATTAGATCTGTAATAGTGTATTATTTTCGGATTTTAAATATCGTAGCGTTTGGAGTTACCCTTTGGTCATATGGGATAAAAACGAGTTGAAATTAATATTGGAAATTTAATATTATAATTCGATTCAGAAAACTATCTTCAACATACAACCGAATTAGGTATCGAAACTTATTCCACTGTGTTCGGAATAGGAGTAAAACATTATAAACGCCAAGCGGCACGCTTCATTTGGAGTTCGTCTGGAAAAACACGTGAATAGTGAAAATAATAATAAAATAATACGTATACGTGTGTATATACGCATATTTCTCTAAGAAACTCTAGCCTATTTTCTAGCCGCCGTTATCATCTTCAATGGCCGAAAGCTTCCACCATTTCCCCTCGTTTTTCTTCCAATCCACGCACTATTAGACAAATCTTCCAACAGAGAAATTGTAAAGGACAGCGAGCTCTGCGATGTGAACGATGGTGATCGCCTCTAGTTCACCGAGGAGGCCGAGATGGGCTCGCGTTCGTGCGGCGTTTAAGCACGAAATTCGAGGAGATGGAGAGGTCGAGCTTGACTGGCCTTCAGGCGTGGGTGTGTGGTGGCTAGAGCTACGCGGTGGAGGTCGCTGATCATCGTATCGATCATCATGATGGGGGCGACGATTGATTTAGATTCGCATGATGATGGGTTTCGTTCGGCAGCATACGCGATGAAGGAAGAAGTAGCATACGGCCTTGATTCCAGAAGTAAAGATCGAACGGCCCAGATTTATTTCCAATGTTAAATAAAAAAAGGATTTTGTAAATTTTATATATATATAAAAATTATGCAATGTTTATTAATTGTTAACTTCTTCATACGAGGTCCGATTGAGACGAAACAAGCGGTGTTGGAATCGTATCGATGAAGGCTTTGGCGTGGAATCGAAGTGGCATTGATTTGAAGTTGAAATATTTTAAGTTTCAAATAAAAGGTGAGTGTTTTAACGTACACAAGTACTAAAATATTTGTTTGATTAGTTAAATTAAAAATCATGAAGTGATTTAATTTTATTGATTGTTGTTTGATAATGTAACTGACATAGAAACTGATATAGAAATTCATATGTTAGGAATTCTGAATTAACAATTAAATTGAAATTAACTTCTAGTTAAATTCCTGATTGCTAATAAATAGATAACTGTTGAGATTTGTTGGCTCTTTGGACGATTGTTTATGATGGATGTCAATTGGTTGATATTTGGATGATTGGATGTTTATTTATTTTATATATCTTGTTATGACCCTGTAAATTATTTACAGTATATAAACTGTAAATTGAATTATTTTGAATAATTTAAGAAATAGGTTGAAATGATATATACTTATGACATTTATTTTGGATTGAAATGATATATATCCACCCCTGAAATTAAATCGAAATAACTATTCACTTGGACATAGGATAGAAAATTATACATGGATAGCGGATTGGTTAAATTAAATGATTTTCAAAATTTTTGATTTGAAATTTATTTAAATGATTTGATTTTAAGAAAATGGAAATCGAATTTATGGAAATCGAATTATTTTCGAACTTGAGCTTGAAATGTTGAAATTTAAGTTTGATAATAGGAATGTTTTAAACAATTAAAGTTGAGATTTTGAAGTTATAATCAAAATATGATGTGAATTCCAAAAATTGATTTGTTTTAAAGATTGGACTTTTATTCGAACTTTGAATATGCTAAGTAAAAGTGATATAAAACGATATTTCGAAATTGAGCTTGGAATTGGATTATATTTGAGGATTTGGATTTTAAATTGGATATTGAAGGAAAATTTGATTTAAGTATTTTGAATCGATATTATGAAAATCAAACTCGAAATTGATATAAATCGAAATGGTTTAAATTTGGAATTGAAATTATTTTGGAATTGAAATTAATTTGGAACTGTAATTAAAATTAATTTGTAATTGGAATTGAAATTAATTTGGAATCGAAGTAAAATTCGACTTGAAATCGGAATTGAATCGATTAAATCGAAATTGAAATTGGAATTGTTTTGAATTGGGAAATTTGGAATTGAATCGGTTTGACTTTGAAACTATTTTCGAATGAATTATTTTAGTATAAACAGTTTAAAATCTATCTTCTTTAAATATTCATATTATTTTTATTTTCCAAACTATTTTACTATATAAACCATTTTTAACACTCAAACTATTTTAACTATTTATCCGTTTTAAATTATTTAAACTATTTTCTAAAAATTCAAACTGGTCAAAAAAGTGAAATGTTTATATTTAAATCTTGGATTTAAATGCGAATTGGGTTAAAGTGAAGTTATAACCTAAATTGTAATTCGAATCAAAATTTTAAAGTGAAATCGATATATCGAACTGAATTGACATTTTGATGTAAAATATGATTTGTGAAGCGAATATGATGATTTTGAAATGGATTTGATTTTTGAAGCAAATATGTTATTTTGATATCAAGTATGAACTATGTTCGAAATGTAAAAGAACCAACTAGTGTGTAAAACGACGTTTGGTTGTTAAAGAGACTGGGGCCTCTTATTGGCATACTCTCTGTCAATATCGGAACCACTTTAACAACTGTGTACGCAGAGGAGACTCCGGAACGAAGTGGTGGGATTTGGCGTCATGTGCTGGATTTGAAGAAAGAGAACGATGATGGATTGGCCTGACACTTGTGTCAATTTGAAATGACTAAAACAGGAGTCGTGCCAGCCAATGAGGTTAACTACCTTTAGCGAACACACTTCTTCATATTACTATTATGACATTGTTATTGATTGGTGCGCACCCTCGGATATTGGAGTGTTGGACGCGGTGGGCTGTTAAGGGTTACCATCAATTGGGAAGGGTAAACTGGTAGTATCGTACCTTGGGCATTGCCTCACGTCCCTTGTCATCTTTTATCCCTATACGAGACCACTACGATTTTGATTTAGTGTTGTCGTATCACGGCGCATCCCTATCCACCGACGGTTTACTGGTGTTTTATATGCAAACTGTACGATAATGCTTAAAAACGCGTTAAAGGGGATCAATTAAAGCCTTAACGCTATTTTGATATTTTATATTACTGGTAGACATTACATATGTAGCGTATTCTACTACATATAAATATTTTGATGGATCCATAAGAGATGGAAAATCCCGTAACATCTCTTGAGTTATTGCACGCACGTTATATACTGGATAGGAGATGTGAAATCCCGTAAACATCTCTAACGCTATTACACTCATGTTATGCGATATTGATTTGACTCATATAAAGATATTTTAGTCCTGACTCGAGTGTTTTGTCTTTTCATTACGCTCGGGTCAGCCCTGAGTTTTCAGCTTATCGAAGAATATTCTTTGGAGGACGAAGACGAAGATTTGGTATATTATTATTACTAATATTATTCCCAGCATCATGTTGTTCTGCTGCATTATATTTTTTTCTATTGTATATGTATAACTCTGATAAATGTTGTATAAATTGTAATCAAATGTATAGTAAACAGCTTCATGAACTGTTTATTTAATTATTATATTTTATCGTTTTGCTGCGCGATTCTGTGTTTGTTTTCTTCTTCTTTCTTATTTTTCTTAATTAACCCCAATGGTTATCTATGTTCCGGATTGTTTAAGTTGGACATGTGTAGATTATTGTCGATTTAAACCTTCTGAAATGTGGGTTGTCACAATTGGTACTGGAGCTTTGGTTTAGCGATAACCTTAGCTTTATGGGGTTTGACTCATTAGAGATAGGGTAGTAATACCTTAGAATGAGTTTGTTTGAGTGTATATATATGAGAGAGTGTACTTGTTAGTGTTATAAGAAAAATTTATATTATGTTTACTTATCCGTTGAGTTGTTTATGAATTTGAATTCTGATCGGCGTGTTGGACGCCATGTTATCGATAGGGATTTCTAAACACTTAAACGAGGCAAGTCGACATAATATCAATTTAAAATAAGGTAAATGAAACAATTTTACCTAAATTATATTATATATATAATGATTATAATGAAATAGTTGTTAGGAGATGATAATATTTAGTTATCATCGGTTATTGGTTGAATTAAAATAAAACGAATACTTTGTAAATTTTGTTTTATGAAGCATTCGATGATTGAATCTAATTACAATAAAATTATCTAAAATGACAAAGTTGTAAATTAATGAAATGTTGGCAATAAGGTAATAAAATTTGTATAAGTATATTTATAAAATGGCTTATAAATAGAAAGGATTTAAAGGTCGAGAATGTTTGAATTTAAAACCTATTGCTTTCAAAATTTATTTTCAAAGCCTTCAAAAATTAATAATAATATTATTTGGAAGAGTTTTGACTAGAAAATATTTTGAAAGAAATAAAAGCACTGAACTCACTATAGTCGCTGGAAAATAATCCTAGTGATGACTGCAGCATCATTAGTATTCATTTTCGAGTTTCTAAGTGATGAGTTGCTACCATTATTATTTGTTTTAGACTTGTTTTGGATAAAAACCAGGTTTGGTTTAAAAATTTTAAATAGTGTAATTTGGTATACAGATATATATATATATATACATATACATATATACATATATATATACATATATATACCTGTATGTGTGTGTGTATGATTTCAAAATGATTTGAAATAGAACCGGGTAGTTGAATTCTGGAATTTCCAACTAAATGAGAGGTAAAACCAAAAGAAGATAAGTTTTTGAACTTATAACCTGGGAAATGTGAATTTCAGTATGAAATTAAATTTTAACTTATGAAAGTTAAATAAATTAAATTTGTAAAAGGAAATTGTATGGATTTGAATTTAACTTAAGCTAAGTTAAATAAAATTAGATGGGATTAGAAATGATGTCGATTGGGATTGAGATATAAAATTAAATGGAATTCAATTAAGTGAATGAATTAAATTTTAGAAATTTAATTGATTGTGATTTGAATGGAGTTAATGAAGTAAATTAATAAAATGGTGAGTTAACTTAAGCAAAGTTAAATGGAATAAATAAATGAAGTGATTGTGATAATGAAAATAATTAATGAATTAATTAAATAGATGAAAGGTGAATTAGTTGAATGAAACTAATTGAATATGGAGAATATAAATGAGATTTGTAACGACCCGGAATTTTCGAACCCGAAAATTCCAGATAGTTAGAAGAAAAGAAAGAGATAGAAGGAAGAAACAGAAAGAAGAAAGAAGAACAGAGAACACAACATCTCACATTCGCAGCGGATTAAATATAATAACAAATAATAATATCAGTTATACAAGGAAAACTGTATTTGTTAATTACATTTTAATACATCAGAGTTACAACATTCACAAATGTACTAGACAGTTAGAATTAACATGTCTCAGACAACTATAATATATCACAGCAGAATACTCCATACGTTCCTGCCATCCAGCTCGCCTCCTGAGCTCCAAAACGTCCTTACCTGAAATCTGTAATACTCGGTCTGACCCGAGCATTACATCAAAGTAACACCCGGGTCAGGCTGGAAACCAGCGTGAGTAAACCCATCTAACAAGAAATTCCAATTTATAGAACTTATTTAAAACCCGGGGTAACTCGTACTTTACTATAAGTAACCAACTTATATAGTCAATACTTATTTTCACAAAACAATATCTAAGTATCCAACTTAGTTTAAATGGTCCATATTACCCCAAACCGGCCTATTGATTTCACATATCAATCTATAAAGAATTATAGAAGATTTCAAATCGAAGTGGTTTTGGATATTTACTGATACCCGACCCCGGTCTCTTCGAATTCAATGTCATCTCTAATCCAAGTTATTTAAATGTAATACAATTCAAACTTTAAATGCAGGATATCACTTTTATCTAGTATTTCATCATCAATAGATAACCATATTTTTACTGTTCAACTCGAACATATCATATCACAAAACTTTCCATATCAGAGATATCAATCAATTCAAGGCATTCAATATAATCCACCAACAGGAATTATTAATCCATATTAAAATTTATTTATTTAATTAATCATTCCTTGATTACCTTACAAATATTAATCAATCTTTAATTACCTAATTAATTACTCCTTAATTATTAATTAATCCTTAATCATTTCCATTAAGTAATTATCTTTCAATCATAAATTAATTAACCTTTAATTAATTCACTTTAATTAATTACCCTCAAATTTATTGCCTAAATTAATTAATCACATTAATTAATTATTATTTAAGTACATTAAGTAATTAACCCTTAATTATACATTAATCACTCCTTAATCATAAATCAATTAAATTAATTAATTACTCTTATTAATTACTAAATTAATTTAATTAATCTTTAAATAAATCAAATTCTTAATTAACTTTAAGATAAATCATTATCTTTATTAATTACTTAATTATCATTAACATTATTTAAACATTTATCTTTTATAATTACTTAAATAAATTATTTAATCAAATTTTAAAAATAACCTAAGCATTTAACTTAACAAATTTAAGTTAAACAAATTTTAACTTCCTTCAATCAAATAATTTAAAACATTTATCATATAATAGTTTAAAACTAGATTAATTTAAATTTAAACTTGCTTTTATAAAACTTAAAAACTGTTTAAAACCCTGCTTCGGGTTCAACCTGTCAAACTCTCGAGTCCTAACCCGAGAAACTCACCACTCCTTTTTTTTTACTTTAGTTTAAATTTAAGTTTAAAACCAGAAAACAGTAAACACACGCGAGTCAACACGAGACTAACCCGAGTATCTCCTTCGTTTTCCCGAGTCACACCCGATTATGCTTCATCTTCTCCACGAACACAACTTCACTGACACCACCAAACACCTGTGCACATGCACACATCAACGGTGATGCTCCGATCACCCATGCTACTGCCGCCGAGTCGATGATTATCTACCCATTCGATTCCGACCACCAAAGCCTTTAACAAACTCGAAAATCGAATTCGAGCATATCAACTACCACCTGGAACAAAACAGTCATCCAAGAACCTCCTCGCCACGCCACCATCGACCACCGTACACTACGCGATCGCGTCTAGAGATACGTCACACCTTCACGCTTCGATTCCCCCACCATCGGTCACCTCCGGTTCGCCCACGTTGACGCAGTTGCCTCGACTACAACATCGAACCCATTAGGATCTTAAACCCTAAATTCTTGTCGTCCAGCCAACACGGCCCACGAGAAACCCAGCTACCATTTTTCCCTTAACCACCAACCTACGACCTTCCTCCGTCCACCACTTCGAAGCTACTGGACATCGCGATCGTCGGTAATTGAAGTAAAACCCAATTCTGACCAACTCGAAATTTCTTACCAATCCTAAGCTTAAAAATCATGATACCAATATCAAAATTCATGATTTTCCTATACGAATTAGATTATGAAATCCAAACATGAATTTGTATTCATCGAATTTTCTGATTAAAAAGGATTTTACTGTATATTTTTAATTTCCCAGAAAACTTAAACTAATTGTTCTTAAAAATATTTTTACAATTAAGATCTGGTTTATTCAAACGTATTTTATTTAAACATCAAAGCCTATAAGAGAATGATGGAAGAGATTTTAATTTTGATTCTGTTTTTAGTCTATAAACTTTAGAACAGAGGAGTATATACATATGTACAGGCATTCATTCTCCAACAATTTCATATCATATACATGCAATCATATATACGTCCATACAACCATTTTTCACCACATTATTTCCAGCATTAATCACATGTACTATAGTATAACCAATTTAGTTTTAAAGAATATAGTTTACTCACCTGCATTTTGAAATATCAGAGAATAGCCTGGAAGTGTTTGAATTTGGAAAACTGGAAAGCTTTTGAAACAGAAATGCTTTGATTTTCGAGAAAACTTTGAATGTTTGAAGCTTTAAGAACTTTGGATTTGCAGATATGATCTTTAAAACTTTTATCACTGATTTCTTGCTTGAACATAGATTTGCTGCAGGCTTTTTGAAAACTGGTTTGAGATAAAAAGGGTTACAGGTTTGATGATCTTTTGGTTTGCATATGAGAATATTTCGGTTTTGAGTTTTTCTTGAGGAAACATTTTCAGATTGTAGCCATGGATTCTTGTTTGGTTTGAAGGAATAGAAAAAACGAAAAGAGAAAGAATGGGAGATTATAAAATTTATGGATATTAAAATTAAAGAAAAAAAAATTAGGAAAATAAGACACTTGTACAATTTTGATAACACTTGTCATTAAACACATTTCTTTTGCTTACATTTGTGATTATGTACACACATTATTTACATTTGTAATTTCCATGTTTTTAATATGTATTTATATTATATATTTTTTAAATTTAGTTATATATATATATAAATATCTTAAGTATTTAATATTTAAATTTCTCTTACACTTATCTATATAAAATTTTAAAGACAATGATATAAAATCAATCACATGCTAATAAAAATCATATACACTTATTATTTTAAACACAATTTATTTTTAAGATTATTTACATTTGAATTTCAAATTCAAATTCTTTTTAAATTTTACTTATATATATTCAAATTAATATTTATTTTATTTGCTTAGGAAAAAGAATAAATTTTTAGATTATTAATTGATTTATAAAGAAGATTATTACATAATTATTTGCCTAAAATTCCAGGATATCACATTCCTCCCCCCTTAGAATCTTTTCGTCCTCGAAAAGGAACGAAGCCAGAATTTACTTATTTACTTATTATCAGATAAATTTTTCTTTTGAACATATTTTTAAAACACTTTAAAAATCTTTATAATATTACTAAATTAGTTTTTTAAAAAAAATACTTTTATACCTCGATGTTTCAACAAGTCAATCCTTGTTCTCACAGAAATTCGGTCATACGTTGATCAGGCGTAGGACTGAAAATCTATAAGTACTCGGTAAACTCGTTTCCAACACCCAGTGAAAATATTTGGAAAATAATTTATTGAAAATATAGAAAACAGTTTTGAAAATAGAGAAAATATCTTTGGTGAGAATGCTCTGGAAATCATCACCTCCATCCATGGTCACAGTTACATCACGGGTTACGTTGCCATCGCAGCAAAAGTCCATGTAACTGATTACACCATGGAACCCACAACAGATCGCAGTTACATCCAGGGTTACGTTGCCGTCGCAGCAAAAGTCCATGTAACTGTTGGCTCTCAGCGGCACACACGATTTCGCTGTCAAAATGAAACTTCTCCCACATAGGTCGCAGTCTACCGATATAAAATCAAACGTAGACAGTTGGCTCTCAGCGGCACAAACGACTTTCGCTATGTTACCATAGTGTCACAGTCTACCGATATAAAATCAAACGTAGACAGTTGGCTCTCAGCGGCACACATGACTTTCGCTATGGTCTGCAGTAGATCGCAGTGACATCGAGTTAAACTGTCGTCACAGCATAACCCAAATGCCTCTGTGGGCACCAGCCCCTCGACTTTCGCTACACAAATAATCCTCAGGAACTAGTTTATTCCGGACTCCTCACAGGATTAACTTTAGAAACCCCCCTTGGGGCTCAAGGCAGTATCACCCTGTGATACTCCTGAGAAGTTCATTTCAAGGAAGCGCCTTTTTCCCCAGAGCTATTTTCAAAATACTTTATCCTATATACTTATAGTATCTTCAAATCATACCCTTTATGATTTATCAAAATTTCCTTTACACAAAATCGATTACCAAAATCGATAATTCTCAAACTAGGCTTTCCAAAATCCAAAATTGATTTTCCCAAAAATCAAAAGCCTTTTCCAAATTCATAGGTTTCCAAGACCTTTTCCAAAATCATTCTCATAAGATCCTTTATATATATAGATATAGATATATATAACTTTGAAAATCTTTGGATCATTTCAAACTTGTATAAAACCTCTTTTATACTTCAAATATTTCAAAACCCTTTTTATTCTGGCTAGATTCAATAAGGGAAGTTTATCATATTACAAAATATAACTTTATTTATTGTCAAATCAAATATTCAAGTTTGATTTCTTTATAAAGTTATTTACCATTTACTTACCTCCATAAAGTAAATTTCAACCAAAGAAATACCCAATTCCATTATATTTCACAAAATATACCTTTCATTTTCGAAAACCATTTCAAATTTCTTATCCTCAAATTTTAAATGCCAATTTCATTCAAACCCGTACGATGTACACATATCATCCGTACGCTATATCAATCTGATCGCTCACTCGATCACACAATTTCACTTCCGAACTAGTATTGTCCACCCGACTTTCTAGTGCGGACTCAGATCTGATTCCTTGATCAGAAACCGACATTCTCCTTACATAGTCACAACTATGATAGAGAATATCCAGAACCAATCAAAAATCCATATCTAGGTTCGTCGTCGAAAATCGAGCGAAAAATCTCAACTCGGATCGATAATACTATCTCGAAATTCTGTGTTCGAATCTAGATCAAATCACTATGCGAATAGAATAATATACGTATATCCTACGTATTTATCTTTATTGGTTATTAGCCAAATCAATTTTCTTTCTATTCACATTTCCTTTAATTCCATTCACTTATTCTCAATTTCTTCCATTTCCAATTGAGTTATTTACTTCAATTACAAACAGTCTGAACTCTGACCTTTTTAAATTTAAAAATAGCTTGAAAAAGTTTAAAATAGATAAGTAGTTGAAAAATAGTTGTTAGTTTGTAAAATAGCTGTAAAATAGTTAAGTAGGTATAAAATAGTTAGATAATTGCAAAGTAGTTTTTTTTTTTTTTTTTAAAATAGTGATTAAATATAAGTAGCTGAAAAATAGTAATTAGTTTATAAGACAGTTTCAAAATAGTTAAATAGTTCCAAAATAATTGTAAAATAAGTATAAGATAGTTTGGGGTTTAAGAAGAAAGATTGTATAGTAAATAGTTTGGGAGAATATATTTGTATTAAAACAATTTATTTTGAAAATAATCCAGAGCCAAACTGTTTAATTTCCCAATCTCCATTTCCAATTAATTTCTCATCAATTCAATTTAAAGTTCCACTTCCATTTAAATTGACTCAATACTTCAATTTCCATTGAAATTTATTAAATCCCAATTCAAGTTGAATTAACCTTAATTCCTTTCCAAATTCAAATCAAATTCCATTTGATTTTAAACATATTCAACTTCAATCACAATTCCAAATTATTTCAAATCAATTTGAATTAATTTCAAATTGAACCAGTTTCAGTTTTTATTTCAAATTATTTCAATTCTAATTTACCATTTGAATTTTTAAACTTATACATCTTCAATCACAATTCTAATTAATTCAAATCAAATTCAATTTGAACTAATTCTATTCAAATCTCAATTTAAAACTATCTCGAATTATATAAATTCGAGTTAAATTTTAAATGTTCATTTAATCCCTTAAGTCAAATTAACCCTTATTTTTAAATCAAATCAACCTTTATTTTTAATTTAACAACTTAAATCTTTAAACCATTTAATTCTGTATCCACATTCCAAAATTCCATTTTAAAATTATCTTTACTTAACTTATTACAAAGTTCAAATAAGAACTCAAAAACAATTTAATTTTTAGATTCTAATTGATTATCCATTTTCAATTTCCAGATCTCAAACCCATTTTGAGATCACTCATAACTCCCATTTAAATTAACCATTTAACTACCCAAGTTAAATTTAAATTTCATCTTGAAATTTCCAATTCAAGTTATTCATTCAAACTTATTTAACTTCCTCTAAGTTAAATTAAATTTACTTAATCCGGTCAACTTTACACAATTTAAATTCCCATTCAAATTTTAAACTTCAGATTAATAATCTTTCCACTTATAAGTTCAAAAACTTATTACTTTGGGTTTTCATATCACATTCCAAGGAAAAATTTAAAACTCAATACTTAGAGTTTATTTCAAATCATCTTTGATATTATGTATATCTTTATATATACATTTTCTTTACACATCAAGTTATACCTTAAATTTTTAAACCATCTCTGGTTTTAATTCAAAAATAATTTCAAGTTTTCTGGATTTAAAACTTCACAATTTAAAATCCACTACAATTTATAAGTCTTGCTTGCCTAAATGTTTTACTTCCCTAAAACATTCCATTATTAAACACAACAGCCATTATGATAATAACCAAGATTATCATATCTGGAAACCAATTCATTATTATCTTTATTCTTGATAACACTTCTATAAATTCAAGATTTTAATTTTAGTTTGAATTCATTTCAAACTTAACTTTATTCAATTTTAATTTGGTTGTATTACTATTACCACTTAATTTAATTCCAATATTTTAACAACCAATTACCTTAATATTTATTAGAAAGAAAGACCATTTTATACATCAAAATATATTCTTATATAAAATCATTTAAAATTCTTATATAAGAAAATAACAATTACGCTCTCATATATATATATACACTCAACTCATTTTAGGGTACCATTGACCCTATCCTTAATGAGTAATCCCACCAGAGCCAAGGTTCTCGCTTAACCTTCGCTCTGATACCAACTGTAACGACCCGGAATTTTCGAACCCGAAAATTCCAGATAGTTAGAAGAAAAGAAAGAGATAGAAGGAAGAAACAGAAAGAAGAAAGAAGAACAGAGAACACAACATCTCACATTCGCAGCGGATTAAATATAATAACAAATAATAATATCAGTTATACAAGGAAAACTGTATTTGTTAATTACATTTTAATACATCAGAGTTACAACATTCACAAATGTACTAGACAGTTAGAATTAACATGTCTCAGACAACTATAATATATCACAGCAGAATACTCCATACGTTCCTGCCATCCAGCTCGCCTCCTGAGCTCCAAAACGTCCTTACCTGAAATCTGTAATACTCGGTCTGACCCGAGCATTACATCAAAGTAACACCCGGGTCAGGCTGGAAACCAGCGTGAGTAAACCCATCTAACAAGAAATTCCAATTTATAGAACTTATTTAAAACCCGGGGTAACTCGTACTTTACTATAAGTAACCAACTTATATAGTCAATACTTATTTTCACAAAACAATATCTAAGTATCCAACTTAGTTTAAATGGTCCATATTACCCCAAACCGGCCTATTGATTTCACATATCAATCTATAAAGAATTATAGAAGATTTCAAATCGAAGTGGTTTTGGATATTTACTGATACCCGACCCCGGTCTCTTCGAATTCAATGTCATCTCTAATCCAAGTTATTTAAATGTAATACAATTCAAACTTTAAATGCAGGATATCACTTTTATCTAGTATTTCATCATCAATAGATAACCATATTTTTACTGTTCAACTCGAACATATCATATCACAAAACTTTCCATATCAGAGATATCAATCAATTCAAGGCATTCAATATAATCCACCAACAGGAATTATTAATCCATATTAAAATTTATTTAATTAATTAATCATTCCTTGATTACCTTACAAATATTAATCAATCTTTAATTACCTAATTAATTACTCCTTAATTATTAATTAATCCTTAATCATTTCCATTAAGTAATTATCTTTCAATCATAAATTAATTAACCTTTAATTAATTCACTTTAATTAATTACCCTCAAATTTATTGCCTAAATTAATTAATCACATTAATTAATTATTATTTAAGTACATTAAGTAATTAACCCTTAATTATACATTAATCACTCCTTAATCATAAATCAATTAAATTAATTAATTACTCTTATTAATTACTAAATTAATTTAATTAATCTTTAAATAAATCAAATTCTTAATTAACTTTAAGATAAATCATTATCTTTATTAATTACTTAATTATCATTAACATTATTTAAACATTTATCTTTTATAATTACTTAAATAAATTATTTAATCAAATTTTAAAAATAACCTAAGCATTTAACTTAACAAATTTAAGTTAAACAAATTTTAACTTCCTTCAATCAAATAATTTAAAACATTTATCATATAATAGTTTAAAACTAGATTAATTTAAATTTAAACTTGCTTTTATAAAACTTAAAAACTGTTTAAAACCCTGCTTCGGGTTCAACCTGTCAAACTCTCGAGTCCTAACCCGAGAAACTCACCACTCCTTTTTTTTTACTTTAGTTTAAATTTAAGTTTAAAACCAGAAAACAGTAAACACACGCGAGTCAACACGAGACTAACCCGAGTATCTCCTTCGTTTTCCCGAGTCACACCCGAGTATGCTTCATCTTCTCCACGAACACAACTTCACTGACACCACCAAACACCTGTGCACATGCACACATCAACGGTGATGCTCCGATCACCCATGCTACTGCCGCCGAGTCGATGATTATCTACCCATTCGATTCCGACCACCAAAGCCTTTAACAAACTCGAAAATCGAATTCGAGCATATCAACTACCACCTGGAACAAAACAGTCATCCAAGAACCTCCTCGCCACGCCACCATCGACCACCGTACACTACGCGATCGCGTCTAGAGATACGTCACACCTTCACGCTTCGATTCCCCCACCATCGGTCACCTCCGGTTCGCCCACGTTGACGCAGTTGCCTCGACTACAACATCGAACCCATTAGGATCTTAAACCCTAAATTCTTGTCGTCCAGCCAACACGGCCCACGAGAAACCCAGCTACCATTTTTCCCTTAACCACCAACCTACGACCTTCCTCCGTCCACCACTTCGAAGCTACTGGACATCGCGATCGTCGGTAATTGAAGTAAAACCCAATTCTGACCAACTCGAAATTTCTTACCAATCCTAAGCTTAAAAATCATGATACCAATATCAAAATTCATGATTTTCCTATACGAATTAGATTATGAAATCCAAACATGAATTTGTATTCATCGAATTTTCTGATTAAAAAGGATTTTACTGTATATTTTTAATTTCCCAGAAAACTTAAACTAATTGTTCTTAAAAATATTTTTACAATTAAGATCTGGTTTATTCAAACGTATTTTATTTAAACATCAAAGCCTATAAGAGAATGATGGAAGAGATTTTAATTTTGATTCTGTTTTTAGTCTATAAACTTTAGAACAGAGGAGTATATACATATGTACAGGCATTCATTCTCCAACAATTTCATATCATATACATGCAATCATATATACGTCCATACAACCATTTTTCACCACATTATTTCCAGCATTAATCACATGTACTATAGTATAACCAATTTAGTTTTAAAGAATATAGTTTACTCACCTGCATTTTGAAATATCAGAGAATAGCCTGGAAGTGTTTGAATTTGGAAAACTGGAAAGCTTTTGAAACAGAAATGCTTTGATTTTCGAGAAAACTTTGAATGTTTGAAGCTTTAAGAACTTTGGATTTGCAGATATGATCTTTAAAACTTTTATCACTGATTTCTTGCTTGAACATAGATTTGCTGCAGGCTTTTTGAAAACTGGTTTGAGATAAAAAGGGTTACAGGTTTGATGATCTTTTGGTTTGCATATGAGAATATTTCGGTTTTGAGTTTTTCTTGAGGAAACATTTTCAGATTGTAGCCATGGATTCTTGTTTGGTTTGAAGGAATAGAAAAAACGAAAAGAGAAAGAATGGGAGATTATAAAATTTATGGATATTAAAATTAAAGAAAAAAAAATTAGGAAAATAAGACACTTGTACAATTTTGATAACACTTGTCATTAAACACATTTCTTTTGCTTACATTTGTGATTATGTACACACATTATTTACATTTGTAATTTCCATGTTTTTAATATGTATTTATATTATATATTTTTTAAATTTAGTTATATATATATATAAATATCTTAAGTATTTAATATTTAAATTTCTCTTACACTTATCTATATAAAATTTTAAAGACAATGATATAAAATCAATCACATGCTAATAAAAATCATATACACTTATTATTTTAAACACAATTTATTTTTAAGATTATTTACATTTGAATTTCAAATTCAAATTCTTTTTAAATTTTACTTATATATATTCAAATTAATATTTATTTTATTTGCTTAGGAAAAAGAATAAATTTTTAGATTATTAATTGATTTATAAAGAAGATTATTACATAATTATTTGCCTAAAATTCCAGGATATCACAAGATTAATAAAGGAATGTGTAAATGGATATAAATGTGAAACAAATGAATGTGAATTAATTAAATGAAAGTTAATTAGGCGTGAATTTTGAAAAATTAATTTGAATGATTGTGAAACCAGAAGGAATAAGTTTTTGAACTTGTAATTAAAATAGTATGGAATGAAGTTTACTTAAGATAGGAAAAGTGAATTGTGTGAATTTAAATTTAACCTAAGGAAAGTTAAATAAAAATTTAATTGAAATTGAGATAATAACAAATTTAATTCAATATAAATATGAATGGTGAAATAGTTATATAACTATAAGTTATAAATTTTGAACGGAATAAACTCAAATATTGAATTTATGAAATTGTGAATAATAAGTTGTACAACTTAATAAATTGAGAAATGAAGTGGTAAACCAAAACGAAATGGTTAAATATTGGATTAATAGAAATGAAAATCCAGATTTAGATTATAAAATAGAATTAACTCAGGTCGAGTTAAATTAAGAAATTTCTGGAGTGGAAATTCGAATTTGGGAGCATGTAAATGGAATTAGATATGATTTGTGATTAAGTGGAAAAGAATTGGACTTAAGTAAAATTGAATGGAATGGAAATTGATTACAATAAAAAATGAACTTAAGTATAGTCAAAGTGTTTATATGATAACAAATTAACTTAAGTCAGTAGAAATATTTGAATAGAAATTTGACTCAAGTAAATTTAAAGTGAACTAATTAGACTAATAAATTAGTGAATTGAATTTGAATTGGAAATATTGAGCGATTAAAGTGAATATGAACTTAGGTTTAAAGTTGTATATATAAACTTAAGTAATGGTATAAAATGTTTATAATAAGAAATAATTTTGATGGAATGAATTAGAGGAAGTGAGCTTAAACTTCAAAATGGAGATCAAAATTTTAATTATAAAATGGATTTATACTCAAGCCAACTGAATGAAGTGATTTTTGTAAATTGGAAAATGGAAGCAATTAATTAGATGAATTAGTTAGTATGTTGAATATTGAAACAAGACTTGATTTATAAATGAAACTCGATCTATATATAAGCGAATTAAATATATTGAAATGTTGTCGAATAAAATAGAAATGCATTGAAGTGGTGATAACTTAAGTCATAAACAAATCCAATTTATGTGTAAATTGAATATGGTCTGGAATATTATTAATAAGAGTGGAATCCAATATAAGTAACTAATTTATGAATTGGTTCCTAAATAAATTGATGAAAATTCAACGTAAGTGGGAATAAATTAAGTTCGAATTGTAACGAATTAATTAATGAATATGGATAGAGATTTGGAACCGGGTAATAAAATGAACTAATAAATTAAATTTGTGAATGGAATTAGATTTGCTTGGAAGTGAATTAAAGGAGTGGATATGAATATGTTGGGTGCAAATATGAATTGAATACAAGTGAATTGTTTGTGAATCACTTGGAATTGAGTAAAACGGTACGTAAATCGATTGAAATAAATAATCGAATGTTGGAATCTTGTGATTATAAATAAATTCATGCTATAACTTGTTTGGTTATGAAATCTATGTGTTTGCACTAGTTTAATAAATGAGATGTTATTAAATTTTCATGTTTTGGTACTTACGTGTTTAAATTGAGTAAGTACAGCTAGGAGAAGACCGTTTGGCTATATTTTGGGTTGGAAATTGCATATAAGTAAGCTCGCTCGCTTAAAAAAGGTACGTTTCCAGATTAAATACACCGATGATATAAATATTGATATATATATATATATATATATATATATATTGTGTTTCTGATCGTATGGGTCAATGTATATATTTTTATAACTTTTGTCATACTGCAAAAGGCTCTCCGTACAAGGGAGACTCTGCCAAATTTTTTCGAAAATTTAGGGTGCTAGAAAATTTTTGAAATTTTTGTTTGTTAACTAAAAAGCTGATTTTTGAATTGAATTTGAAATAAGGGATTTTGAATTAGAAATGAAAGCTAATTGTTTTGGTGGGAACTAAAAGATTAGAAAAGTGAAATTTTGAGTTTTAATTAAGTGGGTTTGGACAAGTTAGTGGGTTTGGAGTATTCGTCCTACCTTAGTAATTTCGGGGATGAAATTCTTTTAAGGGGGATGAATGTAACGACCCGGATTTTTAGTCGTTTGATTTTGAATATTTAAATGATTTTAAATGTTGTATTTAAATTATTAGTTGATTTTTAAAATGGGATTGTTGATTGAATTCGAGAAATAGATTTAAATTTCAAATATTGCGATTTATCGTACTACAGAAATGGGGGATAATTGAAAATTTAGTTGAATATGAATCGAAACGATTTCTAATGTTGATATAAATTCTATTGGTATTATAATTGAATAAATAAGTTTTTAAAACTGGAATTTCAAGTTATTTCTCAAAATTTTAAAATCGTCGATTTTAATCGAACGTTAAAATAGTGATCCGGGGCATAGTCTCGGAATTCGACAAAACCAGTTCCATTGGATCCGTAATAGTGTTATTTTCGAATTTCAAATTTCGTAGCGTTTGGAGTTACCGTTTGGTCGTACGGGATAAAAAAGCGTTGAAATTAATATTGGAAATTTAATATTATAATTCGATTCGGAAAACTATCTTCCACATATGATCGAATTAGGTCTCGAAACTTATTCCATTTTGTTCGGAATAGGGGTAAAATATTATAAACGCCAGGCGGCACGCTTCGTTTGGAGTTCGTCCGGAAAAACATTTGAACAGTGAAAATAATAATAAAATAATATGTGTACGTGTATATATACGCGTATTTCTCTCAGAAACCCTAGCCTTTTGCCAGCCGCCATTATCATCTTCAATGGCCGAAAGCTTCCACCATTTCCCCTCGTTTTTCTTCCAATCCACGCACTATTAAACAAATCTTCCAATAGAGAAATCGTACAGGACAACGAGCTCTACGATGTGAATGGTGGTGATCGTCTCTAGTTCATTGAAGAGACCGAGATGGGCTCGCGATCGTGTGGCGTTCAAACACGAAATTCGAGGAGATGGAGAGGCCGAGCTTGACTGGCCTTCAGGCGTGGGTGCATGGTGGCTAGAGCTATGCGGTGGAGGTCGCTGATAATCTTATCGATCATCATGATGGGGGAGAAGATTGATTTAGATTCACGTGATGATGGGTTTCGTTCAGTAGCATATGCGATGAAGGAAGAAGCAGCATACGGCCTTGATTCTAGAAGCAAAGATCGAACGACCAGAATTTATTTCCAATGTTAAATAAAAAAAGGATATTTTAAATTTTTTATATATATAAATATTTTGTGATGTTTATAAATTGATAACTTCTACATACGAGGTCCGATTGAGACGAAACAAGTGGCATTGGAATCGTATCGACGAAGGCTTCGGCATGGAATTTAAGTGACATTTATTTGAAGCTGAAATATTTTTAGTTTCAAATAAAAGGTGAGTGTTTTGACGCTCACAAGTACTAAAATATTTTTATGATTAGTTAAATTAAAAATCATGAAGTGATTTAATTTTATTGACTGTTGTTTAATAATGTAACTGAAATAGAAACCAATATAGAAATTCATATGTTAGGAATTTTGAAATAACAGTTAAATTGAAATTAACTGCTAGTTAAATTCCTGATTACTAATAAATAGATAACTGTTGAGATTTGTTGGTTGTTTGGACGATTGTTTGTGATGGATGCCAATTGATTGATATTTGGATGATTGGGTGTTTATTTATTTTTATATATCTTGTTATGACCCTGTAAATTATTTACATTATATAAACTATAAATTGAATTATTTCGAATAAATTAAGAAATATGTTGAAATGATATATATCTATGACATTTATTTGGGATTGAAATGATATATATCCATCCCTGAAATTGAATCGAAATAACTATTCACTTGGCTATAGGATAGAAAATTATATAGGGACACCGGATTGGTAAATTAAATGATTTTAAAAAAATTTGATTTGAAATTTATTTAAATGATTTTATTTTAAGAAAATGAAATAGAATTTATGGAAATCGAACTATTTTCGATCTTAAGCTCGAAGTGTTGAAATTTAAGTTTGATAATAGGAATGTTTTAAATAATTGAAGTTGAGATTTTGAAGTTATAATCGAAATATGATGTGAATTCCAGAAATTGATTTGTTTTAAAAGATTGGACTTTTATTCGAACTTTGAATATTGCTAAGTAAAAGTGATATAAAACGATATTTCAGAATTGAGCTCGGAATTGAATTATATTTGAGGATTTGGATTTTAAATTGGATATTGAAGGTAAATTTGATTTAAGTGTTTTGAATCGATATTTTGAAAATCGAATTACGAATTGATAAAAATTAAAATGGTTTAAATTTGGGATTGAAATTATTTTGGAATTGAAATTGAAATTAATTTGGAATTGTAATTGAAATTAATTTGTAATTGGAATTGAAATTAATTTGGAATCGAAGTAAAATTCGACTTGAAATCGGAATTGAATCTATTAAATCGAAATGGAAATTGGAATTGATTTGAATTAGGAAATTTGGAATTGAATCGGTTTGACTTTAAAACTATTTTCAGATGAATTATATTAGTATAAACGGTTTATAATATATCTTCTTTAAATATTCATATTATTTTGATTTTCCAAACTATTTTACTATATAAACCATTTTTAATACTCAAACTATTTTCTATGAAACTATTTTAGCTATTTAACAATTTTAAAATTATTTAAACTATTTTAAAAAAATTCAAACTGGTCCAAAGGGTGAAATTTTTATATTTAAATCTTGGATTTAAATGCGAATTGGGTTAAAGTGAAGTTATAACCTAAATTGTAACTCGAATCAAAATTTTGAAGTGAAATCGATATATCGAACTGAATTGACATTTAGAAGTAAAATATGATTTGTAAAGCGAATATGATGATTTAAAAATGGATTTGATTTTTGAAGTGAATATGATATTTTGATATCAAGTACGAACTGTTTTCGAAATGTAAAAGAACCAACCAGTGTGTAAAACAACGTTTGGTTGTTAAAGAGACCGAGGCCTCTTATTGGTATACTCTCTGTCAATATTGGAACCACTTTAACAACAGTGTACGCGGAGGAGACTCCAGAACGAAATGGTTGGATTTGGCGTCATTTGCTGGATTTGAAGAAAGAGAACGATGATGGATTGGCCTGACACTTGTGTCAATTTGAAATGACTAAAACAGGAGCCGTACCGGCCAATGAGGTTAGCTACCTCTAGTAGATACACTTCTTCGTATTACTATCATGACATTGTTATTAATTGGTGCGCACCCTCGGATTTTGGAGTGTTAGACGCGGTGGGCCGTTAGGGGTTACCACCAGCCGGGAAGGGTAAACTGGTAGTATCCTACCTTGGGCATTGCCTCACGTGCCTTGTCATACTTTTATCCCTATACGAGACCACTACGATTTTGATTTAGTGTTGTCATATCATGGTGCATCCCTATCCACCGATGGTTTACTGGTGTTTTATATGCAAACTGTACGACAATGCTTAAAGACACGTTAAGGGGAATCAATATAAAGCCTTAACGCTATTTTGATATTTTATATTACTGATAGACATTACACATGTAGCGTATTCTACTACATATAAGTATTTTGATGGATCCTTAAGAGATGGAAAATCCCATGACATCTCTTGAGTTATTGCACGCACATTATACACTGGATAGGAGATGTGAAATCCCGTAAACAACTATAACGCTATTACACTCATGTTATGCGATATTGATTTGACTCACATAAGGATATTTTACTCCTGACTCGAGTGTTTTGTCTTTTCATTACGCTCGAGTCAGCTCTGAGTTTTCAGCTTATGGAAGATTATTCTCTAGAGGACGAAGACGAAGATTTGGTATATTATTATTATTAATATTATTCCCAGCATCATTGTGAGGACAACCCATGATCCCCGCACCGAACATAGAGATAGTGCGCTGTAAAGTGTGCCAGGCAGCCATGGACGGTTGCCAAGGTTAAGTTAAAACAGCCGAATCTATCGTATAACTCACAGCGCATGGATAAAATACAATAGAAAGTATATATAGTGAAGCTTTACAGAACAGAATCTCAATTAAACTTCATAATAGTTTGGTACAAACATCTGAATAGTCAAAACATCAAGCCTCACTACATAACACTCAGAGAATTATACAAAGCAGCGGAACATTCAGTACATATAGTAAGAAAATAATATGCAAGCCTCCAGCTCATCTTCGTCTTCAGCATCATCGGAAACTAAGAACAACACCTATCACCTGCTACCTAGTCTGCCCATCCCAAAGCGGATGAACAGCCCAAGGCAATAAGAGTTAAACATAAAGCCTTGAGTCGGACAACAGTCTTAGTGAGCGGTAAATTAACTAACAACATACCAAAAGAGCATAAAGGTAAAAGGAATAGGAATCCAACCCTCCCACTCCACCTCTTTCTACAGTGATAGCCCCCAGACATACTAAACAGAAGTAAACATAGCAAAGCAAACATTTAAAGTAAAGTAATTATCACTCGAGTCAAGGGCGATGTTTTCTAAGCACAAACCCCCAAGGCCTAAACCAAGATCAGATAAGCACCCAGAAAACACTGCTCTTGAGACCGAATGACGATACAACCAAACATCCATGACTCTGGCTATCACTGTTATCATTGCTTCGATACCACCGTTAATTGAATGACCGACACATTCTTTCAGCCGTCCGTCAAGGGTTAATGGCAACCCCGGTTCTAGACATAACTCTGCACGTCGTCGCAGCCCGTGCCTAGGACTATCAAATCTGCCCAGAGTACTCGACTACAATCATAGTCTTTAGGGACTATCGAATCTGCCCAACGTACTCTTGCTTTGAGCCTGCTAGAACCTTCAACAACGATGAAATCTCAGCCTTCTAGTCATCCTCCTCGACGACTATTCCCATACTAGCTCAAGCGCCTCTCGAGCAAACCATTATCCTCCACTCGAACCATTTCACCGAGTTATCAACATGCTTGGAATGATCCTGTCTGGATTAAACCAAGGCTATCTCATACCATGCCCCGCTTCATCTCATCATAGCAAAGCCTCATCTCAACATCAACATCATCAAATCTATCCATATGAGCTTCATCATCCGCCACATATGCCACGAGCAGCTTTTCCAATTCAAGAGCCTTTCCCTTAGCTTTTGAATCATCTTCGACTAACTTATCCAAATCAAATCATCAATGAACTAATTCACAACAATCAATCAAGTCAAACATTAATCCAAGTAATCAAGCATTCAAACATGATCAAATAAACAATTATAACAATAATGGCAATCTTGTAAATAAAGAGTCTAAATCTAACAAGCATGAATTATGAGCAATATCTCTACATCTTGATGAATGAACTTACATAGGTTAACATATAGTAAAATGGATGTCAAATCATCATGAACAATAGATCTACACTTAAGTTTATGAAAATGCATGGAAATCACTATTTTAACACCAAATCAAGCCAACGATCCGATATACTCCTTTGGATCCGTGTGAGAGATAACTACCACTCACCAAATCATCTAAACACCTCAAAAGCAACACACTTCAGATCTGGACAGCAAAGAATCTAACTCGATTCTCCAATATCCCGATTCAAACGATGAAATCTCTCTTCGATGGATGTAGATCTTCAATCTAAGCTCTTGGATCTTTGATTCGATCTTCGATTTGGATGGAAGGAAGCACAAGATTAAAGTGGAGAAAAGAAGTGAAGAAGTGTAGAACTCGAGCTCTCAAAATGGCAGCACTTCGTCGCTTCGAAATCCGGATCCCAAAAATGAAGAAGAACCCGCCTATTTATAGGCTGATTTCCTTAGGTCGTCCGCCCCCCTTAGGTTGTCCACGACCTAACAAACCCTCCGACCTAACACTCAGCGACCTAACAGAATGCGCGACCTAACAGCTTCAGACTCAACGACTTAGCACATGAGCGCGACTTAACACTACACGACCTAACACTACGCGACTTAACTACGCGCAACTTACGACCTAACACATGCGCGCGACCTAACAGATATACGACCTAACATATGTGCGCGACCTAACACATATGCGACCTAACATATGCGCGCCTTAACGAACCAGCGACCTAAGCCTTAACACTAACGCGCGACTTACGACCTAACTGAGATGCCGACCTAACGACCTATCCTTCTCGCGACCTAACAACTTTAACTCGTCCACGACCTAACTTCCATAGGTCGCTAACCCTTAAGCCGCTAACTACTAGGTCGCTTCTCCCATGCCGCTAACCCCTATAGGTCGCTCCAAACCCTTAAGTCGTAAACTCCTTAGGTCGTCTACTACTTAGGTCGTCTACTTCCTTAGGTCGCTCGACCGACCTAAACTATCACACGACCTAACTATCACACGACCTAACTGCTTAGGTCGTTCCAATCCTTAAGTCACTCCACTTCACTAAGTCGCTCAACTGACCTAGACTTCTACACGACCTAGGCTACTTCACGACCTAAGCTCTGAACGACTTAACTACTACACTAGCGACCTAATGACAACAGTTTTACAATGTTTTGATCCGTAAAAAATACGGGTCGTTACATTCTCTCCCCCTTAGGAATTTCGCCCCCGAAATTCCAAACAAACAAGAGCAATCAAAAGCTATTTTGCATGCCTACCATCCATAGCAATCAATAAACCATGCATCCAATTCTAGCCTAGCATGCAGAATTCTAAAATTAGAACAAGTTACAATGTCGTGAGATGACACAACACCTTATGGCCATACCTTGAAGAGTTCAGGATGAGCTGCCTTCATCCTCTCTTCCACCTCCCATGTACAGTCGTTAACATCATCACTCCTTTATACCTTGAGCAACCTAACTACCTTCCTCCTAAGCTGTTTCGTGTCAGTTTCCACAACACGAAGCGGCTTACGAGGTCTCTTATCGACTGGATCAATCTCAAAATCTTCACAGCTATCAGCAGAAACCACTGTATTCGAGTTGTGCACATACTTCCGTAGATATGATACATGAAAAACATTGTGCACACTCGACATCTTTTCTGGTAACTCCAATTTGTAGGCGAGCTTTCCAATTCGCTCGATAATCGGGAATGGTCCAACAAATCTCGGAGTCAATTTCCCTTTCTTCCCGAATCGAATAACATTCTTCAGTGGAGAAATATTCACAAAAACCATATCACCTATATCGAACTCCAAATCCTTACGACGCTTATCGGCATAACTTTTCTGTCGGTCTTGGGCTGCCTTCATTCGTTGCCGAATGATCTCTATGCTATCTGAAGTCTGTCGAATCATTTTTGGCCCAAGTATCAGCTTTTCTCCTGTTTCTAACCAACATGTCGGAGAGTTACACGGTCTTCCATACAATGCTTCATACGATGCCATACCAATGCTTGACTGGTAACTGTTATTATATGAAAATTCCACCAAATGAAGGTGATCTTCCCATGATCCTCTGAAATCCCAAACACAAGCTCTAAGGAGATCTTCCAAAACTCGATTGACTCTCTCGGTCTGACCATCTGTTTGGGGATGATAAGCTATACTCAAACACAACTCGGTTCCCAAAACTTCCTGGAAGCTCTTCCAAAATCCACTAGTGAACAATGGGTCTCGATCGCTCACTATACTCTTCGGAATACTATGGAATCGAACTATCCACTTAACATACAGCTCATCCAACTTCGATGCAGTCCTGGTTGATCGAACAGGAATGAATCTTGCACTCTTAGTCAGACGATCTACAATGACCCAAATCCCTTCATTTCCCGCTCTGGTTCTGGGTAACCCATCGATAAAATCCATCGATATTTGCTCCCACTTCCATGTAGGAACTTCTAATGGCTGAAGAAATCCACTTGGCTTCTTCTGCTCGGCTTTTACCAACTGGCAGTTCATGCACTTGGAAATAAAATTTCCAACATCCTTCTTTCATACCTTCCCAGTAATAGGTTCTCTTTATATCCCGATACATCTTATTTCCACCTGGATGAATTGTCAACTTCGAGTGATGACTTTCCTTCAGAACTTCATTTCTCAATTCATCTATATCGGGAACAACTAGTCGTCCTTGCTTCCGAAGCCAACCCTCTCGATCGACCTCGAATCCTTTATCCTTTTCTGGGTCCAATCCAGATTCCAAATCACGGATAATCTTGACAAGCTTATCGTCTCGCTTATGGCTCTCGCCAATCCTTTCCACAAGAGTCGGTCTTATCGATAAGTTTGCCAACATCTCAGGTTCCAATTCACATCTGGGCCTGAAGTCAAATCCAGCCAAATACTCGAGACTCTTCCATTCTGAAAACATGGCTCCCAATCCTGCATGTCCTCAACTTAACGCATCTGCCACTGCGTTACCCTTTCCCGGAGTATAGGCTATACCAAAATCATATGATGCCAAAAACTCTAGCCATCGTTGCTGCCGAAGATTCAAATCCTTTTGGGAGAAAAGATACTTCAACGACTTATGATCTGTAAACAACTCGAATCGAACTCCCAATAGATAATGTCTCCACATCTTCAGAGCAAAAACAATCGACGCCAACTCCAAATCATGAGTCGGATAATTCCTTTCGTGCGGCTTCAGTTGTCGACTTGCATACGCAACAACTTTACCCTTCTGCATCAGCACTGCTCCAATTCCAGTACCACATGCGTCGGTGTAAACCACCATCTCATCATTTCCACTTGGAATAGTCAAAACATGAGCACTTGTCAGTCGCTCTTTCAGGATTCCGAAAGCTTGCTCACACTTAGCATCCCATCTGAATACTTGGTTCTTTTTCGTCAATCCTGTTAATGGTGCAGCCACCTTGGAAAAGTCCTTGATAAATCGACGATAATATCCTGCTAATCCAAGAAAACTTCTCACATCAGATGCATTCTTAGGTTTAACCCAATCCTGGATTGCTGCCACTTTAGCGGGATCAACCGCTATTCCATTTCTAGAGATAATATGGCCTAAGAACCTCACTTCACTCTTCCAGAAGTGACACTTTGAAAACTTAGCCTTCAGCTGATGTTTCCATAAGATTTCCAAAACAATACTCAAGTGCGTCTTGTGTTCTTCTTCAGTTCTGGAATAAATCAAAATATCATCCACGAACACAAGTACGAACTTGTTCAACTAATCTCTGAACACTCTATTCATAAGATCCACAAAATATGCCGGTGCATTGGTCAATCCAAACGAAATTATCAGCCACTCAAAGAAACCAGATGGTGTCCTAAAAGCAGTCTTCGGCACACTATCCTTAGCCACTCTTAACTGGTGAAATCCCGTTGCCAAATCCATCTGAGAAAACACCTTAGCTTCGTGAAGCTGGTCAAACAAGTCGTCTATCCTCGGCAATGGATACTTGTTCTTCTTAGTCACTTTATTCAGCTCACGATAATCCACACACAATCTCAACGATCCATCCGCCTTGGTTACAAACACAACGGGTGCACCCCATTCGGACACACTACGCCAAATGAATCCTCTCTGTAAAAGATCATCAACTTGCACCTTCAACTCTTGATGTTCCCTAGGTGCCATCCGCCTAAGAGGCATCACAACAAGTCTGGCTCCCTCAACTAAATCGATACGAAACTCGATCTCTCTATGCGGCGGTAACCCTTTGACCTCATCAAAGACATCCTCAAATCCATTAGCGATTGGCAGCGATGACAGTCAATCCCGTGGAACAACCAGCGAATACATGAAGCTCATGAAGACGCCTTCCTCATGCTTACATCGTATCACAACCTTTCGCCCTTCCACATTCTCGACTGTCACCTCCAACCTTTCACAATCAACCTTTGCCACATACTTCCTAAGCCAGTCCATACCCAAAATAATTCCGAACCCCGCAAAGTTCAGAACAAAACAATCACAAACAAAAGAGCAATCATGACTCGATACAATCAGACCACGGCATAACATACACAGATAAGACGAACCCCCAACTGGATTAGTCACAACCAATGGCCTATCAACGATATCCGGTTCTAAACCCAACCGGCCTACAAGTTCATTACAAACAAAAGAATGCGACGCCCCAGTATCAAATAACACTCTAACTGGAACGCCACAAATGGAAAGAGTACCCTGAACCACCACACTCTTTCCTTTCTCTTCAGCGGTAGGAGCTTTCGAAGATGATGGAACAGCCCCCAAGCATAAGCTTGCACAATCTGCTTGTCCTTTCGCGGTTCTGGACAATTCTTCCTGATATGCCCCGGCTTGTCACAATTGTGGCACTTAACCGGCACCTTCGGATTCTTGCAATCCCTGGAGAAATGGCCCTTCTGCTGACAATTGTAGCAGGTCACTTCGCCCTTCGGCTTCTTCTGGCCATCCTTACCCTTTTGTTGCTGCTGCTTCCTCTTCTTGTTTCCACCCTGCTGTGGTTTAAACTCCCAACAGATCCTTCTTTAGGAAACAGATTCTCGTGCCTGAGAGCCTTCTCCACAAGCTTCTCAATCCACCAACTGCCTCCCAAGATAACTGTCCAAGCCTGTCACAAACTTCTCATTCTTCTGATATGCAGATTCAATATATGACCGGGCATACTTGGACAAAGCTTCAAACTCAGAAACATACTCAAGAACTGGTCTTCCACCTTGCTTGAGCTCCACAAACTTCTTGAACAGAACAGATTTCTGAGTAGTAGAAATGAACTTAGCTTCAAATCTGGCTTTGAATTGCACCCAAGTAATTTCTTCCTCCGGAGTATCAATGGTGATAGAGTTCCACCAATCAGAAGCTCTTCCTTGAAGCTGTCTTGATGCAAGCTTCCTTTTGGTTGCATCCTCGATTTCCAAGTCACCAAAAATCCTTCTACAAGCATCTATCCACCTCTGGACTTCAATGGTTGATTCTGTTCCCAAGAAAACCTTTCCTCCAAGAGCAGCATAATCCTTACATAGCTTAGCAAAATCCACCGGTTTTGGAGTTTGAACTTGAACTCCAACATCTACTGATGGCCCCGGAGCTGGCATCCTTCTCATGATCGAAGTCATCATAGCCTCGAACATAGCAGCATAATCAGTAGCCCCCTCAGCAGCACGGCCTTCCCTAGCAGCTGGTCTCCCTCTTCGACTCATCCTTAATATCTATAAAAAGGAATGACTAATACACCTTGAGAAACAACTGCATAAGGGGTTCAAATCATTCTAAGTTACTATATTATATATATAGTAATCATCCATCAAAATACAATTTCGTCTCTCATACGTAGTTACGTCAGCGAGCGTTGGGTAAAATCGATTAACCAAAGCTCTGATACCAAATGTGACGACCGTCCATGAACCCCGCACCGAACATAGAGATAGTGCGCTGTAAAGTGTGCCAGGAAGCCATGGACGGTTGCCAAGGTTAAGTTAAAACAGCCGAATCTATCGTATAACTCACAGCGCATGGATAAAATATAATAGAAAGTATATATAGTGAAGCTTTACAGAACAGAATCTCAATTAAACTTCATAATAGTTTGGTACAAACATCTGAATAGTCAAAACATCAAGCCTCACTACATAACACTCAGAGAATTATACAAAGCAGCGGAACATTCAGTACATACAGTAAGAATATAATATGCAAGCCTCCAGCTCGTCTTCGTCTTCAGCATCGTCGGAAACTAAGAACAACACCTGTCACCTGCTACCTAGTCTGCCCATCCCAAAGCCGATGAACAGCCCAAGGCAAAAAGAGTTAAACATAAAGCCTTGAGTCAGACAACAGTCTTAGTGAGCGGTAAATTAACTAACAGCATACCAAAAGAGCATAAAGGTAAAAGGAATAGGAATCCAACCCTCCCACTCCACTTCTTTCTACAGTGATAGCCCCCAGACACACTAAACAGAAGTAAACATAGCAAAGCAAACATTTAAAGTAAAGTAATTATCACTCGAGTCAAGGGCGATGTTTTCTAAGCACAAACCCCCAAGGCCTAAACCAAGATCAGATAAGCACCCAGAAAACACTGCTCTTGAGACCGAATGACGATACAACCAAACATCCATGACTCTGGCTATCACTGTTATCATTGCTTCGATACCACCATTAATTGAATGACCGGCACATTCATTCAGCCGTCCGTCAAGGGTTAATGGCAACCCCGGTTCTAGACATAACTCCGCACGTCGTCGCAGCTCATGCCTTGGACTATCGAATCTGCCCAGAGTACTCGACTACAATCATAGTCTTTAGGGACTATCGAATCTGCCCAACGTACTCTTGCGTTGAGCCTGCTAGAACCTTCACCAACGATGAAATCTCAGCCTTCTAGTCATCCTCCTCGACGACTATTCCCATACTAGCTCAAGCGCCTCTCGAGCAAACCATTATCCTCAACTCGAACCATTTCACCGAGTTATCAACATGCTTGGAATGATCCCGTCTGGATTAAACCAAGGCTATCTCATACCATGCCTCGCTTCATCTCATCATAGCAAAGCCTCATCTCAACATCAACATCATCAAATCTATCCATATGAGCTTCATCATCCGCCACATATGCCACGAGCAGCTTTTCCAATTCAAGAGCCTTTCCCTTAGCTTTTGAATCATCTTCGACTAACTTGTCCAATCAAATCATCAATCAACTAATTCACAACAATCAATCAAGTCAAACATTAATCCAAGTAATCAAGCATTCAAACATGATCAAATAACCAATTATAACAATAATGGCAATCTTGTAAATAAAGAGTCTAAATCTAACAAGCATGAATTATGAGCAATATCTCTACATCTTGATGAATGAACTTACATAGGTTAACATATAGTAAAATGGATGTCAAATCATCATGAACAATAGATCTACACTTAAGTTTATGAAAATGCATGGAAATCACTATTTTAACACCAAATCAAGCCAACGATCCGATATACTCCTTTGGATCCGTGTGAGAGATAACTACCACTCACCAAATCACGTAAACACCTCAAAAGCAACACACTTCAGATCTGGACAGCGAAGAATCTAACTCGATTCTCGAAAATCCGCTTCAAACGATGAAATCTCTCTTCAATGGATGTAGATCTTCAATCTAAGCTCTTGGATCTTTGATTCGATCTTTGATTTGGATGGAAGGAAGCACAAGATTAAAGTGGAGAAAAGAAGTGAAGAAGTGTAGAACTCGAGCTCTCAAAATGGCAGCACTTCGTCGCTTCGAAATCCGGATCCCAAAAATGAAGAAGAACCTACCTATTTATAGGCTGATTTCCTTAGGTCGTCCGCCCCCCTTAGGTCATCCACGACCTAACAAACCCTCCGACCTAACACTCAGCGACCTAACACAATGCACGACCTAACAGCTTCCGACTCAACGACTTAGCACATGCGCGCGACTTAACACTACACGACCTAACACTGCGCGACTTAACTACGCGCGACTTACGACCTAACACATGCGCACGACCTAACAGATATACGACCTAACATATGCGCGCGACCTAACACATATGCGACCTAACATATGCGCGCCTTAACGACCCAGCGACCTAAGCCTTAACACTAACGCGCGACTTACGACCTAACTGAGACGCTGACCTAACGACCTATCCTTCTCGCGACCTAACAACTTTAACTCGTCCACGACCTAACTTCCTTAGGTCGCTAACCCTTAAGCCGCTAACTACTAGGTCGCTTCTCCCATGCCGCTAACCCCTATAGGTCGCTCCAAACCCTTAAGTCGTAAACTCCTAGGTCGTCTACTACTTAGGTCGTCTACTACTTAGGTCGTCTACTTCCTTAGGTCGCTCGACCGACCTAAACTATCACACGACCTAACTATCACACGACCTAACTATCACACGACCTAACTATCACACGACCTAACTATCACACGACCTAACTTCTTAGGTCGTTCCAATCCTTAAGTTGCTCCACTTCACTAAGTCGCTCAACTGACCTAGACTTCTACACGACCTAGGCTACTTCACGACCTAAGCTCTGAACGACTTAACTACTACACTAACGACCTAATGACAACAGTTTTACAATGTTTTGATCCGTAAAAAATACGGGTCGTTACAATCATTGCATTATATTTTGTTCTATTGTATATGTATAACTCTGATAAATGTTGTCTAAATTATAATCAAATGTATAGTAAACAGCTTCACGAACTGCTTATTTGATTATTATATTTTATCGTTCCGCTGCGAGATTCTATGTTTGTTTTCTTCTTCTTTTCTTATTTTTTTTAATTAACCCCAATGATTATCTATGTTCCGGATTGTTTAAGTTGGACATGTGTGGATTATTGTCGATTTAAACCTTCCGAAATGTGGGTCGTCACATAAAATATACCACTGACTACGAGTCCTATCAAAAGGCAACTGACTCATATAAATCCCATCTCGACCCCATTGTGGGCATGGATGATATGTGATCTATTTTAGATATCTATTGTTATCACTCTTCGAACTACTTTAATTATGAAATTATAACTACCATACCAACAATCAAACATAGGTTTTGTTTAAACTAATTCTTGCTGGAACCTTCTACCAAGCTTATGTAAATTCCAGACTTTTTTTGTGAAACTAATTCTTTATGGACAATTTATTAAAAAACATAGGTTGTCCACTACTTTCACCTTTAAGTTTTTCTGCAAAGGCCACTTCTTTGACCGATGACAATGTGATTTGTTGTCAACAATTGAATTTGGAAAGAACAATTTTAGAAAAAATAAGCATTGTAATTTATTCTAGAATAGGACTCGTTTTGAATGCCTCGAGGGTTCGAATAGAGTCTCAATCTAGAGCATCATAACAGTTACCACTTGAGCCATTGATCCTTGACCGGAAAGAATAATTTTTAATAATATAATTATATCAGACATTACAAGCTTATGTCCAACTCTTCAGTTCTTACATTGGGAGTAAGGTTTCCTACAAAATTTTTGCATTTTCCACTGTTTAACCACTGCTCCTTCCAATGCTATATTCGGCTCATTCTTCCATAAATCAAGCATATAGAGCCAAAGGCTTTATGTTACAAAAATTGATTTACTTATAGTACATAGGAATATGCCATGAGTTCACATAAATCCAAAATATATAATTCAAATATGATCAAATTGAAAAGGAAAAAAATGTAAAAAGAAAAAAGCTATAAATTCAAATGGGGCTTGGTCCTAAGGTTCATTCTTGAACACAAAGTTCAACGAATAGTGGTTCAATGAATATGCATTTTTTAACACTTTGATTGCAAGGGATGAGATGTAAGGTTGTATTATTTATTTAATTAATATTAACCAAGAGAAGTAGTTATTGTGTTTTATTTACTTAATTAAATCAAAAAGTCATTATTAGTTAATATTTAATTTATTCAACTTAAATTAATAATTTAATAATATAACAAGTTGATAATCGATACTTCAAGTTTAATAACTAATTGGTAATAAATAATTAATATTAAATTTAATAAGTAATTATTTGTTTATTGTTAGCGCCAAAATAGGTCACTAACATCCAAACGCCGTTGAAAGCACCAATTCACTGTCACAGATAACAGATAGAGTGTATGTAGAGAGTTTAAATATGAAGAACAATCAAAATTAAAAAGAAAGCAATAATAACAAAGGATTTATAGTGGTTCAGCTGACTCTGGCCTACGTCCACTCCAGAAATTTCCTTTTTATTGATATCAGAATCAATTGTAGTTACAATCCAGAGTTTTCATAACAATAATGGCGGAGTAGCCTTAGTGGAGAAGATGAAGGGAAACAGAATGAAGATCCCCTTTTCTGAAGCCTCGCTTGCTGTATTTATAGGCAAAATTCGAGTTACTAGGCTTCCTGAGTGATCTGGGCCCATCAAGACCACAGCCGAACCCAAATCCATCATTACTGCCGACCCCGAGTTCAGAATATGCCAATCCGATGTTGCCCTGGGAATGACTCGAAGTAGCCTTACATCTGACTTGAAGTAAAACGCCATTCGACTTGAAGCAAGATGATTGTCAACCCCTTGCTTTTGCACCGACCTGGTTTCTAATTGCCGACCCCTTGCTTTTGCACCGACCTGGTGACCCAGTGCCGACCTGGAGAAATAATCAAAGCACCACAATCCTATGCCGATCCCCTTCATTCTTATAGCTGACCCCTACAAGATGCCGACCTGAGTTCAATTCCATGCCGGCCTGGAGCTACTCCAACCATGCCGACACCAACGTACTACTTGATTCCGACTCGAGTTCAAGTCCATGCCGACCCGAGTTCAAGTCCATGCTGACTCTGAGCATCTTAGTTGCCGACACGAAGATCCCTCAAACACGCCGACCTCATTCCAAGCTGCCGACCCCACTTCCTGCCGACCCCAAGACTTTTATGTCGATCCCTTAATTCCTGTCAACCTGAAGTAACATCGATCCCTCTGAAATATGCCGACCCAATTGAACCCAAAGTAGACCCCAATTTGACCAGAAGTAAACACCATGAAAACTCGAAGCAAGCCCAAGTGCGACTCGAAGTAAACTCCAAACATCTCGAATCACCTCGATTTTTCTTAAAACTCATATATCGAGTATACCGCGTCTTTTTCCCATCGACTACACTGAATCTCGGCTTTATAATCATGTTTATCATTCGTGATTGATCATCTATCTATCCAGTCGACTCAAACCTATCGTATTCCATCCTCAATAACCGAGCAATCGATTTAGTTAAATTCGCCTGCCTACTGCCTTGCCAAAAGGCGGGTTAACATTTGCCCCCCAAAACATGCCTTGTGGTAGGAAGGCTTGTTTTGAATAGCTTTTAATCCGTCATCCAAAGTCCATATGTTATCCATAGCCATACCATCTGATTCATATTACAATCCATTTTATCCAAGTGCCATTGCCGTATCCTTATCCAAATCCGCGACTTCTCCGAGTCGATATCCGATCCCTATCCAGTAACCAAATCCTTACCCAATTCCATATCCATTCGAACCCGATAATCGAGTTATAACCCATCCATATCCAATAACCAATAACCAAATCCATGACCTCTCCGGGTCGATATCTAAATCTGGGATCGCTCCGGATCATAGCCAACCCTTGGCCATTCAAAACCAAAATCCAAATCCGTAACCTCTCTGGGTTCTTTCCAAGCGCACTCTACAGTCAACGACCTATGTTAAGTAATGTCATGGTGTTCCTAGTTTAGTGTCCTTAAACGCTGAGTAATGCAATGGCTTAATTCCTAAGCCGAATCCCGATCGCTCTGGACCCTTGCCGAGCATAGTCCATGCTCGACGACCTGAAATAACAAGCGATAGACAATATGGGGCCTAAGTCCTAGGCCAAATCCTGGTCTCTCCGGACCCTTGCCGAGCATAATCCATACCCGGTGACCTTTTAGCCAAAAACAAGATAAAAAGTCAATCAAAATCCAATCTAAAATCCAGATTCAAACCAGAAAACCAGAAATCCATATTAAAAGTCCAAACCAAAAGACAAACGTCTAAACCAGAATTCAAATCAGAAAACAAACAAAACCAGGAGTTTAAACCAAACTCTAAAACCAAACCATAAAAAGCAAGTGTCCAAGCCAAAAAGAAAAAACAGATTTCAGAAACCAGTGTGTCATGGTTTATCATCATCTCAGAGCATGCCTAGGGGTTGTCTCCATCCCCGTACATGAGTAAGTAACTTAGCTATCTGCCAAGAGTTTGCTACTTATTCCATACCACCCTGATCAGTTGATGACCAACCGACCATCATTCCTGGGCGTCGCACTGTCGTTGTTTGAGGTAGACGGTGGCTGCTCCTGTTCCACCACTGCATTTTGAGTTCCGACATATTGCCGCAATTGACCACTCATTACGTGCTCCTCGATTATATACTTTAGATGCCTGTAGCTATAAGTATCATGCTCGTTGATGCAGCCCAGGTTGAAGTCTTAGGTTGTGTACGACCTAAGAAAGTGATAGGTCGCAAACAACCTAGCGACCTACGAGTTAACAAGCAAGATTTAGGTCCAGCGCGACCTAGTGTAGATCGCTTGCGAGTTAGCGAGCTAAAGCCTCAGATATTCCAACAACCTAACTTTGCAGTGCAACATGGTGAAAGTTTAAGTCGCAAACGACCTAACTTGTTTTTAGGTCGCTTACGACCTAACGAGATAAGGTATAGGTCGTTGGAACGACCTAGCAAGCTACCACTGGGAAGTAGGTCGCCTGTACGACCTAACAAGGAGCTTCGACCTAACGAGTCACGACCTATGCTAGGTCGCAGAGAAAGGGAAGGACCTAAGTTAGGTCGCGGGGAGATCTGGAGAGATAGGTCGCACACTATAAGTCGCGAAGCTTTAGGTCGAGAAGACTTAAGTCGCAATGTTCTGAAGTCGCTTCTTTAGGTCGCAGAAATTTGAAGCCATAGATTCTTTATGCCGCTTTATTCTCTACCGTTGATTCCTTAAGTCGCTGATGGATACTGATGATAAGTCATAAAGTCTTAGGTCGTTATCGACCTATGTCATGTAAAGCGTTGTGTTGTAAATCGGTCAAGAGTTAAGTCGTGATGGTTTGTAACATGATGTGTTGTATTTTCTTATGTTGTAATCTTTTAAGTCGTGTTGTTTTAGGTCGACTACTTTAAGTCGTCTACTTTTCTTAGGTCGCACTATGTTAGGTCGTAGGTCATTCACGACCTAAGTGTTGTACTGTTTTCAGTGTTGAGTTGTAAAATGCTATAAATAGGCGTGAGTTGTACATTTGAAAGTTTAGTTGATTTGAAATAAAAACTTTGTTTTGTTAGCTTTGTTCTTTCACCAAATTGGTAGTCGAGTGTAATCTCCTATCTCCTCTTTCGGATAATCGAGTGCGCTCGATTCAACGACTGCAGAAGCCGATTCGCGGAATCAAGTGCGCTTGATCAACGCTCGAAGAATTGAAGATCTCTCCTCACAGTATCGTGCGCGATCAACGTGTCAGAGATAGCTAGAATTCGGTATCTTCGGATCAACGAATTTGGGCATTTCAGTATTCATCAATCCACCGACCGCTACTTTCATCGTATCATCGATTTTTGTATTCCGCTGCTGCACCATTTGGTATCAGAGCTTGCTTTAGCCAATCATAGCTAAATCGAGTCTTGGAGCCGATTTATTTGAAGAGTTAGAGAGGCCGAGCTACATCAAGCAAAGCCCAGTTGAAATTGAAGTATTAAAGATTGAAATTTACATCATTTTGAGAAGCTTGTGTTCATCGTGTTCATCCTATTTTGCAACAAGAGTGAAGTTTTTGATCTATTTACTTTTGGATCAAAAGTTGAAAGGTGTTGAAATTTAAAGTGATTGTGAAGTATTCAATCATGCCGCCAAGGAGAGCTAATCGACATCAAAACGTTGAAGCTTTGTATAGAAGGGAAGAAGCTGATGAGATGGAGCAAAGAATCAATGAAAACTTTAGTGAAAATCTTAACGAAGGAATTGGTCGATTAGAGAAGATGATGTTAGAGATGAATCAAAATCGGAGAAGGGTTTCACGTGAATCTAACCATGGGGGAAGTCGAGTCTCACCACATTCCAATCGAGAAAGAAGTGTTGATGATGATCAAAGACGTGGGAGGAAGGTGAATGATCGAGAACGGAGGAATGTAGATAGAAGGGAAGATGGTGGAAGACGTTATGGCAGTAGAGATGTTGGTGGTTAGGATTGACATCGATATACATCCGATTTTGAAGAAGAGTATGATGGTGGTAGTGTTCAGGGACAAGGACGTGGACAAGGAAGAAATCAATCGGAGTATGATCATAAGTGGGAATCTGGGATGAAGACTGAAATTCCAGAATTCAAAGGAGGTATGCAAGCTGAAGAGTTTCTGGACTGGTTGTCTAATTTGCAGGGAATTTTTGACTTCAAGGAAGTTCCGGAACATCGTAGAGTGAAGTTGGTTGCTACAAGGTTGAGGGGTAGAGCTTTGGCATGGTGGCAGCAAACCAAACTTACACGTGAACGGATGGGGAAGTCAAAGGTTGAATCATGGGGAAAGATGAGGAAAATGATGAAAGTCACATTCTTACCTTATAATTATCAATCGCTTATGTATCAGAGGTTGCAAAACTTGAGACAAGGGACGAAAACTGTGAATGACTATGCTGACGAATTTTATCAACTGATTGCAAGGAATGATATTATGGAGACAGAAGAACAATTGACAGCTAGATTTGTTGGGGAGTTGCGAATGCAGATTCAGGATATGGTTAACATGTTTGATCCCAGATCTGTAGCGGAAGCACACCAGAAGGCGTTAGCTTGGGAGAAACAGGGAAGACGAGGAGGTGGTGTGTTTACAAATTCCAACAATCCATTGAAGGGTGTTAGTGGAAGTTCTAATGTTTCGAAAGCTGTTGCAAAACCAGTGGTGAATGAGGTTGGGAAGACGAAAGTCAATAATGGTTTCAAGTGTTATAATTGCCAAGAAATGGGCCAAAAAAGTAGCGAATGTCCAAAGCCAAAGAAGAGAGCTATGATAGCGGAGGTTGAGGATGAGGATGAAGAAGCTGAATGTTCCAATTCACCACCTGATGAGGAGGAAGAAGAAGTGTCGGGAGACGAAGGAGCAATATTTTTCAGTCGACATGTACTATTCTGGGGAAAGTTTGCAAATTTTTTATTGATGCTGGAAGCTGTGATAATATAATTTCTTCAGAAGCTGTGAGGAAGTTGGCATTGAAGACTGAGAAACATCCGAAACCATACAAGTTGGCTTGGTTGAGAAAAGGCGGGGAGGTGAAGGTTGGACGTAGGGCTTGTGTGAATTTTTCAATTGGAAAGAAATAAAAGGATGAAATCTGGTGTGATGTGGTAGATATGGATGTCTGTCATTTGTTGCTGGGGAGACTGTGGCAGTATGATAAGGCGGTGCAACATGATGGGCGTACCAACAGTTACAGTTTTATGTTTGAAGGCACAAAGATTACTCTAGTTCCAAAGAAGCGACAACAAGACGAAAACAAACTGGAAGAGATTGAAGAGCTGAAAACTTTATTATCTTTAAAGGAGTTTGTTAAGGAGGTTGAGGAAGAACCGGAAGTATTTTTTTTGATTGGGCGAGAGAGCAATGAAGTGGTTGAGATACCTGAAGAAGTTAAACCAGTACTTGAAGAATTTAATGATGTGTTTCCTGAAGAACTACCAACGGAGTTGCCACCGTTGAGGGATATACAACACCAGATAGATCTTGTTCCAGGTGCTGTGTTGCCACATAGACCACACTATAGAATGAGTCCGAAAGAACATGAAGAGTTGCGTAGGCAGGTAGAGGAATTGCTTGAACAGGGGCGAATACAGGAGAGTTTGAGTCTGTGTGCTATACCAGCATTACTCGTACCGAAGAAGGATAGTTCATGGAGAATGTGCACTGACAGTCGAGCATTGAATAAGATTACTGTGAGATATAGATTTCCAATGCCGAGGTTGGATGACTTGCTAGATCAATTGAGCGGAGCTTCTATCTTTTCGAAGATTGATTTGAAGAGCGGATATCATCAAATTGGTATCAGGCCAGGTGATGAGTGGAAGACTGCTTTTAAAACCAGGGAGGGTCTATACAAATGGTTGGTAATGCCATTTGGCTTATCAAATGCGCCGAGTACATTTATGCAAGTGATGAATCAAGTTTCTAGACCATTCATTGGGAAGTTTGTGGTGGTGTATTTTGATGATATTCTGATATACAATGGAAGTACAGAGGAACACTTGCAACATCTGAGAGAAGTGTTGATGGTATTACGACAAGAACAATTTTATGCTGCAACGAAGAAATGCGTGTTCATGACGCGTAGTGTTTTATTTCTGGGGTATATTGTATCGGGAGAAGGAATACAGGTGGACCGGAGTAAAGTTGAAGCGATTAGAGATTGGCCACAACCCAAGACAATAACAGAAGTTCGAAGTTTTCATGGGTTGGCTTCATTTTACAGAAGATTTATTCCACACTTTAGTAGTGTGATGGCGCCTGTTACAGATTGTATGAAGGGTAAACAGTTTTCATGGTCAGAGGAAGCAGGGGATGCTTTTGGGAAGATCAAGGAGTTGCTGACGTCTGCACCAATTCTAGTATTACCAGATTTTCAGTTAGTGTTTGAACTACATACTGATGCATCCAAAGTTGGGATTGGAGGAGTGTTGAGTCAGAGAGGACGTCCTATTGCATATTTCAGTGAGAAGTTATCAGGAGCGAAGATGAGATATAGTACATATGATGTGGAATTTTATGCTGTTGTGCAAGCTATTAAACACTGGAGACACTATCTATTTCAAAAAGAGTTTGTTCTATATACTGATCATGAGGCGTTGAAGCATTTACAAGGGCAAGACAAGATTTCAGCCAGACATGCATCGTGGATTGCATATCTGCAACAGTTTACGTTTGTTGTGAAACACAAATCGGGAGTGACGAATCGTGTTGCGGATGCGTTGAGCAGAAGGAATCATTTGTTGGGGTTTGATGTGCTACCAGAATTATTTGTTGAAGATCCTTACTTTATGAAGTTTGTAGATAAAGTCAAGAATGGGGAGACGGATGAGTTCGTGATGGTGGGTGGTTTTCTGTTCAAAGGAAATCGATTGTGCATACCTGATTGTAGTTTGAGAATGAAGATTGTAAAGGAGCTACACGGAGAAGGCCACGTGGGTAGAGACCGTACACTACAGCTGATTTCTCAATCTTATTTTTGGCCATCAATGAGGAAAGAAGTGGAAAGGTTTGTAGAGCGATGTCATATCTGTCAGGTTTCGAAAGGAACTGCGACTAATGCTGGATTATATATGCCAGTACCTGTACCAACTAAACCATGGGTTGATGTGAGTATGGACTTTGTGTTGGGGTTGCCGAGAACACAGCGTGGTAACGATTCCATTTATGTGGTGGTTGACCGATTTTCGAAAATGGCACATTTTATTGCTTGTAAGAAGACGGCGGATGCTGTTCATGTTGCTCAGTTGTTTTTCAAAGAGATATATCGACTTCATGGATTTCCAGAATCAATTGTGTCGGATAGGGATACTCGTTTTCTAAGTCATTTTTGGCTAAGTTTGTGGAAGATGGTGGGAACGAAGTTGAACTTTAGCAGCGCTTATCATCCGCAAACGGATGGACAGACCGAGGTTGTGAACAGATCATTGGGAAATTTATTACGATGTCTGGTGCAAGACAATCTGAAGAGTTGGGATGTGAAGTTATGTCAAGCAGAGTTTGCTCATAATCATGCTGTGAACCGTAGTATGGGTTTCAGTCCGTTTCAGTTTGTATATTCTAGTTTACCAAAGGGTCCGTTGGAGTTAACGGTCATACCACAATCAAAGAAGACAGTCAAGCGAGCTGCTGATTTTGTTGAAGGATTGACAGAGTGTCATAGAATCGTTCAAGAACGATTGGAGAAAGCGAATGAGAAGTACAAACGATCTACCAATTTGAAACGAAGAAGCGTGGAATTTAATGAAGGAGATTTAGTATATGCTGTACTAACGAGGGATCGTTTTCCGGTGGGAACATACAATAAATTGAAAGCATGGAAGATTGGTCCAGTAAAAATTTTGAAGAAAATCAATGAAAATGCATATCAATTGGAATTGCCGGATAATGTTCATACTTCTGATGTGTTTAACGTCAAACATTTAGTTCCGTACCATGGGGGTGAGTGTGTTACGGAGGAGGAAGATGCAAATTCAAGGACGAATTCTTCTCAACCAGGGGAGGATGATGCAGCCCAGGTTGAAGTCTTAGGTCGTGTACGACCTAAGAAAGTGATAGGTCGCAAACAACCTAGCGACCTACGAGTTAACAAGCAAGATTTAGGTCGAGCGCGACCTAGTGAAGATCGCTTGCTAGTTAGCGAGCTAAAGCCTCAGATATTCCAACGACCTAACTTTGCAGCGCAACATGGTGAAAGTTTAAGTCGCAAACGACCTAACTTGTTTTTAGGTCGCTTACGACCTAACGAGATAAGGTATAGGTCGTTGGAACGACCTAGCAAGCTACCACTGGGAAGTAGGTCGCCTGTACGACCTAACAAGGAGCTTCGACCTAACGAGTCACGACCTATGCTAGGTCGCAGAGAAAGGGAACGACCTAAGTTAGGTCGCGGGGAGATCTGGAGAGATAGGTCGCACACTATAAGTCGCGAAGCTTTAGGTCGAGAAGACTTAAGTCGCAATGTTCTGAAGCCGCTTCTTTAGGTCGCAGAAATTTGAAGCCGTAGATTCTTTATGCCGCTTTATTCTCTACCGTTGATTCCTTAAGTCGCTGATGGATACTGATGATAAGTCGTAAAGTCTTAGGTCGTTATCGACCTATGTCATGTAAAGCGTTGTGTTGTAAATCGGTCAAGAGTTAAGTCGTGATGGTTTGTAACATGATGTGTTGTATTTTCTTATGTTGTAATCTTTTAAGTCGTGTTGTTTTAGGTCGACTACTTTAAGTCGTCTACTTTTCTTAGGTCGCACTATGTTAGGTCGTAGGTCGTTCACGACCTAAGTGTTGTACTGTTTTCAGTGTTGAGTTGTAAAATGCTATAAATAGGCGTGAGTTGTACATTTGAAAGTTTAGTTGATTTGAAATAAAAACTTTGTTTTGTTAGCTTTGTGCTTTCACCAAATTGGTAGTCGAGTGTAATCTCCTATCTCCTCTTTCGGATAATCGAGTGCGCTCGATTCAACGACTGCAGAAGCCGATCCGCGGAATCAAGTGCGCTTGATCAACGCTCGAAGAATTGAAGATCTCTCCTCACAGTATCGTGCGCGATCAACGTGTCAGAGATAGCTAGAATTCGGTATCTTCGGATCAACGAATTTGGGCATTTCAGTATTCATCAATCCACCGACCGCTACTTTCATCGTATCATCGATTTTTGTATTCCACTGCTGCACCACCCGTCCAGGTCATGAAAGAGACAGTGCCTTCCCGATGCCCTTTCGCGTTCTGAGGGTTCCCTCCTTGCCGGCCTTCGATAAGGAAGGCGATCCCGAGTATCCAAGTATATCTGTTCCAATGTCTCATTCGGTCTTGTGTAAGTGCAGAATTTTGGTTCTCCCCAATGCTTCCTCTTTCCTTTATCCTTATCTTTACCCGAGCTTTCACCGGACGGTTCTCCATCCTTAACCATGTTTACTTCCTTTGACCTTATATCCATACATGCATCCTCTTGTCAAAGAAATCTCTCAGCTTCGTGAAAGAAATCCCCAAGATCCATTGGTGGGTCCCGTATCAACGATACTTTGAAATCCAAATTATCCCTTACTCCTGACACCACCTCCATTAAAACCATTAATGGATTCGGTCGATCCACCGAAGCAACTACTGCATTAAACCGAGTTAAAAAAGTCCTGAGCGATTCCCATCTTTTGCTTCACCGATGTCAGTGTCATCACATTCTTCGACCTTTTGATGTGAACTCAAAACAGTTTCAAAAACCTGTCCACCAATTATGTCCATGTTCTAATAGATCCATCTTCCAACTGTCTAAACCACATAGCAGCTATATCGGTCAAGTATAGGGGAAACACCGAGCCATAACCTCCTCTGATGCCCCCAGCACTTCCATATGCCTTGTGTACCTCATCAAGTGGTCAGTGGGATCCGTCTTACCATTGTATACTTCTAGAGTGGGCAGCTTGAAATCGGGTGGATTCCTAGCCATCCTGATGTTACGGGTAAATGGACTTTTGTTTACTCCCTCTAAATCCCTGTTTGTCAGACCTCCGCGAATAGTTCTGTAATGACCTCGAATTTTAATTAACATTATTCGGGATATTTAATTGGATAAATTAAATAGAATAATGTGAATAGTAGGGAGATGAGATTAATAAATCCAATGGCTGTGTCTAAAAGAATGAACTAAAATAAAACGACTTAAATAAATTAAGAAGGAGGAATTTTTCCTAAGGGGTAAACTTGGAAATGGGGCTACATTTCTTAGTATATATCTCTTCCTCCACTTGAATAAATTTCCACTTTCTCATTCTTAACTCCTCATCACTTCGACCGGCCATTAAAAAGCTCCAGGAAGAGTTTAAATTAAAGAATAAGCTAAGGAATTAAAGCTAGGAAAGTATCTCATTCTCCAATCAACTAATCAAGGTGAATAATCATGTTTATCATCTCGTTTTTCTATGTTTGGATCGATTATGGGTTATACCCGATTTATGTTTGTGATTTTGGTTAGGATATAACCATTTAAACCTTTGTTTGGATAAGACATAGGTGTTTTAAAATGTTAATGGGATAATTAACACGTTTTCATTCGATTTTGGTTAAATTCTAAGTTATTTTGATCTTCGTATGCTTTGAAATTTTAATATGATGAAGTATATGATTTATTATATTTTTGTTGATTTTTGGGAATTTTCCTTAGTGATTTACTAAGGTAATAAAATTATTTAATCCCAAGGGCTAAATTGAAAAATGCCTTCCGTGTTTATTTAAAACCGGAGGGAAATTCGCTTTTGGAAATATTTGGGGAAGAAGTACAGTGCTTTAAGAAAAAGGTTGACTTGTGTAAAATTTTCACTGTTCGGAAGTACAGGAGAAAGTTCCTCAGCCAATCAAAATTAGACAAATAAGGTAAAACATCACTTCAGTGGGCCCAGTTCTGCCTTCGACTCCAACAAGCCCACTCTTACCCTTTCGATGAAGTCGAAAGGTACCTTTCATCTAAAAGGGAAGGTAAACAGTTACCTTCCGCCTAAAGTCGAAAGGTAGGCATGGGGCCGAAGGGAAGAAAAGGGCGAAGGGATGGGGAGGCTGCTTCTTTTGCTTTCGGATAGAAATAAAAATTGTTTTTGAATAAGTTGAAGGGGGATCCTTCGACACTATCATTTTATAAAAGACTAAAATTTTGTATATATTCAAGAAGGGGTTTCGAAGGGGATCTTCGAAAGCTTAAACCTTCAAGAGTACTATTTTTAAAATGTTTTCTTAAAAAGTGTTTTAATACCTTTCAGCAACCCGAAGGGTTAACCTTCCGACATGGTCGGAAGTATGCTTTCAAAGGGTTGGTTCCAACACTTCATTATTTTTGAATGATTTCGAAAGGTTTATTTCGAAGGGTTTTGAAGGGGCTATCTTCAATGATTTCGAAAGGTTTTAATTTTGAAAGGTTTGAAAGGTTTATTTCGAAGGGTTTTGAAGAGGCTATCTTCAATGATTTCAAAAGGTTTTGATTTTGAAAGGTTTTGATTTTGAAAGGTTTTGATTTCAAAAGGTTTAATTTCGAAAGGTTTTGAGTTCGAAACTGTAACGACCCGTAAATTTAACCGGTTTTTAATAACATTATTAGTTAAAATTTTGTGAAATTTTAAAACGATAAACTTTTGAAATAAAAATTTAATATTTGGAATGCGTCCAATTAAACATAGCAACCGGTAAATTTTCGTTCAAAAATATGGAAGTTTATTTCGCGCGTAAATTTACTTCAATTTAATCAGTTAAAAAGCGATGAAAATAAAATGTTTTCGGAACCTAAATATTTTTACATAGAAAAATTCTAAATCATCTTCTGAGCAAGACGTCAGTTCGTCGTTTTTCAAAATTCGGACTTCTTTAGCTCCGTCGATCTTATTCTTCTGCGTTTTTTTTGCATTTTCCGTAGTAGAAAATTCGAAATTTTGTAATTCAATCATTCCACTGATACCTATATACCTTTTTGATCGTATCATTGTACTTATCTCAGCGGTATATTCACTTCTATGTTTTGAGATCCGGTAAGCCGCGGAATCTGCGAAATGGTGATCAGTATCGGTACCATTTTTGAGTTCTATAGAGTTTTGTGACCTTTCAAATTTTCAACAGTTTGAAAACCAACGTCATTTGCTTTCATTAATTCATGAATTGGCGTGCTGCACGAATTCCCATCTATAAATTCATTGGTTCACTACAGCGTGCCTAGCTCTTTCAATTGACTATTACTCTTCTAATATAAAGTATACATTTATTGTTGCCTGGAAACTTGCTCCACCAAATTTGCTTTGCCTGTTTACCCTTTTTCTTGAAGCCTCTTTACATTCGCTACCTGAGAAAAACTTACTTTCCCCTGTGCTTTTCTCTTCCTGTACACATTTTATTTCCTTCTTTTGCTGTACCCATTCCTTCTTATGCTCATTCTCATGCAAATTCCACCCACCATCAAGGCCTCTCACGTCTCCTCTCTTTCATGCATGCTCAACACAGTCTCCAAATCACCAAACGCCGCTGCCATCTACCTCCTCCAGATCCACCGAGCTCCACCTTCCTAGCTCGGCCACGATCAGCCAAAGCCTCACCTCCTCCGCCCTCTCTCTCTCTCCGTCGACAGCCGCGGCCTCCCATCAACTCCACCCTCGACCCACTTGCTCACCCAAGCCTGCAAGTGTAGCTCCTCCCTCACCTAGAATGGTTACGCAACCCATACATCTCCATCCTCAAAGTCATCACGCAGCATACCTACGTCTGCTCCGATCTCATCCCGCCACCACCCAGCACCGTTGTCATTCTCGGCCATTGTCCCACTGCTCGGTCAAGATCCATCTACCTTATTTCGTTTGACGCTTCATATCTGTGAGTATATGTATAGTTTAAACTTGTTTTTTTTATATATACGTGTATTTATATTTAGTAATATACATAGTTACAGTAGATTTCATTTTGGAAGAGATATTGCATAGTGTCTTACGGTTATATTCATACAATAATATATTCATATAAAACTTTATAACTTGTTGTTGTAGGTTAATACGTATATAATAAGTGTGGTATAATAAGTAGATATGAGTTTTATATGAGTTTATATTCATCTATTTTTGATATAGTATTCAGTTGTGTCACCGTACATAGAATTTTTAAACATGTATAGTTATATATACTGTGTGGTTTAGTTATAGTGAGATATTAAGTTAATTTCATATCGGTTATTTAAGAATATATAATGATAGGTGGGTGAAAGTATGTATATTTTGAACGAAATATATGTTGCAGGTATATGTTTGTTTTAAGATATATAATAGATTATTAAGCTCAAATCCTTTTATTCTGCATGAGTTTATAAAGTTGGTTTGCACAGTTAGTTTGTATAGGAGAATATATGAGTTGTGATTTTGTATATCCTTCTTGACCATTTCACATTTTATAAGATGATTTACAGATTACATAAGTATACAGTTAAGTAGAATAATATTATAGTGGGTTATATAAGTTTGGGAGTTGGTTTCAGTATATATTAATATTGTACATAAATATAACTATGTTTACACAGCTGTTGCCTGGATATTATTGTGGCCGCTATGTAGGTACATATTTAAATAGCTTTAGAAAGTTTATATTGTTTTTTTATACGGTGCTACAGTTTATATAAGTATTTACTTTATATTATTTTATGCTGTCAAGTTGTTTTGAGTACTAATTGTAGTCATATATGCATTTTGTGCGCTTAAAGAATAGTAGTTTCAGTTCACATATGAGTGTATATATCACGTGTTAGTTTATTCGTATATTATATACATTTGGTTATAAAATTTATAACATTTTATTTATATGTATGCTATATATGTTTGTTTATATTAGTGCCTACGGTTTATATTTCAAAACTGGCTATGTATATGAGGTTACACAAATTGCTGTCGTCATTTATAACTGATTTGGGAGTAATATGTATATATATTTGTTATGCATAGTCTGCATATTTACCAACATCTGCATATGTCTATTGTAAATTTTATAATCATATAAGGCATCGGTCGGATTTTTAAAATATGATTTTATACATATACATATAAGTTTATTTATATTTACCCATCCGATTCTGATTCGTTTTATCGATCACTGTTATCAGCTTTGTCCGTCGTGCTTGTTCTACATCAAACCGTGTCCATCCAGCGTTACTTTGAAATGCGTAGCTCATTGACTTGTCAAAATCTCTCTAGCCTCGAAAGGTGAGCAATCACTCACGATTAACGTTCTTTTATTTATTAAATTTGATTTCAATTGAAACGACAATTGAAATATGCTGCTGTTAGTTATTTACACTGTTATATATGTTATTACCTGTATCAGTTCACCTGTGACATCTGACACCCTTATCTGTTATTTATGAAATGATAATCCCGCTTGATTGATAATTGATTGATTGTTTGTTGTTTATATTGGATGTTAAATTGTAATGGATAAAGTGATAAATATTATGCAAATAAATTTGACGTAGGATAATTAAAATTTGAATCGACATATATGTTGAATTTGATTAGTTGAATATGACCCCTTTTAATTGTTAAATTAATTGACATGTAGAATAGTGATAATTACACTATGAACAGTTGAACGTATATTGGATTAATTGTTGTAGTATTAAAATTGAAATCGAATGACAAGTGAAGAACCGTATTAATATTAGTGTAATAATCTTTAATCTACATGAAATGATAGTGTAGATTCTAGAAATAATTATATTAATTTGCACAAACAACAATGTAAATTAATACGATTATTTCGAGATTATTTGAATTGATTTTTGGATTGATATTGATTGTTGTTATTACTTGTTTATTTACTTTGACACCATCCCAGTTATCACACTGCAAGTTCCCTTTGTTATGCTTTGATTTTGAATTGGAATGGAATCGGATTGAAATGATAAATATCCAAATTAAACTTTGACCTAAGATAGAGAATTAAATAAAAACCGATTGGTCAATAATTTGATTTAAAAATAAAATGAAGATTTTATTTGAATAAATAATATGGTTTTGAAATGAAGTTGAAATTTGAATTTTTAATGAAAGGAAAATGCTAATATTTAAAAATCTGAAACAAAATATTAAAAATGTAATTGATGAAAGAACGTTGTTTAATTTGAGAAATGATTGGATTAAGTTTTGAAATTAGTTAATAATTAAGTTGAAATTATTTAATAATTAAGTTTTGAAATTATTTAATAATTAAATAAGATTGACGTTATTTAATAATTAAATAAATTGAATTCTTTAATAAGTGGAATTGAACTTCTTGAATAAGTGAAATTTAGTTTCTTTATTAATTGAGTTTTGAAATTGTAACTAAGTAAATTAATAAATGAAATTGAATTTCTCTAATAAGAAATAAAATGTGTTTATTTGAAATTAATGTAAGACTTGAAATGTAAAGAATTTGATTTGATGAATTTAATTTAATGCAATTTGTAAGTTTGATATAATAGTGTTAAACTTAGGTAATTGTTTTAATGAATTGGAAATTAACTAGAAATTGTTTTAAATGAAAATTTACTTAACGAATATTGAATGAAATCGATAAATGGATTTAAATTGATTTGAATGTAGATTAAATCATTTTAATGTTTTCGAAATGAGACTTATATACGAACTTGAATCAATATTTGAATTGTTTTAAATAAAATTTGAAATTTAATTATAAGATTTTGAAATGGTGATTTGGAAGTTTTGAAACGTAAATTATGGAAATTGATTTAGAAAGAGAAATGAAATGTTGATTTACAATTTCTGATTGAAATTGTAATTGATTTGGTTTTTGAAATATATAAACGACCAATCGGTGTTATAATTACGAAAGTTATTAAAGAGACCGGAATCGGTTATGGACATACTCTCTGTCTAAACCGAAAACCACTTTAATAACTATACGCGGAGTGTGATCCAGAATGAAGTGGTTGGAATGATGTACGTGATGACTGAAGAAAGAGAACGATAATGGATAGCCTTGACACTTGTGTCAAATTGGAAATGACTAAAACAGGAGCCGTGCCGGGCCAAATGGGGGCTAGCTACCTCGAGCGAACACACTTCTTCGAATTACTCATTACTTGTTGTCGATTGGTGCACCCTTGATTTTGGGAGTGTTGTTTCACGGTGTTGCGATCGCTGCGGCGATGCGTTCTCACTAGTCCGGATCAGGCAAACGGTAGTTTCACTACCTTGGGTATTGCTTCATGTGCCTTGTCATACTTGTATCCCTATATACGCGACCACTACGATTTTTTTTGTGTTATACCTATGGAGTACTCCTTGATATCCCACTAGTTTACGGTGGAGTTTACAGTGCTGTATAGACTATAACGCTTATATAAGATGTGTTAAGGGGGATAATGGTAACGCCTTAACACTATTTTGATATTTTATATTACTGATAGGCATTATCTACTTATCGTACACTACTACATAGTAGATAGTTTAACGGATCCTTAAAGGATGGTTATTCCAAACATCCTTTGAGTTACTTGTATTTCAATTGCTATTTCACTTGAGTTGGATTTATTGATATAAGAATGTTAATCCTGACTCGAGTGTTTTGTGTTTTGCTTTACGCTCGGGTCAGACTGAGTGTACCAGTATTCGAGACTCACCTTTGGAGTTGGAGCTTCGCTTGGAGATCCAGCTATCTATCCTGCTTTCAGATATCCAGTTGATTCCAGTAATTGTATTCTGATTCTTGTAATTGACTATTGTATTCGAGACATCTGTTGTACTCTATTTAACTTTGATATGTATATAGTAGCTTCATGAACTACTATCTTTTATTTCCGTTGCATTTATTACTCTGTGTCTGTGATCTGTGATTATTTTATTTACTGTATATGTTCAGTTTTGCCAATTTAAATTAACAACGCGGTATTTTGAATTATTCAAGTCCGACATGTGCGGATGCGAATGGTCCAAAATATTGGGTCGTTACAGAAAGGTTTGATTTCGAAAGGTTTAATTTCAAAAGGTTTTGAGTTCCAAAGGTTTGATTTCGAAAGGTTTAATTTCAAAAGTTTTTAATTTCGAAAGGTTTATTTCGGAAGGTTTAATTTCGAAAGGTTTGGTTTCGAAAGGTTTTGATTTCGAAAGGTTTTTGAAGGGGTTACCTTCCATGATTTCGAAAGGTTTATAATTGGTTTTATAGGGGGGGGGGTACCCCAGGCTTTCGACAGGGTCGATGGGTAGAACTTTTTGACTAGGTCGAAAGGAAACCTACCGTCAAGGCCGAAGTGTTGGACCTTTCGGCAAGGTCGAAAGGTATGATTTTGTGATGCTTTCAAAAGAAAGATTTCTAAAGGGGCTAACTTTGGATGTTTATATGCTTTCGAATGGGGATTCATTCGAAGGGTTTTAAAGGGCTGTTTTAGCCATTTTTCCTTAAGTAAAATTTTGCTAATTTGAAGGGGCTAATTCGAAGGGTTATAGCATTAAATACTTATTTTGTTTGAACATGTAAGGGGAAGCCTTATATAAATTTGATGTTATTAGGCCTTGGGGACACCGGGGTGGGATTACTGATTTCGATACATAGTTTGGGGTTACAAACAGAAATATGCTTTCGAAATAATACATTAGGGCTATCAATGTGTTTTTATTTAATTTAACCTAATTGGGGCTACCAATGGGAATAGGTTAAATAGGTGGTATACCTGGGGAAAATAATTAATCATGGGTATCATGAAGTTTTATAAATAATCATGGGGATCATGATATTTCTGGCCAAGTGATGGGTTCTTGGTTAACTCAGGAAAACCATGGAATGTGCGGTGGATAGCCCACATCAAATTTCTAAAGTAAAGAATGTTTTGCTAGAGGTGGTTAGCCTTGGGATTTGGCACCTAAGGGTTCATAGTCATCCTAGGAAAACTATGGAGTGTGCGGTGGATAGCCTACATTATCTTTTATAAAATGATGTACGATGGATAATCTGCATTTATTTTGAAGGGATTTGGGATGGATAGTCCTATTAAATTATGACGGATAGTCATTTTAAAGATTTTAGAGGGGAACTCTAATAAATTGATTTTAGATGGGAAATCTAATAAATTTCTTTAGATGGGATATCTAATAAATGGGTGGATGGGATATCCAATAAATATGAATTATGGCTTTATTTCATATTATGTTAAGACTAATCATTTTAGGTGCAGGGGCATAGTAAATGATTTGCATGTTTGTTTTGGATACTAGTGAGGGGAAAAACCATTCCACTAAGCGGCATGGTCTCACTAGATATCTATTTATGATCAGAGGTAATAGGGCATTATTCGTACGAGACTTATTGTCTAACTCGAAGTTTTTGTTTCTCTCCAAACTCTCGGGTACTCAAAAATTAATTTGAGTGGTCTGAGAGTGGGAGACTTTCGGGTTTTGGGCGAATAAGCTTCCGGAGACGTGCAGGAGGCAGTGTTAGTTATATAGGAACTATTTTGTGTTTTCCGCTGTGATGTACTAAGAACTGTAAAGTTCATATTTATTAGTTCTCTGATCATCATAAGGGGGCATCTTCATATGTCGCTCTTATCGTATTTTGTATATGTATATGTGATCTAAGCGTGGTTAATGTCTAGGATTATGTAATTAAATTGAAATTCATAAGAAGTGAGAAATTCTGTTTTGGTTGAAGTTTAAATTTTTTCATATTCTTGTGTTTTTGTGTTGCCGATAGTTTCAAGATTCTGATTTCGGTCACTTAGAAATAACACCTATGGATGACTGCAGCATCCGTAGCAGTTAGTTTTGAGCCTCCAGAAGCGGGATGTTACAAGTTCGCCTGATAATGTCAGTTAATCCAGTATTACCTACCAAGGGTTGCCCCCAATCCACATTTCCTAACTGCCCTCTAAGTCCTCGAGGGAATTCTGGTACATACTCCTCGTCATGCATGCCTGTATTCTTGTTGGCGCCGGGCTGCGCTGCGTCATATGGTATCCCTCCATGGATTGGTCCAGCATTACCTGGTGGTGTGCCCCCAAGTCTAGGTCCATCTAGATTGATAGTTGTTTGCTGATTGGGGGCTGCCCCCTACTGAACCACTCCATCTGCTTGCATGTTGAGTCCTTCTGATCCAGCTCCGTGGATCTGAGCTTCTATAGCTCCTGCTATTCTTGCTTGTCCAAATTACCTAAGAAGGGTCTGCTTCATTTCCTCTTGCCTTTTCATCAGCTGCTCCTGAATAGAATCCCTCGTAATCTGCATCTACTCCCTAGTCATGTAAATGGAGGCCTGATCTGATCCAGCTCCAGAAGAGGCCTCTTGACTTCCCTCTTGATTTCTCCTTTCTGTCACTTGTCTCCTTTTCGATGACCTAACCATTGCTTCCCAGAATCTGAATTCCTAAGCCTTTAAATCCAAAATCCAAGCTTCAAAATCCCTAAGTGCTAGCTTCTCATTGAAAGCACCAAAATGTTAGCGCCAAAATTGGTCACTAACACCCAAATGCCGTAGAAAGCACCAATTCACGGTCACAGATAACAGAGAGTGTATTTAGAGAGCTTAAATATGAAGAACAATCAAAATTAAAAAGAAAGCAGTAATAACAGAGGATTTATAATGGTTCGGTTGACTTTGGCCTACGTCCACTCCATAAATTTCCTTTTTATTGATATCAGAATCAATTACAGTTACATTCTAGAGTTTTAAAAACAATAATGGCGGAGTAGCCTTAGTGGAGAAGATGAAGGGAAACATAATGAAGATCCCCTTTTTTGAAGCCCCGCCTGCTGTATTTATAGGTAAAATCCGAGTTACTGGGCTTCCTGAGTGATCGAGGCCCATCAAGACCACAGCCGAATCCAAATCCATCATTACTGCCGACCCCGAGTTCAGAATATGCCGATCCGATGTTGCCCTGGGAAAGACTCGAAGTAAAACGCCATTTAACTTGAAGCAAGATGATTGCCGACCCCTTGCTTTTGCACCAACCTGGTTCCTATAGTCAACCCCTTGCTTTTGCACCGACCTAGTGACCCACTGTCGACCTGGAGAAATAACCAAACCACCTCAATCCTATGTCGATCCCCTTCATCTTTTATAGCCGACCCCTACATGATGCCGAGCTGAGTTCAATTCCATGCCGACCCGGAGCTACTCCAACCATGCCGACCCTAACGTACTACCGATGCCGACCAGAGTTCAAGTCCATGCCGACTCAGAGCATCTTAGTTGTCGACCCGAAGATCCCTCAAACACACCGACCTCATCCCAAGCTGCCGACCCTACTTCCTGCCGACCCCAGGACTTTTATGTCGATCCCTTAATTCCTGCCAACCTGAAGTAACACCGATACCTCTGAAATATGCCAATCCGATTGAAACCAAAGTAGACCTCAATTTTACCTAAAGTAAACACCATGAAAACTTGAAGCAAGCCCAAGTGCGACTCGAAGTAAACTCCAAACATCCCGAATCACCTCGATTTTTCTCGAAACTCATATTTCGAGTATCCCACGTCTTTTGCCCATTGACTATGTCGAATCCCGGCTTCATAATCATGTTTATCATCCATGATTGATCATTTATCCATCCAGTCGACTCAAACCTATCGTATTTCAGCCTTGATAACTGAGCAATCGATTAGTTAAATCCGCCTGCCTACGGCCTTGCCAAAAGGCGGGTTAATTTTTATAATAATTAATGAATTCAATTTAATATAATAATTTATAATTATAATTAAAAGATGGTAATTGGTAATTAATAACTAAAAATTCAGAAAAATTACGTGAATGAAAAAATTCAGCATTTTCACCCATAAGAACAACCTTATTTTGCAGTGTCAAATACAAAGTTTTTCAAAAAATAGAGTAGACGAATTTTTAGTTTGAAGACCACATCATTTTTAATGCATAACCGGGTTTTGTTTTCATCAAACAACAAACCTTGAGCAATGGAGGAGTCATGCGATGGCCTTCAGTGATGGTGTGGCATCCTCGAGGTGGTGCAACATGCATCGAGAGTGGGGTGGTGGTCGGGATTGACATCAATGGTGACAGAGGAGGGACATGACATGTTTTTGGTGTCAAATGAAGGAGATGGTAAAGGAGAGTGAAGTGATGATGAGAGTGATATTGAATCAAATTGGTAGAGGTGACGTACGTGAAGAAATTGAATAGTGTGGATTTGGAGATGAAGTGTATTATAATTTGTAATACTAACATATACTATCATTAATGAATTTTAAATTAAGCATATGTATATCTTAGTCGATAAAGCTATTTTGTAGTATTAGTTTATGAATTATAATAACATTTTTAGATGAAGTATGTGCATTTTAGCTCACAATGCTATTTCCAAGTGGTATTTAGTGGCACTTAGTAGTAATTTTGATGAAGTAAATGCGTATAGTAGCTCATAAAATCATTTTGTGGTAGATCTTCTAAATGAATGAAATTTTGATTATTATACCTTGTAGTAGCATTTTATGATTTTTACAAAAATAATTTATAGCATTTTGTTTCGCTGATCTTCCTTACAGTATCACTTTATGTTTTAATATTAGGATCAAAATGTTATGTGAAGTAAAAAATGATTATAATGTTTAATGCTACGTTATATTGCTAATTTTATTGTATTGCTTTTTATAATAGCATTAAGTTCTTAGAAAAACATATAGAGTAGTTTATGTTATAACGCTATTATACAGTATCAATTCATTCTTCGCTATATGTTTATACATTTTTAAGTATCTATTTCTACATTTTGTTACTATGTAGTTTCATCTCCGTTGTTTTTTACATGTCTGTTGTGTTGTTTTCAAGTTGCATTTTTATGAAGCATTTAACATCATTATTATATTTGTTGTAATATCTTCCTATAATCCTACTATATAGTAGCATTTGGTAATTGCAATTTAAAAAAAAAGCTTGGTTGAGGAAAATTTCTATAAAACTATGGTATAGTAGCATCTTGTACTTGTTACTTTTTTATTTGTTGTATGATATACTGTATACTATCATTTTGTACCTGCTATTTTTTTACTACTAGTAGTTAAGTGGTGGAGGGAAGAAATTATGTTACGTTGAGGTGGATAACCTAGGTGGCATAACAAATTTTGAGTTGAGCAGCATGGTCGACTTTTGAAGAATTTTGGATTTTTAGGGTTGAGTTGGAGACAACTATAGGGAGTTGGTATGGTGGTGGTAGGGTGAGTGACTACAAGGGTTGGTGGCGGAGGAGTGGCGGCAGGAACGAACAGTGGTGGGTGGGGTTGCGACTGCTATAATAACTCATATTTTTAAATGTCTAGAGATTTAAATAATTATGTAAATATTAAAAGTTAATTTAAATCGAACGTCCAAAAATCTTACCTTTTGAGATGAACGAATCAAGACTCGAGACCTCTTCCTTTGAGTTTGGAATATATCGTTCAGAAGACTATGGAGCATAACCATCGATATGTTTGGTGCTATATTATTTTTTGGATTTATTTGTATTATATGTATCCCATGGATATGCGCCCAATCATGCTCATGAAATCCTAATTAATGGTTTACGTTTTCGGAAAGAGGATAACAATATGAGTTACATGGTCGAATAATTTATGGAACTAGACAATTCGGTGGCCAGCACGATTTTAAAATGTGTGAAAATAGCATCTTAGGCTTTGTCATGAATGGTGTCATACTATATACCACCGCAAAGGGAAAATAAGATGAAGCATGACGTCGAAGAATCGTCCCAATGACGCTCTTGTATGGCGTACGAGCTTGAAACGTGAATGAGTGAATTAATAAATTAAATAAAAGAAATTATCTAGACCTAACCTTACCCTAAATTCATTTCTTTTTCCTGAGGTAGCCCTATCCTATTTCCCTCTATTATTCTTTTTCATCAAAAAGAAAAGGAAACCTCCACCACCTTCCCTCTCACGACTGCTCGAGAGGTGGGTGCCTTGAGATGAGTATAAGGTGGCGGACTTCAAATTCAGCAAGGTTGAAATGGAGAAGCAGGCTTGGTTTTATGCCAAAGTTCTGAAGCTGGTGAGGTTCTGGCCAAACTAAGTGTAGTACCATGATTAGACAGGCAAGGTAGGTTGAATATGGAAAGCAGGAACTTGATTGCAATTTCACTTGGATTAATCGGAGGAGGCCATTACGTACGATTTTGAATGGGGAAGAAGGTTAAGGTAGTTGGAGGAGGTTTGAATGGTCGTGGTGGTAATGGTGGCGATGGGCAGCTTCTTGTCGAGTGAGGTAGTAAGCGAGAATATGAATTGAGGAAGAATGGCTAAATAGTAGTTTCTTATATGTTAATTAAATTAAAAGTGGTTCTAAATGCACCAAGGGACTCATTTTTACCCATTCTCCAATTTACCAAAGCCCATATCGTTACCAACTTCAATTGACCACGTATTTTTTAACATCACCCAATACTCCTCCATATCATTTACTGTCGAATATTTACCCTACCTCCATTTTCACCGCTGAAATTTGATGTCGCATTTTTCAAATCTCCATTGGTGAGCCATGCCTCAAAGAGGAAACTTGCAGTGTCGAAGGAGAAGACCTCTTCATCAAAGTAGGCTTCTATTTAAGGTCTTTGGTATTTATTTTCAATTTTGTTTGAATCTGGCGAATCTCTTCATCGCGTCTACACTTAACATTTCAAATCTAAAAATAGCAATCCCTAATAAAATCACTCTTAGAATATGACTCAAAAGTATAAAAAAATTATATTAGTTCTTATACAATTTTTATACTGTTGAACCATATAGTGTTCAGGTATTAGCAGCACTCGACAATATGAAATTACACAAATTCATTTTGGTTCAAGTAATTTATTGCCATATGAAATATATTTTTAGAATTAATCATCTGTAGTTTAATTTTTTATTTATTTATGTTGAATGGTTGACATTGTACTGCCAAATGAAATGCTATTTTTTGGGTACACGATGATTAGCTCGATATTCATTACAGATTTTATTAATGAAAATTTAGTAGTGTTAATTACTTGATGTACTTAAAATTTTGTTATGTGGAAGACAATGGCGAAAGACCGATGATACCCATCCAATTATATACATTATCATGTAGTATGCTGCCACCTGGTAAAATGAAGAAACGTTTCCTCTCTTTTTTTCCTTTTCCTTCTTTTGGATGAAAATGTGTCCCTAATGTGGGTGCATTTAGCACCACTTTAAATTAATGATTTATGTAGATATGATAAATCCTTATTCTTATATTACTTATGTCTTCTACATATGAGGTCCAATTTAGATGTGGTCCTCATCATTGTGATCATATCAAAATTTTCTTTGCAACGTACCTTCACTTTGAGATCCACAAATGAACATTGATTATGCAGCCGTCATTGTCGGAATTTTCAAGCAGCAAAGTGAGATTGGTATTTTTCATAATATTAAGTAAACATAGAAACTAAATAAATTTCATGGACATAATTTTCATTACATCATACAATATCAAAATGTGTCCTTATAGGGGTAAAATATAATAAAACTCAAATAGTTGTGTCATGCCTGACATACGAAGATATCGACACAAACATTAACTAGTTATGAACTCTGGTTTTACAATAGCAAAATATAAAACAATTTTTATTAGCTAAAATCCTCATACTTAGTATTCGTCTGCTTTATTCGTCCTCTAAGGTAATCAGTGTAATCCATAAACTCGGACTACTTGAATGAGTATCCATGAGTTTATGGAAAATAATAAAAATGCAGGTCAGACATAATACCTGGTATGGGTAAAAATTTACCATAAACATATACAAAGTGAGTCCATGCCTTCAAAGCATGAAATAGGTTTTCCCCTCACTTATACATCATAGCATTACATCATATCATGTAAAAAATCATCCATAGCATGAGCATCCATATAACCTCATTTCGGTTATAAGTATACCCTATACTTAACATCCAATTATGAACCAAGTTATACACTCATCATTCACATTTACACACATCACCTAGTCTCATATTTAGATGTCAGCCAAAAAGTTATCATTAACTATTCAATGATTACCTCACTAGGCCTTCCTATCACTAATATAATCTTTTCTCGAACAACGTCACCTTATGAAATGGACACTCGTTCAACCATGGGAGCCATCTTGACTAGAGCCACCCTAACTCTCCTAAGGTTGAATGTAAGAACCCTAAATACATTCTAGTAAGCATTCTTACTAAGCATCAATAGCTCCTCTTAGCCCCAAAACCCCTTCGTTTCACATTGTCAATTCATTTATAACACCACCTGATGTTTTGACACCCTGCCATGAACTTACCTTAAAGTTTAGTTTAACTGAATTGAACCCTATTGATGTCCCAAGTCATGGCACCTTTCCATATACCATTTAATCCCAGACATCATTAATCTTGGCACCATGGCATTCAGTAATTCCATGAGTCAATATATCTTTAGGATCTTAGTTCAATTCATTTCCTTTATTTATTTATTGTGTACCTTACACGTTCTTTAGAAAAACATTTTTATCTTTAATTTAAATGATGAAACTATCATTTCTTAGCTTTCCAAAGCTTACTCCATTTCAAAGTTCAAATAAGTGAACACGATTTTAACTTATAAATTTTCCTTTATAATTTCATCCATATGCAATTCAACACTAACATTTGAAAATTGACTTCCAAAATGCCACTAAAACCTTTCTTAGTTTATTTAAAGAATTCATCTTTACCAGCTATCACAAGAATAGTTTATTTGCTATCGAGTGTTAATGTTAACTTAGCTATCACATGTCATAATTACAATGCTATTGCAATCCATATCTATCACAACTTATAGTTATCGCATGCCAAGTGACAAACCTGTAATTAAATGGAAAATGATATTTTGCCTTAATAAAGCAGTATCTTTTTACATAACCTATGCATATGTCATTTACTTACTGATTACTATTATTTTGTAACAGTAATTCTTGACTTTAGCCAAAAACTAATCTTCATTTATTAATCATTTCTTTAATTTTGTTATTAATTAAGGTACGTTTTTCCTTAGCCAATTAATACATATTAATCTAATATGAATGGGAAAATTCTCGAAAAATCACTAAATTTAAAACATCTTTTTCTTCCATTTGTTGGAATTTCAAAACCAAATATTTAATTTTGACATTTTAAATATTAACTTATATCCGAATTTAACCATTTCTACTTAGAAAATTCATAATAAATTATTTCTTCATCCAAAAATTATGAAATTAAGAACCCATCTCTATTTTATCATTACAAACAATATTATAAGTTTTCGTGACATATAGATATGATTAAACCATGTTTTACCCTAAAACATAACTAAATTTCTTTCACTTAAATCTTAAAACATATTCATATCCATATCTAATCATTCAAACATGTTTATCAATATTAAACTCATGCAAACAAAATCAAATAAGAAGTTAAACGTGTTTGAATGCTTTTAGGGGAATTTTACTCACCCTAGACTAGAAAAACTTTGAAATATTTGTTTAAATCTTCTCTTTTCCTTTAAAGTTGAAAGCTTTTGAAATGAATGTCCTTTTCGACCCCCAAATGTCGATACTAATACATCCACAGTATTCAAGTGCTGAACAACCAAGAGTCGTAAAGACAGATTATTAGGGTAAAGAAAAAAAGAAAAAAAGGAACAAGAAAGAGGAGAACAAAAACATCAGAATCTTACATGCAGAATGATAACATATAATATTAAAAGATAAAACACAGTGTTACTCTAATATACATAGCATTTTGAAATTTACTAATCTAAGTGTTATCATCGGATTGGGCAGTTATAACAGTCCGTCCTTACAATTACTGATAATATACATAAAGTAATATAGCAAAAATAAATACAATAGTGGATAAAACATCCAACTCCTCTCCAAGAGCCCAATGAACATCAATGAAAACATGCCTTTCTCAAACTACTCGAAAGAGCACACATGAAAATAAGGGGAAAAACCACAGGTCAGATATACGTCTAGTGTGAGTGTAAAATCCACCTTTTCGATCCTCAGAAGTCGACACTGATACGTCCAAGGTATTCATATGCCGAGCATCCAAGTGTCGAAAAGACAGATTATTAGGGGTGAAGGAAAAGGAAAGATAAGGAGAAACTAAAGAACATATAATCTCACAACGCAAAGGAACAATATATAATAATCAATACAAATTTTACTTGATCATTTCCAAAATGATACATCGGTCATAATAGTACAACTTCCTACATGGGATAGTTATAACTACCTTTGATACAAATTTCATCCGAAACAGCAGAAATAAGGAAATATATGAGGGATACTTCTTGGTCATCCTGCTCGACACCTAAGCTCCAAAGCATCCAAAGCTAATCTGAAAATATGCTTGGTCTGACCCAAGCATTATAAGAAAACAATGCTCGGGTCAGTTTGGTAAAACCAGCATGAGAAACTCAAATCACAAGGAATTTTATTTATTATAACTTGTAAATCCTTTAAAACAAAGGTATCTCGTAAGACCACACCACACTAAACACGGAGGGGTTTTTACCTTACGATAACCAAAATGTTTTCTATTATAAAATCTAGTGATATTATAATAATGTCTAAGGTTTAAAATACTAATAATCAAGTAGCTTTAATGCGTGTACATTACAACAACAATCGGTATAAAATCCAAAACAGCAAAGCACGTATGTGGAAAATGGATTCCAATAATTAGCAAGGTAAGGGACTACCTTCCGAAACAATACACATATTGATAAAATATATTATATGCTGCAGTTACCTTTGCAACCCGCATAATAAGACCGACCTAACCCAGACTGGATAGTACTGAATATGATTACCCTTAGGTTATGATCAACAACCAAAATGGACCCCGAAACATACATATATATACCACTCTAGATAAGGGGATGATCATACACTAATGGGAGCGAGCCACATAGCCTAGCGGCGTACCTTGTTTTAGCCATTACCACGATGTAAGGCTTGAGAGGCCACGATTGCCTTCTTCCTCATAGCAGACCATCTTGGAATGCTAACACTGCTTTCAAGCAGAAATGCAATACCAGCATTCATCCATACAAGTTGTTCCGAGTTCGAACAAACATTCAACATTTACTATCTTCCATTTTGGAATCACCCTCAGGAAGAATAGTATAGCTCCATAGCACACTCCATAATGATCCATCACGAGTGTTATTAGTTTGGAGTGGTTCGAATAAATCATACTTATATGAAACTGGTGTCTGCCAACTAAGCATTAATTCCCGGCTAACTCAATTCCAGTTCTTTGAAAGTATGCAACAAGTATTCGAGTCCTCAATGGGGAACTTGAATATATAACATATACTTCTTGAGTTAAAACAGGTCAAGGTTTGATAGTCAATTATTTAACTATCAAATACACATCAAACAATAATCCAGAGATTTAATTTGCCCATAGCAACCACTTAGCCTCAAAATAAGTTTTCATTTATTTAAATCTCTTTTCAAAATATTTATCAGAATATTCATATACTTATCACACTGGAATAAGTATTTTCACAAAACATTGTGAAAGATTTCTCATTTTAAAATCATATTAAAAGGATCAAACAAATGGTATTTAAATTAGAGATAAGGATAACCCCAAACACTATTCCTTCAGTGTTAAGCATGGAACAAATGTCCCTACCACCATAATTAAGAAGGTCAGTTAATGGAAATCCCATCTCTAATTCTTTTATAAATTTTCTTCAGTGAATCCTTTTAATAAACCATTTTCATTTATGAAACTCCTTTGCTTAAATTCTAAATCCATTTATAAAACTCTTTTATAAATATCCAAAATTATTTATAAAACTATTTTATAAATATCCAAAATCATTTATAAAACTCCTTTATAAATCTTCGTTTATAATTCCCCTCTTTTTAAAAAAATATCATTTGTAAATCTCCTTTAAATAAATACCTTTATAAAATATTATTTACAAAGTATCTTTTGTGAATACCTTTATCAAAATAATAGGACAACTTATAAAATCATTTAAAACAATTAACTTCAAATTGATATAGAATTACAATCAATTTTAAAAACCCTAATTTTACAAATTTGAAAGGAGACTTAGTAAACACAATGGTACTAAAACAAGTTACCATTTTAATTAAATTTCGACTCCAAGTCACATAATAGTTATTTACATAAGCCAACATATATGTAAATAAAATCCATAACTAAATCAGGGAATAACATATCAATACAAACCAACTGGCAAATACATGTCCAACTAACATAATAGTAGGATGGTGATTTGTCCTGCTAAATAGATGTCCAAATAATCTATTAAGTTTAGTTATAGCAGAACGAGGATTTATTCTGCTAAAAGAAGTCCAAATAATCAATTCAATTAAGTTATAGTAGAACGGGGATTTATTCTACCAACAGATGTCTAACAATCTATTCAATTTAAGCTATAGTAGAACGGTGTTTTATTCTACTAATATATTTCCAAGTTTAGTATAACTTATTCATAGTTGTTGTTTACTTAATGGCATAGACGAGAGATCTCATGATTTAAAATTAGTTTACTTATAAAAAGAACCGACTGTAAAATAATTGATAAAGTTTAAAATTAAACCTTTATTAAATAATAATTAAGTTTATTTAATTTCTAATTAAATCATTATTTAATTACTAATTAAATCTTAATTAATTCTAATTTAAAACTTAATTAAACTTGATCAATCCTTAATTAAATCTTAATTAAACCTAATTAGATTAATTTATTAAATCCTGTCTAATTAGTAATTAATTATTAATTAATCCTAATTAAATAATAATTTGTTAAACTTATTAAATAATATCAATAATAAATTAACTTATAACTTAATAAATCATTAATTAAAACTTCCTTAAATAATTAATGAAAATTCATTTATTTAATTCATAATTAAACACTAATTAATAATTTAACTACAATTAATTAATAATTACCCTTAATTAATTAATTATTGAACTTATATTCAATTTCCCAAAATGATTAACTTTTATACTTAATTAGTATTTTGAAAAGTTTTCAAAAACATTTCAAAAGAAACCACTTTAAAATCTAAAATACTAACTTTTTCCGGACTTCATCCATAGCGACTATTGCTATGGATGCCACTCGTTAGAGTTAGTTATAGGTTAGACCTTTCCCAAAACTCAACCACTAACTTTACTTCATTTTAAAACATAATGAAAAGATTTATTTTGAAAGATAAAACAAAAGTTTAAAACTTTAAAACTTTTAGTAACCTGAAAACTAATAAACAAGTTTTGATTTTTCTTCTTTTCAAAAATTCTCAAGTCACCATAACAAGTAAAAATGCTAACGATCATATCACATAACCATACATACAAGCTCACATATACAAAATCATATTATCATCACATACATGAGCAAACATTACATCTTTACAACAAAACTCTACATTTAGACTTCATTTTTCCAAGTCTAAGTACCAATCACAAATAAATAGCATACATACTTAACCAACACATGAAAATCCAACCGTTTCAAGCAACATATCATACAATAAGCTAACTAACATAAAAGCTCAAAAAAATTTCAAAAAAAAAGTTTACTCACCAAAATCTTTTCAAATTGCAAAAGGTTAGAACTTTGAAATTGCTTTGGAAAAAAGATTGATTTTTTGGACTCGACCCTCGAAATGGGCTCATCTGGAGGGAGCTAGATGGGCACGGCGTTGGTGGAGAGGTTGAGGTAGGACTAAAAATTGAGAAAGGAAGAGTGGTAGGAAGGAAAACAAGTGTTTAAACTAAATTTTGAAAGATTTTGAAGTAGAAATTTTCTATTTTTAAACTTGATAATTTAAAGTGGAAGCCACTAAAGGTTTTTTAAAATCTAAAGAAGATGTAATTTTTTTAGAAAAAGTAGAAAATGAAAGGGTGGAGGGGAGAGAGAAAAGTTGAATTAGTATTATAAAAAATAAGGTTATAAAATTATAAAATTACCCTTTTGTACCATACCCTCCACTAATATGTTGCCACACCATCTCTCCATCACCTCCACACCTTGTTTTACATGTCGCCGCCCCAAGCTCCATCTTTTATCCACCATGTAATACCCCTCCTTGTTCTTATGATATGAAATGATGTGCGACCTTTCATAATTTACATTTTTCTAATCTAAATCATTGAAAATTGTCACATCCCTTCTTTAACTTAAGTAAACATATTATTAACCTTTATTATATTACCGATTTACGCTTATATTATTTTTAAATGTGTGCATGTGTTAATTAAGGTGTTTGCAATATTTTAAAATCTTTTTGATGTTGAAAAATTGAAAATTTTGAAAAATCTTTTTGGTCACATTTTCTAATTTCCTTTTAACTAATTATTTTTGTAAATCCAAATTCAAAAATGAATTTTCCATCATTAGCTATAAATTAAAGAGGGTTATTTAATTATTAAAGCCATTAATTAAATATTCACAAATTAAAGCGATAAAATTTCATACCATTACATTCAACCCCCCTTAAAAGAATTTCGTCCCCAAAATTTCATCATATGAACACCGAATACTATTCGTAAGTCCGCATGATGTTCATAGATCATCCATATACAAAATCTGATTCGATCACTAATCAAATACATAGCTTCCTTTCTAAACTAGTATCGCTCACTCGATTCCCTAGTGCAGACTCCGATCAAGCTACTTGATTAGGAACCTTTGTTCTCCTTACATAGCCATATACTATGATAGAAAACTTTTATCCCATACCAAGAACCCTTCCAAGTGTTTGACATCAGGAATGGAGTGATATATCCTTATTTGGAATGGTGTGAAACACCTAAAGCCATGTACTCGAATCTTAGATCATAATATATGGAAAGAAGAAATGATCTATGTTCAAATTACTTACTTATATTATTGGTTCTCACCAATACTAATTCTATTTCCACTAAAATTATTTATGAAACCATTTCATAAAACTAAACTTAGGTTCAACTTGTATAATCCTCTACTGCATCCTGAGAGTATATACCACTATATATTTTAACCTTATAATTTTGAATTATTTCCCTAAGAATACTCAAGATCCAAATACCGGGTTTAATTTCAAAACCCTTTTTGAAATGAAACTACATATTTTAACTATAGAATATATATATATATATATATATAGCTCGAGTAACCCTAAAATGATACTAAGGAACTGAGTACTATCAAATACCTTTACTAAGAAGGGTAAAACTCAAGAGAAGTGTTTACCATCCGAACAAATATTTTTTCCATTTTAAGTTATTTTCGGGCCACTCGAACTAGTTAACTTTAAAATACTTCTCTATTTCAAAATTCTCCTTTTTGAAACAATACTTCACATATTTTCAACAAAATATTTTTTATCAACTTGCTTTGGGTTCGTTCGGATTTGAAATCGTTTCGATCGTACAATGATAAAGGGAATAATTTAATAAGTGCCTTACAATGTTCGCCTAGGCAAACATTTGATCGTCAATTAGAAGATTATTTAGATCGCCACAAAATAAATCAAGACTTGTTTCCCAAACCAATCTAAAGAAAATACTTCTTATTCAAAATTTCCATTTCCAAAATTTTATACTTAAACCAAAATACTTTCAAGTAATACTATTATTACTTTTCTTGAACCTTGAAAACCATTTTCAAAATCACCAGGATTTGAGTCCTCTAATTCTCTACTTAAATTCTTCATATTTATAAGCATCATCTTATAAACCCATTATATAAAATCATTTTCTAAATATTCTAACTTTCCTTTTAATAAACATCCTTTATTGAATCAAGTTTTAACCCAACATTAACACCGAATGTCTTATAATCAAATTGTGAAACTTAATTCACAGTTCGTTTCAATGTTTCTTGATTTTCTATTTACCCAACCCATGTTTAAAAAAGGAAGCTACCAGTAAAATTCGACAACAGTCAATGCTCAAACTAGACTAGCATGACTAAACAAAATCCTAAATGATAATAATAGAATATTATCATTTCCTATTCAACAAGTGTCTTAAAGGTACTATACTATTTTTGAAAATCATTTTTGTATATATAAAATATATTCCTAGGTAAAATTATTTCATTTACCAATTTTAAAATAATATTGTGTCGGTTGGTCTTGTTCAACTGTTTAGGAACCCCTATCGATAACGTTGGCCAGAGCATCGACCGTAATTTATAAGCCACTTAACAGATCTATTAACACAATATAAAACATTTTTATATCACTAAAAAATACGTTGTTATCCCATCTTTTAGCAAGGCTGTGATATCATCAATTTGGCTAGGAACGAATGGTTATCAGTCTTAAGAATCAATTATATACAACACTATGGACGATGGTTGGGCAAATCCGGGCTGGGTCCCAATTGAGGTGCAATCAGTATGGAGTGACTGGCATAGTCCCATAAAGTTACATTACAAATTTCAAGACGATCGGAGTTCATATGCTCGAATTACGGACAAAGCAAAGATTTACATGGATCGATCGGGAACGATCCACAAAATAGCTTAAATCAGAGAAGATCGATCGATATCTCAAAATCCACAAGGCCAATCCACTTGAAACTTTCAAAGCATCAGTAGATTAAATAGTGAAGCCCATATAAATGATCGCTGGTCAAAACCTTGAGATACAATGAAGGCCGATCGTTTTAAGCTGATCCTTCATAACGGCGTAGCTTAGTGAATGTCCCAAATGTGACAAAGGTTAATCCATATCTTGAAATCTACAACTCATAATGACTTTATATTTTAGGGGCAAGTTCAAGAGACATATGGGACCCCGGAAAAATGATCGCACATCATTTGAAGACCAAAAATAACGATTGGCATAACTATAATCGATCGTTTCTAAATATCGAGTTAGGACCACCGATGGTTATGGTGGGTCCCTATGGACCTAGAGAGTCTTCTACCGAAATCTTAGCGAAATATCTCATTATCTCACCCTATAAATCCAAACCTTTTGGTTCGCTTTCAGGATTTTTTACGCGGCTTGTTACTCCAGACTCCATTATAATTGAGTACTTGCTATTTTCTACTATTGTAATTAGATTTACAAGTGAATAATAAAGGATAATCTTCAAAGCGAACGTAGGCATACAATGCCGAACCACTATAAACCTTTGTGTCTCTAATTACTGCTTATCTCGTTATTACTTACTTGTTCATTTACTCAGTTTAATTTTTCTCTTCTTCATTTACTTCTCTACAAAACTATTTTGGGTGTTTGTGATCAATTTAGTTGCAAACATTTTGGTGCTTTCACTGAGAACCTCGATTCTCGGCTTATTAGGATCCCTTTTATTGCTACTAGATTAGATAAATCACCCAAAGGAGATCCACAGTAATCTTCAGGAAGTTGCTCATACTGCTCAGATTTGTAGAAATCTAGCAGAGCTATCAATAATAGTGAGGAATACTAGATCTACCTCTCAGAACATGGAAGGAAATCAATACGCTGCCATCCAACAAGGAGGCCCAAGCAGTCAACCAATGGATGTGAATGCTAAACCGGTTGAAGTCCAAAATCCAACTGACTCTATAACGAGAGCTGAATTCCAAAATCTAACGAGAGAGCTGATGAATAGCCGTCAAGAATTAAATTAGCAGATCCAGGCCAATATCAACCTAATGAACCAATTCACTAAGCAACAGTGAGGAAATGCTAGGAGGGACCCTACCCCTTACTCGGCATTGGAGAGCTCTAGTTCATCGGATGGGTATCATAGATATCATGCAGAAACTTTGGGGCATCGACAGGTAGACCATCGTGGTCTGCCAAGAATGATCAGTGCTGATCCCTCCACCAGAGATGAGAACTTACCTGTGCATGCTGGGATTCAAACTGGAGCTGCTATTGCTGATTTGGATGATGGAGTTCAGTTAAACGTTGACCAAATGCTTTCCCAAAATGATGATGAAGTGAATTTACGCGATACACATCGAGAAGATGTTGATCCAAGAAGGCGTGGAACGGTGACCGGACCATTCACGTGAGGTGGAACACAACCACTACTTGGCACCGACTATCCAAATGCCGGACTTGTCAACTATGGTCAAACAGCTAGTAAGTGAAAACCAAGGCTTGACCAATGATGACTGGGGAATCCCAATAAGCCATACCCCATTCATTGATAATGCTCTTAATGCAGAATATCAAAAGTGGTTTAATATGCCATCAATGCCTGCTTATGAGGGAAAAAGCAACCCCAGGTAGCACATCATGAGATATGAATGGGTAATGGATTCCGGACGAGTGGATGATGCAACCAAGTGTAGATGTTTTCCCATGACTCTCTCTGCAATAGCAATAATATGGTTCACAAGGTTACCCTCGCGACCAATATCTAGATTTTATGATTTGGCAACAAAGTATATGGATTAGTTCTGAATGCACGCAACTCGCCCCAAGGATGTAATGTCCCTGTCCAACGTGATCCAGGCCCTAGGAGAATCATTGAAAGATTATTTGGAGAGATTCCATACAACTATTATAGAAATCAGTAATCTTAATGACCATGTAATATTGATGGCCGTGACAAGTGGGATTGATTTAGAATCTAATTTTGGCAATTGGTTAGCTGGCAAGCCACCCACAATGTTGGAACGCTTTTATGCAAAGGCGGGTCAATTTTTAAGAAAAGAGGAAGCCAGATCATCCAGAAGAAGAATGTTGCAGGACCAAGTGGAGAGGGACTGTAGAGTAATATTGCAATAAATCGGTCTGATGAAAGCTGAGGAAAAGTTAACGTGGATGTCCAGAACAAACCAAATCAGCAAAAGAAAGGCGCAGATAGGAGCCGAGAACGAAAAAGGGATTCTGGGAGAGGAAAGCCTAGGATTCCGATGTACAACACTTACACACCACTAAATACGTCCTTGAAGAATGTCTATTTGTCTACCTGCAGTACTACGCAGTACAGGAAGCCGCCTCCGAAAGAATCAACGGAGAAGCCGAAACCAACCGGGAAATATTGTCGATTTCACGAATGTTATGGGCATAACACCAATGAATGCAGGCACCTTCAGGATATTATTGAAAAGCTGATTCGAGAAAGGAAGTTACAATAGTTCGTAAACAACCCACAGGATAACAGGCAGGGGACATCCAACCCCAACCGAGGACAAGTACCACAAAGGGCTAAGGAACTTGCACAGACTGGTGGGAGATTAGTGATCAATACAATAGTCAGATGACCGCATCCGGCTGATAAAAGTTGGCATGAGATGGAGCGCTATGCTAGTGCGATTAAGCATGTGGATTTTGAATGCTATTCAAACATGGAGGATGGAGCTCCGATGAAATAGCAACGTACAATGGCAAATGACATCGTGTTTAGAAATAGAGATGTAGACAAGGTAGAGGATCCAACGATCGACCCAATGGTCATTCCAGCCATGATCGACCCCGCTTTTGTGAAAAGAATGCCGGTTGACCGTGGAAGTTCTGTAAAAGCTTATGATCATTTAAGGATGGAAGCAAAAGTTTAAAACCATCTAAAGCCCGCATACATGGCTTTAACGGTGCTGCAAATGAAGCCGTTGGTTATATTGAATTACTTGTAGAGTTGGGAGAAGGTTACCATAGGAGAGTTCGGATCTTGCCGTTTGTTGTTTTGGATAATGACTCTCCTTATAATGTTTTTCTGGGCCGACCGACCCTAGCCGAATTCAGGGCAGCCCTTGCACCATGATGTTTGACTTTGAAGTTCCCAATCGATAATGGAGTTGGAGTTGTTCATGGTGATCAAGCAACAGGAGGTTCCTGTTATATAGTGGAGTTGAGGGATTCTCAACGCAAAGAGAAAGGTAAGGGTGTGGACAAGACTATCTACATCCATGCTACCGAAGATCGACAACCAGAGCCTCAGCCTTATCTCGGGCTCCATATTCGGTTCTATAGAGATATAGATCCAAGAGATGATGAGGAGGAGCCCAAAGAGACCAAGGCTACAACGGCTGAGCTGATGATTGGTATCACAGTCAGCCACGACGACCCATCACGGGTCCTAAAGATTAGATCATAGCTTATCCCCTCGATGATGAAAGAACTTACTAGATTTCTCCGAACAAATCTTAACATGTTCGCTAACTCTGACATGTGTAGAATCTCGCTTGCCATTGTGAGCCATGCATTAAATATCGACTAGAGGCATGTTCCGGTGAAACAAAAAAGACACGACATGGATCCGGAGAGATCTGCCGCTCTCAAAGAGGAGGTGGATAGACTCAAAGACAATAGGTTTATTGTGACGCCCTCTACCCTTAGTGGGTATCTAATCCTGTGCTTGTGAAAAAGGTGAACGGGAAGTGGAGGACATGTATCGATCATTTAGACTTGAACAAGGTGTGTCTGAATGATAGTTTTCCCCTTCCGAGGACCGACCAGCTGGTGGACTCAACCGTGGGACATAATTGCTATCTTTCATGGATGCGTACTCGAGATATAACCAAATCATGATGCACATTCCAAATCAAGAGCACACCAGTTTCATTACCGATGTTGGATTATAATGCTATGTGGTGATGCCATTTGAACTGAAGACTTACCAGCGCTTAGTCAATAGGATGTTTAAAGATCAGATTGGAAAAACGATGGAAGTATATGTGGATGATATGCTCATGAAGTTACGAGAATCAAGTGACCACATTAGAGACTTGACAGAAATGTTCGGCATCCTCCGACATTATAGGATGAAGATTAATCCTTTGAAGTGTTCTTTCGGCATAGCATCAGGGAAGTTCTTGGGCCGTGGAATCGAAGCTAATCCCGAATAGATTCAGGCTATATATGATATCCAAGTGCCAAAGACTATCAAACAAGTGCAAAGTCTGAATAGGAAAGTTGTTGCTTTAAGCTGATTCATTTCCAAAGCTACCAACAAAAGCATTCCTTTCTTTGACTTAATTAAGAAAGGGAAAAGAAACTTCGAATGGAAACAAGATTGTAAAGATGCATTTCAAGCTTTGGTGAATCATTTCCCCATCTAGTTAAAGCCGGTGGATCATGATGTTTATACATCTATTTGGGCGTGTCGGTACATGCTATAAGTGTCGCATTACTTCATGAGGAGAATCGAATTCAGAGATCGGTTTATTACATCAGTAAGCGATTGACGGAAGCTGAATGGAACTATCCGAAAATAAAAAAACTGACATACTGCTTGCTGATTGCATCACGAAAGCTCCGCCTATATTTCTAGGCACACCCAATCAATGTTTACACCGACCAGCCGTTACAATAGGTCCTACAGCTACCAGAGACGTCAGGAAGATTACTCAAGTGGAATATTAAGCTTAGTCAATTCGATATCACTTATCTCCCTCGGAGGACTATTCAGTATCAGGCACTGGCAGATTTTATAGTAGAATTTACTGCGCAAGATGATTCCTCGAAGAATAGCGAAATCCCTACCATACGGTGGAAATTGTATACTAATGGAGCATCCAATGATCATTGTTCTGGAGCTGGAACTCTGCTTGTAATTCCTGAAGATCGGTTGACCTGTTATGCTTTAAAGTTTGATTTCCCAACAACGAACAACGAAGCTGAGTACGAGTCCCTGATTGCTTGACTTAAACTCGCTATAGAACTGGGAATAAAGTCTCTCGAAATCTTTTGCGATTCACAATTAGTAGTACCAAGTCAGGGGAGACCATCTAGCTAAAGGACAATGGCTTGCTCAATATCAAGCCAAAGCCCAAGACTTATTGACCGAATTTGAGTACTATGATAATTCGCATATTCCACAGAATCGAAATAAAGAGGCTGATTCATTAGCAAAGTTTGCTAGCACCGGTGATGCACAACAGATGGGCTTGGTTCCAGTCGATGTACTAAATGCCTCGAGTATAAATCTGATGAAAATTGACCAAGTACTAGAGACAAAGCCTGAGAAGGAATCGTGGATGACTCCATTTAAATATTATTTGCTACAGATGTTCTTTTCGAACAAAGGAATGAAAGGTGACAAATCCTTCACAATGCTTCACGGTGTATTATACAAGAAGGAGTTATGTACAGAAAGGGTTTCTCTGTTCCCCTTCTTCGGTGTATCGCTCATGATGAAATAAAATGAGTCCTAAAGAAAGTCCATAAAGGGGAATGCGCCTATCATACTGAAGGGCAAACCCTAGCAAAGAAAATACTCCGTTATGGGTATTATTGGCCGACAGTTAATTTAGTTGATGCCGATTATGTAAGGCGATGCGACAAGTGCCAGATATATGCAAAAGTTCCAAGAGCTCCACCGACCGAAATTACACAAATGGTCAACCTATGGCCGTTTGCCATCTGGGGAATAGCTATTATTGGTTCCTTACCGATCTCTAAAGGTGGTGCAAAGTACGCTATTGTCGCAGTTGATTACTTCACTAAATGGGCCAAAGCGGAACCTTTAGCCATGATCACATATAAGAAAGCAATCAATTTCATTGTCTAGAACATAATCTATCGCATTGGTCTTCCACGAACTACCGTAACACATAATGGGACTCAATTCGATAGTGCCGAATTCAAAGACTTCTGCCATCGACATCGTATTGAAAAGAGATTTGTGGCGGTTGCTCACCCTCAAGCAAATGGACAAGTTGAAGCTGTGAACAAAGTCATAAAGTCCATTCTGAAGAAGCATTTGGAAAAGGCTACAGGCAAGTGGGAGGATGAACTCCCGACAACATTATGGGTTTATAGGACCACCCACAAGTCCGCAACTAGCCATACTCCATTCGCCCTCACTTACGGTTCCGAGGTTGTTATTCTTGTAGTTCCTTCTATCAAGTAACTTATTATGATCCCAGAACAAACAAAGATCTCTTTTTGGAATCTCTAGACTTTATAGATGAGAAACGTGAGGAAGCTGATTTGAGGGCAGTTGCATACCGACATCGAGTCTCCCGATACTACAACACTAAAATCCGACCCAGAACCTTTGAAATCGGCGATCTCATCTTAAAGCGGGTTTTTCCTTCCTCGTCACATTTGAATCCAACCTGGAAAGGACCGTATATCATCAAGCAGAGGCTTGGAGAGGGACCTTCAAGCTAGCGACTATTGATGGCATCACACTCCTAAGGGCGTGGAATAGCGAGCACTTGCGAAGCTATTTCACTTAGTTTATTTGCTTTTCATTCAGCCATATTTAGTTTTAGAATTTGCTTTAGCGTTTGTTTTTCCAAATATATGTAATAAGACAAGTTATGTCACTACTTTTTATTCAGCAATAGAACTTTGAATTTTATATCATATTTGTGACATGCCGGTGTAGTACATATTAGTTGTGATATACAACCAACCGAGTCTCACTGTTCGATGGGACCAAAGTGACTGAGATTCAACCAGTCACTTATTTAATCAAACCCCATACTTGAGAACTGAATAACCGACTAAAGAAAACTGAACTCGACAGTTTTCCAAATAACTCATGTCCATAGAGTGCGGATATGAGTATAAATGCTAAACGGGTGTGACCGACCACCTATAAAATGACTCTCATCCTCATAGTACGGATATGAGCATAAACGAAATAAAAGGTTGTGATCCAACCGCCCATTGACTAAATCTTATCCCTGGAGTGCGGATATGAGTATAAACAAATAGATGAGTGTAGTTCGACCACTTACAATTACATAAACTCTAGCCTAAAAACGACAGGAGGAGTGTAAACTCGCTAAGGATGGAGTTCGACATTCACCACCTAACTCTGCTAACCTGAGACCGAGGGCAGGAGTATAATTACTCAAACCGCTAAATTTGACAAGCGTAACACTAAAGTCTCAAGCCCAGTGTTTGATACGACTCGAGGCCACGACCTCAGGGAGGCCATGGGATGGATAAATCGGATCGATATCCAATCCAACGAGCAACAAGTTACAAATACATTAAATAGAAAACTGATAGCTCGATCATTTATTGAATTCTACACAAAAATAAAAGAATTCTTATTCACACTAAACTTTATGTACACAATACAAGTTTATCCAAAACAAGAAATAAAAGTGGGTGTCGCACCCAAACAAACACGACCAACAAAAAGAAAAAGTAACCATCCAAGCTATTTACACATCACACCAACCCAAAGATTATTTCTTGGATTTCCTATCTTTCCTTTGTTTCTTTAGAGTGGCTTCTTCCGAAATGCCACTCGATCCTCTTTTCGATCCTTTTCTGCCTCGGCTTCTCTTCGAAGAAACATCTTCAGTTATGTGGATCGAGGTGGCATCATCTTTGGAAGCAGGAGGGATCGAGGCACTCTTAGCACAAGAGGTGAGGGGGACCTCATCCTGGGGAATTGTCCCGCTAAGAGGGATCATCTGGAGCGGGATAGGAATCGGCTCATTGAAATCCAAATTAACAGGCTTAGTTTTTGCTTCTTTTTCAACAATTATTCCCTCTCAACTGCTCTTTCATGCTGAGCTTATCAGTGCGGTTGGAAGAGCCCATGATTACAACATCCTCATCAAAGGAAATTTCATGGCGTGGGTCACTCCCTTCCTTGAAAATGCCTCCATGAATTGATCATCAATAACAAAGGCTTCTTTTTGAGCACCCTGAGCAGCAGTCAAAGTTGTAACTTTAATGGATTCTATCACGGCCGTGTGATCCCAATTGAGGCTCTTGCAAGGGAAGAGGAACGACACCTAACATATTCAAAATTGAGAAATAATAGGCGAAAAGATTAGAAATATCAACTAATAACACCCCAACTTTTCGAAAGATGGAAAATGTCGACGGAATACCTTCCTCGGCGTGGCTCCCAAGTTGAGCCGAAATATCCTTAAAACTGCGTTTGGAATTAGAGAAAGATGAGGCTTGTCTAGATCATACCCGAGGATGGTTGAAGAATCTACCATAGAGCTAGGGATAACCTTGGGTGCTGGGGGGAATTCAGTTGTAATATCGGGTTGTGCCGACCCGGATCCTTCACCCACTTCATGTGAAGAACCAACAGTAGATTCTTTCTAGAATGTAAGTTGGATATCATGCAATGTTTTGGGTTAACCGCCTAATAGAATTTCACTTTCAATCCTAGACACGTCGAAATCCTTCGTATTAAGTAGTTTATTTTCTTCTGCAACAAGAAATTCCCACGCACGCTAGAGCTATTAGGGATAATCGTCACTAAGCCATGTTAAATTTCTATGTTTAAGAACGTTGGAATTATAAAGAATAAGAAGTGGGTCGTGCTCTTTCAATATCTCCTCCCTAACCTTATTCTTGGTAGCTTCTGCTTCACGCTGAATAAGCGCATCAACATCTTTGGCTCTTTAAACGGTCGTGTCTCCCTCAAGTCTAACATTCACCAGCTCATCACAAGCACCTTGAGCGATTTTCTAAGCATCATATTTCTTCTTGTTTGCATACTTGAGCTTAGCCTTGAGTTCTGCTATCCCCTTCAAGGCTGCAGATTCATTACATTGAGCAGTATCCCTCTCGAGTGTTATTTCTTGATTTCGATGATGCAACACCTAAACCATATCAAGATGACTAGATTTCATCTCCTCCATGGATTTGACAGCAGCATTAGCTTTTCCCTCGGCCTCTGCTAGGGAGGTCCTAGAAGCCTCTAACTCGTTTGTCAAGGTATCAATAATTCTTTTATTTTGAGATTCCTGGCGTTTTAACTTTTCAATTTCCACGCGCGCTCGAAAGATACTTTCAACATTTTCTCTGCTGCCTTCATCCATTCACAGTACTGCATGTGGATGTCAGTAACGTAGTCAATTGTCATTTTCTAAACATGGTCTGGGACCCTCTTCAGGTTAGGAGGGAAAAAGAACCCTTCAAGACATAGAATTGGAAACTATTCACGAAGTTGTGCCATGCGAGTAGCTGGATTGACCGTAGGATCTTCAGTAGCGATTTTGACTTCAGTGCTTTCCTTACCGGGTCTTTGGGCAGCAATATGTTTGTTATGGCGACGACGATCATTGGCCCGCTGAGAGTGAAAAGGAATCAAAGGCTGTGGAGAAACTAAAATGGGAGGGGCACCATGAGTGGAAAGCGTCAAGGTCATGCGGTACTGCTAGACCAAACAAAGAATCAAGCAGCAGACTTGAATGCTCTGATGGTTGAGAAGAAGATTCATCTTGAACAATCTTAGGAGCCATCGATGACTTGAGTTGATCAGAAAGACGAATTTTGGAAATTTATAAACAAATGTTTTCTTTTTTCTCCTATCGGGAACCTAGGGCTGTGAGATCTGCGAGGATCTGACCTCGACTCCAAGGCGAGATTCATCATCATTGCGATTGGGCACATCGCCTTTATCTCCTTCGGCATCAATACCATCGAATTCCTGAGCACCCATGGCTGGGGGCACAACTAGATCAATTTGATTGTCACTACAGACCAAGGTCTTATCCCTGTAGTTTGTGCAAGTTTAGTTAGCCCTACGCTGAGACCCTCTTCTATTAAAAAGAAAAGGTAATAAGGCGTTTGTCCATAAGAAGATACTCGATATTCCTGTCTTTAGGCGGTGCATTTTTTAGAGTTGTGTTCGCCTCCTCATAAAGATTACTGTTGGGCCGGGTGACAGTGCCTATAAAAGGAGTTACTTAGTCATGAATAAGACTTGAATATCGGTTTTTCGTGCTGATATAAAGATAGTGGATAACACAGATATCTTTCCAGCCATTGTCGAGCAAAACCGGGCGAACACTGGACGAAGAACCACTCGCTTTTAAAGGCTCTTAATTTGTTCCTTGCGCCAGTTAGAATCTGGCACCTCTTCACCGACTAAAGAAATGTAAACGAAAGACTATATGTCCGTCGCTTGAACCGAATGTCATCGATGGTTGGAGGATGATGCAAGTACTCCATAAATACCATATAAATACAATTGAGAAGAGCGTAGCTGTTCGTATGAAGCTGTGATGGAGCTATCCTTAGATAATGGAGAGTTTCCTGAATGTATGAGTTAAATAGCGGATGCATCTGGCTCAGCACATGAACTTGTTGCATGCCATATATCCTTTCGGGGGTCTATGAGCCCTATCATCGTGCAACAGAACCAATACATCGTTAAAGGGAATATCGTTCCTTGCAAAGATTCGGCGAAGAGCATCTTCCTTAATTTTAGAGGCTACAGAATTAGCAGGGTTCTCCAGAATAACTGCATCCTCTAAAGTGTTGGGAGCAGGATCGATAACTTTTTGTGGAAGAATGGTAACCGCATCAAAAAATCAAATTGAGAGCTTCGGCTTTCCGATTGTTTTGAATAATGACTAAAGGGCGGACAATCAAACTCAGTTGCAAAACTTGATTCCACGTCAAGATTATCCTATTGAGAAGATATCCAACTAGCATAGCTGCAAGACGCCCATAACGTCTAGAACCCATTGCTATTAAACTTAGTAAAAATCATGATTAGGTAAAGTAACATATGCCTCCTGGTTCATAGTGCATGCTAGTGTGGTATGGTAAAGTGCTATGTAATGCCATAATAAGTTATAGGAAACTAAAGACGGAAAAGACAACAAGACTTCAAGGTCCGACTGGAGAGACCGTCATTCTTGACCATCTCAGCTGTTTCCCTATGTCAATAGGGAACGATGCAGTGGAAGTTTCACAATCGATTATCAGCAAGTAAAACTTTAGTTTTTATGATAAAATCACAAATGAGCTTCAAGAAAATGGTCAAAGGAATTTGTTTATGTTTAAGTTTAGATGTCATATATTACAGAATATGCAGTTCAAATCCAATATGAGTCATAAGCATTCACTTAAATATGCAAGGTTGAAGCTCATCTTTAAACTCAAGTTCATTTGTTTGGATTCCATTTTTGGATTTTGATAGCTAACAATCGACCATTTAACCTAGTCAAACATGCCGATCGTTCACCCTGTTCATTTTTGCCCAATCATTCGCATCACCCAATAGTCTGATCGTTCAAGTTACTACATTCCTACCGATCGTTTCTAAACTCAGTCACTACCAACTGTTCATAATTGTCCATGTTCACTGATCGTCCTCCATACCCTTCCATACCGATCGTTATCTCCATGTCATCAACCAATCGTACCACTTTATCCTCTCCACCTCAAAACCCTCCAGCTCTAAAGCATCACTGATCGTTCATAGACGATCGTTAAACACCTAAACTTCAACGTCACTCCATAATGATCTGTACATCGTCACCATCATCCACTCCAGAGTCGTCTAAGTCCAAGGTTTTACAATCGACCAAGAACGATTGTCATGCATCAATTCGTATCATTTTCTTTACTTGACAATTTCATCATTTATAATTCCCATCCTCTCCAACTTGATTCAGATCGAACGACTTCCCCAACTAGACTAACCTACACTAAATTCTCAACACTCAAAGTCTCACACTCAAATTACAAAATATATATGGATTGACCTACTTAGATTGAAGTCAGGAGAAGAGAAATGGGTTCGAATTCAAAGACGAGTGAGACCTGGAGAAACTAGAACTATGATGATTCGTGAGGTGGAATTGATTTAGAAAGTCCGATTGTTATTGGATCGGTAAGAAAAGAAGATGGAGCAGTTCGTGTTTTTCTCTCTTAATCCCAAATGGTTCTCTCTTAATCCCAAATGGAAACGATGTAAAGTGAATGAGGGAAGTAAAGGAAATGACTAAGTTTAAGGGCTTATATATGAAGGGCATATGCCGATCATTCCTTGCCAATTTGAAGTCACGATCGATTAAGTTGTGTGCTTTATATCGATCGTTCCACTCAGGCCCAATGGCGATCATTTTAAAATGAAGCTTGTGAACGATCGAACAAACAAAAAAAGAAGGGGAATAACAATCGGTAGAGAGAATTTTTCATAAATATGTATATATAAAAATAAGAATAACGATCAGGAGGGATTGTTTATAAAAATTTCAAAACTTGATAACAACCCGTGATCGTGTAATTGTGATTGGGAGTTAGGTACAAACACGTATACGTGCTAATATATGCTTCAAAATTCAATTCTTTGAAATCAATAAAAATTGAATGTTCACCTGAAATCGACGAAGAAAAATTAAAACCAAGTTGTTGAAGCTAAGAAATGGCTAGAAACAAAGCAAGATAATCACCAAAAAGTTGTGGTCCTGTATTTATACTATTGGAAATCGACCAATCGTCACGACGAATAAGGAAATTACGACCCTCGACAAGAAAACAATTCAATGGAAGGATAACGACTATTTGATAAACTGGATGGATTCCTTTTCGAGGATTCTAGCTTGTGATGATTCAAAGCACGTCATGTTCGCAATAAGACGTACTTTGGGGGCAAATGATATACCACCTTTTGCAAGACCGTGATATCATCGACTTGGCTAGAAACATATGGTTATCGGCCTTAAGAATCAATTTATACAACATGTGGACGATGGTCGGGCAAATCCAGACTGGATCCCAATCGAGGTGCAATTAGTATGGAGTGACTAGCATAGCCCCATGAGGTTACGTTTCAAATTTCAAGATGATCGGAGTTCATATGCTCGAATTATGGACAAAGCAAAAATTTATAAGGATCGATCGGGAACGATTCATAAAACAGTTCAAATCGACGAAGATCGATCGATATCTCAAAATCTACATGGCCAATCCACTTGAAACTTCCAGAGCATTAGTATAATGAAGAGTGAAGCCTACAAAAATGATTGCAGGTCAAAACCTTGAGATACAAAGAAGGCCGATCGTTTTATGCCGATCCTTCATAACAATCGGCGTAGCTTAGTGAACATTCCAAATGTGACAAAGGTGGATCCATATCCCGCAATCAACAACTCGAAATGACTTCATATTTTAGGGGCAAGCTCAAGAGGCATGTGGGATCCCCCCTCCCAAAAAACGATCGCATGTCCATTGGAGTCCAAAAATAATGATCGGCATAACTATAGCCGACCGTTCATAAATATCGAGTTAGGGCCACCGATCATTATGGTAGGCCCTTATGGACCTAGAGAGCGTTCTGCCGAAATCTTAGTGAAATATTTCATCATCTCACTCCATAAATACAGACCTTTTGGTTCACTTCAGGATTTTTTTACGCGGCTTGTTACTCTAGACTCCATTGTAATCGAGTACTTGCTATTTTCTATTGTAGTAATCAAATTTACAAGTGATTAATAAAGGATAATCTTCAAAGTGGATGTAGGCAAACAACGCCGAACCACTATAAATCTCCGTGTCTTTGATTACTGCTTATCTCCTTATTACTTACTTGTTCATTTACTCAGCTTAATTTTTTTCTTCTTCATTTACTTCTCTAAAAATCTATTCTTGGGTGTTTGTGACCAATTTAGTTGCAAACATATGCGCTCTTATATAATACACTCAAACTTATTCTAAGGTGCATTAACCCTATTTCTAATGAGTTTACCCCACTAAAGCCAGGATTTTCGCTTAACCTTCAGCTCCGATACCAAATGTAACAATCCGTCTTTTCGATCCTCAGAAGTCGACACTAATACATCCATGTTATTCATGTATCGAGCATCCAAGTGCTAGAAAGATAGATAATTAAGGGTAAGAAATCTCATAACACAAAGGAACAATATGTAATAACGAATATAAAATTTTACATAATCATTTCCAAAATGATACATCAGAATCATAATAGTACAATTCCCTATCTGGGATATAACTATCTCTGCCTACATAACTAATATAAATTTCATCCAAAACAACGGAAATAAGGAAATATACGAGGGATACTTCTTGGGCATCCAGTTCGACTCCTAAGCTCCAAAGCATCCGAAGCTAATCTGAATATATGCCCGGTCTGACCCGAGCATAATAAGAAAACAATGCCTGGGTCAGTCTGGTAAAACCAGCGTTAGAAACTCATATCACAAAGGAATATTATTTATTATAACTTGTAGATCCTTTAAAATCAAAGGTATCTTGTAAGACCACGCCGCACGTAAACACGGATGGGTTTTAACCTTATAGAACGAAAACATTTTCTACTATAAAATCCAGTGATATTATAATAATGTCTAAGGTTTAAAATACCAATAATCAAGTAGCTATGATGCGTGTACATCACAAAAATAATAGGTATAAAATCCAAAACCGCTAAGCACATATGTGGAAAACAGATTCCAACAAATGGCAAGGTAAGGGACTACCTTTCGAAATAGTACACCTTTAGATAAAATGTACTATATGCTGCAGTTACCATTGTAACCTGCATGACAAGACCGAGCTACCCTTGACCGGACAGTACCGAATATGATCACCCTTAGGTTGTGATCAACAACCAAAATTGGCCCCAAAGCATACATATATATACCGACTCTGAATAAGGCAATGATCGTATTCTAATGTGAGCGACCCACATAGCCTTACGGCATACCCTGTTTGAGCCATTACTGGGATATGAGGCTTAAGAGGCCACGATTACCTTTTTCCTCGTAGTAGACCATCTTGGAATGCTAACACTACCCTCCAGGTAGAAATGCAATGCCAACATTCATCCATACAAGTTATTCTGGGATCGAACAAACATTTAACATTTATTATCTTCCATTTTGGAATCACCCTCATGAAGAATAGTATAGCTCCATAACATACTTCATAACGATCTGTCATGGACGTTATAAGTTTGGAGTGGTTCGGATAAATCATACTTATCTGAAACCTGTGTCTCCTAACTAAGCGGTAATTCTCGGCTAACTCAATTCCCGTTCTTTGGAAGTACACAACAAGGATTTGAGTCCTCACCGGGGAACTTGAATATACATCACATACTTCCTGAGTTAAATAGGTCAAGATTTGATAATCGGTTATTTTACTATCAAATACACATCAAACAATAATCCAGAGATTTAGTTTGCCCATAGCAACCACTAAGCCTCAAAAAAAGTTTTCATTTATTTAAATGTCTTTTAAGAATATATATAAAAATATTAATGTACTTATCACACTAGAATAGGTATATACACAAAACATTGTGAAAGATTTCTCATTTCAAAATCATATTAAAAGGATCAAACAAATGGTATTAAAATTAAAGATAAGGATAACCCTAAACACTATTCCTACGATGTTAAGCATGGAACAAATGCCAACACCACCATAATTAAGAAATAGGGAAATCCCACCTCTAATTCTTTTATAAAATTTCTTCAATAAATCCTTTTAATAAATCATTTTCATTTATAAAATCTCTTTTTCTTAAATTCTAAATCCATTTATAGAACTCTTTTATAAATATCCAAGAATCATTGACAAAGCTCTTTTATAAATTTTAAAATCATTTATAAAACTTCTTCTATTAATATCCAAAATCATTTATAAAACTTTTTCTACAAATACCCAAAATCATTTATAAAACTCCTATATAAATCTTCGTTTATAGATCCCCCATTTTAAAAAGAAAAATATCATTTACAAATATCATTTGTAAATCTCCTTTAAATAAATACCTTTATATAATATTATTTATAAAGTATCTTTTGTAAATATCATTATCAAAATAATTGGGCAACTTACAAAATTATTAAAAACAATTAACCTCAAGTTGATATAGAATTAAAGTCAATTTTAAAAACCCTAATTTTATAAATTTGAGAGGAGGCTTAGTGAGCACAATGGTACTAAATCAAGTTGCTATTTTAATTAAATTTTGACTCCAAGTCACATAACAGTTATTTACATAAGCCAACATATATGTAAATACAATCCATAACCAAATCAGGGATTAACATGTCAATACAAACCAAATGGCAGATACATGTCCAATTAACATAATAGCAGGATGGTGATTTGTCTTGGTAAATAGATGTCCAGACAATCAATTAAGTTTAGTTATAGCAGAACGTGGATTTATTCCGCTAAAAGATGTCCAAACAATCAATACAATTAAGTTATAACAGAACAGGATTCATTCTGCTAACAGATGTCCAACAATCTATTCAATTTAAGCTATAGCAGAACGGTGTTTTATTCTGCTAACAGATGTCCAAGTTTAGTATAACTTATTCATAGTTCTTGTTTACTTAATGGCATAGACGTGAGATCCCATGGTTTAAAATCAGTTTTATAAAAAGAACTGACTTAAAAATAATTCGTAAAGTTTAAAATTAAACCTTTATTAAATAATAATTATATCTTTATTTAATTATTAATTAAATCATTATTTAAGTACTAATTAAATCTTAATCAACTCTAATTTAAGATTTAATTAAACTTAACCAATCATTGATTAAATCTTAATTAAACCTGATTAGTTTTATTTATTAAACCATGCCTAATTAGTAATTAATTAACCCAAATTAAATAATAATTAATTAAACTTAATTAAATAAAATTATTAATAAATTAACTTATAACTTAATAAATCATTAATTAAAACTTCTTTAATTAATTAATGAAAATTTGTTTATTTAATTCATAATTAAACACTAATTAATAACTTAATTACAATTAATTAATAATTATCCTTAACTAAATAACTAATTAATTATTAAATTGATATTTAATTTCCCAAAATGATTAACTTTTATACTTAATTAGTATTTTGAAAACGTTTTCAAAATCATTTCAAATAAAACCACTTTAAAATCTAAAATACTAACTTTTTCCGAACTGCATCCATAGCGACTACCGCTATGGATGCAACTTGTTAGAGTTAGTTCTGGGTTAGATCTTTCTCAAAACTCAACCACTAACTTTACTTCATTTTAAAACATAAGGAAAATATTTATATTTAAAAGCTAAAACAATAGTTTAAAACTTCAAAACTTTTAGTAACTTGAAAACTAGTAAACAAGTTTTGGTTTTTCTTCTTTTCAAGAGATCTTAAGTCACCATAGCAAGTAAAAATGCAAACTTTCATATCACATAACCACACATACAAACTCACACATACAAAATCATATTATCATTACATACATGAGCAAAAATAACATCTTTACAACAAAACTTTACATTTAGACCATTTTTCCAAGTCTAACTACCAATCACAAACAAATAGCATACATACTTAACCAACACATGAGAATCCAACCATTTCAATCAATATATCATAAAAAAAATTACTAACATAAAAGTTTAAACTTTTACAAAAAACAAAAGTTTACTCACCAAAATCTTTTAAAATTGCAAAAAGGTTAGAACTTTGAAATTGCTTTGGAAAAAATCTTGCTTTTTTGGACTCAACCCTTGAAATAGGCATGGCCTAGGCTCAAAATGGCCAGGCCATGGAGCTAGATAGGCACAACCTTAGTGGCGAGGTGGAGTAAGGCTAAAAATTGAAAAAGGAAGAGAGGTAGGAAGAAAAACAATTGTTTAAACAAGATTTTAAAAGGTTTTGAAGTAGAAATTTTTTATTTTTAAACTTGAGAATTTAAAGTGGAAGCCATTAAAAGTTTTTGAAAACTTAAAAGAAGATGTAAATTTTTTAGGAAAAGTATAAAATGAAAGGGTGGTGGGGAGAGAGAAAGGTTGATTTAATTTTGTATAAAATGAAGTTATAAAATTACAAAATTACCCTTTTGTACCATACCCTCCACTAATATGTTACTACATCATCACCCCATCGCCTCCACGCTTTGTTTTACACGTCACCATCCCAAGCTCCCCCTTTTATCCACCATGTAATACCTCTCCTTGTCCTTATGATATGAAATGATGTGCGACCTTTCATAATTTACATTTTTTTAATTTAAATCTTTGAAAATTGTCACATTCCTTCTTTAACTTAAGTAAACATATTATTAACGATTATTATATTACTGTTCCATGCTTATATTATGTGTAATTGTGTGCATGTATTAACTAAGGTGTTTACAACATTTTAAACAACTTTTTGTTGGAAAAATTGAAAATTTTGAAAAATCTTTTCGGTTACATTTTTTAATTTCCTTTAGCTGATTATTTTTATAAACCAAATTCAAAAATGAATTTTCTACCATTAGTTATAAATTAAAGAGGGTTATTTGAATAAAAAAAAAATAACTAAATATTTAAAATTAATTAAATCAAAACAAAGCGATAAAATACTAGGTCGTTACAGTGAGAAACTCAAGAAGTATGTGACTAGCATATAACAGTACCTTTGAGACCGTTGTAATGGTTATCCCCTCAAAAGAAGCAAAACCATCTAATAAGTACATATTGCGATATAATAGACAATGTATAGGTTGAAGAATATAAATGAAAAAATAGTTGAGCTGCTTGCATCTCACGACATAACAATATTGAAGTACACTCAAAACTGCTAAGATATGTTTGCATATGGATTTTCCATTGGAGTTTCCTTGAATACATCAAGGTGGACCCATTGACAAGGGTTAGAAACTACCTTTCGAGCATCGTATATCTCTAGATAGACTATACCAAAATGGAAAACATAGCTGGACAATGTCCTAACACGTGATCTTAATATCATCAATTCCCATGTGCAACATATCAAAAGCATTTCTAGATATGGAGTTGATATATCCTTAGGGTTAGCTAAACCCCCTTTGTTATGCCTCTACTCGTTTTCTAACATTATCGATGGTGAAGTCACGTTTAGCATCCCAACACAAGTCATCATCACTCAAACAGATAAAGAACCCCCACATGGATTCCCATATCACAAATCTCGAAACCACACATAGATTCCAGCATCTCAAACAGATCCACATCCAAGAGATGGAATACGTATCTTGATCTTGAAGTGGTTTTCGATAAGTAAAACACTTACTGATCTCGACCTCTTCAAGACTGAATCGATGAATTTTCAGTTAACTTAACCCTGGTTCTTTCAGAAGTAAACACAACAATAAGGGTGGAGGTCATCTCTTATCTGAATGGATTTCCTTATCACTTGTCCTAGAAGAGCAAGAAGATACGTAGATTATATCATAATCGAGTGAATAACCTACCATATAATTCTTATGTTTCCTCTAATGTTGCCTATAGTAACTATGATTAAATTCAACAGCATTGTTATCCCGCCTTTTGGCAAGGCCATGACACCAAGAGCTTGACTAGATACCGATGACGGTTCGTCTTAGAAATCGGTTATATGTAGGTTCACTATGGATATCAAATTTTGTCCAAGTCCGGATCAAGCTACAATCGACAAGACACGATGAACAAAGCCATGAAAGTCAGCACTCCAAATCTCAAGTCAATCCGAGTTCATATGCTCAAGTTATGATCGATGCAAGATTGGATGAAAAACAGTCTCGAGTTCGAATCGATCAACTAGCCACTCTTCGAATCGATCGAGTTCGAATCCATCAGGGAAAGCTTTGTTCGAATCGATCGGCCCATGTCCACTTCATATCGATCGACTTCGCATCCATCAGGAAGCCACAGTTCGACTCGATCATCCAATGTCCACTTCGTATCCATCCAAAAACTCCTACTTCGTATCCATCGGCAAGAAGCATGAGCATTTGTTTCACATCGTTCAATCTTAAACTCACTTCGTATCGATCGATCACCAATCGATACGAAATGCACGCCTCCCATCGATGCGAAGCAAAGACAACAATCGATACGAACTCAGGAGCTTTCATCGATACGAACTATGCAACCTTGATCGATACGACTAGAGCATAACGGTCGATACGAACAGAGCATGATAATCGATACGAACAGAGCATGATAATCGATACGAACTAAGGGACTTCCATCGATACGAACTGTGCATCCTTTATCGATGCAAACAAGACAAATACCTCGATACGAACAAGGAAAATCCTGGAACGACTCGATCAACTCGGCGAAGAAGGTGGATCGATCCGCAGAATGCTCGCCACGTCACCACTTGGTCACGCGCGACCATCGATTCGAACAAGATCGAGTCGAAACGATCGAGTCGAACGAAGCAGCCAACCGAAAATCCCAATTCGTATCGATCATATCTCGCGATTTACAAGTCCAAATGCTATGAAATTTTCACAGGAGCTTACGTGCATGCTAAAGAATGTTCACACCAAATTTCGACTCCATTGGACGCAATCTTGATCGATACGAAATTCGTTCGTATCGATCACGGATCGGGCCGAAACTTCGTGGGCTCGGTCGCGTGGGCCCGCTCACATGCCAAAAGAAGTCTCCCGAGATCCGGGCGAAATACCAGCCTCCTACGCCTATAAATAGACCCCCAGAGCCTATAGAAAAGGGAGCTTTGAATTCTCTAGCACCCAGACTCTGCCAGATTCAATTCCATACTCCATTGCTGCTACTGTCAACGAATTTTACTGCTGTAATTCATCGTTATCTGCTGTAACCTGCTGCAATCAATTGTAATCATCAAAGAAACATCAATAAAGCGAACAATTTCATAGTGGACGTAGGCAATACACCGAACCACTCTAAATCCTTGTGTTTCTGTGCGTTTTTATTATTTTTCCTATCTGTTTTTTGGAGTTTTTGTTAGATAATCCTTTTTTTTCCATTTAATTTCTTCATTTTATCTCTTCAAAAACTTCCGAAGAGTGTTGTGCCCATTTTTGGTACAAAAACTTTGGTGCTTTCACTGAGAGAAAACCCAATTTTTCTCCCGCTCCTTGGATCTCCTATCGATATCGGATTGCATAAATCCAAGAAGAAGATCCAGATCTAGAACTTTGAAGCCCTTCCATTCTATTCAGATTTACATCAGATCTAGGAAAGGACTTCATCAATTCACCATGGTAAGTACACGAACTACGTCTATAGCTGCTGATCAAGAAGGACGGGACAGATAGAATCCCGTGCAGTTGCCTCCATCCGACCAAGATGCGCCGGACCTTCAGATCCATCAGGCCCGGTGACCAGACAAGAGTTTCAGATGCTGCTTCAGGAGTTGACCCAGAGTCGGCAACAGCTAATTGAACAACTTCGCGCCAACACAGAGTTGACCAACCAGCTGAATCGCCAAAGGCGTAGAAGATCCAGAAGAGAACAAGGTTCTTATTCTTCCACAGAGATTTCAGCCTCATCTGATGATCATCACCGATCCACACGCCCATGGCTGGATGTAAGCTACACCCAGGCCACAAGACACCAACCTGCCTTGAATCTTGGACAACCCAGAACTGGACCATCCACCAGTCATCATACCGGACCTTAATCCCGAGGAGGTGCCGCTCATTATCATGTCACGGGCAACCTCGCTACCACCACCACTACCGAACAAGGGGTTAATGCTAGAAACCAAACTAATCTGCATCGTCACCAACGAGATCATACTCCAGAACCTTATGTCCCTGAAAACGTTGAACCAAGGAGGCGAGGCACGGATCGTCGACCGCGTCCGATCCAGACTCGCGCTGTGGAACCCGACCACACCTTGGCACAACATCCTCCAAATATCCAGATGCCGGATATACCGACGATGATTCGTCAGATGATCCGTGAAAGTCAGGGTCTCACTAACGACGACTGGGGAATCTCCCGGAGTCATACCCCTTTCACTGATGACATACTATATGTTGAACCACATCGGCATTTCAGGATGCCAACTTTGCCAGTCTATGAAGGAAATTCTGATCCAAATCAACACATCCTGAAGTATGAATGGTTGATGAATGCTGCGAGAGTTGATGATGTAGTAAAATGCCATAGTTTCCCCATTTCCTTGGGGGGCATTGCAACTATGTGGCTTACTCGTTTGCCACCATGATCCATTTCTAATTTTGACCAGATGGCCACCAAATTTGTTGAGCAATTCCGTATGCACGTGGCGAGGCCTAAAGATGTTAATACCCTGTCTAGTGTCACTCAAGCTCCCGGAGAGACACTTAGACGTTACTTGGAGCGATTCAATGCTGCTTGTGCAGAAATAAGCAATCCCAATGACAACTCTATCCTGATGGCATTGACTAAGGGGATTGACCCTGATTCCGAGTTCGGAAATTGGTTAGCTGGGAAGCCGCTTGCGTCATTGGACCGTTTCTATTCCAAGGTAGCCCAATTCTTGAGAAGGGAGGATGCGAAACAGTCTAGGAAGCAGGATGATGCAGGGCCCAACATTGAAGGAATTCAAAGTAACATTGCAGTTAAAAAATCCGGGGAGAGTTCCGGAAAAGTTCAGTTAAATATACAAAACAAACAAAACCAGCAAAGGGGAAGTGGAAATCAAGCTAAAAAATGAGATCAGAATCGTGGTCCACGACATAGAGCCCCCATGTTCGACAACTATACTTCATTGAATACGTCACTGGAAAATGTGTATTTGTAGACCTGTAATACCATGCAATACAAGAAACTTGCCCCGAAGCCGTCAATAGAAAGACAAGTCCAAACAGGGAAATTTTGTAGATTCCATAAGAGTTATGGCCATAATACAAATGAGTGTCGTCACTTACAAGACCTCATCGAAAAGCTGATACGTGAGCGAAAATTGGATCAGTATGTGCGGGCGTCGTAGTCAGGAGGTGCGGGCCCATCGAATCAGAATCGTGCGCCAAATCAAGAAAGGCAAGAGGAACCCGCTCGTACTGACAGGAGGTTGGTTATTAATACAATAAGTGTTGGTCCTCATCCAGCAGACCGAAGCTGGAAGGAAATGGAGTCGTATGTCAGCTCTATTAGGCATGCAGACTTCGAGTGTTATAGCAGTTTTGATGAAGGAGCTCCGGCCAAGCAACAGAAGACGATGATTGATGACATCGTATTCAGAGATAGAGATGCTGATAAAGTCGAAGCTCCCACTATCGATCCATTGGTCATCTCAGCTCAAGTAGGTCCTGCTTGGATGAAGAGGACCTTAGTTGACAGTGGAAGCTCTGTGAATATTTTGTTTAAACAAGCTTACGACCAAATGAAAATGGAAGCCAAAGATTTGAAACCTTATCAATCCTGAATCCACGGTTTCAATGGGAGCGCTACTATACCCACTGGAGTGGTGGAACTACCAGTGGAGTTGGGAGTTGGGGAACGTCGGAGAGTGCGGATATTACAGTTCGTTGTGTTAGACATAGACTCCCCTTATAATGCTTTCTTGGGCCGACCGGCCCTTGCTGAGTTCAGAATAGCTATTGCCCCGTGGTGTTTAACCCTGAAGTTTCCCACTGATCATGGAGTGGGAGTCATCCAAGGAGATCAGGCTGCAGCAAGAGCCTGTTATGTTGTCGAGCTGCGGGAGGCGCAGCGAAAGGAGAAAGGAAAGGGCGTAGAGGAATCTCTCTGCGTCCGTTTTGCTGATAATTAACAATTAACACCTGGGCCTAGGCCCGGGCACCTCAACCAGTTCCAAAGGGATCTTGACCCAAGAGAGACTGAAGATGAAGGAGAATCTAAAGAAAGTCAAGCATCCCCGGCCGAACTGACGATCGATGTCCCGATTGATAATGACGATGATTCAAAGATGATAAAGATCGGCTCTCAGCTAAGCCAGCAAACTCAAGAGGAATTGGTGGAATTTCTACGGGCGAATCTTGACGTATTTGCCTAGACGCATTCTGATATGTGTGGGATCTCGCCGGACATCGCGAGCCACACTTTGAATATTGACCCATGGCATGTCCCGGTCAAACAGAAAAGGCGTGGTATGGATCCAGAGAGATCTGCCGCCCTTAAAGAAGAGGTAGAAAAGCTTAAAGCAAACGGGTTCATTCGAGATGCGTTATACCCCGAATGGGTGTCAAATCCCGTGCTCGTCCGAAAGTCGGACGGAAAATGGAGAACATGTGTCGATTACTCCGATCTGAATAAAGCTTGTCCTAAAGACAGTTTCCCATTTCCCAGAATTGATCAGCTCGTAGACTCGACCGCTGGACATGAACTCTTATCGTTCATGGATGCGTATTCTGGCTACAATCAGATACCAATGTATTTACCTGATCAAGAACATACCAGCTTCGTGACCAATCTAGGACTTTATTGCTACAAAGTTTTGCCATTTGGACTCAAGAATGCCGGGGCTACTTATCAACGATTGGTCAATCAAATGTTTGCCAATCAAATCGGGAAAACCATGGAAGTATATGTAGACGACATGCTTGTGAAGTCACAATTTTCCACTGACCATATTAAAGACTTGGAAACTATGTTCAACATACTTCGAGAATACAGAATGAAGATCAACCCACTAAATTGTCATTTTGGAGTTGCATCCGGAAAATTCCTTGGGTTTATCGTCAACGCTCGAGGAATCAAAGCTAATCCTGAAAAAATCTGGGCAATCAAAAATCTTGAAACTCCGAAAACTATAAAGAAAGTCCAGAGTCTCAATGGGAAAGTAGCAGCATTGAGCAGGTTCATTTCAAAGTCCACTGACAAATGCATTCCCTTCTTCGATCTGATCCGAAAAGGAAAACGAAACTTTGAATGGACCACAGAGTGTGAGGGCGCTTTCCAAGCACTAATTCAGCATCTATCCACACCACCTATCCTATCAAAACCTATTGACCATGAGAAGTTGTACGTATATTTGGCGATATCAGAAAACGCTATCAGCGCTGCCTTGATTCGAGAAGAAGACAAGATACAGAAGCCAGTATACTACATCAGCAAATGATTGACTGGAGTTGAGAGGAATTATCCAAAGTTGGAGAAGTTGGCTTATTGCCTTGTTATTGCATCAAGGAAGCTCCGACCATATTTCCAGGCACATCCTATTATTGTTTATACCGACCAGCCATTACGATAGGTCCTTACGCGGCCTGAGATGTCTGGTAGGTTACTCAAATGGAATATCGAACTAAGTCAGTTTGATATTACTTATACTCCAAGGCGAGCCATTCAAGGACAAGTCCTAGCTGATTTTATAGCTGAGTTTACCATTCCAGAGGACTTTCCCGAAACCAGTGAATCTCCCGAATACGTCTGGAAGCTGTATATTGATGGTTCATCAAACGACCGTTGTTCGGGCGCTGGAGTTGAACTTGAAACCCCCGAAGGCCGATCTAGATGTTATGCTTTGAAGTTCGATTTTCATGCAACCAATAATGAAGCTGAATATGAAGCCCTCTTAGCTGGACTGAAACTTGCCAGAGATTTGAGAATTATCGTTGTGGACATTTATTATGATTCACAATTAGTTGTGTGTCAGGTTCGGGGAGAATATCAAGCGAGAGATCGAAGGCTGGCTGCCTACTTAGCTCGAGTTCAGGAAGCACTGGATCAGTTTGATTATTATGCCATTTATTGCATACCTCGAGAACGTAATCAGAAAGCCGATTCATTGGCAAAGTTAGCCAGCACTGGTGAAGCTCAGCAAATGGGACTCGTTCCCATAAAGACGCTAACTTCCCCAAGCATTGACCGGGCAGAAATAGATTGGGTGTGTGAAACCGTTCCCGGTAAGGAGTCATGGATGACTCCATTCAAAAATTACCTTGAGCAAGGAACCCTGCCGGAGCGTAGGAATGAAAAGAGACAAGTCCTTCGGAAGGCCTCACGATTCACCATCTAGAATGGAATCATGTACAGAAGAGGGTACTCCGTTCCTTTACTCCGATGTATCGCTCATGATGAAATTAAACGAGTATTACACGATGTACACGAGGGAGAATGCAGCGATCACACCGGGGGGCAAGCATTAGCCAAGAAAATACTTTGATACGGATATTACTAGCCAACTGTGAATCGCGATGCGTCGGATTATGCAAGGAAATGTGATAAATGTCAAAAGCATGCTCGAATTCCTAGAGCCCCACCTACCGAGATAACGCAAATGGTCAGCCCATGGCCGTTTGCAATATGGGGCATCGACATCATTGGTACTCTACCTCTGGCAAAAGGTGGTGCGAAATACGCCATCGTCGCAGTTGATTACTTTACAAAGTGGGCTGAAGCTGAAGCCCTTGCTACCATAACGATGAAAAAAGTAATTAACTTTGTAGTCCGCAACATTATCTATCGATTCGGTCTCCCACACACAATTATTAATGACAACGGAACCCAATTCGACAGTGCTGAATTTAAAGATTTTTGCAAACGATTTCACATTCAAAAGAAATTCTCTACGGTTGCACACCATCAAGCGAACGGACAGGTCGAAGCGGTTAATAAAGTTATAAAGTCAATTCGAAAAAAACGACTGGAAAAGGTCGGGGGCTAGTGGGTCGATGAACTTCCTATGGCTTTATGGGCTTACCGAACAACCCACAAGTCTGCGACCAGTCACACTCCAGTCTCTCTCTCTTATGGTTCAGAAGCCGTTATTCCAGTCGAGCTAGAAGTACCTTCTCATCGTGTGACATACTATGATCCACCCGATTGTACAACGCGTATCGATTCGAGTCGCCCGATTGTACAACGCCAGGGGTCCGCCTGCGAACCTTTGAACTAGACGATCTCGTCCTAAAAAGAATCTATCTGGTTCCTTCGCATATGAAGCCGACATGGGAAGGGCCGTATGTTATTGAATGAAGGCTCGGAGATGGCACATTCAAATTATCGACCGTTGACGGTCTTACTCTGCCAAGAGCCTGGAATAGCGAAAGTCTTCGTTGCTACTACACATGACAGGCTATGTTTATTCATTTAGTTTATTTTCCATTTTGCAATTTGTTTCTACATTTTGAAATTAGAATTTGTAATAAGGCAACTGACTTTGCCATATTTTCTTATTTCAGCAATAAAATGCAATCACTTCGAGCCAGAGCCGTGATTTGCTTGAAATGCTTCATATGATCATCACTATGCACGGAGAGCTAAGTCACACCATACGGTGGGATTTATTCAAATAGGGAGTGACTGTGATGCAATCGGTCACTCGCTAAGTAAAACCCGAGCTCGGGGACAAGCCATCACACCAAAGTGAAAAATGGATTGATACACGACAATCCTGAAAGGAACGCGGAAGATGATCTTAAGGCTATTTAACACTAGAGGGGGGCGTGAATAGTGTTTTAAGAATTTCTTTAAAACTTCTTTAATTTAAATTGATTTAACTAACTTAATGCAAATACACAATCACAGATCAAATCACAGAATCACAAACAGATGCAAATATAAATAAAAAGCAAGTAAAGGAAAGAACACACCAGGAATTTTATACTGGTTCGGTGTTACCCTACATCCAGTCCCGCACAACTCGTACGGCTTTCTATTCAATAATAATCTAGATTACAATCCCTCGATTCCAAGGCGACGAGGTACACCCTCCAGATTCTCAGGTCTCTGGGTAGAACCACTTGATTCACAGGACACAAGTTCACCCGATCGATTTCCAAGGACACGATCACACCTTTATAACCCTAAACAAGTTTCTTTGAGTACAAATGTATCTATAACTCTGATAAGCACTGAGATTCTTTGAAGAGAGTGGCAGAGAATCAAACTAGAGATATTCTGGTTTGATTCACTTAAGATTTCGGCAGAATATGGATAGGATGATTAGAAAATAAGATAAGAGAATAAAGAGGAGAGAAAATAAAGAAAGTAGTTACTGGAAAACGTCCATAACAGTCTCTATTTATAGAGAATGAATGGATGTGTCCATTCAAAGAGATTTAAACGAATAGACACTTCTTTTGAAAACAACCTTTGCTATAACGGGAAGTATGTCGACATGACAAGTAAAGAGGATGTCGACATGGTCTAGTAAAAATGATGATTTGTTTTTCTTTGAAAATGATGATTTAAAACATATGCAACTTTATTCAAATGGACTCTATGTATTTGTATAAGGTATTTAGAAGTAGAAATACTTATGAATATATATATGTATATATACTAAAATATATTTAAAATCAAGGTAAATAAACTAAAGTAAATATAATATTAAAATAGATTTTGAGGCTAAAATATCAAGGACAATTTTGAAATCAAAATATAACAAAATGATAAATATGATTTTGAGGCTAAAACATTTTTGGAAATACGAACGAAGGTTTTTCTTTTGAAAAGGAATATTTGAAAATCATTTTATGAAACAAGAGATAATTTTGAAAATCATTTTGAATCAAAATTAGTGGATAACAAAATAGGGCTACTATCCGTTCCACTAGATATTTCGTGAGTTCCATCTCACTAGGGTTTCATCCCTTTAACAAGAACGAAGTGGATTCCATTCCACGAGTAAATTGGATAAAAAAGAATGATAGTGCTTTCAAGGAGTTTTAACAAATATCTAACCTAACTATATTATTTGTCTTGAACTCTTGAATATCTTGAATCTCATGAGTCTTCAATCTTGAACTCTTGATCTTTGTCTTCTTTACTGTACAGTCTTCTTTTGTTGATACCTGCATATAGATTTCCTGCACATACATATTTTATAACACTTCTATAGTTGTTGTCATCAAAACCACTATCCTATGGACTAACATTCTCCCCCTTTTTGATGATGACAACCTTTGTTTATAAAATATTTATATTCTCCTTATAACTCCCCCTAAATCTAATAACTCCCCCTTAATCTATGCCTAACTAACCTATTTTATACTTCTCCCCCTTTGTCATCAACAAAAAATGACATTAACTCCCCCTAAATCTATGATATTAATGATAGTGTTATCATTAATAATACTGAAACTAGATATAACAATGCTAAATATTGTATACTCAGAATGATATATATGAGTAATATAAGAATGAGAATAATAAGTGTAACCACAGATTATTTTATTCATATTACTATATACATAACTGTTAAATGAAAAGAAAATGCATACAATAAATAGACAAATCAATCAAACATAAGCACACCTATTTATGTCTTATTACATAATCAATATAGTAAGTTATCATAAATCAACCATGTTTAAAACCAAATCAAGTATTTCAAATCAAATCAATTCCTAAACCAAATCAAACAAGTTAAATGTTACGTGGAACTTCAACCCATCCCTCTTTTCCAAAGATGGGATCCGCTTTGATTACTTCCCAATCTTCATCGTCCTGGAGCAATGTCTTCGGTGGATTTACTTGGAGATCCTCTTTGTTGAGAGCGGAGATCATCCATCGTAGTGCATCGAAATGCCTTTCTTGTTCCTTTATCATCTCCATTTGACTCAGTTCTAAGTGCCTCTGATTTCGTAGAATAAAAGTAAGAATGTCTTTGAAGGATTTGAGAGTCTCTTCAAGATTATCACTTAGATTTGAAGAGGATGAAGCCATTTTGACGATAAGTAAGAAGGAAATAAGTAGATAAGAGTAGAGAGAAGTTATGAGAAGTTTTCTGGAAGAAAATAGGACTTAAATAGACAGGAAAGTCGTTTGAAATGAATAGACATAAGGAGTTATTTTGAATTTCAAATTGAAATGTCCATTCAGAATATGACCAGTATATGTCGACATGACCTCTATTCAGTATGTCGACATACATAGCAGATTTTGCACATCTTATTTTTGAATTTTCAGTGTATATACATATGATTTATATATATATATATTACTTGATATAAATAAGAGTGACAGTAAGATAAACAGAGAATAAGCTTCATTTCATACTAGAACAGAGAAGTACATGAATCTCATAGAGAAAACATAAAGATACAACTTTCAATATACCAAATTTCATTGATATACAAAAAGTAAACTCTAGAAACTAGTAGATGAGGATGAAGATGATGAGATATTAAGCTTCTTGTTGACTTTGGAGAAGAACTTATTCATAGTATTGGACATTTTGTCCAATTTTTTGTTTACGGAGTGTTTGAGAGGTTTTTGATTTTTTTACAATTACTCGTTGATTGTGAAGGAGAATCTTGTTTGATGGTCGTGTGGGAAAATCAATACTTTCTAAGGAAGTTTCTTCACTTTCTTCCTCTTCTTCTTCCTCACCTTCTTCTTCTTCACCTTCTTCTTCCTCCTCTTCCTCTTCTTCGTCTTCCTCCTCATCTTCTTGCATTTCCTCATACCCCAATCGTGCTTCTTTTTCCGTTAGTGTTTCGTATGGTTGAAACACGTGCGGAATTTTCATAAGTGAAATATTGGAATGATTAAAAACCTTTCTTGGAAAGAATTCTTCACCTCTCATATCCACTCCAAAGTAATTAAAAATTCTAGTGAGGTATATTCCATGATATAATGCATTCTCTCCCGAATCCAAGTTTTTGTGACGAAATTCATCCAAGATAACTTGTGCCCAATTAATATCATAATTTCCAAAAATTGCAAAAAGAGCCTTACACACTTTTTGAGTCGGGTTATTGTAATTTCCCGATCTCGGAGTAATAGTGCGTTGAAGGAGAAGATTAACAATACGAGCTTTTGGTCGAAAAAATTTATTTTTGAAATCCATTTCTTCCTCAAAAATATTGTGAAAAGTTTCACGATCGGTTTCCTCGATTTCAAAAGAAGAAAGATTGGAACCGGTACTTTTACACTCAAGTATGGTTCCTAAAACATCGGTATCCAAAACAATTTGTGTCCCCTTGACACTACTCCACACTTCATCATCCCTTCCATTATAAAAACCACGATTTAAATTTGCATAAAACATTTTGACAAGGTTTGGATAGCAAACAAAATCATTTTGGTTATTGTCAACCAAGCTTAGAATACCATTGTTTTGAAAAAGAGCATCAATTTCATAAGAAGCGAAGTCATTAAAAATAGCAAAACTACCCGAATGAACTTTTCCATAAGTTGCATAATTAATGTATGCAAGTATGGCATCTCTATTATTGTAGAGATGATCTTTGGTGGCTTTTGACAGCCTCATTCCGGCTACGTTGCTAGTGGATGCCATTTTTGAAGAGATAAGAGTGTTTGAAGATAAAAGTTGTTTTGAATTTGAATTGAAGATGGAGATAAGTGTTGATAGAAGATAGATATAAAGAGGTTGAATAGGTGGATTATCTGGTCAAAGAGTCATAACTATTCAGAACATAGGAGTTAGTGAAAAGATGGAGGGAAATTTGAATTTTGAATTCAAATTTAGAAATCTGATTTGCTACAAGTATGTCGACATTACCAATAAGTGCCATGTCGACATGCACATCATATTTTGCAAAAATGATTTCAAACATGTACAAGATTTATATATATATATATATATACTTATATATATTATGACTATTGTCTGAATATATTTTGAAAATATATTATATAGAAATAATATTTTATAAATTTTTAAAAGATATTTGAAAAATTTTAAGTTAATAAAATTAATTATATACTTAATTAATAAACTATTCTAAGCAACCAATTTTCAACCAATTAAAATAGTAAACGTGTACCTTGTTTGAGTTCCATATCATCCTGATTATCTGAATTCTGAGTTGTCATAAAACACATATTTGCCAATTCTGTTTTCTGTTCATCATCACTTGAGGACGTATCTGAATCATCCAGTGTTGCTGCAAATGCTTTCTTTCTTTTCTTTGAATATTCTTTGTTTGATTGAGGAGTTTGCTTTTCTTGATGTGGACAGTCTCTTTGATAATGACCAAACTCATTGCAATTGAAGCATTTGATGTTGTTGAGTGATTCAGTGTTATTTCCAAGACTTTTTCTCTTGTGATTATTCATTTTTCTATACTTCAAGAATTTTCGAAAGTTTCTTGTCATGAAGGCTATTTCTTCATCATCATCACTAGAGTCTGATTCACCATTTAGTGCATTAAAGGCAATGGACTTTTTTTCTGATGACTTATTCTCCCTTCTTTCCTGAATTTGAACTTCATATGACATCAGATTTCCAATTAATTCATCAATCTTTAAGGTACTGATGTTATTTGCTTCTTCAATCGCCAGTGTCTTCAGATCCCATTCTGGAGTGAGTGAATTCAGAATTTTCCTGACTTGATCTTCTTCGGAGATTGCTTTTCCCAGAGATATTAGTGAATGAACAATATCCTGAAAACGACTATACATATCTGGAATAGATTCACTAGGCAACATCTTAAATAATTGAAATTGATTAGTAAGAATAGAAATTTTGGTCTGTTTAACTTTGCTTGTTCCTTCATGGGTAACTTGCAGAGTTTTCCAGATTTCATATGCAGTTTTACAAACAGATACCCTATTAAATTCATTTCTATCTAGTGAACAAAATAAAATATTCATGGCTTTTGAATTGTTTTGAGCCACTTCTCTTTGAACGGTCGTCCATTGAGCAAAATCAGTTGTGGGCTCAGTGTATTCAGTTTGTGTCATATTCCATGTTTCTAAACTAATGGATTGTAAATATATCTTCATTCTACATGCCCAATATGCATAGTTACTGCCATTGAAAAGTGGTGGTCTGGCAGTGGACTGACCCTCTACAAATGAACTAGAAATACCAGTGTTGGTAGCCATTGTTACTTTTCAAAAATCAGGTTATGAATACTTTGAAAAACCTCGCTCTGATACCAAATGAAAGGAACGCGGAAGATGATCTTAAGGCTATTTAACACTAGAGGGGGGCGTGAATAGTGTTTTAAGAATTTCTTTAAAACTTCTTTAATTTAAATTGATTTAACTAACTTAATGCAAATACACAATCACAGATCAAATCACAGAATCACAAACAGATGCAAATATAAATAAAAAGCAAGTAAAGGAAAGAACACACCAGGAATTTTATACTGGTTCGGTGTTACCCTACATCCAGTCCCGCACAACTCGTACGGCTTTCTATTCAATAATAATCTAGATTACAATCCCTCGATTCCAAGGCGACGAGGTACACCCTCCAGATTCTCAGGTCTCTGGGTAGAACCACTTGATTCACAGGACACAAGTTCACCCGATCGATTTCCAAGGACACGATCACACCTTTATAACCCTAAACAAGTTTCTTTGAGTACAAATGTATCTATAACTCTGATAAGCACTGAGATTCTTTGAAGAGAGTGGCAGAGAATCAAACTAGAGATATTCTGGTTTGATTCACTTAAGATTTCGGCAGAATATGGATAGGATGATTAGAAAATAAGATAAGAGAATAAAGAGGAGAGAAAATAAAGAAAGTAGTTACTGGAAAACATCCATAACAGTCTCTATTTATATAGAATGAATGGATGTGTCCATTCAAAGAGATTTAAACGAATAGACACTTCTTTTGAAAACAACCTTTGCTATAACGGGAAGTATGTCGACATGACAAGTAAAGAGGATGTCGACATGGTCTAGTAAAAATGATGATTTGTTTTTCTTTGAAAATGATGATTTAAAACATATGCAACTTTATTCAAATGGACTCTATGTATTTGTATAAGGTATTTAGAAGTAGAAATACTTATGAATATATATATGTATATATACTAAAATATATTTAAAATCAAGGTAAATAAACTAAAGTAAATATAATATTAAAATAGATTTTGAGGCTAAAATATCAAGGACAATTTTGAAATCAAAATATAACAAAATGATAAATATGATTTTGAGGCTAAAACATTTTTGGAAATACGAACGAAGGTTTTTCTTTTGAAAAGGAATATTTGAAAATCATTTTATGAAACAAGAGATAATTTTGAAAATCATTTTGAATCAAAATTAGTGGATAACAAAATAGGGCTACTATCCGTTCCACTAGATATTTCGTGAGTTCCATCTCACTAGGGTTCCATCCCTTTAACAAGAACGAAGTGGATTCCATTCCACGAGTAAATTGGATAAAAAAGAATGATAGTGCTTTCAAGGAGTTTTAACAAATATCTAACCTAACTATATTATTTGTCTTGAACTCTTGAATATCTTGAATCTCATGAGTCTTCAATCTTGAACTCTTGATCTTTGTCTTCTTTACTGTACAGTCTTCTTTTGTTGATACCTGCATATAGATTTCCTGCACATACATATTTTATAACACTTCTATAGTTGTTGTCATCAAAACCACTATCCTATGGACTAACAAATCCTTCACTTAACTCTAGATTCCCAGAGTGCGAACTGGAGTATAAAAATACGCCTATGAAGAGGGTGGATCCGTCCACCTAACGACTTCGTCCGTATCTAAACCCAAGTTTGAGGAGGGTGGACCCGTCCATCTAACGACCTCACTTGTTGACTCAGGGTGGATGTGATCTGACCATCCACGATCTTGATACACCATTTGTTCCAGAGTGTGAACAGAATCCAAAAACATACAGCAGATGTGACTGACCATCTGTTTACCAACTCCGAACTCCCAGAGTGCGAGTCGGAGTATAAATGCCAACTCCGGATTCCCAAAGTGCGAAACGGAGTATAAACATCAACTCAAAATTCCCAGAGCGCGAATTGGAGTATAAACACCAACTCCGAAATCCCAGAGCGCGAGTCGGAGTATAAATGTCAACTCCAAGTCCCCAGAGTGCGGACATACAACTAAAGCTTAAACCGGCGTGACCGACTGCCGGTGAACAAATGAAAATCCCCGGAGTGCGGATATGATCGCCGATAATTAAACGAGTGGGGTTGAACCACTCAATCTCCACTTGTTCCAAACATCCGTTCAGCGGCACTAGACTCAACGTGCTGTAAGTGAAATGCAGTCGCTGATTGATGTTCAACAACTCATCCCCAAGATTGGGGGCAGGATTTAAGCATCGACCATTGATTGAAGCGGTGCGACGTCAAAATTCGACTCACTTCCTGGTCGTAAACCATGTCCACAGTTTCCGGACCTGGCAAACAAAAACAAACTTGACTCGGAACATGAAACTTCACAAGTGCACTTCAGATATCGAAATGCTTAAGCAAATACGCAAGAAGCTAAAAAGGAAAAGTTTCATTTCTACTATTTATGAAAGAAATTCATGTGCAAGTTTGTTGCAAAAAATTCCTACTAGCAGGGGCCGAACCCGCATCTATACACGGCCAACAAAATGAAAGTCAAAATAAACCAAGGAAGCATGTCTAATCTTTCTTCTTCCTCGGCTTCCTTTTCGGTGTAGACCCGCTGGAGCCGCCACTACCCTTCCTCTTTGAGCCTTTGCTTTTTGGTGGTCGGTCTCCAGGCGGGGGCATGATCTCAACATCCTCCGAACGAGCTCGAATGAATAGGAATGCTTCCTATAGGCGGAGTGGAGGAACATGATCAAGTGTAGAAGATGGAACGGGCACACTGGTGTCAAAAATTGTACCACCAGGAGATATCATTCTGAGCGAAGTTGGACCAGGTGCCGCCATCCCACCTCCAAAACTGCCACCATGAGCCGCTGCTTCAATTTCAGCGTCAATTTGTGCGAACATCTCCTCTTCAGTAACCGCTTGAGCCCCGCTGGGGGCATCGGTAGTTGGCATTGAAGAACTTGTAGCAGGAGCGCCTCCACCCATAACAAATGGCAGGTCGGCAAGAGGATCTCCATGACGGCGAAAGAGTTCTTCCATCAGCTGCTCATCAAACACAAGTGAGATTCCCTGCATTTCGTCTAGAGGCGCAGTGACAGTTACAGTGGTCTCTTCGGTCACGATAGCCTCCTGTGTCTGATGTGATTCTTGAGTGACGGGAGGCACGACCAGTGTAGCATCAATCACTGGACAAAAAAATGAGAGAACTGTTAGAACTTAATTCGAGTGAAGATTCCGACTTAAGACAGATATGTGGAATGTTCAGAATACCTTCCTCAGTTTGGCTTGTAGAAGGCTGAATAGCTTCAGCAACTTGCTCTATAGCCGGAGACATCTGCGGCTGATCCGGATTGTAGGCAAGAACGGCTTGGGGATCAACCGCAGGCAAAGATTCAGGCTGGGTTGATGCTGGAAGTTCAAGATTTTCATCATGGTGTTCAACCCCAGAGCCTTCTCCTATTTCCAGGTTCTGGGTGCCGAGTCTCTCCTTCTCATAAGAAATCATTGACTCGTGGAGAATCTTCCTTTCATCTTCATTTAGCAGGCGATTCCCGAGCTCAAAATTATCAATAGACTCACCCAGATGCACCGCTTTCTCCTCCTCAACCAGTCGGCCCCAGGCGTTATATAAGTGTGCCGGGTAATCATCGAGCCAGGCTAGACCCTTGTGCCTCAACACGTTGGCGTTGTAGACAACAAGAAGATCTTCAATATCGGCCTCTAGCCTGGACTCAGCCGATCTCACCTTCTCCTCGACCTCAGTCTCCACCTTGCGGACTTTAGCCACAGCCGTATCCCGTTCACCCCGGAGAAGAACAGCCTGTTCGCACGCCTCCTGGGCTGCGTTATTTGCATCATCCCTTTCCTTGGCCATGTCGGAGAATTTGGCCTTGAGCTTGTTAAGTTCCTTGACTGCCGCATCCCGTTAGGCGGTGACTGTAGTATTTCGGTGGCCCGTTCCTCCACCAAGGCAACATGTGTCTGCCTCAACCTGTCCATTGCCACAGTCGCTTCATCAGCATTTTTGGTGGCCTCAACTTCAGATTTCCAAGAATACTCGGCCTCAGTATTGAGCACTTGTATAATTCGGTCTTTTTGAGCGAGCTCGGATTCCATCTTCTCGATTGCTTTGGCTCACTCAAAAGCCACCTTGGAAGCTTTCTCTGCAGCCTTTACCCACTCTCTATACTGGGTGTAGACGTCATGAACATAATCATGTACCGTGTTTTCCACTCCTGATGGAATTCTTTTTAAGTGTGGTGGGAAGACGTAGCCGTCGAAGCATATGTTCGGGAACTCCTTTCTCTGCTGAGAAATTTTAATAGCCCCTTACCCCGTGGGCTCAGTTGTGACCTGCTCTGCAATTATGGAGGGCATGGTTTCGACTCTCTGGAGATGAGTTTCGAATCTAGAAGTATGAGAAGATGGCATGTGTCATGGAGGCTCTGGTGGATGTGAAGTCTGAACAGGAGGTGGAGATGGAATTCTAAGAGCTGGAGAGCGAGACCTAGATCGGTGTCTATATTCTCTGTCCCTGTCCCGCTCGTACATCTCTTGATTAGAGTACCCGCGATCGCGGTCTCTATTCGAATCTCTCCTGCGGGAGTCATAGTAGGTAGAAGATTTTCGAGCCGAGCGAAGGTTCCCAAGAATTGATCCTCTCCCGGACATCGTACCTAAAAATGAGAAACGAAGGAAAAGTTAGTGATCCCTTGGGTTGGAAGATTTACAGTTATGAATCATGTGGTGCAGTGAAGTGTATGTATGTGCAACCCCCCGACCAACCGGAAATGTCGGCCGCACTCATAGCAAGCGACCCGCTCAGCCCAAGAGCATTGTCATGCTCCTCCATCTCGGTGTCGTGTTGAAACGACACATAATCTGGAATCGAAATATCAGCAAGCCCTTCGAAAGGATTCTCTACTTGCGGGGGAGGAGCCTCCGAAATTCCAAAGACATAACCACGGATTTCAATCTCACAGATTTAGAACACTTATGAGCAACTTCCTTGCCTTTTCTCCTTCCTCCTGAATCTTGAAAACTGGAAGAAGGCCCAGCTTAGAGTTCGTTATCTGTGGGCATTCTTTCCAGATCAACTTCTTCAGCTATTATGACTCCGGGCACTTTGCGTTTCACTCGCTTCTTCGAGACCGCTCTAAACGTCCCTTCCAGCCGTATGCTTTGCTTACGTTCAATCAGCTCGACGATTCTCAAGTTTATGTCACTCAGAACCAAGTCAATGTGCCTCTCTTCATCCGAAACCGCTGGGAGTATCCAAACTAGCTCTCTGAAATATCCACCATCGGGTCATGAGATTGCAGCTGTAAAGGAAGAGAAGTATGTCAGTTTTGAGGATGGTTATTATTAACTCGATAATTCATGAGAAAGATTGCAACGCTTACGTCTATCCAACCATCGCCTAGCGAATCCAAGGGGCACCGAACGTAGAACCATTCAGTCTTAAAGTAACTCAGCCTTCCCCAGGACCCATTTACTATTTGACAGTTCCTAACCGCTTCCAAGAATGTGAAAGAGGGGCTGTCTCCACGACTCTTAATGTTAAATAGATATCTAATCTCGATCGACTTTGGTGGTCGAAAGAGAATTTCCATAAACATAATGAAAGTGCTATTCAACAAGGCGTATCCGTTGGGGTGTAGCTGGGACGGAGCGATTCCAAGGAATGGCAGCATTTCCCTTATGTACCGATTGAATGGAGGAAGTGTTCCCGGCGTACAAGCATGACGGTTGAAAGCAGTAAACCCCTCCGGGGGAGCATGTGGTCTATCATTTGGCCCTGGTAATAACACGTCATCGAGCGACAGACCATGTCTTAAGCATATCCGTCCCAGCATATCTTCGGAAATGCCGGACGGCACAGAGTCTTATGGACGACAAATAAACTGGGCGCCTGGAAACTCGTCCGGTGCTGGATCTATGACTTCGGCCTCGATGGCCGGTATCTCGATTATTGGAGGGATTGAACCTTGAACTTCCTGCTGTTGTGAACTTGAAGGTTCCATGACTGACTAGCTTATGAAAAATCATCGTTAAACAGATAATAAAACCGTGCATCCTGCAGTGTGGAGTGTGTGAATATGATGTGCAGTGCAGTGCTGTATATTACTTGAAAAATTCCATAGAGTTAAGGAAAGCATGTAAACGACGAGACTTCAAAATTCAGTCAGAATGACCGTCATCGCTAACCGTCACAACCGTGCCATCCAGATAACAGAGACCGATCTGAGTTAAAGTTTGTTAGAATTTTTTTAAAGTCGTAGTTCCATCGATGAGCTTCGAAGGGAAATCAAACATGTAGTCCAATGGTCAATTCCAATTATGCCAAAATAAAGCTCGTCGGAGTTAGATGTTCAAATGCATAAGAGTTTTCAAGATCATCGAAGTTAGGCTCATTGACGATCATCAAAGTTCGAGTTCACATCGATCTGTGCAGTTGTTCGTATCCATCAGGGATACAGGTTCAAATTCGTATCGATCGTTCAGGTTCAAATTCGTATCGATCGTTCAGAGGCGATTTCATGTCGATCCCATAGCACGTAGTTCGTATTGATCAGGGCTCAGCAGTTTCATATCGATCAGAAAACATCTGCTTCGTATCGATCAAAAAACATCTACTTCGTATCGATCGTTCGACTCCTATTTCACATTGATCGACATCGATTCGAAACAACCGATGCTAAGTGACTGTTCCATGATCGATACGAAGCCCGAAGCAAGGTAGCGATACGAGATTTCACATCGGGATTGATACAAGGCAAGACATCTTCTTCTTCAATCGATACAAGATTGTTAGTGGGCAAGATTCTTTAATCTCGTATCCATCCTCACTTCTTCTTCCCCAAGTGACATAAACACCACGGCCTTCCTCAACCTCACTTCGACCCAACTCCAGCATCGCCGACACCGGAACTGGCAACAACCGTGGGCAGTACAGCGTTCGAATTCAAGTCTAATCGTTTTGGGAATATATTGATTATTTAATTACCTAGCTAAAGTGATCGATTCGAAGGATCGATGGGTTGTTTGGTTCAAGAACAGTCTCGGTTCTCTCTACACAAAGCGATACGAAGAGAAGGGAAAAGTGAACAAGTGAAAAGTAAAAAAAGAAAAACGACTAAGCCCACAGTATTTATATGGACTCGAGTATGGAAAGGAGAAATGATTCGCTTCCCGGTGGACTCGACCGGCTACGAATGCTTCCCAGAATCGATTCGAAACAACTATTCGAACCCATGGACTCGAGTCAGTATTGATGCGTAGTTGTCACCAAATCCATCGATACGAAGCCTTTATTCGTATCAACCATTTTTCGACTCCATCCCTAGTGCAACGATACGAACTACGCAGTTCGAATCCATCGAACCACGACATCCAGAGGCTAGTATTCATCGATACGAAGGCACATTTCGTATCCATTTTTGTGACTCACGTCGATTCGAAAATGAATTCCACTGAAGTTCGTTACCATCGATATGAAAGTTAATTTTGTATCCATCGAAACTTATATCCACCGATACGAACGATCGTTTCGTGTCCATCTAAGCTCATATCCATCAATGCGAAATGTTCATTTCGTATCCAACAATACGATGTATATGTGAGAAATGCGGATTAAGGATCTTAAGGCTAGAATTAACACTAGAGGGGGGTGAATAGTGTTTTAAGAAATTTGTTAATCTTTTTGAGTTTATCTTACTTTGTTAACAATGTATACACTAATCAGACACAGATATGAACACAAAATCAAACACAGATGCAAATATAAAGTAAAAGCAGTAAAGGAAAGAACACAGCGGATTTTATACTGGTTCGGAGTTACCCTACATCCAGTCCCGCAACACAAGTATGGATTTCCTTTCAAACTCAATTCAACAATTACAACCCTCGGTTTCAAGGCTACGAGGTACACCCTCCAGAATAACAATCCTTTGGGTAGAGATACTTGATTTCCGGGGCAACAAGTTCACCCAATTGATTTCCAGGTCTACAATCACACCTTCTCTCGCTCAATTGATTAAAAAAAGTCTATAACTTAGATTAGCACTTGGATCTTGTAGAGATAGTGGAGAGAATCAAAACCAGAAATTATCTAGTTAGATTTGATATTGATTTCGGCATAGTAATGGTGTAATTTGTAAATAAGAAAGTGAAGTAGAAGAAGAGAAGTTAAATCGGAGAAAAGTGTTATAAAATTCGTTGAAACTGATCCCTATTTATAGAAGAACAACAGTCATGTCCATTCGTGAAAGGTTATGGCGAATAGACACTTCTTTTGAAATTTGAATTTTGAACTCAACTGACACCATGTCGACATGGTCACCATAGGTATGTCGACATCCCAAAGCAATTTTTGATGATTTGATTTTCTTTGAAAATAACCTTTATCTTATATTAAAACTATTTTAAACTTTACAAATATACTTGACTATAGTTGAAATTCATAAGTAAATATAAAGAACAATATATATATTATTTAACTATAATTTAAATCAAAGTATAAAAAGGTTAAATATATTATTTGAAAAGATAGTTTAAAATCAGGAGAAATTTTGACTCTGAAAATAAAGATGTTTTGAGGCTAAAATTATTTTTAAATGGAATCGAGGGTTTTGAATCTTTTTAAAAAGAAAGTTTTGAAAACATTTCAAAAACAAGATAATTTTGAAAAATCATTTGAATTAAGCTTACTGGATACAAAACAATGTCCCTCTAGATTTTCGTAGGTTCCATCCTACTTAGGGTTCCATTCCTTTAACAGGCTCGAAGTGGATTCCATTCCATAAATAAATTGGATATTAAGATGCCAGTGCTTTTCTACGAGTTTTAAAAAATATTCCTAATAAAACAAACTTAACCTTGAAATCTTGAACTTTTGATAATCTTGATACTCATGAGTCTTCTATCTCTATATCTTGAATCTCTATATTGTACAGTCTTCATTCTTGATACCTGCATGGTTAGATCCTACATATACATATTTATCTAAACTTGTAATGTTAGTATTTATATTTTATAATCTATTCTAAGGTTGTTGTCATCAAAACCATCATCTCATGGACTAACAATCTCCCCCTTTTTGATGATGACAACCTTTGTTTATAAAATATTCCTTCTATCCTAATAACTCCCTCTAAAACTAACAACTCCCCCTTAATCTATGCCTAACTACCCTATTTTATATTTCTCCCCCTTTGTCATCAACAAAAAACTTACTCCCCCTTATTCTTGGACTTCAGTACCTGCATTGATAAACTATACAACAGAATATATAATATATAGATTAAGAAATAATGATACTTATGAGCATAATAACTTAATTAAAGACTATATTCATTTCAGTGTATATATATATGTGTTTCACACACCAAACTTCAAACCAAATAAAATCAATCCACATAAAGTATCAATTCAAACCAAATTAAATCAAACAAATTAATTCAAACAAATCAAACAAAGAAAGAAAATTAAACGTTACGAGGAACATCTACCCATCCATCTTCTCCAAATATAGGGTCTGCTTTAATTGCATCCCAATTCTCATTGTCATTGGTGAGAGAGATAGGAGGATGTGCTTCATTATCATCCTTGTGTAGAGAAGAGATCATCCATCGTATTGCATCGAAGTGTCTCTCTTGTTTCTTGATCATCTGCATTTGACTCAATTCTAAGTGACGCTGGTTTCGTAGAATAAAAAAGAGAATATTCTTGAATGAATTAAGTGTTTCTTCAAGATTTTCAGATAGATTGTGAATAGGATTGGCCATAATTGAATTAGAGAAAGAAATGAAGGATATAGATAATGAGAAATAAATTTCAGTGAAGATTTCTGGAAGAAAAAGGTATATATATATGTGTAGAAATTCGTTTGAAATGAATAGACATTTGGTAGTTATTCAAATTTCAAATTCAAAATCAATAGTCACTTCTGACCAGTACATGTCGACATGGTCTTCTAGGGGATGTCGACATGGGTTAGTGAAAATTTATGACAACTTTGATTTTGTGAATAATTGTGTATATGTATATATTTATATAATATACTAACATTTATTCTAGAGATAAGATAAGATAAGATAGATAACAGAAAGGAAATTTCATTTCATTACGATAATACAAAGATTAAGCATAATGAACTATACGAACATTCGAAAAAAATCAAACTAAGAAAAATACAATAAGATACTAAAAGATAAAACTAGTTTCTTGCTGACTTTTGAAAAGAACTTGTTCATCTTCGAAGAAATGTTATCCAACTTCTTACTAACGGATCGTTTTAAAATCCATTGATTCTCCACAATTATCTTTTGGTTTTTGAGAAGGGTTTTGTTGGATGGATTGGAAGTGTGAGAAATGCGGATTAAGGATCTTAAGGCTAGAATTAACACTAGAGGGGGGTGAATAGTGTTTTAAGAAATTTGTTAATTTTTTTGATTTTATATTACTTTGTTAACAATGTATACACTAATCAGACACAGATATGAACACAGAATCAAACACACATGCAAATATAAAGTAAAAGCAGTAAAGGAAAGAACACATCGGATTTTATACTGGTTCGGAGTTACCCTACATCCAGTCCCGCAACACAAGTACGGATTTCCTTTCAAACTCAATTCAACAATTACAACCCTCGGTTTCAAGGCTACGAGGTACACCCTCCAGAATAACAATCCTTTGGGTAGAGATACTTGATTTTCGGGGCAACAAGTTCACCCAATTGATTTCCAGGGCTACAATCACACTTTCTCTCGCTTGATTGATTTCCAAGGCTACAATCACACCTTCTCTCGCTCAATTGATTACAAAAAGTCTATAACTCAGATTAGCACTTGGATCTTGTAGAGATAGTGGAGAGAATCAAAACCAGAAATTATCTAGTTAGATTCGATATTGATTCCGGTAGAGTAATGGTGTAATTTGTAAACAAGAAAGTGGAGAAGAAGAAGAGAAGTTAAATCAGAGAAAAGTGATTGAAAATTCGTTGAAACTGACCCCTATTTATAGAAGGACAACAGTCATGTCCATTCGTGAAGAGTTATGGCGAATAGACACTTCTTTTGAAATTTAAATTTTGAACTCAACTGTCACCATGTCGACATAGTGCCTATGGGCATGTCGACATCCCTCAGCCAAAATTGATGTTTTGAATTTCTATAAAAATAATATTTATCTTATATAAAAACTATTTAAAACTTTATAAATATACTTGAATATAGTTGAAATTCATAAGTAAATATAAAGAACAATATATATATATTATTTAACTATAATTTAAATCAAAGTATAAATAATTTAAATGTTAAATATATTATTTGAAAAGATAGTTTTAAAATCAGGAGTAATTTGACTTTGAAATTAAAGATGTTTTTGAAGCTAACATTATTTAAAATCAGGATAGAGAGTTTTGAATCTTTTAAAAGGAAAGTTTTGAAATCATTTTGAAAACAAGATAATTTTGTAAAATCATTTTGAAATAAAAGTAAGTGGATACAAAAAGATGTTCCACTAGATTTTTCGTAGGTTCCATCCTACTTAGGGTTCCATCCCTTTAACGAGCACGAAGTGGATTCCATTCCACGAATAAAATAGATTTTAAGATGTCAGTGCCTTTCTATAAGTTTTAACAATATTCCTAACAAACTTAACCTTGAAATCTTGAACTCTTGATAATCTTGATACTCATGAGTCTTCTATCTCTATATCTTGAATCTCTATAATGTACAGTCTTCATTCTTGATACCTGCATGGTTAGATCCTGCATATACATATATATCTAAACTTGTAATGTTAGTATAAATATTTTATAATCTATTCTAAGGTTGTTGTCATCAAAACCATCATCTCATGGACTAACAATCTCCCCCTTTTTGATGATGACAACCTTTGTTTATAAAATATTCCTTATATCCTAGTAACTCCCCCTAAAACTAACAACTCCCCCTTAATCTATGCCTAACTACCCTATTTTATATTTCTCCCCCCTTGTCATCAACAAAAACCTTACTCCCCCTTATTCTTGGACTTCAGTACCTGCATTTATAAACTATACAATGGAATATATAATATATAGATTAAGAAATAATGATACTTATGAGCATAATAACTTAATTAAAGACTATGTTCATTTCAGTGTATATATATATGTTTCACACACCAAACTTCAAACCAAATAAAATCAATCCACACAAAGTATCAATTCAAACCAAATTAAATCAAACAAATTAATTCAAACAAATCAAACAAAGAAAGAAAATTAAACGTTACGAGGAACATCTACCTATCCATCTTCTCCAAATATAGGGTCTGCTTTAATTGCATCCCAATTTTCATTGTCATTGGTGAGAGAGACAGGTGGATGTGCTTCATTATCATCCTTGTGTAGAGAGGAGATCATCCATCGTATTGCATCGAAGTGTCTCTCTTGTTCCTTGATCATCTGCATTTGACTCAACTCTAAGTGACGCTGGTTTCGTAGAATAAAAGAGAGAATATTCTTGAATGAATTGAGTGTTTCTTCAAGATTTTCAGATAGATTGTGAATAGGATTGGCCATAATTGAATTAGAGAAAGAAATGAAGGATATAGATAATGAGAAATAAATTTCAGTGAAGATTTCTGGAAGAAAATGGTATATATAGGTGTAGAAATTCATTTGAAATGAATAGACATATGGTAGTTATTCAAATTTCAAATTCAAAATGAATTGTCATTTCTGACCAGTACATGTCGACATGGTCTAGGGGGGTATGTCGACATGGGGTAATGAAATTTAATGGCAATTTTGATTTTGTGAATAATTGTGTATATATATATATATTTATATAATATACTAACATTTATTCAAGAGATAAGATAAGCTAGATAGCAGAAAGGAAATTCAATTTCATTGCATAGAAAAGTGATACAATGATTAATTATAACGAACTACATAAACATTTAAACTAAAGCAACCTAGAGTAATACAACATGAAATGAAAAGATACAACTAGTTAGAGGATGATGAAGATGAAGATAATCCAAGTTTCTTGCTGACTTTTGAAAAGAACTTGTTCATCTTCGAAGAAATGTTATCCAACTTCTTACTAACGGATCGTTTTAAAATCCGTTGATTCTCCACAATTATCTTTTGGTTTTTGAGAATGGTTTTGTTGGTAGGATTGGAGGGATATTCAATACTTTCTAAGGATGTTTCACCTTCTTCTTCTTCTTCTATTTCCATTTCATCCCCTTCTTCGTCTTCTTCCTCTTCCATTTCTTCATGAGCCAAATGCTCTTCCTTTTCGGCAAGAGTCTCATAAGGTTGAAAAACATATGAGATTTTCATGAGAGAAATGTTTGAGATATTAAACACTTTTCTTGAAATAAATTCTTCTCCTTTGAAATTTACTCCAAAATAGTTGAAAATCCGAGTAAGGTAAATTCCATGATATAAAATCTTTTCTCCCATTTCCAAGTTTTTAGGACGAAGTTCATCCAAAATAACTTGCGCCCAATTGATATCATAATTTCCGAAAATAGCAAAAAGTGCTTTGCACACTTTTGAAGTAGGATTGTTAAAATTTCCCGATCTTGGGGTTTAAAGTATGTTGTAAGAGAAGATTGACAATTCTTGCTTTAGGATGAAAGTTTCGATTCCTAAATTCAAAGTTTTCATCTCCTTCAAAAATATGATGAAATGTCTCATGATCATGTTCATCGATTTGAAAACTAGAAAGATCCATTCCCGTGCTTTTGCAATTGAGAATGGTACCCAAAAGATCACAATTCAAAATAATTTGAGTGTCTTTGACACTACTCCAAATTTCATTCTCATTTCCAATATAAAAACCACGATTTAAATTAGCATAGAAGATTTTGACAAGATTAGGATAGCAAACAAAATCATTTTGAGAAGAGTCAATAAGACTTAAAACACCATTGTTTGCAAAAAGAGAATCAATTTCATAAGAAGAAAAATCTTGAAAAATAGCAAATTTTCTGGAATGGACTTTGGCATAATTAGCATAATTGATGTATGCTTTAATTGCCTCCGGATCATTGAATAAATGCTCTTTGATTTTTTGAAAATTCTCATGGTTGAGGGGTTGCTTAAAGAAGCCATTTAGAGTAGAGAGTAGAGAGCTTGAAGATATGAAGAGAGAGTTTGAATTTGAAAATGAAAGTGAAAAGATATGATAAAAGATAGTGAATAAATAGACTTTCAAAGGATATATTCTTTGGTCAAAAGGTATCTTTTAAGAGAAATAAATGAAGTGAAAAGGTGGAGGGAAATTCAAACATTTGAATTCAAAATTTGGAATTCAAATTCAGGTAGGCATGTCGACATCATGGTAGGGGCCATGTCGACATGTGGCTTTGAATTTTTATGACATGATTTTTCTTAAGTTATCTAATATACATATATATAAATATTATTATTAATGTCTATATTTCTGAAATATTATTGTATTTATAATATATTTCAGAATGTGTCAAAAATAATAAAAATAATAATAAAATAATAGTAAAAAATAGAAAATAAATTTTAAAATTCAAACAACATATTAATTCAAAATCAATCAATCAATCAATTCAAGCATGCAATTTCAGCCAATGTATTGTAAACGTGTACCTTTTTTTGAGTCTGTTTCTCTGAATTCGTCGGGAGTCGTGAACTGCGGTGAAACACAAAGTCGAATTATCCATCTTCTGATCATCATCACTTGAGGATGAGTCTGAGTCATCTAGAGTAGCAGTAAATGCACATTTCCGTTTCTTTGTAGAATCATTGTTTGTAGGAGAGTTTTGCTTATCTGGATGTGGACAGTCTCTTTTGATATGACCTGGTTCGTCACAATTGAAGCATTTGATATAGTTTGGTACTGTAGTCTGATTACCGGAATTCTTAAAGTTGTTTCTCTTGGAACTATTCAATTTTCTGTACTTCAGGAATTTCCGAAAATTCCTGGTCATAAATGCTATCTCTTCATCATTATCACTGTTTGAGTCTGATCCGTCGATTAATGCATTGAATGCCATTGATTTCTTTTCAGATGCTTTGCTTTCTCTTCTCGCGATCATTTGAACTTCAAACGACATTAGATTTCCAATCAATTCTTCTATCTTTAAAGTATTGATGTCATTTGCCTCTTCAATTGCAAGTGTCTTTTGATCCCATTCTGGAGTGAGAGAATTTAAAAAATTTCTGACTTGATCTTCTTCCAAAAATTTCTTTCCCAAAGATATTAAAGAATGCACAATATCTTGAAATCGACTATACATATCTGAAATAGACTCATTAGTATTCATTTTAAATAACTGAAACTGATTTGTGAGCATGGAAATTTTGGTCTGTTTAACTTTGCTTGTTCCTTCGTGAGTTACTTGCAAAGTTTTCCAGATTTCATATGCAGACTTATAAACTGACACTCTATTGAATTCATTTCTATCCAGTGAACAAAATAGAATATTCATTGCTTTAGAATTATTTTGTGCAACAGTCTTTTGCTCAGTGGTCCACTGTGCAAAATTAGTTATGGGTTCAGAATATTCAGTTTGTGTGATGTTCCAAGTATCTAATCCTACAGATTGTAAATATATTTTCATCCTACATGCCCAATATGCATAGTTACTGCCATTAAAAAGTGGTGGTCTGACAGTAGACTGACCTTCTACAAATGAACTAGTGTTGGTGGTAATAGCAGTACTAGTGTTAGTAGCCATTTTGAAATTTTTCAAAATTCAGATAATGAAACTTTTGAAAACAAGGCTCTTATACCAAATGTGAGAAATGCGGATTAAGGATCTTAAGGCTAGAATTAACACTAGAGGGAGGGTGAATAGTGTTTTAAGAAATTTGTTAATCTTTTTGAGTTTATCTTACTTTGTTAACAATGTATACACTAATCAGACACAGATAAGAACACAGAATCAAACACATATGCAAATATAAAGTAAAAGCAGTAAAGGAAAGAACACACCGGATTTTATACTGGTTCGGAGTTACCCTACATCCAGTCCCGCAACACAAGTACGGATTTCCTTTCAAACTCAATTCAACAATTACAACCCTCAGTTTCAAAGCAACGAGGTACACCCTCCAGAATAACAATCCTCTGGGTAGAGATACTTGATTTCCGGGGCAACAAGTTCACCCAATTGATTTCCAGGGCTACAATCACACCTTCTCTCGCTCAATTGATTATAAAAAGTCTATAACTCAGATTAGCACTTGGATCTTGTAGAGATAGTGGAGAGAATCAAAACCAGAAATTATCTAGTTAGATTTGATATTGATTTCGGCAGAGTAATGGTGTAATTTGTAAACAAGAAAGTGGAGAAGAAGAAGAAGAGAAGTTAAATCAGAGAAAAGTGTTATAAAATTCGTTGAAACTGACCCCTATTTATAGAAGAACAGCAGTCATGTCCATTCGTGAAAGGTTATGGCGAATAGACACTTCTTTTGAATTTTGAATTTTGAACTCAACTGACACCATGTCGACATGGTCACCATAGGTATGTCGACATCCCAAAGCAATTTTTGATGATTTGATTTTCTTTGAAAATAACCTTTATCTTATATTAAAACTATTTTAAACTTTACAAATATACTTGACTATAGTTGAAATTCATAAGTAAATATAAAGAACAATATATATATGTTATCCCATTTTTGGTCAAAATTGGAATATCAGTGTTGGGTGCGTTTCCTCCACGACTGAACCAAGAAGAAGCAGCCAGCAAGCGTATATAAGTCTGGGACTTCACTCATGATTCAAGTATAAAAGTCCATTCGGTATCAAAGGTTTAAAGTTTCATTCGGTAATCAGCATCACCAAGGTCATTCGGCATTCACCTTCCCAATATCATTCGGCATTCAAGATACCTTGGTTCATCCGGCATTCCCAGTACAATAGCTCATTCGGCACTCTCAAATATAGAAGTTCATTCGGCATCTCACTGCCGAACCAGCTCCACCGAACCAACTCATCTGCCATCTACCACCGGTCCAAGGCCTCGCCGAACCACAACTCCAACAACCCAATGCCGAACCAACCCAACACCGGACCACCCTACACCGAACCAGGAGACCACCGAACCCAGGCTTCTCCATCCTTCACTCCAAGCACGGCCGAACCAAAGCTTCGCCGAACCGGAACGCTGCCAGGCCAGATTGCTTCAGCCCAAGCCCACCAGCAGCTATAAACATCCAAGACCTCTGCCCCCTACCTCACTCTATAAATAGAGGGGTAGGGGTACAACAATGGGGGACAGGTTTGAGAGCTCAAGCACGGAAGGAACTTTCAAACACTTTTAGATACTTGTACCAAAGCTTTGTACTTGTAATCTGAGATCTAAAGGAGAAATAACATATAAAGTGGACGTAGGCACGTTCTGGCCGAACCACTATAAATCTGTGTGTCTCTTTACAGTTTAGTCCCTGTTTTTTGCATATTTGCATAAATCACCCAAATCACTAAGAACAACATAAGATCTACTAAATCATACAACTTTGAGGTGTTTGTCCATTTTTTGTGCAAACATTTTTGGTGCTTTCACTGAGAATTGAACTCAAGGATTCTACCGCTTGGAAGCTGAATTTGAAAGTCTAAAGATTCAGATTGGGAGAATCATGGCAAGACAATCAAGCAGAAGGCCGAGGCCAGAGCAAAGTCAACAGGAAGGGAGTCAAGAGGCTTCCTCAGGAGCAAACCAAGCTTCAGTCTTCATCACTAGGGATGAGATGGAGGCCATGATGAGAAGACAGGAAGGGATGATCCAGAACTTGCTTCAACAGATTGGGCAACTTGGAGCACGGAACCAAGGCGCAACTGGAGTTCAGAACGGAGCAGGACCATCTGGCGTAGCACCAGAGCTAGGGGGCACACATGCAGAACATGTTGACCCAATCCCGAGAAGAGAGACGGGGGCATCCGAACAATCTGGTAACAATAGAAGAATGAACGCTCCGCCAGGGGGGCATACACCTGAAAGCTCCCACGGACTCAGGGGGCAGGTCGAAGGCAGTGAACGAGGACTTCAGCTTGGAGGCAATGACAGATTAGCTGAGATGGTTAGAAGAGCTATGAGAGGCGGACTAGTGAATAGAGACCTGGAGGATGTGAATAGGAGTCCTTTTACCACAACAATCAGGCGAGCTAGGAACCCACCAGATTTTAAGCTACCATCATTGGATATGTATAATGGAAGGACAGACCCCACGGTTCATCTGACAAAATATATAAGGCATATGGAAGTGCTGGGGGCATCAGAGGAGGTTATGGCCCGGTGCTTTCCATTGTACTTGGCAGATATTGCGGCGTTGTGGTTCAGACAACTGGAAAGCGGCTCCATAGGAACGTGGGCAGATTTAACTGAGAGATTCATGAGGCAATTCAGGGTTCATATTGCAAGACCCAAGAATGTGATGACTTTGGCAACCTTGAAGCAGAAAACTGGAGAGACTTTGAGGAGTTTTCTAACACGATTTAATGCGGCAGCAGCATCAGTGGATCGACCAGATCCATCTATGGTCATGATGGCGGCTGTATCTGGAATAGCTGATAGTACGGAGTTCAAGAATTCGTTAACTAAAGATCCGCCTATGAATCTGGGAGAGTTCTATCATGAGGCTGAAAAGTTTCTGCGTTTGGAAGATGCTAGTGCAGAAAGAGAGGAAGAAGTTGACGTTTACGCAATCAAGAGCGGAAACCCACCTGGAAGGGGTGCGGAGACTGGTAAAGGAAAGAGAAAGGCTAAGGATAATGATGACAGGTCAAAGCGGCCACGGAAAGAGTCGCGATTCACCACTTACTCCGAGCTGAATGAGAGTTTGGAGCGAATCTATCAAGATACAAGAGAGCAGGTTCCCTACCGTAGGCCAATGCGAAGGGATCCGACTATTAACGAAAGGAAATCAGACAGATATTGCTTGTTCCACGACCTGAATGGTCATCATACCAACGATTGCAGGCACCTGAAAGATGAGGTGGAGGGGCATATTCGGAATGGTTTGCTATCACAATATGTGAGAAGGAGGGCCACAACGGTGGGACAAGAACGACCACCGCCCGCACCAACTGGAGACGGCTCAGGATCGAGACGTCATCTTATTATCCATTGATCGAGATAACGACGGACGAGCAGCAAACTCCACACTGATACGGTTAAGTTGTTTACACATGTACAGGACCACGAACGATCCCCAGGCATGCTCTGATACAACTATAAACCACATCGATATAGGCGTTTGCACTCCGACGTCACTGCTTTGCTTTTGTTCTTTATTTCTTAAATTTGGATTTGACTTTGCTGAACATTTCTATTTTAAATTTCATCAGTTGAATGGATATTTGGTTTTGATAATTCTAAAATGGCTAAGCTACTTACACATGTACGGGATCGCGAACGATCCCTAGGCATGCTCTGAGATAGTGATAAACCGCCACAACAGACAATCCAGAAACTCACCCGAACGTGAATCTGGTTTGGATGGTATTAAGTCCCCCCCGGGCACACATCAACTCGCCTCGAATGGCACCCCGACCGCGAACGGTCACAATTCGCCGCGAACGGCACCCGACTTCGAACAGTCACAAACTCGCCTCGAACGGCACAACTCATCTTGCCACAAGTGGCTCGATTGCGAACGGTCGCCATTTGAGGTCCACCCCCTTACCGCCAACAGTCGCACCTTACCACGAATGGCTCGATCTCGAACGATCGTCATTCGAAGTAAGGCGCTTGACCGCGAACGGTCACATTTCACCCCAAGTGGCTTGATCATGAATGGTCGCCATTCGAGGTCCGCCTTCTGACCGGGCTCGGTCGCACTTTACCTCGAATGACTCGACCCCGAACGGTCGTCATTTGAAGTAAAGCGCTTGACCGTGAACGATCACATTCCACCACAAATGACTCGATCTCGAACGATCGTCGCATGGATTTAGACGCTTGACCGCGAACGGTCGCACTTCACCTCAAATGACTCGATCGCGAACGGTCGTCATTTGACGTTAGGCGCTTGACCACGAACGGCCGCGCTTCATCCCAAGTAGCTCGATCCCGAACGGTCGTCATTTGGGGCCATATAAAACTATCAAGCTCTTTACAGGTTGTTGATAGGATATGAACATCCAGCTTATGGCATTACAAAACACGTCTTCCTACCGCAAGTCATGTTTTGGGGGGCAAAGTGTTATCCCATTTTTGGTCAAAATTGGAATATCAGTGTTGGGTGCGTTTCCTCCACGACTGAACCAAGAAGAAGCAGCCAGCAAGCGTATATAAGTCTGGGACTTCACTCATGATTCAAGTATAAAAGTCCATTCGGTATCAAAGGTTTAAAGTTTCATTCGGTAATCAGCATCACCAAGGTCATTCGGCATTCACCTTCCCAATATCATTCGGCATTCAAGATACCTTGGTTCATCCGGCATTCCCAGTACAATAGCTCATTCGGCACTCTCAAATATAGAAGTTCATTCGGCATCTCACTGCCGAACCAGCTCCACCGAACCAACTCATCTGCCATCTACCACCGGTCCAAGGCCTCGCCGAACCACAACTCCAACAACCCAATGCCGAACCAACCCAACACCGGACCACCCTACACCGAACCAGGAGACCACCGAACCCAGGCTTCTCCATCCTTCACTCCAAGCACGGCCGAACCAAAGCTTCGCCGAACCGGAACGCTGCCAGGCCAGATTGCTTCAGCCCAAGCCCACCAGCAGCTATAAACATCCAAGACCTCTGCCCCCTACCTCACTCTATAAATAGAGGGGTAGGGGTACAACAATGGGGGACAGGTTTGAGAGCTCAAGCACGGAAGGAACTTTCAAACACTTTTAGATACTTGTACCAAAGCTTTGTACTTGTAATTTGAGATCTAAAGGAGAAATAACATATAAAGTGGACGTAGGCACGTTCTGGCCGAACCACTATAAATCTGTGTGTCTCTTTACAGTTTAGTCCCTGTTTTTTGCATATTTGCATAAATCACCCAAATCACTAAGAACAACATAAGATCTACTAAATCATACAACTTTGAGGTGTTTGTCCATTTTTTGTGCAAACAATATATATTATTTAACTATAATTTAAATCAAAGTATAAAAAGGTTAAATATATTATTTGAAAATATAGTTAAAATTAGGAGAAATTTTGACTCTAAAAATAAAAATGTTTTGAGGCTAAAATTATTTTAAAACGGAATCGAGGGTTTTGAATCTTTTTAAAAAGAAAGTTTTGAAATCATTTCAAAAATAAGATAATTTTGAAAAATCATTTGAATTAAGCTTAGTGGATACAAAACAATGTCCCACTAGATTTTCGTAGGTTCCATCCTACTTAGGGTTCCATCCCTTTAACGGGCTCGAAGTGGATTCCATTCCACGAATAAATTGGATATTAAGATGCCAGTGCTTTTCTACGAGTTTTAACAAATATTCCTAATAAAACAAACTTAACCTTGAAATCTTGAACTCTTGATAATCTTGATACTCATGAGTCTTCTATCTCTATATCTTGAATCTCTATACTGTACAGTCTTCATTCTTGATACCTGCATGGTTAGATCCTACATATACATATATATATATCTAAACTTGTAATGTTAGCATTTATATTTTATAATCTATTCTAAGGTTGTCATCAAAGCCATCATCTGATGGACTAACAGTATACCGATGCAAAGACAATGACTTAACCTTTAAACATCGATTCAGGAGAGGATCGATGGGAAGGAACATTCAGGAAAAACCATCGAGCATCGTTACAATTCTAATTTCACATCGGTTCAGGAGAGGATCGATACGGGATTTGATACGAGATAAACTGACAACGACTCGTGAACGTGCAAACGTTAATGAGAATTCAAATTAACATATATGCATATATGTCAGACTAATATTCAATTTTCAACATCCATAGGAATTGGATACTTATCTAATAAACGGTTACAACAATACAGGGTACAACAGTTGACAATCAACGGTTCACATTACCGAGAAAATCAGTCAAAGATTACAACTTTCAGCGAGAAGACGATGACTGTTCAGAATGAAGGTTGCAGCATTTCAAAGCACATCATGTTTCCACAAGACGTACTTTGGGGGGCAAATGTTATCCCGCCTTTTGGTAAGGCCATGACACCAAGAGCTTGACGAGATACCGATGACGGTTCGTCTTAGAAATAGGTTATACGCAGGTTCACTATGGATATCGATGAATTTTGTCTGAGTCCGGATCAAGCTACAATCGACAAGACACGACGAGCAAAGCCATGGAAGTCAGTACTCCAAATCTCAAGTCAATCCGAGTTCATATGCTCAAGTTATGATCGTTGCAAGATTGGATGAAAAACAGTCTCGAGTTCGAATCGATCAACTAGCCACTGTTCGAATCGATCGAGTTCAAATCCATCAGGGAAAGCTTTGTTCGAATCGATCGGCCCATGTCCACTTCGTATCGATCGACTTCGCATCCATCAGGAAGCCACAGTTCGACTCGATCATCCAATGTCCACTTCATATCCATCCAAAAACTCCTACTTCGTATCCATCGGCAAGAAGCATGAGCATCTGTATCACATCGTTCAATCTTAAACTCACTTCGTATCGATCGATCACCAATCGATAAGAAATGCACGCCTCCCATCGATGTGAAGCAAAGCACAACAATCGATACGAACTCAGGAGCTTTCATCGGTACGAACTGTGCAACCTTCATCGATACGAACAGAGCATAACGGTCGATACGAATAGAGCATGATAATCGATACGAACAGAGCATGATAATCGATACAAACAGAGCATAGCAATCGATGCGAACTAAGGGACTTCCATTGATATGAACTGTGCATCCTTTATCGATGCGAAAAATAAAAATACCTCAATACGAACAAGGCAAAGATCCTGGAACGACTCGATCAACTCGGCGAAGAAGGTGGATCAAACCGAAGAATGCTCGCCACGTCACCACTTGGTCATGCACGACCATCGATTCGAACAAGATCAAGTCGAAACGATTGAGTCGAGCGAAGCAGCCAACCGAAATCCCAATTCGTATCGATCATATCTCGCGATTTACAAGTCCAAATGCTATGAAATTTTCACAGGAGCTTATGTGCATGCTAAAGAATGTTCACACCAAATTTCGACTCCATTGGACGCAATCTTGATCGATACGAAATTTGTTCGTATCGATCACGGATCGGGCCGAAACTTCGTGGGCCCGGTCGCGTGGGCCCGCTCATGTGCCAGAAGAAGTCTCCCGAGATCCAGGCAAAATACCAGCCTCCTACGCTAATAAATAGACCCCCAGAGCCTACAGAAAAGGGAGCTTTGAATTCTCTAGCGCCCAGACTCTGCCGGATTCAATTCCATACTCCATTGCTGTTGCTGCCAACGAATTTTACTGCTGTAATTCATCGTTATCTGCTGTAACCTGCTGCGATCAATTGTAATCATAAAAGAAACATCAATAAAGCGAACAATTTCATAGTGGACGTAGGCAATATGCCGAACCACTCTAAATCCTTGTGTTTCTGTGCGTTTTTATTATTTTCCTATCTGTTTTTTGGAGTTTTTGTTAGATGATCCTCTTTTTCCATTAATTTCTTCATTTTATCTCTTCAAAAACTTCTGAAGAGTGTTGTGCCCATTTTTGGTACAAACAAACATTGAGAATGATTGCATATGGAAACCAAGTCTAATATACTTATAAAATTTCTGACCTTTTCAACTTCTACTACCCCTCGGTTAAGGGTGAAGCCCAGTAGGTTAGAGCACTATTGCTTCTACACCCTACTCGAATCATCATTTTTAACTCTCACAGATAGAATCAAGTCTACTTCATCGGCTTTTGGTGCAAAGCACACAGTTAAATACTTTCATAGACAAGTAACACACAAAGCATGATCAACTCACATAAATGGCTTTTAATTCCCTTTTTAGTTAATTAATCATTCATTAACTAAAGCCTCTTTTATTAGTAAAAATTCATTATCTAATAAAAATTCTTCATTAATTAAAACTTACTTATTTAACTAAGCTCTTATATTAATTAAACTCCTTATCAATTAAACTTCTTGTTTAATTAAAATGTCGTATTAATCAAAACTTCTTATTAATTAGATTTCTTATTAATTAAAACTTCTTATTTATTAAACTTCTTACTTAATTAAAACTTCACTTATTTAATTAAACTTCCTTGTTGATTAAACTTCCTTATTAATACATGTATATAGATTTAATTTCCCTTTTTAAAAAGATATATACTTGTATTTTACTATTCACGTATTTTACAATTCATTTATACTCTTTTCTATACTTCAAAAATGTTCGTATACTTATCTCACATGGTATATGTTATCCGGCTTTTTGGCCTGGCTATATCTGGACTAATCGGACGAGACAGACTTAATTGTCATCAGGATCAATATATCATATTAACGATCATGAAGTCCAGAGATTAGGCCTAAATGATAATATAAAGCAGTAGCAAAGCAAAAGCTGGAGGAAAACTCAATAAAACACTTAAAGTATTGAAGTTCACAATTCTCTGAAGAGAGATCAGGCATGATGCATATTCAATACTATGGATCATATCGTATCGATTACATTGCTCAATTCAACGATGATCAATCGATATCTCAAAAAGTCGAACACACTTGAAACTTTCAGAATATCAATATATTGAGGGAGGAGTCCCCATGATCGCATGTCAAAATGAGCAAGTTTGAATGATCGGTATACAACATTCACGAACGATTGTACTATTTTAGCATGAACGATCCAATTCAATGAAGATTGGTCAATATCCAACCAACCACAACTCAGAATGACACCAAAATTTGGATGCATGGACTAGAGGCATGGGGGAGCTCATAGAAACGATTGCACATGAATTTAAGAAAAAGTGAATGATCGGTACTGATTGTTCCAATGATCGAGTTAGAACTTGCGATCATTCTGGTGGGCCCCTACAGATCTATAGAGTCTTCTGCCAAATTTTCAGCGAGATATTTCATCATCTTCACCTATATATACAGACTTCTTTCTTTATTTAAAGGATCTTTATGTTGCTTGCTGCTTTGGACTCCGTTGTAATCAAGAGCTATTATCAATACTTCATTGTAATCAGATTTATAAGTGATCAATAAAGCAAATTCTTTAAAGTGGACTTAGGCACACAACCCCGAACCACTATAAATCCTTGTGTCTTTGTTACTGCTTAATTCTGATTGCTTTTTACTTATACTCTCTGTTTAATTTTGATTATTCTTCATTTATTTTTCTACTATTCTATTCTTGAGTGTTTGTTCCCACTTTTAGTGCAAACATTTTGATGCTTTCACTGAGAACGCTTGATTCTTAGTTTATCCGGATCCCTTTGTTACTACTGGATTGCATAAATCCCCAGGAGAAGATCCATAATTATCTTCAAAAAGCTTGCTTGTTCTATTCAGATTTGCAAAAGTATAAGTTATCAACAATGCTTAGAAACACTAGATCTACTTCTCAAAACGTAGAAGGAAATGAGAATGCTAGCATCCACCAAGGAGGTCTGAGCAATCAACCTGTGGATGTGAATGCTACCAATACAGTTAATGTCTAGAATCCAGCTGATTCCATTACAAGAGCTGAATTCAGAATCTGATGAGAGATCTAGTGGATACCCATCGACAATTGAATCAACAAATTAAAGCCAACATCGATCTAATGAACCAACTCAGTCAGCAATAGCATGGGAAAGCAAGGAGGGACCCTACTCCTTACTCTACATCGGAGAGTTCTAGATCATCGGACGATTATCACAGACGCCGCAGAACAGACAGATACTACGCTAAAGCATCAACCCGCCTTCCACTGATCGTTCTAGACAGAGAAATAATGATCGATGCCGATCCATCTACAACGATCTGTACTGATTGTTCTCTAGATGGACGATACCAACCAGTGACAACAGGGTAACATACCGACGATGTTGTGATCGATCTGGATGTTGGAGTTCAAACAAATGCCGACAAGTTACTTCCTTGGAGTGATGATAAAGTGAATGTACGTGATATACGTCGAGAGGATGTTGAACCAAGAAGGTGTGGAACGGGCCATAAACATCGACTGGACCATCCACGTAAGGTAGAACACGACCACCGCTTGGCTTTGACTATCCAAATTCCAGACTTGTTGGTGTTACATAGTTAGTGAGAGAGAGCCAAGGCTTGACCAATGATGACTGGGGAATCTTAAGAAGCCATACCCATTCAGTAATAATATCGTACATGCCGAGTATCCAAGGAGATTCAATATGTTGTCGATGCCTGCCTACGAGGGAAAAACCGACCCCATGCAGCATATCATAAGATATAAATGGATGATGGATTTCGCACGAGCCGATGATGCCACAAAATGCAGATGTTTTCCTATACTCTCTCTAGCATAGTAAAGATGTGGTTTACAAGATTACCCCTACGTTCAATCTCTAGATTTGATGATTTAGCGACAAAGTTTGTGGAGCTATTCCGTATGCATGCAACATGCCCTAAAGATGCGACGTCCCTATCCAGCGTGATCCAGGCTCCGGGAGAATCTTTGAAAGATTTTTTGAAAAGATTCCATACAGCTATCAAAAAAATCTGTAATCTGAATGACCATGCAATATTGATGGCGGTAACAAGAAGGATTGATCTAGATTTGATTTTGGCGATTGGTTAGCTTGCAAGCCACCTGCAACATTGGAGCATTTCTACATAAAAGCAGCTCAGTATTTGAGGAAAAAGGAAGCTAGATGCTCTAGGAAGAAGAATGTTGTGGGACCAAGTGGAGAAGGAGTACAGAGTAACATTGCAGTGAAGAAATCTTTGATAGTTCCGGAAAAGTTCAAGTGAATGTCCAAAATAAACCGAATCAGCAAAAGAAAGGTGGAGATAGGAGCCGAGAACGTAAGAGGGATTCTGGAAGACGAAAGCCTTGGATTCTGATGTATGATACCTACACGTCGCTGAATACATCTCTAGAGAATGTATATTTTTCTACCTGCATACCATGCAGTACTGGAAGCCGCCTCCGAAAGAATCAATGGAGAAGTAGAAATAAACTGGAAAGTATTGTTTGTTTCACGAATGTTGTGGTCATAACACAAATGAGTGTAGGCATCTCTAGAATATTATCAAGAAACTGATTCGAGAAAGAAAGTTACAACAGTTTGTTAAAGCTTCATAGGATGGTGGGCTAGGGACATCTGACCCTAATCGGGGACAAGCACTGCACAGGGCTAGGGAGCCTGCGCGGACTGGTGGAAGATTAGTAATCAATACAATAGTCAGAGGATCACATTCAGTTGATAAGAGTTGGTATGAGATGGAGCGCTACACTAGCTCGATCAAGCATGTGAATTTTGAATGTAGCACAAGTACAGAAGATGGAGCTCCGGCAAAACAGCAACGTAAAATGACAGATGACATTGTGTTTAGAAACAGAGATGTAGACAAGGTCGATGCACCGACGATCGACCTAATGGTCATTTCAGCCATGATCGGCCCCGCCTTAATGAGGAGGATTTTGGTTGATTATGGAAGCTCCATAAATAGAATTTTAAAAAAGCTGATGATTAGATGAGGATGGAAGCCAAGGACTTGAAACCGTCTACAGCCCGCATTCATGGCTTTAATGGTGTTGCGACCGAAGCCATTGGTTATATTGAATTGCCCATGGAGTTGGGAGAAGGTGATCGTAGGAGAGTGTGCATTTTTCCATTTGTTGTTTTAGATGTTGACTCTACATACAATGCTTTTTTGGGTCGACCGACCGTAGATGAGTTATGGGCAGCTCTTGCCTTATAGTGTTTGACTTTGATGTTTTTGACAGATAATGGTATTGGAGTTGTTCATGGTGATCAGGTGACCGGACATGCTTGCTATGTAGTTGAATTAAGGGATGCTCAATGGAAGGAGAAAGGTAAGCGTGTGGGCAAGTCACTCTGCATCCAAGCCACTGAAGATTGACAACTAGCGCCTGAGCCTTGGCTCGGGCACCACAGTTGGTTCTATAGAGACATAGATCTGAGGGATGACGAGGAGAAGCCTAAAAAGACCAAGGCTATACCAGCTGAACTGACGATTGACATCATGGTCAGCCACGACGACCCGTCATGGGTCCTAAAAATTGGGTCACAACTCAGCCCCCCAATGATGAAAAACTTGTTGGTTTTCTCCGAGCGAATCTCGACATGTTTTCTTGGGCTCACTCTAACATGTGTGGGATCTCGCCTGCCTTTGTGAGCCATGCATTGAATATCGACTCGAGGCACATCCCGGTGAAACAAAAAAGGTGTGGCATGGATCTGGAGAGATCTGCCGCTCTTAAAGAAGAGGTATATAGGCTTAAAGACTATGGGTTTACTCTTGACGCCCTCTACCCTAAATGGGTATCTAATCATGTACTTGTGAGAAAAGCGAATAGGAAATGGTAGACAAGCGTTGATTACTCGGACTTGAACAAGGCATGCCCAAAAGACAGTTTTCCCCTTCCAAGGATCGACCAACTGGTAGACTCAATAGCAGGGTACGAATTGCTATCTTTCATGGATGCGTACTTTAGATATAACCAAATCCCGATGCACATTACCAATCAAGAGCACGCCAACTTCATTACTAACGTTGAATTATATTGCTATGTGGTAATGCCGTTTGGACTAAAGAATGCTGGAGCGACCTACGAACGTCTAGTCAACAGAATGTTTAAAGATCAGATAGAAATGACGATGGAGGTGTACGTGGATGATATGCTCATGAAGTCACGATGATCTAGCTTACCACATTAGAGACTTGGCAGAAATGTTTGATACCCTCCGATATTACAAAATGAAGATCAATCCTCTAAAATGTTCTTCTGGCGTTGCATCAGGAAAGTTCTTTGGTTCATCATTGATGCCCGAGGAATCGAAGCCAATCCCGAGAAGGTCCAGATTATTCGAAATATCCAAGCACCAAAGACCATTAAACAAGTACAGAGCCTGAATGGGAAGGTTGCCGCCCTAAGTCGATTTATTTCCAGAGCTACCGGTAAATGCATTCCTTTCTTTGACTTGATTAGAAGAGGGAAAAGGAATTTTGAATGGACATAGGATTGTAAAGACGCATTCCAAGATTTGGTGAACCACTTAGAGAGACCTCCCATCTTGTTAAAGCTGCTAGATCATGAAGACTTGTATATCTACTTGGCCGTGTGGGTACATGCTATAAGTGTCGCATTGCTGCGTGAAGAGAATCAAATCCAAAGATCGGTTTATTATGTTAGCAAGTGGTTAATAGGAGCTAAAAGGAACTATCCAAAGATAAAGAAATTGGCATACTGCTTGTTGATTGCTTCACGAAAGCTCCGCCGCTAGTTTTAGGCTCATCCTATCAATGTTTACACCGACCAGCCATTACGACAGGTCCTACAGCGACCTAAGATGTCTCAAAGGTTAATCAAGTGGAATATCGAACTGAGGCAATTCAACATCTTTTATCTTCCTCAGAGGGCTATCCAGGGACATGCACTGGCAGACTTTATAGTAGAATTCACTACATAGGATGATTTCCCAGAGAGCAGTGAAACCCCTACCATATGGTGGAAGTTGTATACGGATAGGGCATCCAATGATCATTGTTTTGGAGCTGGAGTTGTGCTAGTAACTCCAAAAGATCGGTCAATTTGCTATTCTTTAAAGCTTGATTTCCCTACAACAAACAACGAAGATGAGTATGAAGCTCCGATTTTTGGACTTAAACTCACTAGAGAATTGGTGATAAAATCACTTGAAATCTTTTGCGACTCACAATTGGTAGTATACCAAGTCAGGGGAGATTACCAGGCTAGAGGACAACTACTTGCCCCGTACCTTACCCGTGTCCAAGAGCTGTTGACTGACTTTGAATACTATGATACTACACACATTCCTCTAGATCAAAATAAAGTGGCTGACTCATTGGCAAAGTTTGCTAACACCGGGGATGCACAACAGGTGAGCTTGGTCCCAGTCGAAGTGCTAAAACCTCCGAGCATAAACTTGATGGAAATCGACCGGGTACTAGAGACGAAGCCTAAGAAGGAGTCATGGATGATAATTAAAGACTACTTGCTACATAGAGTTCTTCCCAAATAGAGGAATGAAAAATGACAAGTCCTTCACAAAGCTTCACGATATATCATTTTGGAAGGAGTTATGTATAGAAGGGGTTTTTCTATACTTCTGTTCTGGTGTATTACTCATGATGAAATAAACCGAGTCTTAAACGAAGTTCATGAAAGGGAATGTGACGATCACACTGGGGGACAAACCCTAGCAAAGAAAATACTCTGTTAGTATTATTGGCCGATTGTCAATCGAGATGTTGTTGATTATGCAAGACGGTGCGACAAGTGACAGATGCATGCAAAAGTTCCCAAAGTTCCATCGTTGGAAATAACACAAATGGTCAGCCCATGGCCATTTTCCATATAGGGCATAAATATTATCGGTTCCTTACCGATCTCTAAAGGTGGTGCAAAGTACGCCATCGTCGCCGTTGATTACTTCACCAAATGGGCTGAAGCAGAACCTTTAGCCATGATAACACCGAAGAAAGTAATTAACTTCATCGTCCAGAACATCATCTATCGTTTTGGCCTTTCGCGAATTATAGTAACTAATAATGGAACCTAATTCGACTATGCTGAATCCAAGGACTTCTAACATCGGCATCATATTGAATAGAGATTTGTGACAGTTGCTCACCCTCAAGCAAATGGATAAGCTGAAGCTAAGAATAAAATCATAAAGTCCATTTTGAAGAAGTGTTTGCAAAAGGCTAGAGGCAAGTGGGTGGATGAACTCTCGACAACACTATGGGCTTATAGGATTACTCATAAGTATGCAACTGGCCATAATCCATTCACCCTTGCTTATGGCTCCGAAGTCATTATTCTTGTTGAACTCAAAGTTCCTTCTCATCGAGCGACCTACTACAATCCCAGAACGAATAGAGATCTCCTCTTGGAATCTCTAGACTTTGTCGATGAGAAGCGTGAAGAAGCTGATTTGAGGGCAGTTGTTCACCGACACTGAGTCGCTCAATATTACAATAGTTCAACCTAGAACTTTTGAAATCACCAATCTCGTCTTGAAACGGGTTTTTCCTGCCCCGTCGCATATAAATCCTACTTGCAAAGAACCATATGTCATTGAACAAAGGCTTGGAGAGGTAAATTTTAAGCTAGCGACTGTTGATGGTGTCACACTCCCAAGGGCGTGGAATAGCGAGCATTTACGACCGTATTTTACATAATTTATTTCTTTTTCATTTAATTGTGTTTAATTTTAGGATTTACTTTAGCATTTGGTTTTCTAGATATGTATAAGACAAATTATGTCATTTCTTTCCATTTGGCAAATAAAGTTTTGAATTTTTCTTCATATTTGTGATCTGCCATTGCATTGCATATTAGTTGTGACATACGACCAACTAAATCCCATCATACAATTAAGTCAACATGACTTGATAGTGATAGTGGTTCGACTGATTACTCGTTGAATAGTACCGCATACTTGGGGGCAAGATGACTAATTAAGGGAAATTGAATTCAACGGTTTTCCAAACAACTCCAAACTCCTAAAGTGGGAATTGGATTACAAACATTAATGGGTGCAAACGACCACCCATGGACTAACTCTTGTCCAAAGAGTATGGATATAAGTATAAATGAATAAATAAGTATGATTCGACCACTTACTACTTAACTAACTCAGATCCGAATTCAACGGGATGAGAACGAAGTTAGTGGAGATGGAACTCGACCATCCACTAAATAATTCTGCCAACCCAAGGCTAGGGCAGAAACATAATTTCTTAATCCCTTAGTTCGACAGCGTAACATTAAGGCTTGAGCCTAACATTTGAATATTACTTGGGGCCACGACCTTAGGGAGGCTATGAGATTGATGAATCGAATCAATATCCGAGCTAACGAGCAACGAATTACAAGTACATTGAATGGAAAATGTAATAGCTCGATCACTTAAGCAAATACACATAAGAGTTCTCCAAAAACAAGAGAAATTTTATTCACATTAAACTTGTAAGTTGCAGTACAAGTTTATCCATAAAATGATAATTATGAGCAGGGGCTGTACCCACACAAACACGGCTAACAAAAGAGAAAGCGTAGCTACATAAGCTATCTACACATCCAGCCGACCCGACGGCTACTTCTTGGACTTCTTGTCCTTCCTCGATTTCTTAAGGGTGGATCCACTTGAATTATCACTCGACCCACTCTTCGATACTATACCACCTCTACCTCTTTTCGGAGAGACATTGCTGGATACGAGGATCGAGGTGGTCATCCTTAGAAACAGGAGGGATCTTATCCTTAGAAATAGGAAGGATCTTCCATGATTCTTCCTTCTCAATTCGCTCCTTTAGACTAAACTCGTCAGTGGGATCAAAGATACCCATGATCACGATGTCATCATTAATCGGTATCTCATGGTGTGAATCACTACTTTCCCTCAACAATGCATCCACCATGTGTTCATCAAATATGAAAGCCTCCTCTTCTGGAACGTCTTGAATCATGGCCGAGGTTGTAATTGTAACAGACTCCATTGCCAGCACTTGAGGCCTCGGCTAGGATTCTTGAGGAAGAGGAACTATAGCTGGAGGACCTAAAACTTAGGAAACATAGCCAAAAAGATTAGAAACATGTAACGACCCAGAATTTTGGGATATTTGAAATTATAATATTTAATTGATTTTAAATATTTAAAAGTTAATTTTAACTTGAATTTCAAATATAACAATTTATTGGATAATTAAATTACCGAATTTAATAATTGGAAATTGGTTAAAATATTGAATCTTGAGTTTTAAGCTTGTTAAAAATAATTTAAAGGCTTATAAAATTTATATTAATAATAATGAAGATAATAAACCTTTTAAATTGGGCACGAGACAACTCTCTCTAAAGAACTCGGTTAAAAGTGATTTGTTTAGTTTTAAAAATATATCGCTTGAATTAACATTTAAAAATAACCTTCCGGGGCACAGTCTCGGAATTCAACAAAACTAGTTTCATTGGATCCGTAATAGTGTATTAATATCGGATTTCAAATCAAATTTTGTAGCATTTGGAGTTATCTTTTGGTCGTATGGGATATAAACGCGTTGAATTTAATATCGAAAATTCAGTATAAAAATTGGGTCCAAAAAGCTACCTTCTCCATACGATCGAATTAGGACTCGAAACCTTTTCCATTGCGTTCGAAATAGGGGTATAACATTATGAACACCTAGCAGCACACATCGATAGAAGTTCGAAATTTTAAGCTACCAAATCGAGACGTTTTGAAATAATATATATATATATATATATTGATTGACTATATTCATATCAATTTGCTTTCTGTCTCTTCTCAGCCACCTAAGATTTGACCTTAACCCATTCAAACATGTTTCTCTCTTCTTTTATATTAACATAGCATGCGTAGAAAAAAAATATACAAGCTTCTTAAAATTTCAAAAATCCATAACTAAAATCATACTCGTTTAAAAATCACAAAATTTGTTTTAAAAATCTAGTTGGGTTGAAGCTTCGATCTGATAGCTGTATTGGGGGTTGCGGCGTGTTTCTGGTGATCGACTCTTTGGACGAGCAACTAGGGTTTCAATTTTATAGCGATTAAGGAGGAGTTAGGCGAATCGAATCATGGATTCGAACTATTGGTGGTGATTGGCATCTCCGGCCAAGTTTTCACGGTGCTCGGTGTCGATTTGGGAGGCGTGACATTTTCTGGGTTGTGGGTAGCCGTGCCAGGATGCGACGTGATGGAGTGGTATTCGAGTATCGAGAGTGGGTCGAGCACATGGAGAATCGGAGGAGAAGCTCGTCGGCGATGGTTATTCGTGATTTCGGCAAGAGGTTGGTGGTGTTATCAGGGAGCGTGCACGCGGTAATTGGGTTTCCCTGTGTTTCTCTTGCATGAGATTTGTGAGCTTCAGGCAGATAAGATTGGGGAAGAAATATTGTTTGGGCCGGGCCGAAGTTGTAAGGGTAATTGATTCTTTTTTTTATTTGTAATGAAATTAAGATAATTATATATTAAAGTTTGGAAAACTTATAAATGCGATATCATTTTCATACGAAATCAGATTTTGACGAGACGAGCTAAATTTCGTTCATATCTTTGAATGTTGTGCACAGGAATTGGTTTGGAGCGATTTTGAGCTTCTGAAATTTTTAGTCAAATTCGAACGTGTTTGAATTCAATCGAACCCAGAATGCGAAAGCGACAATAAAAAAATCAAAGGTGAGTTAATCTCACTCAATTTTGGATTACCGTAATTAATTTTAAATAGTTAAAATTATTAATTTTAAATAGTTAAAATTAGTTATTGATTGATAAAATTGATATATTTGTATCAGTTGAATGTGATATTATATATAGTAGTATATATATTGCAGTGATTGATATTGCCGCATATATATAGCAGATGAAACCCTATATACTGCGATATCCCCCTCGAAGTGGGATTGGTATTTTTATATTGTATTAACATCTGTGGATGCGGGGAAACAGGTTGGAGGGATCCAACTGGATTCCTCAAAAATGTTGAATTTAATTTTGTATATAGTGATATATGAACTGTTGAATAATCTGTGATAGATATAGCGTAATTTGAAATTATTGGATGCTATGGTATTACTAGCCTAGATTTTGGTATTTTAAAATATCATAAATATATATATATATATATGGAGTTTGAAAACAAATTTAAAAGGGATTTTGAAAGTAAAATATTTATAGTGAAATTTGGATTAACTAAAAGAAATGAATTTGGAAAAAATAAATAGTTTGATTTTAAATTTGTATTTAATAATTTCAGAATATTGTAAATAGAGATTTTGGAATATTATAAAAAGAGATTTGGAATAATGTAAATTAAAGGATTTTAAATAATAAATCTCAAGCGATATTGTTTAAGTGTAAAAAGATTTAAAAAATCGAGATTTAAAATAGTTTGGAAAATAAAAAGAAAATTTGAAAATAAAATATGAAACTGTTATACTAGATTTTAAATAAGATTTTAAATTATGGAAAGAAAGTGGAATCGGAATTGAGTTGGGTTATTTGGGAAATTGATTTAAAAATGGAATTCAATTTAGAAATCGATTTGAAATCAATTACGTATTGTGAAGCCGTTATAAATGGGAAATGAGACTATGAATTTATGAACAAAGTTAATAGATAAAGTAAAGTGATTATCAGTGGATAAATTGAGGTTATAAATTCACGGCGAGGATTTATAAGGAGATGGGTAAATCGGCTTAAAAATAAATGATAGATTTATTTTTAGAAAATGTGAAAAGGGGATTTACGAAATTGGGACATAAATCAATTGGTAATAAATTGAAAGGGATTTATAAATAATTAGACTGGCTATATTGGAGTTAAAAAATATATTTTTCTGAGAAGTTAAGTTATTTTAAAAAGGAGGATTTTAAGTATTAACTAGAATTTTTTTTAAAAAAAAGTGTTTAAGAATATTTTAGAAAATTAATTATTAGTTGTTTTAAAATTGTTTTAAGTATACTTGACTATTGTTTAAGTAGTTTATATTAAGTCGATTATTATTTAATAATTAACCAGTATTATTATTTTAAAAGATAAATTATTCAATATTTATATTATATGATAACTTTTATTTAAAGAGTATTTGCCCAAAATTAACTTGGAAATTTATATAGAAATTTTATAAGTATTATTTTGAGAGATTATTAAATGAAGTTTTCGGAAAGTAATGGTGTACTTTCATGGCGTAATCGGAGGCAGAGAGTGCCTGCAGTTAAGTTTTGGATTTCTCTAGGATAGAGATGTAACCATTGAGCTGTGAATCCATCGTTGATACTGCAGTGGTACTTTCCTTATTATTTTAAAAAGGTTTTCAAATATTTTTGAAAAGAAAATAGTTTGTGAATATACTAAATTCGGCAAGATAAGTATATATTTTGGATAAAGAGATCTAATTTATTAATATTAAATTAAAAAGAGATCTAGTGTTTTCGGTGGGAAAGAAAATATTTGGTTGAATGATTGTTTATTTGATAGTTAAATAACCGACTATCAAATCTGGACCTAAAATATGACTTTGGAAATATCTAGGAGAAGTACGGGAATTATATGGTACAGTTACTGTTCGAGGTGCTATACTGTACGTTAAACTCGTTTCGTTCTTCTAGGACGTTTATAAGGAAATCCGTCCACAAACGGTTAGGAGGTGATCTCCAATCTTATTTTCTTCTGTTTATTTCCTAAAGAACCGGGGTTGAGTTTACTGGAGATATCGAACGTTGTTTCGAAGAGACCGAGATCGGATAAGTTACCCGAAAACCACATCGATCCAACGAGTACATTTTCGAGTGAAAACAAGAGCATGGAGTCGAAGATGGAGCTGTGAAGTGCAAGGGCTAATCGCTACTAATCCTGAGGATGATTCTGAAATGGATATAGTAGGAATAGTACCTTCGGTTCCGTTCGGACCTAGGACGGACTTGTATGGATGAATGCTATCAGTACATTGTCATTGGAGGAAAATGAGCATTCTAATTGAAAATTCCTTAAAAAGGTAATCGTAGCCTCGAGCCTCATCAACCGGGAATGACTGAAAAGCAAGGGAGATGCAACAAGGCTAAGTGGGTCGCACCCAATTAGGGTATGTTTATCACCTTTCTAGATACCCTCGGATATTATATATTTGGTATACGGTTGCATGCGAAAGAGCTCTTGGTAAAGGTGGGAACACCCGGGGTGATAGCATATTCGGTCTATCCAGGTTAGGGGTAGTCCGGTCTTGTGTTGCAGGGGATCCCGGCGTGGTCCTCGGTACATTTTTCTAGACGTGTACTGTGACAGGTGATACCCCAGTGCCTAGTTATTCGTATGGAATCCATTCTCCAATACGCGCCTTTACGGTTTTGGTTGTAGAGCCTAGTATGCTGAAATTTAATTAATGTAACAATTTCAGCTATTTGAATAAGTATTTGTACTTAGACACTATTATAATATCAGAGGATTTGATATGAAATGTTTTGGTTATCGTACGGTAAAAACCCGTCGTGTTTATGTGTGGCGTGGTCTTACGAGATACCTTTGATTTTCAAAGGATTTTGATAACTTTAATAATTCAAAATTGAGTGTGTTTTCTCACGCTGCTTTTCTAGACTGACTCGGGTGTTATTTTATTATAATGCTCAGGTCAGACCGAGTATTACAAATACAGGATATGATGTTATGGAGCTTAGGAGACGAGCTAGATGGTGAAGACATATTACACGTATTTGATTTATATTCCACTGTGTATTGTAGGCTGTATATTCAGCATTTGAGAGGACAAGTTAGCATGACTGTCCGGTATTGTGTTATTGATGTGTTGTACTCTGATGATGTAATGTGTAAATAACTGTTATAGTTTCTTTTGTATAAAGACATGTTATTATCTATTATATATTGTTCCGCTGCTATTGTGAGATTCTGTGTTGTTATTTCTACTTTTCTTTTTCTACCTCTTTCTTATTTTCTCTAGCGATATGGTATTTCCGGCACTCGATTGCTCAGCATGTGATACAATGAACATATTGATGTCAATTTTCGAGCTTCGAAAATCCGGTTCGTCACACTTGGTATCAGAGCTGAAGGTTAAGCGAGAACCTTGGCTTTGGTGGGGTAACTCATTAGAGATAGGGTCAGTAGTACCCTAGAATGAGTTTGAGTGTATTAATAGATATGAGCGCGTATTTGTTAGTGAATATAAAATTGTTTTATATTGTGTTGATTGATCTATTGAGTTGCTTATGGATTCTGGTCAATACGAGTAATTAACGTTATTGATAGGGATCTCTAAACACTATAACAGAGCAATTTGACATAGTATTGTTTTGAAATGGGATAAATGAAATAATTTTACCCAAATTATTTTATATATGGAAGAATAATTTTTCAGAAATTATTATGGTTGTATAGGGTGTGCTTGGTTGTTAGGAAATGATAATATTTACTATTATCATTTGTTGTTGTGTTGATTGAATAAAAGGTTATATTATAATCAACAGTTAAGAAATAATTCATATAACAAAATGGAATTTGTAAATATGAGTTTATAAATGTGATCTATAATTTGAAATGGAATGAAATTCCAGAGGAATATTTAAATATGATATGGTTTATAAAAACGATTTATAAAGGATTTAAAATTTGGAAATTTTGGAATTTAAATCCCGTTGGTTTGAAAATTGTTTTTCAAAGGCTTTGGAAAAATAATAGTGATATTATTTGGAAATATTTTTGAATTGGAAATGGAATCTTGAGATTTGGAATACAAATATTTAAAGATGGTTTTAAAGGAATAAAAGCACTGAACTCACTTCGGTCGTTTGAAAATAATTTCGGTGATGACTACAGCATCATCGACTTTCATTTTCGAGTTTCCAAGGGAGAAATTGTCAATGATTTGAATTGGAGTTTGTTTGCAAAACTGGTTTGGTTTTGAAATTCAAAGGGATGATTTGATATACCAAGGATTTTGGGTATATATGATTTCAAAAATGATTTTTAAATATTAAGTAATTGTTTAAAACTCTGGAATCTTATTTAAATTTTTTTTATGAAATATGAATAAGTTTGATAACCTATAAAAATTTGGAATTTGATTTGGAATGGGAATTAATTTGAATTAAGTTAGATAAAGAGAATTTGAGAATTTAGCCTAAGTAGGCTAAATGGAAAAAGAATTATTGAAAATGGAATTTAGCGAGATTCAAAATAAATTAGTAAATGAACTAATTGATTTAATTAGTAAGAAAATGTAATTGAAATTGAATATTGGATTGATATTTAACTTGAATCATGTTAGAAAAAGTGAAATTGAAAAATTTAGTTTGAGTGGGACTAAATAAAATATATTTTGGAAATATAATTGGGTGAGTTAAAGTGGATATGGACTTAAGTGGAAGGTGGTAATAAGCATAAGAACTTTTGTATAAAAAGTTTATAATTGAATTAAGAAATTTAAAGGAAGTTCTTAAGTAAAATTGGTATTGGAAAGAAATATACTAAGTAAATCAATGAATGTGAGGTTTAAATGGGTATGATTATTGTGAAAAATTGAATGGAAAGAAAGAAAATGTGAATAAAAAGAATTGGGTATAGCTAATAATCAATTGGGAATTAATACGTAAGTTGTACGTATATTATTTAATCTGCACAACGATTTGATCCAGATTCGAGCATAGAATTTCGAGATGATTTATATCGATCCGAGTTAGGATTTTTCACTCGATTTTCGACGGTGAACCCTGGATGTGGATTTTTGATTGATTCTGGAGTTCTCTATCATAGTATATGGCTATGCAAGGAGAATGACGGTTTCTAATCAAGAAACCAGATCTGAGTCCGCACTAGAGAGTCATGTGAACGATACTAGTTCGGAAGTGAAATTTTGTGATCGAGTGAGCGATCAGAGTAGATATTGCGTACGGATGATATATGTACATCGTACTGGTTTTGGTGAAATAAATATTAGAAATTGAAATTGCTGAATAGAATGATTTTGAATTTATGATTTGGATAATATTGGTAAGTGAGATGCAGGTAATTAAAAGCAATTGCTAAATTAATGTCTTCGATTTCAGATGTAAAATTTGATTGCCCGACAAAAAGGTATGTGTTTAAATTGTTGTATGAAATTGATGATTTTATGATTGAGCCACTTGGCTTTTATTTTCTTTTGATGATTTAGGCCCGAAGAGGTGTTTTGTAGTTTTTCGGATCTAACCGCGCAAAGGAGACGTTGGCGAAATTTTTCGAAAATTTAGGGAGTTGCAAAAATTTTAAAGAAAATTTTGATAATTTAAAATTTTGGTTTTAAATTATAATTTGAATGATTGAGGGGATAATATTAGTGTAATCTATGGATTAATTTGGAAAATTAGTAGGAGTGATAACATAATTTCAATAAATTGATTTCGGAAAAGTTGTTTCAACTAATTGGTTTTGAAATAGTAAACGGGTTTTGGACCATTCTTTTTACCTAGCAATTTCGGGGAAGAAATTCTTTTAAGGGGGGAGGAATGTAACAACCCAGAATTTTGGGATATTTGAAATTAGAATATTTAAAGGTTAATTTTTAACTTGAATTTCAAATATAATGATTTATTGGATAATTAAATTATCGAATTTAATAATTGGAAATTGGTTAAAATATTGAATCTTAAGTTTTAAGCTTGTTAAAAATAATTTAAAGGCTTATAAAATTTATATTAATAATAATGAAGATAATAAAACCTTTAAAATTAAATTTAAAAGTGATTTGTTCAGTTTTAAAAATATATCGTTTGAATTAACATTTAAAAATAGCCTTCCGGGGCACAGTCTCGGAATTCGACGAAACCAGTTTCATTGGATCCGTAATAGTGTATTAATATCGGATTTCAAATTTTGTAGTATTTGGAGTTAGCGTTTGATCGTACGGGATATAAACACGTTGAATTTAATATCGAAAATTCAGTATAAAAATTGGGTCCAAAAAGCTACCTTCTCCATACGATCGAATTAGGACTCGAAACCTTTTCCATTGTGTTCGAAATAGGGGTATAACATTATGAACGCTTACCAGCACGCCTCGATAGGGGTTCAACATTTTTAGCTACGAAATCGAGACGTTTTGAAATTATATATATATATATATATATATATATATTTACATTGATTGACTATATTCACATCAATTTGCTTTCTGTCTCTTCTCAGCCACCTAAGATTTGACCTTAACCCATTCAAACACGTTTCCCTCTTCTTTTATATTAACACAGCATGCGTAGAAAAAAAAAATACAAGCTTCTTAAAATTTCAAAAATCCATAACTAAAATCATACTCGTCTAAAAATCTGAAATCTGTTTTAAGAATCTAGTTGTCTTAAAGCTTCGATCTGATAGCTGTATTGGGGGTTGCGGCGTGTTTCTGGTGATTGACTCTTTGGACGAGCAGCTAGGGTTTCGATTTTATAGCGATTAGGGAGGTGTTAGGCGAATCGAATCATGGATTCGAACTGTTGGTGGTGATTGGCATCTCTGGCCAAGTTTTCACGGTGCTTTGTGTCGATTTGGGAGGCGTGACATTTTCTGGGCTGTGGGTAGCCGTGCCAGAATGCGACGTGATGGGGTGGTATTCGAGTGTCGAGAGTGGGTCGAGCACGTGGAGAATCGGAGGAGAAGCTCGTCGGCGATGGTTATTCATAATTTCGGCAAGAGGTTGGTGGTGTCATCAGGGAGCGTGCACGCGGTAATTGGATGTAGTAGGAATAGTGCCTTCGGTTCCGTTCAGACCCAGGACGGACTTGTATGGATGAATTCTATCAGTACATTGTCATTGGAGGACAATGAGCATTTTAAGTGAAAATTCCTTAAAAAGGTAGTTGTAGCCTCTAGCCTCATCAACCGGGAATGACTGAAAAGCAGGGGAGATGCATCAAGGCTGAGTGGGTCGCACCCAATTAGGGTATGTTTATCACCTTTCTAAATACCCTTGGATATTATATATTTGGTATACGGTTGCATGCGAAACAACCCTCGATAAGGGTGGGAACACCCGGTGTGATAGCATATTCAGTCTATCCAGGTTAGGGGTAGTCGGGTCTTGTGTTGCAGGGGATCCCGGCATGGTCCTCGGTACATTTTTCTAGACGTGTACTGTAATAGGTGATACCCTAGTGCCTAGTCATTCATATGGAATCCATTCTCCAATACGTGCCTTTACGGTTTTGGTTGTAGAGCCTAGTATGCTGGAATTTAATTAATGTAACAGTTTCAGCTATTTGAATAAGTATTTGTACTTAGACACTATTATAGTATCAGAGGATTTGATATGAAATGTTTTGGTTATCGTAAGGTAAAAACCCATCGTGTTTATGTGGGGCGAGTCTTACGAGATACCTTTGATTTTCAAAGGATTTTGATAGCTTTAATAACTCAAAATTGAGTATGTTTTCTCACGCTGGTTTTCCAGACTGACTCAGGTGTTATTTTATTATAATGTTCGGATCAGACCGAGTTTTACAGATACAGGATAGGATGCTATGGAGCTCAGGAGACGAGCTGGATGGTGAAGACGTATTACACGTATCTGATTTATATTCAGCTATGTATTGTAGATTGTATATTTAGCATTTGAGACGACAAGTTATTATGACTGTCTGGTATTGTGTTATTGATGTGTTGTACTCTGATGATGAAATATGTAAATAATAGTTATAGTTTCTTTTGTATAAAGACATGTTATTATATATTGTTCCACTACGATTGTGAGATTCTGTGTTGTTATTTCTATTTTTCTTCTTCTACCTCTTTCTTATTTTCTTTAGTGATCTGGTATTTCCGGCACTCGATTGCTCGGCATGTGATACAGTGAACGTATTGATGTCGATTTTCGAGTGTCGAAAATCCGGGTCGTCACAGAACATCAATCGGCGACACCCCAACTTTATAAAATTCTAAAATAAAGGAGATGGCAATGAGTTACCTTCTTTGGCCTGGCTCCCGAGATAAGCTGGAGTACCTTAAGAACTTCATTGGAATTGGAAAACGCTCGTTGTTAATTTCATATTGAGGCTTGTCTGGGTTGTATCCTGGAGATGTGGAAAAACCCACGGCAGTGATAATAATACCCTAAGACACTAGGGGTAGATTAGTTGCAACATCGGGTGGCTTAAACCCGAAACATTCACCCACTTCATGTTGAGAGGCCACAGCTGGCTCTTGCTGAAATTCAAGTTGGGCATTATGTAAAATTTTTGGTCCATCTCCCAGTAAGATCTCTTGTTCAAACCTCATTAGATCAGTCTCCTCTACATTGAGCGCCTTTTCTCTTTAGCAACAAGAAATTCCCAAGCACACAAAAGCTAATAGGGATAGTCATCTCGAAGCCATTCCAAGTTTCTATACTTAAGAACATTGGAGTTGTAGAAAAAAAGTAGCAGGTCAAGCTCATTCATCAGTTCCTCTCTAGTTTTCTCCTTAGCGGCATCCATTTCACGTAGAACGAGGGCATCGACATCTTTAGATTTCTCAAAGGCCGCATCCCTTTCGAGCCTGACATTCACTAGCTCCCCTCAGGCGTCATGGCCAATCTTTTGCGCTCTTCTTTTTTTTAGTTTCACATTTCAGTTTAGCTTCAAGTTCAGCTATCCTCTTTTGGGTTGTGTCTCTTTTTAGTGCAAGTTGATGGTTTGGATAATGCAGCAATTGAACTTCATCCAAATGTCTGGTCTTCTCATCCTCTAAAGCCTTGACGGTAGTCTCAGTTTTTCTCTCAGCCTCTACCTGAGAGTTCCTTGAAGCTTCCAGCTCGTTTGTTAAAGTTTCGATGATCCTCTTATCTTGGGCCTCTTGGCGCTTTAGTTTTTCAATCACCGTCGCTTGTTTGAATGATACTTCAGACATTTTCTTTGCAGCTTTCATCCACTCATTATACTTCCTGTGGATATTAGTAACACAATCCATAGTCATTTTTTGGACTTTTTGGGGGACCATTTTTAGATTAGGAGGGAAGAAAAACCCATCAAAGCACAAGTTCAAAAACTCTTCCCTGAGCCGGGTCATGCGAGTGGCTGGATTGATTTCATGCTCCTCGGCAGTTATTACAATGTCAGCATTTCCCTTGCCCGACTTGTAGAGAGCAACATGCTCGCTATGACGATGGCGATCACTAAGTTGCTGAGAATGAGAAGGGACTAAAGGCCGTGGAGGAACTGGAATAGAGAAGGAGCATGAGAAGAGTCAATAGGCAAGTCCCGACGATCAGTTTGCTTTTCAAAACCCTTTGGAGGAGAGGGTCTAGATTTGATCGATGATTGTCATGAGCGGACCTGTCTTTGTCACCTCTATCTTGACGATCTCGATCCCGACTAGAGCGATAGCTTGGATCATACTCACGACCACCGCCTTAACGATATGGGCCTGTACGTGAGCCCGAAGTTTGGTGGGATAAGTCCTGGAGAGACTGGAACATATTCCTCTTCTTCACCATGGTTCCTACAAAGGACAACATGGAGTGAATCAACTTTAAATATTGAAGGGCACAAGATTAACGTAGTGCAATAACGTGAAGTGTAAGTGTCTTGTGTTCCCCCAGGTGGACCAGATGTAGGAGCTTTGCTCGCAGGAGTAGCCTCTCCTTTAGTAGTAGATGGGATTTCTGCACCGGTTCTAGTAGGAGAGTCCGATCCACCGATGTTTATATCAGTAAAGTGAAAAGTTTCAACGTTGTGTGGAATCGACAAGTTAGATAATGAGTCAAGCAGTTTGCCTAAATGCTTGAATGGTTAAGAGGCAAACTCATTTGAAATAACTTGAGGAGTAGCAGACAATTTGGGCTGATTGGAGGGACAACTCTTAGGAAATCGGTAGACGAGTTTCTTTCCCTTTCTTTTTTCGAGAGCTAAAGGTTATGCGGTCTGCGAGGATTTGGCTACGACCCTAGGACTAGACCCTTCATTATTTCAACCGGGCTTATCACCGTCATCTTTTTCAGCATCTATATCGGTGACCTCCTAAGCTCATACGACTGGGGGCATGACAGGATCAACCTAGTTTCCCCTTTGACCAACTACGACCCCCTTGTCTTGCCATTGCAACTCGAGCAGTATTCACTAGCCCTATGCTCCATCCTTCTTCCATTGGACCATACGTGATGAGACACATTCATCAGTAAGGAGGCATTCAATATAAATATCTTCTGGTGGAACATCCTTAAGAGTCGAGACTGCCTCATCAAGATGTTTACCTTCAGGCCACGAAATAGTACCTACAAAAAATCAGAAAAACCGCTTAGTCTAGGATACGTTCCAAATATAAGCATATGAATTAAAGTGAAGAGTGACATTTACGTCTTTCTAACCACCGTCGAGCGAAGCCAGACGGACATTGCACAGAGAACCATTCGCTTTTGAAAGCGCTTAATTTGTTCCAATTACCTGCTAAGATTTGGCACTTCTTAACTAACTCCAGAAATGTAAACGAGAGACCCATTGTCCATTGCTTGAAGGTAAATATGAATCAAATGTCCTCGATAGTTGGAGGGCAATATAAGAACTCCATAAACACCATGTAAATATAGTTGAGTAGGGCGTAGCCATTCGGATGCAGTTGTGCCAGGGCTATCCTCAAGTAATGAAGAACCTCGCGGATATATGAGTTAAATAGCAGAACGCATCCAACCTACCACATAAATTTATTGCATGTTGTATACCCCTCCGGGGGCCTGTGAGCTCTATCATCCTGTGATGGGACTAATACATCATCAACTGAAAGCCCGTGTCTCTCATAGATTTGGCAAAGAGTGGCTTCACTAATCTTCGAGGCCTCAGAATCTGGAGAATCTTCCAAGAAACTGTGTCCTCCAAAGTGTAAGGAGTAGGATCAATGATTTCTACAGGAAGAGTAGGAACGGCGAAGAATAAATCAAATGGTGGACTGAAGCATTTTGGTTGCTCAGATTGATGATTAGGAGACGAACTGTCTGATTCAGTGATGAAGCTCGACTCAGTAATGGAATTGTTGAGCTGAGAAGATTGTAACGTCCTCGATTTTTCACGTTCGAAAATCGACATCCATACTTTACGTCGTACTCCAATGCCGTAGATTCGACCGTTCAAATCCGAGTCGCCGGAGCTTATAACACAGTTAAGTAAATAACACAGTGGAAGAAAAAGAATAATACATTGATATACAATATCTGATACAATATCTGATACAATATCTGATACAACAGAGTGATACAATGAATATCAATATACATCAGAGATATAATACAAGAAATAGCAGCGGAAAAGAAAACGATAACATCAACAGCGGATAATCTCCATCTTCAAAGCACCAATCCAGAAATAGCTTGAACTCCCAATAACGATGCACAAAGATAAGGAAGTGTAGTCCATATCCAAAGACTGAACTAGCTCCAGAAAATCTACTAATTCTGACTATCTGAAAAACCCAACTATAGACTGCCCGTGTAGAAAATTTTGAGCACCCAGAGTTTAGGAAAGAAACAATAAACTCCGGATCAGTCATGGGACTGGTGTGAGCAACAAAAACAGTTTATCTTTAAAAACAAATAGCAAAAGAATTTTAAAGTCAATTCGCAATGCTTTTGGAAAATGAAACTACCATAAGACCTCCCGCCACACACACAATGCAAACGCAGACTTGGAGGAGATTTCTTCTTATGATAGCCAAAAATGCTTACTACGCAAGAAGACTCTTTTGATATTATTACTAGTGCATAGTGTACAAAATTATTTCGAAAATACAATATTAATCTTAGCCAGCATAGGTACCATTATATTATGCCTACTATAGCTGCTATGTTAAATAGCAGGTTCTACAACTAATACCGTACAAGGTTCGTATTGGAAGATGGATTTCCAACAAATGGTCAGGCTAAGGAACTTCCTATGCCACGTAGGAACGCCTCTGGCTGGACGCTCCGAGAGACAACCTACTCTCTGCCAAACAAGGCCGGCTACCCCCCTTCCCGGGGAATATACAAAACATCATATATGCCACCCCCGGTCCTTTGGGACCTTTAAACGAGGCGCCTCTAAACCAACATCACACATAATAAATAAAGTGTGTCCACATGAGTAAGTATCTGGGCTCCATACCATGTACTACCCTTTTCCAGAAGGAATGGTCATATCCTAGGGAAGCTACCCTTGAAACCTTGCCGCATATTTCCTGTTTCGACCATTTCCGGGTTGTGAGGTCTAACGAAGTCTCGTCCACAAAGCTACACTTTTTCACAAAGCCACGCTTTGATCACAAATAATCAATAAATGATCATCACACAGCAACACTCAGCATGCCACATTACCAAATTGGGAATATATCGCTGATAAATTTCAACTACATAACCTCTGAGCTCGTACGTCTCAGAGAAGGGTGTTAAGCTAAGAGAATAAATTCTCCGCCACCAAACAGAAATGTATTTGAAAGAAATCAGCTTTATATCTCAAAATGTAATGTCAGACACGTAACCATACAAGTCTGTTCCGGGTTCGAACAGAACCGAAGGCAATTCCGAAGAAGCCCTTGCAATCCGGGTATTCACAATCCCGATCGGACTTCCCATCACTTAGGAGATCTCTATACCGACGCGACTCAGTGCAGAGACAATCGATAGGTTATCCTATCGTTTTCGCAAATACCTGGTCTTCAACACCGGTCTTCAAATGCTATCCATATACGACGTATCACTTATTCGGAATGGGTTATATGACACAAAGGTCTTTTCCTGGCTAACCCGAATAGTGAGCGCAATATTTAAAAACATATGGATATGTGATTTCAATAAAGTCACAACGTAATAATTCAACTTCTTTCTTCAAATGGTTTAACAAATTACCATTTTCAAATCTTTAAACAAAAAGATTCATTTAAACAACCTTCAACGGTTTAAACAATTTCCCCCTTTTTAATCTTTTAAATAAAAGATTTAATTCATAAAGTTCACCCAGTTTCGCAAAGATTCATTCACAGATTTTTCCAAATCAATTTCCATTTCAATTTAATTAATCTCGTTAAATCTTTAGATCAAAGATTTAACTCATAGCTTTCAAAACAATTTCATTTCGAATGGTTTAAAACAAATCACCATTTTAAATCTGTTAAAACAAACAGATTCAATTCATAGCTTTCAAAAAGAATCCATTCATAACTTGGAAAAACCATTTTTCAATTCAATCTTGAAATTCCTTTAATTAAATTGGAATTTCATTTCTTATCTGAACGATTTTATTCTTTTAAAACAAACTGTTTTCATTTTGGGAAATCTGATTCATTTATACGAGTTAAGGTTCTTGGGTTAAATTCAAATTCTCAAAATCATACTTTTAAAATGGTTTATACAAACACATTTTTAACCATAATTTCCAATCATTGAATTCAATTCCAAATATTGAATTCAAATTCAAATTAAATTATTTAAATTGGAAAACTTACCAAGTTATTTAAAATAGCTTTTATCTTTGAAAACATCTTTTCAAAAGCTTTAACATTTAACCCAAATCCATTTCCAAAATTAATTGAAATAAAAATTTCAATTTTAAAAACATTAAATTTAAATTATCTGTGACTTAACCGATTTCCTCGTGAAATCCATATTTGTGTGTGTGTGTGGTGTGGTCCAGGGGTTTAACACAAAAGTGCAACATCATTCAATCATCACAGATTAAAATACCAAAATATAGCTGATAAGCGATATAAACTATAACGCTTATCACTCATTCACAGATCACAGATATATATATATATATACAAATGTATCTATATAATTAATTACATTACAGATCACAACACAAATCAGGATGTATCACAAAGCATCATATATCAGGGATATCAAACAATTCAACCATTCAATAAAATCCAAACATCCATAAGTAAGATCAATAAATTATCTGATTAATTTAAATTAGATTAATATCTTATGAATTACTAATCCTGGTTAATTAACATTAATAAATAACAAATCATTTTGATTAATTATTCTTTAAACATTTATTAATTAACCATTAATAATAAATTAATTAACCTTTAATTATAATTCATCAACCTTTAATTATTAAATAATTAATCTTTAATTATTTAATTCACTACTTAATTAATTATCTTCAATTAATAAATTAACCTTTAATTAATTAATTACCCTTTATTCTCAATTAATTATCATTCTCCATTAATTTATTAAAATTTAAATAAATTAATTATCCTTAAATTTATTTATTGTTTGATCACTTGGTTAATCAACCTTAAATCATAAATTAGTTACTTTAAATTAAGTAGTTATCTCTAAGCAATTAATTACCCTTAATTACTTAATTAATTTACTAATTATCTTTATTAATAAATCTTCCCTGAGATACTTTCATTAATCTATCTTTAGGTCATTATTTAATTAACCCAAATCATGTAATTATTTTACCTTAATTCTTAATGGATTAATAAAATTTAAATAAATCACCTTGATTAAAACAAATAACCCTTTAATTTAGTTGTATTGATAATTAATCACCCCCAAATCCACGAACTCAACTTCGAGTTCGTCCCAGAACGACCCGAGTTCTCCCCTCCCTTCTATTTTTTTCATTTGCTTTAATTTAAAAGTTAGAACCTGGAAATCACTTGCCTATGCGAACACCCCCGAATCAACTCGAGCCCATCGTCCCTTTTCTCGAGCTCAGCTTCGAGAAAACTGACCAGAATCACACGCTTTAACCCGAGCTTCCACCTTTCTTCCCCAACATGTTTGAACCCAGTTATACACGAGTGCACGCGAACGTGCACATCCACGTACACACCACCGCCGATCGCCGATGATCTCCACCCTGACCTCAGACGAGTCGACAACAACCATAGTAACTCCACGAGATCGATCAAACATCTCGATTCACTGTTGAGTCGAATTTGACCCCTAAACCCCTCAGACTGGAAACGATAACACCATAAGATCGACCAATCCCCGCATCCTTGACCTGAGACATCACGCCACCTTCACCGAAACTCCGCCGCACCTTCTAACAACCACGGCACCAATCGCGATCTACCCCGATTGCGTCACGACGTTGTGAAACCCATTTGAAAACTCGACGATAAAAACAGGCTGTTAAACCCTATTTTGATTCAAATTTCAACCCATAATGAATTTAAAATTTGTGAATATTAGGCTCAGGTCCCTAATAAGTTTCAAAATACACAAAAACCCCAGTAAAAAAAAGTGTGTAAATTAGGTCCCTAGAATTAAGTTACTAAGTAATTGCATATAGTCATGCAATTATTCAATGAATAATTGCAGACATTTATGCAATTATATCCAAAAGTTGCATAAATTTATGCAATTTTTTTGGCGAATAATTGCAGAAATTTCCGCAATTTTTTGGGTGAATAATTGCGGAATTTTCCGCAAATTATTGAAAAAATTGCAGAAATTTCTGCAATTTTTTGGTGATTAATTGCGGAAATTTCCGCAATTTTTTGAAAAAATTACGGAAATTTTTGCAATTTTTCAGTGAATAAGTATGGAAATCTCTACAATTTTTTAATATAATTGCATAAATGTCTGCAATTATTCACTGAATAATTGCATAAGCGTATGCCATTATTCGATAAATTAAATTTAGGGACCTAATTTACAAACTTTTTTTTACTGGGGTTTTTGTGTATTTTGAAACTTATTAGGGACCTATGCCAAACTGTCCCTTAAAATTTTGCTTGCATTTTTCCTACAATCTACAATCATTCCACAACCCACCACTTCGATCCCGAAGTCCAACACTTGATCGATCATCAGAAAATCGAAAGACCCCATTATCTGTTCATCTTGCAAATGCCACCTTAATACGCAACTAAAAATTCCAGTTTTTGTTTTAAAAATCATTTTGAAGCATATGAATTCAAGTCATATGCCTGGATTCGTAAATTAAGAATTTTAAAATTTGACTTATTTTGAGTTTGCTGTTGATTTCTTGCCTTCCAGAGACTTCAACAGGTTGTTTTATCTTGAATTGATTTTTTTAGAAATTAGTATATGCTTTAACAACCAAATTTTGTTTAAACCTTAAATCAAAACCATGCTTAAATCAAAAGAAATGATTTTTTGAAGCAACTTATGTTCAGGGTTTTAAGACAGAAAATAAACAAAAGCCTGCACATCCACAATCATCAATCAATATACACAGAGCATTTATGTTTATGACCAAACATACTTATCACAATACAGATCAATATCTTTTAAAAAAAAATTAAAACAAGTGTTACTCACTGTGTATGGAGGAACAGAGAGTTGCTTTCTGGTTTTGAAAACCTGTAGATTTGTTTTTGCCTTAACCCTGTTTTGAGAACTGTGGTTTGTTTTTCTTTGTTGAATGAATTGAACTTGTTTAAGTTTATAAGATGTAGTGATGTTTATCTTTCTTACCGAACGAGATGGAATAGGTGTATATACTGGAAGGCAGTGTTGTACAGGGTGATGTTGTTTGTACAGGGTAATGTTATATATTTAAATTTTCTTTTGTACAATTATATCAGAGGAATGGAGGCTGATACATTTTAGTCATGGGCTAGGGATATGGCATTAATTTCCAAGTACTTTGTTCCCATGCTTAACCCTTTTGTATGTTGATATTTTCCTATTTCCTACTTTATCTTGTTTTATTCTTGCCTTGCCTGCATTCTTGACCAAGCAAGATTTTGTTTTGGAGGCTAATAATCATATTATTTTTCGGCTGAAAAGATATGATGAAGTACATATGTCTACTTCTTTTTGTCTTTACAATATTACTTTATGCATATAGATATAAAGTTGTTATTATCGTCTTTCTTCTTTTGTTATATTGTTTTGTAATTCAAATGAATCTCTATAATTACTGTGTTGTTTAAATTTAGCTAATGTATTCTTTTTTTATATTTTACATAGTTTATTTTATTTATTCGTTTAACTTCATATCCAAAAATCCAAACACAAATTTATTTCCTAAGATATTTATATTTAAATCCCAATCTCAAATTCAATTGTCGATCCATTTCATATACATGTTTATTTTCAAATATCTAAATAAATTCTCGATTAATTCAAAATTTATATTAAAATTTATATTAATTACCAATTACTTCACAATTTTATTCAGAAATGAAATTAATTATCAATTCATACTTAATTTAAATCCGGGATCGTTACAGACTTCCCCCCTTAAAAAGAATTTCGTCCTCGAAAATCGCCAGAGAGAGATAACGAAGATAGATGAAAGATAGAGAAATATCTTTTCAGATCAAACTGTATATCAATTCTGCATTTGGCTCACCAAATCAGAATATCAACAATAGATAGATATATGGATACGATTTCAAATTTGGTTTTAAACGAAATCGTTTTATCGATTTAATTCAAATTTATCCTTCATATTTTATTGATCAATTTAACCTAATTTAAAATTTCTAATTTATTTAAAATTTCCAATTTATTTAAAATTTCCAATTTATTCATATTTATTAAAGTTTAAATCGAAAACTGATAAGAAACCGATGAAATACGAAGTAAAGATTTCTACAATGATTCGTTGGGCCATCATCATATCGAAACTTCTTTCTGGAGCTGTCACGAAGCAATCAAAAGAATTTGGAAAGACGAATCAAAGAAAATTGATAGAGAAAGTTATTTTCACCGTTGTAGGGTATTGACCATTTATAGTCATATTCCCCTGTCCCCTATCTCATCCTCTTCTTGCACTCATACTTACCATCAGTGGATAGCAAGAGAATTTACTGAGGCATTCAAACGGATATCTTAGGGATATACTCATTCTAGGGATACTTCACCCTATCTCTAATGAGTTACTTAATGTGTTATACTCCTGAGCTAAAGTTCAACCTTAGCTCTGATACCAAATGTAACGTCCTCGATTTTTCGCGTTCGAAAATCGACATCCATACTTTACGTCGTACTCCAATGCCATAGATTCGACCGTTCAAATCCGAGTCGTCGGAGCTTATAATACAGTTAAGTAAATAACACAGTAGAAGAAAAAGAATAATACATTGATATACAATATCAGATACAATATCTGGTACAACAGAGTGATACAATGAATATCAATATACATCAGAGATATGATACAAGAAATAGCAGCGGAAAAGAAAATGATAACATCAGCAGCGGATAATCTCCATCTTCAAAGCACCAATCCGGAAATAGCTTGAACTCCCAATAACGATGCATAAAGATAAGGAAGTGTAGTCCATATCCAAAGACTGAACTAGCTCTAGAGAATCTACTAATTCTGATTATCTGAAAAACCCAACTCTAGACTGCCCGTGTAGAAAATTTTGAGCACCCAGAGTTTAGGAAAGAAACAATAAACTTCGGATCAGTCATGGGACTGGTGTGAGCAACAAAAACAGTTTATCTTTAAAAACAAATAGCAAAAGAATTTTAAAGTCAATTCGCAATGATTTTGGAAAATGAAACTACCATAAGACCTCCCGCCACACACACAATGCAAACGCAGACTTGGAGGAGATTTCTTCTTATGATAGCCAAAAATGCTTACTATGCAAGAAGACTCTTTTGATATTATTACTAGTGCATAGTGTACAAAATTATTTCGAAAATAAAATATTAATCTTAGCCAGCATAGGTACCATTATATTATGCCTACTATAGCTGCTATGTTAAATAGCAGGTTCTACAACTAATAACGTACAAGGTTCGTATTAGAAGATGGATTTCCAACAAATGGTCAGGCTAAGGAACTTCCTATGCCACGTAGGAAAGCCTCTGGCTGGACGCTCCGAGAGACAACCTGCTCTCTGCCAAACAAGGCCGGCTACCCCCCTTCTCGGGGAATATACAAAACCTCGGATATGCCACCCCCGGTCCCAAAGTCCTTTGGGACTTTCAAACGAGGCGCCTCTAAACCAACATCACACATAATAAATAAAGTGTGTCCACATGAGTAAGTATCTGGGCTCCATACCATGATACTACCCTTTTCCAGAAGGAATGGTCATACCCTAGGGAAGCTACCCCTGAAACCTTGCCGCATCTTTCCTGTTTCGACCATTTCCGGGTTGTGAGGTCTGACGAAGTCTCGTCCACAAAGCTACGCTTTTTCACAAAGCCACGCTTTGATCACAAATAATCAATAAATGATCATCACACAGCAACACTCAGCATGCCACATTACCAAATTGGGAATATATCGCCGATAAATTTCAACTACATAACCTTTGAGCTCGTACGTCTCAGAGAAGGGTGTTAAACTAAGAGAATAAATTCTCCGCCACCAAACAGAAATGTATTTGAAAGAAATCAGCTTTATATCTCAAAATGTAATGTCAGACACGTAACCATACAAGTATGTTACGAGTTCGAACAGAACCGAAGGCACTTCCGAAGAAGCCCTTGCAATCCGGGTATTCACAATCCCGATCGGACTTCCCATCACTTAGGAGATCTCTATACCGGCGCGACTCAATGCAGAGACAATCGATAGGTTATCCTATCGTTTTCGTAAATACCCGGTCTTCAACATCGGTCTTCAAATGCTATCCATATACGACGTATCACTTATTCGGAATGGGTTATATGACACAAAGGTCTTTTCCCGGCTAACCCGAATAGTGAGCGCAATATTTAAAAACATATGGATATGTGATTTCAATTAAGTCACAACTTAATAATTCAACTTCTTTCTTCAAATGGTTTAACAAATTACCATTTTCAAATCTTTAAACAAAAAGATTCATTTAAACAACCTTCAACGGTTTAAACAATTTCCCCCTTTTTAATCTTTAAAATAAAAGATTTAATTCATAAAGTTCACCCAGTTTCACAAAGATTCATTCACAGATTTTTCCAAATCAATTTCCATTTCAATTTAATTAATCTCGTTAAATCTTTAAATCAAAGATTTTACTCATAGCTTTCAAAACAATTTCATTTCGAATGGTTTAAAACAAATCACCATTTTAAATCTGTTAAAACAAACAGATTCAATTCATAGCTTTCAAAAAGAATTTATTCATAACTTGGAAAAACCATTTTTCAATTCAATCTTGAAATTCCTTTAATTAAACTGGAATTTCATTTCTTATCTGAAAGCTTTTATTCTTTTAAAACAAACTGTTTTCATTTTGGGAAATCTGATTCATTTATACGAGTTAAGGTTCTTGGGTTAAATTCAAATTCTCAAAATCATACTTTTAAAATGGTTTATACAAACACATTTTTAACCATAATTTCCAATCATTGAATTCAATTCCAAATATTGAATTCAAATTCAAATTAAATTATTTAAATTGGAAAACTTACCAAGTTATTTAAAATAGCTTTTATCTTTGAAAACATCTTTTCAAAAGCTTTAACATTTAACCCAAATCCATTTCCAAAATTAATTGAAATAAAAATTTCAATTTCAAAAACATTAAATTTAAATTATCTGTGACTTAACCGATTTCCTCGTGAAATCCATATTTGTGTGTGTATATGGTGTGGTCAAGGGGTTTAACACAATAGTGCAACATCATTCAATCATCACAGATTAAAATACCGAAATATAGCTGATAAGCGATATAAACTATAACGCTTATCACTCATTCACAGATCACAGATATATATATATACAAATGTATCCCAGGGAATTAATTACATTACAGATCACAACACAAATCAGGATGTATCACAAAGCATCATATATCAGGGATATCAAACAATTCAACCATTCAATAAAATCCAAACATCCATAAGTAAGATCAATAAATTATCTGATTAATTTAAATCAGATTAATTTCTTATGAATTACTAATCCTGGTTAATTAACATTAATAAATAACAAATCATTTTGATTAATTATTCTTTAATCATTTATTAATTAACCATTAATAATAAATTAATTAACCTTTAATTATAATTCATCAACCTTTAATTATTAAATAATTAATCTTTAATTATTTAATTCACTATTTAATTAATTATCTTAAATTAATAAATTAACCTTTAATTAATTAATTACCCTTTATTCTCAATTAATTATCATTCTCCATTAATTTATTAAAATTTAAATAAATTAATTATCCTTAAATTTATTTATTGTTTGATCACTTGGTTAATCAACCTTAAATCATAAATTAGTTACTTTAAATTAAGTAGTTATCTCTAAGCAATTAATTACCCTTAATTACTTAATTAATTTACTAATTATCTTTATTAATAAATCTTCCCTTAGATACTTTCATTAATCCATCTTTAGGTCATTATTTAATTAACCCAAATCATTTAATTATTTTACCTTAATTCTTAATGGATTAATAAAATTTAAATAAATCACCTTGATTAAAACAAATAACCCTTTAATTTAGTTGTATTGATAATTAATCACCCCCAAATCCACGAACTCAACTTCGAGTTCGTCCCAGAACGACCCGAGTTCTCCCCTCCCTTCTATTTTTTTCATTTGCTTTAATTTAAAAGTTAGAACCTGGAAATCACTTGCCTATGCGAACCCCCCGAATCAACTCGAGCCCATCGTCCCTTTTCTCGAGCTCAGCTTCAAGAAAACCGACCAGAATCACGCGCTTTAACCCGAGCTTCCACCTTTCTTCCCCAACATGTTTGAACCCAGTTATACACGAGTGCACGCGAACGTGCACATCCACGTACACACCACCGCCGATCGCCGATGATCTCCACCCTGACCTCAGACGAGTCGACAGCAACCATAGCAACTCCACGAGATCGATCAAACATCTCGATTCACTGTTGAGTCGAATTTGACCCATAAACCCCTCAGACTGGAAACGATAACACCATAAGACCGACCAATCCCCGCGATCCTTGACCTGAGACATCATGCCACCTTCACCGAAGCTCCGCCGCACCTTCTAGCAACCACGGCACCAATCGCGATCTACCCCGATTACGTCACGACGTTGTGAAACCCATTTGAAAACTCGACGACAAAAACAGGCTGTTAAACCTTATTTTGATTCAAATTTCAACCCATAATGAATTGCTTGCATTTTTCCTACAATCTACAATCATTCCACAACCCACCACTTCGATCCCGAAGTCCAACACTTGATCGATCATCAGAAAATCGAAAGAACCCATTATCTGTTCATCTCGCAAATGCCACCTTAATACGCAACTAAAAATTCCAGTTTTTGTTTTAAAAATCATTTTGAAGCATATGAATTCAAGTCATATGCCTGGATTCGTAAATTAAGAATTTTAAAATTTGACTTATTTTGAGTTTGCTGTTGATTTCTTGCCTTCCATAGACTTCAACAGGTTGTTTTATCTTGAATTGATTTTTTTAGAACTTAGTATATGCTTTAACAACCAAATTTTGTTTAAACCTTAAATCAAAACCATGCTTAAATCAAAAGAAATGATTTTTTGAAGCAACTTATGTTCAGGGTTTTAAGACAGAAAATAAACAAAAGCCTGCACATCCACAATCATCAATCAATATACACAGAGCATTTATGTTTATGACCAAACATACTTATCACAATACAGATCAATATCTTTTTAAAAAAAATTAAAACAAGTGTTACTCACTGTGTATGGAGGAACAGAGAGTTGCTTTCTGGTTTTGAAAACCTGTAGATTTGTTTTTGCCTTAACCCTGTTTTGAGAACTGCGGTTTGTTTTTCTTTGTTGAATGAATTGAACTTGTTTAAGTTTATAAGATGTCGTGATGTTTATCTTTCTTACCGAACGAGATGGAATAGGTGTATATACTGGAAGGCAGTGTTGTACAGGGTGATGTTGTTTGTACAGGGTAATGTTATATATTTAAATTTTCTTTTGTACAATTATATCAGAGGAATGGAGGCTGATACATTTTAGTCATGGGCTAGGGATATGGCATTAATTGCCAAGTACTTTGTTCCCATGCTTAGCCCTTTTGTATGTTGATATTTTCCTATTTCCTACTTTATCTTGTTTTATTCTTGCCTTGCCTGCATTCTTGACCAAGCAAGATTTTGTTTTGGAGGCTAATGATCATATTATTTTTCGGCAGAAAAGATATGATGAAGTACATATGTCTACTTCTTTTTGTCTTTAAAATATTACTTTATGCATATAGATATATAGTTGTTATTATCGTCTTTCTTCTTTTGTTATTTTGTTTTGTAATTCAAATGAATCTCTATAATTACTGTGTTGTTTAAATTTAGCTAATGTATTCTTTTTTTATATTTTACATAGTTTATTTTATTTATTCGTTTAACTTCATATCCAAAAATCCAAACACAAATTTGTTTCCTAAGATATTTATATTTAAATCCTAATCTCAAATTCAACTGTCGATCCATTTCATATACATGTTTATTTTCAAATATCTAAATAAATTCTCGATTAATTCAAAATTTATATTAATTACCAATTACTTCACAATTTTATTCAGAAATGAAATTAATTATCAATTCATACTCAATTTAAATCCGGGATCGTTACAGACTTCCCCCCTTAAAAAGAATTTCGTCCTCGAAAATCGCCAGAGAGAGATAATGAAGATAGATGAAAGATAGAGAAATATCTTTTCAGATCAAACTGTATATCAATTCTGCATTTGGCTCACCAAATCAGAATATCAACAATAGATAGATATATGGATACGATTTCAAATTTGGTTTTAAACGAAATCGTTTTATCGATTTAATTCAAATTTATCCTTCATATTTTATTGATCAATTTAACCTAATTTAAAATTTCCAATTTATTTAAAATTTCCAATTTCAAATTTCCAATTTATTCATATTTATTAAAGTTTAAATCGAAAACTGATAAGAAACCGATGAAATACGAAGTAAAGATTTCTACAATGATTCGTTGGGCCATCATCATATCGAAACTTCTTTCTGGAGCTGTCACGAAGCAATCAAAAGAATTTGGAAAGACGAATCAAAGAAAATTGATAGAGAAAGTTATTTTCACCGTTGTAGGGTATTGACCATTTATAGTCATATCCTGTCCCCTATCTCATCCTCTTCTTGCACTCATACTTACCATCAGTGGATAGCAAGAGAATTTACTGAGGCATTCAAATGGATATCTTAAGGATATACTCATTCTAGGGATACTTCACCCTATCTCTAATGAGTTACTTAACGTGTTATACTCCTGAGCTAAAGTTCAACCTTAGCTCTGATACCAAATGTAACGTCCTCGATTTTTCGCGTTCGAAAATCGACATCCATACTTTACGTCGTACTCCAATGTCGTAGATTCGACCGTTCAAATCCGAGTCGCCGGAGCTTATAACATAGTTAAGTAAATAACACAGTGGAAGAAAAAGAATAATACATTGATATACAATATCTGATACAATATCTAATACAACAGAGTGATACAATGAATATCAATATACATCAGTGATAAGATACAAGAAATAGCAGCGGAAAAGAAAATGATAACATCAACAGCGGATAATCTCCATCTTCAAAGCACCAATCCAGAAATAGCTTGAACTCCCAATAACGATGCATAAAGATAAGGAAGTGTAGTCCATATCCAAAGACTGAACTAGCTCTAGAAAATCTACTAATTCTGACTATCTGAAAAACCCAACTCTAGACTGCCCGTGTAGAAAATTTTGAGCACCCAGAGTTTAGGAAAGAAACAATAAACTCCGGATCAGTCATGGGACTGGTGTGAGCAACAAAAACAGTTTATCTTTAAAAACAAATAGCAAAAGAATTTTAAAGTCAATTCGCAATGCTTTTGGAAAATGAAACTACCATAAAACCTCCCGCCACACACACAATGCAAACGCAGACTTGGAGGAGATTTCTTCTTATGATAGCCAAAAATGCTTACTACGCAAGAAGACTCTTTTGATATTATTACTAGTGCATAGTGTACAAAATTATTTCGAAAATACAATATTAATCTTAGCCAGCATAGGTACCATTATATTATGCCTACTATAGCTGCTATGTTAAATAGTAGGTTCTACAACTAATACCGTACAAGGTTCGTATTGGAAGATGGATTTCCAACAAATGGTCAGGCTAAGGAACTTCCTATGCCACGTAGGAACGCCTCTGGTTGGATGCTCCGAGAGACAACCTTCTCTCTGCCAAACAAGGCCAGCTACCCCCCTTCCCGGGGAATATACAAAACCTCGGATATGCCACCCCCGGTCCCAAAGTCCTTTGGGACCTTTAAACGATTCACACATAATAAATAAAGTGTGTCCACATGAGTAAGTATCTGGGCTCTATACCATGATACTACCCTTTTCCAGAAGGAATGGTCATACCCTAGGGAAGCTACCCCTGAAACCTTGCCGCATCTTTCCTGTTTCGACCATTTCCGGGTTGTGAGGTCTGACGAAGTCTCGTCCACAAAGCTACGTTTTTTCACAAAGCCACGCTTTGATCACAAATAATCAATAAATGATCATCACACAGCAACACTCAGCATGCCACATTACCAAATTGGGAATATATCACTGATAAATTTCAACTACATAACCTCTGAGCTCGTACGTCTCAGAGAAGAATGTTAAACTAAGAGAATAAATTCTCCGCCACCAAATAGAAATGTATTTGAAAGAAATCAGCTTTATATCTCAAAATGTAATGTCAGACACGTAACCATACAAGTCTGTTCCGAGTTCGAACAAAACCGAAGGCACTTCCGAAGAAACCCTTGCAATCCGGGTATTCACAATCCCGATCGGACTTCCCATCACTTAGGAGATCTCTATACCGGCGCGACTCAGTGCAGAGACAATCGATAGGTTATCCTATCGTTTTCGCAAATACCCGGTCTTCAACACCGGTCTTCAAATGCTATCCATATACGACGTATCACTTATTCGGAATGGGTTATATGACATAAAGGTCTTTTCCCGGCTAACCCGAATAGTGAGCGCAATATTTAAAAACATATGGATATGTGATTTCAATTAAGTCACAACTTAATAATTCAATTTCTTTCTTCAAATGGTTTAACAAATTACCGTTTTCAAATCTTTAAACAAAAAGATTCATTTAAACAACCTTCAATGGTTTAAACAATTTCCCCCTTTTTAATCTTTTAAATAAAAGATTTAATTCATAAAGTTCACCCAGTTTCACAAAGATTCATTCACATATTTTTCCAAATCAATTTCCATTTCAATTTAATTAATCTCGTTAAATCTTTAAATCAAAGATTTAACTCATAGCTTTCAAAACAATTTCATTTCGAATGGTTTAAAACAAATCACCATTTTAAATCTGTTAAAACAAACAGATTCAATTCATAGCTTTCAAAAAGAATTCATTCATAACTTGGAAAAACCATTTTTCAATTCAATCTTGAAATTCCTTTAATTTAAAATGGAATTTCATTTCTTATCTGAAAGCTTTTATTCTTTTAAAACAAGCTGTTTTCATTTTGGGAAATCTGATTCATTTATACGAGTTAAGGTTCTTGGGTTAAATTCAAATTCTCAAAATCATACTTTTAAAATGGTTTATACAAACACATTTTTAACCATAATTTCCAATCATTGAATTCAATTCCAAATATTGAATTCAAATTCAAATTAAATTATTTAAATTGGAAAACTTACCAAGTTATTTAAAATAGCTTTTATCTTTGAAAACATCTTTTCAAAAGCTTTAACATTTAACCCAAATCCATTTCCAAAATTAATTGAAATAAAAAATTCAATTTCAAAAACATTAAATTTAAATTATCTGTTACTTAACCGATTTCCTCGTGAAATCCATATTTGTGTGTGTGTATGGTGTGGTCAAGGGGTTTAACACAATAGTGCAACATCATTCAATCATCACAGATTAAAATACCGAAATATAGCTGATAAGCGATATAAACTATAACGCTTATCACTCATTCACAGATCATAGATATATATATATATATATATACAAATGTATCCTAGGGAATTAATTACATTATAGATCACAACACAAATCAGGATGTATCACAAAGCATCATATATCAGGGATATCAAACAATTCAACCATTCAATAAAATCCAAACATCCATAAGTAAGATCAATAAATTATCTGATTAATTTAAATCAGATTAATTTCTTATGAATTACTAATCCTGGTTAATTAACATTAATAAATAACAAATCATTTTGATTAATTATTCTTTAAACATTTATTAATTAACCATTAATAGTAAATTAATTAACCTTTAATTATAATTCATCAACCTTTAATTATTAAATAATTAATCTTTAATTATTTAATTCACTATTTAATTAATTATCTTCAATTAATAAATTAACCTTTAATTAAGTAATTGCCCTTTATTCTCAATTAATTATTATTCTCCATTAATTTATTAAAATTTAAATAAATTAATTATCCTTAAATTTATTTATTGTTTGATCACTTGGTTAATCAACCTTAAATCATAAATTAGTTACTTTAAATTAAGTAGTTATCTCTAAGCAATTAATTACCCTTAATTACTTAATTAATTTACTAATTATCTTTATTAATAAATCTTCCCTGAGATACTTTCATTAATCTATCTTTAGGTCATTATTTAATTAACCCAAATCATGTAATTATTTTACCTTAATTCTTAATGGATTAATAAAATTTAAATAAATCACCTTGATTAAAACAAATAACCCTTTAATTTAGTTGTATTGATAATTAATCACCCCCAAATCCATGAACTCAACTTCGAGTTCATCCCAGAACTACACGAGTTCTCCCCTCCCTTCTATTTTTTTCATTTGCTTTGATTTAAAAGTTAGAACCTGGAAATCACTTGCCTACGCGAACACCCCCAAATCAACTCGAGCCCATCGTCCCTTTTCTCGAGCTCAGCTTCGAGAAAACTGACCAGAATCACGCGATTTAACCCGAGCTTCCACCTTTCTTCCCCAACATGTTTGAACCCAGTTATACACGAGTGCACGCGAACGTGCACATCCACGTACACACCACCACCGATCGCCGATGATCTCCACCCTGACCTCAGACGAGTCAACAACAACCATAGCAACTCCACAAGATCGATCAAACATCTCGATTCACTGTTGAGTCGAATTTGACCCCTAAACCCCTCAGACTGGAAACGATAACACCATAAGATCGACCAATCCCCGCGATCCTTGACCTGAGACATCACGCCACCTTCACCGAAGCTCCGCCGCACCTTCTAGCAACCACGGCACCAATCGCGATCGACCCCGATTGCGTCACGACGTCATGAAACCCATTTGAAAACTCGGCGATAAAAACAGGCTGTTAAACCCTATTTTGATTCAAATTTCAACCCATAATGAATTTAAAATTTTGCTTGCATTTTTCCTACAATCTACAATCATTCCATAACCCACCACTTCGATCCCGAAGTCCAACACTTGATCGATCATCAGAAAATCGAAAGAACCCATTATCTGTTCATCTCGCAAATGCCACCTTAATACGCAACTAAAAATTCCAGTTTTTGTTTTAAAAATCATTTTGAAGCATATGAATTCAAGTCATATGCCTGGATTCGTAAATTAAGAATTTTAAAATTTGACTTATTTTGAGTTTGTTGTTGATTTCTTGCCTTCCAGATACTTCAACAGGTTGTTTTATCTTGAATTGATTTTTTTAGAACTTAGTATATGCTTTAACAACCAAATTTTGTTTAAACCTTAAATCAAAACCATGCTTAAATCAAAAGTAATGATTTTTTGAAGCAACTTATGTTCAGGGTTTTAAGATAGAAAATAAACAAAAGCCTGCACATCCACAATCATCAATCAATATACACAGAGCATTTATGTTTATGACTAAACATACTTATCACAATACAGATCAATATCTTTTAAAAAAAAATTAAAACAAGTGTTACTCACTGTGTATGGAGGAATAGAGAGTTGCTTTCTGGTTTTGAAAACCTGTAGATTTGTTTTTGCCTTAACCCTGTTTTGAGAACTGCAGTTTGTTTTTCTTTGTTGAATGAATTGAACTTGTTTAAGTTTATAAGATATAGTGATGTTTATCTTTCTTACCGAACGAGATGGAATAGGTGTATATACTGGATGGCAGTGTCGTACAGGGTGATGTTGTTTGTACAGGGTAATGTTATATATTTAAATTTTCTTTTGTACAACTATATCAGAGGAATGGAGGCTGATACATTTTAGTCATGGGCTAGGGATATGGCATTAATTGCCAAGTACTTTGTTCCCATGCTTAGCCCTTTTGTATGTTGATATTTTCCTATTTCCTACTTTATCTTGTTTTATTCTTGCCTTGCCTGCATTCTTGACCAAGCAAGATTTTTTTTTGGAGGCTAATGATCATATTATTTTTCGGCTGAAAAGATATGATGAAGTACATATGTCTACTTCTTTTTGTCTTTACAATATTACTTTATGCATATAGATATAAAGTTGTTATTATCGTCTTTCTTCTTTTGTTATATTGTTTTGTAATTCAAATGAATCTCTATAATTACTGTGTTGTTTAAATTTAGCTAATGTATTCTTTTTTTATATTTTACATAGTTTATTTTATTTATTCGTTTAACTTCATATCCAAAAATCCAAACACAAATTTATTTCCTAAGATATTTATATTTAAATCCCAATCTCAAATTCAATTGTCGATCCATTTCATATACATGTTTATTTTCAAATATCTAAATAAATTCTCGATTAATTCAAAATTTATATTAAAATTTATATTAATTACCAATTACTTCACAATTTTATTCAGAAATGAAATTAATTATCAATTCATACTCAATTTAAATCCGGGATCGTTACAAAGATGGTCTAGCAGACATAGCTGCAAGACATTCTGAACGTCTAGAATCTATTGCTATTGAACTTAGTAAAAAATCATTATTAGATAAACTAGCTTGTACCCCTCGGTGCAGAGTGAGTGCTAGTGTTGCATAGTGAAGTGTCATGCAATACAATGACAAGTTATACAAAATTAAAGACCGAAAAGACGATGAGACTTCGGAGTTTGGATGGAGTGACCATCATTGCTGACCGTCTAAACCGGTTCTTTACATCATTAGGGAATGATTCAGCCTGAGTCAAAAGATCTATTATCAATAGGTTGAAGATTAATTTTTATATTAATAAGTAGATAAGCTTCAAGAGAGTTGTTTGAGGCATTTGTCTATGTCATAGTTCGAACATCATGTATGTCACAGTATGTAGTTCAAGTCATATGCAAGTTGTATGTGTTCACTCAAGTTTTCAAAGCCGAAGCTCATCTCAAAGTCCAAGTTCATGTGATCAAATTTCATTTTAAAGTTCATTGCTGACAACCGATCATTTCATCAAAGTATAGCCGATCGTTCATAACGATCGTTCCATAACGGTCGTCCATAGTCAAGCCAAGTGCCACACCATTCCTTCAACCAATCATTTCCATCGATCCATATCTGATCGTTCATTCCAACCATTCCATCTGATCGTTTGCTTCAATTCTCCATCTGATTGTTCGCATTAACATTCAACTGATCGTGTGAACCAAACCATCACCATACGATCGTTCCATATGCGGCATTGTTCTCGTACGATCATTCCAGTACGATCGGTCCACACCAAAACTATACTCAACATCAACTCCATACGATAGTTTCACAAATCGATCCATCTACTTCAAAGATTCACCAAGTCCATGACTACAACCAATCATTCATGAACGATCATTTTCGACCCTCGAATCCAACAGAACCACTTCACCATCTCTAAAACAATCTGCCAAAGCCCTTCTTCCTCAAACTTACTTCAAATCAATTGATTCCATCATTCTAATCGAACACCACAACGTTGACAAATCCAAAATCTTGCTATCAAATCCACATACAAATCGAAATCAACCCACTTGAATTAGAATTCAAAGAGTGGAAAGGTTCAAGTTCTATTATACATGCAATCTGGAGAGGTGAATATAACGATGATTGGTATGGAGAGAAGGATGCTTGATTAGAGATTAAGTGGAGGAGGAACAGTTTTTGATTTGGAATTTGGGTCGTGATTTGGAATGATGAAGATAAAGGAAGAGCAATTTTCTTTTGGGTTCGAGTTGAAATGATGCAAGAGTGAATAGAGAGGATGGATGCGGCTAAGTAAAAGTATTTATATGTCGTGTAAGTCGATCCTTTGAAGCCCATGAAGTTGGTTTATAATCGATCGTTCGATCGTTTATTCCTTGATTCAGCACCGATCATTTTCGAAGTATGAAATTGGGATTTGGTAAATCGACAAATGACTAACGTTCTGATCGTTCCACGTAAACATTATATTGACCATTTAGAGCCGAGAAATAAAAACTGATCGTTTATATCAATGGCATACGATCCGTATATGATGGATCTGGAGCAAACCATCAATATATTCAACAAACGATCGGATACAATCGTTCCTAAAAAAGAGAAAACGACTTGACAACGACCTGTAAATATGGAGTTGTGATCGGGGGTTAGGTATGAATACGTATACATTCTAATATCGTACTAAAAAGTTCAATTTTTAAAATCAACAAAAACTGAATTCTCACCTGCAATCAATTGGAGAAGAGTCTAAGTCAAATTGTTGGAGCCTAATAATCATTGGAAACAAAACAAGATAATCATCGACAAGCTGTAATCCGGTATTTGTGCTATTGGAAATCGACCAATATTTATGGCAAATAGAAGGAGATGCGACTCTCAATAAAAAGCGACTCAATGAAAGGATGGTGATTGTTCAATAAACTGGATGGAATCCTTTCCTATGATAGAAATTTGCAACGATTCAAAGTATGTCATGTTCAAACAAGATGAACTTTGGGGGAGAAATGTTATCTGGCCTTTTGGCCCGGCTATATCTGGACTAATCGAATGAGACAGACTCAATTGCCATCAGGATCAATGTATCAGATTAATGATCACGAAGCCTAGAGATCCGGCCTAAATGATAATATAAAGCAATAGCAAAGCAGAAGTTGGAGGAGAACTCAATAAAACACTAAAGTATGGAAGTTCACATTTCTCTGAAGAGAGATCAGGCATGATCTATATTTAATACTATGGATCATATCATATCGTTTACATAGCTCAATTAAATGATAATCGATCGATATCTCAAAATCTATAAGTCTAACAACACTTGAAACTTTCAGAATATTAATATATTGGAGAGAAGAGTCCTCATAAACGATTGCATATCAAAATGAGCAAGTTTGAACAATCGGTATACATCATTCATGAATGACCGTACTATTTCAGCATGAACGATCCAATTCAGTGAAGATTGGTCGATATCTCACCAACCACAACTCAGAATAACACCAAACTTTAGGAGCATGGACTAGAGGCATGGGTGAGCTCACAAAAATGATCTCACGTGCATTAGAGCAAAAGTGAATGATCGGTACCGATCATTCCAATGATTGAGTTAGAACTTGTGATCATTCTGGTGGACCCTATGGATCTATAGAGTCTTCTGCCGAATTTCCAGCAAGATATTTCGTCGCCTTCACCTATAAATACAAACTTCGTTCTTTATTTTAAAGATCTTTACGCTGCTTGCTGTTTTGGACTCCAACTTAATTAAGTGCAATTATCATTACTTCATTGTAATCAGATCTAGAAGTGATCAATAAAGCAAATTCTTTAAAGTGGTCGTAGGCACACAACACCGAACCATTATAGATCCTTGTGTCTTTGTTACTGCTTAATTCTGATTGCTTATTTACTTATCCTCTCTGTTTAATTTTGATTATTCTTCATTTATTTCTCTACGATTCTATTCTTGAGTGTTTGTGCCCACTTTTAGTGCAAATAGTATAAGTATATTCACAAATAATTAACAAGATTTACTACTTTAAATAAAATCAAAGAGGTTAAAAACAAATGTTACTAAAACATTGTTTACAATAAACCTCTTCTCTTTTGTAAATGAAAGTTTTACTTTTCCTATCTTTTAATAAAAGATTCCATGCTTGTTAGTATCTTTAAAATATCCATTATTAAATTTCTAAGTATATCCATAAGGTTTAAAGATAATTGTTACCTAAACATTATCGTAACAAACTCAAAGTCACTTTCACACTTAACCGTTTTCTTTAAAAATTGCTTTTAACGATTTAATTACACTTACAAGGGTTAAAGACAATTGTTACTTAAAAATTGTCACAACAACCCCAAAATCATTTCTTACTTAACCAGTATCTTTAAAACCTACTTTTAAAGATTTAATTACACTTACAAGGGTTATAGACAATTGTTACTTAAACATTTGTCACTACAAACCCAAAACCATTTACTTATAATTATTCTTAAAGTATTAATTATTAAAGTACTAATTATATTCCTAAGTATAATTAATAAGGGTAAAAACAAATGTTACTAAAACATTGTTTACTAAAACCCAAAATCATTTACTTATAATTATCCTTAAAGTATCCAATATTAAAGTACTAATTATATTCCTAAGTATAATTAATAAGGTTGAAAACAAATGTTACTAAAACATTATTTACTACAAACCAAAACTGTGATAACCCAGATTTTGGCATATTTGTTAATTGATAATTAACTAGGTCAATTGGTAGAAATACTGATAAATCAGGAAATAAATATTTATATCTGGATAAATATTTATTTGATAATCTATTGGTATAATAATTTAATTTGAAAAATTATTATTTTTAAACAAAATTGAATTTGTGTTTGTTTAAATATATATTTGGGTTGATTTTAGATTGGATTTTTAAATTGAATTTGAATTTGAAATTCAAAAGATAAACATCTTAGAAATAAATTGGATCAAAAATAATATGTATACATGATTTTTGTTAGTATGTAATTAGTATTATATCATTATCTTTAAAAAAAATTATAACTATAAATAAGGGATACATATACTGTTATATTTGTATAAATTTATTTATAAATGTATAATTGGATTTTTATAACATTTTCTTTTAAGTTATGTATAGATAAACAAAAGAAAAAGTTTAAATATAAAACTAAGTTATGATTATTTTATAAATACATATTAATTACAAGTAAATATAAATACAATTTAACAAATGTAAGCTTAAGAATGCATGTAGTCACAAGTGTAAACAAACCTTATCATAAAATTTACAAGTGTCTTTGATTTTTAAAATAATTAATAAAAAGATAAAATAGGTTATATAATCCTCTCTATCCCTCTCTTTCATTTCTTTTACCAGTTCTTTTTCTAAATCAAAATAAAGAAAATCAGATCTGAAGCAAATCAAACAAGAAGGAATAAATTTCTGTTCAAAAATTCAACTAGAAGTTCAAGTTCAAAGCTCAAAGCAAAGTTCATAATCAAACTTGAAAGCTAGTAGATCAAGTTCCAGTTTCAAAATCAAGTGTTGTTTCCAGATCAATTCAAAGCATTTTCAGTTTTCAAAGTTAAAAGATCAAAACCAAGTTTTCAGTTGCAAATTCAAGCATTTCCAGGCTTCTCTGTTCTTTTAGTAAGGTGAGTAAACATTTTCTCTTAAAAACAGTTTTAAGAAAATCTGTTGTGATGGATGCATGTGATGGATGTTTATGTAAATTGTGTTACTTAGTAATATGATATGAATGCATGTTTATATATCTGAAATGCTTGGAAATTAATGTATGCATGTTTGTATAGGAATGTTTGAAATGCCTGTGATGGTCTCTGTATGCTTATAAACAGGATTCATCTTCTTAATAAATTCAATAATTCTATTTTTAATATAAACTAGCTTTTGATTTGTAAACAAAGGCTGTTTGAAATCATGTAATCTTCCTTCTAAAAATAATTATAGGTTTTTATAATGGATGTTTAGTTCAAATTTCAAAATTTACAGTAAAAATCTTATTATGGTCAAAAATTAATTGAATCAATTTTAAGTTTGTATTGCATGGATGGATTCGTGATGGGAAATCACGAATTTTAGTATGTAAAACATAAATTTTAAGATTTAAATTCGTGAGAAATGGTGAGATGAACGGAAATGCTATTTTAGGCAAATCCTGGCGATCGGTGAGGTGATAGGTTTCGGGGTTGAAGCTGTAGGTGGTAGAAAGTCTGAAAGTCTGGAGATCATAGGAAAAATCAATTTGGAATTTATTAATGAGGGGATTGATCGGAATTGATCAAGTTAGGGTTTAAGACCCTGTTTTTCTCGTGACGTTCATATGGATTTCGCGGCGTCGATAGGCAACCGGAGGCGATCGCGTAGGGCGCTGGAGGTAGAGTGAAGTGAGGCGGAGCTACGGTGAAGGTGGTGGGTTTTCTCGAGGCTGGGGGTTGCCGTGGTGATGGAAGTTACTGGCAATGGCGTTCGAGCTGATGGGTTCTTTGGTTGGATTCGAGTCTAGTATGAATCGAGTAGATTTTGATGGTCGAACGTGATGTCGAGATGGAAGATGACTTGCCGGAGATCAGAATGGAGATCATCGACGTCCAGCGTGACGGTGCACGTGCACGTGTACGTTTGAGTGCATCTGGAAGTTGGTTTTGGAGAAGAAGGTTGGAGGCTCGGGTTTTTATCCAGGGGAATTCGAGTTTTACTCGAAGCAGGGAAGTGGGTTTTGGACGCGAGTGTTACTTCGGGGATTTTAGTGTTTTACTCGGAGCAGATAACGTAGTGGGGATACTCGAGAGTTGCTTCGAGTTTTTGAGTGTTTTACTCGGGTTAGTGGTGAGTTGGTCGAGAGAAAATTAAACAGCAATTGTTCTAAGTTTTAAAGCAAAAGAAGTTTTATATTTATAATGTTCTGAGTTTTAAAAACAAAGATAAACAAGATTTTAACTATTAAACTAATTTGTTTTCTAGAAAATTTGTTTTAACAAGTTTTATATAATTAATAAATAAGTTTTTAAAAGATAAAAACATAGATTTTCAATATGATTTTTGTATTAAAATTTATTAAATAAACTTTTAAAGTTCAAATGATTTTAGAAGTTAAATTAGATGTGTAAATTTTAATTGATTTCTTAAATGTTTATTTTAAATAAAGTTTAAATGATAAGGATTTAATAAATCAATTGTAAAATAGAGAATTTATCTTAATTAAGGGTTGATTAGTTAAAGAAAATTAATATGTGAAATTAATAAGGATAATTCATTTATTTTAAATGATTTAAGAATAGATAATAATTAATTTATTTTAAATGATTTAAATATGGATTAATTGAGGTAATAAATTAAAGAATAATTAATTAATGGAAGTAATTAAAGGATCATTTATTTATTAATTAATTACTTAATGGGATTGATTAAAGTTTAATTATATTAAATGGTTAAGCTTAATTCGTTTATATAATTAATTAAAGGCTAATTACTTAATGTAATTAAAAAGAAATTAATCAAGAATGATTAATAAAAAGGGGTAAGTAAAGAATAATTACTTATTGTAATTAAGGAATAATTAATCAAGGAAGATTAATTAAGATAAATAATTAAGAAATGATTAATTAATTTATAATTAATTAATGTTATGTAAGATGGATTAAGGTAATCCAAGTAATTAAAGGTTAGTAAATAATTTAATTAGAGATTAATTAAATTAATTAAGAATGAATTGACTTGTTATGGATTGGTTGAATGATATTAGATGCCTTGGATTAGTTGATATATCTGATATGTGATTGTGAGATGAGATGTTTTGGATGAATTGTGATAATGTAAGTTATCTATCTATGATAGATTTGTTATATGAATATGATATCCTGAATTTAAATTAAATTGTTTAACTGAAAAATCTTGGTTTAAAGGATGACTTTTGATTCGAAGAGACCGGGGTCGGGTATCAGAAATATACCCGAAACCACTTCGATTTGTAATCTATAATTCTTTATAGATTTGTTTTGTAAATCGAATAGGCTGGAATGAAATAAATCGAGTAATCTGGATCATTTGAACAAAGTAACGAACGATACTTAGATATTATTTTGTGAAATAAATTGTTTGAATATAATAAGTAAGAACTCGTAGAAGATACGAGTTATCCCGATTTTATATAAGATTTATGGATTGAAATTTCATGTTAGATGAGTTTACTCACGCTGGTTTCCAGCCTGACCCGGGTGTTACTTTGATGTAATGCTCGGGTCAGACCGAGTATTACAGATTTCAGGTAAGGACGTTCTGGAGCTCAGGAGGCGAGCTGGATGGCAGGAACGTATGGAGTGTGATATATTGTTAATTATTGGGACGAGTTATTTTAACTGTATAGTGATTGTGAAATGTTGTAACTCTGATGTATAAAATGTAATTGACTGATACAGTTTTCTTTGTATAACTGATATTATTATTTGATATTGTATTTTGATCCGCTGCGAATGTGAGAATCTGTGCCTTGTTCTGTTCTTTCTTCTATCTCTTTTCTTTTTCTTCTAACTATCTGGAAATTTCGGGTTCGAAATTTCCGGGTCGTTACATTTGGTATCAGAGCTGAAGGTTAAGCGAGAACCTTGACTCTGTTGGGATTACTCGTTAAGAATAGGGTCAATGGTACCCTAGAACGAGTTGAGTGTATATATATATATATATATGAGAGCGTAATTGTTATTTTCTTATATAAGGATTTTAAATGATTTTATATAAGAATATATTTTGATATATAAAATGATATTTTTTCTAATAAATATTAAGGTAATTGGTTGTTAAAATATTGGAATTAAATTAAGTGGTAATAGTAATACAACCAAATTGAAATTTAATGAAGATAAGTTTGAAATGGATCCAAACTGAAATTAAAATCCAATTGGAAATAAAGATAATTTAAAATTGTGAAGTTTTAAATCTAAGTCCAGGAAACTTGAAATTATTTTAAAGGAATTTGTTTTGAAATTAAAAACCAAGAATGGTTTAAAAGTTTAAGGTATAACTTGGTGTGTAAATGAAATAAATATCTATATTTGGAAATAAACTCTAAGGTTGATTTTTGAATTTTCCTTGGGATGTGATGTGAAAACCCAAAGTGAAGTAATTTTTTAAACTTAAAAGGGAAAGGTTATTAATATGAAGTTTAAAAATTTAATGGGAATTCAAATTGTGTAAAGTTGACCGGATTAAGTAAATTTAATTTAACTTAAGGAAGTTAAATAAGTTTAGAATGAACAACTTGAATTAGAAATTTCAAGATGAAATTAAAATTTAATTTGGGAAGTTAAATAGTTGATTTAAAATGGGAGTTATGAGTGATCTCAAAATGGGTTTGAGATCTGGAATTAAAAATGGATAATAAATTAGAATCTGAAGATTAAATTGTTTTTGAATTCTTATTTGAACTTTGTAATAAGTTAAGTAAAGATAATTTTAAAATGGAATTGTGGAATTTGGATTCAGAATTAAATGGTTTAAAAATTTAAGTTGTTAAATTAAAAATAAAGGTTGATTTAATTTAAAAATTAAAGGATGATTTGATTTAAAGGATTAAATCAACATTTTAAAATATTTAACTCGAATTTATATAATTCGAGATGGTTTTAAGTTGAGATTTGAATAAAATTAGTTCAAATTGAATTTGATTTGAATTAATTAGAATTGTGATTGAATATGCATAAGTTTAAATGGAAATTTTGAATTAAAATAATTTGAAATAAAAATTGAAACTGGTTCAATTTGAAATTAATTCAAATTGATTTGAAATAATTTGGAATTGTGATTGAAGTTGAATATGTTTAAAAATCAAATGGAATTTGATTTGAATTTGGAAAGGAATTAAGGTTAATTCAACTTGAATTGGGATTTAATAAATTTCAATGGAAATTGAAGTATTGAGTCAATTTAAATGGAAGTGGAAATTTAAATTGAATTGATGGGAAATTAAGTGGAAATGGAGATTGGGAAATTGAACAGTTTGGCTCTGGATTATTTTCAAAATAAATTGTTTTAATACAAATATTTTTTTTTCCAAACTATTTACTATACAATCTTCTTCTTAAACCCCAAACTATCTTATACTTATTTTACAATTATTTTGGAACTATTTATCTATTTTGAAACTCTTATAAACTAATTACTATTTTTCAGTTACTTATATCTAATCACTATTTAAAAAAAAACTATTTTGCAATTATCTAACTATTTTATACCTACTTAACTATTTTACAGCTATTTTACAAACTAATAACTATTTTCCAACTACTTATCTATTTTAAACTTTTTCAAGCTATTTTTAAATTTAAATAAGTCAAAGTTCAAACTGTTTGTAATTGAAGTAATAACTCAATTGGAAATGGAAGCAATTGAGAGTAAGAGAATGAAAGTAAAGGAAATGTGAATAGAAAAGAGAATTGATTTGGCTAATAATCAATGAAGTTAAATACGTAGGATGTACGTATATTATTCTGTTCGCATAATGATTTGATCCAGATTCGAACACAGAATTTTGAGATAGTATTATCGATCCGAGTTGGGATTTTTCGCTCGATTTTCGACGGCGAACATGGATATGGATTTTTGATTGGTTCTGGATATTCTCTATCATAGTTGTGACTATGCAAGGAGAATGACGGTTTCTAATCAAGAAACCAGATCTGAGTCCGCACTAGGAAGTCGGATGGACGATACTAGTTCGGAAGTGAAATTGTGTGATCGATTGAGCGATCAGATTGATATTGTGTACGGATGATATGTGTACATCGTATGGATTTGAATGAAATTGATATTGAAGATTTGTGGATAAGAACTGTAAAATGGTTTTTGAAAAGAAACATGGTTAATAACTTTATAAAAGATTTATTAAATGTGAATATTTGATTTAGAATAAAATAAAGTTATATATATCCTTGTTATATAAGGTAAATCTTCCCTTGTTGAATCTATTGCTAAAAGAAAAGGGTTTTGAAATATTTGAAGTATAAAAGAGGTTTTATACAAAGTTTGAAATAATCCAAAGATTTTTCAAAGTTATATATATCTATATATATATATAAAGGATCTTATGAGAATGATTTTGGAAAAGGTTTTGGGAACCTATGGATTTTGGAAAGGGCTTTTGATTTTTGGGAAAATCAATTTTGGATTTTGGAAAGCCTAGTTTGAGAATTATCGATTTTGGTAATCGATTTTGTGTAAAGGAGATTTTGATAAATCATAAAGGGTATGATTTGAAGATACTATAAGTATATAGTATAAAGTGTTTTGAGAATAGCTCTGGGGAAAAAGGCGCTTCCTTGGAAATGAACTTCTCAGGAGTGCCACTGGGTGGTACTGCCTTGAACCCCAAGGGGGGATTCTAAAGTTGATCCTGTGAGGAGTCCGGACAAAACTAGTTCCTGAGGATTATTTGTGTAGCGAAAGTCGAGGGGCTGGTGCCCACAGAGGCATTTGAGTTATGCTGTGACAACAATTTAACTCGATGTCACTGCGATCTACTGCAGACCATAGCGGAAGTCATGTGTGCCGCTGAGAGCCAACTGTCTACGTTTGATTTTATATCGGTAGACTTTGACACTATGGTAACATAGCGAAAGTCGTTTGAGCCGCTGAGAGCCAACAGTCTGCGTTTGATTTTATATCGGTAGACTGCGACCTATGTGGAGGAGTTTCATTTTGACAGCGAAATCGTGTGTGCCGCAGAGAGCCAACAGTTACATGGACTTTTGCTGCGATGGCAACGTAACCCTGGAATGTAACTGCGATCTATTGTGGGTTCCATGCTGTTATCAGTTACATGGACTTTTGCTGCGATGGCAACGTAACCCGTGATGTAACTGTGACCATGGATGGGGGTGATGATTTCCAGAGCATTCTCACCAAAGATATTTCCTCTATTTTCAAAAACGTTTTCGATATTTTCAAATAAAGTATTTTCCAAATATTTTCATTGGGTGTTGAAAATGGGTCTGCTAAGTACGTATAGATTTTCAGTCTTACGTCTGATCAACGTATGACCGAATTTCTGTGAGAACGAGAATGGACTTGTTGAAACATCGAGTTATAAAAGTATTTTTATAAAAACTAATTTAGTAATATTATAAAGATATTTTTTTAAAGTGTTTTAAAAAAAATATGTTCAAAGAGAAAATTTATCTAATAATAAGTAAATAATAAATTTTGGCTTCATTCCTTTTCGAGGACGAAAAGTTTTAAAGGGGAGAGGAATGTGATAACCCAGATTTTGGCATATCTGTTAATTGATAATTAACTAGGTCAATTGGTAGAAATACTGATAAATCAGGAAATAAATATTTATATCTGGATAAATATTTATTTGATAATCTATTGGTATAATAATTTAATTTGAAAAATTATTATTTTTAAACAAAATTGAATTTGTGTTTGTTTAAATATATATTTGGGTTGATTTTAGATTGGATTTTTAAATTGAATTTGAATTTGAAATTCAAAAGATAAACATCTTAGAAATAAATTGGATCAAAAATAATATGTATACATGATTTTTGTTAGTATGTAATTAGTTTTATATCATTATCTTTAAAAAAATTTATAACTATAAATAAGGGATACATATACTATTATATTTGTATAAATTTATTTATAAATGTATAATTGGATTTTTATAACATTTTCTTTTAAGTTATGTATAGATAAACAAAAGAAAAAGTTTAAATATAAAACTAAGTTATGATTATTTTATAAATACATATTAATTACAAGTAAATATAAATACAATTTAACAAATGTAAGCTTAAGAATGCATGTAGTCACAAGTGTAAACAAACCTTATCATAAAATTTACAAGTGTCTTTGATTTTTAAAATAATTAATAAAAAGATAAAATAGGTTATATAATCCTCTCTATCCCTCTCTTTCATTTCTTTTACCAGTTCTTTTTCTAAATCAAAATAAAGAAAATCAAATCTGAAGCAAATCAAACAAGAAGGAATAAATTTCTGTTCAAAAATTCAACTAGAAGTTCAAGTTCAAAGCTCAAAGCAAAGTTCATAATCAAACTTGAAAGCTAGTAGATCAAGTTCCAGTTTCAAAATCAAGTGTTGTTTCCAGATCAATTCAAAGCATTTTCAGTTTTCAAAGTTAAAAGATCAAAACCAAGTTTTCAGTTGCAAATTCAAGCATTTCCAGGCTTCTCTGTTCTTTTAGTAAGGTGAGTAAACATTTTCTCTTAAAAACAGTTTTAAGAAAATCTGTTGTGATGGATGCGTGTGATGGATGTTTATGTAAATTGTGTTACTTAGTAATATGATATGAATGCATGTTTATATATCTGAAATGCTTGGAAATTAATGTATGCATGTTTGTATAGGAATGTTTGAAATGCCTGTGATGGTCTCTGTATGCTTATAAACAGGATTCTTCTTCTTAATAAATTCAATAATTCTATTTTTAATATAAACTAGCTTTTGATTTGTAAACAAAGGCTGTTTGAAATCATGTAATCTTCCTTCTAAAAATAATTATAGGTTTTTATAATGGATGTTTAGTTCAAATTTCAAAATTTACAGTAAAAATCTTATTATGGTCAAAAATTAATTGAATCAATTTTAAGTTTGTATTGCATGGATGGATTCGTGATGGGAAATCACGAATTTTAGTATGTAAAACATAAATTTTAAGATTTAAATTCGTGAGAAATGGTGAGATGAACGGAAATGCTATTTTAGGCAAATCCTGGCGATCGGAGAGGTTATAGGTTTCGGGGTTGAAGCTGTAGGTGGTAGAAAGTCTGGAGATCATAGGAAAAATCAATTTGGAATTTATTAATGAGGTGATTGATCGGAATTGATCAAGTTAGGGTTTAAGACCCTGTTTTTCTCGTGACGTTCATATGGATTTCGCGGCGTCGATAGGCAACCGGAGGCGATCGCGTAGGGCGCTGGAGGTAGAGTGAAGTGAGGCGGAGCTACGGTGAAGGTGGTGGGTTTTCTCGAGGCTGGGGGTTGCCGTGGTGATGGAAGTTACTGGCAATGGCGTTCGAGCTGATGGGTTCTTTGGTTGGATTCGAGTCTAGTACGAATCGAGTAGATTTTGATGGTCGAACGTGATGTCGAGATGGAAGATGACTTGCCGGAGATCAGAATGGAGATCATCGACGTCCAGCGTGACGGTGCACGTGCACGTGTACGTTTGAGTGCATTTGGAAGTTGGTTTTGGAGAAGAAGGTTGGAGGCTCGGGTTTTTATCCAGGGGAATTCGAGTTTTACTCGAAGCAGGGAAGTGGGTTTTGGACGCGAGTGTTACTTCGGGGATTTTAGTGTTTTACTCGGAGCAGATAACGTAGTGGGGATACTCGAGAGTTGCTTCGAGTTTTTGAGTGTTTTACTCGGGTTAGTGGTGAGTTGGTCGAGAGAAAATTAAACAGCAATTGTTCTAAGTTTTAAAGCAAAAGAAGTTTTATATTTATAATGTTCTGAGTTTTAAAAACAAAGATAAACAAGATTTTAACTATTAAACTAATTTGTTTTCTAGAAAATTTGTTTTAACAAGTTTTATATAATTAATAAATAAGTTTTTAAAAGATAAAAACATAGATTTTCAATATGATTTTTGTATTAAAATTTATTAAATAAACTTTTAAAGTTCAAATGATTTTAGAAGTTAAATTAGATGTGTAAATTTTAATTGATTTCTTAAATGTTTATTTTAAATAAAGTTTAAATGATAAGGATTTAATAAATCAATTGTAAAATAGAGAATTTATCTTAATTAAGGGTTGATTAGTTAAAGAAAATTAATATGTGAAATTAATAAGGATAATTCATTTATTTTAAATGATTTAAGAATAGATAATAATTAATTTATTTTAAATGATTTAAATATGGATTAATTGAGGTAATAAATTAAAGAATAATTAATTAATGGAAGTAATTAAAGGATCATTTATTTATTAATTAATTACTTAATGGGATTGATTAAAGTTTAATTATATTAAATGGTTAAGCTTAATTCGTTTATATAATTAATTAAAGGCTAATTACTTAATGTAATTAAAAAGAAATTAATCAAGAATGATTAATAAAAAGGGGTAAGTAAAGAATAATTACTTATTGTAATTAAGGAATAATTAATCAAGGAAGATTAATTAAGATAAATAATTAAGAAATGATTAATTAATTTATAATTAATTAATGTTAAGTAAGATGGATTAAGGTAATCCAAGTAATTAAAGGTTAGTAAATAATTTAATTAGAGATTAATTAAATTAATTAAGAATGAATTGACTTGTTATGGATTGGTTGAATGATATTAGATGCCTTGGATTAGTTGATATATCTGATATGTGATTGTGAGATGAGATGTTTTGGATGAATTGTGATAATGTAAGTTATCTATCTGTGATAGATTTGTTATATGAATATGATATCCTGAATTTAAATTAAATTGTTTAACTGAAAAATCTTGGTTTAAAGGATGACTTTTGATTCGAAGAGACCGGGGTCGGGTATCAGAAATATACCCGAAACCACTTCGATTTGTAATCTATAATTCTTTATAGATTTGTTTTGTAAATCGAATAGGCTGGAATGAAATAAATCGAGTAATCTGGATCATTTGAACAAAGTAACGAACGATACTTAGATATTATTTTGTGAAATAAATTGTTTGAATATAATAAGTAAGAACTCGTAGAAGATACGAGTTATCCCGATTTTATATAAGATTTATGGATTGAAATTTCATGTTAGATGAGTTTACTCACGCTGGTTTCCAGCCTGACCCGGGTGTTACTTTGATGTAATGCTCGGGTCAGACCGAGTATTACAGATTTCAGGTAAGGACGTTCTGGAGCTCAGGAGGCGTGCTGGATGGCAGGAACGTATGGAGTGTGATATATTGTTAATTATTGGGACGAGTTATTTTAACTGTATAGTGATTGTGAAATGTTGTAACTCTGATGTATAAAATGTAATTGACTGATACAGTTTTCTTTGTATAACTGATATTATTATTTGATATTGTATTTTGATCCGCTGCGAACGTGAGAATCTGTGCCTTGTTCTGTTCTTTCTTCTATCTCTTTTCTTTTTCTTCTAACTATCTGGAAATTTCGGGTTCGAAATTTCCGGGTCGTTACATTTGGTATCAGAGCTGAAGGTTAAGCGAGAACCTTGACTCTGTTGGGATTACTCGTTAAGAATAGGGTCAATGGTACCCTAGAACGAGTTGAGTGTATATATATATATATATATATATATATATGAGAGCGTAATTGTTATTTTCTTATATAAGGATTTTAAATGATTTTATATAAGAATATATTTTGATATATAAAATGATATTTTTTCTAATAAATATTAAGGTAATTAGTTGTTAAAATATTGGAATTAAATTAAGTGGTAATAGTAATACAACCAAATTGAAATTTAATGAAGATAAGTTTGAAATGGATCCAAACTGAAATTAAAATACAATTGGAAATAAAGATAATTTAAAATTGTGAAGTTTTAAATCTAAGTCCAGGAAACTTGAAATTATTTTAAAGGAATTTGTTTTGAAATTAAAAACCAAGAATGGTTTAAAAGTTTAAGGTATAACTTGGTGTGTAAATGAAATAAATATCTATATTTGGAAATAAACTCTAAGGTTGATTTTTGAATTTTCCTTGGGATGTGATGTGAAAACCCAAAGTGAAGTAATTTTTTAAACTTAAAAGGGAAAGGTTATTAATCTGAAGTTTAAAAATTTAATGGGAATTCAAATTGTGTAAAGTTGACCGGATTAAGTAAATTTAATTTAACTTAAGGAAGTTAAATAAGTTTAGAATGAACAACTTGAATTAGAAATTTCAAGATGAAATTAAAATTTAATTTGGGAAGTTAAATAGTTGATTTAAAATGGGAGTTATGAGTGATCTCAAAATGGGTTTGAGATCTGGAATTAAAAATGGATAATAAATTAGAATCTGAAGATTAAATTGTTTTTGAATTCTTATTTGAACTTTGTAATAAGTTAAGTAAAGATAATTTTAAAATGGAATTGTGGAATTTCGATTCAGAATTAAATGGTTTAAAAATTTAAGTTGTTAAATTAAAAATAAAGGTTGATTTAATTTAAAAATTAAAGGATGATTTGATTTGAAGGATTAAATCAACATTTTAAAATATTTAGCTCGAATTTATATAATTCGAGATGGTTTTAAGTTGAGATTTGAATAAAATTAGTTCAAATTGAATTTGATTTGAATTAATTAGAATTGTGATTGAATATGCATAAGTTTAAATGGAAATTTTGAATTAAAATAATTTGAAATAAAAATTGAAACTGGTTCAATTTGAAATTAATTCAAATTGATTTGAAATAATTTGGAATTGTGATTGAAGTTGAATATGTTTAAAAATCAAATGGAATTTGATTTGAATTTGGAAAGGAATTAAGGTTAATTCAACTTGAATTGGGATTTAATAAATTTCAATGGAAATTGAAGTATTGAGTCAATTTAAATGGAAGTGGAAATTTAAATTGAATTGATGGGAAATTAAGTGGAAATGGAGATTGGGAAATTAAACAGTTTGGCTCTGGATTATTTTCAAAATAAATTGTTTTAATACAAATATGTTTTTTTTCCAAACTATTTACTATACAATCTTCTTCTTAAACCCCAAACTATCTTATACTTATTTTACAATTATTTTGGAACTATTTATCTATTTTGAAACTCTTATAAACTAATTACTATTTTTCAGTTACTTATATCTAATCACTATTTAAAAAAAAACTATTTTGCAATTATCTAACTATTTTATACCTACTTAACTATTTTACAGCTATTTTACAAACTAATAACTATTTTCCAACTACTTATCTATTTTAAACTTTTTCAAGCTATTTTTAAATTTAAATAAGTCAAAGTTCAAACTGTTTGTAATTGAAGTAATAACTCAATTGGAAATGGAAGCAATTGAGAGTAAGAGAATGAAAGTAAAGGAAATGTGAATAGAAAAGAGAATTGATTTGGCTAATAATCAATGAAGTTAAATACGTAGGATGTACGTATATTATTCTGTTCGCATAATGATTTGATCCAGATTCGAACACAGAATTTTGAGATAGTATTATCGATCCGAGTTGGGATTTTTCGCTCGATTTTCGACGGCGAACATGGATATGGATTTTTGATTGGTTCTGGATATTCTCTATCATAGTTGTGACTATGCAAGGAGAATGACGGTTTCTAATCAAGAAACCAGATCTGAGTCCGCACTAGGAAGTCGGATGGACGATACTAGTTCGGAAGTGAAATTGTGTGATCGATTGAGCGATCAGATTGATATTGTGTACGGATGATATGTGTACATCGTACGGATTTGAATGAAATTGATATTGAAGATTTGTGGATAAGAACTGTAAAATGGTTTTTGAAAATAAATATGGTTAATAACTTTATAAAAGATTTATCAAATGTGAATATTTGATTTAGAATAAAATAAAGTTATATATATCCTTGTTATATAAGGTAAATCTTCCCTTGTTGAATCTATTGCTAAAAGAAAAGGGTTTTGAAATATTTGAAGTATAAAAGAGGTTTTATACAAAGTTTGAAATAATCCAAAGATTTTTCAAAGTTATATATATCTATATATATATATAAAGGATCTTATGAGAATGATTTTGGAAAAGGTGGGAACCTATGTATTTTGGAAAGGGCTTTTGATTTTTGGGAAAATCAATTTTGGATTTTGGAAAGCCTAGTTTGAGAATTATCGATTTTGGTAATCGATTTTGTGTAAAGGAGATTTTGATAAATCATAAAGGGTATGATTTGAAGATACTATAAGTATATAGTATAAAGTGTTTTGAGAATAGCTCTGGGGAAAAAGGCGCTTCCTTGGAAATGAACTTCTCAGGAGTGCCACTGGGTGGTACTGCCTTGAACCCCAAGGGGGGATTCTAAAGTTGATCCTATGAGGAGTCCGGACAAAACTAGTTCCTGAGGATTATTTGTGTAGCGAAAGTCGAGGGGCTGGTGCCCAAAGAGGCATTTGAGTTATGCTGTGACAACAATTTAACTCGATGTCACTGCGATCTACTGCAGACCATAGCGGAAGTCATGTGTGCCGCTGAGAGCCAACTGTCTACGTTTGATTTTATATCGGTAGACTGTGACACTATGGTAACATAGCGAAAGTCGTTTGAGCCGCTGAGAGCCAACAGTCTGCGTTTGATTTTATATCGGTAGACTGCGACCTATGTGGAGGAGTTTCATTTTGACAGCGAAATCGTGTGTGCCGCTAAGAGCCAACAGTTACATGGACTTTTGCTGCGACGGCAACGTAACCCTGGAATGTAACTGCGATCTGTTGTGGGTTCCATGCTGTTATCAGTTACATGGACTTTTGCTGCGATGGCAACGTAACCCGTGATGTAACTGTGACCATGGATGGGGGTGATGATTTCCAGAGCATTCTCACCAAAGATATTTCCTCTATTTTCAAAAACGCTTTCGATATCTTCAAATAAAGTATTTTCCAAATATTTTCACTGGGTGTTGAAAATGGGTCTGCTAAGTACTTATAGATTTCAGTCTTACGTCTGATCAACGTATGACCGAATTTCTGTGAGAACGAGAATGGACTTGTTGAAACATCGAGTTATAAAAGTATTTTTATAAAAATAATTTAGTAATATTATAAAGATATTTTTTTAAAGTGTTTTAAAAAAAAATATGTTCAAAGAGAAAATTTATCTGATAATAAGTAAATAATAAATTTTGGCTTCATTCCTTTTCGAGGACGAAAAGTTTTAAAGGGGAGAGGAATGTGATAACCCAGATTTTGGCATATCTGTTAATTGATAATTAACTAGGTCAATTGGTAGAAATACTGATAAATCAAGAAATAAATATTTATATCTGGATAAATATTTATTTGATAATCTATTGGTATAATAATTTAATTTGAAAAATTATTATTTTTAAACAAAATTGAATTTGTGTTTGTTTAAATATATATTTGGATTGATTTTAGATTGGATTTTTAAATTGAATTTGAATTTGAAATTCAAAAGATAAACATCTTAGAAATAAATTGGATCAAAAATAATATGTATACATGATTTTTGTTAGTATGTAATTAGTTTTATATCATTATCTTTAAAAAAATTTATAACTATAAATAAGGGATACATATACTGTTATATTTGTATAAATTTATTTATAAATGTATAATTGGATTTTTATAACATTTTCTTTTAAGTTATGTATAGATAAACAAAAGAAAAAGTTTAAATATAAAACTAAGTTATGATTATTTTATAAATACATATTAATTACAAGTAAATATAAATATAATTTAACAAATGTAAGCTTAAGAATGCATGTAGTCACAAGTGTAAACAAACCTTATCATAAAATTTACAAGTGTCTTTATTTTTAAAATAATTAATAAAAAGATAAAATAGGTTATATAATCCTCTCTATCCCTCTCTTTCATTTCTTTTACCAGTTCTTTTTCTAAATCAAAATAAAGAAAATCAGATCTGAAGCAAATCAAACAAGAAGGAATAAATTTCTGTTCAAAAATTCAACTAGAAGTTCAAGTTCAAAGCTCAAAGCAAAGTTCATAATCAAACTTGAAAGCTAGTAGATCAAGTTCCAGTTTCAAAATCAAGTGTTGTTTCCAGATCAATTCAAAGCATTTTCAGTTTTCAAAGTTAAAAGATCAAAACCAAGTTTTCAGTTGCAAATTCAAGCATTTCCAGGCTTCTCTGTTCTTTTAGTAAGGTGAGTAAACATTTTCTCTTAAAAATAGTTTTAAGAAAATCTGTTGTGATGGATGCATGTGATGGATGTTTATGTAAATTGTGTTACTTAGTAATATGATATGAATGCATGTTTATATATCTGAAATGCTTGGAAATTATGTATGCATGTTTGTATAGGAATGTTTGAAATGCCTGTGATGGTCTCTGTATGCTTTTAAACAGGATTCATCTTCTTAATAAATTCAATAATTCTATTTTTAATATAAACTAGCTTTTGATTTGTAAACAAAGGCTGTTTGAAATCATGTAATCTTCCTTCTAAAAATAATTATAGGTTTTTATAATGGATGTTTAGTTCAAATTTCAAAATTTACAGTAAAAATCTTATTATGGTCAAAAATTAATTGAATCAATTTTAAGTTTGTATTGCATGGATGGATTCGTGATGGGAAATCACGAATTTTAGTATGTAAAACATAAATTTTAAGATTTAAATTCGTGAGAAATGGTGAGATGAACGGAAATGCTATTTTAGGCAAATCCTGGCGATCGGAGAGGTGATAGGTTTCGGGGTTGAAGCTGTAGGTGGTAGAAAGTCTGGAGATCATAGGAAAAATCAATTTGGAATTTATTAATGAGGGGATTGATCGGAATTGATCAAGTTAGGGTTTAAGACCCTGTTTTTCTCGTGACGTTCATATGGATTTCGCGGCGTCGATAGGCAACCGGAGGCGATCGCGTAGGGCGCTGGAGGTAGAGTGAAGTGAGGCGGAGCTACGGTGAAGGTGGTGGGTTTTCTCGAGGCTGGGGGTTGCCGTGGTGATGGAAGTTACTGGCAATGGCGTTCGAGCTGATGGGTTCTTTGGTTGGATTCGAGTCTAGTACGAATCGAGTAGATTTTGATGGTCGAACATGATGTCGAGATGGAAGATGACTTACCCGGAGATCAGAATGGAGATCATCGACGTCCAGCGTGACGGTGCACGTGCACGTGTACGTTTGAGTGCATCTGGAAGTTGGTTTTGGAGAAGAAGGTTGGAGGCTCGGGTTTTTATCCAGGGGAATTCGAGTTTTACTCGAAGCAGGGAAGTGGGTTTTGGACGCGAGTGTTACTTCGAGGATTTTAGTGTTTTACTCGGAGCAGATAACGTAGTGGGGATACTCGAGAGTTGCTTCGAGTTTTTGAGTGTTTTACTCAGGTTAGTGGTGAGTTGGTCGAGAGAAAATTAAACAGCAATTGTTCTAAGTTTTAAAGCAAAAGAAGTTTTATATTTATAATGTTCTGAGTTTTAAAAACAAAGATAAACAAGATTTTAACTATTAAACTAATTTGTTTTCTAGAAAATTTGTTTTAACAAGTTTTATATAATTAATAAATAAGTTTTTAAAAGATAAAAACATAGATTTTCAATATGATTTTTGTATTAAAATTTATTAAATAAACTTTTAAAGTTCAAATGATTTTAGAAGTTAAATTAGATGTGTAAATTTTAATTGATTTCTTAAATGTTTATTTTAAATAAAGTTTAAATGATAAGGATTTAATAAATCAATTGTAAAATAGAGAATTTATCTTAATTAAGGGTTGATTAGTTAAAGAAAATTAATATGTGAAATTAATAAGGATAATTCATTTATTTTAAATGATTTAAGAATAGATAATAATTAATTTATTTTAAATGATTTAAATATGGATTAATTGAGGTAATAAATTAAAGAATAATTAATTAATGGAAGTAATTAAAGGATCATTTATTTATTAATTAATTACTTAATGGGATTGATTAAAGTTTAATTATATTAAATGGTTAAGCTTAATTCGTTTATATAATTAATTAAAGGCTAATTACTTAATGTAATTAAAAAGAAATTAATCAAGAATGATTAATAAAAAGGGGTAAGTAAAGAATAATTACTTATTGTAATTAAGGAATAATTAATCAAGGAAGATTAATTAAGATAAATAATTAAGAAATGATTAATTAATTTATAATTAATTAATGTTAAGTAAGATGGATTAAAGTAATCCAAGTAATTAAAGGTTAGTAAATAATTTAATTAGAGATTAATTAAATTAATTAAGAATGAATTGACTTGTTATGGATTGGTTGAATGATATTAGATGCCTTGGATTAGTTGATATATCTGATATGTGATTGTGAGATGAGATGTTTTGGATGAATTGTGATAATGTAAGTTATCTATTTGTGATAGATTTGTTATATGAATATGATATCCTGAATTTAAATTAAATTGTTTAACTGAAAAATCTTGGTTTAAAGGATGACTTTTGATTCGAAGAGATCGGGGTCGGGTATCAGAAATATACCCGAAACCACTTCGATTTGTAATCTATAATTCTTTATAGATTTGTTTTGTAAATCGAATAGGCTGGAATGAAATAAATCGAGTAATCTGGATCATTTGAACAAAGTAACGATACTTAGATATTATTTTGTGAAATAAATTGTTTGAATATAATAAGTAAGAACTCGTAGAAGATACGAGTTATCCCGATTTTATATAAGATTTATGATTGAAATTTCATGTTAGATGAGTTTACTCACGCTGGTTTCCAGTCTGACCCGGGTGTTACTTTGATGTAATGCTTGGGTCAGACCGAGTATTACAGATTTCAGGTAAGGACGTTCTGGAGCTCAGGAGGCGAGCTAGATGGCAGGAACGTATGGAGTGTGATATATTGTTAATTATTGGGACAAGTTATGTAACGACCCAGAATTTTGAACGAATTAAATTGTGAATATTTAATTAATTTTAAATATTTGAACGATGATTTAATTTGAATCCCTGATATAACTTTGAATTTGGCGATTAAATTTTATAATTTAATCTATTGAACTGGATAAAAATTTATATCTTCAATTTTAAAGCTGAAGAAAAATAATTCTAAAGCTTTTAAAATTCGTGTTGATGATACTGAAGATAATAGAAGCTTCAGAATCTAATTTCGAATTGATTTGATCAATTTTGAATTCATATCGTTTGATCGATATTTAAAAATAGTCAATTTTCAAACAATCTCGGAATTCGACGAAACCAGTTCCATTGGGTTCGTAACGTTGAATTATTGTCGGGTTTCAATTTTTGTATTTTTCAAAGCTAATACGTAACCGTACGACACATAAACGCGTTGGGAATTTTCAAATTGAATTTAATTTAAAATTGGTAATTATATCAGTTAACGTCACCACGATCATTTCCCTTAACTCACGCCTACTTTCACGCCGAGAATCACGAAATAATCGTGCCAACCATCCTCCTTTCGATTTTTAATATTCCCCTCCAGTTTCGATTTCCAGACAGATAATAAAATCGTTCCTCCTCTCAGTTTCATTTATTCTAAAACAAAATCAAATGGCCGTGGCCTTTCTTCCCAGTATATAAAAAAAAAACTACGAAATTAAATTTGAACTCAAATCGAATTGCGACCGGAGGGGAACCACGTGCTCGAGTCGCGCGGCAGTGGAGATGAATTCACGAGTTCAAGTGGGTTTCGCGAGGATCTCGAGCTGTATGGCGATGTACACGGTAGAGCAGGGGCATCGACGACTCGATCTCGGCATAAGGAGGCAGCGCGCTCGATTGATTAAGCGACAGTCGTGGAGACTTCACGTGGGCGAGGCGCACGGGGCGACAATCTGGAGCGCGTCACGATGGTCGCGATTAGGGCAGAGCGTCGACGATTCGACGAAGGCGGCATCTAGGGTTTGAGCTCGACTTTTGGGGCATCGCGATCAAGGCTGTAAGGTATTTATTTTACCGTTAATTTAAATTATACTATATATATTTATAAGTAAGAAAAAAAAAACATATACATATAATAATGTAGTTTTCAGTTTTATATATACGTAGAAAAATGCAGTTTTTACAGAAAAAAGGGGTTAATTACAGTAAAGAAGTTAAATGCCGTTTATATATATATATATATTATTTTGAAAAGGAAATTTAGTTTTAAATTTTTTTTAGTTAAATCAATGATTATAGAGAAATTCGTTAATTAAATCTATTAAAAGAAGTCAGTTCGAATTTTTAAATTTTTAGTTAAAAATAATTTTTAATATAAAGGGAATTTGTTTAAAATTTGATTTTTGATTTGAAATTTAAATTTATTTAAACTGAACTAAATATTTGGATGAAGTAAAATTGTAAATGGGTAGATTTAATTATTCGATTTATTTCGAATATTAATCGATTGTATAAATTGTTATACAAGGTTAGAAACTGTGAAGAAAACAATCTGGAACGAAAATGGGATTGGATTTCAAATTAAAAAGCTAAGGTGAGATTTTCTCACTCGAAGGAAAATTTTGATTTGCAGTTATTGATTGATTTGTTTGAATGTGCTATTAGATATAGTAGGATATATATCTATATATAGCAATATATACATATTGGCATATGTATATATTGGATTGATTGATTTCCCGCCTCGTATAGCGGATGAGACCCTATTGCGCCGTTAGTAAGCGGATTTTTATAAAACCCATATACCGCGATAATTCCGTACTGGAGCGGAATTGGTATTGTGCTAACATCTTTGGATGCAGGGAAACAGGTTGGAGGGATCCAACTGGACCCCTCACATTGATTGAATTTATTTCTATTGTGATATGAATCTGTGAATGATTATAGTGATGCTATTAATCGTATTGATATCTGGAAATTGTTGAAAGCTAAAATTTAGCTGAATGGATGTTTGACATCGTTGGATTCCAAAGATAAACGAAATTGAATTTTTGAAATTCAAGTAGAAAATTTCTAAGGGAATTAATTTTAGAAATTTAATAAGTTTGAAGAAAAGAATTTAAAAGAATAAAGGTTGATTTTTAAAATCTTATTGAATTAATTCCAGCATCAAGTGAAAATGTTAGGTAAATGAATTTCGTATGATAGTGATTTTAAATTGAAGAATTTAATTTAAATTTGGATTTTTAAATAGATTGAAAGAAACGATTGAAATTTATTTCCTTAAAAAGGAATTTATTAAAAGAAGATAAGCTGGAAATCCAACTATAAATTTAATTGGCAAATTGAAACGAATTTGGAAAGTCAATATAAAAGGAGATGGGATGGAAAATAAATTTAGAAATAAATATTGAAATTGATTTGGTATTGAAGTTTTTATAAATAGAATTGGAATTTATAAAAGTTGTTTATAAATCCGAAATCACTTATTTTGATAAGTAAAAATATAGAAGTTAATAAAAAGAAGATTTATAAGTTGAAATTGTTATTAAAACAGAAATAGAATTTATAAACTTCGTTTTATAAATTCGAAATCGATTGAATTTGATAAATTATATATATAGGAGATTATTGAAGAAGATATATTCGCGATTTTTGAATAGCGAATTTTTATTGAAATAAAATGTGTAGATTTGACTGAAATTGGGTTAAGTGAAGTATATTCACGATTTTGGACAGTGAATATATTTTTAAGAAAAATGGATAGGGTTTTGGGAAAGTGATATTATAAAATGAAGTTAATTGTTTTAAAAGATGTTTTAAAACGTGTTAAATATCGAAATCATAGATTTCAACTTTTGTTGTTGAAATAGACGTTTTCGAGAAATAAGGAAATGGTGGACTATAACACTGTTGTTATAGTAAATGATTTCCGAAAGGAAATGTTTTTATATAGTATTGGGATTTACATATCTATCTTAATTCCGAATCCCTATACTAGTGATTTTGAGTCGTCGTAACGATGTTTTACGTAACATTCGTTTTGACTCAAATAGATGTTGTTAAAATAAATGATTTCCTTAAAAGAATGAAATGTATACTTAATTTTGATTTAAGTATAACGAATATTTTCAAGTGTTGAAAATAAAATAGATTTGTGAACTACTTATTATTAAATAAGTATGGGAATGTTTTCCAAAATGAAATGAAACGTTTTTGAGATTTTATCTTCTTAAAGATAAAATGAAGTTGAATATTTGAAATCGATTTGAGAATCGTATATCAGTAGATATTTTGAAAATATAAATTCACTATGGAATTTATAAAAGAAAGGGGAATTGTTTGAGAAAAATAAATATTGCTTTATTTTGAAGTGTGGAAATTATATATCTAGTAAAGATATTTTTGAAGATAAATAATTTGGAAAATTATTTGGAATCTGATGATGTTGCGCATCTTTATTGATAGTTAAATAACCGACTATCAATAATTACCTTGAGTAGGTATTTGTTGTGAATTGGATGGATTTGAATGCCACACTTATTTTTAAATAAGCGCTCACTATTCGGGTTAGCCGGGAAAGGACCATGGGGTCGTATAACCCATTCCGAATATGTGATACGTCGTTATGAATCGCATTTGAAGACCGGTGTTGAAGACCGGATATTTTTGAAAACGGAAGGATTACCGTCGAGTTACTCTACATCGACTGATCTTCGATTTAGAGGTTTTATCACCCTTAGTGACGGGAAGTCCGAACGTGATTAGAAAATTATCCGGAAATGCAAGGGCTTCGTGAGAAGTGCCTTCGGTTCTGTTCGATCCCGGAACAGACTTGTATGGATTGTGTGTCTGACGTTACAATTTGAGATATAAAGCTAATTTCTTTCAAATACATTTCTGTTGGTGGCGGAGAATTTATTCTCTTAGCTTAACACCCTTCTCTGAGACGTACGAGCTCAGAGGTTATGTAGTTGAAATTTATCAGCGATATACTCCCAATTTGGTAATGTGGCATACTGAGTGTTGCTGTGAAATGATCAGTGTTTGATCATTTGCGATATGATCATTTGTTTGATCTTATATCTTTGTGATCATAGGTTGATCATTTTGTTTGACCCGAAGCAGGGCTTTTTGTAGAAAGCGTAGCTTTGTGGACGAGACTTCATCGAGCCTCACACCCCGGAAATGGTCGAAACAGGAAGGATGCGGCAAGGTTCTAGGGAGTAGCGCCCCTTAGTGTATGTCATTCCTTCTGGATAAAGGTGGTATCATGGTATGGAGCCCAGATACTTAACCTCTATGGTTACTGCATTATTATTATCTATGTGGTTTGTTGGAAATCGGGGATCCTCGGGAAGATCGGTGACGATCGGGGGATGGCATACGCGTGTCAGTAGTTACCTATTTTTGCAGAGGTAACCCGGCCTTGTGTTGGCAGAGATCCGGTTAGGTTCTCGGGTCGTCTATTCCAGGGACGTACCCATCGTGGATAGGAAGTTCCTTAGCCTGACCATTTGTTGGAAATCCAAAGAAACAATACGAGCCTTTACGATTTCAATTGTATAACCTGTCTCCTCAGGAGGCAGCTATAGCAGGCATAATATAATGGTACCTATGCTGGCTAAGATTTATATTCTACTTTCGAAATGTTTTCCACTATGCACTAATAATAATATCCAAAATGATTTGATTTTGCGTAGTAAGCATCTTTGACTATCATAAGAAGAAATCTCCTCCAAGTCTGCGTTTGCATTGTGTGTGTGGTGGGAGGTCTTATGGTAGTTTCATTTTCCAAAAGCATTGCGAATTGACTCTAAAATTTTTCTGTTGTTTATTCTAAAGATAAACTGTTTTACGATCTCACACCAGTCACCATGACTGACTCGGAGTTTATTGTTTCCCTTCTAAACTCTGGGTGCCCACAAATTTTCCACACGGGCAGTCTAGAGTTATATTATCAGGATATTCTGGATATTCTGGAGCTTTGGAGATAAGCTGGATGACGAGACGTAGTATTTGTATCTGATATATTTATTCCGCTGTGTATTCTGTATGAGGACAAGTTTATATAACTGTCCATTGTTGTATATTGACTCTGATGATTGATGTATGTATAAAATGATATAGTTCTTTGTTTTAAAAGACTAGTAATTATCTATTGTATATTGTTCCGCTGCGATGTGTAAGATTCTGATATTGTTTTCCGTTTCTGATGTGTTCTGTTGTTCTTCTTTCTTTTTCTTCTCTTCTCTCTTCTGTTCTTTTTCTTTTTCTTAAAACCCTCACTATTGGAGTTTCCGGCAGTCGATAAAGTGAGTATCGATGTCGAATTTTCGAAAGTCGAAAATTTCGGTATGTGACAAGTTATTTTAACTGTATAGTGATTGTGAAATGTTGTAACTCTGATGTATAAAATGTAATTGACTGATACAGTTTTCTTTGTATAACTGATATTATTATTTGATATTGTATTTTGATCCGCTGCGAATGTGAGAATCTGTGCCTTGTTCTGTTCTTTCTTCTATCTCTTTTCTTTTTCTTCTAACTATTTGGAAATTTCGGGTTCGAAATTTCCGGGTCGTTATAAAAACGATTTACTTATAGTTATCTTTAAAATATTCATTATTAAATATCTAATAATATTCCTAAGTATAATTAATAAGGGTTAAAAACAAATGTTATTAAGACATTGTTTACTACAACCCAAAACCATTTACTTATAATTACCTTAAAATATTCCTTATTTAAGCCCGAACTATATTCCTAATTATTATCTTACTTACAGTCCTAATTATAATCCTAATTATATTTACTTATATCTACACTAGTTTAACAAGTTAATATACTTTCACTTAACTTTATAAAACCATTTTTTTAACCTAAGTATTATGATCCAAACCTTCCTTTATTTCTTTATAAAAGACTTAACTTATTTTCCTCAACTTATATATTTAATAAAAACCTTTTTAAAATGATGTATATATTTATAGGTGTACTAATTTATTTACAGGCTAATATAATTAATAAAAGTCTAAAACAATTTAAAAAATATTATATTACATAAGTCTTTTAATACTTTAATAAAATGTTTAACTAATTTTCTAAAAAATATGTATATTTAAAAACACTTTGAAAATACTTATAATATGGTTTAAAAAATTTATTTTAAATATTACTTAAAAATGCTTATTTTATAATTTATTTAAAAACCATAAAAAGCATGTTTTATAATTTAAAACCTATAATTGAAAATTGCATAAATAATTATTAAAAATATATTCAAACTTTGATATTTTTCAAGTAATAAGTACACTTATAGTACTTTTTAAAAATACAAAGAAGCCCCTAGGATGTCTTTCACAATTGACTTGAATGATTGTCGAACACAAGGCATTTTCAAAGTGCATTCATGCGACCTTTTTGCTCCTAACTTTCACAACTTCCATTCACAATTTCTATAACTTCTCAAACAAATTCCTTGCTACCCATATACCAAATACTGTGTAGAGAATAATAAAAATATATTATATAACAATACATTCACATTTTAACCAATTTAACATAATTTAAATACAAGGGATTTCAAAGCATGTTTGTTTCACTTCAAACATTCACAACACACTTCAACTTTGCACACAACATTAATAAACATGTAAATAACAAGTCACAACCACGGTACATGTTTTAGAGGGTTATAAGAGAGATTATACTACATATAATATTGTCACTTGCTTTCCAAAGCAAGGAGGGGTCCAAAAGTAATAACTTGCGTTGTTCTTCATATATAACTTTATATTTCAACAATCAAACATTATATACACATATATACAACTTAAATGGTAAGTAAACTCACATAAGCCTAAGCCAAATCAAGCCATAGATAATCTCACCATGGGTGCGACAGCAAAGACTGCATCTCATTTGGACCTCGTAAGTAAGAGATACGAATTTTATAAGAAATGATATATTCGATTTACTAATTAATCCTAATTAATTTACTAATTACCTCATTAATTGCCATCTCCTTCTTCCCCAAATCTACGCCCGCCTGTACACGCACAAGCATATCCGTTCACATGCATGCCATCCATTCCCTCTTAAGCTACCGTTATGAAACGCCGAACCGTCTTCGCCAAAGCGTTCCACTACGCGATCTCATTGAAATGGACCCCGCCTCTATGACTCTGGCTCCCTCTTCCAGTTCATGACCTGACGCCTCCACTAGCGACAAATGAAGTGTCATGATGTACTAGATGGCACTGCATCACCTCAGACCAACTCTAAACGATGAGGCATTACATGAGAGGGTCGATTCCACCCTCCTCTTCACCTATCGCCGCCTCAATCGCCGTCAAACTGCAACCCTAGCCGACGCCGACTTTTCTAATGTGTTGCAACACACTACGCCGCCACCATAGATTTAAAGCTCTCTCTTCCCCAAGCTCAACAGATCCGATCTGACCCTTCGAAGTGGCATGTAGCTCTCGATTAAATTTAGGGAAAAGGGCGACTACTTTATTTCTTTACAGGAGAAGAGAAGGAAGATAGAGAAAAGTGAGAGAGAGAGAGAGAGAAATGAACGTGTGGGTAGGTATATATAATAATATATATTATATTTAATTTCTCAAGTAAATCGCAAAACATTTTGAGCTTATGCGATTACAAGTTACAACCGATCGCCATGAAACTCGTCAACGTATATCACCCCATTTTCCCAGTCCTAATGGTATAAATTTAATCATTATTCGAGACAGCGCTTCGGATGATAATTTCATGCATTTTGAGGCCCTTTATCAATAAAATGATTTTCTATAACAACCAGAATTTTAGTCATTTGAAATTTGAATATTTGATTGATTTTTAAATATTTAAAAGTTAATTTTAACTTGAATTTCAAATATAGTTATTTATTGGATAATTTAATTGTTGAATTTAATAATTGAAATTGTTTAAATAATTGAATATTGGGCTTTAAGTTAGATAATAATGATTTCAAAGCTTATTAAAATTCTATTGATAAGAATTAAGATAATAAAACTTTTAAATTGGATTTAAAACCGATTTAACCGATTTTGAAAATAATCTGTTTCATTTAACGAGTGAAAATAGCCTTTCGGGGTACTGTCTCAGATTTCGATGAAACCAGTTTCAGTGAATCCGTAATAGTGAATTATTATATGCCGTCAAATTTCATGATGATCGGACGTATCGTTTGGTCATGCGAGATCGAAATGCGTTAAAATTAATATTGAAAACTTAATATAATAACTGGGTCTAAAATCCTATCTTCTGCATACGATAGAATTAGGTTTCGAAACAAGTTCCATTACGTTTCGAATAGGGGTATAACATATAGAACGTCAGGCGGCACACCTCGTTTGGAGTTTGAAATTTTGGGTTATGTTATATTGAATATTTTATTAAATAAAAATCAAAATAATATATATGTATATGCCCATGTTCAAGGTCGTACCCCATAGTGTAGTGCCCATACCCAAGCATATTAGCCCATACCCCTCTTCTTTATAAAAATCTTGTCTGTAACATTAAGAACATTTTGTTTATTTAAATCCAAACTTCAAAATTCAAGAATTATAGGTACAAACCTCTAAAGATCATGAAACAAGTTTTAACAATCCTAAATCGATGAAATCTTCACCCACATATGCTTTATGAAGGATGCGGCGTTGATTGTTGGAATTCGATAGTGAAGTCGAACGGGGTTAGAAGCTAGGGTTGAGATTTTTGGTTGATTTAGTCATCGATTTGGGTTTTGGAGGTTGGATTGGGATTTCCTATGTCAAAGGCCATCTTGTCAACGAGTTTGGAGGGGATAGGTGTTGGTTTTGGTCGCGTGTGGTCGTACGGACCTAGGGAGGAGATGAGTGTCGTGATTTGATTGATGGCTCCAGGGTGGATGTCGTGGTGTGCACCTTGAAGCTCGTCGTTTGTGGAGTTGTTCGGCGAAGTCGGATTGCGTAATTGTCATGTGTGGTGACTTCTTGGCCATGCATGCACACATGTGTTTGGGTTCCCGACATTAACGTGCACTGTAGATTTTGTTGGGAAATAAGATGGAATAAGTGTAAATTTGTTGATGTTGTAATTAGTTTATTTATATTATTTTTAATTTAAATATCGATGGCTTAAATATTTAATAACTCCTTCGTACGAGGTCGAACTCGAACGTCGTTTTTTGCGTTGGACTCGTGTTAACCAGATTTTCACGATGGGACTAGTTTGGACGAATTTGAAGACTGTTGAAATTTGGGCTAAAATCGGACGTCGTTCGATTTTAGTTCTAAACCGGAACGCTTTGACGACAACAGAAAATTCCGGTGAGTTAAACTCACCTTTTTGGTTAACTAGTATATTATATAGTTGATAAAAATTGTTAAATCTTTGTTTGAATGAAATACTATATATATATATATATTAGTTGGATTGAATATTCCTACCTATTAGAGCGAATGAGACCCTATTGCGTTCCCGTGTAAGAGCGGATGACCCTTTATATACAAATCCCACATCGAAGCGGTTGATTTATATTTTATGGTTATATAACATTTATGATGTAGGGGAAATAGGTTGGAGGGATCCAACGGGATTCCTCGCTATTATTGAATTGTTTCAATAATATTTCTTTTATATGGATTATTGAATAACGAACATGATTATGGACACTGTGGTTCTAACATCGTTATATGTTTGAAAATAAAACCCAGTAGTGATAGAAAATTAATATCGATGTTGGTTAAGTGTTGGGTGGCTATTGGCGTCAAATTAGTATTTTAAAAATAACATAAATTATCCTTTAAGTCGAAATTGGTTTTTGAGACAAGAAACGATTTTTAAATCCGAAATTGGGTTTCGAAAATATTTTGTTTTAAAGATTATCTATTTAATTATATTAATATTATTTTAAAGTTATTTAATTGTAATAATATTATTTTAAGCTTATTTAATTGTAATAATATTATTTTAAGATTATTTAATTATATTAATATTGTTTTAAAGTTAACTGATTATAATAATATTTTAAGGTTATTTATTATATTAATATTGTTTAAAAGTAAATTAATTATAATAATATTATTTTAAGGTTATTTAATTATATTAATATTGTTTTAAAGTTAATTAATTATAGTGATATTATTTTAAGGTTATTTAATTATATTAGTATTGGTTTAAAGTTATTTGTTATAGTAATATGGTTTTAAAGAATTTATCAAAATATGAAAAGGTTAATTATTTCAAGAATAATTATGGTTTGAAATTAAAAATAAAGATTATTAATAAGGTTTTGAAAATAAATTATTATTATTTATAAATGGTAAAGATTTTTTTTTGCATAGGCAAGCAGGGTTTTTTATCCTGGTCCCCTACCAGCTTTTATTTAAAATTAAAACAAGTCTTACAAAGGGAATTGCTACAAAGGGGAACTTTACAATATAAAACAAGTTAAAAAACAACAAAACTTATAACATGGCACGTGTTAGTGCATAGCCCAAGTGTTGTATGATGTTGTTTGCTGCTTTGTCATCCACCAGTGCATGTTTTGATTAATTTCACAAATTATTTCATGCATGATTTGTAATGGCGTTCAAATAGTGCTCTCAAAGATTCTTTTGTTCCACTCCCTCCATATAATTCGAATGCAAATTTTCACCGGCGGGGTCCTCGTCTTCGCATCTCTACCTTTCGTATGGCAGTAAATTCTTCTCCATTCAAGGGTATAATCCAGTAGCGGTGGAGGTAACTGAAAGTGTTCCAGGATTTCCTTTCATATAGCATGTATGTTGAGGCATTCAAAAAATAGGTGGGAGGAATTCTCTGGTTGTATTAGACAAAAGACACACCTATTATCGGGAATAAGTGAGAGATCATGTAACTTATATTTGGTTATAATGGCAGCGTTTTGTATCTTCCAGAGTAGTAAATTGTCATGGTGTTTATCTTCAGAATTCCAGATTCTTTTATGCCAGTTGTCAGGTTCCCTAGCTTCAATCAGATTCAAAGCCCTATATACAAGTCCAATCGAGTGTTTCTTATGTTTTGCTGTCCATAAAAGGATTTGATTCTCATCTTTTAGATATTGGTGTTTGACAGTGTTCCACGGTGCTGCAATGCTAGGGTTGCTCGAGGTTGGAAGAACAATAGCATCCTGGTTATAGACAGTATGTACCTGAGCACAGTCAGGTATACCAGTGAGGCATTTAAGCACATAGTTTAATTATTGATGAAGAATAATTCCCATACCTCCCCAAGGATCATGCCAAAAGGAGCAACTGCTATGAGGTGTGGTTGTATAGATGACCTGTGGAAGCAAGTGATTACGCATGTTGAGGAGATTTCTAAATAGCCAACTCGTGTTCAAGGGCATGTCCATGGTCCAAAAGTGTTTATGTCGAAGGTAGTTGTTCTCCATCCATTTGACTAGTATTTTATCTTTGTGAGAAAGTAAGGCATCAATATGTTTGCTTGCGGCATCTATATTCCATATCCTGAGGTCAGGTACACCCAGGGCCCTGTACTTTTTAGGCTTGCAGATTTTCTGAAAGGAAATTGGAAAAATCTTTCTGGAGTTACAGTCTCCATGCCACAGAAAGTGGTTAAGTGCAGAATTTATCATTCCAATGAGCTTCTTTGGCATCATATACATTCTCGACCAGTATGTTGTTATGCCAAAGGCAATAGAAGTAACAATGGCCAGTCTACCTGATTGAGAAAGGAGGGAGCATGGCTAGGTAGTAAGTTTAGAGAGGATTGCTTCATATAGAGGCAAGCATTGGGAGGATGTGATTCTGGATGTAGTGAAGGGAATATCAAGGTAGACAGAGTTGTGTGGCATCGGGTTAAGAGTAGAGAGGTTGATGATGTGAATGCAGTCAAGCTCATTAAGACCATCGACAAGGATGTGTGATTTCGTTTTGTTTATTTTGAGACCGGTCATGGTGTGGAAGGTATGTAGCAAATGGAGGATAGAGTTAATGGAGGAGGAGTTAGGCTTAGTGAAGAGAACCAGATCATCAGCAAACATGAGGGAGGTGATCATAGGGTTCCTGCATTTGGGGTGTAGGGAAAAGGACTTGTTAAGAGCTTTTTGCTTAATCAAACAGTTTAGGTCTTCCATCACTGTAATGAAGAGATAGGCTGATAGTTGATCGCCCTGCCTGATACCTTTAGATGATGTGAAATATCCTGTTACAATACCATTTAAAACAATGGAGTATCTTGCAGTAGAGATGCAAGTGTAGATCTAGGCAATACATGGCTCAGGGAAGTTCATAGAAAGAATGGCAACAATAGATAGCTAAGAGACTGTGTCAAATGCTTTATGTATATCAAGCTTTTGCATACAGCGTGGTGAGATGTTACCAGTTTTGTATGCATGTAGTAGTTCGTGTGTCAGGAGGATGTTGTCTGAAATGTTTCTCGCAGTGAGCAAAGCAGTCTGGTTGTGGTCAATTATTTTTGATAAGATAGGTTTGATTCTTGTTGCTATGATCTTAGTGATGCATTTATATATGACAGAGCAGCAAGCAATAGGTCTATAATGTTCAACAGCAGTGGGTGTTTTGTTTTTGGGTATCATGGCTAGGTTAGTGGGTATTGGTGCTTGTGAGCAGCTTGTTGGTTTTGAAGAAATGGTGGATGGCTTTGCAGAAGGTAGGGGCTATATGTTGCCAAGTATGTTTGTAGAAGTGTGTATTAAAGCCATCTGGGCCTTCAGTACTGCAAGAACTGAGACTGAAGAGTGCTACTTTAATTTCATCATCAGTGATAGGTGAGATTAAGCTGGAGGCCTCGAAGTTATTGATTCTAGGTAAACCAATCGAAGGAAAGGGGGAGATGTCAATAGGGTTGGTTGTATCATTGAGGGAGTGTTGAAAGTAGTCAACAAAGGCAGCATTAATCTCCTCAACTTCATTATGGTCAACACCAAACCTATCAGAGATGTGAACAATTTTTGATTTAGTATGTTTTATCTTAAGGGTAGTGTGGAAAAAGGTAGTGTTTCTATCACCCTTAAAATGGTAATCTTTTCCTAGCTTCTGTTTAATCATCTCGAGTTTGTCATCCATAGCATTGGCAAGTTTGTTTGAAAGCTCATGTTCTTCTGTGAATAGTTGTTCATTGTCTTGTTGTTCTATCATTTGTGTTTGAACTGCTAGTAGCTATAGTCTGATGCCTTCACTGATCTTTGCACCCTTGCCATAAGTTGCAGTAGCCCATTGTCTAATATTTTTATTGCAGTGCTTAAGTTTCTGTTGTAAAACAAACATGGGATTACCTGTAAAAAATGCATTCCAACCATCAAGAAATACCTGCTAAAAATTCAAGTGTTTAGTCCAGAAGTTAAAAAAATTTAAAAGGAGGAATAGTAAAGTTAGGGCAGGCACCCCATTTGACTATGATAGGGCAGTGGTCAGAGGTGAGGGGAGGGGTAACTTGGGTCAGGATGCAAGGCCAGGAGGACATGGCATGGTGATTAAAGAAGCAATGATCAAGAGTACAGAAAGTTCTAGGGCCTATGTGTTTCTTGTTGTTCCATGTATAGGAAAGGCCAGTGGATGGTGTGGGGATGATAGCGGCATTGGTAAGGGTTTAATTGAGAGGTGCAAGATCATGCAAGGAGAGGGGAATGCCACCAAATTTCTGATGGGAGAGGTACATACAGTTAAAGTCACCAAGGAGGAGCCATGGGACATTGATAGGGTTTAAGGAGCACAGCTATTGAAGCATGTCACATCTACGATCATAACTGTTTAAAGCATAGACAAAGGTGATGAAGAAAGGAGTAGATGTCTGAAGGTGATAACAGGAGAGGTGTATGAATTGGTCGGTGGAATGGACAGTGGTGGTAGAGTATATAGCTGGGTTCCAAAGTACCATGATTCGACCATATGGTGCTACATCAAGGTTATTAGTATGTCTCCAAGAAGAGTTAATGAATTTACATGCTTTTTCGGTCTTATGTTTGTTGAGCTTTGTTTCAAGGACTGCTATCATGGCTAGGTTTTGATCATTGATTATGTTTTGTATCTCTTTTTGTTTAATAGTCAGGTGAGCGCCCCTAACATTCCATGCGTAGATGTTGTTTAACATGATGGTGATCGTAGTAGCTTCTTGTCTGTCTTACAAGAGCAGGTGTTTCTGGTTGTAGAGTTTGTGATGCACTGGGAGTCCATTTCTTCTTTGTTTATTTGTAGTTCTAAGGTGTCATGGTCAGATTTATTGTGTTTGTCCCTGTTTTTCCCCTTCAGTGATTTGTTCTTCTTAGCTTTGTGCTTGTCGATGGTGGAGGCAGCAGGTTTGGGAGGCTTAAAAAAGAGGTGTGAGGAAGGGGAAGTCGAGGTATAGTTAATAGAGAAGAGAGGGGGAGAGGAAGGGGGGAGTTGGGGGGGTCAGGGATGATAGGAGAGAGTTAAACATTTGATAAGGTATTATGTTGTTCAAGGAATGTGGTTGGCATAATGATCTTGTTATGTATAAGATCTATGGTGATGTGTGAAGGCAGGTGAATGTTTGAAAAGTTTTGTGGTGTAGCAGGGTTAGTGGTGGTTGTGGTGGACTTGGCAGAAGAAGCAGGTGTGGGGTGGGTAATCGGGACATGGATACAGACAGGTGGTTAGAAGGTCGATGAGTCAGGGTTATTGTTGATGGGTGGTTGAGATGGATCAAGCGTGTGCATGTCAGACGTGCACACATTATCGATGAGTGGTAGGAAATGGTTGTGTAATTTAGTTTGATCAGGCAAGGTGTTATGGAAAGCAATTTGGTTTGGTGGAAAAGGTCGCAACAGAAAGGCAGTGTTATTGGATGTAATATGTTGTGCAGTAGAAAAAGTGGTTGATGGGGTGCTTCAAGCTAGGTTAGCAGGTACACCGAGTTTTTTGTAGTGTTGTTTCAGGACAAGGTTGGTAGGATGTGTAAAGTGGGAATGTGGTGTTATGCGGGGATCAACAATTGAAGAGTGGTTGTCTATAGATGTACTTGAGTTTTATGTTGAGAGACTCCGAGTTTATTATTGAGTTGCTTCGGGACAAGGGTGAGTGGGGTTGTGTGCAGAACATTGGGTAGTGGAGCAGTGTAGACTGGATCAGAGGTGAGTGAAGTAGTTTTTACAAGCAGTGTTTTGGAGCAAATTATTGTTGTGTGACCAAAAGCAGCACAGGTAGTGCAGATGTGTGGAATCCAACCATATGTGACTTCCACCACATTGATATTATCTCCTTCTCCATGATAATCTATTTTGGTAATTCTTTCTTGGCACCAATTTCTATAAGGCATTTTGCATAGCCCAGTGTATTCATTTTTTGTGTAGCTTCATTATAATATCGAAGATCAACCAAGTGACATGCTAACCAGTTGATGCCCAACATAGTCCAAGCTAGGAGTGGTATGTTGTTGAATTGTACCCATATTGGAACTTTTGTAATGTATGATTGGATATTGCCAAAAGTAGGAGTCCAGTTTGCAACAATGAACATCTTCCCTCTAATGAATAGAGGGTCATGATGTAGAATCATATCACGATCCTCTACAAATGAGAAGTTAAAGTAGTAGTGTGCATTATCTTTTTTAACAATGTATGTACCTTTGAGTTTCCAGACTCGATGAAGATGATTAACAACAGTAGTAAAAGGCAAACAATCATCCAAGAAGAATCCAACAAGCAAAATTTTCCAATATTCTTTACCTGCGGCAACCACAGATGGTGGAACAGGTAGTGGCATACCAGTGTAGTCCAAAGCAAAGTTGGTCGAAGTGTATTTCCCAGCATTAAGGGGTTTAGTTTTGAAGAGGGTGGACCGGAGGAGTGGTACGGGGGCTGTGGTGTTGGACTGACGAGTCTGAGGTAAGGTGGTGGTGTTAAGCGTATTAGGCATGAAGGCGGTAATGTGAGAGATATCATTAGTGGTCTGTGTGTTGAATGCAGGCAGCTCGGAGGAGGAAGGCTGTCGAGGTTGTGGGATGGATATTGTTGGCAAGATGATGGGATCGGAGGTCTGGACAGCTCTGGCAATAGATGGGGGAGCGGAGTGGGAACGGGCAAGTGGTGCAGAGGGATGGTGAAGATGTACAGGTACAGGTATGGTGTAATGGTACGGTGGGATGGATTTGACAACAGAAAGGTCAAGTATAGGGTCTGAGGGGAGAGAGGTCATTTATTTATAATGTTTATTGTTTTTCATTATTATTATATAATGGTGTTTTGAAGTAAAAAAATTCTTAATTATTTATAAATGTTTGCCGAGATACATGAATAGAGTTGAAAGACTTGGATTTTATAAAGGAGTTTTATAAAATGGTTCGAAACTTAAGGAAAGATTATTTAGAAGGTGAAAGAGTATTAATGATGGCAAGATATTTATAAACGAATTTTAGAAACGGGTTTATAGATTTATAAAAGGAATTTTATAAATGGTTTATGGATTTATAAAGGATTTATAAATGAGTTTTAAAAATGTACAAATGAATTTATAAATGATTGAAATGTAGAAAAGAAGCTTAATAAATGGTTCCAGAAGATTTATAAATTGGATTATAAATGTTTTAAGAGAATTATAAGGAGTTTTATAAATGATTTTGAATCGAATAAAAATGAAATCTTTCTCGGTTTGTAAATATACTTATACCGTTGATATAAGTATATGGATATTTTCTAAGTATTGAAAATATAGGAATTGGTGGATATATCTTTGTAAAAGTATTTTTCTACAAGTAATTTACAAATGGTTTTATTTATGAAAGATTTATAAAAGGAGGCTAGTGATTGCTTATGTGCTTAAACAATGTTGGTTATCCCTATGAAATAAATCCCGGATTAAATGTTTGTTATCGATAGTTAAATAACTGATTATAGAAATTGGACCCAAACGTAACTTTGGAAATATCTAGGAGAAACACGTGAGTTATATGGCACAGTCATCTCCGATGATGTTGTGCTACGCGTATGAATCTTGTTTCATTCTCGTAGGATAATGATAAGGAAATTCGTCCGCTAACGGTTAGGAGGTGATCTCCGATCTTATCTTTAACTGTTTATTTCCTAAAGAATCGGGGTTGAGTTTACCGGAATTTATCGAAAGTTGTTTCGAAGAGACCATGATCGGGTATGTTATCCGAAAACCACTTCGATCCAAATTAAGCGTTTCGAAGTGAAGACATCTTGAAGATGATGGAATTAGAGATGAAGCGCTCATGTGTTTCATTCAGTCCCAATACTAACTTGTATGGATGAATGCTGGTATTGCATTATTGCCTGAAATGCAGTATTAGCATTCCAAGTGGGAAGTGCTATATAAAACGTAAAACGTAGCCTCAATCCTCATCATCCGGGAATGACTAAAATAGAGGAGATGTAGCAGGGCTAAGTGGGTCGCTCCAAAGTAGGGTATGATCATCCCTATCTAGAGTCGCTATTATCTCTCATTTGTATGCTTCGTGGCCCATTAACGGAGGTGTTATCATATTCGGTACTACTAGTCAAGTGGTAGGCCGGTTCTGTGTTGGCAGCGGATCCAGGCGAGATCCTCGGTGTTATTTTATCTAGAGGTGCACTGTGACGGGCGGTACCCTAGTAGCCCATCCCTTGTATGGAATACATTCTCCAATAAGCGCCGTACAGACTTAGTTGTGCCCAACTATGCTGAAACGTAAGATGCAAATATTTCAACTATATTCATATTTTACTTTGACCCCTAGACATTATTATAATATAAATAGATTTTCTACAGAAAATATTTTGGTTATCGTAAGGTAAAACCCATCCGTGTTTATGTGCGGCATGGTCTTACGAAATACCTTTGATTTCAAATATTTTTATAACTTTAAAATCTAGTTGGGTGAGTTTTCTCACGCTAGTTTTCCAGACTGCCTCGGGTGTTATTTATTATAATGCTTGGGTCAGACTGAGCATATTATATACTAGTTTGGATGCTTTGGAGCTTCAAAAGGTGAGTTGGAGGCCCAGAGACGTATTCACGTATAGTTATCTTTCGATGTATTCATTGATGGTATTTATCAGCAACTGTAAGAACATGCTGTTATAACTATCCAAGCTGAAATAGGTTAGTATACTCTGATTGATGTGTTGAATATACATACGTTATAGTTTGTTTTGTGTAAAGATGATGTATATTATAGATTATTTGTTCCACTGTGATATTCTGTGTTGTTTAGTTTTCTTCTTATCTTCTTCCTTCTTTCTTTTTCCCTAATAATCGGGTTTTCCGACATTCGATCTCTCGGCATGTAACAAAGCTAAAGGTTAAGCAAGAACCTTGGCTTTGGTGGGGTACTCATTAGATATAGGTACAGTAGCACCGTAGAATGAGTTCAAGTATATATATATGTGTGTGTGTGTGTGTGTGTGTGTGAGCGCGCATTTGTTAGTGATATAAAATGTTTTATATTGTGTTGGTTGATTTGTTGAGTGACTTATGGATTCTGGTCAATACGAGTAATTAATGTTTTTGATAAGTATCTTTAAACACTTGAACAGAACAATTCGACATGGTATTGTTTTGAAATTGGGGAAATGAAATAATTTTACCTTGATTATATTTTATATATAAAGGAATAATTATGAGAAATTATTATGGTATATATGGTGTGCTTGGTTGTTAGGAAATGATAATGTTAGATTATTATCATTTGTTGTTTGTTGTTTATTGTTTGTGATCGAATAAAAATTGATATTATAATGTAAGCAAGATAAACAATTAAGGAATGATTTTATACAACCAAAGTAAGATTATAAATATATGGTTGATAAATGTGATTTATAAATTGGAAGGAAATGAAATTTTAGAAGTATATTATAAATATGACTTATAAAAGCGGTTTATAAATTAGAAAGGATTTAAAAGCTGGGAATCTGGGAATTTAAATCCCGTTGGTTTTGGAAATGGTTTCTCAAAATTTTGGAGAGTAATAATACTATTATTGGAAAATATTTTTGAATGGAAATATTTTTAAAAATGGAATTTAAGGGAAATAGAAAGCACTGAACTCACTTCGGTCGCTGGAAAATAATTTCGATGATGACTGCAGCATCATCGACGTTCATTTCGGGTTTCCAAGAGAGGAATTGCTACCATTGGAGTTTCGTTTTGTTAAAACCGACTTTGATTTTGAAATTCAAAAGAATGATTTGATATACCAAGGAGAATTTGTATATATATAATATTTCAAAATGATTGAAATAAATAATAACGAGGTGTTTAACCTTGAAAATTTTCATTCAGGTGTTTTATGAAAATATGAGAAATTAAGTTTAATAATTTATAAATTTTGGGAATTGGTAAGTTAAAACAAGGTTTTAAAATTGTTGAATATGAATGTTGAGGAAAGCAAATTTGAAATGGATTAATGAATGAACTAATTAAATAAATTAGTGAATTGAATATGGTTTTGGAATATGGTTGAAATATTGAAATTGAACAATGGAATTGAGTCAAATAAAATGGATTTGATTTAAAATGAATATGACTTAAGTTGTGAAGTGATGATGAACATGAGTGGTGTTGTATAGATGTTTGTAATAAACTTAAGTAAAAAGTGGATGGAATGGTTTTTAAGTGATAGTAGTATTAAAGAATATACTAAGAAATAAATGAAGATGGATAAAGGAATGTGAATAGTTGAATGTAGATCAATAGAATGTGAATAAAATGAGTGAGAATGAAATGAATGTGAATAAAAGGAATTTGGTATAGCTAAGAAATCAATTTAAATAAATACGTGGGTTGTACGTATATTATTTTATTCGTATAACGGCTTGATCCAGATTCGAGTACATGATTTCGAGATGATTTACATCGATCCAAGTTGGAATTTTTCACCCGATTCTCACGACGAACAATGGATATGGAGTTTTGATTGATCATGGAATTTTCTATGATAGTATATGGTTATGCAAGGAGAATGACGGTTTCTAATCAAGGAACCAGATCTGACTCCGCACTAGAGTGGTCGTGTGAACGACACTAGTTCGGAAGTGAAATTGTGTGATCGAGCGAGCGATTGGATATGATATTGCATACGGATGATATATATACATCGTACGGGCTTTGGTAAAGCAAATGTTGACGATTGGAAACAAAAATTAATATGATTATGGATTATATGATTGGATATCATTGGTAATTAAGATGCAGGTATATAAAAGTAAGAGCTAATTTGATGCCTTTGATTTCATAAGTAAAATTGGGTTGCCCGACTAAAAGGTACACATTTATATTATCGTTTGGTTTGATGGTTTGATGGTTTTATGATTGAGCCACTTGGCCTTTGTTTTCTTTTGTTGGTTTGGGCCCATAGTGCAAGAGCAGTTGTTTCGATCGAGCCGCGCAAAGGAGAAACTGGTGATATTTTCTGTAAATTTAAGGCGTTAGAAAACTTTTAGAAATTTTGAAGAAATTTTTTATAACAAAAAATTGATTTTGAATTACAACCTAAGTGATTGAATGGGATGATATTAGTTGGAATCTATGGATGAAATTTAAGACTTAAGAAAAAGGTAATAACTAGGTTTCAACAAATTGGTTTCGGGAAGTTAAGGGCTTAGAAGGATTTAAAAACCTATTTCAACTAATTGTTTTAAAAAGTAATGGGTTTGAGGCATTTTTCTTATCTTGGCAATTTCGGGGACGAAGTTCTTTTTAAGGGGGGAAGAGTGTAATAACCCAGAATTTAAGTCATTTGAAATTGGAATATTTAATTGATTTTTAAATATTGAATAGTTAATTTATAGGTTAAATAACTTGAATTTCAAATATAGCGATTTATTGGATAATTTAATTGTTGAATTTAATAAATGAAATTGTTTAAATAATTGAATCTTGGATTTTAAGTTAGATGAAAATGATTTCAAAGCTTATTAAAATTCTATTAATAAGAAGTGAGATAATAAAACTTTTAAATTGGATTTAAAACTGATTTAACTGATTTTGAAAATAATTCGTTTTATTTAATGAGTGAAAATAGCCTTTCGGGGCACTGTCTTGGATTTCGATGAAACCAGTTTCATTGGATATGTAATAGTGAATTATTATACGCCGTCAAATTTCATGGTGATCGGACGTATCGTTTGGTCGTGCGAGATCAAAACGCATTGAAATTAATATCGAAAACTTAATATAATAACTGGGTCTAAAAACATATCTTCTGCATACGATCGAATTAGGTCTCGAAACAAGTTCCGTTGCGTTCGAAATAGGGGTTATAACATATAGAACGCCAGGTGACACACCTCGTTTGAAGTTTGAAATTTTCGGGTATGTTTTATTGAATATTTTATTAAATTAAAATTAAAATAATATATATGTATATGCCCATGTTCAAGGCCATACCCCATAGTGTAGTGCCCATACCCAAGCATATCAGCCCATACTCCTATTCCTTATAAAAATCATGTCTATAACATTAAGAACATTTTGTTTATTTAAATCCAAACTTCAAAATTCAAGAATTATAGGTATAAACCTCTAAAAATCATGAAACAAGTTTTAAAAATCTTAATTAGATGAGATCTTCAGCCTATATGCCTTTATAAAGAGTGCGGCGTTGACTGTTGTAATTCGACAGTGAAGTTAAATGGGGTTAGAAGCTAGGGTTGAGATTTTTGGTTGATTTAGTCATTGATTTGGGTTTTGGAGGTTGGATTGGGATTTGCTCTGTCATAAGCCATCTTGTCGCCGGGTTTGGAGGGGATCGATGCTGGTATTGGTTGCGCATGGTCGTACGAACCTAGGGAGGTGATGAGTGTTGTGATTTGATTGATGGCTCCGGGGTGGATGTCATGGTGTGCATCTTCAAGCTCTTCGTTCGTGGAGTTGTTCGGTGAAGTCGGATTGCGTAATCGTCGTGTGTGGTGACTTCTTGGTCGTGCGTGCACACATGTGTTTGGGTTCTTGACATTAACGTGCACTTGAGATTTTGTTTGGGAAAGAAGATGGAATAAGTATAAATTTGTCGATGTTGTAAATAGTTTATTTATATTATTTTTAATTTAAATATCGATGGCTTAAAATTTTAATAACTCCTTCATACGAGGTCGAGTTCGAACGCCGTTTTTTTCATTGGACTCGTGATGTCGAGATCTTCGCGAGGGGCTAGGTTTGGATGAATTTGGAGACTGTTGAAATTTGGGCTAAAATCGGACGTCGTTCAACTCTAGTTCCAAACCGGAATGCCTCGACGACAACAGAGAATTCCGGTGAGTTAAAATCACCTTTTTGGTCAACTAGTATGATATATAGTTAATAAAAAATTGTTGAATGATTGTTTGAATAAATTACTATATTTATATTAGTTGGACTGAATATTCCCGCCTATTGGAGCGAATGAGATGCTATTGCGTTTCCATGTAAGAGCGGATGACCCTTTATATATGAATCCCACCTCGAAGTGGTTGATTTATATTTTATGATTATATAATGTAACAGTTGTGATCTTTCGAACACTCGAAAGTCGACATTAATACGTCCACTGTATCAAATGCCGCGCAATCGAATGCCGGAAAACCGAACCATTAGGGTTAAAAAGAAGAAGTATAAGAAGACAGAAGAAACACAGAAACAGAAACAATATCGGAATCTCACATTCGCAGCGGTACAATATATAATAGATGAATCAATAATCTTTAAAACAAAAGACTATATCAGTTTATACATACATCAATCAGAGTCAATATTCAACTCAATACAACAATGGACAGTTATATAAACTTGTCCTCATACAAAATACACAGCGGAATAAATAAACAAGTACGGGAGTAAGTCTCCCCATCCAGCTTGCTTCCAAAGCTCCAGAATATCCTGATAACATAACTCTAGGCTGCCCGTGTGGAAATTTATGGGCACCCAGGGTTTAGAAAGGAAACAATAAACTTCGAGTCGGTCATGGTGACTGGTGTGAGATCGTAAAACAGTTATTTTCACAAAGAAAATAAAAATAATTCGCAATGCTTTTGGAAAATGAAACTACCATAAGACCTCCCGCCACACACACAATGCAAACGCAGAATTGGAGGAGATTTTTTCTTATGATAGTCAAAGATGCTTACTACGCCAATCATTGGAATATTATTATTAATGTCTAGTGTGGAAAACATTTCGAAAGTATAATATTAATCTTAGCCAGCATAGGCACTTCACGTTATGCCTACTATAGCTACTATGTTCAATAGCAGGTTACCACCACATTCCATAGCAGGTTATACAACTAAAACCATATAGGGTTCGTATTGTTTCTTTGGATTTCCAACAAATGGTCAGGCTAAAGAACTTCCTACCGCCACATGGGATCGCCTCTGGCTGGACGTCCCGAGAGACAACTGCTCTCTACCAACACAAGGCCGGGTTACCCCTGTAACAGGTAACTCACGAATATGCCACCCCTGGTCCTTTGGGACCTTTATCCGAGGCGCCTCGATAAACACACAATCACACAATAAATGAGATCGGAGTATCCACACAGGTTAAATACCAGGGCTCCATACCTGATACCACCCTTTTCCAGAAGGAAATGACATACCCTAAAGGGCACGACCCTCATAACCTTGCCGCATATTCCTGTTTCGACCATTTCCGGGGAGTGATGTCTGACGAAGTCTCGTCCACAAAGCTACGCTTTTTCACAAAGCCGTTCTTTGATCACAATTGATCAATAAATAATGATCAACACACAGCAGCACTCAGCATGTCACATTACCAAATTGGGAATATATCGCTGATAACCTTCAACTACATAACCTCTGAGCTCGTACGTCTCAGAGAAGGGTGTTAAGCTAAGAGAATAAATTCTCCACCACCAACAAAAATGTATTTTAAAGAAATCAGCTTTATATCTCAAAATGTAATGTCAGACACGTAACCATACAAGTCTGTTCCGGGTTCGAACAGAACCAAAGGCACTTCCAAAGAAGCCCTTGCAATCCGGGTATTCACAATCCCGATCGGACTTCCCATCACAAAAAGAGTGATATAAATCTCTATACCGGAGCAACTCGGTGCAGAGACATTCGACAGGTTGTCCTTTCATTTTCGAAAATATCTGGTCTTCACACCGGTCTTCAATATGATCCATATCGTCGTATCATTATTCGGAATGGGTTATCTGACACAAAGGTCCTTTCCCGGCTAAACCGAATAATAAGCGTTTGTTTTAAAAACAAATTCAAGTGCCATTTCAAAGGCAAATATTGATAGTTGGTGATTTAACTATCAATAACATTCACACAATCAGATTTAAATAATTTTCCCAAATTATTTATTTTAAAATATCTTCACAAGATATATATTTTTTCCCGCACTTTAACATTTGAAAACTAATTTCAAATCACTTTTCACCTTTCAACTTTTGAAAATAAATTTCAATTCAATTTCCTTACACGGAATATATTTCCAAATATATCTTTTAAAAACCAGCTTTAGAACTTTTAATTTATATGTTTAAAAGCTACTTTGGAAATATACTCGGCTTTATAGTGAAAATACACTTCCATTTCAAAGAGGTCCATTTAAACCAATTAAATAAATCCTTATCGATTTATTTTAAATTTACATTCAAATCTATAAATTTACTTTTCCAAACTTTAAAAATAAATCAGTGTTTATTTTTAAGACAAATTTCCTCTTTCCTTTATAAATTTCAATTTGAATTTACCTTCCCAAATATTCACTTTTAACCCCAAAATCAAATTCCAAATTGATTTCTAATTTTTATTTCAACACCAAGTCGAATTTTACAAATTGATTCCAAATTCATTTTAATCCCCAAATTGATTCCAAATCGATTCCCAAATTTATTTCAAATGTTAAATCAATTACAAATTGATTTCCAGGTTTATTTCAAATACCAAATCAATTACAATTTGATTTCTAGAAATTTATCACTTTTAAATAAATTCCCTTATTCTTTCCAAATTATTCAAAATTCCCTTTTTTTAAAATGAATTCTTCAACTTTTAAACTATATTATTTAAAAATCCATTTATAAAATCCTTTGCCATAATTTGGAATTTATTTGATAAGATTACAAAAAATTAACTTTACGCTTCTAAATTTCTTCTTTTAAATTCACTCAATTCTTTTAAAAAGAATCCACTTAAATTTTCCAACTTTAATTTCAAAAAAAATCCAATTTCATTTATTTCTGGTATCCAACGATACCAAAAATACATTCGGCTAAATTTTAGCCTTCAACACATTCAATCATCAATATAATCATTCACAGATTATCAATAATCATCATGTAATATATGAAATAAATTCATACAATTTGAGGACTCCAGTTGGATCCCCCCAACCTGTTTCCCTGCATCCACAGATGTGAGCACAATACCAATTCCACTTCGAGGTGGAATATCGTGGTATATGGGATTTATAAAAATATCATCCGCTATTATGCGGCGCAATAGGGTCTCATCCGCTATATAATGCGGGAAAATCAATTTCAATATATACATATTCCAATATATATATATTGCTATATACATAGATATATCCTACTATATCTAATATCACAACCAAACAGCAATCAATAACTGCAATCCAAATTTTCATTTTGAGTGAGAAGATCTCACCTTTGATTTTAATTAGCAGTCCATTTCCATTTTGACCATTTCTTCACGATTTTGACCTTGTATAAATAATTATATCATTCATTAATATTCGAATAAATCAAACAATTAAATTCCCATTTAATGCTTTACTTAACAAATGATTTTAAATAAATTTTCTTTTTCTCTATAAATTTATTTTCAATATATAAAATCGAACAAGTAAATAATCGTAATACATTGTCATGATTTCAAACTACCTTTAATATCCTCATTTTTAAATTTAAATCTTTTGGGTTAATCACATAATTCATAACCTTAAGTATAAACTGGTAGTTTAAAATGTGTGTATATTTATTTCCTTTCGAAATTACATATATATATGTATATCTTAATTACTCAATTAAATATACTAATTAACATTAAAGTTAACTGTTTTCCATATATTATAAAAATTGACTTACAGTCTATATAAATTTAGCCAATTTTTAAATTGAAATAACAAATCAAATACCTCATCAGAGTCGATCGCCTTGCCGTAGAAGCTCACGAACGCAACCTCTACTGCCGCTCGATGTCGTTCCCAGATGCATCGCCGAAACCCTAACCTCACCAGTATCGCGACCCAACCTTCCCTTGGCCATCGCCTGCTCGCGCGATTCAATCTCCATCGCGAGCTCCCACTTTTGATTTGCTCGTTCCCCAGATACTCGCGCACATGAGCACAACTTCATCTTCACATAAATCGCTGCGACCTCCGACCTTGCCTACACTCGCGAAGTCGAATCGCCTGGTCTCCTGCAGACCGCTTGCGACGCCGCCCTGCTCGAGTTCCCATTGCGATAATGTCGCATTTCTCCCTCTATTTAATTCGATTCGCGATCCATAGAAGTGAGGAAAGGAGGGAACATGAGATTCTCTTTCTTTTTTTCTTTTTTCGGTTGTTGAATTGAACGAGAAGAATGTGATTTTTAAAAGAAAAGAAAGAGGGGAATGTGAATTATATTGAAGACAGAATCGATGTCTTCCTTAATACGCTCGATTATTTATTTTATTTTTACTTTTGGTTGGCTGAAAAAAATACAGAGGAGACAGAAAAGTTGTGATGGGAAAGGAAGGCGGCTGATGTGGATAGGATATTAACTAGAGTCGACTTAATAGATATATTCAATTTAAATTCAAATTCAAATGCAACTTAAAATTTCAAACTCCTATCGAGGCATGCCGCTAGGCGTTTATAATGTTATACGCCTATTCCGAACGCAATGGAAAAGTTTTCGAGTCCAAATTCGATCGTATGGAAAAGATAGCTTTTTGGACCAGTTATAATATTGAATTTTCGATTTAATTTCAGCGCGTTTACTTATCGTACGGCCAAACGATCACTCCAAATATTACGAAAATTGAAATCCGATAATAATACACTATTGCGGATCCAATGAAACTTGTTTCGTCGAATTCCGAGACTGTGCCCCGGAGCACTATTTTTAAATTCGATTTAAAAGATAAAAATTCAAAACTGAATAAAACAGTTTCAAATTCAATTCTGAAAGTTCCATTACCTTCAGAATTATCAATATAAATTTTCTAAGCCTTGAAAATATTTTAAATCGGCTTAAAACTCCAAATTCAAAATTTTACTCAAATTTTAACAATTAAATTCACTAATTTAATTACCAAACAAACTCTGATATTTGAAATTCAAATTAAACTAACATTCAAATATTTAAAATCAATTAAATATTCAAATTTCAAATGTCAAAAATTCAGGATCGTTACAATCTTCCCCCCTTAAAAGAATTTCGTCCCGAAATTACAAGTAAAGAAGAATGCTCCCATCCCCGTTTATCATTTTCCCAAAACCAAACAGTTTATCAAATTTTCAAAACAAATCTTTTATTAAAGATTCGTTATCACTTCAACTAACTTTCCAAACACTTTCATAGTTTTCAAACAACTTTATTTTACTTCACAATTCAAATTTAGATTTAAATTCAAATTTTAAATTTTCAAAATTTCTCAAAATTTCCTAACTCTCTAAATTTTCAAAAAATTTCGCCAGCGTCTCCTTTGCGCGGCTAGCTCGGTACTACTACAAAATGTCCCTACGGACTCCCAAATCTCAATAGAAAACAAAATGCCAAGTGGCAAAATCAGAAACACATCAAATTTCATACTGAAATTCAAATACATACCTTTTGTGGAGAAATTCAAATTTATCTTCGAAATCAAAACCAATTCCATTTACCCTGTATATTTTACTTAACAATAATGTCCAATTACAACATTCCAGTTAAATTCATTCACTTATTAACTTAGAATATTTCTCAATTCTAAATTTTTTTACTTAAGAATTTTTTTCTATTCCTTTCTTAAGTTCAATATAAGTATTTACATACTTCTATTTATTTTCACTTCACAAACAAAGTTATATATTTATTTCCATTCAACTTTGCATTTTCAATTCCATTTGAATTCAATTTATCTTCAATTCAATTTGAATTCATTTTATCTTCAAAAACTAAAAATTCACTTTTCTAGTTCAATTCTTACACTTCCATTTCAATTTGAAAATCAATTTTTCGTTAACACAAAATTTCCAAATTTTCAAAAAAAATTCTAACTCCCAAAATTCACGGAAAATTTTGGCGGAGTCTCCTTTGTACGGAGGAGCTTTTGTAATTTGACAAAAGATATAAATATATATACATCGACCCACTCAGTCGGAAAAGCAGAAAAAAACAGTTCATATTTCCTATTTTGTATTACGTAGGCGTACCTTTTTAGCATTTTTAAGCAAAGCAGTTTATTTATTAGCATTTTGCGAAATCAAAATGCAGCCAAACGGCTTCCAAAAACCTGTACTTACTCAATTTAAACATGTAAGTGACAAATATAGGAAATCTATTCAACAATTCACTTATTTCCAATAACAAATATATAGATTTCATTAGCAATACATCCAAAATCATTTCCATTTGCAATTCATAAAGTTTCAATACAAATTAAATTGCTTACAACTACATTCCATACCATTTCTATTCATTTCAAGTGATTTACTATTCATTTTCTTCATTCTATTCATTTTTAGTGAAACGAGCTCATATCTAATTCAATTGATTCCAAAATCAATTTATTTATTTTGTTGTATTTATTTTCACTTCATTACTGAAGTTATATATTTATCACTATTCAATTTCACATTTTCAACTCATTAATCAACTAAGTTTCCATTCAAACCATTTCAAAGTTTCACTTAAATTGAGTTATTGTCCAATATTTACTTAAGTTATTTCAATTCAAAACTCAAGTTTATCATTTATTTTTTTCTTCTTCATAAACAATTTCCAACTTATTTTCTTTGATTGGTTTTCATTTATCAAATCTATTCCATTTACTAATTTAATTCAATTAGTGCATTCACTTATTCATTTTAAATTTCAATTTCCATATTCAATTCGTCCTGAATTCACTTTATCAATAACAAGGAAATTTTCAATTTATTTCTACTACTTGAATTTATATGCAAATTCAAACCATTTTAAATTTAGTTCACAACTCAACTTTAATTTAACTAACTTCCAATTCATTACTTCATGAATTAACAATTTATCAAGTTAGTTTACTTGAATTCAATCCATTTTATTTTATTTTCCCAAGTTTGGATTTTTCTTCAACTTGATTCAAACCAAATCTCATTTCATTATTCAATTCATTCATTTACAAATGTAACTTCATTTGTTCATTCACAATTTCATTCCTTTCAATTTGAATCTCATTCCAATCAGATTTCAAATATTTTTATAAGTCATCAACTTATTTACATTCCATTTCATTTGAAAGAAATTCCAGAGTCTTTTTACAATTACTTTATATTCTTTAATTCGCATTACAAATATTACTCTGGCACTTTTATTTCATTTTATAAAACTCATTTATAAATTCACACTACCAATTTCATTCCATTAATGAATTTTATTTTCAAATATTCTCTTGGAATTCTATTTCAAATTATAAATCTCATTTACAATTTACATTTACAAATCTCATTTGTATATGAATTCATTTCCTTATACTTTCAATTCATATTTATAAATTTCATTTGTTAAATGAATTTATCTCCAAATCTTTGGTTATACCATTATTTCTTATTTAATTTCCATATAACAATGATAATAATTCGATATTATCTCTTCCTAACAACCAAGCATCCATATACTATAATAATTCAAAGAAAATCATTTCTTTTCTATACAAAAATAGTTTTGGGCAAAATTATTTCATTTACCCTATTTAAAACAATATTATGTCAGTTTATCTTGTTTAAGAGTTTAGAAACCCCTATCGATTACAGTTGGCCAGACTGCACCGACCAGAATCTATAAACAATCAACCGATAAGTCAACACAATACAAAACAAAATTTTGTATCCACTAACAAATACGCGCTCATATCTATTATTACACTCAACTCATTCTAGAGTACTACTGACTCTATCTCTAATGAGTAATTCCCAACAGAGCCAGGGTTATCTCTTAACCGGATGCTCTGATACCACTTGTAACGTATCGAGGCATGGCAACCGGTAGGCTTTGCAACCATCTCAGCCCCACCGTGGCTTACACAGGTACCCTGCCCTTGCTTTTACGGCCAGCCTTTCGACTATCACAACCAACCCATCCCACTCAGGGACATGTAGGGGTAAGAGTCTCCCGTTCGCTACCAAACTGCGAAGCGAGAATCCCCTATCATGCTGTAATGAAGCAAGGTCAGTCATGGTGACTGGTGTGAGATCGTAAAACAGTTATTTTCACAAAGAAAATAAAATTAATTCGCAATGCTTTTGGAAAATGAAACTACCATAAGACCTCCCGCCACACACACAATGCAAACGCAGAATTGGAGGAGATTTCTTCTTATGATAGTCAAAGATGCTTACTACGCCAATCATTGGATTATTATTATTAATGTCTAGTGTGGAAAACATTTTGAAAGTATAATATTAATCTTAGCCAGCATAGGCATTTCACGTTATGCCTACTATAGCTACTATGTTCAATAGCAGGTTACCGCCACATTCCATGGCAGGTTATACAACTAAAACCGTACAGGGTTCGTATTGTTTATTTGGATTTCCAACAAATGGTCAGGCTAAGGAACTTCCTACCGCCACATGGGATCGCCTCTGGCTGGACGTCCCGAGAGACAACTTCTCTCTACCAACACAAGGCCGGGTTACCACTGTAACAGGTAACTCATGAATATGCCACCCCCCGGTCCTTTGGGACCTTTATCCGAGGCGCCTCGATAAACACACAATCACACAATAAATGAGATCGGATTATCCACATAGGTTAAATACCAGGGCTCCATACCTGATACCACCCTTTTCCAAAAGGAAATGACATACCCTAAAGGGCGCGACCCTCATAACCTTGTCGCATATTCCTGTTTCGACCATTTCCGGGGAGTGAGGTCTGATGAAGTCTCGTCCACAAAGCTATGCTTTTTCACAAAGCCGTGCTTTGATCACAATTGATCAATAAATAATGATCAACACACAGCAGCACTCAGCATGTCACATTACCAAATTGGGAATATATCGCTGATAACCTTCAACTACATAACCTTTGAGCTCGTACGTCTTAGAGAAGGGTGTTAAGCTAAGAGAATAAATTCTCCGCCACCAACAGAAATTTATTTGAAAGAAATCAGCTTTATATCTCAAAATGTAATGTCAGACACGTAACCATACAAGTCTATTCCGGGTTCGAACAGAACCGAAGGCACTTCCAAAGAAGCCCTTGCAATCCGGGTATTCACAATCCCGATCGGACTTCCTATCACAAAAAGAGTGATATAAATCTCTATACCGGAGCAACTCGGTGCAGAGACATTCGACAGGTTGTCCTTTCATTTTCTAAAATATCCGGTCTTCACACAGGTCTTCAATACGATCCATATCGTCGTATCATTATTCGAAATGGGTTATCTGACACAAAGGTCCTTTCCCGGCTAAACCGAATAATAAGCGTTTGTTTTAAAAACAAATTCAAGTGCCATTTCAAAGGCAAATATTGATAGTCGGTGATTTAACTATCAATAACATTCACACAATCATCAGATTTAAATAATTTTCCCAAATTATTTATTTTCAAAATATCTTCACAAGATATATATATATTTTCCCGCACTTTAACATTTGAAAACTAATTTCAAATCACTTTTCACCTTTCAACTTTTGAAAATAAATTTCAATTCAATTTCCTTACGCGGAATATATTTCCAAATATATCTTTTAAAAACCAGCTTTAGAACTTTTAATTTATATGTTTAAAAGTCACTTTGGAAATATACTCGGCTTTATAGTGAAAATACACTTCCATTTCAAAATGGTCCTTTTAAACCAATTAAATAAATCCTTATCGATTTATTTTAAATTTACATTCAAATCTGTAAATTTACTTTTCCAAACTTTAAAAATAAATCAGTGTTTATTTTTAAGACAAATTTCCTCTTTCCTTTATAAATTTCAATTTGAATTTACCTTCCCAAATATTCACTTTTAACCCCAAAATCAAATTCCAAATTGATTTCTAATTTTTATTTCAACACCAAGTCGAATTTTACAAATTGATTCCAAATTCATTTTAATCCCCAAATTGATTCCAAATCGATTCCCAAATTTATTTCAAATGTTAAATCAATTACAAATTGATTTCCAGGTTTATTTCAAATACCAAATCAATTACAATTTGATTTCTAGAAATTTATCACTTTTAAATAAATTCCCTTATTCTTTCCAAATTATTCAAAATTCCCTTTTTTTTTAATGAATTCTTCAACTTTTAAACTATATTATTTAAAAATCTATTTATAAAATCCTTTGCCATAATTTGGAATTTATTTGATAAGATTACAAAAAATTAACTTTACGCTTCTAAATTCCTTCTTTTAAATTCACTCAATTCTTTTAAAAAGAATTCACTTAAATTTTCCAACTTTAATTTCAAAAAAATCCAATTTCATTTATTTCTGGTATCCAACGATACCAAAAATACATTCGGCTAAATTTTAGCCTTCAACACATTCAATCGTCAATATAATCATTCACAGATTATCAATAATCATCACACAATATATGAAATAAATTCATACAATTTGAGGAATCCAGTTGGATCCCTCCAACCTGTTTCCCTGCATCCACAGATGTTAGCACAATACCAATTCCACTTCGAGGTGGAATATCGCGGTATATGGGATTTATAAAAATATCATCTGCTATTATGCGGCGCAATAGGGTCTCATCCGCTATATAATACGGGAAAATCAATTTCAATATATACATATTCCAATATATATATTGCTATATACATAGATATATCCTACTATATCTAATATCACAACCAAACAGCAATCAATAACTGCAATCCAAATTTTCATTTTGAGTGAGAAGATCTCACCTTTGATTTTAATTAGCAGTCCATTTCCATTTTAACCATTTCTTCACGATTTTGACCTTGTATAAATAATTATATCATTCATTAATATTCGAATAAATCGAACAATTAAATTCCCATTTAATGATTTACTTAACAAATGATTTTAAATAAATTTTCTTTTTCTCTATAAATTTATTTTCAGTATATAAAATAATCAAACAAGTAAATCATCGTAATACATTGTCATGATTTCAAACTACCTTTAATATCCTCATTTTTAAATTTAAATCTTTTGGGTTAATTACATAATTCATAACCTTAAGTATAAACTGGTAGTTTAAAATGTGTGTATATTTATTTCCTTTTTAAATTACATATATATGTATATCTTAATTACTCAATTAAATATACTAATTAACATTAAAGTTAACTGTTTCCATATATTATAAAAATTGACTTACAGTCTATATAAATTTAGCCAATTTTTAAATTGAAATAACAAATCAAATACCTCATCAGAGTCGATCGCCTTACCGTAGAAGATCACAAACGCAACCTCTAATGCCGCTCGATGTCGTTCCCAGATGCGTCGCCGAAACCCTAACCTCACGAGTATCACGACCCAACCTTCCCTTGGCCATCGCCTGCTCGCGCGATTCAATCTCCATCGCGAGCTCCCACTTTTGATTTGCTCGTTCCCCAGATACTCGCGCACGCGAGCACGACTTCACCTTCACATAAATCGCCACGACCTCCGACCTTGCCTACACTCGCGAAGTCGAATCACCTGGTATCCTGCAGACCTCTTGCGACGCCGCCCTGCTCGAGTTCCCATTGCGATAATGTCGCATTTCTCCCCCTATTTAATTCGATTCGCGATCCACAGAAGTGAGGAAAGGAGGGAACATGATATTCTCTTTCTTTTTTTCTTTTTTCGGTTGTTGAATTGAACGAGAAGAATGTGATTTTTAAAAGAAAAGAAAGAGGGGAATGTGAATTATATTGAAGACCGAATCGATGTCTTCCTTAATACGCTCGATTATTTATTTTATTTTTACTTTTGGTCGGCTGAAAAAAATACAGAGGAGACAGAAAAGTTGTGATGGGAAAGGAAGGCGGCTGATGTGGATAGGATTTCAACTAGAGTCGACTTAATAGATATATTCAATTTAAATTCAAATTCAAATGCAACTTAAAATTTCAAACTCCTATCGAGGTGTGCCGCTAGGCATTTATAATGTTATACGCCTATTCCGAACGCAATGGAAAAGTTTTCAAGTCCAAATTCGATCGTATGGAAAAGATAGCTTTTTGGACCAGTTATAATATTGAATTTTCGATTTAATTTTAGCGCGTTTACTTATCGTACGGCCAAACGATCACTACAAATATTACGAAAATTGAAATCCAATAATAATACACTATTACGGATCCAATGAACTTGTTTCGTCAAATTCCGAGACTGTGCCCCAGAGCACTATTTTTAAATTCGATTTAAACGATAAAAATTCAAAACTGAATAAAACAGTTTCAAATTCAATTCTGAAAGTTCCATTACCTTCAGAATTATCAATATAAATTTTCTAAGCCTTGAAAATATTTTAAATCATCTTAAAACTCCAAATTCAAAATTTTACTCAACTTTTAATAATTAAATTCACTAATTTAATTTCCAAACAAACTCTGATATTTGAAATTCAAATTAAACTAACATTCAAATATTTAAAATCAATTAAATATTCAAATTTCAAATGTCAAAAATTCAGGGTCGTTACATATAACGTTTGTGATGTAGGGGGAAACAGGTTGGAGGGATCCAACGGGATTCCTCGCCATTATTGAATTGTTTCAATAATATTTCTTTTATATGGATTATTGAATAACGAACATGATTATGAACACTATGGTTATAACATCGTTATATGTTTGAAAATAAAACACAGTAGTGAAAGAAAATCAATATTGATGTTGGTTAAGTGTTGGGTGGCTATTGGCCTCAAATTAGTATTTTAAAAATACCATAAATTGTCGTTTAAGTCGTAATTGGTTTTTGAGACAAGAAACGATTTTTAAATCCGAAATTGGGTTTCGGAATATTTTGTTTTAAGGATTATCTATTTAATTATATTAATATTATTTTAAAGTTATTTAATTATAATAATATTATTTTAAGGTTATTTAATTATAATAATATTATTTTAAGGTTATTTAATTATAATAATATATTGTTTTAAAGTTAATTAATTATAATGATATTATTTTGAGGTTATTTAATTATATTAATATTGATTTAAAGTTAATTAATTATAGTAATATTATTTTAAGGTTATTTAATTATATTAGTATTACTTTAAAGTTATTTGTTATAGTAATATGGTTTTAAAGAATTTATCAAAATATGAAAAGGTTAATTATTTCAAGAATAATTATGGTTTGAAATTAAAAATAAGGATTATTTATAAGGTTTTGAAAATGAATTATTATTATTATTTATAAATGGTAAAGATTAATTATATTGTTTATAAAACAATATTTTGAAATTATTAATTATGATTTAAGATGTTTCGCAATTAATAATTTTCATTTATTATAATGTTTATTGTTTATCATTATTATTATATAATGGTGTTTGAAGTAAAAATATTTTTAATTATTTATAAATGTTTTCCAACACCCATGAATAGAGTTGAAAGACTTGGATTTTATAAAGGAGTTTTATAAAACGGTTTGAATAAATGTTTTGGTTATCGTAAGGTAAAAACCCGTCCGCGTTTATGTGCGACGTGGTCTTATGAAATACCTTTGATTTCAAAGATTTTTATAACTTTAAAATCCAGTTCGGTGTGTTTTGTCACGCTAGTTTTCCAAATCGACTAGGGTGTTATTTATTATAATGATCGGGTCAAACCGAGCATATTACAAATTAGTTTGGATGCTTTGGAGCTTCAGGAGATGAGTTGGAGGCCCAGAGACGTATTCACGTAGATAGTTATTTTCCGTTGTATTCATTGACGGTATTTATTAGCAATTTTAAGGATAGGCTGTTATAACTGTCCAAGCTGAAATAGGTTAGTATACTCTCATTGATGTTTTGAATGTACATAGGTTACGGTTTGTTTTATGTAAAGATTGATGTATATTATAGATTATTCGTTCCGCTGTGAGATTCTGTGTTGTTTAGTTTTCTTCTTATCTTCATCCTTCTTTCTTTTTCCCTAACAATCGGGTTTTCTGGCATTCGATTTCTCGACATGTAACACAGTGAACGTGTAAGTGTCGATTTTCGACGGTCGAAAAACCCTAGTCATTACATTTTCGGTCACATTATCGATATTTCTTCGAACTATTTATTTTTGTAAACATTTTTATAAAACAAGTTTACCGTCATTAGTCATTAATTAAAAGGGGTTAATAAGGTTATTAAATCACTTTTATATCATTAAATCCAAGATTTGGATATTTAAATAATTCAGATATTTAAAAAAGAAGTATCCCAAAATTCGGGTCGTTATAACTTTGACTTTGAATTTTGATTTCCTTTTGCTCTTTCACTTGAAATGTTGCTGACCTTGATTTGCTGATGGAGTTTTTTTTGTTTTTGTTTTACAATGAAAAGAATGTGAATGTAAAAGAGGTGTTGATGAGTATTTATATTGTCTTAAATCCCTCCTATTTATTCTCATTAGTCTATTTCCTTAAATAAAAGATTTCCTTCATTCAACATTCACATTTAAAATCCTTTACCATTCAAATTTCTGTATTCTTGTTAATTAGGTCAATTTTAATTGCTCTAATTATCTTTGGTCCATTTAATTAACTTTTAACAGCGTCTTACGCCTAATTAATCCAGTTTTCCTTAATTAATCCTTGCAATTAAATTAGTTTAATTCCTTTTTCGTTTTCCTTATTATTAATTGATTTCCTCCTTTCCAAGATCCTCTCTATTTAAATATTAATTTGCTTACCTCATATTCAACGCATTTAATTATTTTCCAATGATGTATTTAAATTAATTCTCATTATAAACCACTAGATTTAATTACATGCAAATACCCTTAATATAAGGTCTCCTATATACAATCCTTTCTTGCCTAATTTATTTCCTTAATAAAAATATTCTTTATTCAAATGTTTATGTTTTCCCTTTATACATACGAATGGATTTAATTACCTTTTATATAAGATTTTCTTTATACAAATATTAAATGCTCTTCTTACATATTTATAATCGAATTTATTTAAATCTAATTGTCCTTAATTACCAATTAATTGATTTCCATTATTCACTACTAAAATTAGTTTCATCTCATTTAATTAGATTCCTTACTTTTTCATCTCGCATTCACAAAGAAATAAGTGTCCCTTATATATTTACCTTGTTTAATCCGTTCGTTTTCTTATATAATCAATTAACCTTTATTCTTATAATTAATTTCCTTAATTAATTATTCATTAATTCATTGGTTGTTACAATCTCCCCTCCTTATAGTAATTTCGTTCTCGAAATTCATATAGGAAAAATAAAAATTACACCAACACCCTACGGGTGCAAAGTCATCTTCACATAAGTAAACACAAGCACAAAAGTTACACTAGTATCCTATTAATGTAAATCATCAATAATTGACATAATGCATTGGTTCAACTAATCTTTTCATAACATAAGTTCACTAGTGCCACTACTAGTAATACAATAGTAAAGTACACTACTATAACATGAGTGCCTAATATAATTCGAGTTAGATATTTCTAATCTTATCCTCAACCACCCAAGTACAATCATCCTTATCGTCACTCCACTGGACGTGAACAAGTATGATAACTTTGTTTCTTAAATCCTTCATATCACGAGTGATTATTCCCTTCAGTCGTTTAACATAAGTCAAATTTGATTCTACAGATAAGTCCTTTATCTTCCCTTATTCCACTACCGTAATAGGGTCATTCACACATTTCCTTAAATGTGATATATGAAATACAGTATGCACACACACCATATTATTTGGGAACTTGGCTCTATATGTGAGTTTACTGACCCTCTCTATCATTGGAAACACCCATACATATCCAGGAGCTAATTTCCCTACTTTCCCAAAGTGCATGACACCTCGCATAGTAAAACCTTTACAAACACATGATCGTCCACTGCGAACTCTAGTTCCTTTCTTATCTTATTAAATATAACTCTTCCTCCTTGATTGTGCAACTTTCACTCTAACATGAATCAAATTCTATCTTTTCGGTAGCATCTCTTACCAAGTTGGTTCCTAACACAAATCTACCTCCCGTGTCCAACCAATGAATATGAGACTTAAATGGCCTACCATAATGTGCCGCAAATGGTGTCATTCCAATACTTTGCTGGTAACTATTATTGTAGGCAAACTCTACCAGATGCAAATGATCCTCTCAAGATTCTCCAAAGTATAAAACAAACACCCTCAGTAAATACTCTAACATACGGTTTACCCTTTCCATTTAACCATCCATCTATAGGTGGTAAGCATTACTCAAGTTCAATTATGTACCTAACGAACTCTATAAACTTTTTTAGAATTCACTGGTGAACAGTAGATCTCAATCATTAACTATGTTTCTTGGAATCTCATGAAGTCTCACAATATTCTTCACATATAATTTTTGTTTGCCAAAGTAGCTACCGTTCTTGTTGACTTCACTAGGATAAAGTGGGCACTTTTATTCAATCTATTGACTACCACCCAAATGTTATCTGTAACGACCCGTATTTTACGGATCGGAACATCGTAAAACAGTTGACATTGGTTACATTGTTGATAAGTCATTCAGAATTTTTCTAAGTCCTAAGTCGGTTTGGACGAGTTAAGAGAAGTCTGGGTCGAGTTGCCGACTTAAGAGATTAACTGGGTTAAGGTGGTGACATATGAGTTTTAGGCAAAAATATGGCTAAGTCCTAAGTCGTTCACGACTTAGAGTAAGTCGTAAGTCGTATACGACTTAGGGGATAGGAGCGACCCAGGGAATTGGCGGGTTAAAAGATTGGAGATAGGTCGTTTGGACGACTTAAGAGGTAGGCGCGACTTAAGGATAGTGGCGAGTTAAAATTGTTACCGAGTTAAGTGTTTAAGTCGTTGCCAAGTTAAGTCGACTGGGTGAATTAACGACCTAAGGGATAGACAACTTAAGGAAGTGACCGAGTTAAGAAACAGCGAGTTAGCAAGTTAAGTAATAGTGCGACTTAAGTGAGTTAGCGACTTATAGGAGTAGACGACTTATAGGATCAGCGACTTAAGAATCCCCGGTTAAGTCGAAGCCTATGTGTTAAGTCGTAGACGACTTAGGAGTTGAGTCGTAACCCAGTTGTTTGTTAAGTCGTAGAAGCATAGATCTGTTAAGTCGTATCTTCTGCCAAGTCATAAGTCGTGACTAGTGGTAAGTCGCTAGGTGCGCATGAACTTAAGTCGTAGACGACTTAAGGGAGTTAAGTCTTAAGTCGTAGGGGATTTGGGTTTTGGTGAGTCGTAGGCGCGCATGCTATAAGTCGTGACTGACTTAGGAGATAGCTGTTATGTCGTGAGTCATAGACAGGTGAGCGTTAGGTCGTAGAAGCTAGAAGTTGTTAAGTCGGAAGATTATAAGTCGGAGACGACTTAGGAGATAGCCGAGTTACGACTTAGTAAATTTTCAGCTATAAATAGGAGAGGTTTTTCTCACTTTTTGGGATCCGGATTTTGAAGCGACGAAGTGCTGCCATTTTGAGAGCTCGACTTCTACACTTCTTCACTTCTTTTCTCCACTCTAATCTAGTGCTTCCTTTCATCCAAATCGAAGATCAAGATTGAAGATTCAAGAGCTTAGATTGAAGATTTTCATCTTTTCAAGAGAGATTTCCTCGTTTGAAGCAGATTCGTGATAGATCAAGCTTGATCCTTCGCTGTCCAGATCTGAAGTGTGTTGATTTGGGGTTGTTTAGGTGATTTGGTGAGTGGTGATTATCTCTCACACGGATCCAAAGGAGTAGATCGGATTGTTGGCTTGATTTGGTGTTAAAATAGTGATTTCTATGCATTTTTGTAAACCTAAGTGTAGATCCATGTAGATCCATTGTTCATGATGATTCGACAACCATTTTTGTATATGATTTACCTATGCAAGTTCATTCATCAAGTTGTAGAGATAATTCTCATGTTTTCATGCTTGTTAGACTTTCAACTCCTTAATTATGAAATTGCCATTTTTGTTATAAGTGTCCATTTTGCTTATATTTGAATGCTTGGTTAATTGGATTGATGTTTGACATGATTGATTGCTGTGAATTAGATGATTGTTGAGATGAGGCTTTGCGAGGATGTAATGAAGCGAGGCATCATGTGATGAAGACTTGGTCTAATCCAGACGGGATCATTCCAAGCACGTTGGTAACTCGGTGATATGATTCGAGTTAAGGGTAATGGTTGCTCGAGAGGCGCTTGAGCTAGTATGGAAATAGTCGTCGAGGAGGATGACTAGGAGGCTGAGATCTCATCGTTGTTGAAGGTTCTAGCATGCTCAAAGCAAGAGTTTGTTGGGCAGATTAGATAGTCCCTGAAGGCTAATGTTTGATAGTCAAGTACTCTGGGCAGATTAGATAGTCCTAGGCACGGGTCATGATGACGTGCGGGAGTTATGTCTAGAACCGGGGTTTCCATTAGCCCTTGACGGACGGCTGAAAGAATGTGTCGGTCATTCAATTAACGGTGATATCAAGGCAACGATAACAGTGATAGCCAGAGTCATGGATGTTTGGTTGTATCGTCATTCGGACTCAAGAGCGGTATTTTCTGGGTGCTTATCTGATTTAGGCCTTGGTACTTGGAAAACATCGCCCTTGACTCGAATGATTATTACTCTACTTTAAATTGTATGCTCTACTATGTTTGCTTCTATTTAGTGTGTGTCTGGGGGCTATCACTGTAGAAAGAGGTTGGAGTGGGAGGGTTGTATTCCTATTCCTTTTTCCTTTGTACTCTTTTGGTATGTTGTTAGTTAGTTTACTGCTCACTAAGACTGTTGTCTGACACAAGGCTTTATGTTTTAATTCTTATTGCCTTGGGCTGTTCGACCATTTTTGGGACGGGCAGACTAGGTAGCAGGTGACAGGTGCTATTCTCTTTTCACGATGCTGATATCGAAGACGAGCTGGAGGGTTGCATATTATCTTCTTATTATATGTACTGGATGTTCCGCTGTTTTGTATTCTCTAAGTGTTATGTAGTGGGGCTTAATGTATTGGCTATTTGGATGCTTGTATTCAACTATTATGAAGTTTTATATGATGGCATTTTATTCTGTAAAGCTTCACTATATATATGTTCTATTGTATTTTGTCCATGCGCTGTGAGTAATACGATAGATTCTGTTCTTTTAATCTACCTTGACAATCGTCCATGGTCGCCTGGCACACTTTACAGCGCACTATCTCTAGATTCGGTGCAGGGGTCATGGGCGGTCGTCACATTTGGTATCAGAGCATTGGTTAATCGATTTTACCCAACGCTCGCTGAAGTAACTACGTATGAGAGACATAATTGTATTTTGATGGATGATTACTATATATAATATAGTATCTTAGTAGAGTTTGAGTCCTTTATGCAGTTGTTTCTCTAGATGTTCTGATCATTCCTTTTTATAGATATTGAGAATGAGTCGAAGAGGGAGACCAGCTGCTAGGGAAGGCCATGCTACTGAGGGGGTTGCTGATTATGCAGCTATGTTTGAAGCTATGATGACTTCGATCATGAGAAGGATACCAGTTCCGAGGGCAGCAGTAGATGTTGGAGTTCAAGTCCAAACTCCGAAACCAGTGGATTTTGCTAAGTTGTGCAAGGATTATACTGCTCTTGGAGGGAAGGTTTTCTTGGGAACAGAATCTACCATTGAGGTCCAGAGATGGATAGATGCTTGTAGAAGGATCTTTGGTGATTTGGGAATTGAGGATGCAACTAAGAGGAAGTTGGCATCAAGGCAGCTTCAAGGGAGAGCCTCTGATTGGTGGAATTCTATTACCATCACTACTCCGGAGGAAGAGATTACTTGGGAGCAATTCCAAGTTAGGTTTGAAGCTAAGTTCATTTCTACAGCTCAGAAGTCTGTTCTGTTCAAGAAGTTTGTGGAGCTCAAGCAAGGAGGGAGATCAGTTCTTGAGTATGTTTCTGAGTTTGAAGCGTTGTCCAAGTATGCCCGGTCATATATTGAATCTGCTTATCAGAAGAATGAGAAGTTTGTGACAGGCTTGGACAGTTATCTTGGGAGACAGTTGGTGGATCATTTGGACGATTCATTTGAGAAGCTTGTGGAGAAAGCTCTTAGGCATGAGAGTCTGTTTCCTAAGGAAGGATCTGTTGTTGCTGTTACCAGGGAAGAGTCTAAACCCCAGCAGGGTGGAAACAAGAAAAGGAAGCATCAGCAGCAGAAGGGAAGGGATGGCCAGAAGAAGCCGAAAGGCGAGGTGATTTGCTACAACTGCTAGCAGAAGGGCCATTTCTTTAAGGATTGTAAGAATTCGAAGGCACCGATGAAGTGTCACAACTGTGACAAGCCAGGGCACATCAGGAAGAATTGTCCAGAACCGAGGAAGGACAAGAAGATTGTGCAAGCTTATGCTTTGGGAGCCGTTCCTTCGTCTTCAAAAGCTCCTACCGTTGAAGAGAAGGGAAAGAGTGTGGTGGTTCAAGGTACTCTTTTCCTATGTGGTGTTCCAGTTAGAGTTCTGTTTGATACTGGAGCGTCGCATTCGTTTGTTTGTAGTGAACTCGTAGGCCGGTTAGGTTTGGAACCGGATATTGTTGATAGGCCATTGGTTGTGACTAATCCAGTTGGGGGCTCGTCTTGTTTGTGTATGTTATGCCGTGGTCTGATTGTGTCGAGTCATGGTTGCTCTTTTGTTTGTGATTGTTTTGTTCTGAACTTTGCGGGGTTCGGAATTATTTTGGGTATGGACTAGCTTAGGAAGTATGCGGCTAAGGTTGATTGCGAAAGGTTGGAAGTGACAGTCGAGAATGTGGAGGGGCGAAAGATTGTGATACGATGTAAGCATGAGGAAGGCGTCTTCATGAGCTTCATGTATTCGCTAGTTGTTCCACGGGATGGACTGTCATTAGTGCCAATCGCGAATGGATTCGAGGATGTCTTTGACGAAGTCAAAGGGTTGCCGCCGCATAGAGAGATCGAGTTTCGTATAGATCTAGTTGAAGGAGCCAGACCTGTTGTGATGCCTCTTAGGCGGATGGCGCCTAGGGAACAACAGGAGTTGAGGGTGTAAGTTGATGATCTTTTGCAAAAAGGATTCATTCGGCGTAGTGTGTCCGAGTAGGGTGCACCAGTTGTGTTTGTTACCAAAGCGGATGGATCGCTGAGGTTGTGTGTGGATTATCGTGAGCTGAATAAGGTGACTAAGAAGAACAAGTATCCATTGCCGAGAATAGATGACTTGTTTGATCAGCTTCACGAAGCTAAGGTGTTTTCTCAGATGGATTTGGCAACGGGATTTCACCAGTTGAGAGTTGCTAGGGATAGTGTGCCGAAGACTGCTTTTAGGACACCATCTGGTTTCTTTGAGTGGCTGGTAATGTCGTTTGGGTTGACTAACGCGCCAGCATATTTTGTGGATCTTATGAATAGAGTGTTCAGAGATCAGTTGAACAAGTTCGTACTTGTGTTCGTGGATGATATTCTGATTTATTCCAGAACTGAAGAAGAGCACAAGACGCACGTGCGTATTGTTTTGGAAATCTTACGGAAACATCAGCTGAAGGCTAAGTTTTCGAAGTGTCACTTCTGGAAGAGTGAAGTGAGGTTCTTAGGCCATGTGATTTCTGGAAGTGGAATAGCGGTTGATCCCGCTAAGGTGGCGGCAATCCAGGATTGGGTTAGACCTAAGAATGCGTCGGATGTGAGAAGTTTTCTTGGATTAGCAGGATATTATCGACGGTTTATCAAAGACTTCTCCAAGATAGCCGCACCGTTAACAGGATTGACAAAGAAGAACCTAGCGTTCAGATGGGATGATAGGTGTGAGCAAGCTTTCAGAATCCTGAAAGAAAGATTGACGAGTGCTCCTGTTTTGACTATTCCTAGTGGGAATGATGAGATGGTGGTTTACACCGACGCATGTGTTACTGGACTTGGAGGAGTGCTGATGCAGAGGGATAAAGTTGTTGCGTATGCAAGTCGACAACTGAAGCCGCATGAAAGGAATTACCCGACTCATGATTTGGAGTTAGCGGCGATTGTATTTGCTCTGAAGATGTGGAGACATTATCTGTTGGGAGTTCGATTCGAGTTGTTTACGGATCATAAGTCGTTGAAGTATCTTTTCTCCCAAAAGGATTTGAATCTTCGGCAGCAACGTTGGCTAGAGTTTTTGGCATCATATGATTTTGGTATAGCTTATACTCCGGGAAAAGGTAACGCGGTGGTTGATGCGTTAAGTCGAAGACATGCAGGATTGGGAGCCATGTTTTCAGAATGGAAGAATCTCGAGTATTTAGCTGGATTTGACTTCAGGCCTAGATGTGAATTGGAACCTGAGATGTTGGCAAACTTATCGATAAGACCTTCTCTTGTGGAAAGGATTGGCGAAAGCCAAAAGCGAGACGATAAGCTTGTCAAGATTATCCGTGATTTGGAATCTGGATTGGATCCAGAAAAGGATAAAGGGTTTGAGGTCGATCGAGAGGGTTGGCTTCGGAAGCAAGGATGACTAGTTGTTCCCGATATAGATGAATTGAGGAGTGAAGTTTTGAAGGAAAGTCATCACTCGAAGTTGACAATTCATCCAGGTGGAAATAAGATGTATCGGGATATGAAGAGAACCTACTACTGGGAAGGTATGAAGAAGGATGTTGGAAATTTTATTTCCAAATGTATGAACTGCCAGTTGGTAAAAGCCGAACAGAAGAAGCCAAGTGGATTGCTTCAGCCATTAGAAGTTCCTACATGGAAGTGGGAGCAAGTGTCGATGGATTTTATTGATGGATTGCCTAGAACCAGAACGGGAAATGAAGGGATTTGGGTCATTGTAGATCGCCTGACTAAGAGTGCAAGATTTATTCCTGTTCGATCGAATAGGACTGCATCAAAGTTGGCTGAGTTGTATGTTAAGTGGATAGTTCGATTCCATGGTATTCCGAAGAGTATAGTGAGCGATCGAGACCCATTGTTCACTAGTGGATTTTGGAAGAGCTTCCAGGAAGTTTTGGGAACCGAGTTGTGTTTGAGTACAGCTTATCACCCTCAAACAGATGGTCAGACCGAGAGAGTCAACCGAGTATTGGAAGATCTTCTTAGAGCATGTGTTTTGGACTTCGGAGGATCATGGGAAGATCACCTTCATTTGTTGGAATTTTCATATAACAACAGTTACCAGTCAAGTATTGGTATGGCACCGTATGAGGCATTGTATGGAAGACCGTGTAACTCTCCGACATGTTGGTTGGAAACTGGAGAAAAGCTTATGCTTGGGCCAGAAATGATTCGACAGACTTCAGATTGTATAGAGATCATTCGGCAACGAATGAAGGCAGCCCAAGACCGTCAGAAGAGTTATGCTGATAAGCGTCGTAAGGATTTGGAGTTCGACGTAGGTGATAAGGTTTTTGTGAAGATTTCTCCACTGAAGAATGTTATTCGATTCGGGAAGAAAGGAAAACTGACTCCGAGATTTGTTGGACCATTCCCGATCATCGAGCGAATTGGAAAGCTCGCCTATAGATTGGAGTTACCGGAGAAGATGTCGAGTGTGCACAATGTTTTTCACGTATCATATCTACGGAAGTATGTGCACGACTCGAGTACGGTGGTTTCTGCTGATAGATGTGAAGATTTCGAAGTTGATCTAGTTGATAGAAGACCTCGTAAGCCGCTTCGTGTTGTTGAAACCGACACGAAACAGCTTAGGAGGAAGGTAGTTAAGTTGCTCAAGATACAATGGAGTGATGATGATAACGACTGTACGTGGGAGGTGGAAGAAAGGATGAAGGCAGCTCATCCTGAACTCTTCAAGGTATGGCACTAAGATGTCGTCTCATCTCACGATATTGTAACTTGTTCTAAGTTTTAGAATTCTGTACGCTAAGCTAGAATTGGATGTATGGTTTGTTGATTGCTATGGATGGTAGGCGTACAGAATAGTCTTCGATTGCTTTGTTTGCTTGGAATTTCGGGGGCGAAATTCCTAAGGGGGAGAGAATGTAACGGCCCGTATTTTACGGATCGGAACATCGTAAAACAGTTGACATTGGTTACATTGTTGATAAGTCATTCAGAATTTTTCTAAGTCCTAAGTCGGTTTGGACGAGTTAAGAGAAGTCTGGGTCGAGTTGCCGACTTAAGAGATTAACTGGGTTAAGGTGGTGACATATGAGTTTTAGGCAAAAATATGGCTAAGTCCTAAGTTGTTCACGACTTAGAGTAAGTCGTAAGTCGTATACGACTTAGGGGATAGGAGCGACCCAGGGAATTGGCGGGTTAAGAGATTGGAGATAGGTCGTTTGGACGACTTAAGAGGTAGGCGCGACTTAAGGATAGTGGCGAGTTAAAATTGTTACCGAGTTAAGTGTTTAAGTCGTTGCCAAGTTAAGTCGACTGGGTGAGTTAACGACCTAAGGGATAGACAACTTAAGGAAGTGACCGAGTTAAGAAACAGCGAGTTAGCAAGTTAAGTAATAGTGCGACTTAAGTGAGTTAGCGACTTATAGGAGTAGACGACTTATAGGATCAGCGACTTAAGAATCCCCGGTTAAGTCGAAGCCTATGTGTTAAGTCGTAGACGACTTAGGAGTTGAGTCGTAACCCAGTTGTTTGTTAAGTCGTAGAAGCATAGATCTGTTAAGTCGTATCTTCTGCCAAGTCATAAGTCGTGACTAGTGGTAAGTCGCTAGGTGCGCATGAACTTAAGTCGTAGACGACTTAAGGGAGTTAAGTCTTAAGTCGTAGGGGATTTGGGTTTTGGTGAGTCGTAGGCGCGCATGCTATAAGTCGTGACTGACTTAGGAGATAGCTGTTATGTCGTGAGTCATAGACAGGTGAGCGTTAGGTCGTAGAAGCTAGAAGTTGTTAAGTCGGAAGATTATAAGTCGGAGACGACTTAGGAGATAGCCGAGTTACGACTTAGTAAATTTTCAGCTATAAATAGGAGAGGTTTTTCTCACTTTTTGGGATCCGGATTTTGAAGCGACGAAGTGCTGCCATTTTGAGAGCTCGACTTCTACACTTCTTCACTTCTTTTCTCCACTCTAATCTAGTGCTTCCTTTCATCCAAATCGAAGATCAAGATTGAAGATTCAAGAGCTTAGATTGAAGATTTTCATCTTTTCAAGAGAGATTTCCTCGTTTGAAGCAGATTCGTGATAGATCAAGATTGATCCTTCGCTGTCCAGATCTGAAGTGTGTTGATTTGGGGTTGTTTAGGTGATTTGGTGAGTGGTGATTATCTCTCACACGGATCCAAAGGAGTAGATCGGATTGTTGGCTTGATTTGGTGTTAAAATAGTGATTTCTATGCATTTTTGTAAACCTAAGTGTAGATCCATGTAGATCCATTGTTCATGATGATTCGACAACCATTTTTGTATATGATTTACCTATGCAAGTTCATTCATCAAGTTGTAGAGATAATTCTCATGTTTTCATGCTTGTTAGACTTTCAACTCCTTAATTATGAAATTGCCATTTTTGTTATAAGTGTCCATTTTGCTTATATTTGAATGCTTGGTTAATTGGATTGATGTTTGACATGATTGATTGCTGTGAATTAGATGATTGTTGAGATGAGGCTTTGCGAGGATGTAATGAAGCGAGGCATCATGTGATGAAGACTTGGTCTAATCCAGACGGGATCATTCCAAGCACGTTGGTAACTCGGTGATATGATTCGAGTTAAGGGTAATGGTTGCTCGAGAGGCGCTTGAGCTAGTATGGAAATAGTCGTCGAGGAGGATGACTAGGAGGCTGAGATCTCATCGTTGTTGAAGGTTCTAGCATGCTCAAAGCAAGAGTTTGTTGGGCAGATTAGATAGTCCCTGAAGGCTAATGTTTGATAGTCAAGTACTCTGGGCAGATTAGATAGTCCTAGGCACGGGTCATGATGACGTGCGGGAGTTATGTCTAGAACCGGGGTTTCCATTAGCCCTTGACGGACGGCTGAAAGAATGTGCCGGTCATTCAATTAACGGTGATATCAAGGCAACGATAACAGTGATAGCCAGAGTCATGGATGTTTGGTTGTATCGTCATTCGGACTCAAGAGCGGTATTTTCTGGGTGCTTATCTGATTTAGGCCTTGGTACTTGGAAAACATCGCCCTTGACTTGAATGATTATTACTCTACTTTAAATTGTATGCTCTGCTATGTTTGCTTCTATTTAGTGTGTGTCTGGGGGCTATCACTGTAGAAAGAGGTTGGAGTGGGAGGGTTGTATTCCTATTCCTTTTTCCTTTGTACTCTTTTGGTATGTTGTTAGTTAGTTTACTGCTCACTAAGACTGTTGTCTGACTCAAGGCTTTATGTTTTAATTCTTATTACCTTGGGCTGTTCGTCCATTTTTGGGACGGGCAGACTAGGTAGCAGGTGACAGGTGTTGTTCTCTTTTCACGATGCTGATATCGAAGACGAGCTGGAGGGTTGCATATTATCTTCTTATTAAATGTACTGGATGTTCCGCTGTTTTGTATTCTCTGAGTGTTATGTAGTGAGGCTTGATGTATTGGCTATTTGGATGCTTGTATTCAACTATTATGAAGTTTTATATGATGGCATTTTATTCTGTAAAGCTTCACTATATATATGTTCTATTGTATTTTGTCCATGCGCTGTGAGTAATACGATAGATTCTGTTCTTTTAATCTACCTTGACAATCGTCCATGGTCGCCTGGCACACTTTACAGCGCACTATCTCTAGATTCGGTGCAGGGGTCATGGGCGGTCGTCACATTATCATTTCTCATTCTCTAATTTGGCAACCCATCAAAATAATTCATAGACATCAAATCCCACTTCCAAGTCGGTACTTCTAATGGTTGAAGTAAACCACTCGGCTTATGATACTCATCTTTCACTTGCTGACATGTAAAACACTTCTTCACACATTCACCTACGTCTCTCTCCATCCCTTCCTAAAAGAAGAAGTCCTTCATGTCATAGTACATCTTTGTCCTCTAGGATGAATCGTAAACTTTCATCGATGACTTTCCTCCAAGATCTCTTTCCAAAGGTCTCTTACATTAGGAACATATAGTCTTCCTTTCCTCCTATGCCATCCCTTCGAATCTATCTCAAACTCTTTTAGATCCTCAACATCCACACCCATCTCTAACTACCTAATTCTTTTAACTAATAATCGGTCCACTCTCTACCTTAAGGAAATTATATCCACTAGTGTTGGATGAAGTTCTAAACTTGTCAGAACCCTCGGATTTTGGCTTGATCCCGCATTCATCTTGTAATGCACTCCACGTGAAACTAATGTCTCTAATGTCTTTCGTTCCTCAATCATGGCTAATACTCCATTATATTGCTTTCAACATAGCGTCAACAACCCTGTTTCCCTTTCTCGGCATATACTCAATATTAAAGTCATATGCTAGCAGGAACTCTAACCACCTTTGTTGCCTTATATTTACCTCTTTATGAGAGAATAAATAGTGACTTACGGTCTATGTACAACTCGACCCCATATATGCAATGCCTCCAAATATTCAAGGCAAAGATCGCTACCTCCAACTCTAAGTTATGAGTCAGATATTGAACTTCATGCGGCTTTAACTGCCTTAATACATAAGCTATCACTCATCCATTCTGCAGCATATTGCACCCAAATTGGTTTCACAAGCATCTATATACACTGCCAAATCCTGATTCCCTTCAAGTACAACTAAGACGGGAGCATTCGATGACAACTATTCAATTCCTAAAATGACCCTTCACACTTATCAGTCCATACAAATCTCTCATTTTTCCTGGTGAACTTAGTCAAGGGTGTTGCTGTACGCGAGAAATCCTTAATGAATCTATGGTAATAGCCAACCAACCCCAAGAAACTTCTTAGTAATCATCTTTGGTCTCTTCCAATCATGAATGGTATCTATCTTTGATGGATCCACTGCTAACCCATTCTTGAAATCAATGTGACTGAAAATTTTAACTTCTCGTCTCCAAAAATGACATTTTGAAAATTTGCTTTTAATTTGTGCTATCTCAACATCTCCAACGCTAACCTAAGATGGAGTTCATGGTCTCTCTCATTCTTAGAATACACAAAAATATCATCGGTGAAGACTAACACCAATATATCCAACCGATCGTAAAAGATTTGGTTTATAAGATCTACAAAGAACACAAGGGAATTAGTTAGTCCAAAAGGCATAACTAACCAATCATATGAATTTTATCTAGTTTTGAATATGATCAAAGGAACGTTATCCTCAGCTACCCTCGGTTGATGGAATCCCGTTGCCAAATCTAGCTGCGAGAATATCTTACTCTACTCAATTGGTCAAACAAGTTATCTATCCTAAGCAATGGATAAAGATTCTTTACTGTCAAATTCAGTTTTCAATAAGCAATACACATCTATAATAATCCATCCAACTTCTTTACAAATACCATGAATGCTCCTTATAGTGAAATACTAAGCCTAGTGAAACTCTTATGCTCGAGCTCTATAAGTTGCTTCTTTAATTCCTCTATCTCCTTTTATAGAAATATACTTATAGGTTGCATCCCCACATCAAGTCTATTTGAAATTCAATCACTCTTATAGATGGTAAACTCGTTACTTGTAACACACCAGATTTTTGATAACATTATTTAGGAGATTAAGTTAGATAAACTAAATAAAATAATGTGTTGATAAGGGGATTGAGATTTGATTTAATTAAGGCACACGTGCCTTTAACTAATAAAGTAAAAGAAGGGTTTTAAATGAATTAGAGGAGGGGTATTATGGGAAAGAGGCCATTCCTATATCACCTTCCTTTAGCCATGTATCTCTTCACACGTTCATTCTCATTTCTAAAATTTAAAAGCAAGGCCGGCCACCATTAATAAGGAAAGAAGAAGAGGAAACAAAAGAAAAGCTTAAGGAAAGCAAATTTAAATCAAACTCATTCAAATCTCAAGCTCCTTAATCTATAAACTTTTATGGTTTCGGTTTTAGAATTAAATCCAAATGATTTTGCAAAGGTTTGCCATGTTTTTGAATGATAAAATGATTATATATACATGTTGATGATTTATGTATGTTCATATAGATTTTATGACATGTTTTAAGATGAAAACCCTATTAAATGACATCCGTTTGCCTTGCAAAATTTTATGATGATCTAAAAATTTGTTTTAAAGATGGGTTTTAATTTTCAGAATTTTCAAAATTTTGTGGAATTGTTATGAATTTTCTAAGGAAGAAAATGCTATTTTGGATTATTAAATTATTTAATGGAAAAATAATTATTGTTTGGATCTGAAAAAAATTTATGCTAAATAAAACATATTAATAGATTTTCTTGAATTTTTCTAGAATTTTCCAAGGTGTTTTAATAGTTATATAAAATTATTTAAGGAATGGGACTTAAATGTTTTATATAATTATAAAGGAGAAAGATGCATTTTCAAAATTATTTAAATTTCCAAATAAGGAAAGTTGGCAGCATTTTGAATATAAAATTCTGGCAACCATTCAGATTTAGACAAACAAGGCAGGTGGGGTACAAAAGAACTATTTTAAAGTACAAATAAATAGTTTTTCTACTATTTCAAGTCTTTCGGCAAGAGCTTCGGCCTCCATTTCAAACCTTTCGACAAGGTCGATCAAACCTTTCGACTAGGTCAAATACCAATGCACATGGTATCAGGCAACTAGTACGTAGTGAATTGGATGAGGTCGAAAGCTTTTGTAACGACCCACTTTCCTGTACAATCTAAGCCGACAACAAACCGCTCATGTCAACTCAAATTGAACAAAAAAGTGGATTGTTAGAGGTGAAGAAGAAAAGATAGAAGAAAATAGAAAACAACAATACACAGAATCCCACAATTTCAGCGGATCAAAGTATAATATATAATAAAGATTTTGTACAAAAGAAACTCTAACTATTAATATACATACAATCATCAGAGTACAACAATCAATACATCAATACAGGCAGTTATTATAACTTATCCTCACCAGTGCTGACTATATAGTCTACACACACAGCGGAATATAATCAATTACGCGATATATGACTGAAATCCTCTAGCTCGTCTTCTGAGCTCCATAGCATCCTAACCTGAATCTATAATAGTCGGTCTGACCCGAGCATTATAATAAAATAACACCCGAGTCAGTCTGGAAAACCAGCGTGAGAAAACACACTCAATTTGAATTATTAATGTTATCAAAATCCTTTGAAAACAAAGGTATCTCATAAGACCACGTCACACATAAATATGATGGGTTTTTACCTTACGATAACCAAAACATTTTATATTAAAATCATTTGATATTAAAATAATGTCTATAGAAAGTAAATTAGAAAATAGCTGAAATGTTTGCATCTTACGTTTTAGCATAGTTGGGCACAATCAAAACCGTACGGGCTCGTAGTGGATATTGGATTCCATACAATGACTGGGCTATTAGGGTACCACCCGCCACGGTACACCTCTAGAAAAATGTACCGAGAACCTTGCTTGGATCCCCTGCCAACACAAGACCGGCCTACTCCTAACCTGGATAGTACCGAATATGTTATCACCCCGGGTGTTCCCACCATTATCGAGCGCTCTCTTTTTCATGCACAACCATATCCATAATCTTATAATATATCCGAGGGTATCTAGAAAGGTGATAACATACCCTAATTGGATGCGACCCACTTAGCCTTGCTGCATGTTTTAGTCATTCTCGGTTGATGAGGCTTGAGGCTACGTTTACCTTTCAAGAATAATTCTACTTAGAATGCTCATCATCCTCCAATGGCGATGTTCAGATAGCATTCATCCATACAAGTTGTCATGGGTCTGGACAAACCGTGTCGTCGTCTTCACCATCATCACGATATCACCATTTGTAACATTCAAACAGGATAGAAGTGGTTTTCGGATAATCAATCTGATCCCGGTCTTTTCGAAACGATCAACGAATTTGGCCAAATTTGATAGTCGGTTATTTAACTATCAAATAACATCCATAAGCAGTCATTAGGCCTCATTTTATAAATTTTCCAAACATTCATTTCAAAATATCTTTACAAAGATATATATTCATATCTCTTTCGGTATATTCAATAATTGAAAACAAATTCAAATTCTTATATCCATAACAAGATATTTAAATCCATATCAACACTTAGAATATTTCTTTCAATTCCATTTATAATTCAACCTTTTGAGAAATATTTCTAAAATAATAATCTCGTAGTTAAATATTTCAAATCCTCCCAATTTAATACTTATAAAATATTTATATGTATATTTTCCTAAAATCGATTTATTTCCAATACTTAGGAAATATTCCCTTTATTTCACACTTCTTGAAGTTCTTATAACCCACTTGAAAATTCTTTAACACGTTTATAACGGATTCGGTAAGTTTCCGGAATTCGTTAAATAATCCCCTTTAAATTTTCCAAAATCGATTATACTCGTCTATAATCTCAACTACCCATTTCTAACTTCCTTTTTATGAATTTTTATTCATTTTTGAAGTTTCTATATTTAAATACTTTGGAAATTTCCTTAAGTTGCCAGAATTTCATTATAAGATTTCTCTTATAAAAATCATCTCTATTAACTAAACCCCGCTTTTACATCTCGAGAGGATTTATAAATAAATTAAAATCATTTTAAAACCCTATATGTATGCTAGGTATTCTTAAGGAATAATAATTTATTTTTGAAATACATTTAAGTAATTATTTAAAATATTAAAACATTTTAAATAAACATCGATAATTCATTTTCAATTCATATTTAAATAAACTAATTGATTTACAAGGCTGATTATAAAAATTAGAATTTATTTCAATTAATATTAAATACTTGAAAACTAACTTTTCGAAATATCTTAATCTAAATAATAGTTTTTAAGCTACATAGTATAATAAATAAAAATCCCATTTAAAACAATTTAATTCCTTGAAAATCTATGTTAAAAATTCAATATTGCCAATTTCAATTTTATGATTCTCTCTCGATTCATATCACATCGACTACGTTTCCAATTTCATAATCATTCCACATTTCAAAATAGAATCCACTATTTTTCCCAAAAATCTATTTTCATATCTCAATATAAATTCACACTGTGAAGTTATATTCCTAATTTATCAACTGATATCATTTTTCCTTATTTATAAACATCGTTTATAAATTTACAAACTTCCTTGAGATTCATTTGTTTATAAACTAATATCTTTTATAAAATTTCGTTTTATGAATCCATTTCTTATAAATCCCATTTATTTTACAAATTTACTTCTAAATATCGATTTCAACTTCTTTTCCAAATTTTCGGAAATATCATTTTAAAAGTCCATTATTGAAAATCCTTTATAATTTTTTTTTAAATTTCTATTTAAAACATTTTACGAATAGATAAGTACAAACCCCAATATCAAATCATTTATTTTATCCAAATCAATTTTCTTTAAAATATCCAAATTTTGATATAAATATTTTTATATTCAAAATATCCCTTTAAGTTACTTCAAATTCCAAAAATAATATTTATGGTATTTAAAATACCTGAAATCCAGGCCAGTGCTACTATAGCATCCAAACATTCAATCACAACACAATCTATATCAGATTATTCACACAAATCATATATCACTATATATATGAAAAATAATCAATATATTTGAGTATTCCAGTTGGATCCCTCCAACCTGTTTCCCTGCATCCAAATATGTTAGATAACATAAAATACAAATCCCACTTCGAGAGGGATATCGTGGTATATAGGGTCATTCGCTATTATGCGGGGCGCATAGGGTCTCATCCGCTTCAATCGGCGGGAAATATATCCAACTACTAATATATACTACTATATATAATAAAACATCCAACTGATAATAATTTATAAATTCATCCAATCATTTAACAATTAATTTTCAACAATTTAAATTAAAACAGTAATCCAAGATGAGTGAGATTTTACTCATCTTTGTTTTTAAATTGCCAAACATCCAAATTTTAAATTGTCTAAAAATCCAGCTGACTTTGAAAAATTCCAAACCAGTTTCTATGCGTATATTTCACAACTACGAATTCAACGTGATCGACTTCATGATTTTTGACCTCGTATGAATTTAATATGGATAAATAAACTACAAAATAACTTAATTGATAATCAATTTAGATTTATACTGGTTTTAAATAATTTATCCTCTACTCCGAACACAGATGTCGACTTCCACCCTCGTCGAACCACTCCACCCAACCCTAATTCGAGACCTGGAACCTTCTTTTGGTTTTACCTCGAACAATTTGTGTCCACCCTCTACCTCGTTTAAAGCCCACGCATACTGTCAAACGTGCCGCCCTGGCCTTCGCTTCGTGCGCTTCCTCCGCTTCGCATGTGAACGTGATGCTCGCGAATCCCCCCTGAAATCCTAAAGACGCCGAGCCTCCCCTCAGTCGCGACTCGTCCTCGCTTTGCCTGCCGTCGCCAATCTAGTACTCCCATAACCAAAACCACGCAACACTCCATCGTCCATCGCGAGCCATGAATCATCACCACCTAGCATAAATCGCAAACCCAAGACAACCTTCCTCCCCTATCGTGAGCGTGCCCTCTGTTGAACAAGACAGGCTGCCGCCCTCCTTCCTCCGCCTTGGCTCCAAGCAGTGTCGCTCGCAAAATTTTATTATTATTTTTTATGAGCTTCGATCGAATTTGATTTTATTTTTCTCTGGCCTTTTCAAATTGAAGAAAATGAAAGGGGATAAGCACGTGTTTTAAAAAGGAAGGGGGAAGACGAAGGACGGTGCATAGGGGCTTGCTTCAGAATAGGGTGGCTGGACGTTCAGAGTAGGTCGGCTGAGATTGACCTTTATTTGATTATTTAAATATATATAAAACATCTCATTTCGGTAACTCGAAATCCTGAACCCCTATCGAGGCATGCCGCCCGACGTCCTAATGTCATACCGCTATTCTGAATGCAATGGAACAAGTTCTGAAGCCTGATTTGATCGTATGGAGAAGAAAGCTTTTTAAATCGACTATTTAACTTAAATTCAATTAAATTATATTTAGGCGTTTTCAGATCGCATAACTAAATAGTAAATCCAAATGCTATGAAATTTGAAATCCGAAAATAATATATTATTATGGATCCAATGGAATTGGTTTCGCCGAATTCCAAGACTGTGCCTCGGATCGCTATTTTAACGCGTCGATTAAATCGACGATTTCAAAATTTTGCGAAATCACTTGAAATCTCAGTTTTAAAACTTTACTAACTAAATTCTAATTTAAATAGAATTTTTATCAACATTAGAAATCATTTCGATTTATATTCAACTCCAATAGTACACCTCTAGAAAAATGTACCGAGAACCTCGCCTGGATCCCCTGCCAACACAAGACCGGCCTACCCCTAACCTGGATAGTACCGAATATGTTATCACCCCAGGTGTTCCCACCATTATCGAGCGCTCTCTTTTTCATGCACAGCAATATCCATAACCTTATAATATATCCGAGGGTATCTAGAAAGGTGATAACATACCCAAATTGGGTGCGACCCACTTAGCTTTGCTACATCACCCATGTTTTAGTCGTTCCCGGTTGATGAGGCTTGAGGCTACGTTTACCTTCAAAGAACAATTCCACTTAGAATGCTCATCGTCCTCCAATGACGATGTTCTGATAGCATTCGTCCATACAAGTTATCCTGGGTTTGGACAAACCGAGTCGCTGTCTTCACCATCTTCACGATATCACCATTCGTAATGTTCAAACCAGATCGAAGTGGTTTTCGGATAATCAAATCCGATCTCGGTCTCTCCGAAACGATCAACGAATTTGGTAAAATTTGATAGTCAGTTATTTAACTATCAAATAACATCCATAAGCAGTCACTAGGCCTCATTTTATAAATTTTCCAAACATTCATTTCAGAATATCTTTACAAAGATATATATTCATATCTCTTCATGTATATTCAATAATTGAAAACAAATTCAAATTCTTATATCCATAACAGGATATTTAAATCCATATCAACACTTAGAATATTTCTTTCAGTTCCATTTATAATTCAACCTTTTGAGAAATATTTCTAAAATAATAATCTCGTAGTTAAATAATTCAAATCCTCCCATTTAATACTTAGAAAATATTTATAAGTATATTTTCCTAAAATCACTTTATTTCCAATAGTTAGGAAATATTCCCTTTATTTCATACTTCTCAAAATTCTTATAACCCACATGAAATTTCCTCAACCCATTTATAACGGATTCGATAAGTTTTCGGAATTCATTAATTAATTCCCTTTAATATTTCCAAAATCGATTATACTCGTCTATAATCTCAACTACCCATTTCTAACTTCCTTTTTTTGAATTTTAATTCATTTCCGAAGTTTCTATATTTAAATACTTTGGAAATTTCCTCAAGTTCCCAGAATTTCACTATATGATTTCTCTTATAAAAATCATCTCTGTTAACGAAACCCCGCTTTTACATCTCGAGAGGATTTATAAATAAATTACAATCATTTTAAAACCCTATATATATGCTAAGTATTCTAAAGGAATAATATTTATTTTTGAAATATGTTTAAGTAATTATTTAAAATATTAAAACATTTTAAATAAACATAGATAATTCATTTCCAATTCATTTTTAAATAAACTAATTGATTTACAAGGCTGATTATAAAAATTAGAATTTATTTCAATAAATATTAAATACTTGAAAACTAACTTTTTGAAATATCTTAATCTAAATAATAGTTTTTAAGCTACATAGTATAATAAATAAAATCCCATTTAAAACAATTTAATTTCTCGACAAAATCTATGTTAAAAATCCAATATTGCCAATTTCAATTTTATAAATCTCTCTCGATTCATATCACTTCGACTATGTATCCAATTTCATAATCATTCCACATTTCAAAATAGAATCCACTATTTTTCCCAAAAATCTATTTTCATATCTCAATATAAATTCACACTGTGAAGTTATATTCCTAATTTTTCAACTGATATCATTTTCCTTTATTTATAAACATCATTTATAAATTTACAAACTTCCCTGAGATTCATTTGTTTATAAACTAATCTCTTTTATAAAATTTCGTTTTTATGAATCCATTTCTTGTAAATCCCATTTATTTTACAAATCTACTTTTAAATATCGATTTCAACTTCCTTTCCAAATTTTCGAAAATATCATTTTAAAAGTCTATTATTAAAAATCCTTTATATAAATTATTTTAAAATTTCTATTTAAAACATTTTATGAATAGATAAGTACAAACCCCAATATCAAATCATTTATTTTATCCAAATCAATTTTCTTTAAAATATCGAAATTTTGATATAAATATTTTTTTATTCAAAATATCCCTTTAAATTACTTCAAATTCCAAAAATAATATTTATGGTATTTAAAATACCCAAAATCCAGGCCAGTGCTACTATAGCATCTAAACATTCAATCACAACACAATCTATATCAGATTATTCACACAAATCATATATCACTATATATATGAAAAACAATCAATATATTTGAGGAATCCAGTTGCATCCCTCCAACCTGTTTCCCAGCATCCAAAGATGTTAGATAACATAAAATACCAATCCCACTTCGAGGGGGATATCGCGGTATATAGGGTCATCCGCTATTATGCGGGGCGCATAGGGTCTTATCTGCTCCAATCGGTGGGAAATATATCCAACTACTAATATATATTTCTCTAAAAACTCCCAAACCCATTTGGATTTGGATTCAACATTGTTGGAAGTTTTGAATGTTGATAAGTTTGGTTTGATGATGAGAAATGAGTTTGTTTATGTCTAATGAGTTAAATTAATATAATCTAGTCATATTTTAGGGTAAAACATGATTTAATCATCTCCAAATGTCACAAAATATTTGTAAGATGTTTATAATGTTAAGAGATGGTTTCTAATTTCATAATTTTTGGATGAAGCAATAATTTATTATGATTTTTCTAAGTGGAAAATGGCTTATCTTGGGTATGAATTAATATTTAAAAATATAGAATTAATTATTTTTCTCCAAAATTATTACTAGAGGTAGAAGAAGATGTTTTAGAATTGTGGTGAATTTTTAGGAATTTTCCCAATAATTTTAGAATTAATATAAATCAATTAGAAAAGGAAAATGTACCTTAATTAACAATGTAATTAAGGAAATGATTAATAAATGAAGCTTAAATTTTGGCTACATCCAGAAAATGCTGTTACAAAACAAAAACAACCAGTGAATAAATGACATGTGCACATCTTAAGTCAAAAGGTCTTACTTTATAAATGAAAAATGCTACTTTCCATTTATTATCGGATCTGCTATAATGATATTCGATAACCTAAAAACTAAGCACTCGATAGCTCAAAACCTTGACACCATATAGCTTTAGAATTAAGCACTCGGTAGATTGTAAATATTCAACCCTCGATAGCATATAAGTCTTGACACTCGATGGCAAGAAGGTAAGATACTCAATAACTTTAAAGCTTTGACCCATAAAGTTAAGCATTCGATGGCTCAAAACTTTTGGCGTTATTAGCTTTAAAGTTAGACATGCGATAGGTTTGGCCTACAATAGATTTTGTACATGATAGATTGACGCAATATTTTTATGATGCAATAGACTTGATGCGTGAAAGGTTGGCATATAAAAGCTTTGGATTACGATAGCTTAACCATGTGATAGCTAAGTAAAAATGACACTCGATAACTATTAATCTAGGCTCCTATTAACTAGCGAAGGTGAATTCTTTAAATAAATATAGGGAATTTTTAGTGGCATTTTGGAAGCCAGTTTCCAAGACGTTGGTTTTGAAATTTCTCAAGGATGAAATTATGAAATAAAATTTATAAGTTAAATTATGTTAACATATTTAACTTTGAAATAAAGTAAGCTTAGGGAAGCTAAGTAATGGTAGATACATCATTTAAATTAAAGAAAAAAAAGTTTAATCTAAAGTGTGTGTAACGACCCGCCTTTTTGGATAGTTTAAACCGACGATCAAATACACATGCCGATTCTAAACCATTCAAAAGGGCAGATGGTTATTGGGGTAATTAAGAAAAGAAGAGAAAAGGAACAAGAAACAATCACAGAATCTCGCAGCGGAAAGATAAAATATAATAATCAAATAAACAGTTCATGAAGCTGTTTAATATACTTTTGATTATCATTTATACATCATTTATCAGAGTTATACATATACAACAGAACAAATAAAATAATGCAGCAGACAGCATGATGCAAGGATAATAATAGTAATAGTATACCAAATCTTCATCTTCGTCCTCCAGAATAGATCTTCAATAAGCTGCAAAACTCAGGACTGACCCGAGCGTAATGAAAAAACAAAACACTCGAGTCAGGACTAAAATATCCTTATGAAGGTTAAATCAATCGTAAATAAATATGAATGCAACGGCATCAGAGATGTTTGCGGGGTTTGACATCTCCTATCCAGTGTCAACGTGAGTGCAATAACTCAAGAGATGTTACGGGATTTTCCATCTCTTAAGGATCCGTTAAACTATCTACTATGTAGTAAAATACGCTATATACAATAATGTCTATCATAAAGTAAAATATCAAACTAGCGTTAAGCCATGGCCCATTCCACCCTTAACACATTTTTATTCCCAAGAGCATATACAAGAACGTAGTTTCCCCAAAACCGGAAGTCACCAGAGGGCAATCCATATACTAAAGGTACAAACCAAAATCGTAGTGGTCGCATATAGGATAATCAGTATGACAAGGTACATGAGGCGATACCAACTAGGATACTAGTAGTTGCGTGATCCGGACTGATGTTGAGCATAGCAGCTACTACCTCAACACCGCGAAACAACACTCCCAAATCAAGGGGTGCACCCAAATCGAATCACAAATGTAATAGATATGGTAACGAAGAAGTGTGTCCGCTAGAGGTGGCGAACCTCAATGGCCCGGCGCGGCTCCTGTTTTAGTCATGTCAGGGGTCATCCAATATCGTTCTCTTTCTTCAGTCAACGCGTTCATCAAACCATCCACTTCATTCTGGATCAACACTCCGCGTATAATAGTTATTAAAGTGGTTTTCGGTATCGACAGAGAGTATGTCCATATCCGATCCCGGTCTCTTTAATAACTACGTATTATTACACCGATGGCTCTTTTACATTTCAAATCGATTCATACTTGATATCAAAATATCATATTCGCTTCAAAATCAAATCCATTTCAAATATCATCATATCTATTCAAGATGTAAGATTCCTTTTCAAAATCATTTTTCGCCTCAATATCTCATTTCGATTTCAAAATCATTTCGAATTTCAATTTAGGTTGCAACTTCATTTAACCCAATTCGTATTTAAATTCAAGATTTAAATATAAACATTTAACCTTATTGACCAGCTTGACATTTTAGAAAATAGTTTTAAGTAGTTTAAAAGTAGTTTTAAATAATTAAAATAGTTGACATACTTAAAATCTTTAAATGGATTTCAAATAGATAAATTAGTTTAAAATAATTTAAATTGGGTTAAGTAGATTTAAAATAGATTAAAATAGTTTAAGTATTTAAAGATGGTTTATATAACAGAGAAATTTGGAAACAAAACTGAAACATCTTCAAAACCAAACCATTTCAATTATAACTTCCCAATACAAATCAATTTCCATTCTACCGATTCAATTTCGATTTCAATTCAAATCAACGTCAACTTGACTTCAAATTAATTCAATTCCACATTCACCTTTAATTAATTCAATTTCAATTACTATCGATTTGGAGCTTGATTTTCGAAATATCAATTTATAACACTTAACAAAATTATCCTTCAATATTCAACTTTTAAATCCAAATTTCAAATATGATTCAATTCCAAGCTCAATTTCAAAATATCATTTTTATATCACTTTTACTTAGTAATACTCAAAGCTCGAGATAATGTTCAATCTTTAAAACAAATAAATTTCCGAAATTCAATCATATCCCAACTTTAAATTTCAAAGTCTCAACTTAAATTATTAAGCAATTTCTTTTAACCAAAATTTATTTCAACATTCTAAACTCAATTTTCGATAAATTCGATTTCTATAAATTGAATTTATTTATAACCTTTAAATCAAATATTTGAATAAATTTCAAATCAACGATTTTAAAATTTTAATTTAACCAATCTGGTGTCCGTATATAATTTCTATCCTATGGCCAAGTGATTATTTATTTCAATTAAATGTCAGGGATGAATATATATCACTTAAAACAATCACAGTGTCATATGTATGTATAACAGAATATATATAAGCAAATAAACATCCAAACATTTAAATACCAACCAATAGCATCCATCGAAATAAATCATCCAATAGGCAATACAATTCACAGCAATTTCATAGTTATCAATATCAGGTAATTTAATCGCAATTAAATTTTTAATTTAAATTTGACTATCAATTTTACTTTCCAACGATGAATTCGAATGACAATCTATATGACAATTAAATTTTTATCAAACAACGACAAATAAAAATCATATCACTTCATAATATCAAATTTAACTACCATAAAGATATTTAGTACGTTGTGAATGTTATAAAACACTCACATTGATTTTTCGTTGTCGCCGAGGCATTCCGGTTTGGAACTAAAACCAGACGACGCCCGATTTTAGCCCAAATTTTGACTGTCTCCAAATTCGTCCAAACCAGTTTCATTACAAAGCTCTCGTCATCATGATCGCAACGCGAAATGTTTCGTTCCAATCAGACCTCGTATGTGAGAGTTATACATTTTATAAGATATCAATCATTTTATTTTATACAACAATTTATATTATATTTAAATAAATTCATACCCAAAGAAAAAGAAGCCCAGCCCACTAAAACTCCATCTTCCCCAAATTCCTATACGTGAAGACACAGAGCAACCCACTCCAGGCGTGCACCAAAACCCAACGACACGGAGCTACGCCGCTCCATTTCTCGAACCGTCTTCGCCAAACGACTCCTCTCCGCGTGTTCGACCTGACCATCCCAAATTCTTCAAGCTCGCACTCACCAAGGTCCACGCGACTTCCGCCCTCCCTCACATGCGTGCCCAGGTCGCAACCCCCAAGAAACCACCGAGCTCTACAAAAACGTGCGCCCAGATGCTATTCGACGAGGAGAATCCAAATACGAGCTTTATTCTCGAATCGATGAATGAAAACGAAGTGAAGCTTAACCCTAGCTTCAAACTCTCTCGCGTCTTCACTGTCGCACTCCCAGACCCACGGCCGCACCTCACAAAGAACATATCAGGTTGAAGAGAATTCAAAAATAGGATTTTAGGAAGAGGTTTGGGATTTTTCCATTGAATAATTTGCAAGAAATAAATTTTTAAAGTTGGATTTATGATTTTTCCTTCACTGTACTGCTCGACTGATATCAAAGAGGAGGTAAAGAAACGTATTATAGAAGGAATATGCAGATCAAATCATATGGTGGCTGATTGGACGAGATATACAGCTGTGATTGATTTAAAACATTTTTTTTAAAAAAGATATATATTATTTAATGACAAAATATCTCATTTAAAAGCAGCTTAAAATTTCGAATTCCTATCGAGGCGTGCCGCCAGGCGTTCATAATGTTATACCCCTATTCCGAACACAATGGAATAGGTTTCGGGGCCTAATTCGATCGTATGTGGAAAATAGCTTTTCGAATCGAATTAAAATATTAAATTTTCGATATTTATTTCAACGCGTTTCTATCCCGTATGACTAAACGATAACTCCAAACGTTACGAAATTTGAAATCCGATAATAATACACTATTACGGATCCAATGGAACTGGTTTCGTCGAATTCCGAGACTGTGCCTCGGAAGGCTATTTTTACTCGTCGATTAAAATATAAAATTTTCAATTTCAAATTTATTCAGTTTAAATCCAATTTTAAAGGTTAACAATCTTCATTGTTGTTTAAATAAAATATACAACAAATTCCAATAACATTTTCAATCATATTACCCTCAGAATTCAATTATTTAAATAATTACAATATTTAAATTTTAAAAATTCGAATTATTCAAAAATTCACTATCTTTGAAATATTTGAAAATGAACTTATAAGATTTTAATCTTTAAAACAAATTCAAATTATAGAACAACTAATTTCATTATACAATTATTCAATTATCCAATTAATTTCAAATATTTAATTTAAACACTTTAATTGTTCAATATTCAACAAATTTCAATAATAGATTTTTAATTAAATTTTAATTATCACTCGATTACTTTATTCAAATCCAGTGCATCTAACATTTGTTATTCAACTTCAGTTATTGATTATAAACCCAGTTAATATATAAAATTTCATTTCAATTGCAATTGGTTTCTAAATTCAATTCGACTGACAAATAAACAAGTAACTTATAATAATTATCACCATTAACTTTATATCACACTTATAAGTTTATTATTTACAAACACGTGTCACAATTACCTATATAATACTAATTTATTCCATTCCCGTTGACTACATATTATTTCAATTAATTTGGGATTTCATTCAATTCATAAGTAATTAACTTAGATGAAATTTTCTGCAATTCATTCTAGTTATTATTACCATACATAAATTTCAAATTTTTAATTCTTCCAACATTAAACCATGAAATCTTATTAAATTAACATTTTTAATTATCGAAATTTTACGGGTCGTTACACTCTCCCCCACTCAAAACTTTTCGTCCCCGAAAAGGAAAAAGAAGGGAAAAGAAACTAAATAAAGAATTCAACATTTAATATATTTTATTCAAAATTATCAACTTATAAAACAATGAAATTCCATTTATAAAGTCATAGCTACGCTTCCACTAAGTTACTCCGAACGGCTTTCTAAATTTAAAATTAGTTATCAAAACAAGTTATAAATTTAAAACTTGAAAAAAAAATTCTAACACCCGGATTTACGAAAAATTTCGGCAGAGTCTCCTTTGCGCGGCTCGATCGGTACAACTACAAAACGCCTCTACGGGCCCCAAACCAACAAAAGAAAATCAAAAGCCAAGTGGCTCATCAAAAATCACCAAATCCAATGACAAAATAAACATGTACCTTTTGTCGGGCAATCCACATTTTCTTGATTTTAAATACATGCATCTCATTTACCAATGATATCCAATTATGCAATTTAAAAGAATCATTTTATATTTGGCATCTTCAATTTCTAATATTAGCTTTAATTAAGTCCGTAAGCCATACATATATCATTCGTGAGCAATATCAAATCTAATCGCATATTCGATCACACAATTTCACTTCTAACTAGTATCGTTCACACGACTCTCTAGTGCGGACTCAGATTTGGTTCCTTGATTGGAAACTGTTACTCTCCTTGCATAGCCATATACTATGATAGAGAATTCCAGAATCAAATCAAAAATCCATATCCAGGGTTCGCCGTCGAGAATCGAGTGAAAAATCCTAACTTGGATCGATATAAATTATCTCGAAATTTTGTGCTCGAATGTGGATCAAATCGTTATGCGAATAAAATAATACTCGTACAACTTACGTATTACCTTTCAATAGATTTCAATACAATGTATCTATATTATATTTCTTTTGCTTACCTTCATTTCATTTACAGTTAATGATTTATAGTACAGTATTCATATCCCTAATTTACTTGGTATCTATTTCTTTACCAAGTATATTCTTTAATACTACCATTTCTTAAACATTATTCGATAGAATTTACTTACTCAAGTCCATTTTTAAACATTATAAAATTTTAAATTCCTTTCTAATTGATTCTTAGCCATACCAAATTCTTTGGTTTACATTTACTTCATATTCATAGTTTCAGTTAATAACCAATTTATTTGTGGAACATTTTATTAATCATCACTTTAATTTATAATCATCCCATAAAGTCTATTTTCTTAACCAACAAAAGAAAATCAAAAGCCAAGTGGCTCATCAAAAATCACCAAATCCAATGACAAAATAAACATGTACCTTTTGTCGGGCAATCCACATTTTCTTGATTTTAAATACATGCATCTCATTTACCAATGATATCCAATTATGCAATTTAAAAGAATCATTTTATATTTGGCATCTTCAATTTCTAATATTAGCTTTAATTAAGTCTGTAAGCCGTACATATATCATTCGTGAGCAATATCAAATCTAATCGCCTATTCGATCACACAATTTCACTTCCAACTAGTATCGTTCACACGACTCTCTAGTGCGGACTCAGATTTGGTTCCTTGATTGGAAACTGTTACTCTCCTTGCATAGCCATATACTATGATAGAGAATTCTAGAATCAAATCAAAAATCCATATCCAGGGTTCGCCGTCGAGAATCGAGTGAAAAATCCTAACTTGGATCGATATAAATTATCTCGAAATTTTGTGCTCGAATGTGGATCAAATCGTTATGCGAATAAAATAATACTCGTACAACTTACGTATTACCTTTCAATGGATTTCAATACAATGTATCTATATTATATTTCTTTTACTTACCTTCATTTCATTTACAGTTAATGATTTATAGTACAATATTCATATCCCTAATTTACTTGGTATCTATTTCTTTACCAAGTATATTCTTTAATACTACCATTTCTTAAACATTATTCGATAGAATTTACTTACTCAAGTCCATTTTTAAACATTATAAAATATTAAATTCCTTTCCAATTGATTCTTAGCCATACCAAATTCTTTGGTTTACATTTACTTCATATTCATAGTTTCAGTTAATAACCAATTTATTTGTGGAACATTTTATTAATCATCACTTTAATTTATATTCATCCCATAAAGTCTATTTTCTTAGTTTACAGTTATCTCAAAAGTTACAAATTCAATTCCAATTTCTTTGCAATTTATATTTATTTCCATAACCAATTTACAAAGATAATATGCAATTCATTTGTCTACTTTCTTAAATTCTACTTACTTATTCCATTTAGCCATTCATCATTTCATATTATACTTAAGTATATAACATTTTTATCACAATCAAATTTCCATTTATATACATTTTAATTACTTTTAAGTTTTGCTTACTTGTATATTTCAATTACTTTTAGGTTTTGCTTACTTGTATAATATCTCATTACATCTCTAAATCATTCATTTAACTTTTTAACGTTTGGTAAGTCATATTATATGTTATTAGAATGCAATTTGATACAATACAAGTTTTATAGGATTCATTTTACTAAATTAGAATGTTCACAATTTTTAACTTGTTTAAATTTTCTTTATTTTTCAATACTTTTCAATTTTAAAAGTTACACTTCAACTCTAAAGTTTCTCAAAACCTTTAGCTTAGAGTTTTTAAATCCTCTTATTATATAAGTTCTGATTATTCACATTTCATTCAGATAATTTGAAAAATATTAATTAATAGGACTTAGAAATTTAAATGCCCGATTCATTTTAAATTATTTGAAATAAAATAAAATCGTTTGAAATGTATATATATCAAATCATACCTTCTAAGTTTAAACCAAAATGCATTTTTCAAAACAGTTTTGAAGCAAAGCAAAGCTTCGCATAAGTCTCCTTCACTTTGAGACTCGAAAATGAACGTCGATGATGCTGCGCATTCATCACCGAAATTATTTTCCAGCGACATAAGAGAGGATTACTGAATTCATTCCTTCTTAAAAATCCTTTCAAAATATTTCCCATAAATAATTTTTTTCAACTAACATCACTACATATTTTTCTTCAAAGTTTTGAAAACCATTTTCGAAATCTCCGGGTCTTAAACTCAATATTTCTCAATTTAAATCTATCTTGATTTATAAGTCACATTTATAAATTATTCTTACAAAATTTTACTTCCTTAAAACATTCTATAAATTGTTTTATCATTATTTATTTTGTAATAAACCTTATTTATTAAAACACAATATCCAATTTGTGATAACCAACCATGTTATCATTTCTAACAACCAACAAACTAGATGTATCATAATAATTTTTGAAAAAATATTTCTTTATATACAAAATATAATTAGGGAAAAATTATTTCATTTACCCAAATTTCAAAACAATACTATGTCGAATTGTTCTGTTCAAGTGTTTAGAGATCCCTATCAATGACGTTAATTACTCGTATTGACCAGAATCCATAAGCCACTCAACAAATCAACCAACACAATATAAAACAATTTTATATCACTAACAAATACGCGCTCTCAAATATATACACTCAGCGACTCATCATAGGGTATTACTACCCTATTTATAAAGAGTCAGACCCCGCAAAGCTAAGGTTATCGCTAAACCAAAGCTCTGATACCAACTGTAACGACCCGCCTTTTTGGACAGTTTAAACCGACGATCAAATACACATGCCGATTCTAAACCATTCAAAAGGGCAGATGGTTATTGGGGTAATTAAGAAAAGAAGAGAAAAGGAACAAGAAACAATCATAGAATCTCGCAGCGGAAAGATAAAATATAATAATCAAATAAACAGTTCATGAAGCTGTTTAATATACTTTTGATTATCATTTATACATCATTTATCAGAGTTATACATATACAACAGAACAAATAAAATAATGCAGTAGACAGCATGATGCAAGGATAATAATAGTAATAGTATACCAAATCTTCGTCTTCGTCCTCCAGAATAGATCTTCAATAAGCTGCAAAACTCAGGACTGACCCGAGCGTAATGAAAAAACAAAACACTCGAGTCAGGTATAAAATATCCTTATGAAGGTTAAATCAATCGTAAATAAATATGAATGCAACGGCGTCAGAGATGTTTACGGGGTTTGACATCTCCTATCTAGTGTCAACGTGAGTGCAATAACTCAAGAGATGTTATGGGATTTTCCATCTCTTAAGGATCCGTTAAATTATCTACTATGTAGTAAAATACGCTATATACAATAATGTCTATCATAAAGTAAAATATCAAACTAGCGTTAAGCCATGGCCCATTCCACCCTTAACACATTTTTATTCCCAAGAGCATATACAAGACCGTAGTTTCCCCAAACCCGGAAGTCACCAGAGGGCAATCCATATACTAAAGGTACAAACCAAAATCGTAGTGGTCGCGAATAGGATAATCAGTATGACAAGGTACATGAGGCGATACCAACTAGGATACTAGTAGTTGCATGATCCGGACTGATGTTGAGCATAGCAGCTACTACCTCAACACCGCGAAACAACACTCCCAAATCAAGGGGTGCACCCAAATCGAATCACAAATGTAATAGATATGGTAACGAAGAAGTGTGTCCGCTAGAGGTGGCGAACCTCAATGGCCCGACGCGGCTCCTGTTTTAGTCATGTCAGGGGTCATCCAATATCGTTCTCTTTCTTCAGTCAACGCGTTCATCAAACCATCCACTTCATTCTGGATCAACACTCCGCGTATAATAGTTATTAAAGTGGTTTTCGGTATCGACAGAGAGTATGTCCATATCCGATCCCGGTCTCTTTAATAACTACGTATTATTACACCGATGGCTCTTTTACATTTCAAATCGATTCATACTTGATATCAAAATATCATATTCGCTTCAAAATCAAATCCATTTCAAATATCATCATATCTATTCAAGATGTAAGATTCCTTTTCAAAATCATTTTTCGCCTCAATATCTCATTTCGATTTCAAAATCATTTCGAATTTCAATTTAGGTTGCAACTTCATTTAACCCAATTCGTATTTAAATTCAAGATTTAAATATAAACATTTAACCTTATTGACCATCTTGACATTTTAGAAAATAGTTTTAAGTAGTTTAAAAGTAGTTTTAAATAATTAAAATAGTTGACATACTTAAAATCTTTAAATGGATTTCAAATAGATAAATTAGTTTAAAATAATTTAAATTGGGTTAAGTAGATTTAAAATAGATTAAAATAGTTTAAGTATTTAAAGATGGTTTATATAACAGAGAAATTTGGAAACAAAACTGAAACATCTTCAAAACCAAACCATTTCAATTATAACTTCCCAATACAAATCAATTTCCATTCTACCGATTCAATTTCGATTTCAATTCAAATCAACGTCAACTTGACTTCAAATTAATTCAATTCCACATTCACCTTTAATTAATTCAATTTCAATTACTATCGATTTGGAGCTTGATTTTCGAAATATCAATTTATAACACTTAACAAAATTATCCTTCAATATTCAACTTTTAAATCCAAATTTCAAATATGATTCAATTCCAAGCTCAATTTCAAAATATCATTTTTATATCACTTTTACTTAGTAATACTCAAAGCTCGAGATAATGTTCAATCTTTAAAACAAATAAATTTCCGAAATTCAATCATATCCCAACTTTAAATTTCAAAGTCTCAACTTAAATTATTAAGCAATTTCTTTTAACCAAAATTTATTTCAACATTCTAAACTCAATTTTCGATAAATTCGATTTCTATAAATTGAATTTATTTATAACCTTTAAATCAAATATTTGAATAAATTTCAAATCAACGATTTTAAAATTTTAATTTAACCAATCTGGTGTCCGTATATAATTTCTATCCTATGGCCAAGTGATTATTTATTTCAATTAAATGTCAGGGATGAATATATATCACTTAAAACAATCACAGTGTCATATGTATGTATAACAGAATATATATAAGCAAATAAACATCCAAACATTTAAATACCAACCAATAGCATCCATCGAAATAAATCATCCAATAGGCAATATAATTCACAGCAATTTCATAGTTATCAATATCAGGTAATTTAATCGCAATTAAATTTTTAATTTAAATTTGACTATCAATTTTGCTTTCCAACGATGAATTCGAATGACAATCTATATGACAATTAAATTTTTATCAAACAACGACAAATAAAAATCATATCACTTCATAATATCAAATTTAACTACCATAAAGATATTTAGTACGTTGTGAATGTTATAAAACACTCACATTGATTTTCCGTTGTCGCCGAGGCATTCCGGTTTGGAACTAAAACCAGACGACGCCCGATTTTAGCCCAAATTTTGACTGTCTCCAAATTCATCCAAACCAGTTTCATTACAAAGCTCTCGTCATCATGATCGCAACGCAAATTGTTTCGTTCCAATCGGACCTCGTATGTGAGAGTTATACATTTTATAAGATATCAATCATTTTATTTTATACAACAATTTATATTATATTTAAATAAATTCATACCCAAAGAAAAAGAAGACCAGCCCACTAAAACTCCATCTTCCCCAAATTCCTGTACGTGAAGACACAGAGCAACCCACTCCAGGCGTGCACCAAAACCCAGCGACACGGAGCTACGCCGCTCCGTTTCTCGAACCGTCTTCGCCAAACGACTCCTCTCCGCGTGTTCGACCTGACCATCCCAAATTCTTCAAGCTCGCACTCACCAAGGTCCACGCGACTTCCGCCCTCCCTCACATGCGTGCCCAGGTCGCAACCCCCAAGACACCACCGAGCTCCACCAAAACGTGCGCCCAGATGCTATTCGACGAGGAGAATCCAAATACGAGCTTTATTTCTCGAATCGATGAATGAAAACGAAGTGAAGCTTAACCCTAGCTTCAAACTCTCTCGCGTCTTCACTGTCGCACTCCCAAACCCACGGCCGCACCTCACAAAGAACATATCAGGTTGAAGAGAATTCAAAAATAGGATTTTAGGAAGAGGTTTGGGATTTTTCCATTGAATAATTTGCAAGAAATAAATTTTTAAAGTTGGATTTATGATTTTTCCTTCACTGTACTGCTCGACTGATATCAAAGAGGAGGTAAAGAAACGTATTATAGAAGGAATATGCAGATCAAATCATAGGGTGGCTGATTGGACGAGATATACAGCTGTGATTGATTTAAAACATTTTTTTTAAAAAAATATATTATTTAATGACAAAATATCTCATTTAAAAGCAGCTTAAAATTTCGAATTCCTATCGAGGCGTGCCGCCAAGCGTTCATAATGTTATACCCCTATTCCGAACACAATGGAATAGGTTTCGGGGCCTAATTCGATCGTATGTGGAAAATAGCTTTTCGAATCGAATTAAAATATTAAATTTTCGATATTTATTCCAACGCGTTTCTATCCCGTATGACCAAACGATAACTCCAAACTATACGAAATTTGAAATTCGATAATAATACACTATTACGGATCCAATGGAACTGGTTTCGTCGAATTCCGAGACTGTGCCTCGGAAGGCTATTTTTACTCGTCGATTAAAATATAAAATTTTCAATTTCAAATTTATTCAGTTTAAATCCAATTTTAAAGGTTAACAATCTTCATTGTTGTTTAAATAAAATATACAAAAACTACCAATAACATTTTCAATCATATTACCCTCAGAATTCAATTATTTAAATAATTACAATATTTAAATTTTAACAATTCGAATTATTCAAAAATTCACTATCTTTGAAATATTTGAAAATGAACTTATAAGATTTTAATCTTTAAAACAAATTCAAATTATAGAACAACTAATTTCATTATACAGTTATTCAATTATCCAATTAATTTCAAATATTTAATTTAAACACTTTAATTGTTCAATATTCAACAAATTTCAATAATAGATTTTTATTTAAATTTTAATTATCACTCGATTACTTTATTCAAATCCAGTGCATCTAACATTTGTTATTCAACTTCAGTTATTGATTATAAACCCAGTTAATATATAAAATTTCATTTCAATTGCAATTGGTTTCTAAATTCAATTCGACTGACAAATAAACAAGTAACTTATAATAATTATCACCATTAACTTTATATCACACTTATAAGTTTATTATTTACAAACACGTGTCACAATTACCTATATGATGTAGCTTAATCCGGATTCGGGCAGAATTCACTAGTATCCATAGTGAACGTGTGTATAACCGATCTTTGGGATGGACTGTCCTTGGTTTCCAATTAAGTTCTTGGTGTCACGGCCTTGCCAAAAGGCAGGATAACATTTGCCCCCTAAAGTACATCTTGTTAGAACATGACGTGCTTTGAAAATCTGCATTCTCTAGTTTGAAAAGTTCTTTCCGATTCACCGAATAGTTGTTGTCTTTTCGTCAAAAGATGTAACCTTTGATTGATCTCCAGTAATATAAATACAGAATTGTTGACTGCCAATTGTTGTACTGTGCACTGTTGTAACCGAGTGTTCAATGATAGCAAACTGTTGTTCAAGGTCGTAATTGCCATCAGGTGAACATTTAATTCCTGTGAATTTTGGAAATTGAATGTTAGTTTGTCATACATGCACGTATGTTAACTTGACTCATGTTTGCGTTTTCACGTTCACAGGTCGTTGTCAGTTTTCTTATATCGAATCTGTATCGACGCTCTCCCGAATCGATGTGAAATTCGAGTTGTAACAATGCTCGATGGTTGTTTTGAAGTGTCTCTTCGTATCGATCCTCTCCTGGATCGATGTGAAAAGTTGAACAATTGCTCTCATATCGATGGCGATCGACACAAATTTGGTATTTGCTGATATATATCGTATCGATGGAGTTGAGCAGGCCAATCATGACATGGTAGTGGTGTTCGTATCGATGGGAACCAATGGATATGAACGGCTATTGCATTAAATGGATACGAATAAAACATTCCATATCGATGCGTTTTGAATCGATTTTAGATAACCTTCTGCCTTTTATCTCGTATCGATAGGCTACCGGATACTAAAGACTCAAGTTGCATTTGCTTTGCCTCGGTTGAGCCATTAGACATGAAATGACGAACTCGTGTCGATATCCCTAATGACTATCATGACCGATAGGGGTAACTGGGAGACGAATGGTCGATTCTTTAGTATAAATATGCTTGGTACTTAGCTGTTTTTCACTTTCTTGTTTCCATCTAGCCTCGCCTTCGTATAGCTTGGAACAGAAGAAGACTATACTTCATTTCAGATTGAATCAAACTCTTTAATACCCAACTCGATCATTAACTTTAGGTAATTAATCTACGAATCCGTGTTAGCGGCGATGAGACTTGAATTCTCTGGCCATTCTAGCCGACACCGTTTCTAATTCTGGTGATGTGGTGGCCATGGTTGGCTAGAACGAGGTCGAGGACAGTGGAGACGATACCTGAAAGGATTTGAAGAAGAGGAAGCTCAGGATACGAAGGACTTGCGGAGGGATGGCGTGGTCTTTGCTTCGTGTCGATGAAGGAGGAAGAATTGGTCGTATCGATCCCGATTAAGAATGTTCGTATCGATCTGGGTGATGTTATTTCGTAACGAAGAAGTGGAGATCTTCGTATCGACTGATGATAGAGTTTTGGGTCGATTCAAGATGATCTATATGAAGGCTCGGACCTGCTGATCGATACGAAGGTGGCTCACGTGATCGATATGAAATCGATTGTACCTGATCGATACGAATTGCCTGCTAGGGGATCGACACGAATGGATCTTTGATGATCGATTCGAACTCACATATTTGATGGATACGAGTTGCCTCCTTGACCGATACGAATTGGAATTTTGGTGATCGATCTGAGTTGAATCTTGATGAATTCGGAGCATCCTGTATACTTGAACATATAACTCCGACGAGCTTCCGCCTTTCATAATTGGACTTTACCATTTCACTGCCTATTGACTGCCCTTCGAAGCTCGTCGACGGAACTGTAACTGGACAAAATTTTAAGGAACTTTAACTTGGATCGGTCTCCAAAGTCTGGATGTCATGGGAGTGACGGTCAGCGATGACGGTCAATCCGGTTGAATTTTGAAGTCTTGTCATTCGAACACTTTGTTAATCTCTGTAGAATCTTCTTAAGTAACTCACAGCACTGCACTGCACAACACATTCATGCATTTCACACGGGGGAACACAGGGGATTATTATCACCTAATGATGGTTTTTGATTAGTTGATTAGCTATGGAACCCGTGAGTTCACAGCAATAGGAGGCTCAAAGTCCACCTCTTCCGATAATAGAGATGCTGGCCATTGCGGCCGAAGTCATAAGTCCAGCTCCGGACGAGTTACCAGGAGCAACCTTTGTTGGGAATCCACAAGATTCTATTCCATCCAATGTTTCCGAAGATATGTTGGGGATAATTTGTTTGAGGCACGGGCTATCGTTAGACGATGTCCTGCTACCAGGGCCGAACGACAGGCCACATACCCCTCCGGAAGGGTACACTGCTTTTAATCGATTTTCTTGCACAGCCGGGACGCTCCCACCCGTCAATCAATATATTCGGGAGGTGTTATCTTATTTAAGGATTGCCCTGTCACAGTTAAATCCAAACGAGTACGCTCTTCTGAACAGCCTATTCATCAGCTTTATGGAGCACCTTTTTCGACCCCCGACTCTAGAGGATGTCAGATTCTTATTCAACATAAAGATTCGGGGAGATAACCCCTCCTTCACATTGTTAGAGGGAGTCGGAAACTGCCAAATTGTGATTGGAACTTGGACCAAACTCAGCTACTTCAAAACCGAGTGGTTCTATGTTCGGTGCCCACCAGGATTCGCCAGACGGTGGCTAGTTAGACGTAAGTGTCGCAATTTCTCTGGCGCCTAATGGGATAGTTATAATCGATGTCGGGTCTAACATTTTCTTTCTTTTACAGCTTCAATTCCACGACCTGAAGGTGCTTAATTTAAGGAAATAGTACAAATTCTTCAAGAGGTGTCGGGCGAGATTAGAGAGATCGAAGTGGTGCTCACGGATGAAAATTTAAGGGTCGTTGGGCTAATTGATAAAGACCAGAGCATAGGGCTTGAAGGATCTCACAGGGCAGCTCCGGCAAGACGAGCTAGGCGTAGAATGCCCGGAATTGTAATCGCTGAGCAGGGTGGCGAAGAGGATATGCCCACTGAAGATGAACCCGTAACCGGACCCTCATATAGTCCTTGACATTCAGAGGGAAAAAGGAAAGGCAAGGCGGTTGCTCATAAGCTTCACAAGCCTACGAGATGGAAATCTGTGGTCATGTCTCTACCAGCCGCTGGTGTTATAATTTTAGAGGCTCCTCCCCACACATGGAGAACCTCTTCGAAGGGCCTGCAGATATTCCAATCCCGGATTATGTGTCGCTCCAACAAGATACCGGATTGGAAGGGCTCCAGAGCACTTTAGATCTAGGCGAGTCAATTCCTTCGAGTATGGCCGATATAACCAGTTGGTCGGGGGGTTTGCACATGCATACACACACTTCACGGCACCATACAATTTCTAATCACAAATAATTCTTTTCTGGGAAATACCAACTTTGTTTCTCTTTTCATTTTACAGTTACGATGTCGAAGCGAGGATCTATGCTCGGCAGCCTCCGTTCTACACGTCATTCATCTAGTCATATTATGAGTCTCGTAGACGTGAGGCCGATAGAGACCGTGATCACGGCTACTTCAGTCAAGAGAGGGAGCGCTACGAGAAGGAAAGGGACAAGGAGAGGGAGAGGGAGTATAGGCACCGTTCCCGGTCATGCTCTCCGCCATCGAGAGGTCCAACACAACCTTCTGGTTCTGGCAAACAAACCCATGAATCTTCGCGTCAAATACCACCTCCTCAGGTAGCCAGGCCTGACCAACTGCGTCAAAGGACTGAAATCGAGGCTCTCATTGTCATCGAACAGGCCATCACAGAACCCACCGGGGAAGGAGCGATAAGGATCGCTAAGCTGAAAAAAAAATTCCCAAATATCTGCTTTGACGGCTTCACCTTTCCCCCGCGCTTAAATTGAATTCCCATCGAGGCAGAACAGATGATGCATGACTATATACATGATGTTTACAGCCAGTATCGGGAATGGATGAAGACCGCAGATAAAGTATCAGCGGTGGCCTTTGAGCGGGCGAAGACAATCGAGAAACTAGGAACCGATCTCGCTCAGAAGGACCGCATAATCCAGGTGATTAATGATGAAAACGAGTCCGCGAGAAATTCAGAAACAGAGGCCAATAAAAGAGCCGATGAGGCAACCCGGAGGATGGATGAGATGAGGCGAACACACTTAGCCATGGTTGAGGAAATGGGGCATCGGATCACACAGTCATGGCCGAAAGGGATGGAGTGCTAAAAGAGCTTGAGGAGCTTAAAGCTAAACTTGCTGAATTCGTCAAAGAGAAAGATGACGCAAATAAAGCCGCTCAGGAAGCATGCGAGCAGGCTGTGGCGCTCAGGGATGAGAGGGATGCGGCAACGTTGAAGGTTCAGGAAGCCGAAGCCCCAAAGCCAGGGTTGAGGATGAAGTGAGAGCAGTAGAGGCCAGGTTGGAGGGTGACATTGAAGACCTCCTCATTACATATAATGCCAATGTTCTGAAGCATCGTAATCTAAGCTGGCTGGAAGATTATCCATCACATCTATACAATGCTTGGTGCCGCTTGGTTGAAGATGAAAAAGCAAAGCACCACACTGACTTCATTGATGAGTTTGAATTGGAGAATCGAGTGTTGAATGAGGACGAGTGAAGAGTTCTTCACGACGTCGCTATCACATTTGAGAAAGAGAGACTCGGTACCCAGCATCTGAAAGCTGGAGAGGGTTCTGGCGTTGAACATCATGATGCAGGTTCCGAAATTCTTATGCCAACCAAGCCCGAATCTACTCCTACGGTTGATCCTTTATCTGTGCCTGCTTATAATCATGATCAACCGCATTTGTCTCCAGCTCGCGAGCATGTCTCTAAAGTTGTTCCGCCACCGGCGAGCCAATCTGAGGAAGGTATTCTGAGCATTTCTCGCATTTATTCAAAGTCGGGAGCATTGTTTGAAGTAGTTACTAACACTTTTTCTCTTATCTCTATTCAGCAATAGGAGCTGCATCGGCCATGCTCCCTGTAACTCAAGAGCCGCATCATGAGCAGGAGGCACTTATGACGTAGACAACTACAACAACGGCCGTTGCGCCAAGCGACGGAGTGTAGGGGAGCGCTTTTTTCCTTTGACGAGCAGATGATGGAGGAGCTCCTCAGTCATTAAAGTGACCCACTGACCTACTTGCCTTTTGTCATGGGTGAAGGCGCATTCACGGCCAGCTCTTTGGGCCCAACTGGTAGCATCCCTGCGGATGCTCAAACTATCCATGAAGAAGAGATAATAGTGGAAATTAATGCCGAGATGGAAGCAGCCGCGCGGGCCAGTGGTATCGGAGGTGTTATGGCGGGTCCTGGTCTGCGAATGATTTCTCCCGGCGGCACAATTGTCGACACCAGTGTGCCCCCTCGTCTTCCAATGTCGAGAATGTTCCTATTCCTCCGGCTCCGCATTCAGAAAGTGTTCTGATTTCCATGAGTTTGGAGGAAGAGATTACCATAATTCCCCCAGCCGGTGACCAACCACAAAAAGGCAAAGGCTCGAAGAGGCATCCGAGCGGTAGCTCCAGTGGGTCGACGCCGGGGAGGAAGAAGAAGAAACCGAGGGAATAGATGTATCTTCTCACTCCCTTTTTTGGTAGATAGATAGGAATTTCCTTTTGCTCCTTATAGGCCGTGTATAGATGCGGGTTTGGCCCCTACTAGTAGGATTTTTTGGAATAATTTTTGTACTTATCCTTCTCTTTTAAAGAATAGTTGAAATAGAATTCCATTTTGTTTTCAGCACGGTTTCGTGTTTATTTGCTTAAGTGTATTAGTGCTTAAACTTCCATCCAATATACTTGTGAAATTTTAGTCTCTGAATCATACCTGGGTTTGGTTATTAAGTCCCGAAGTTATGGCTTCGGGTCATAACCAAACGCCAAGTCGAGTTCCAATACTGCACTGTCTCGATCAGTAACTGGTACTTAAGTTTTGCCCCCAGTCCCGGGGATAAATTAAAATGGTCAGTCGGCAGTCGCTTTTCTCCTTTAATACATTGAGCTTGAATTTGTTGAAGCGAAGCTGAAACAAGATGAGTTCGGGTGGTCGGATCACACTTTCTCATCTATTGGTAATTGCATCCACACTCTAGGGATCGCACTTGTACGTCAGCGGTCAATCACGCCCGTTTAATGTTTAAAGGTATGTCCGCGCTCCGGGAACTTAAGTCATTTTACGGGCGGTCATTCACACCCGTTTGATATTTAGAATTTCGTCCACACTCTAGGGACTTAGATTGATTCATGGGTAGTCAGTCACACCCAATTTGCATTTATACTCCGGCCCGCATCTTCGGCCGGCACTCCGGGGACTCGGAGTTTTCTCACAGGTGGTCGTTTCACACCCGGTTTGTGTTTATACTCCAATTCACACTCTGCGAATTTGGAGTTAGCCGATGGGTGGTTGGTTTCACCCATTTTGATGTTTATACTCTAGTTCACACTCTGGGAACCTGGAGTCGGTTAACAGACGGTCGATCACATCTGTTTTGAGTTTTAGGATTTCGTTCGCACTACGGGAACGATAGATGTATCAGGATCGTGGATGGTCGGATCACATCCACCTTGAGTTAACAAGTGAGGTCGTTAGATGGATGGGTCCATACTCCTCGGACTTGGTTTAAACACGGGCGAAGTCATTAGGTGGACGGATCCACCCTCTTTGAACCCGCATTTGTAAGTTTATACTCTAGCTCGCACTCTGGGAGCCGGGGTTAGTTAGAGGATTATCGTGTATCAATCCTTTCGTAGCTTCATTGTGATGGTTTGCCCCTGAGCTCGGGTTTCACTTAGCGATTGACTGGTCGTATCACAGTCACTTCCTATCTGAATAAATCCCACCATAGGATGGAACTTAGCTTTCCATGCATTGCGATGGTCGCATGACGCATTTCAAAATCATTGCTCTGGCTCGAAGAGATTGCATTTTATTGTTGAAATAAGAAAGTATGGCAAAGTCGGTTGCCTTATTACAAATTCAAATTTCGAAATGCATAAAAAAATTACAAATGAAAAGCAGACGGAATGAATAAATAAAGCCTGTTATATGTTGTAGCGACGAAGACTCTCGTTGTTCCAGGCTCTCGGCAAAGTGAGACCATCAATGGTTGATAATTTAAAGGTGTCCTCTTCGAGTCTTCGTTCGATAACATACGGCCCTTCCCACATTGGTTTCATATGCGAAAGGATCGGGTAAATTCTCTTAAGGACGAGATCGCCGAGTTCAAAGGTTCGTACAATCGAGCGACTCGACTTCAGTACGTGGCTGCCCTCAAATCAGCCTCTTCTCGCTTCTCATCCAATAGTCCAGAGATTCGGCAAGTAACATAGCATTTGTCTTCGGGTCATAATATGTCACACGATGAGAAGGCACTTCCAACTCGACTGGAATAACGGCTTCTGAACCGTAAGAAAGTGAAAATTGAGTATGGCCGGTTGCGGACTTGGGGTTGTTCGATATGCCCATAGGGCCATAGGAAGTTCATCGACCCACTTGCCCCCGGCCTTTTCTAATCTTTTCTTCAGAATGGACTTTATAACTTTATTAACAGCTTCGACCTGTCCATTCGCTTGAGGATGCCCAACTACAAAGAACTTCTTCTGGATGTGGAATCGTTGACAGAAATTATTAAATTCGACACTATCGAACTGGGTTCCGTTGTCAGTGATGATGGTATGTGGGAGACCAAATCGGCAGATAATGTTGCGTACAACAAAGTTGATCACTTTCTTTGTTGTGATAGTAGCAAGGGGCTCATCTTCCGCCCATTTGGTAAAGTAATCAACTGCAATGATGGCGTACTTCGTGCCACCTTTGGCTAGAGGTAGAGACCCAATGATGTCGATGCCCCATATTGCGAACGGCCATGGACTGACCATCTGAGTTATTTCGATAGGCGAGGCTCTCGAAATTCGAGCATGTTTCTGACATCTCACATTTCTTGGCATAATCCGATGCGTCGCGATTTACAGTCGGCCAATAATAACCATATCGGAGTACTTTCTTAGCAAGAGCTTTCCCCCCGGTGTGATTGCCACATTCTCCTTCGTGTACATCATGCAATACTCGATTGATTTCATCGTGGGCGATACACTGAAGTAAAGGAACAAAGTACCCTTCTCTATACATGACTCCATTCTGAATAGTGAACCGCGAAGCCTTCCGAAGAACTTGTCTTTTTTCACTCCTGCGCTCTGGCAGGGTCCCATGCTCGAGATAGTTTTTAAATAGAGTCATCCATGACTCCTTATCGGGTATGACTTCAAGTGCCCAGTCGGTCTCCATTTGATCAATACTCGGGGAAGATAATGTCTCAACGGGAACAAGTCTCATTTGTTGTGCCTCGCCGGTACTGGCTAACTTTGCCAAGGAATCGGCCTTCTGATTGTGTTCTCAAGGTATGCAATAGATGGCATAATAATCGAACTGATTCAATATTTCCAGGACCCGAGCGAGATAAGCGGCCAGTCTCCGGTCTTTGGCTTGGTATTCCCCCTGAACTTGACAAACGACTAGTTGTGAATCGCAGTAAATCTCCACAGCAATGATCCTTATATCTCTGGCAAGTCTTAGTCCGGGGAGTAGGGCTTCGTATTCGGCCTCGTTTTTTGTCGCACGAAAATCGAACTTTAAAGCATAGCAGATCGGCCTTCAGGAGTTTCAAGTACAACCCCAGCGCCTAAGCAATGGTTATTCGATGCACCATCAGTATGTAGCTTCCACACATATTTGGAGGATTTACTAGTTTTGGGCATGTCCTCCGAGATAGTGAATTCAGCGATGAAATCTACCAAGACTTGTCCTTGAATAGCTCGCCTTGGTGTGTAAGTGATGTCGAACTGACTCAGCTCGATATTCCACTTGAGTAACCTACCAAACATCTCAGGCCGCGTAAGGGCATGTCGTAACGGTTGGTCGGTGTAGATAGTTATAGGGTAAGCCTAAAAATATGGATGGAGCTTTCTCGAGGCAATGACAAGACAGTAAGCTTACTTCTCCACCTTCGGATAATTTCTTTCTACTCCGTCAGCCGTTTGCTAATGTAATAGACTGGCGTTGTATCTGGTTCTCCTCCCAAACTAAAGTAGCACCGATTGCATTTTCTGACACTGCCAAGTAGATATACAGTCTCTCGTGATCAAAAGATTTTGACAGAATGGGTGGTGTGGACAGGTGTTGAACCAGTGCTCGGAATGCGCCCTCACACTTTGCAGTCCATTCAAAGTTTTGTTTCCCTTTTCTGATTAGATCGAAGAAGGGAATGCGCTTGTCGGTGGATTTTGAAATGAACCTACTAAGTGTCGCTACCTTCCCATTGAGGCTCTGAACCTGCTTTATAGTCCTTGGAGTCCCAAGATTTCTAATTGCCCAGATTTTTTTGGGATTGGCTTCGATCCCCTGAGCATTAACGATGAATCCAAGGAATTTTCTAGACGAGACTCCGAAGTGACACTTCAACGAGTTGAGTTTCATTCTGTACTCTCAGAGGATGTTGAACATCATTTCCAGGTCTTTGATATAACTGGTGGAGAATCGTGACTTCATAATCATGTTGTCCACATACACCTCCATGGTATTCCCGATCTGGTTAGCGAACATTCGGTTGACGAGTCTCTGATAGGTTGCCCCGACGTTCTTGAGTCTGAACGGCATCACTTTATAACAATAGAGTCCCAAATCGGTGACAAAGCTGGTATGCTCTTGGTCAGGCAGGTGCATTGGTATTTGATTGTAGCCAGAATACGCATCCATGAAGGATAAGAGTTCATGTCTGGCCGTTGAGTCTACGAGCTGATCAATCCGGGGGAGTGGAAAACTATCTTTAGGCAAGCTTTATTCAAGTCTGAGTAGTCAACACAAGTTCTCCACTTCCCATTAGGTTTTCTGACAAGTACAAGGTTGGACTCCCATTTTGGATATAACACATCTCGGATAAACCCCTTCGACCTGAGTTTATCCACCTCTTCCTTAAGCGCAGCAGATCTCTCTGGATCCATACCACGCCTTTTTTGCTTGACCAGGACATGACGCGGGTCAATATTCAATGTGTGGCTCGCGATGTCCGGTGAGATTCCACATATGTCGGAGTGCGTCCAGGCAAACACATCGAGGTTTGCCTGGAGAAATTCAACCTATTCCTCTTTCATCTGTTAGCTTAACTGAGATCCAATCTTTACCATTTTAGAATTGTCATCATTACCGATCATAACATCGATTGTCAGCTCTACCGGAGAAGCCTGACTATCTTTGACTTCGTCTTCGCTTTCGGTATCTCTCGGGTCAAGATCTCTTGGGAATTGGTTGTGGTGCCCGGGCCTTGGCCCAGGCATTAACTGTCAATTATCAGCAAAGCGGACGCAGAGAGATTCCTCTACGCCCTTTCCCTTCTCTTTTCGCTGCTCGCTGCACCTCCCCCATCTCAGCAACATAGCAGGCTTGTCCAGCAGCCTGGTCTCCCTAAACGACTCCGACTCCATTATCGGTAGGGAATTTCAAAGTTAGACACCAAGGGGCGATAGTGAACTTGAACTCAACAAGGGCCGGTCGGCCCAAGAAAGCATTGTATGGTGAGTTAATATCCAATACAATAAATTGCAATATCCGGACTCTCTGGTGCTCTCCAACTCCTAACTCCACTGGTAGCTCCACCGTCCCAGTGTGTATAGTCGCACTTCCATTGAAGCCATGAACACGAGACTGACAAGGCTTCAAATCTTCCACTTCCATTTTCATTTGATCATAGGCTCACTTAAAGAGTATATTCACTGAACTTCCACCGTCTACTAAGATCCTCTTCATCCAAGCAGACCTATCTGAGCTGAAATGACTGGTGGATCAATGGTTGGGGCTTCGACTCTGTCGGCATCTCTGTCTTGAAATACGATGTCGTCCGTCATCATTTTCTGTTTCTTGGCCGGAGACCCGTCTTCTAAATTACTGTAACATTCAAAGCTCGCATGCCTAATATAGCCGGCATACGACTACATTTCCCTCCAGCTCCGATCCACTGGATGAGGACCACCACTAATAGTGTTAATCACTAACCTTCCGCCGGTACGAGCAGGTTCCTCCAGTCTAACCTAATTTGGTACTTGATTTTGATTTGAAGGGCCCGCACCTCCAGCCTGCGACGCCCGAACGAACTATTCCAACTTTCTTTCTCGGATCAACTTCTTGATAATATCCTGTAGATGATGACATTCGTTCATGTTGTGGCCATAACTATCGTGAAATCTATAATACTTCCCAGTTTGAATCTGTTTCTCTGATGATTGCTTCGAAGCAGGTTTTTTATATTGGATAGTATTACAAGTTTGCAAGTACACATTTTCTAGAGACGTATTTAAAGGAGTATATATGTCAAACATGGGAGCTCTACGTCATGGTCCGCGATTCTGATCTCACTTCCTACCCTGATTTCCATCGCCTTTCTGCTGAGTCTGCTTATTCTATATGTTTAACTTCACCTTTCCGGAACTCTCCTTGGTTTGTTTCACAGCAACATTGCTTTGGATGCCTTCCACACTATGCCCCGCGTCATCCTTTTTCCTAGACTGTTTCGCATCCTCCCTTCTTAAGAACTGAGCTGCCTTGGAATAGAAATGGTCCAATGACGCAGGGGGTTTTCCGGCCAACCAGTTGCCAAATTCGGAATCGGGATCGATTCCCTTAGTCAGTGCCATTATAATGGAATTATCATTAGGGTTACTAATCTCATCGCATGCAGCGTGGAAACTCTCCAAGTAACGTCGGAGTGTCTCTCTGGGGGCTTGAGTGACACTGGACAAGGTATTAACATCTTTTGGTCTTGTGACATGCATGCAAAACTGCTCAATAAACTTCGTAGCCAACTGGTCGAAGCATGAAATAGATCGGGGTGGTAAGCGAGTAAACCACATAGTCGCGATGCCCCCTAGGGAGATTAGGAAACTTCGGCACTTGACTGCAATATCAAAACGTGCAGCGTTCATCAACCATGCATACTTTAAAATGTGCTAGTTAGGATCAGAACTTCCTTCATAAATAGGTAGAGTTGGCATTCTGAATCGCCGAGGCGGTTCAGCGTAGAGGATGTCATCGGTGAAAAGGGTATGATTCTGGGGATTCCTCAATCGTCATTGGTGAGGCCTTGGCTTTCACGGATCATCTGACGAATCATTGTCGGGATGTTTGGCATTTGGACATTCTGGGCATGCTGGGCCAAGGTGTGGTCGGGTTCCACAATGCGAGGATGGGTCGGGCACGGTCAACGGTCAATACCTCACTTCCTTGGCTCTAGGTCTTTGGGAACATAAGGTTCAGGAGTATAATCATGTTAGCGAAGGTTTGGATCTGTTTGGTTCCGAGTGTCAGCTCCTAACTCAGTAGCAGCGGCAGCCGCGCGGTTGTCAGTAGTATGATAAGGAGCCGTCCCTCCTCGGGAAGAGGGTCTGGTCTGGTGATTGGTTGACGGACCAACTCTCGATTGTCCAAGATTCAAAGTGCATTGATGTCCGGTAGCTTGTGTATAGCTTCCATCTAGCCATGGGCGCGTGGATCTGTGATTGTAATCAGAAGAAGCTGAACTTTCCATGGATGAGTAGGAAGCCTGATCCCTTCTGGATCTCCTTCGTCTTTCATGGTTCAGCCGATTGGTTAACTCCGCGTTGGCACGGAGCTGCTGGGTAAGTTGCTGGTGGCTTTGAGTCAGCTCTTACATCAGTAGTTGTAACTCCTCCCTGGTGACAGGGCCTTGTGGATCCAAAGGTCCGGTGGCATTCTGGTCTGTAGAGGGAAGTTGTGCGATGTTCTGCCTATCCCGTCCTTCTGGATCTGCAGCGGTTGAGGTAGTTTTGGTAGTGACCATGGTGAATGGTGAAGCTCTTTCCTAGACTTGGTGCAAATTTGAATAGGATGGAAGAACTTCTAGGCTTGAGATCTGGATCTTCTCCTTAGATATTCGCAATCCAATATCGATAGTAGATCCAACGAGCAGGAGAAAAGCTGGGTTTTCTAAGTGAAAGCACCAAAGTGTTTGTACCAAAATTGGGCACAACACTCTTCGAATGTGTTTGAAGAGATAAAATGAAGAAAGTAAATGTAACATGAGGCAGATCTAACAAACACACCAATTAACAGGTAAGAAACAGTACAGAAACACACGAATTTAGAATGGTTCGGCGTATCGCCTATGTCCACTATGAAATCACTAATGTTTATGAATTTTACTCACTGATTACAAAAGATTATAGTAGTACAACTGAAGTTTAATAATGATTTCGGCAATGTATCAATGTAGAGAAGCCTAAAGGTCCATTTTCTGTAGGCCCAGGGTCACTATTTATAGGTGTAGGCAGCAAATATCTCGTCCATATCTCGGAAGACTTCTTCTCTCACGTGGGTGGGTCCACGGGATCGAGTTCAAGCGATTTCGACTCGATCTGGGAGTGATATGAATTGAGTTCATATCGATCCATAATTGGTCATTTTGGGCTGAAATCAACCGGGTACATTCTTGAGGTTGTAGGCAAGCTCTTGTGAAAATTTGGTAGCATTTGGAGTTGTAGATTTTGAGTTATGATCGATGCAAATTTGGATTTTCAATGTGCCATCGACTTTGTATCGATATGTGTCGTATCGCTCTGTTCGTATCCATGCTTGCCTGTGCTGACCAGATGACATGGCGCTACATCTTAGGATCGATCCACTTTTCATGCCAAGTGACCGAGTCTTCCTTCTTCGTAGGCCTCGTTCGTATCCACAGGTTTTCACACTCGTTCGAATCCATCTGGGACATCTTGCTTCGTATCGATTGTGGATGACTTGCTTCGTATCAATGCAAACGCATGTCTTTCGTATCGATTATTTCCATTCCTCCCTTGTATCGATAGATGTCACCCTAACTCGTATCAATGCTTCTAGGTAGTGTTTCATGTCGATCGTTTGTGGTCGATACGAATTGGGTAAGCGATATGGAGGGTTCTCATGCAATGGATATGAGATGAGGTTTCTTCATGGATACGAACTGGTTGTAGTTTACTGGAAACTTGGTGGATACGAATAAGGCTAGTGATGGATATGAACCATTATTCACATTGATGGATACGAATTGTAGTTGTTTTCCTTGACTTGCAACGATCATATCTTGAGCATACACACTCCGATTGACTTGAACTTTGGAACATTGGCTTTCATAGCTTTGCTTGTTGTACCATATCGATTGTAGATTGATCCGGACTCAGGCAGAATTCACTAGTATCCATAGTGAACGTGTGTATAACCGATCTTTGGGACGGACAGTCCTTGGTTTCCAGTTAAGTTCTTGGTGTCACGGCCTTGCCAAAAGGCGGGATAACACAGGTAGTTTGGAGCAGTTTAAGGTGGCCAAATTCAGGTTGGTGGTAAGTTGAAATTCATGTCGGTGGAAGTGCATTTTAGGTTGGTGGAGGAGCTGCTTTAGGAATTTAACTAAGGAATTCGAGGTAGGCATGAGGAAATGCATAGGAAGAAGTTTAGGGACTTTGCCTCAAAAATCTGAAGAGCAATTTCAACTTGTTACTGACATTATTAGCTTGGTACCAACATCTCTTTCTACAGAGGAAGTGGAGCAAAGGACTTAAGGAGTTAAGGCATGAGAAGGGGGACTGCAGACAAGCTAAAAGATGGAAGTGATTGGGGCATGAAACTCTTAACCAATTATAGTTAAGTAATTCATGTCAGTACCAACATGAATCTATTCATCTCTGCACCGACATGAACTAGAGTTGCCAATCTTGGCCAAACTCCCAAGGAATGCTGAGTAGGTCCTATTGGTCGTGCTAGAGATGTTCGTTTGTTTGACGTTCAGTTGCAACATGGCAGCGCGTTGAAGGATGATGATTGATGAATGAAGTAGTGTTGGAATGCTCTGATGTAATGGCTTTAGAACTTTAAGGTGTTGATTCTATGACTTTTGTGGATGTCTAGAAGTGTTCTGGAAGAAATGACTCGATCGATGGAGTCGTAATGATCCACCATGACGGGTTTGAGGAAGGGAACTCGTCAATAGAATGTTGAAAGGTTCTATTATGGAAATAAAGGAACGTTGAAGGGTTCTGTGATGATGAATGGAAACTAGATGGAGCAAAGAAGGGCTCGGATACACGTGTTAAGGGATCATTAATATTGGAGTGTTTTCTAATGTACTCGTAAGCAGAGTTATTTTGAGGATGCTCATTGGGTACTTGGAACGGTTACCCCAGATCATTGAAGGGATCTGTATATCCTAGATCGAGGAAGGGATCTAGTGTCAACTATGGGTTGGTGTTCGAGTACATAGAAAACCAGGATTTTTTTCCATTAATTTCTGGAAGAGGAATGATCATACAAGTTATCATATATCTAGAGCACATTGAGTGACGGTGAGTATTGTTTTATGGATGTTATATTTGTTATGGTTGCTTTAGTTGTTGATTGTCATTCTAGGGATGTCACATGGCGTAGGTATATCAAGGAGATCGATATCTAGACACCTGATAATATACCAAGATGTTCGTATACTTTATGATGATGATAGTAGACTAGCATATTATAGTTTTTAAGTGCTAACTCTTTGGATGTAGGGATAGGTCGGGTATGATTCTTTATACCTTTGTTCCTTACTATATCGATTTTTATAGTATTTTGAGATTTCTTAACGCTCACACCGGTCTATTATCTAACTTGAGGTTTTATGGTTTGTTTCTTATTATTTCAGGTACTCTTAAATGAATGGACTAGATAGCTGGTGGGGGTGATATAAGGTGATGTGAAGAGGACGAATAAGAGGTGGCACTTTCTCGTATGTGGAAATTAGCCACAAGGGCCTCTTTAGCAAGTGGAATTAGTTTCTAGGACACACAATTGAAATAATTACTTTCAAGGACAAAATGTAAAATAATTAGTTTCTAGGGCCTAAAAACCTATGAAATTATGTCCTTGAAAGTAATTAGACTGCTGACTTTGTCCTTGAAAGTAATTATTATGATGACTTTGGCCTTGAAAGTAATTTCTTTAAATGTGCGTCCTAGAAACTAATTGGACTGCAAAGTTTGTCCTTCTGGTGAAATGCCCCTTCTCGTATTATATTTGGGTTTACTATTGCTTATTCTGTTGGCAACATTGTGGAGCCTAGATAATGTTAGCTATTCTATTAGAGATAGTTTATGCTTAGTTTATTGCCAACTATACAAAAATCTACAATTATTTTTATAACTCTATAAACATGTGCACTCTGATATTTATGGTTCATTTAGTTATTACCGTCTTGCCTGTTTTATATCTGTGAAAATTACTATATTTTATTCGATGCGTTGTGAGATATGTGATAGGTTCTATGATCGTTTTACCTACTTTTCAACCTTGAAAATTGTCCTACATCAGCCGGGGACCATGGCAGCGCACTCTTCAGATATATTGGGTATCGGAAGTGTAGGGCGGTCGTCACATTTAGTATCAAAGCTTAGGTTGCATAGTTAACCTAAGTTGATTCCGTCATCCAGTAAAGATAAGAAAGGAGCTATCACCCTATACTAGATCGAGAGTGTATGTGTGTATAAGAGAGAAAGTGTACTTATTATATATATTTTGGTTTTCAAAAACATATTATATTATATATATAGTATATAAGTCACATCGCACATACGAGTACCATTGAAGCAGTTTTCTTTATGAGACTGACCATTTATGTTACAGATCAAGAATGAGCCATTATATAAGAAACACTGCGAGAAACTCCATCTCTGGAGTTGAGGAAGGAGTAAGCTCGGGGGTTGCTAATCCTGATTTGCAAGAAATGTTCAATGCGATGATAGCGAACATGCTGCAAAATTCCTAAGCGCTGTTCTGAATGTTGTTGCAGGTGGTAGTGCTCAAGTGCAGGCGCCCAGAGTTAATTTGTGAAGATGAATAAGGATTTTTCCAATCTTGGTGAAAAACCGTTCCACAAAATAGAATCGGCAATGAAAGTCCAGGATTGGCTGGACACCTACAAAAGGATTTTCGACGATTTAGAGTTGGATGATGTGATGAGAAGGAGATTGGCTTTTGAATAACTCCAAGGGAGAGCGATGAACTGTGGAATGCAATTAAGGTTGCCACTCCCAAGGACCATTTTACTTGGGACCGGTTTAAAACTAGATTTATGAAGAAGTTTATTATGGCTGCTCAAAAGTTAGTGATGTATAAAAAAATTGCTGAGCTGAAGCGGGGAGACACGTCTATCTCCAAGTGTATGGTGGAGTTTGATGTTTTATAAAAGTACAAGATGCCTTTTACAAATGATCCATTAAGAAGAACGAAAATCATATCATGAGGTTATATGATTACTTGGGAGAGAAGCTTGTAGAATACAACGATGAGCCATTTGAGAAGGTAGTAGAGAAAGCCTTATGGCTTGAGATTTTGTACCCTAAACCCAAGTCAGTTGTTGTTGTTAAGGAAGAGCCAAACCGCAGCAAGGCAGGGGAGGCAAGAGAAATGGAATAGCAAGAGGAAGTAGTCCCAGGGGAAGGATGCTCAGAAGAAGGCAAAGTGGAACCATGTTTGTTATAGCTATGGTGATCGGGGTCATCTGAGTAGAGACTCCAAATCTAAAGGAAAAAAGTGTTATAATTACAATACGATTGGACATTTGCATAAGAGTTGCCTGGAACTAGTAGAAGCAGATGATGAAAGCACATGCTTTGGATGTTGTCCTGATTTCGTTGATTTTTCCCTCAGGGAAGGAGAAGGAGGAATGTATCACTATTCGAGGTAAGCTCTATTTATTGTGTTTTCATACATGTTTTGTTCAATACCGAGGCTTTACATTCCTTTTATATCTAGTAACCTGGTAGATAGATTGGGATTGAGACCCAAAATAATTAACTGATCTTTAGTAGTGACGAACCTTACTGGAGGCTCCAGTAGTCTTTGTATGGTTTGTCGTGGTTTGGTTTATCAAGTCATAGATGCTCTTTTGTTTGTGACTACTTCGTTTTGGGTTCCGTAGGGTTCAGATAACCTTAGGAATGGACTGGTTGAGAAAGTATACGGTAGTGGTGGACTACGAGAAGCTTCCGATGACAATTAGGGCTTGAGGAGGGGCGGAAGGTAGAGATTGGTTTCCTACAAGAGGATGAGGTTACGATTAGCTTTCTATATTTGATAGAAGTCCCACATGATGAGTTGTCATATATGCCTATCATAAGAGAGTATTCATACGTATTTGAGGAGGTAACCAGATTATCACTACACCGAGAGATTGAGTTTTCCATAGACTTAGTGAAAGATGCTAGACCAATAGTTATGCCTTTGAGGTGCATAGTGTAGGTTGCACAATAACAGATCTTAAGGCAAAATTAACACTAGAGGGGATGAATATTGTTTTCTAGCTTATGTAATCTTTTTAATTTTCTTTCAGTATTAATATTAAATCACGGATCAACAACACAGAAGTATACTAACAATCAGTCGTAGATGCAATCATAGATAAATATAAAAGCAATAAAGTAAAGTAAAAGTTAGGGAGATGACTAGTGATTTTATACTGGTTTGGGTTTCCCCTGCATCCAGTCCCGTACAATTGCTTGTACAGATTTCTTTTCAAATGCCAATCTTTAAATTACTAGAAGGCAAACTAGATTCAATCTAGATTTCGAGGCTACAAGACACGCCCTACTGTATCATGAGTCTGGGGTAAACTCTCTTGATTTAACCGAGCTACAAGATCACCCACTAGATTTACCGGGCTACTAAGCACACTCACTTGATTTGAACGGTCTACAAGAACACCAATACAAACACGAGTAGAGTTGATAGTTTTTCCAAAGAAAAATTCTTATACTTTGGATATAGTGGATCCTATAGCCTCTTTGATAGCACTTTGATCTTTAAAATGAGAGAGAGATGCTTGCAAAATAGTGAGTAAGCAGTAATGAATCAATACAATGAAGTATGAATTGATTCTTTATTATTTTGAATAGAATATAGTATATTTTTCAAGAGAATTTTCAAGAGAGTAAGGAGTGGAAAGAAAGCAAGTATTAATTAGTTCAAAATTCATTTGCACTTCCTTTTATATAGTAAATGAACAGATGTATCCATTCATGAAGGGTTGTGCCCAAAAAACACTTCCATTCAAAATTTAAAAAACAATCCAATGGTCTATATGTCGACATATAAAAATAAGTATGTCGCCATATCCTAATGATTTTTGAAAATACTTTTCTTTTAAATTGTTTTTAAAATCCTATACTTTGTTAAATAATTTGAATATAGTTTTAAATATTTTAAACTCTCACAAACTTTTATAAAATATTTTAGAAATATGTTTTGAAATTTAAATAATTTATTTTATTTAAAACTTCAAGGATTACAAATTGGAGATAAGGATTAGAGATTGCTGTCAAAGGCTTTAACAATATATTTTAATGACTCTAAACACTAAATTTTAACCTTGGGATCTTCATTTCTTTATCTTTGAACTCATAATTCTTCGTATCTTTATCTTGAGTCATTATATTGTACGTTCGATGCAGCACCTGTGTAATATTCTGCATTATATACTATATAACTTGGCAAAACATTAGTATCTATATTTTATATGGTTATTGTTATCAAAAGCAATATCTGAGGTACTAACAAACCCCATTTTGATGATGATAACCATTAGATATTCCAGGATATAAAATATGATACAACTCCCTCTGAGTTACATAACTCCCCTTAAATATATGCATGTGTGTATTTTATATTTTTCTCCCCTTTGTCATCAACAAAATTGGGTGAAAAATAAAACACCCCTTAAATGATATACTTGTAAAATGTATATTCAAAATCAAGAATTAAGTGTTATGCTGATTAATATGGATTTACTTATATAATTGTGATTGGACTAAAATGAAATATATAGGGCATAAAATAAGGTTATTAAATGTGACATTAGCAGATGTAATATGTGAGACATAAATATAAAAAATATTGTATATTTAATATGATATAATCATGACATATATTCAGATATATAATGATCAATAGTTGAGTTATATATTAAATGTTAAGGACATTAAATAGGAAAAAGCAGACTTTATTTATTTTATTTATAATACTCACAATCAAATTAAAATCTAATACTTAACTAGTATAATCCTAATTATTATAAAATCCATATAATCACACCAAATCAAACTTATAATAATCAATCCAAACCAAAGAGTGTTAATTATTTACATATCAATATAAAAAACAAATAAGTTTAATAAACACACTTAAGAATTAAAACAAGCAGAAATTTAGATATTTCTAGGGACTTCAATCCAACCTTCAGATCCAAAGATTGGATTTTCTTTAATGGCATCCCAATCTTCATTGTCTTTGGTGTTTGAGCATTCTAGGTTGTTGGTTTGATCATCTTTGATGAGGGAGGAAATCAACCAGAGATGAGCATCAAAATGCTTCTCTTGCTCTTTTATCATTTGCATTTGGGTTAGTTCCAAATGCCTTTGATTCCTTAGAATAAAAGAGAGAATATCTTTGAATGGTTGGAGTGTCTCTTCAAGTTTTAAAATTTTAGGTATGGAGAAGACATTTTTATTAAGAAAAATGTTGAGAATGGAAGGGGATGGAAAATGAAATGATGAGTTAATTTTTTGGAAGAAATAGGCTTAAATACGAGTGAATAGTTGTTTAGAATATTTGAATTAATGATAGTTACAATATTTTAAAATTTTAAAATTTTGCCAAATAGCTATAGTATGTCGACATATAAATATATGCATGTCAACATATGTACCTGAAAATTGTTTTTCAATTTCTGATATAATTTTAGTTTCAACTTAATACTATTTTATTTCAATGATTCCAGAGACTAATAGAACAATATATAATAGCAAGAACTAATTTTTCATTGATTAAAGCAAGATGGTACATGGCAAAACGGAAACATAAGAAGATAGCTTGAAATAAACTAAGGAAATACAAGGAAATAAAAGCTAGAAAAGATATGGAGAACTAGATAGAAATAAAAGATAATTAAGGAAATGAGCCCTATTAAGCTTCTTCATAATATTCCCAAAATACTCATCCACTTTGTTCGAAAGATTTATAAACTTCTTGCTTAGCTTATTTTGATTTTGATGATTTTCACTTGATTTTTAAGAATTCCTTTGTTTGAGCTTTGAGATGGTCTCTCAAAACTTTCAAGAGAAGTTTCTACTTCCTCCTCCTCCTCTTCTTCATCTTCTCCTTGAATTTCATAACTTTCTTCTTCTTCTTCAATTTCCTATTGTTCTTCCCTAGTTAATCATTCTTCTTTTTGGGGAAGAGTCTCATAAGGTTCAAATTAAAGAGGAACATGCATGAGAGAAATGTTGGATTTATCGAAAAATTTCAAGGCAAGGTGGATTCTTCTTTAAAATAAACACTAAAATATTCGAAAATTCTAGTGAAATACACATTATGGTAAAGTGTGTTCTCATGTCTAAAAATATTCTTTTGAACAAAATCATCTAAGATGACTTGCGCCCAATTGATGGTGTAGTTTCCATAGATGGGAAAATGAGCTTTAAAAACCTTTTAAGTCAGGTTATTGTATCCTCGGGGTGATGCTTTGTTCTAAAATGAGACTCATAGTCTCAATTTTGGTCTAAGATTTTTGTGTTTGAATTCAAAGTCTTCATCGTTCTAAAAAATATCATGAAAAACTTCTCGATTTTGTTCGTCAATTTTAAAAGTGGTGATGTCAATTCCACTAAATTTACAACCAAGTATTTTGACCTAAAATTTTACAATGAAAAATAATTGTAGTGCCTTTTACACTACTCTAAACTTTTCCCTCTTCTCCTTCTAAAAATTTTCCATTAAAATTTGCATAAAATATTTTAACTAAATACGGATAACAAACAAAATCATTTTGAGAAGTGTCGATTAAAGCAAGAATATCATTTTTAAAACAAAGACCTTGAAGACCACAAGAAGAAAAATCATCAAACATTGCAAATCTTTGGGTAAATTTTTTTCCAAAAGTAGTATATTCGACATAAGTGTCAATGGCTTCTTTGTCATTGAAAAGAAAGCCATTGATTCTTTTTCTGAGTCTAATGGTTTTTGGTTGGCTTATGGAGGCCATTGTTGAGTAGTCGAGATGATAAGAGAGTGAAGTGATATTTTGAATTTTTAAAATAAAGTAAGTGAATGAATGGATAGAGATAGGATGATTTGATAAAGAGTGAACTGACATTTCAATTTTGAAAAGATGCTTTTTCATTTTTTGGAATAAAAACAAAAGAGAGGGAAATTCAAAATTTGAATTTGAAAATGAATTTCAAAATTCAAGCCGATATGTCGATATATAGACTTTGTGTATGTCAACATATGGGCCGAAAAATCCAAAAATAAAATTAAGGTAAAAGATTCCTATATATACACTTCTATGCATCTAATATTATTATTAATCTATATTTCATTCCAAAATTCAATAATCCAAAAGAAACGTAAAAAGTACCACTTTTTTGCTCCTTTCCTTTGGTCTGTTATGATTAATCTACTATTGCTGTGAAACACATGTTTGCATCCTCAGTGTCAGGTTCATTATCCCTTGAAGTAGTATTTGAATCATCTAATGTTGTTTTGTAAGCCCTTTTTCTTTTTTCTGGATTAATCATTAATCCTTGATTTATTCTAATGGGGATATTCTCTTTGTACATGACCAAATTCATCGTAGTTGAAACATCTAATTACAGTTCCATTTCCAGAAGTCTTGTTTTCAGGTCTACAAAAGTTGTTCATCTTTCTATACTTTAGGAAATTTCTGAAATTCCTAGTCGTGAAGGAAATTTCCTCATCATTGTCATCGCCTGAATCCTGATCGTCAGCTATTGCATTGAAAGTAATGAATTTCTTTTTCGTTGCCTTGCTTTCTCTTCTCCCCCGCAATTGTGCTTCATAGGACATTAAATTACTTATTAACTCTTCAATTATTAGAGTGCTAATGTCATTTGCCTCTTCTATTGCTAATGTTTTTTGATCTCACTCTGAAGAGAGTGAATTGAGGACTTTTCTAACTTGCTCCTCTCCAAAAAGGGTTTTACCTAATGATACTAAAGAATGTACTATATCTTGAAACCTACAATACCTGTCAAAAATAGACTCATTCTGATTCATTTTAAATAATTGAAGTTGATTAGTTAACATGGAAATTTTAGTCTGTTTAATTTTACTAGTGCCTTCATTTGTAACTTGCAATGTTCTCCAAATATCATATGTAGACATACAAATAGGGACTCTATTAAATTCATTTTTATCTAATGAGTAAAATACAATATTCATGACTTTAGAACTTTTTAGTGCTTGTTTTTTTAGTTAGCAGTCCATTGTGAAAAGTCGGTCGAGGGTTCGGTGTACACATTCTATGTAATATTCCAAATATCTAAACCATTAGACTATAAATAAATCTTCATCCTACATGACCAGTAAGTGTAATTACTGCAATTAAAAAGTGAGGGTCTAGTGGTAGATTGTCCTTCTACAAAAGTGTTAGCAAGTGTACTAAAAGTGTTGCTGGCCATTTATACTTTTCAAAAATCAGATTATGAGTTTTTTGAAATCCTAGCTCTCATACCAAATGTGGGTTGTGGAATAATGGATCTTAAGGCTAATTTAACACTAGAGAGGAGTGAATAGTGGTTTCAAACTTATGTAAATATTTTTAATTTTTATTCAAGATTAATATTAAATCACAGATCAATAACACAGAATTATACTAATAATCAGTCACAGATGCAATCACAGATAAATATAAAAGTAATAAAGTAAAATAAAGTTAGAGAGAAGACATGAGGGATTTTATACTGGTTCATATTTCTCCAACATTCAGTCCCATACAATTGCTTGTACAAATTTCTTTCCAAATGCCAATCTTTAAACCAGGTAGAAGGCAAACCAGATTACAATCTCAATTTCGAGGCTACGAGATACACCCTCCTGTATCACGAGTTCAGGGTAAACTCTCTTGATTTGATTAGTCTATAAGATCACCCACTAGATTTACCGGGCTACTAACCACACCCACTTGATTTGAACGGGCTACAAGCACATCCATACAAACATGAATAGAGTTGATAGTTTTTCTAAAGACAAATTCTTATACTTGGATACAATGGATCTGCAGTCTTTTTGATAGCACTTTGATCTTTGAAATGAGAGAGATGCTTGCAAAACAATGAGTAAGAAATAGTGAATCAACACAATGAAGTATGAATTGATTCTTTGTGGTTCTGAATAGAATAGAGTATATTTTTCAAGAGAATTTTCAAGAGAGTAAGGAGTGTAAAGAATGCTACAGATGTGAGGAGTTTCCTTGGGCTGGTGGGATATTACATGTGTTTTATCAAGGACTCCTTGAAGGTAATAGCATTATTAACCAATTTGATAAAGAAGAATCAGGCCTTTATTTGGGACACGAAGTGTGGGCATGCGTTCGTGAGTCTAAAGGAGAGGTTGACGAGTGCACCGGTATTAACCATTCTGAGTGGGAATAAGGAGATGACGGTATACACCGATGCTTGTAGCACCAAATTGGGTGCGATACTTATGCAAGGAGATAAGGTTGTCGCCTACACTGGTCGACAGCTGAAGCCGCATGAGAGGAAGCACCCGACCTATAATTTGGACTTAGCGCCAATAGTTTTAAATTTGAAGATATGAGGGCATTATCTGCTTAGAGAAAGGTTCGAGTTGTTCATGGACCACAAATCCCTAAAATACCTTTTCTTCCAAAAGGACCTCAACATTCATCAGCAGCAATGGTTAAAGTTCTTAGCCTTTTATAACTTTAGCATTTCTTATATGACCAGTAAAGGAAATGCAATTGCTGATGCTATGAGTAAAAGATATGCTAATTTAGAAGCGATGTTCCTAAAGTAGAAGAAGTTGGAGTATACTGTTGGTTACTACTTCAGACGTCATTAGTAGTTGGAGCCAGAGATGTTGGCAAGTTTGACCATCATGTCGACTTTGATTGAAAGGATTGGCACTAGTCAGAAGCAAGACACCATACTAATAGAGATCATGGTGAAGATAAAAGGAGTAGTAGAGTCTCGTGAGATGAGGCCAGACAGACTCGACTGAGATGGTTGGCCCCGTAAGGACGAAAGATTGTTTATTCCCGATGCTGATGGATTATGGGTCGAGATGCTACGAGAGTGCCACCATTCTAGGTTGACTATACATCCCATTGTTAATAGGATATGCCATGATATGAAGCAGACATACTATTTGGATGGGATAAAGAATGATGTCGAGACATTCATCTCGAAGTGCATGAACTATCGGTTGGTAAAGGCAGAGCAGAAGAACCCAAGTAGGACGATGAAGCCACTCGAAGTTCATAAATTGAAGTGGTAACAAGTATCGATGGACTTTGTTGACAGACTTCCATTGACCAAAGGCCGGTATGATAGCATTTGGGTCATAGTCGATAGATTGATGAAGAGTGCTCGATTCATACCAGTTATGTCTAGTAGAATGACACCCAATTGGCCGAATCACATATGAAATGATGGTGTAATTCCATGGTGTGCCGAAGAGCATTGTGAGTGACCAAGACCTTTTATTCACTAGTGGGTTTTGCAAAAGCTTACAAGAGGCATTAGGAAAGGAGCTGCATCTTAGTACAGCTTATCACTTGCAAGCGGATGAACAGATCGAAAGGGTGACTATATATTGGAAGATCTCTTGCGAGCTTGCATTCTTAATTTTGGAGGTTTGTGGGATGATCATTTGTATTTGGTGGAGTACGCATACAAGAATAGTTATCAGTATGGCACTATTAAAAGCATTATATGCCCGACCATGTAACGCTCCTTTATGTTAGTGGGAAGTGGGCGAGAAACTAATACTTGGGCCAGATATGATCAAAGAGACCTCAGAGAAGATTGAAATCATTCGACAACGAATGAAAGCTTATCAGGATAGGCAAAAGAGCTATATGGTGTTTATGAAGATTTCTCCATTGAATAATGTTGTTCGATTGGCGATATGGTGTTTATGAAGATTTCTCCATTGAATAATGTTGTTCAATTCATTAGTGATGGGAAGTTGGTGCCGAGATTCATGTCCTTTTTCGATAATAGAGAGGAATGGGAACCTAGCATATAAGGTCAACTTACATCAGAAGATGGTGGGTGTGCATAATGTATTCCACGTCTCTCACCTATGAAGTTTGTGCACAACTCAAGCGTGATGATTGTGTTAGATCACCTTGATGATATTGAGATTGAACTAGAAGTTTTGAGACCTTATAGGGTAATTCATATTGTCAAACGTGATACGCAAAAACTTAGGAGGAAGATGGTGGAGTTAGTGAAGGTTCAATATGGTGAAAGTGAATGACAATTCATGTGGGGAACTGAGGAGAGATGAGAGCCACTTATCCAAAGCTTTTTACATGGTTAGACCAATTGTTTATCGTATTTACTTTCACTTTTATATCATATAGGATAGTTTAGTATCTCACGTGCTAGGATAGATGTATCTACATTAATGATTGCACGGCTGCCTGTTTGATATGTTTGATGGTTTCTTATTATTGTTAGGCATGCGGGGTAACTATGGTTGAATATTCCTTGATTTATTTAAGGATTTTGAGGGCGAAATTCCTAAAGGGGGAAGAGTGCAATGACCCGTATTTTATGTATCGAAGGATCGTAAAATATTATTATTTAATTCATTTGAGGTCATATGACTTTATAATATTGGCAAAATGACTACTATGGACATTTTCCATCCTTAGAATTTTTATCGAATAGTTTGGCCTTAGAAAGTCTTGTAAAGCCTGTAACTTTTGGTAGGAGTTGAAGTAGGGTCTGAAACCACTTCCATTAAATCAGGTTGATGGTTTATCTTTCTGTAGAGTGATTATAGTAGGAAAATGGACTTAATGTTTAGGAGATATGGTTGTTTTAAGTTTGGACTGTTGTTGGCCAAATTAGTGGGCAATTAGTTAAGCTCATACTTAAGCTCACTAACCTATTTTGGGATTTGTACCAAATTGGGACTGATGGGACAGATCCAAATCATTTTCCACTTCCCAAAAACAAGTCTAAACCTTCATTAACCTAGTTTCCATCAAAAAGTACCTTTTTCATACTTAATTTAGCCTAGATCATCATTAAAGAGCAATTACAAAGGGAGAATCTTAGATCTATCATTTGGCTACCTTAAAAATCATGTGCTTGCTATCCACTTTAGATTTGAGGGTAGAATTGGGTAATTTTGGGTCTTGGTGAGAAATTTGATATCTCTCTCTATTATGTGTTTATATTGTTAAAAATGATGTTTTTAAGATGATTGCGATGTTAAGACGTTTTCAAACTTCAATCTAACTTTAGTGACATATTTATAGCTGAATCTAAAAAGATAAAAATGGATTTTAAATCATTTTGCACCTTTTATTAATCATATTGTCATTTTGGCAAAAAACTAGATCTAGGCAATATCATATATGTTGATCAAATTTGGATAAACTGGATATGTTGTTTGGATGCTTATGGATGTTGTATTGATGTTGTGCTTTGCTTGCCTATGTTTGTTGTATGCTTTAACATGTTTTATGTAGTTGAAAGTGGTCTTATTTGAGTATTTCGGGAAGCAAAATTGCTCAAAGTTGGATGCGACTTGGATATGATGTTTTTGGAAGTCGGAGGAGCCTACAGTTCAGGTTGTAGGTGGTTTGGAGGTGTTTAAGGTGGCTGAATTCATTGTCGATGGTAAGTTGAAATTTACGTTGGTGGAAGCACATTTAAGGTCAGTGGAGGAGTTGCTTCGGGAGTTTGACTAAGAAACTTTGAGGCATGCATGAGGTAAGCCATAGGAAGAAGTCCAAGGACATAGCCACAAAATTTTGAAAAGTAATTTCAACTTGGTATTGACATCATTAGCTCAGTACTGACATTTCTTGCTGTAGAAGAAGTGGAGCAAGGGACTTAAGGACATAAGGCATGAGAAGAGGAACTATAGACAATCAAAAAGATGGAAGCGATCGGGCATGAAACTCTTAACCAATCTTAGTTAAGTAATTCATGTCTGTACCAACATGAATCTATTCATATCGGCACCGATGTGAATAGGAGTGGCCAATCTTGGCCAAACTCCCAGGGATGCTAAGTAGGTCTTATAGGTCATACTAAAAATGTTCATTCATTAATTTGACATCCGCCTGTGATGTGGCATCACGATGAAGGATGATGATTGATGAATGAAGAAGTGTTGTAATTCTTCGGTGCGATGGCTTCGGGACTTTGAGGTGTTGATTATATGACTGATATGGACGTCTAGAAGTGTCCTGAAAGAGACAAATCAATCGGTGGGGTTGTAATGATAATTATCCACCAAGACGGGTTCTAGGAAGAGAACTCATGGATAAAACATTGAAGGGTTCTATCATGGAAAAGAATGAACGTTGAAGGCTTCCATGATGATGAATGGAAACTAGATGGAGCAAGGAATGGTCGGATACAAGTGTTAAGGGATCGTTGATACTCGGAGTGTTTTCTGATGTACTCCGTTAAACCAAAAATTGGTATAACACCCTTTAAGCAAGCATGATGAGCTTAAACTTGGTTTTTGCCCCCTTGATCGCATGACTAAGCATGGTTTAGTTGATGAGAATAAATAGTGCTTAGAAACCAAGAGCTAGCCCACAATTCAAGGCTTTGCACATGACTATGTCATTTAGAGATGGCTCCGTGATGCCCATGAACTTTGATAAAATTATTTGAAAGCTCATATCATATGTTCAATATAAGAGAAAGAATAAGTTGCAAGTATGTGAAATAGTCTATTAAACATTTGTTAATGGACTAAGTAAGCAATCCTCATGGTTCATAATCTGTTGTCCATATGTAGTAGGCAAAATAGAGGTTATGCTAATTTAGGCCGAAGTTCATGTGATTTCATGTGAGATAAAATCAAGATGAGACTTAGGGACCAAAGAGCTTTATTATATGCATATTCCTTTCAAAGTGGCACAATCAAGGTAGATGAGCCATGTTAGATTTTTATTCAAGTCCTTGCTCGTATAAAATTGCAAGATTTATAATTGATTCAAGGTTTTTCCCCAATTTCATTTAGGGTTACAGTTGTTTAATTTTGAGAAAAGAGGAAAGAAATGATCACTGTAACGACCCAAAAATTTTTACGATTTTTAATAACGTAATTAACTAAATTTTTCTTGAAATTAAACAATTAAATTTTAGAAATGAAAATTTGATATTTGGTATGCGTCTATTTAAACATAGCAAGTGTCAGATTTTCATTAGAAAATATGTAAGTTTATTCAGTTGTGAAATTTAAAATTTAAAATCAGTTAATTTGATGGAAATAAAATATTTTTGAAATCTGAATATTTTTATATAATAAAATGTAAATCAGTTTTTGAGTGAGACATCGTATTTCGTTTCACCAAATTTGGACTGCTCTAGTGATGTGCACGTAAATGTGCATATATATACATCCATTTTTATCTCTTTTTATTTAAATAAATATCATATTTGGGCATTTTAACATGTTTAAAACCAAAATTCAATTGTTTTCAAATCATCATATATTCATCTTCATTCAGGGGCAAAATGGTCATTTTTGTGCATGTGTCAATTTGAGAATTTTTACTTTGACATTTTTTATGATTTTTATTGGAAATTTTGATGCATATGGAGGAGGGATTCATGAAGATATATGCATGCACAAATGAATACAAAGGAAAGAAGAAGGAAATAATTCAAGTCCAAGATCATGGAGGACCCCACCCACTTGCCTAAATCTACAATTAGAAGCTAATGGACAACTAAGTGGAGGTTAAAGCTTCATGCACATTTAATGAGGGATTAATTAGTGGTTAATGGTTACTTGGTGGCCAAACTTCCTAAAGGGCATTTTGGGAAGCTCCCTAAATATTGAATTAGGGTTTTATGCATGTATAAATAGCCCTCTTATGTACATGTAAATATCTTCTACTCTTTCACATTACTTAGGAAATTAAGCAAGCAAATTGTAAGCTCAATATTACATGAAATAAAAATGGCTTCCAAGCCTCTTTCTCTTCTCTTTTCTACATGCTTTTCTTTGCTTTTATGTTAATGTTTATTTTTATGCTCTCTTTCTTTTAATATTCATAGCTTAGATTTACATTCATGCAAGTAATGTAGCTTTAATTTTTATGCAAATAGTTAGTAGTTAATCTCTCTTTCTTCCTTTGCTTAGTTTTCATTTATTTGCTTTTTAATGTTGAAATTTACAAGTGTTGATTTGATAACACAAATGAGTAGCTAAACCCCTTCAATTTAGGGGTAATGAAGCTCTCTAACTCTATGTAATTTCAACATTTTTATGATTTATGATCTCTTTGTTTGTGCTTCAAGAAAGTGAATTTTGATGTAAGTTTATACAAGTGGGTTTGATAGCTTATATTGCTTATGCAAATGAGCTATTCTTATTCAACATAAACACAATTTACATCATCATTTGTTAACCAATTTTTGATTTCGAAATGAAAGTAAAAATGAAATTTGATGATCTATCTTACTAATTACAATAGCAAATAGATCATACTTAAAATAGCTTTTTCTTTGGCTTCATTTTCATGAGATTTTATAAGTGGTTTATTTGTTGCATTATAGTTTGATGGTTTAAGTTATGTTAATTAATAACATAAATAAACCATACTTATGATAAATGCAACAATTATTTCATTTAATATCAAAACTAGAGATCATACATTATTGTTTGTTGATTTACAAAAATATGAGAGTGGATTTATCCCTAAATTGTTCTCTAGTCCAATAGTTTTTAAATCACATTTTAATTCTAGCTTTAGCTTCTTTTTTTTAGTTAACAATTTCCTCTCACTTTGGTCTAATTTGATTGAAGTGAAAATTTTAAAATCTTAAAAATTCCCTGCGGATCGACCCGTACTCGCCATGTACTAAAATTGTACGCTATGCGCTTGCGGTTATTTTATTTCAAAATTTATCGGCAAATTTCTAATCCGATAGAAATTTTGTTGTTAAACAAGTTTTTGGCGCCGTTGCCGGGGATTTGTTTTGGTTTTATTTTTCTATTCTTCGAATTATTTTTCATTTGATTTTATTTTGTGTGTGTTTAAAAAAAATTGTATTGTGTGTTTGTGTGATTTTTGGTTTACATCGTGTTTGTGTGCTTGTTTTCTAGTTCTAGTTGCATTTGCATTAGTATATTTAAAAAAAAGATACATAATTTATAAAAAAAAATATTTTATTACTCGCTTTTGCATTTACAATTTTCTTGTTACAACTTTCATTTACATCTAAAATTTCAGCCCTCTATTCTTTGTGCAACATAATAGTGCATACTTAATCATCTCTGCATTTTCGAACAGTAGCATTTCCATTTCTACTTTCTTTGCCATAACCAACTTCTCACCTCCAACATATCTCCTATTCCATCACCACTCATTGCTGCGACCACAGCTGCACTTCACCACTAAATTGACACACTGCCCATTGCATCATCAGATAACCTCTGTCATACCATCAAAACCATTCCTGACTGTTTGCACATAAACAAACCATTCTTGACTGTTGCATTTCTACCACAGTTTATCACATCACATACCACAACTCCCTTCATCAAGAGTATAACAGTTCTTCCTCACGTACATAACCCTATCCATCGAACAGCAACCCTGAAACCATCAACCTGAAACTAACACGACAAAACTCCAACTGCAACAGTGTTGTTGCCATTACCCTGTGCACATTTCTTTCTACCAACCCACTGCCATCTTCCAATTACATTTCTGCCTTCACTACATCAAAGTTCATCACTCCGTCAACATTCTTCATTCTCCATCTCTGCCATAAAAACATCACACAGTCCACTATCTTCACCAAAACTGCAACACAACACATAACTTCATCCAACAACACCTTCCACATCACCATATCCTTCTCTGACAGACTCGACATTGCCATACCTCTGCCTCTATCAAAGCTTCAATCCACCAGCATTACCACACATCCAAATCATACATATCATCGCCTTACTACCCTACATCATCCTTTTCAGACATCTTCCTTATTCCTTCCACAGTTTTGTGCAACCCTCCCTTGCACATAAACATAGCAGCATCATTCATCACAAATATTCAATTTCTGCCACTTGCTTGCCATCAACATCATCACCTATCCTAACATACTCATATACATTGCCTACATCTTCAACGTCAACACCTGATCATCACGCCTCTGCCGTCAGCTTCTAGTAACTGCCACCAACCCTTTAGACAGTCACTCAACTTCACAGCATTCCACACAATTATGTCATTCTTCATGAACCTTCATCCCACAAAGTTCAATTGTGTATTACCCTCAAACCAATAGCACTCCAAAGCCAGAAATTTCGGCCTCTACCAATCCACACTGCAACCAATATCCCCCAAAATCACCAATAGTCACCAACCGAACTACCACCTACCTGTCTAATCGAACCAGCACCACCCCATCTCCAAAACTCGACCTCATCTGCAAATCCACAACTTCACTTCAAGACCCATCAACGACCGCCTCCTCATCTCTGTTCGACACCAGACACACTCAAACCAATTTCAATCGTTCCCAAATTCAATTCGCCATCTCTCGCAATCCCCATGATCTCCAATCAATTTGCCTCGCCCAACTTCCAATCATTGACTCTCAAACCAATCAACCTTCAATCGCCCGCCTCTTCAAATTACACTCCTCGAACCACCAAGTCATTTAAACCAGAAGATCTAAATTAAAGTTACAAGAAATTTGCGATTTTGGTTTCGCGAGTTCAACTTTGGGATTTTGAAGTTCGATATTTTTATTTTATTTTTTTTAAATAAGGAGACGCAAAGTTTTTTTTTCTTGTATTGCTGTAGGAAGAAGAGAATGGGGATAAGGGATTTGTAGGTGGGCTTGTGAATTCTGGTGGGCCGGGCCTTAGTTATAAAAAAGGAGGGGAAACAACAAAATAATAATAATAATAACAACAACTTGCTTGCTTACTGTTTTCATTTGTGTGTTCAATTTTATTTTACAAAAAAAATAATTGCTTTTTCTTTTTGGGGTAGTAAATAAAATTTTTGCTTTAGTTTTTATTTTTTTTCCTTCTTATAAAAAAAACAAACTCTTTTTAATTATTTTTGTTTTTCATTTGTTATAGTCTTCCTTCTCTTCCAAAAAAAAAAGAGTTGCCTATTTTTAATTGTTATAGTTTTTCCAATTTGTTAAGTTTGGTTTTTCTTTTGTTTGTTTAGTTTTACTTGTTATATATATATAAACTATATATATATTTTGTTTATTTTCAGGTTGTCCAAGAAGATTGGAAGAGTTGCCTGCTTCGTTTTGCTTGCCAAATAAACTGCTTGCTAAAAAAATTTGCCGTTAAAAAAAAAATTTCTGCACGCTCTGGTATCGTGCTTTCATCTCTAGTTTTATTTTGAATTGCATTGTTGGTTGCTTGCATTTGCATTTATATATAAAAAAAATTTCAAAATCCAAAAACAAAAACAAACTTCATTTTAGTTGCATTGTAAATCATTTTCTGAGTGAGACGTCATATTTTGTTTCGCCAAATTTGGACTGCTCTAGCTCCATTTATATTATTTTCGGCGTTTTAGCAGCAGTTTTGGCAGAGAATATTGACTTTTGATAGGATGATTGTATCACTTATATCGGTGTACCATTCTGTTCATCTCGTCGTGCTTATCTTCGCAGTATATTCATTTGTGCATTTTGGCATCTGATACACGGTGAAATCTGCGAAACAGTTAGCCGTATCGGTACCCATTTTAGCCTTTTAGTGTTTTATGTCCTTTCGTTTATCTCTTGTAAAAACCAATAGCCATTAGATTTCATATTCCCATAAATTAATTGCTGACTTTTGCTATCCCACTATATTCAATATTTGCTGGTTCATTTTCTTTTTCTGGTTCGTATTCATTTCTATTTCTTCTTTTGTTTCATTCGGGAAGAAAGAAAATAATAATATATAAGTTAAATATATTGCTCTTATATTTTGAAACACTGCACGTGCTCATCCTCCATTTTTCGGCCTTTTCTTCTTCCTTGAACCGCCCGACTACCATTCCCAAAACCTCACCCACGTTCGCCCTCCATGCCACTGTTCCACGTCAGCTATCACCAAACGGCCCTTGCTTCTACATGCAACAGCCACCGTCCAAACCCCCTGCCTCTCCACTCCATCACCAGCCACCACCTGCCAAACTGCACCCTCCGGCCATCTAACCCACCAAGCAACCGAGCTACCCCCTGCTCTAACCTCGGCCACATCTCTTTTTCCCACGTCGTCAGCCCGTGCCTACTCCATTTCTCCACTTCCAAATCTCGACCACAACGTGCTCCTTCCCTTCAGACTCACCCTCTCCCATAGCCCCTCACCTTGCAGCCGCCCTGTCCGCTTGGCCATGATCACCGCCCACCGAACCAAGCAGCAGCCCTCTCTGAAACCCGCGCTCCTTTCCCTTCCAAATCACCTCAGCCTCCAGATCCCCACTTCCTAAACCTGTGCTTTGAAGAAAACTATATATCTGTTACTATTTTTTTTTTTTGAAAAGCTGCTCGTCCATCTTTGTTGAAGCCTATCGCGTCTCTACCTCCTACCATCGTTCCACCTCCCGATGACCTGCTCGCACAATTCTCCAGACAACGCACCACCCCATAGCATTAACCTCGACCGAACTTCCGCCTTATCCCCTTGTCAACCGAGCCTCCTTTGCCACTGTCCATCTGCCAAGCCTTGTAGCCGCAGTAGTCGCCCAAGCATGCTGCAGCCGTACCTAGCTAATTCCCTTCCCTTCTACTATTATATATATGTAAGTTTATATATTAGTTTATATATCAGTTTATATATATATATATATATGAGTATATATGAGTTTTGATTTTCAAATATAATATAAGGGTTTTATTTTAAATTTTAATATGTATTTTAAGAAGCAATGATTTGAAATATATATATATATATATTGATTTTATTTTGTATGTGTTTAAATTAAATATTGATTTGAAAATACATATAACGATTTTATTTTAAAATATGTGTTTTTAAATTGAATATTGATTTTTTAGAAAAAAATTAATATAATATATATTTTGTTTCAGTTTATATCAAGCTAGTTTTGATTTGTTTTCATCAATTCCAAGCTATCAACTTTGCTTGTCGAATTCGTGATCATCGTGCCATGCTTTGGAATTTGTGCTTGGATTGTCGCATCTTATTCTTGTTATTTCTCTAGCCTCGAAAGGTAAGCAACCACTCACGGTTAACATTTTTGTGATTAGTAAATTGATTGCATGTGAAATGACGATTGAAATATATTGTTACTTTGGATTGTTTAGTAATTAAATCGTTAAATGATATGTTATTATTTAAATAGTTCTCCTATGATTGATATATGACACCATAACACGTTGTGTGTGTGTATATATATATTATATTGTTAATTATGATCCATGTTGCAATTGATATGCTATGTCAGTTTATGCTATTATTTTATTTGTTCTCACTCTACAAGTTCCCTGTTTATTTAAGAAATCCGTATGGGTTGAAATGATACATACCCGAACGATCTTATAGATTAGGAAAATCATTATGGATTGAAATGATAAACCCAAGAGATTTTATTGATTTTTGTATGATTGATATATGACACCATAACACGTTGTGTGTGTATATATTATATTGTTAATTATGATCCATGCTGCAATTGATATGCTATGTCTGTTTATGCTATTATTTTATTTGTTCTCACTCTGCAAGTTCCCTGTTAGTTTAGGAAATCCCTATGGGTTGAAATGATACATACCCGAACGATCTTATAGATTAGGGAAAATCATTATGGATTGAAATGATAAACCCAAGAGATTTTATTGATTTTTGAAATTTGGGATTGCGGGTTGAAATAATATATATCCGTAAATTTAAATTATTGCAGATTGAAATGATAAATATCTGTATCACTTGACCATAGGATAAAATATTATATACGGCCACCGTTGGTCTATTTTTAAATGATTTCCAAAAAATTTGAGAAAAGGAAAATATATGTGTTTTGATTTTAAAATAAAATATAGAGATTTTATTTAGATTTTAAAATTATATATATTTGGAAATTTTAAATTTATAAGTTAGTTTTGAAAATATAAATTTTAAGATTTTATTTATAATTTTATTAATTTTAAATATATATAATAAGATTTAATATAAAATAAATTTAATAATAAGATTTAATTTCATAAAATTTAATTTAATTAGTATATATATATTAAGTTTTAAATATTTATTTGAATTTATGTTATTAATATTTTAAAAATAGATTTTGGTAATAACTTAAATAAATAAAGTTTGGGAATATAAATTAAAGATGATTTGCAATATAATTTGTTTAAGAATTGTATTTAAATAAAAATTGATTTGAAACTTATTAATTTTGAGATTTTAAAGATATGATTTTATAACTTGATTTTGATTAAAAGTGATTAAATGAATATTTTCAAATTTAAATAAAATAGAAATTGAATAATTAATTTGATTTAAATTTGAATTTGAAATTTTATGTAAATGTTTAATTAAAAATGGTTAACTGAATGATTCAAAATTTAAATAGAATTAAAGTTGAATTTTTAAATCCTGTTAATAATATTTTGAAATAAAATTAGATTTGTATGAACTGAATTGTTTATAAAAGTCCAAGCCTTTAAGATGTGAAATTGAAGTTGGTTTAAATGAGTTGTTTAAAGAAATTAAAGTGAAATCTTAAAGTTGAAATTTGAAATATAAATGAATTTATCAAATTGAGTTATTGTAAATAGTTTGGATGTTTAAATTTTGAAATCTATTGAATTGGAAGTGGTTTAAATTTGTAGTTCAAACCCGGATTGGAAATTGATATAAATTAAAAGTGGTTAATGGGAATTTTAATTGAATCTTTAACCTTTTTAATTGAAATTGTTGAACCGAGATTGATTTAAATTGAATTTTGGAACTAAAGTTGAATTGAATTGATTTGTGAAATTGGAAGGAACAATTCTAATTTGAAACAATTTTTGATATAAACTATTTTTTAATATATAAACTATTTTTTAAAATATATAAACTATTTTAATCTATAACCTATATTAAATATATAAACTATTTTTAATTTATAACTATTTCAATATATATAAACTATTTTCAATATTTAACTGTTTAAGTTGGAACTGTTATGATTTAGATTTAACGGATTTAAATGTGAATATTTTGATATGGTGGTTCAAACTATTTTGTGGTTAAGATTTTCGAAAGTGATATGATTTTTGAATTTAATATGATATTTTGATATGAAGCATGAACTGTTTGAAATATAAAATGACCACGGTGTGAAATAAGCGTTTGGTTGTTAAAGAGACCGAGATCGAATATTGTCATACTCTCTGCCAATACCAAAACCACTTTAACCATTGTGCATGTGGTGGAGATTCCCGAACGAAGTAAGATGGTTTAGCGATGCCTATATGAGGTATGAATGCAACCGTGACTCTAGCGAGTCAACTTGATGTGACTAAAACAGGAGCCACGCCGGGCCAAGTGAGGTCGTACCTCCGATCGAGCATGCTTCTTTGATACCATTCTATTACTTTGTAATTTGATTGGGTGCACCTTTGATTTGGGAGTGTGTCTCGAGGTGGGCGGTAGTAGCTGCTATGCGTTACCACCAGTCCGGATCCACAAAATGGTAGTACCCTAACCTGGGCATTGCCTCGCGTGCCTTGTTACATGCCTTATCGCGCCTACTACGAGTTTGGTTTGTGTCGTACCTATGGAGTGCTCCCTGATAGTCCACCGGTTTGGTGGAGTTTACAGTACTGTATCGACTACGGCATTTATATAAAATGTGTTAAGGGGGATATGGGTAACGCCTTAAGGCTATTTTAATAGTTTACTCTACTATAGACATTATCTATGTAGCATATTGTATTATGTATGTAGATAGTTTCACAGATCCTTAGAGGATGGGAATCCCAAACATCCTTTAAGTTATTTTGTATTTTAGTTGACATTTCACTTGAGTTGATTTACTGGTATAAGAATGTTAATCCTGACTCTAGTGTTTATGTTTTGCTTTATGCTCGGGTTAGACTGAGTGTCACAGCATTTGAGACTCACCTCTGGAGCTTGGAGCTTTGCTTGAAGATATGTCTTTGTCTATTCAGCTTTCTGGTTATTTTATTTTATTCCAGTTGTTTTGTTCAGACTTGTCATTACTTATGTATTAGAGGTTCCTTTGTATTTGGATTTCTGTTGTATTTTGTTTCAAACTCTGATGTTCCATAGTAGCTTCATGAACTACTAATTATCTATTTCTGCTGCTTATTGTTATATTACTTTGTGTCTGTGATTCTGTGATTGATTTATTTATTGTACATGCTAAGTTTTGCCAAATATAAAAATAACAATCTGTTGTTTTGAGCAATTCAAGTTCGATGTGTGGATGATTGTCGATTTAAATTGTTCGAAATAGCCGGTCGTTACAATCATCATCCTCTATGCCCCTAGGTCCATATTATAGGGGTAGAAAGGTACGGCATGGACGTCACGTGTCAATGCGGCATGATCGATCTTCGGCCTCAAGGTCTATCTCGATGGCGTTTGGGATATTACTTCTGATTTGATGATTCACAACATTCTTTGGTGTATTGAAGGATTATGGCATTGTCATCCTGATTGCATGCGGCTTAATAGCTTTTGACATCATCCTAAAAATGAAGGCATTCGGCATCCTTCATCACACTGGGGATATGCGATATTCTCTTGTACATTGCCTTGGTTAGTAAAGGGCAACATCATTATGGCATGGCATTGGTGATAGGCGATATTACTTAAACTGCAACATTGAAGGGAGGCAACAACCTCATATTTGTTGTTTCTTGACACTTGAAACCTCTTAGCTCATTTACCTTTGGCATTCGATGTACAAGAGATGTGGCATCAATGTGACGTGACATCGATTATAGGTCATGTCGCTATAACATTGATGGATTATAATATAGTGTTATATGTATCACTGCCCTAATGATATGCAATATCAATGGTGTACGACATCGATTCTTGGTTTCTTATGATATCATCCACTTTATTGATGATAGACCCATCAATAGTATGCGGCATCATTGTAGGCCTTCGCCATTGGCTTTGATGATCTGCTTTTCTTTAATTTAGCACTTCCTTTATCTACGAGATCCTTCGACTTCGACATTCTTGTTGTCATCATACCTTCATGCCTCCGGAATCAATAATGGTAGTAGCATTTGTTTTAGACCCAAAATCCTTTAATTGGTTACCGACGACATGCGGCATCAATGGGATATGGCATGGATCAAGCGCGGCATGGATGAAATTCGGTGTTGATAAAATGTGGCATAAATTACGTGTGACATGGATGACACGCAGTATCCTATTTTACCTTTATTGAGGGAGTGCAGCATCACTATGGCTGTAGGCTTTCGACGTTTTTCCACTTGCTAGTCTTCAACATTGACTTCTTACTAATAAGGTGCGGCATCAACAACTCTTGTATTGGTGCGAAATGCTTTTGCCTATCTAAGATACTTTATGCTTTTAAGTCTAATATCTTCATTTTCCAATAAGTTCGTCATTGCTTTACGTTCATAAGTGTGATAACATAAGTCACCTTTGGATTCGATATCACTTTAGCTTTGACATTCTTATGTTTGCTATAATATTACCTTGGAAACCCAATCATAGACTCGTTGATTCGATATCATATTCTCTTGCCTTCATTTTATTCCATTTGGAAAATATGTGGATAACATTTAGCCCCTCCTTTTATAAGAGAAGGTTTTTACACTTTAGTGTAAAACCAAGAGATTCCTTACTTTGTTAGTTCTTTGCAAGGTTTCCTTTCCAATCTTGTTTTCCTACAAACAGAAAGCAAGCTATGATTTTCATCATTAACTTTTAAATTTAATTCTGGGCAAACCTTTCTAGATTTTGACAAGATCATAAAGGATTTTCGTTTGTAACCCAATGTTACTTTTGGAAGATATAGATTTGCTTAAAGAGACCAAAAATTTATTTAGCAATAATTTTACTTGAATAAAATCCTATAGAATCAAGGTTAGAAAACTATTTGGAAATAATGGTTTCATAAATAGGAAACTAGAAAGCCATTTAAGAATTATAATTTCCTGAATAGAAATGTAGAAAACATCTAGAAATATCATAGGAGAAAGGACTAGAAACTCTTCTAGTAATATCGTGAATAGAAGACTAGAAATCAATCTAATAGTAATTATTTCTTAATTAGAATACGAGAAACATGTTTGGTAATAATGATCTTTTGATTAAATGCTCAGAAAATTTCTTGAATAAGAGGAGACTGGAAAATCTTCCGGTAATAATAATAATTTCTTGAATAGGGGTAGACAATAAATTCCTTTCGGCAATTATGACTTCTTAACTAGAAGAGCAGAAAATCCATCTGAATAGAAGACTGGAAAATCCATCTGGGAATAATATAAACAAAAAACCAAAAAATCTATCTGCTATAATATAAATAGAAGACTAGAAAATCTATCTGGCAATAATATGAATGGAAGACTAGAAATCTTTCTAGTAATAATATGAATAGAAGACCGGAAAATCCATCTGGTAATAACATGAATGGAAAACATGAAATCCTTCTGGCAATAATCTGAATAGAACACTAGAAATCCATCTGGCAATAACATTTTCTTTTTCGTTATTAGAGAAATTGTAACGACCCATATTTTTAACTATTTTAAATTATTAAATTTAATATAATTATTGAACAAAAATGGTTAGAAATAAAAATTTAATGATTTATTAATGTAATATATTTAATATGAACTTGAATAAAATTTTGAAATAGCAATTTCGATAAGATTTAAGGAAATTATTTGTGCTAGAATGAAGTTCAATATATTTAATGTGTTGTAATCAATAACATGAATTGGATAATAAATGTTGAATTATTTAGATGAAAATAAAATAATTATTTGATAACTAAAATTCATTTGAAATCTAACATTGGGAATTATTGAAATTCTAATATTGGAATTCATCGAAATTGGATTTTTGGATTACTTTAAATAAAGAAGTGTAGCATAGTGTAATCTATGTATTTAATGTAAAAACGTTTGTGTATTGAATAAGGACAAACATTTTTATTTATAAAAATGATATTTGAAATAATTTATATAAGTACGCCTTATTTGACCAGGATTATAAATTTATAAAGAGTGTATTAGTTGTTTAGTTATTTGAATTTGTTCTATAAGTTAAATTTTATAAGTTAAATAACTTGTATTTCAATTATAGCGATTTATTGAATAATTAAATGGTTTAAATTTAATATTGGCAATTATTTAAATAATCGAATCCTGAATTTAATATGAATGAAAATGATTTCAAAAGTTGATTTAAATTTTACTTAAATAAGAATGAAGATTATTAACTTTTAAAATTGAATTTAAAAGTGATTAAATTGATTTTGGACAATAGTCTGTTTTAATTAACGTATAAAAATAGCCTTTTTGGGCACTATCTCGGATTTCGATGAAACCAGTTTCATCAAATCCGTGATAGTGAATTATATTGGATTTCAAGTTTTGTAGCGATCGGACTTATCGTTTGGTCATGCAAGCTTGAAACGCATAGAAATGAATTTAAGGAATTTAATTAAAATAATTTGATTTTGAAAAGCTATCTTCTGAATATGATGGAATTGGCTCTCGATACCTATTCCATTGTGTTCGAAATGGGGGTATAACATATAAAACATCAGGCAGCACGCTTCATTTGGAGTTCGGAAACTTGATGTGTGATAGTGTCAGAAATTTATATATAAAGTCGTATAATTTCATTCTTGGATAAACGAAACCCTAAATGGCAGCTGTTTCTCTTTTTCGAATTCATGGCCAAAAATTGCCCTTCTTTCTCCCTCAATTTCTCTCGATCCACTCAACGAATTTGCACGACTCCAAAAGGAAAATTGTAGAGCTCGACGAGCTCTACAAGATGACCGATTGGATCGAGGTGATATGCTTCGAAATCGCTAGGATTTGTGTTCGAAGTTCGCACATGTTTTGGTTTCTCGAGGACAAACGGCGGCGACGAGAAGGGGGAGGCTACTGGCGTCGTTAGCTCGGAGGCGGGCGCGCGTGATGGCGGACGTTGATCGAGGTTCGGTGGTCAGGGGTTGCGTGCATCGTGAGATTTGATGCGTGCTGGGTTGTTTCGCGCAGGCCTGGAGTATACGGGGAGAGGAAGAGGATTAGTGAGGTGAGTGTTTAGTTTTTTAGTTAATTAGTTAATGATAATTTTAATTATCGTTATGCTAATAAAATCGTATCTTGTTCGTACGGGGTCTGATTCGAGCGAAATGAGTTGCATTGGATTCGTATCGATGAAGTCTACGACATGGAATCAAATTGGAATTTATTTGACTTTGAAAAATTTTCAGTTTCAAATAAAGGTGAGTGTTTTATACGCTCACGAATTACTAAAATATTTGTATGTTAGTTAAATTAATATCATGAAGTAATTTAATTTTATTGATTGTTATTCGGTAATTTAAATTGACATTTGAATTGATTGTTAAAAATTAAAATTGACAGTTAAATTGAAATTGGAATTAAACTGCTAGTTAAATTCCTGATTATTGATAATTGGTAAACTATTGTGAAATATTGACTGTTTTGGAATGTTGATTGTGATGGATGCTTACTGGTTGATATTATTGATGATTTGGATGTTTATTTATTTTTATATATTCCTGTTATCACCCTATATATTATTGACATCATATAAACTATTATCTAAATTATTTCGAATAAATTAAGAAATAGGTTGAAATGATATATACCTATGACATTTATTTTGGATTGAAATGGTATATTTCCATCCCTATAATTAAAATTGTAATAACTGATCACTTGGTCAAAGGATAGAAAATTATATACGGACACCGGATTGGTTAAATTAAATGGTTTTAAAATTTTTGGTTTTGAAATTATTTAAATGATTTTGTTTTAGAGAGGAAAATTTTGAATTTATGAGAATTGAATTAATTTCGAATTCGAGTTTTGAAATGTTGAAATTAAAATTTGTTTACAAAAATTGTTTAAAAATTGAATTTGGAAGTTTGAAGTTATAATTAAAATATGATTTGAATTATGGAAATTGATTTGTTTTAAAAGATTTGAACTTTTATTCGAACTTTGAAATATTGCTAAGTAAAAGTAATTTAAATGGATATTTCAAATTTGGGCTCGGAATAGAATTATTTTAAAGATTTGAAACTTAAATTGAATATTTAAGTTTAAATTTGATTTAAGTGATTTAAATTAGTAAATTGAAATTGAACTTGAAATCGATATAAATTGAAATGGTTTAAAATAAGAATTGAATTGAAATTTAAACCATTGAATCGAATTTGAAGTTAAAATGAACGTTTCGAAATTGAAGTTAATTCGAATTGAAATTGAAATTAAGTTGATTTGAATTTAAATTGAAATTGAGTTGATTGATTTGAAAGATTTGAGATTGAATCTGTTTGATTTGAAATTTGCATCTGAGTCCAGATTTATTGGAAATTGAAAGAAACAGTTTAAATTTGAAACTATTTTCACTATACACTATTTTACTATAAACTGTTTTTAAATTCATCTTTTCAAACAGTTTAATTTTTAAACTATTTTATTTTTTAGGCTATTTAACTTTTCAAACTATTTTAACTATTCAAACTATTTTCAAAAAAAATCAAACTGTTCGAGTTGGGAACCGTTTATATTTAAATCATTGATTTAAATACGAATGTGGTTAAATTGAAGTTATAACCTAAGTTGAAATTCGAAACGATTTTGGAAATGAATAAAATGATTTTGTAATGAAATTAATTTTAAGTGGAAAATGATTTTGAAATGAAATTGTTTTTGAAGTGAAAAATGATTTTGACATGAAATTGATTTCGAAGTGAATATGATGATTTTGAAATGAAATTAATTTTGAAGTGAATTTGATATTTTGATATCAAGTATGAACCATTTTCGAAATGTAAAAGAACCAACCGGTATGTAAAACGACGTTTGGTTGTTAAAGAGATCGGGGCCTCTTATTGGCATACTCTCTTACAATATTGGAACCACTTTAACAACTGTGTACACGGAGGAGACTCCAGAATGATGTGGTTTGATTTGGTGTACATTGTTGGATTTGAAGAAAGAGAATGATGATGGATTGGTTCCGACACTTGTGTCAATTTGAAATGACTAAAACATGATGGCTTGAACCAGGCCAAGGGGGCTAGCTACCCCCAGCGAACACCTGTTCTTTGATTTTTTTAGTTGGCTCGGTCCATACTATTACCTTTGTTGTTGATTTCGATTGGTGCACCTTGATTGGGATAGCCTCCCTTTGACTCGATATAGGATGGGTGAACGCGGTGGGTGATCATGGCTACGATGCGTTACCACTAGCCTATCGACTCGAACTAGTAGTATCCTACCTTAGGCATTGCTTCACGTGCCTTGTCATACGTTTATCCTTATACGAGACCACTACGAGTTTAGTTTAGTGTTGTCGTATCATAGCGCATCCCTATCTACCGACGTGATACTGGTTGTGTTACATGAAACTATATGACAATTGTAACGACCCGTAATTTTAACTATTTTAAATTATTAAATTTAGTATAATTTTTAAATTAAAATGGTTAGAAATAAAATTTAATGTTTTATTAATATAATTTATTGGATATGAACATAGATAAAATTTTAAATAACAAAATTCGATATTAGAAAAAAAATGATTAACTAATTTTAAATATTGAAATATTAATTTTTATCAGTGAAATAATAAAATTTTGATATATGAAATATATATATATATATATTCTAGAGCCTTTGATTTAAAGGTTTAAAATCCAATTTCTAAAAAAGATATTAAAATAAACTTCACATTTCAAATATAGGAATATATATATATATATATATATATGTGTGTGTGTGTGTGTGTTTGTATATACTAAACTTATGATATAAAATAAAATATATAAAAATAAAGATAAATGCATGTAAGTAGCTAGGTTTGTGTGTATGTTAAATATGGTGTTTATGAAATAATTGATACAAAGAGGTACAAACTTTAGTATGTTAAATATTATGTTAGTAGGCAAAGCATATTCATATGGTCTAATATATATATATATATGAAGGTGTATATATATATGCATAAGGGAACATAATGATGAATAAAGATCAACTCAAGCATGAATTAAATCAAATCATTCACTCAATTCTCAAATCAACTACAAATCAAGTCAACAATTTATCAAAATCAAATCAAGTAAAAAAAATTCAAATCAAATTAAAAATATATATATACAAAGTAAAAACAGTATTGTATATGTGCAAAGGCTTCGGCCTTGTTCTCCTCTCGATCTATATATAAATTGTCTATGTTTTTTATTCACGTTTACCATTCAACACATAAAAGAAAAAAAAGAAGGAAACTGCCATTTTTTAGAACCATAGAGAAGGCTAAGTGCTCAAGCTCAGGAAGTAAATCAAAATAAAGAAGCAGCGTCTCATTTTCAAAAGCCTGTGAGTAAAAAAAACAACGTCCTTTACTTACTGTAACTTTTTTATGCATATGTCTTCTTGTAAATTTTGAATGAACTCTTTCTTTTGTCAAGCAATCATGTGTTAACAAGTTTAAAGACTATATATATGAGTGTTGTCATGTTGTGCACCTGTAAACTCACGGTAACATATAAAACATCTCTGTTCTTTGAATAAAAATAAGATTTTCCAACTTCAAAAATTAGTAGCTCTCAATCTAGTTAGTTTTAGACGATGATTCCAAAAGGAAATTTGTTTGTTTTTTAGCATAGTTTATTCTAAAAAAAATTCGTTGGTTATCATAAAGCATAGAAGGAGAAAAGCCTATTTCACTGTAAGCTACTTAGAATTGAGAAAATTTCGTATATCAATATTTAATCTTTTGATTACTTGAACGTGTTTGTCTTTGAAAAACTAGATTTTTGAAAGTAAATTGATGATTTTTAGTTGTGTATTTGGTGAGAAAATGGGTTTTGGTGAAATTCCGACGGTCGAGGCAGTGGGATGGCTTGGCGTTGGTTGTGGAGGTGGCGTGGGTGATGGTGGAGCTAGGAAAAATAGTGCGGTACTTTCTAGTGGCCTGTGGCATCGAGTTGAGATCGTTTTAGGGTTTAGGTATGTTCTTGTGTGTGGTTCAGTCTCGAGCTAATGGCGGCGTCTAGGGGCACAAGGGGAAGTGCGGTATGGGGGAAAGGGACGAGGAGGACGCGGCGCACGTTTTGTCAAGTTTAGGTGGTAGTTGATGGTGTATGGTGGCATGGCGAGCGGTTTGAGTGATGCGTGTTCGTTATGGTCTTTGAATCAGTGGTTCGATTTCGAGCCTGGTGTTTTCGTGTTTGTCTACGTGCGTGTTCATGATGGGGAAGTAGTGGGTGGTCTGGAGAGATGGACAGCGTCGAGTATGTGGTGGTCGGCGACGTGTGTATGTGCACGGTAGTGATGTGCACGTGAGTGGGTAGAAAAAGAAGAGAGAAAGAAAGAGTAGCAGGGGAAGAAGAAGGAAGGAAGGGAAGAACGGGACTGGGTTTGTCTCGTGGGCTAACGGCTGGGCTTGTTTTATATAAAAAAAATGTGAAGGGAAGAGTTTGGGCTGGGCCAAACTGGTTGGTAATTATTTGAAAAGAAAGTAATTAAGTAAATGTTTATACTTAATAATCTTGAACTTAAAACCATTTTTCCCTTCATTTAAAATCAAATAGACATGAAAGTTTTCGTATTGTGATCCTCTCATCTAGCTTTATAATCTAAATTAATTTTGTTAATTAATATGAAACTTAATTATAATAATTAAAGTGAATAATAATTAAATTCTTAATTGATTAAATCTTAGTTTAATTAATAAATTAGTTATTAAATGGGTTATTAAATTTTAATTAACCAATAATAAATTGTTTTTTTATAATTTCTTTAATTTATCAGTAATTTGGATTAAAAATAATGGATCCAGTTAATTTAAGTTAATTAAATTTTGATTTGTGAATTGTTTAATATTAATTATTAATTGATAAATTAGTTAATGATCTATGCTTTGGTTTATTGCTCTTGAATATTTATTTTAATTGTTTCTTTTCTGTGCCATTAAGTAGCTAAACGAATTAAAATGGTTAGAATAAAACGTTGGCACGTTTTATTGAAAATAAACATATGTAATAAAATTCCCATATGTGAATGTTGACACCCTGAATATGAATTGTTATCTAAACAACTTGGACCTTCTAAAAAATTATTTCTTGGATTCGATGAGATCGGAATTAGACATATGCATTTTTGGTACCACTTCGATCCAATAACCACCACGAACCTTTAAGGTTCCGATTATAGAGTCTAATATGATGGAATTTAATTAATTTAACAAATTCGGCTATTTTAAATAAGTATTTATACTTAGACACTATTGTAATACTAGTGGATTTTCTATAAAAAAAATTGGTTATCGTAATGGTAAAACCCGTCGTGTTTGTGTGTGACGCGGTCTTACAAGATACCATTGTTTTCAAAGTATTTTGATAACTTACGTAATTCAAATTAAGTGTGTTTACTCATGCTGGTTTTCCAGGCTGACTCGGGTGTTACTTTATTGTAATGCTTGGGTCAGACCGAGTATTACAGATTCAGGTTAGGATGCTTTGGAGCTCAGGAGACGAGCTAGATGACAGAGACGTATTATACGTACTTGATTATATTCCGCTGTGTATTGTAGGCTGTATATTCAGCACTTTTGGGGACAAGTTATTATAACTGTCCAGATTTCTATGTTGATAGTTGTTACCCGGCTACTTGGCCCGGCTACTTGGCCCGGCTACAAAGCGACAGTTGCAGAAGTTATAGTTAGCACTAGACAAGATTCTGGCCAAGAAGAGACTGGAGATATAAGGGTTTGATGCTATTGATATGGTCTGGCATGTATGCGCAGCTCAGTAGGTACGAGTCGATATGTATGGCTCAGTCAAAGGAGGGACGAACATGTCATTTGGTCATCGTATGAAATACATGGCTCGGTCAAAGGGGCTCGGTCTAGTTGGATCAGCAAATGCCGCTCGATCAAAGACGAAGGTCAAAGGGGCTCGGTCTAGGTGGATCAGCAAATGCCGCTCGGTTAAGGAAGAAAGGTCGTGTATGGTTCGGTTAAGATAGGTCGGTTGGGCCTAGTTCGGTGCTTGTGGTTCGGTCATAATGATTTGGCAACCATCGTTCGGCCAGCATCGTTCGGCAACCATCGTTTGGCATTGATGGCTTTGAATGTGCGGCTCGGTGAATGCATGTTGCTTGCTTTGGGCCGATGTACCTTGTTCTTGGGCTTGCGCAGGGAGTCCAGCCTATCTTCGTCTATAAATAGAGGGGCAGTGGCACAGTTGAAGGGACCTTCTTTTGGGAGAACTCTAGGGAAACTTGCCATTTTTTATACTCTCCTATTTTCGATTCAAACTTGTATTCAAGTGGTTTGTCTACAGATTGTATTTGTATTCAAGTGATAGGGAAAGTAATAAAGATCATATTCAAAGTGTGTAGGCAATTACCCCGAACCACTATAAATCTGGTGTTCTCGTTTCTGCTGTTCTTTTTGCACTCAATTGCATGATTTTTCTGTTTTAATTTACTTTCTTCATTAATCTCTCTACATAACTTTATTCAAGGGTGTTAGTGACCAATTTTGGTGCTAACATTTTGGTGCTTTCACTGAGAAGAGAATTCTCAACTTGATTGGATCTCATCGTCTACTAGTGGATTTCCATATTCGCGAGATAGATCTAGTTGTTTACCAGCAAACTTCCTATTCTACTAAGATTTGAAAGAGATCTAAGGAAGCTATTAGCCATGGGATTGGATTCACTGATGTATGCAAGATCTTGGGATTGGATGTTGAAGTTTGCACTCAAGCTAAACGAAGGCCGACACTCCTCTAAAGGCAATTCAACTGATCTCTCATATGGCCGAACCCTCACCAAGGCAAATGTGTATATGTCGATCGCCCCAGAAAAGGCGTATGCCGACCGCCCCAGAAAAGGCGTATGCCGACCGCTCCAGAAAAGGCGTATGCTGACCGCTCCAAAACTGTTGTATATCGATTGCCCCACGTACTCCGTATAGCCGAACCGCCTTGGCCGAACGGCCTTAGCCGAACCACCTTGGTTGATCCACCGTGCCACCCTTGGCCGAACGGCCCTTGCCAAGCCACCCTTGGTCGAACGACCTTTGCCGAGCCACCCTTAGCCGAACGACCTTTGCCGAGCCACCCTTGGCCGAACGACCTTAGTCGAACCGCCTTGGCCGAGCCACCCTTGGCCGAACGTCCCTTGCCGAGCCACCCTTAGCCGAACGACCTTTGCCGAGCCACCCTTGGCCGAACGACCTTAGTCGAACCGCCTTGGCCGAGCCACCCTTGGCCGAACGGCCCTTGCTAAGCCACCCTTGGCCGAACCGCCTTGGCCGATCCACCGTGCCTACACTCCAACATCGAACCACCTTCTATTCTTGTGCTTTACAAGCATGCCGACCCAGTGTTACCGATCGTATGCATACCGATCCCTCTCTTAAAAAACCATCTGACCGGTCCATGTATAAAAAAATATGGATCAGGTACGACCCCTATTTTCAAAAAAAATTACTTTTTCAGGTACGACCCAAATTTAAGAAAAAGGCTCCGCATAGTGAATTCAAAGCTCAACTTACTGAAGGAACATTCTATCCACTTCCCTGGCATCCTATGACCGACCAGGGCATAGAAGATAAAGCGTCGGCTTTGGAATGGCAACAAGGGAACAGACAAGCAACTGCTACTCAAACGATACTCCCAAATGTTGGAGAACATAGATGATATGACTCTAGGCAAACGCCAAGATGACTCCAAGCACCATTCTTCATTGACCTAGCACTTTGAATTTAGTGACTCCAAGCAAACCAATGTTTGACTCCAAGCAATTTGTTCCAAATGCTAACAAGGATATCATACTGATCGCGTTTGAGGGGAGTCAACCTCAAAATATATTTTAGCAGCTAGTTAGGTGGAGAACCTCCTACGACCATGGATCGTTTCTATTACAAAATGAACCAAAACCAAAGTGAGGAGGAGTGGAGTAGACTAGGAAAAATAACAATACCGAATCATTGGCTAAGGACTCAGAATCCAATAAATGAACCAAGATCTCAAAATTCGACTCATATGCTCTTTGAAAGATTCAATCGATAGCCTCTACTTAGAGACTCACGACACAGAATGGTACTGAAAACAAACCTCGAGAGAGTCCACTGAAGCCCAGAGAAAATCAGAGGAATGTTGTATATTCCAAGATGCTCACTGATCCTAACACTGGCGATAACAAACAACTTCGAGGTGTGATCGAAAGGCTGATCTGGAAAGGAAAGCTTCAACAGTATGTACAAGCCCTGTAGAATGGTGGGCAGCGAACATCCGATGCCTATCAATAAAGAACTATGATTATCAATTGGACTGCTGACGGCCGACATCCCTTTGAAAGGAGCTAGGGGAAAAGTTGAATAGCAAGCACACGATGCTACTTCACTCATCAATGAGATTTAATCCAATCTTCTTTGAATTATTTTTATTTCTATTTCAATTGTTCTATGAACTACGACCAACTTGAACTAAACTACTTTCAAAATGATGCAAGTGACCATGTACTCAGAGTTGGCCGCCAACCAATCCACGTAGACCTTGATCGGATTTGTGGAGTTTCTCAAGACAAGCATGATTCGATCGCTCATCATCAACCATGTGCCTTTGATTTGGGGCCAAGGACTAGAGATTGAAAAGCTCATCACGGTTAGAGCCTAATACAAAGCGTACATGATTGACCATCCATTCATCGACCTCCATATTTGATTTGGTGGCCTAAGCAAGGCTTGGAATGAATGTGGCACGATCATCCACTCCTCGGGACATAGAGTAAAGTTTGATAAAATACATATGCTTCTCATGGAGCTCAGTGATGCTGGGATCTAACTAGAGCGAATATGATTTGATCATCTACACATCAAATCCTACCATGAACACAAAAGGTGGTTCGAAAGCCCGACTTGAAGTAGCTGTGATAGACTGCCTACTCGTTAACCATCGCTCTCAATACATGGACGCGACTGCACCTTGAAACATATGCGACTTACTTTGTCTACCTAGTAATCCATCATCCTCATTTTCTAGAAAGAGATACAAAGCAAATTGTGCGAGACTTGATTATCCAACCCCAGCATGGATGTGATCCAAACATCTATCATATACCTCCTTCCTTGACTTGATTGGAAGAGCTATAATCACTAAGCGGACGAGAATCGACCGTCCATTTTTAAAGTTTCATCCTTGATGATGGGGGAAGAGTCCCATTCCATGAGCAAACGTGGTTCGATCATTCATTCGGCAACATTATCCTCGATACGGTAAATGAAATACAAATCAAACGGGTGGAAATACGACTGCTCTCCACAAAAATCTCTAAGTCCCTGAAGCAGACTAGAGTACTCTGAGTCCCCAGAGCGCGGACTACAGTATACACAACTTCAGAAAAATCTCTAAGTCCCTGAAGCGGACTAGAGTACTCTGAGTCCCCAGAGCGCGGACTAGATTATACACGACTTAAAAAAAATCTCAAGTCCCTGAAGCGGACTAGAGTACTCTGAGTCCCCAGAGTGCGGACTAGAGTATAAACGACTTCAGAAAAATCTCTAAGTCCCTGAAGCGGACTAGAGTACTCTGAGTCCCCAGAGCACGGACTAGAGTATAAACGACTTGAGAAAAATCTCTAAGTCCCTAAAGCGGACTAGAGTACTCTGAGTCCCCAGAGCGCGGACTAGAGTATAAACTACTTAAGAAAAATCTTTAAGTCCCTGAAGCGGACTAGAGTACTCTGAGTCCCCAGAGCGTGGACTAGAGTATAAACGACTTGAGAAAAATCTCTATGTCCTTGAAGCGGACTAGAGTACTCTGAGTCCTCAGAGCGCGGACTAGAGTATAAACGATTTGAGAAAAATCTCTAAGTCCCTGAAGCGAACTAGAGTACTATGAGTCCCCAGAGCGCGGACTAGAGTATAAACGATTTGAGAAAAATCTCTAAGTCCCTGAAGCGGACAAGAGTACTCTGAGTCCCCAGAGCGTGGACTAGAGTATAAACGAATTGACGAAAATCTCTACGTCCCAAACTGTGGACTAGAGCATAAACCATTCAACAAATCTCTAAGTCCCCGGAGCATGGACCGAAGCATGAACACAAATTAGGCGCGAGTCGACCGGGGGAATAACAACTCTGAGTCACCAGAATACAGAGTGGCGTATAAACATCAATAAATAGATGAGTGGATTCCGACCGTTCTCTATTCCGCAAACTTCGGCCTGAAATCGACGAGAGGAGTATTAACTCGCTAAGGATGGAGTTCGACCATCCGACTTATGGCCTGGTAAAATCAATGTTGGAAGCATGAGTACGAATCACTAAAAGCTGAATACAATAGCTCATTATAGCTCTAGCTTGGCATTCTTTACAACTTAAGGAACGACAGCAAGGAGGCCTCAATACAGAACCAATCAGAATGGCATCCAAAGCTACAAATGACCGACTATATCATACCTCAGATCGAGGGTCAATATCGATCTGCACCAAGCACATACGAATGTGACCCGAATGTCCCTTGAAAAACTGTGACCACCAAAGTGTGGAAAGGAGAGTAAACACGAAGACTTGGTCCTTAATTCTCCAGCACCTTCCTTCGATCCGTCAGGAGGAATATGAAACTGGATGAGCATGACCCGACTGCACTTGAGCCAACTATACCCCGAGATCTGATTGCAGAACATGAACCAAAGTGGACGTAGCTGACCGTCCAGTACCTAACTTACGCCCATAAACTGATGAGGCATCGGAGTATTCCCCTTGGAATGAAAAACCATTATACAATCCAGGATAAGCAAGACTGAACCTCCCATCAACTGACATGATCCCACGATTCAACGGGAAAGAGAGTAAAGCTAAAGTGGGCATGGCTGGCCTTCCTAATTATCGGTATATGCCCCAGACTTGGGGGCATGAGCAAGAAGTAGGATGAATGTGAACCGATTATTCACTGATCGACTCTATGTCTTTGGAGTTTAGGTGGGAGTATAAACATAGCTAGGATGAGACTCAACCGTCCACACAGTATATTTACCAACCCAAGACTGGGAGCAGAAGCGTGATCATCCAAAGACTGGCTACGATAGCTCAATATTGAAACTTATATATAGTGTTTACAACTATTCAAGGCTATGACCGGAAGGATGCCTAGCGATAGAATCATTAAATCGATGCCTAAGCTCGTTGGCAACTGACTATCGACCCGAAGGACGGATAAAAGGTCATGAATGCGTTGAATGGAAAGAGCGTTACTCGAATATACAAGCAACTCTAAACTCAAAGCAAGATCCAACTATGCAACTTCATGCAACTCGAGGCTGACCCCTGCTGGACATTTTCTTCAACGTGCTTCTAAGCCTGATCTTTGGCCATTTGCACATAATCGATCAGAGCATTCAGAGCCCTTCACTATCAGACTTAATAACTTATGACAAGACTCTCGGATTCGACCAGAGTAACCATCAACGTTGACCATCCCAACCATATTTCACTTAGAATGTTACGTAAAAAAGTTATATCTGAACTCAAAGAATCCGAGATTGCACCCGCTAAGCTGACAATCAACATTACAGCCAGCCATGGCGACCCTTTCCGGGTGCTGAATATTGGATCACAGCTCAGTGCAATGATGGTAAAAGAATTAGTTGGATTTATCTGAATAAATGATGATATGTTCCCTTGGACCCATTCTGACATGCATTTGTGATTTCACCGACTATCGTGAACCATGCATTGGATATCGACCCGAAGCTACAAAAGCTAGTGTAATGTCTACTGATTTCATCATGAAAGCTCCACTCTTACTTTTAGGCTCACCCAATTAACGTCTATGCCTACCAGCCATTACGACAGGGCATAAAACAACCTGAAACGTCTGAAAGACTACTTAAATAGAATATCAAACTAAGCCAATTTGATATCACTTATTTCCCTCGAAGGGCTACCCAAGGACGGAAATTAGTAGACCTCATATCTGAATTCAATGCATCAGACGACTACTCGAAGAGTAGTAGAGAACCAACCAATAGATGGAAAATGTACGCGAATGAAGCATCCAATGACCAATGTTATGGCACAGAAGTCGTGTTAATGACTCCTGAGGAACGATCGATCCGCTACGTCCTGAAACTCGATTCCTGTGTAACAAACAACGATGCTTAGTATGAAGCCTCGACCGCCAGCCTCAAACTTGCTAGAGAACTTGGAGTGGAAACTTTACATATCTTTTGTAATTCCTGATTGGTAGCATGCAAAGTTAGGAAGTTAATCTTGCCAGGGGGCATTGTCTTGCTCCTTATCTCGGCCAGTTCCAAGAGCTACTAGCCAACTTCACATATTACATCATTACACACATCCTCAGAGAACGAAATGAAAAGAGTCAAGTCACTGGCCAGGCTGGCCAGTTTCAGGGACGCACAATGGACAAACTTTGTTCCGGTTGAAATACTTAATATTCCAAGCATTGACGGATGGAGATCGGCAAGATCTTGCAGACAAAGCCAGAAAAGGGTCACGATCGACTCCTATCAAAGACGAAGGTCAAAGCTTCACTCCAAATCATCCAAGAAGAAGTCATGTGTAGAAAGGAGTTTATCCATTCCTATGCCTCGATGTATCACCCATGATGAAATCAAACAAGTCTTCAGAGAAGTTCATGAAGAAAAATGCAGCGATCACACCAAAGGGCAAACCCTGACAAAGAAAATACTCTGTTAGGGGTATTACTGGCCAACTGTCAATCGAGATGCAACTGATCATGCTAGACAATGTGACGAGTGCAAGATGTTTGCAAAAATTTCGAGAGCCCCGCTGATGGAAATTACTCAAATGGCTAATCCATAGCCATTTGGCACTTAGAGGCATTGCATCATCATCTTCTAGCCAATCCTAAAGGTGGTGCGAAATACATCATCGTAGCGGTTGATTACTTCACCAAATGGGCAGATGCAGAACTTTTAACCAATACCAAGACTTAGAAAATAATCAACTTCATTGTCCAGTACGTCATCTGTCATTATGACCTTCCACAAACCGTTATAACCGATCGTGAAGCTCAACTCAACAACGCTAAATGTGAAAACTTCTACCGTCGGCATCATATTGAAAAGAGATTTGCGGTATTTTCTCGCCCTCAAGCAAATGGACAAGTTAAAGCTGTGAACAAAATCATAAAGTCTATTCTGAAGAGAGGTTTGGAAAAGTATATAGGTAAATGGGTGAATGAGCTCCCAATAGCTTTATGGGATTGCAAAACTACCCGAGAGTTCGTGACTGGCCATACTCCATTCGCCCTACTTATGGCGCCGAGGCCATCATCTACGTAGAACTTGAAGTCCCCTCTCATCGAGTGGCTGATTACAACCACTATTTCAAAAAAAACAAGGAATTGAAATCGAATTGGAATTAAACTAGAAGGAATTGGTGATGACTCACAAACATATAAAACACGTCCAGGAGCCAATGGCAAGAACATGTACCTGAACATGCACGTGTATATTCAAAAAAAATTCGACTTCTTGAAATCAACAGAAATTGAATTTTCACTTAAGGTTATTAAGAAAAGACTGGATTAGATAGCCGAAGCCTACTAGTCCTGTAGAACCGGATACAGATGACTACTGATGAACTACAATCCTGAATTTATACTATTGGAAATCGACCAAGCGTCATGGAGATAGAAGAAGGATACGACACTTTGGGAGGATAAAATTGAAGGATAATGACTATTCAGGAAACATGATGGATTCCTTTCTGGAGACTCTAACTTGCTTCGATTCAAAGCACGTCATGTATGCAACAAGACGTACTTTGGGTGGCAAATGTTACCCGGCTACTTAGCTCGGCTTCAAAGCGACAGTTGCAGAAGTTATAGTTAGCACTAGACAAGATTCTGGCCAAGAAGAGACTGGAGATATAAGGGTTTGATGCTATTGATATTGTTCGGCATGTATGCGCGGCTTAGTAGGTACGGATCGATATATATGGCTTGATCAAAGGAGGGACAAACATGTCGTTCGGTCATCGTATGAAATACATGGCTCGGTCAAAGGGGCTCGGTCTAGGTGGATCAGCAAATGCCGCTCGGTCAAAGACGAAGCTCAAAGGGGCTCTGTCTAGGTGGATCAGCAAATGCCGCTCGGTTAAGGAAGAAAGGTCGTGTATGGTTCGGCTAAGATAGGTCGGTCGGGCCTGGTTCGGTGCTTGTGGTTCGGTCATAATGATTTGGTAACCATCGTTCGGCCAGCATCATTCGGCAACCATCGTTTGGCATTGATGGCTTTGAATGCATGGCTCGGTTAATGCAGGTTTCTTGCTTTGGGCTGATGTACCTTGTTCTTGGGCTTGCGCAGGGAGTCTAGCCTATCTTCGTCTTTAAATAGAGGGGCAGTGGCACAGTTGAAGGGACCTTCTTTTGTGAGAACTCTAGGGAAACTCTGCCATTTTTTATACTCTCCTATTTTCCATTCAAACTTGTATTCAAGTGGTTTGTCTATGGATTGTATTGGAATTTAAGTGATAGGGAAAGTAATAAAGATCATATTCAAAGTGGACGTAGGCAATTACAACGAACCACTATAAATATGGTGTTCTTGTTTCTACTGTTCCTTTTGCACTCAATTGCGTGAATTTTCAATTTTAATTTACTTTCTTCATTAATCTCTCTACATAACTCTATTCAAGGGTGTTAGTGACCAATTTTGGTGCTAACAATAGTTGTACTATGATAATTTGTATGTATATTAACAGTTACGGTTTTCTTGCATAAAAATCGGTTATTGTATATTATACATTGTTCCACTGCGATTGTGAGATTCTGTGTTGTTGTTCCTATTTTTTCTTCTATCTTTTCTTTTTAAACCATAATGATCTGGTAATTCCGACACTCGATTGCTCGGCATACTGTACAGTGAAAGTATTAATGTCGATTTTCGAGGGTCGAAAAAGCCTGGTCGTTACATTTGGTATCAGAGCTGAAGGTTAAGCGAGAACCTTGGCTTTGGTGGGGATTACTTATTAGAGATAGGGTCGGTAGTACCCTAGAATGAGTTTGAGTGTATATACGTATAAGAGAGAGCGTATTTGTTAGGGATATAAAGATATTTTGATGTTAATAAATAAAATGATTTTAACTTGGATTTTATATAGAATATAAAAGAATGAACTCTATAAACTGATAAAATCAATCGTGATTGTTAATGGTGAATTGGATGTTATATCTTGTTGATTGATTGTTTGATTAATATGGATGTGCATATTATCGTTTATTGATTGATGAGTCGTGCTCGGCCAGTTTATAAGCATCGACTATTGGCTATTGACTTGAGCATTCAAGTGTGGTTGGAAAATTTTGGTTTTGAAAATATTTAATCAGTTGAGAAACTGCATGTTTAACATGGATTTTGAAGTGAATATATATTTGAATTTCCCGTTGTATCATTTAAACAGTAATTAATACCATTTGAAAGTGATATATGAAATATGGTTTATCTAAACATGGTTAATAAATAAACAAAAAGAAATTCAAACTGAAAATTTGAGAATCTGAATCCCGGATACTTGAAATTGATTTCAGATTTTGAAAAAAATAATATATTATATACTATTTGAAAGGTGTTTTTCCGAATAAGAAATGTTTTCACAAAATGATTTCAAAGAAAATAAAAGTATGATTTTGATTCAAATTCCTGAAGTATGATTTGATATTCGAAAGATATACATATATATCTATTTGAAATGAACCCGGTGTTCAATTCTCGAGTTTTTGGATTGAATGATATTATGAACGCTTGTACCCTATGCATTGGGATTGATTGATTGTGCATCTTGTTGAAATGATTGATTGCCGATTCCAATTTTGAATTGGAATTTGATTTTTTTCGACTATTCTGAATAGTTGAACACTTCTAAATTGAGAATTAATTTCCAAAGCAAAGAATTTTTGGAAAGTATATAAAGTTAGTTTTGAAAATTTTAAAATAAAAACTAATGGAAGTTGAACAAGTTTTAAAAAAGCTTAATATTTTGATAAGTAAATTTTATAAGCCTATTTTGTATTATTTAAGTATGAAATTTGTTTGGAATGTTTTAAATGAAATTTTGTTTTAAGAAATATTCCTGAATAATGAAGAGATAGAAAAAAAAACTTATTTATTTTACAAATTTGTTTTAAAAGTAATTTTGATTTATAAACTCTTATTTATTTGCAAAATGATTTTGAAGGCAAATCTTAATTATGTACAAATGTGAAATCTAGTTTTGAAATTTTTTTATTAGGAAATTGTTTGAGAAATGTTTAGGAAGGAAAATAATTTATAATAATAATAAAATAAAATAATAATTTATAGTAATAATAATAAAATAAAATAATAAATTTATAAGGTCGTTTATATATAAAGGATTTTTTTTGTAAAGTATTTGATTTTGAAAAGAAATTGTGGTTTTAAAACTTAGTTACTTACAAAGTGATTTTAGAAAGGAAGTTGATTTTATATAGATATGACTTTATGTAAATATGAAACTGAACTTAATTTGAAAACTGATGATTGGAATTATAAAATATATGAATATTGAATAATATTCAATTCGAAAAATGATTGTTGAAATCATATATGAATTTGAAGCTGAACCGATATTTGAAAGTGATTGATTCCGAGAACCTTTGACTTTATATAAATATTTGATTTAAAAGTTTTTGAACTTATATAAAATGAATTGTATAAGTATGAAGTTATTTCGAAAACTATTGATTTTGAAAGGTACTCGATTTGAAAAGCGATAATCTTATATATAATGGAATTTATATAAGTATAATTTTGAAGTGATGATTTGAAAAGGTACTATGTATAGTATGATATACATTTTGAAAATTGAAGATAGGGAAGTGCTTTCTGCTCGATTATCCGCTTTGTGGCCATATTGTAGATACATTCTATTGATTCTATTGATTGATTTAGGTCGCTCAGACACAAACTCATGAGTTCCTTCGAATTCCATAGCGTAACCTATGGTCTTACGACCTCGACTGCATAGCGAAATTCGCAAGGCTGTGAAGGCTTATGGTTACGGATGTTTCCTGGGGGACCCAGGTGAAACCATTGTGTAACTGCGATCTATGGTCGGTTTCGGCGTAATCCGCCTGGGTAGAGCGATTGCTCTGAGATACGGATGTTTCCTGAGGGAACCAGGAGAAACCATTGTGTATCTGTGGTCCACATGGCGTAATTCGAGGGGGCAGATGATTGCCTTGAGTCTATGGGTGATAGCGACGTAACCACCAGTGTTACTATTAAGTAGACTACGATCCATGCGAGTGTTTGTAGCGTAATTCGTAGAGCTGTGATTGCTCATAGGTACAGATGTTACCTGGGGTATCCAGGCGAAACCATTATGTATCTATGATCTATGGTTGTTTTGGATGTCATGGCGTAAGACGTGGGGCAGGGGCTGCCTAAAGTCACCTGAGGCCGCGTCGCTCTGTTCTCTTGACTTGGCGAGAGAGCGACCTCAGGGACTGCGTTCCATGACGATCCCATTCGTTTGATTTCGGTGATTGGATTGTACTTTCCATATCTGTTTTAAAGATTTCCAATATTTTCACTGGGTGTTGAAACGGGTTTACTAAGTACTTAGAGATTTCTAGTCTTGTGTCTGATCAACGTACTACTAGATTCTATAAGAACGAGGATAAATTTGTGGAAACATCGAGTTATCAGAAGTATTTTCGATATAAAAGTATTTCAGTATAAAAGAATTTTTAACAAAGAAAATTTTCAAGCATTTAAAATTTGAATATAAAAACCATTGGTGAGATTAAGAAACCATAGAATAAATACATAGGTTGTATATAGACCATTCTAATTGCATTTACAGTTTTGATTCAGATTAGAATACACGATTTTAAGTTAATTCATACCTTTCCGATTTAGGATTGTTCACTCGATTATCGATGACAAACACTAATACAAATTTTTGATACGAATCTGAAGTTCTCTATCATAGTTTATTATTGTGTAAGGAGGATGGAAGTTTCTAATCAAGAAGTCGGATTAGAGTCCGTACTAGAGTAGTCAGGTTACCAATACTGTAACGACCCAGAATTTTTGATAATTTAAATTCGAATATTTAATTGATTTTAAATATTAATAAATGGATTTAATAAGTCGAGTAATTTATTTTTCGAATATTGGATTTAATTGGATAATTAAATCGATAAATTAAATAGTGAAATTCCAGAGATAATTGAAAATCGAGGTTAAAATGATTGAAATTGATTTGGAAAAATTTATTTGATCATACTGGAGGTATAGAAAGGTTATAGAACTTTTAAAATTGAATTTGGAGTTAATTTGTGAAAATTGAATATTTTAATATTTAATTATCGACTGTAAAAATAGCCAATTTTGGAACAGTCTCAGAATTGAACGAGACCAGTTCCATTGGATCCGTAATAGTTAGTTATTATCGGATTTCAATTTTCGTATCAATCGAAGTTATCGTTTGACCGTGGCAGCTCGAAACGCACCGATATCATTTTAATTTTAAATCGTCGAGTTAAAATAGTCATTTTTCAAACGGTCTCGGATTTCGACGAAACCAGTTTCATCGGATCCGTAATGTGATATTATTGTAAGATTTCGAATTTCGCAATTTTTGGATTTACCGTTTGTCCGGTACAAATTAAAACGCCTCGAAATCGATTTAAATCGGTTTAATTTAAATTGATCGTTTTTCTCCGTATCTCGCACAGATGTCCGAATTAGCTTCCGAAACACGTTCCATTGCGTTCGGAACGCGGGGTAAACCTTACGAACGTCAGCCGGCACGCTCGAATCGGAGTTCGAAAAAATTCGATGAATAGTAAAATTGGCCATTTTCTATAAAAGCACCTCTATTCTCTCATTTGCAAACCAGAAGAACAACCCTAGGGTTTTGAAGTCTCAGCCGCCACCCCCTATTCGAACGGCCAGCATCTTCTCCCTTTCCCCTCCGATTATCTTCCAATCCACCAAATATTTCAAGAAATTTTCTAAACAAAACTTGTAAAGGGCACTGCAATCTATATTATCAACGGTGGATCTCGGCTATGGTCGTCGTTTGGAGGAGATAAGGGGGCGCGTTTGTCTTTGGTTTGGGCACGTCGTTCGAGAGCAGGATGGGGCCGAGTTCAATGGTGCTCATGGCGTGGGTGGCTCACGTAGAGAGCTTCATTTTGGCATTGTTCGATCGTCAAATAGGCAAGTGATAGGGGAGAATAATTCAACGTGAAGGCGGCGGCAAAGATGGGTTCGAGCTCGCGAACGTTACCTGGGAGGGAAGAAGTAAAACGCGGCCAGATTTTCTTTCCTGAGATCTAACGGTTCAGATGTGGGTTTGAAAAAAATAATTAAAAGAAAATTTTGTAATTAGTTTATATTTTAATTTGTGAATGTTTAAAATTGTATATCTCTTTCATACGAGATCGGAAAATTACGAAACCAGAAGCGTTGGAATCGCAGCGACGCGCTCTACGCTGCAGCGCAGATCTGGACGCGTTTGGAATCAGTGAAATTTTCGGGTAAAATTAAACGTGTGTTTGATTTTATTCGAAATAAAACGCTGGAATCAGAAATAAAATCAAGGTGAGATCTTCTCACTCAATTGAATGTGGAATTATTTACAGTTATTGATTGATTATTGACTGTTTGAATGTGCTATTAGATATGATAGGATATATCTATATATATAGCAATATATACATATTGGCATATGTATATATTGGATTGATGATTTCCCGCCTCGTATAGCGGATGAGACCCTATTGCGCCGTTAGTAAGCGGATTTATAAAAACCCATATACCGCGATAATTCCGTACTGGAGCGGAATTGGTATTGTGCTAACATCTGTGGATGCAGGGAAACAGGTTGGAGGGATCCAACTGGATTCCTCACCGTATTGATTATTTACAGATATTGTGATATATTCTGCTATCATATGATGATATATGATATTGACTGTTGTGATGGACTAATCGATGCTGTTGCATCATCGGATTCAGTTTTGAAATGTAAAAAAATAACGACTGTTACTTTAAAAAGATTTTAAAGTGATTTTTGAAAATATACGTTTTATGGGATTTTTGAAGTGATTTATTTTAAATAAATAAACGTTCAAACTTTAAAGTTACAAAAATTTATAGATTTGGGAAATATAACCGAAAAGTTATTTTTGGAATAAATAGTTGACTGATTTATGAAATGGTTTAAATTGAGATTTTTAAATTTCTGTAAACGGTTTATATAAAAGATTTATGAAATTGATATCCACAAAATTAAGAATGGTGAAATTATAAAAATGAGTTTTTATAAGTGTGAAAAATGAAATATTATGGAATCCGTAAGTGAATGAAATTTATAGACTTATAAATTGTGAAGTTGAAAATGAATGATAAGTTATTAACTTATAATATGGACTTGTGATATTTATATCGAGTTATAAATTGAATTTGTTAATAAAAGGAATTTATAAATCAAAGTTGTTAGAAGGATAGAATTGAAATTTATAAAAGTTGTTTATAAATCCGGAATCACTTATTTTGATGAGTTGAATATAGAAGTTAATAAAAGGAGATTTATAAGTTGAAGTTGTTATTAAAATGGAGATAGAATTTATAACCGTGTTTATAAATTCAGAATCGATTAAATTTGATAAGTGAATTATAGAAGGTTATTAAAGAAGATATATTCACGATTTTGGACAGTGAATATATTGTTAAGTAAAATGGATATGTTTTTGAAGAAGTGATATTAAAAAATGAAGTTAAACATTTTAAAGATGTTTTAAAATGTATTATGAATCGAAAGCATATATTTCCGCAGTTCTTGTTGAAATAGACGTTTTCGAGGAATTTAAGGAAATGATGGACTATAACACTGTTGTTATAGTAAATGATTTTCGAAAGGAAATGTTTTTGATGTAGTATTGGGATTTATATATCTATCTAAATCCGAATCCCTATACTAGTGATTTCGAGTCGTCGTAACGATGTTTTACGCAACATTCGTTTTGACTCAAATAGATGTTGAAATTTATGATTTCCTTAAAGAATGAATATATACTTAATATTGATTTAAGTATATCGAATATTTTCAAGTGTTGAAAATAAATGATTTATGAAATACTTATTTTTAAATAAGTATGGAAATGCTTTTCCAATGTGAAATGAACTGTTTTGAGTTTTTATCTTTTAAAGATAAATTGAAATGTGGAAATTAATTTGAAATTGTTTTCAAATGATTAAGTGTGGAAATTTTATATCTAGTAAAGATATTTTTGAAGATAAATAATTTGGAAAATTATTTGGAATCTGATGATGTTGCGCATCTTTATTGATAGTTAAATAACCGACTATCAATAATTACCTTTAGATAGGTATTTGTTGTGAATTGGATGAATTTGAATGCCACACTTATTTTTGAATAATCGCTCACTATTCGGGTTAGTCGGGAAAGGACCATGGGGTCGTATAACCCATTCCGAATATGTGATACGTCGTTATGAATTGCATTTGAAGACCGGTGTTGAAGACCGGATATTTTTGAAAACGGAAGGATTACCGTCGAGTTACTCTACATCGACTGATCTTCGATTTAGAGGTTTTATCACCCTTAGTGACGGGAAGTCCTGACGTGATTGGAAATTATCCGGAAATGCAAGGGCTTCGTGAGAAGTGCCTTCGGTTCTGTTCGATCCCGGAACAGACTTGTATGGATTGTGTGTCTGACGTTACAATTTGAGATATAAAGCTGATTTCTTTCAAATACATTTCTGTTGGTGGCGGAGAATTTATTCTCTTAGCTTAACACCCTTCTCTGAGACGTACGAGCTCAGAGGTTATGTAGTTGAAATTCATCAGCGATATATCCCAATTTGGTAACGTGGCATACTGAGTGTTGCTGTGAAATGATCAGTGTTTGATCATTTGTGATATGATCATTTGTTTGATCTTATATCTTTGTGATCATAGGTTGATCATTTTGTTTGACCCGAAGCAGGGCTTTTTGAGAAAGCGTAGCTTTGTGGACGAGACTTCATCGAGCCTCACACCCCGGAAATGGTCGAAACAGGAAGAATGCGGCAAGGTTCTAGGGAGTAGCGCCCCTTAGTGTATGTCATTCCTTCTGGATAAAGGTGGTATCATGGTATGGAGCCCAGATACTTAACCTCTGTGGTTGCTGCACAGTTATTATTACTTTGTGGTTTGTTGGAAATCGGGGATCCTCGGGAAGATCGGTGACGATCGGGGGATGGCATACGCGTGTCAGTAGTTACCTATTTTTGCAGAGGTAACCCGGCCTTGTGTTGGCAGAGATCCGGTTAGGTTCTCGGGTCGTCTATTCCAGGGACGTACCCATCGTGGATAGGAAGTTCCTTAGCCTGACCATTTGTTGGAAATCCAAAGAAACAATACGTGACTTGTACGGTTTTAGTTGTATTACCTGCTATGGAATGTGGCGGTAACCTGCTATTGAACATAGTAGCTATAGTAGGCATAAGTGCGGAATGCCTATGCTGGCTAAGATTAATATTATACTTTCGAAATGTTTTCGACACTATGCACTAATAATAATATCAAAAATGATTTGATTTTGCGTAGTAAGCATCTTTGACTATCATAAGAAGAAATCTCCTCCAATTCTGCGGTTGCATTGTGTGTGTGGTGGGAGGTCTTATGGTAGTTTCATTTTCCAAAAACATTGCGAATTGACATTAAAGTTTCCTGTTGTTTATTTTAAAGAATAACTGTTTTACGATCTCACACCAGTCACCATGACTGACTCGGAGTTTATTGTTCCCTTCTAAACTCTGGGTGCCCACCAATTTCCACACGGGCAGCCTAGAGTTATATTATCAGGATATTCTGGATATTCTGGAGCTTTGGAGATGAGCTGGATGACGAGACGTAGTATTTGTATCTGATATTATTTATTCCGCTGTGTATTCTGTATGAGGGAAAGTTTATATAACTGTCCATTGTTGTATATTGACTCTGATGATTGATGTATGTATAAAATGATATAGTTCTTTGTTTAGAGATTATTCATTTATCTATTATATATTGTTCCGCTGCGATATGTGAGATTCTGATATTGTTTCCTGTTCTGATGTTGTTCTGTTGTTTCTTCCTCTTTTTTTCTTTCTTTCTTCTTCTTCTTTTCTTCTTCTTCTACCATTTTCTTCTTTCTAAAACCCTCACTACTGGAGTTTCCGGCCTTCGATTTCTCGGCAGTCGATAAAGTGAGTATCGATGTTGAATTTTCGAAAGTCGAAAATTTCGGTATGTGACAAAGTGGTATCAGAGCATATGGTTAAGCGACAACCCTGCTCTGTTGGGTGTTACTCATTAGAGATAGAGTCAGTAGTACTCTAGAATGAGTTGAGTGTAATAATAGATACGAGTGCGTATTTGTTAGTGAATATAAAATTGTTTTATATTGTGATGATTGATTTGTTGAGTGGTATATGGATTCTGATCAATACGAGTAATTAACGATCATTAATAGGGATCTCTAAACACTCGAATAGAACAATTCGGCACAGTATTGTTTTAAAATAGGGTAAAAGAGATAATTTTGCCCAAAACTATTTTTGTATATAAAAGAAATGTTTTTCTATGAAATACTATAGTATATGGTTGCATGGATGTTAGGAAGTAATAATAGTAAATTATTATCATTGAAATTGGATAAGAAATTAAAATCGTAACTCCAAAGTTAAGAAATAAATCCACGTACAAATGAAATTTACGAATGTAAATTATAAATGTGAATTGTAATTTAAATGGAATTCCATAGAAGTATTTGGAAATGTTTTGAAAAGAATTTGAAAATTTTGGAGATTTGGAAAGTTTAATTCTTTTTTGATTTGAAAATGGATTTCAAAGGTTTTGAAAAGTCTTTTGAAGAGATGAAAAGCTCTAAACTCTTTTAGGTCGCTGGAAAATAATTCTGATGATGATCGCGACATCATCGGTGTTCATTTTCGGGTTTCCAAAAGAGAAATTGCTGCCCAATTTGTTTAAATGGAAGTTGTTTTGCGAAGTTGGATTTTGTTTTAGAAAATTCAAAGGAGGATTTGAATTGTTTTCAAAGATGGTTTTGAAAAGGTTGAAAAGACTCTGGAATTGAGTATTGAATTATGAAAATAAAATTGAGAAGGAATGAATCAATTTGCAATTGCAAGTACATGAATGTAAATTGAATTCGAATTGAAATCCAGTTTAATATAAGTGGTTATAAACCAAAATAGTGAATTGAATTCGAATGAGAAATTGAAATGTGAAATGTAATTCAAATGAAATTTGAAATGAAAAATTGAATGGATATGAATTCATTTTTTGTTTAAAAACGAATGTAACTTCAATAGTAAGCTAGAAATATATAAGCATATATTGGAAATTTTGTAATTGAATTTGCAAAATAGTTTGAATGCTGTAACTAGATATAATGGCTAGTAGATATACAGGTATTGTAAAGGAATTGGGATTTTAATTTTGAAGAGAATTTGAATTGCTCGACAAAAGGTAAGTATTTGAATTATAATATGAGTTTTTGACGATTGCTCTCTAGCCGCTTGGCTTTTTCTTTTTCTTTTTGAAATCTGAGAGTCCGTAGGGATGTTTTGTAGTCGTGCCGTATTAGCCGCGCAAAGGAGACGCTGGCGAAATTTTTCGAAAATTCCGAGTGTTAGAAAATTTTTGAGAAATTTTTGAAAGTTTAAATTTGAATTTTGAAGTTAAACAATGTTGTTTGAACTTACAGTTGAAGTTGAAATTTAGTTGAAATGATAACGAATCTTTAGTAGAAAGATTTGTTTTGATGAATTGATAAAACTATTGGATTGTGAAAAGTAGTAGACGAGTTAAGGACCACTTTTCCTAACTTGTAATTTCGAGGACGAAATTCTTTTAAGGAGGGAAGTTTGTAACGACCCAGAATTTTTGATAATTTAAATTCGAATATTTAATTGATTTTAAATATTAATAAATGGATTTAATAAGTCGAGTAATTTATTTTTCGAATATTGGATTTAATTGGATAATTAAATCGATAAATTAAATAGTGAAATTCCAGAGATAATTGAAAATCGAGGTTAAAATGATTGAAATTGATTTGGAAAAATTTATTTGATCATACTGGAGGTATAGAAAGGTTATAGAACTTTTAAAATTGAATTTGGAGTTAATTTGTGAAAATTGAATATTTTAATATTTAATTATCGACTGTAAAAATAGCCAATTTTGGAACAGTCTCAGAATTGAACGAGACCAGTTCCATTGGATCCGTAATAGTTAGTTATTATCGGATTTCAATTTTCGTATCAATCGAAGTTATCGTTTGACCGTGGCAGCTCGAAACGCACCGATATCATTTTAATTTTAAATCATCGAGTTAAAATAGTCATTTTTCAAACGGTCTCGGATTTCGACGAAACCAGTTTCATCGGATCCGTAATGTGATATTATTGTAAGATTTCGAATTTCGCAATTTTTGGATTTACCGTTTGTCCGGTACAAATTAAAACGCCTCGAAATCGATTTAAATCGGTTTAATTTAAATTGATCGTTTTTCTCCGTATCTCGCACAGATGTCCGAATTAGCTTCCGAAACACGTTCCATTGCGTTCGGAACGCGGGGTAAACCTTACGAACGTCAGCCGGCATGCTCGAATCGGAGTTCGAAAAAATTCGATGAATAGTAAAATTGGCCATTTTCTATAAAAGCACCTCTATTCTCTCATTTGCAAACCAGAAGAACAACCCTAGGGTTTTGAAGTCTCAGCCGCCACCCCCTATTCGAACGGCCAGCATCTTCTCCCTTTCCCCTCCGATTATCTTCCAATCCACCAAATATTTCAAGAAATTTTCTAAACAAAACTTGTAAAGGGCACTGCAATCTATATTATCAACGGTGGATCTCGGCTATGGTCGTCGTTTGGAGGAGATAAGGGGGCGCGTTTGTCTTTGGTTTGGGCACGTCGTTCGAGAGCAGGATGGGGCTGAGTTCAATGGTGCTCATGGCGTGGGTGGCTCACGTAGAGAGCTTCATTTTGGCATTGTTCGATCGTCAAATAGGCAAGTGATAGGGGAGAATAATTCAACGTGAAGGCGGCGGCAAAGATGGGTTCGAGCTCGCGAACGTTACCTGGGAGGGAAGAAGTAAAACGCGGCCAGATTTTCTTTCCTGAGATCTAACGGTTCAGATGTGGGTTTGAAAAAAATAATTAAAAGAAAATTTTGTAATTAGTTTATATTTTAATTTGTGAATGTTTAAAATTGTATATCTCTTTCATACGAGATCGGAAAATTACGAAACCAGAAGCGTTGGAATCGCAGCGACGCGCTCTACGCTGCAGCGCAGATCTGGACGCGTTTGGAATCAGTGAAATTTTTGGGTAAAATTAAACGTGTGTTTGATTTTATTCGAAATAAAACGCTGGAATCAGAAATAAAATCAAGGTGAGATCTTCTCACTCAATTGAATGTGGAATTATTTACAGTTATTGATTGATTATTGACTGTTTGAATGTGCTATTAGATATGATAGGATATATCTATATATATAGCAATATATACATATTGGCATATGTATATATTGGATTGATGATTTCCCGCCTCGTATAGCGGATGAGACCCTATTGCGCCGTTAGTAAGCGGATTTATAAAAACCCATATACCGCGATAATTCCGTACTGGAGCGGAATTGGTATTGTGCTAACATCTGTGGATGCAGGGAAACAGGTTGGAGGGATCCAACTGGATTCCTCACCGTATTGATTATTTACAGATATTGTGATATATTCTGCTATCATATGATGATATATGATATTGACTGTTGTGATGGACTAATCGATGCTGTTGCATCATCGGATTCAGTTTTGAAATGTAAAAAAATAACGACTGTTACTTTAAAAAGATTTTAAAGTGATTTTTGAAAATATACGTTTTATGGGATTTTTGAAGTGATTTATTTTAAATAAATAAACGTTCAAACTTTAAAGTTACAAAAATTTATAGATTTGGGAAATATAACCGAAAAGTTATTTTTGGAATAAATAGTTGACTGATTTATGAAATGGTTTAAATTGAGATTTTTAAATTTCTGTAAACGGTTTATATAAAAGATTTATGAAATTGATATCCACAAAATTAAGAATGGTGAAATTATAAAAATGAGTTTTTATAAGTGTGAAAAATGAAATATTATGGAATCCGTAAGTGAATGAAATTTATAGACTTATAAATTGTGAAGTTGAAAATGAATGATAAGTTATTAACTTATAATATGGACTTGTGATATTTATATCGAGTTATAAATTGAATTTGTTAATAAAAGGAATTTATAAATCAAAGTTGTTAGAAGGATAGAATTGAAATTTATAAAAGTTGTTTATAAATCCGGAATCACTTATTTTGATGAGTTGAATATAGAAGTTAATAAAAGGAGATTTATAAGTTGAAGTTGTTATTAAAATGGAGATAGAATTTATAACCGTGTTTATAAATTCAGAATCGATTAAATTTGATAAGTGAATTATAGAAGGTTATTAAAGAAGATATATTCACGATTTTGGACAGTGAATATATTGTTAAGTAAAATGGATATGTTTTTGAAGAAGTGATATTAAAAAATGAAGTTAAACATTTTAAAGATGTTTTAAAATGTATTATGAATCGAAAGCATATATTTCCGCAGTTCTTGTTGAAATAGACGTTTTCGAGGAATTTAAGGAAATGATGGACTATAACACTGTTGTTATAGTAAATGATTTTCGAAAGGAAATGTTTTTGATGTAGTATTGGGATTTATATATCTATCTAAATCCGAATCCCTATACTAGTGATTTCGAGTCGTCGTAACGATGTTTTACGCAACATTCGTTTTGACTCAAATAGATGTTGAAATTTATGATTTCCTTAAAGAATGAATATATACTTAATATTGATTTAAGTATATCGAATATTTTCAAGTGTTGAAAATAAATGATTTATGAAATACTTATTTTTAAATAAGTATGGAAATGCTTTTCCAATGTGAAATGAACTGTTTTGAGTTTTTATCTTTTAAAGATAAATTGAAATGTGGAAATTAATTTGAAATTGTTTTCAAATGATTAAGTGTGGAAATTTTATATCTAGTAAAGATATTTTTGAAGATAAATAATTTGGAAAATTATTTGGAATCTGATGATGTTGCGCATCTTTATTGATAGTTAAATAACCGACTATCAATAATTACCTTTAGATAGGTATTTGTTGTGAATTGGATGAATTTGAATGCCACACTTATTTTTGAATAATCGCTCACTATTCGGGTTAGCCGGGAAAGGACCATGGGGTCGTATAACCCATTCTGAATATGTGATACGTCGTTATGAATTGCATTTGAAGACCGGTGTTGAAGACCGGATATTTTTGAAAACGGAAGGATTACCGTCGAGTTACTCTACATCGACTGATCTTCGATTTAGAGGTTTTATCACCCTTAGTGACGGGAAGTCCTGACGTGATTGGAAATTATCCGGAAATGCAAGGGCTTCGTGAGAAGTGCCTTCGGTTCTGTTCGATCCCGGAACAGACTTGTATGGATTGTGTGTCTGACGTTACAATTTGAGATATAAAGCTGATTTCTTTCAAATACATTTCTGTTGGTGGCGGAGAATTTATTCTCTTAGCTTAACACCCTTCTCTGAGACATACGAGCTCAGAGGTTATGTAGTTGAAATTCATCAGCGATATATCCCAATTTGGTAACGTGGCATACTGAGTGTTGCTGTGAAATGATCAGTGTTTGATCATTTGTGATATGATCATTTGTTTGATCTTATATCTTTGTGATCATAGGTTGATCATTTTGTTTGACCCGAAGCAGGGCTTTTTGAGAAAGCGTAGCTTTGTGGACGAGACTTCATCGAGCCTCACACCCCGGAAATGGTCGAAACAGGAAGAGTGCGGCAAGGTTCTAGGGAGTAGCGCCCCTTAGTGTATGTCATTCCTTCTGGATAAAGGTGGTATCATGGTATGGAGCCCAGATACTTAACCTCTGTGGTTGCTGCACAGTTATTATTACTTTGTGGTTTGTTGGAAATCGGGGATCCTCGGGAAGATCGGTGACGATCGGGGGATGGCATACGCGTGTCAGTAGTTACCTATTTTTGCAGAGGTAACCCGGCCTTGTGTTGGCAGAGATCCGGTTAGGTTCTCGGGTCGTCTATTCCAGGGACGTACCCATCGTGGATAGGAAGTTCCTTAGCCTGACCATTTGTTGGAAATCCAAAGAAACAATACGTGACTTGTACGGTTTTAGTTGTATTACCTGCTATGGAATGTGGCGGTAACCTGCTATTGAACATAGTAGCTATAGTAGGCATAAGTGCGGAATGCCTATGCTGGCTAAGATTAATATTATACTTTCGAAATGTTTTCGACACTATGCACTAATAATAATATCAAAAATGATTTGATTTTGCGTAGTAAGCATCTTTGACTATCATAAGAAGAAATCTCCTCCAATTCTGCGGTTGCATTGTGTGTGTGGTGGGAGGTCTTATGGTAGTTTCATTTTCCAAAAACATTGCGAATTGACATTAAAGTTTCCTGTTGTTTATTTTAAAGAATAACTGTTTTACGATCTCACACCAGTCACCATGACTGACTCGGAGTTTATTGTTCCCTTCTAAACTCTGGGTGCCCACCAATTTCCACACGGGCAGCCTAGAGTTATATTATCAGGATATTCTGGATATTCTGGAGCTTTGGAGATGAGCTGGATGACGAGACGTAGTATTTGTATCTGATATTATTTATTCCGCTGTGTATTCTGTATGAGGGCAAGTTTATATAACTGTCCATTGTTGTATATTGACTCTGATGATTGATGTATGTATAAAATGATATAGTTCTTTGTTTAGAGATTATTCATTTATCTATTATATATTGTTCCGCTGCGATATGTGAGATTCTGATATTGTTTCCTGTTCTGATGTTGTTCTGTTGTTTCTTCCTCTTTTTTTCTTTCTTTCTTCTTCTTCTTTTCTTCTTCTTCTACCATTTTCTTCTTTCTAAAACCCTCACTACTGGAGTTTCCGGCCTTCGATTTCTCGGCAGTCGATAAAGTGAGTATCGATGTTGAATTTTCGAAAGTCGAAAATTTCGGTATGTGACAAATACTAGTTCGGAAAATAAAGTTGCGTATTCAAATAAAAGATCGAAATTGTTATACGTACGAATGGTATACATATCGTACGAATTCTAATAAAATGATTATATGCTATGGTTGCTAGCTATGATTGTTTCTTGCTTAGGATTTCTATACTGTTTGGTTGCATATAGTTTGACATAATCCCTATTAGTTGCATTACATTTATGTGCTGCACACGGTTGTATTGATTCTTATGTTTTATAAGTTAATTATTTAGAGTAAAATATATCGTATGTTAAATTTCTTACTTCGTTCCTTTTCGAGGACGAAAAGTTTTGAGTGGAGGAGATTCTAACGACACATAATTTTAACTATTTTAAATTATTAAATTTAGTATAATTTTTAAATTAAAATGGTTAGAAATAAAATTTAATGATTTATTAATATAATTTATAGGATATGAACTTAAATATTAATTTTTATCAGTGAAATAATAAATTTCTGATATATGAAATATCTTTGTATATATATATATATATATTTTAGAGCCTTTGATTTAAAGGTTTAAAATCCAATTTCTGAAAAAAATATTTAAATAAACTTCACATTTCAAATATAGGAATATATATATATATATATATGTTTGCATATACTAAACTTATGAAATAAAATAAAATATATAAAAATATAGATAAATGCATGTAAGTAGCTAGGTTTGTCTGTATGTTAAATATGGTGTTTATGAAATAATTGATACAAAGAGGTACAAAATTTAGTATGTTAAATATTATGTTAGTGGGCAATGCATATTCATATGGTCTAACATATATATATATATATATATATATATGAAGGTATATATATGTGCATAAGGGAACATAATGATGAATAAAGATCAACTTAAGCATGAATTAAATCAAATCATTCACTCAATTCTCAAATCAACTGGAAATCAAGTCAACAATTTATCAAAATCAAATCAAGTCAAAAAACTTCAAATTAAATTAAAAAATATATATATACAAAGTAAAAACAGTACTGTATATGTGTAAAGGCTTCAGCCTTGTTCTCCTCTCGATCTATATATACACTATCTATGTTTTTTATTCACGTTTACCATTCAACACATAAAAGAAAAAAAAGAAGGAAACTGCCATTTTTTAAAACCATAGAGAAGGCTAAGTATCAAGCTCAGGAAGTAAATCAAAACAAAGAAGCAGCGCATTTTCAAAAGCCTGTGAGTAAAAAAAACAACATCCTTCTTGTAAATTTTGAATGAACTCCTTGTTTTGTCAAGCATTCATGTTTTAACAATTTTAGAGGCTGTATATATGAGTGTTAGTCATGTTGTACACCTGTAAACTCACAGTAACATATAAAACATCTATGTTCTTTGAAAAAAAATAAGATTTTCCAACTTCAAATATTAGTAGCTCTCAATCTAGTTAGTTTTAGACGATGATTTCAAAAGGAAATTTGTTTGTTTTTTAGTATAGTTTATGCGAAAATTGGTTTCGCTAGTTATCATAAAGCATAGAAGGAGAAAAGCTTATTTCATTGTAAGCTACTTGGAAATGAGAAAATTTTGAATATCAATATTTAATCTTTTGATTACTTGAACGTGTTTGTCTTTGAAAAACTAGATTTTTGAAAGTAAATTGATGATTTTTGGTTGTGTATTTTGTGAGAAAAAGAGAGATGACCGAAAATGGGTTTTGGTGAAATTCCGACGGTCGAGGCAGTGGGATGGCTTGGCGTTGGTTGTGGAGGTGGCGTGGGTGATGGTGGAGCTTGGAAAAATGGTGCGGTACTTTCTAGTGGCATGTGGCATCGAGTTGAGATCGTTTTAGGGTTTAGGTATGTTCTTGTGTGTGGTTGGGTCTCGAGCTAATGGCGGCGTCGAGGGGCACAGCGGGTAGTGCGGTATGGGGGAAAAGGGAATAGGAGGACGTGGCGCATGTTTTGGCAAGTTTTGGAGGTAGTTGATGATGTATAGTGGCATGGCGAGGGGTTTGAGTGATGCGTGTTCATTCCGATCTTTGAATCAGTGGTTCGATTTCGAGCCGGGTGTTTTTGTGTTTGTCTGTGTGTGTGTTCGTGATGGGGAAGTAGTGCACAACACCAGAACTGTCATTTTGTAACGGTTATAACCGTTAGTAATCAAAATCCCAACGGTTATAACCGTTGGTAGCAGGTACGTTACAATTTTTTTTACATATTTTGTAACGGTTATAACCGTTGGGAATTTTGGAACTTCCCAACGGTTATAACCGTTGGAAATGACCAAAATTCCCAACGGTTATAACCGTTGGGAATGTGAAGTAATTCCTAACGGTTATAACCGTTGGGAATCCTGGTAATTCCCAACAGTTATAACTGTTGGAAATTGCTTGTATAAGTATATAGCAAAATTACCAACACTTATAAGTGTTACAAATTTGGTATAGCAGAATCATATCTCATTCGGCATCTAATAGTATTTCATTCAATTATATCACATTCCGGATCTTATAGTATAATCACATATTATTTCATTCAACAACACAAATTCAAATTTATAGCAATAACAAACATGAAACTAAATTTCAAAACTAATATATCATCAAATTGCAAAGAAAATCAAACATACTAATTAGTTCATATCAAATTCTACAAAGTTCATTGTGAAAACTTCAAATTTCACTACTATACAATATTTTGAAGCATACAAACAACGAATGCGACACTCCGGCCAAACTACTAAACTACCATCAACCAACTATGTATCCTACCCTTCTGGTCCAAGCTACTAACAACCTTCTTGTAGTGTTCTACTCTCTTCTTCCAAAGCTCTGTATCCTGCATGAACATTTCTCCATCCACTCCATCTACACTCCCACTACTGATTCTTGAAGGCACTGCAATCAACTTTAAAAAATTGCAGTGAACAATCAGCTTTAAAAAATTGCACTTAGAAGAATATTTAGGATCTAATTAACAATAAAATATGTAAGGTAATTAACTACTAAATATACTAAGAAACAGGATCCTTCGTAAATTCAAAAAATATGTTTGATTAATATGTTGTTTTGTTTAATATAGTTGTATGCCTGATGGTGGTAATGGTGATGGAGGTGCCTCACTTGGTATTGAAACTTAGCAGCATTGGGCTCATTGATATTTTCTTGAGTTATTGGCTGAGTGGACGTTTGAATTTGGAAATCATGATCAGGTAAGTGTATGCTTCCTGAGTGGTAGCTGGTACTTGTTCAATAGTAAGAAATTGAGCTTTGCTAGAATAATACTATGATTTCCTTTTTTTATTCTACATTATTAACTTGAATACGCTTCCCTGTAGGTTGTACAGATCAATTTTTTGAAAAACTTCTCATTGCATAAAGCACTAATAATTCAAACCCGTTGTTACGACTTCTTTTGAAATATCCGTTAACTCTGCTTCATTGCTTATATATGTTTTATTTTGCAGGTGGAAGCACAATGCTCTAAAACACCCACAGTAACCGTAGACATTCCAAACAATGCATCATAAACAATATGTAGAGTGACCACATGTCGCTTATCAGACTCAGCCACAACCGAAAAAGGTACCAAAGAGAGACAAAAAAAATGAGAAAACTACTAATAGCAGTCATACTCTACGTAATATTCATGGCAGGTTAAAAGCAGAGGGGTGAGTACCTTTTATTAACACTGTGGATGCTGTCTTTTCTGTACATGTAGCTGCATTGGTGGTAGAATCTTTATCGTCATTATCACTGCTCTCATTTGAACCTTGCTTCAATGCAACAGGGTTCGAATTTGAAACCATGTTTGCCTGGACTCTGTTTTTAGAGCATCGGAACTATTGTCAAGTGGTGAACAACTTCACACATGCTTTTTATATATTGTTCCCATTTATGGTTAATGCAAGTATAGCTATGGTCTGCAGTCAAGACAATACTTTGTCCACATAATTTTCAAAGCAACAGTTTAGTAGAAATTTTAGATCCGGTTCAACAAAGTTTAAATCGAAAAACTTAAGTTCAAATCTAGTCAATGTGGTTATTTGCACAACTGTGTGGCATACATGGATAGAACACAACCAAACACAAAAATAGAAAGTAACAGTTACCAAAGACTAGCAAAATGAAACACCAACAACTTTCTTATAGCGCTTTAGTCAAAATGGATAGAGGCTCCTGTCATATGATGGTCTTGCGATTTAGTAAGTGATTTAAAGCATAATAGCTAGGGTATAAAGTCATAAAATATCACTACAAGGAGGATTAGGTTTACAAACCTAATGTCTGCTTTCAAGTGCTTGATTACAAAGAGGATCAGGTTCACAATCCTCAGAATTCTGAAATATGACCATAACAGATTTTATTAGATTGTCATGTCTTCAAAATTTGACGATTTGTAATATTTTTAGTGTACTTATGATGTTTTTTTTCCTATAGTATCTGTGAAAATTCATAAACACTAAATTGTGGTAAAAACATGTTCGAGAAGTACTAAAGTTCTGGATAAGTTCCTTCTGTCATATTCTAATACACCATATACTTCCTTGTCATATTAAGGTTATGTTTGACATCTGATATTTTTAAACTTAATATTTTAAAGAGATATATTTATAATAGTTACAACGTACATACCTTAGAACTCGACAAAATGGTTGCAGTAGTTCCCTTTGCTGCTCGCTTTCCCAAATGAATGTTAACTGATAAGTTGGCTTGTGACATATCTACACCAGAACTTTCAAGTGCTTGATTCAGTGTATTCAATAAGCTGCAAAATGTAAGCGTAACCTTCTAATTTTGAGTTAAAGGAAAAAATAATCTGAAAAAATAGTACTGGGTGTATAGGATAAAAGGTTGGTGAACCATGTATATTAAATAAGCTTGCCTTGTTGAAATGCTAATTTTAATTCACATATTAATATGAATTATGTATGTGTATATTTGTTTGCAAATATACGATTTACTCAACAAACATACAGTTTTACAGTTACATATGTTTGCCTATACATTGGCACTTATACATTCATATGAATGCATGTTTGGATGTGTATGTATATATTTTATATAGTTCAACTTGTGCATGTGAAGTATGCATATCTATATCCAAGACTAAAATTTATGTAATTTTGTTCTCTTTAAGGATAAACTTTTTGATGATATTTTATTTGGACATCTTCCTTAACAAGAAACAATAACCATTTAGCAATGCAATAATATAATACTCATTATTAAAAATACTTACTTTTGAGAATAAGCAGTTGATACACTTATCGTGCCTTCATCTATTACAAGATCTTCATGTTCAGCATTCAACATATTGCTACCGCCACTGTAACCATTTGGCTTCAGCCACTGGCCATGAGATTCAGAGGCCATGTTGTCTATTTCATATATCGACCTTTGCTATGTAATAGAAGTTCCCCTTTCGATAGAAGTTTGATTCAATTGCAAAGAAATTGGAGTAGAAGTTTCATTCTTTGAAAGAGCAACATGATTCTCATTTATATCTGTTTCAATATGATGTGTCTTGTTTTCTGAAGAGTATATGCTTCCTGAAGCAATGATTGTTTATTCTAACTTCAAAATGATCAGCAACAGCAGCATTAGGAACATCATTGTTAGCATGTTAGAGTACAAAACCAATTATTCAGTTGTATTGTTCCTGAACACATATTTAGTAGACATGTTGTAGTACAAATTTGACGCTTTTTTTTCTAAAATAGAGGAAGAACCAAATGGAAAATCAGAATTGGAATTTTATACAAAATGATTGACATTAAAGCCAGAAAAATATTTGTCTTGTTCAAGTGCAAAATAATTGCAAAAACTTTCTTTTACCTTTGCTGCTATTTCAAAATACACAGCATCTAACAAATAATTTTACATCTCCATGAAAAAGAAAAATTTACATAAAATGAAGGAAAGACTACCAAAGAACGCCTTTTTTTTAAATTTGTGTCATGAACATCATGAATGCCTAAAATTTGAAAAATAAACAGTCCACTTGTTAATAGTCATGATTATTTTCAATATTTCTTATATAGTAAGGCAGCCCGATATTACCTTAAAAAATTATTTCCTAGAAATATACCACTCATGTTAGCGGTTGCAAGTAATCTTACAACACAGTTCTTTAAAATTTCCAAATGCTATTTGTCATTTGATATACATCTTTTATATGTTTTGTGAACCGATACTTATGATGAAAAATATCTTGATCATTTCCATTTGCAACCTAAAACTCATAAATAAAAGCGTAATTTCAAGTTATAGTTTACTTGCCTAAATAATTTAGTTGAAAATGGGATAACTTACTTAAAACATACATATCCTACTTAAACTATTTCAAGACTCTTGGATTTATATTATTCATCGGACTGCTTATGTAGTGAAAACTTAATTGTAACCCAAAATCAATTTCAACCCCAGCAATAAACAAAAACTATTATCTTCTAAAACTACTAGTTGCAACCCCAACAATAAACAAAAATTATTATCTTGTAAAACTGCTGTAACCCAAAATAAATTCCTAACATAAATTACAAAGTGAATAATCTTAAAATTAAGCACCAATGTTTTGAATAGGGTTGATGATGGAGCTGTCTTCAAGGAGACAATCAAGGGATTGGATTTAATTACTGGGCGCACTGTTGATGGAGTGAAAAATTGATCGTAACCTTCAATCGATTGCAACCCGAACAATAAGCAAAAATTATTATCTTTCAATTTAGATGTGTCATTATGTGTGTCGTTTAGATGTATCTACCATCGGTTTAATCATTTGACATGTTAATCATGGATATAAAGGAGAAATTCAGACCAATAACGATCTGCTATCAAAGAAATTACCCATGCGATAGAACACATAAGGTAGTATTTTCTTACAGAGGCCACTATTACCATGCTATGCAAAAATAATTCAATAATAAGCATATATAGCAATTAAATCTTAAATTTTCAACATTGAAGCAATCACCATGGCTAAACTTATCGATGATGATCAAAACTAAGTTTCCAATTAGTTACATCTCACATCTTTGAGAAAATCAGGGTCTTTTCCACATAATAATAATAGCGTCAACCAAAGACCGGAGCATCTTAGCGAACATGGGGGAGGAATCCCTAGTCATTTCTTCGCTCCTAATTTTTTTGGCAAACCCTAAACTAATAAGCTGAATTATGAAAATGTGCGTTATACCTGTAATTTACCTCCAAAGCTTAGATTTTCTTTCCAGCTTAGCAATGTATTGAAGTTTCCGAACACGCAGCGCAAAATGCCTGAATTGATAAAATATAGGAAAAAAATAGAAATTTTCTGAGAATAAAGTCAAAATCATATATTGTATCGCCCGAGTAAGTAAGTATTACAAGTAGAATATACAACTATCGAAGAAGCAAAATACAACATGCAACTGAGTGTGCAAGCATTGCATATGCTAATGCATATACAGGCAAATGCATATGCGGGCATTCATATAATTAGCGTATTTCTGTTATAGAAAGTTGACAGTTTCTAATATCATATTTTTGTAAATTGATAAACAAATATCATGAAGTATTACTGCATTCATATAACTAGATAGTTTCTATTAACCAGTTTGCTTGTTTAACTCTTTTAGAAGCATCCATCAAGGCTCTATATCAAGATTTAAGTAGAAGTCTGAGATAATAAATATATAGTACTAATGAATATTATTGTCATATTGAATAAATAAATAACACTTGCAACGAATAAACTAATATTTATCTAGTACTAGGAATATTACTATCACATTTATGATAGAGGTAAGTGTGCGCGCACACAAAAACTCATAGGAAGCATATTTACTAGTTGTGATAATAAAAAAATAAATAGTTTTACCTTAATCATAGCATTGCAAATAATAACTTAAAAGTCATACCATACCAAATTAATTTTTGGAAAATATATGCTAATTGAACATCTTTTCCATTAAAGAGACCAAACGAATTATGATGTAAAAGGCTCTAAAGCATCATAAGTTTTGGTTTTAAATTAATGCTCTCTTTATGTATTAAGACTGTAAATATTAACTTCTAGTTAAATACAAAAATAGTCTCTGTATTCAATTTTTATACAAAAAATGTTAAATATCCTAATCAATTGCATAATTAATGAGGCTATTAGATATTTTAATTCTAGAAAACTAGCAAGGGATCAAAGTTTTGCCTAACCAATTAGGGTAACAGTTGTATATCGAAATTTAAATGGTAAGATTATATGATAAATGTAGAAATTTATAGCTTTCAATATTACTGAAGTATACCACACAAATCTCTAAGTTAATATAAAACTTACCAAGATGAACCAAGGGCATTTGAGATGATTGTGCATAAAACCAATCCACATGCAACAGCTTGAATATGCAGACTCAAAGATTGCTGAATTCTCAGACTTAGTATAAAGTGAGAGCATTATGCTTGATCAATGTACGAAGTTACTAGTTTTGGCTGTAGACATGCAGGTAACAGTTATACGATTTAGCAATATATAAATGATCTGGTTGCTCCCTCATCTTATTTTTTCAAAAACAAAAAAGGTAAAATATAATACATGTTAATTGCTTAACGAGTAAGGTGCAATATAAATAAAAACAAAGTGATTCAATATATCTTTAATATATAGTAGTAATACTTTTGAAGTAGGCATTTTTGTGTAATCTTAAGTTTCAAAAATGATCCGAATTTAATAATAGAATAAAACATAAAAGTTAAATAATGGGATTACGGTGAATTTAGTTTTTCTTTTACAAAAAATTAAATATAGTTTTTGAAAGAAGAAAAAAAACCATGTAGACGCCTTATCTAATTTTGGTTTTTCTTTTACAAAAAAGAGGAAAAGGAAAAAAATATCACTTAATGTTTTCATGGATAAGAATTGTGGTGAATTTCAAAATCAAATTAAATAATGGGATAAATTTTGAAAAACTTTTTAATATTTTGAATAGTGGGAATTTTTATTATTTATACTTACGTTTATAAATTTTAACAAATTCAAAGGAAATTTAGCTTTTTGCCTACATTGAAAAAAAAGAATCATATGTGCATTACAAAACAGTCAATTAGAATCCATGTAGCAACGAAACAACTAAGTCAATTATGAATTGCATTGAATTGTATGTAGCATTATGAATAGTTTATAAACACTGATAATCCTATAACTAATCCGAGAAAAACAAATATGGAACTGAAACTCAATTAACGAAGCAAATAAATCAAGCCTGATCCATCTCAAGGTACCTAAATGAGTTTGAATTACCTAGTCATCCCTTGGGCACAACCTAAACCCCATTAGAACAGTTGATGAATGATTTTATAAATGTCTTGTATATGGAGAATTGCTTCTTGAAATAGGAAATAATCAATATTAAACAGAAGGATACCTCTGCCAAAAACCTTGACCCTATTAAAGTTCTGGTTGGCTAAAATGCAGTGAGATAGATAATAAACCAAAAGATATCCACTGCCTCATAAAAGAAAACAACTTGCTTAATGGGGAAAACATTAAGCTTTGAAACTTAAATCAGACCGTCGAGGAAAATGAGACTAACCAGGCCCAGACTGCAAGGCATAAAAGGGACTAATCAGACTCTAATGGTTCGTTTTTAGACGAACATTCCTAGCCTACCCGAGATGTCAAATTCCAAACAAAGTAAGTAAATCAAGCTTAATTAAGTAAATGAAACTTTGAACCCGAGGAGAAATTCAAGATGGAAAACATATTAGGATTCAAAAATTACCTGAATCTATGACGGCGGATGTAGTAACCCTAGAGGTGAAATTGAAGGAGGAATGAATTCAAGGTTCTCACTCCAAGGCAATAGATCTAGCGATGGAAGTTTGATCGAGGGTGATGTTCGTGAGGTCAGATCTGACCATATTGTGGCGGATGATCGGCAGCAATAACCTGGTAGCTTATGGCGATGAATTTTGAACGAATTGGGAGATGGCAATTTGATGGAGTGGTGTGGATCTGAATAATGAAGGGTGGAAAGCATCAGAAATTAGGTTTTAATGGTAAAAGGTATTATTACAAAGCTATCCAGTGCAGTTCGATGTATTTACCATATTACCAGAAGGCGTAACGGTAATAAGCGTTGTAATATTTGATCACGGTAATAACCGTTAGTAATTTGTAACGGAAATAACCGTTACGAATTGAGACGAGAAAAGTGTTACAAAATGGACTGTTTGGTGTAGTCCATTTTGATAACGGAAATAACCGTTAGTAATATTTGATCACGTGGGTGGTCTGCAGAGATGGACGTCGTCGAGTATGTGGTAGTCGGCGATGTGTGTATGTGCACGGCAGTGATGTGCACATGAGTGTGTAGAAAAAGAAGAGAGAGAAAGAGTAGTAGGGGAAGAAAAATGAAGGAAGGGAAGAACGGGGCTGGGTTTGTCTCGTGGGCTAACGGCTGGGCTTGTTTTATAAAAATAAAAAAATGTTAAGGGAAGATTTTGGGCCTGGGCCGAACTGGTTGGCAATTATTTGAAAAGAAAGTAATTAAGTAAATGTTTATACTTAATAATCTTGAACTTAAAACCATTTTTCCCTTCATTTAAAATCAAATAGACATGAATGTTTTTGTATTGTGATCCTCCCATCTAGCTTTGTAATCTAAATTAATTTTGTTAATTAATATGAAACTTATTTATAATAATTAAAGTGAATAATAATTAAATTCTTAATTGATTAAATTTTAGGATAATTAATAAATTTGTTGTTTAATGGGTTGTTTAATTTTAATTAACTAATAATAAATTGTTTTTTTATAATTTCTTTAATTTATCGGTAATTTGGATTAAAAATAATGGATCTAGTTAATTTAAGTTAATTAAATTCTGATTTGTGAATTGTTTAATATTAATTATTAATTGATAAATTAGTTAATGATCTATGCTTTGGTTTATTGCTCTTGAATGTTTATTTTAATTGTTTCTTGTCTGTGCCATTAAGTAGCCAAACGAACTAAAATGGTTAGAATAAAACGTTGACACGTTTTATTAAAAATAAACATATGTAATAAATTCCCATATGTGAATGTTGACACCCTGAATATGAATTGTTATCTAAACGACTTGGACCTTTTAAAAATTTATTTCTTGGATTCGATGAGACCGGAATCAGATATCTGCATTATCCGGTACCACTTCGATCCAATAACCACCACGAACCTTTACGGATCGGATTATAGAGTCTAATATGCTGGAATTTAATTAATTTAACAAATTCGGCTATTTTAAATTAGTATTTATACTTAGACACTAGTATAATACCACTGGATTTTCTATAAAAATGTTTTGGTTATCATAATGGAAAAACCCGTCGTGTTTCTGTGTGACGCGGTCTTACGAGATACCTTTGTTTTCAAAGGATTTTGATAACATAAGTAATTCAAATTAAGTGTGTTTACTCACGCTGGTTTTCCAGGCTGACTCGGGTGTTACTTTATTGTAATGCTCGGGTCAGACCCAGTATTACAGATTCGGGTTAGGATGCTTTGGAGCTCAGGAGACGTGCTGGATGACAGAGACGTATTATACGTACTTGATTATATTCTGTTGTGTATTATAGGCTGTATAATCAGCACTTTTGGGGACAAGTTATTATAACTGTCCAGATTTCTATGTTGATAGTCATACTATGATAATTTGTATGTATATTAACAGTTACGGTTTTCTTGCATAAAAATCGGTTATTGTATATTATACTTTGTTCCACTGCGATTATGAGATTCTGTGTTGTTGTTCCTATTTCTTCTTCTATCTTTTCTTCTTAAACCATAATGATCTGGTAATTCCGACACTCGATTGCTCGGCATTCTATAAAGTGAACGTATTAGTGTCGATTTTCGAAGGTCGAAAAAGCCTGGTCGTTACAACAATGCTTAAAAACGCGTTAAGGGGTATTAATGTAAAGCCTTAACGCTAGGAAAAATATTTATTTTATTAATTAGACATTACATATATAGCATATTCTACTATATATAGATATTTTGATGGGTCCTTAAGAGATGGAATGTAACGACCCGAATTTTTAGCCGTTTGTTATTGAAATAATTACCAAATTTTAAATATTGAAATATTAAATTTTATCGGTCGAATAAATTAAAGTTCTGATATAGGTAATATCTGAATATATAAATTCTGGAGACTATATTTAAAATTTAAATTCTAATTTTTGAAAATAATAAAATTGATATATACATGTATGTAAACTTCATTATTTCAAATTATGACAAAATATCTATATGAATATAAATATACAAAGCTTTATGATGTTTAAAAATATATATTAGTGCACATATATATATATGTATATGTGTATATGTGATAAGAATAGAGTACATGAAAATATATATATATATATAAATTATGATGGCAACTTTCAAACTTATGAGAAAATATATATGTATAGGTAAGTATGTAAATGCATATATGGTCAAAATAGTGTACATGTAAATATATATAGATATATGAATGTATGTATATATATACATAGTAACATCATGATGGCAAACATTAAATCATGCACACAAAATATCAACTCACATAATAAATCAAATCAAGCCCATGAAATCAAATCAAGCTATAAAAATCAAATCAGCCACAAAGGTTAAAAAGGGAAAAAAAGAAAGAAAAGTGAAGCCTATACAAAAACTTCAACAACCCTAGTGTACTCCGAGCCTCCTTTGTGTTGCAATGTTCCCTCCTCATCCTCTATATATAGAGCCATATGTGTTCACGTGTTATAAAAAAAAGAACTGCCATTAAAGCAAAATAGATCAAGTTGTTCAAGGCTTGGAGGGGAGATTTAAACAAAGCATGGTTCATCTTTCTTTTACTGTGAATAAAACATCACAAATTTGTTACTGGTTATTATATATAAATCTGTATGCCTGAAATTTTGAATGAAACCTTTTTTTATGTCAAGTATACGTGTGTTGATAGGTATACATGCCTTTGCATATGTGTGTTAAACATGGTAGTTCACCCTGTAACCCATAGAATACGGTACTTCTTCTCTGTCCATTTGTTTTTGGATAAAACAGTTTAAGCCTTAACTTTGAAATGGTTTCATTCAAATTCATCAAGTATAGGAAGAGAAAATCCCTTATGACAGTGAGTAGGTTAGTTATGGTTGAAAATAGAGTATCGTAATTTCATGAATGGATTATATGGTTGGGATCGTAGTTGGAAATTATGATTTTTGGAGGTGGTTTGGTGACTTTTAGTTGCGTGCGGGAGGATAAATAGGGAGTTGAACGGAATTGGGGGAAATGCCAAATTACGGCATCGTGGTCAATTTCGTGGCGAAGGGTTAGGCGTCGAGGGGCGTTGGACAATGGCGCACCTAGGAAAAATGATGCATGATTTTTTAGTTGCTTGAGTAAGTTATACGAGATCACTTTAGGGTTTTCGGGTTGTTTGGGTTGGTCTCAGGTTTCGCAGCCATGGTGAAGTGGAGAGGGATAGAGGGACGTGCGCACCAGTGGGAAAAGGAAGCGGAGGTGATGGCGAGCCTTTGGGCGAAATTTGGTGATGGATGGCGGTCGGTAGTGCCTTGGCGAGGCGTTTGGTGGCTGCGGGGTTTGTTCCAGTTTTGGGTTGAAGTTCGAATTTTCGAACTAAGGTTAGTCATGGGTTTTCAGGTGGTGGGTCATGATCATATGAGACGTGCGTGGATGATCGATGGCAGAAGATGGTTGGTCGTAGAGGTGTGTACGTGCACACATACGTGCATGGTTTCGTGCATATGAGAGAAGAGAAGGAAAAGGAACAGGGAGGAGGAGAAGAAAGGGGATAGGAGAATGGGTCGGTCTTGGTTTTGAACTGTTTGGGCCTGGTTATAAAAAAATAACCATTTTATTAAATAATCTTTAAAACTTAAACCAATATTCCTTCTTCATTTTGAATCCAATCAACGAGCAGATTTTTGCGTCGAGTTCCTATCGTCCAGTACTTTAATCTGAACTAATATGGTCAAGTTTTCTGCAATGTAAAATTTAATATTTATATTATTCGTAGTAAACGAATAGTAATCTCTTATTTAAAATAATTATATGTTAATTAACCAATTAATTTTAAATGGACGGTTAAGAATAAAACAATTATTTAATTTCTTTGATTTACAAATAATCTGGATTTAAAATATAAATCGACTCAGTTAATTGAAAACAATCTAGTTCTGATTTGTAAATTGATTTAATATTAATTATAAATCGTTGATTGTAGTTAATGATCTATGCTTTGAGTTTTATTTAGATATTGATTTCAATTATCTTTTGTATATGTCATTAAGTAACCAACTAAATACTGTTGAGTTAAATTGAATTGAATATGGTTAATTGGACATTTTTTTAGCGAAAATAAATCACTATTTCGCTAATTAAATTAATTTGACCCTGTTTAGCAGAATAAATCATCGTTCTGCTATTGCTGATTTGATAAGTTAAATTTGGATATTTATTTAGCAGAAATAAATCATGTTCTGCTATTCAATTAATGTGGACACGTAATTACATTCAAATTGGTTAGTATTGGATAAGTGTGGTATTAACGATTAATTGTTAATTGTGAGTTAATTTACATATGTAATGTTATGTAAATGTTGGAATTATAACTTAGATAGTTATCGAAATTAATGGTGACTTGATTAAGTACCATTAGAGTACTAAGCCTCTTTCCAAATTTGGAAGTTGACTTTTGAACCAAAGTTATTTTGAGAATGATTATTATTTATTAATGATATTTTAAAGATAATTAATAATTATTTGATAATGAATTAAAATTAATTATTTTATGATTCTTAAAAGTTATTTCTAAGTATTTAATAATGGTTTTCAAAGTTATTTAATTATTTAAAATGTTTAAAAGTATATTTTAGTTATAAATTAAAGTTATTTTATAATGATTTGCTTTAGAGTTAATTATTACTCAAGAATTAATTAGTATTAAAATATTATCGTTTCAAGAATAATTTGTTCAAATATTAATATTGTCTTTAAAAATAATATATTATATAGTAAACTTTTATAAAAGAGTATTTTTCCTAAATTTAACTTGGAAAATTTATATAGAAACTTTATAAGTATTATTTTGAGATAATTATTTCGAGAAGTAATGGTATATTTTCTTAGCGTAATTCGAGGGGCAGAGATTGCCTACAGTTTGGGATGTTTTTCGTTGGGATAGCGACGTAACCATTGGGCAAACTGCGATCTATGATTGATTGCATGGCATAAATCAAGAGGCAGAGATTGCTTAAGTTAAGTTTGGATTTCTCTGGGATAGAGACGTAATCATCGAGCTCCGAATGGTGCTTTCCATATTATTTTAAAAAGTTTTCAAATATTTTTGAAAGATATGATTTGTGATATACTTATTCCAGTAAGATAAGTATATGACTGTTTTTGATAAAGAGATTTAATTTATTGGAATTAAATTAAATGAGGCTTTGTGATTTCAGTGGGAAATGAAATCTTTGTTTGAATGTTTGTATATTTGATAGTCAAATAACCGACTATCAAATCTTGACCTAAATATGTAATCCTTCTTAATTTTGGTGGTACAGAATTATTCTCTACTTAACACTGAAGGATTTTTAACTTTGGAAATATCTAGGAGAAATGCGAGAATTATATGGTACGGTTACCATCGGGTTGCTATACCGTACGTATAAACTTGTGGATCTTCTAGGATAAATGAAAAGGAGATCTGTCCACTTAAACGGTTAGGGGGTGATCCTCGATCTTATGTATTGTCAGATTATTTCCTAAAGAACCGGCCTTGAGCATTTTGAAAATCGACGAATTGTTTTTGGAGCACCTAGGAAATGGAGAGTGTACTCGTAAGAGATGACTCGGAACCCATGACCTACTCTGAAACCATATACGGTTAAATGAAGGAGATGCGTTATATTTTGGGATGTTAAAATCCATATGTGGTTCTGTGACTCGTTGGAGTGTGGGAATCTGTGTGAGATTCCAAGATCTATTGAAATGTGGAATTCATGTGTGATTCTATGACCTGTTAAGGTATGGGAGTCCATGTGGGATTTCATACTATATTTGTAGATGGTGCGTGAGCTGGAGCGTCGGACGTAGCCTCATCAGTGGACATGACTAAAACCAGAGATAGGATGCATAGCCAAGGGGCCTAGCTAACCCATGAGGGTGTAGTCGTCTCTCTTTCTAGCAAGTCCCTATCGTTTATTTTATACATGCTGGGAGCGATGCACTCGGCCTTGGTGGCCAGTTATGTATTTCCTATGTACCTCGGCTAGACAGGTACTGACCCTCGGAAGGATAACTCTAATCCTTGTGTTGGAGGACCGTTCTCGAAGTACTGAGGGCACCTCCATGGACATCGTACACAATTAGCAAGCGAGCTTTATCGGATTTTGATTTTATGACTAGTACTGTTGTGATGTACATAGCACATGCATCACAACTACTTGTTATTATTACTTTGGCGAATTAGACACTATTATAATATCAGATGTTTTTCTATAAAAGAGTTTTGGTATCGTAAGGTAAAAACCCGTCCGTGTTTATTTGCGGTAAGGTCTTACGAGATACCTTTGTGTTGGAAAGGTTATTAAACTTTAAGAATCAAGTTGATTGTGTTTTCTTACGCTAGTTTAACCAGACTGACCCGAGCGTGGTTTTTCCTATATGCTCGGGTCAATCGAGCATATTCCAGGTTTAGATGGATATTTGGAGCTCTAGGAGAGGAGTTGGAGGCCCAAGACATATTCACATAGATGATTATATTTCCGTTGCATTTTAGTTGTGTTTATCAGTAGTTGTAAGGACAGGTTGTTATAACTGTCCGTGCTAAATAGGTTAGCATACTCTGATTGATGTCTGTATATATAAAAATTACAGTTTTGTCTTTTGTGTAAATATTTGTTATATAATATAGATTATTCATTCTGCGGTGAGATTTTGTGTTGTTTAGTTTTCTTTCTATCTTCTTTCTACTTTCTTTTCTTAACTATCCGCCTTCCCATGCAATTTGGGCTGGACAAGTGTGGTAAATTGTTAGTTTAAACTGTACGAAAAAGGGGGTTATGAAATGGAAAATCCTGTAACATCTCTTGAGTTATTGCACACACGTTATACACTGGATAGGAGATGTAAAACCCGTAAACATCTCTGATGCTATTACACTCTTGTTATATGTAATATTGATTTGACTCATATAAGGATATTTTATTCCTGACTAGAGTGTTTTTTCTTTTCATTGCGCTAGGGTCAGCCCTGAGTTTTCAGCGCATTGAAGATTATTTTCTAGAGGACGAAGACGAAGGTTTGGTATATTATTATTGCTAGTATTATTTCACCACATTGTTGTTCTGATGCATTATTCTATTGTCCTGTTGTATATATAACTCTGATAGATGTTGTGAAATTATAATCAAATGTATAGTATAAACAGCTTCATGAACTGTTTATTTGATTATTATATTTTGTCATTCTACAACGAGATTTGTGTTTGTTTCCTTCTTTTCTTATTTTTCTTAATTAACCCCATTGATTATCTGTGCTTCAGATTGTTTGAGTTGGACATGTGTGGATTATTGTCGATTTAAACCTTCCGAAATGTGGGTCGTCACAGTTGGTACCTGAGCTTTGGTTTAGTAATACCCTGGAATGAGTTTGTTCGTGTGCGTGCGTGTGTATGAGAGCGCGTATTTGTTAATGTTATAAAATGTTTTATATTGTGTTTACTTATCTGTTGAGTTGTTTATGAATTCTGGTCGGTACATGAGGCGCCATGTTATCGATAGGGGTTTCTAAACACTTAACGAGGCAAGTCGACATAATATTGTTTTAAAATAGGGTAAATGAAATAATTTTACCTAAATTATATTTTATATATTAAAAGAAATAATCTTCAATAAATAACCATATAGATTATGCAAATTAAGTTTTGGGTTATTTATGAAATAATTAATGGATGTGTTGTTAAGAAGAGATAATATTTAGTTATTATCGATTATTGTTTGAATTAAACTAAAACGAATACTTTATGAACCCTATTTCACGAAGCGTTCCATAATTAGACTAAAATGAAATCTAATTACCATAAGAATTGTTTGTAATAACAAAGATGTAAATTAATGAAATGTTTTCATAATAAGTAATGGAATTGTATAAGTATATTTATAATATGGCATATAAATAGAAAGGATTTAAAAGCCAAGAAATTTAGAATTTAAATCCTGTTGCTTTCAAAATTGTTTTCAAAGCCTTCAAAATTAATAATATATTATTTGAAAGTTTTTTGACTAGTAATAGATTTTAAAAAAAATTGAAAGAAATAAATGCATTTAACTCGCTTTAGTTGCTGGAAAATAATTCTAGGGATGACTGCAGCATCGCTAGTATTCATTTTCGAGTTTCTAAGTCAGAATTGCTACTAAAAGAAATTTATTTTGGTAAAAAAAAATTGATTGAAAAAATTTCCATGTATGATTTGATAAATATATGAAAATAGTTTTTGAACTTATAAATTGAAATTAGTATATATAACAAATAATTTTACAACTTATGAATTTGAACGGGAAAGTAAAATCGAATTTTAAAATGGTTGAATATTTTGTTTAAGCAAACAAAAGAAAATTTGAATTTGAGGTATCAAATATAAAAAATAACCTAAGAAATGTTAAATAAATTGAGTTAGTGAAACGAAGTAAATAAAATGAAGTTTAACTCAAGAAAGCTTATATGAAAGTGAATTGTATTTGAAATGAATTAGATAAAATAATGAAATGAAATTTTAAGTGAATTAGTTTGTATAACTTATAGATTTGCGAAATATTAAACTAAAAACAAATTTTAAATTTTTTGAATGTGAATGATAAGAAAAGAAAATTTTAACTTAAATAAAGTTAAATAAACTGAGTAATGGATTAAATGAAATAAAGTTTAATTTAATAAAGATTAAATGAATTGAATTAGATTTGAACTGAACTAGATGAATTAGTAAAGTGAATTAATTCCACTTAAGCTATAAAATGAATTAATAGAATGAATATGAACTTGAATTATAAAATGAAATGCAATTTGAGTTGTGAAAGGAATTGAGTGTGAATAAATGAGTGTAAGTAAAATTAGTGTGAGTAATTGAATTTGATTTAAATTGGATGTAAATAAATTAAATGCAAGTAGGGTGAGTTTTAATAAATCGAATGGTAACTAACTGAATATGAAATAAGTTAATGAAATGAATTATAAGATGAAAGTTAATTTAAGAAAAGTTGAATGGATTTGATTATGATAAAAAGAAAAAATTTATTAATATGAATTTGAGTTATAAATTAAAATTTACTTAAGTAAAGTTAATGATATGAATTAATGAAATGAACTAATGAAGTGAATCAATAAATTAATATGAACTTAAGTTATGAAGTAATAATAAACATGAGTTGCATTTTATAAAATGTTTATAATAAACTTAAATGATTTTATGAAATGGTTTATAAATGATATTAGTATTAAAGAGAATATACTAAGTGGTAATGAAATAAAATTTAACTTAAATAAGGTTTAGTGAAATGATTTATAAAATGGTCCATAAATGAATTTAGTATGAAATATTGTTAAACATGAAACAATTGAAATTTAACAAATTGAATGCAAATAAGCTGAATGTAAATGAAATAGCTGTAAATAAATTGGAAGTAAACCAATTAGATGTTAAAGAATGAATGTTAATAAGGATAGTGTATAAATTAAATATTGACATTGGAAAATGTAAATTGTGACAGTTATGAATTAACTGGATGAATATTAATTGTTGAATGGTTTCTTTTGTTGCAAATTATTGTTATAACTGCTTTTGGCTGCATATGATTGTTTTGTTGGGTATTAGTGCTTATACTTATGGTTTGGATTAAGAATTCATGTTATATAGTTCTATTAAACTCATACATGTTTCTATATCTTATTATAAGCGACTAATGTTCTAATTTGAGTTGAGATAAGGTACATACGAAGACCGTTTGGGCGTATATGCAGATTTGATCTGCTTTTTCTTGCTTAAATGAGCGAACTCGCTCGTATTAATAATAATAAGGTACATATCTCGTATTACATACCGCATTTTTATATTTTTCCGTACGGGATGCCTCATCATTGAGATGAGATGTATATTTGGTATATTTGTGATATATATTTATATTGTAAAAATTTTACGATCGAGCCGCGCAAAGGAGACGCTGCCAAAATTTTCTGTAAATCTAGGTGTTAGAATAATTTTGAGATTTTAAAATTTTATAACTTGTTTTTATAAATAAGTTGTAATTTTACATATAAGCCGATATCAGAGTGGCGTTGTGGAAGCATGGTAAAGGTTTTGCAAATAAGGTTTTTAATGTTTATATATTGATTATTTTGAGTAAAATATATCAAAGGTTTGATTCTCTACTTAACCCCTTTTCAAGGACGAAAAGTTTTGAGTGTGAGAGATTGTAACGACCCGTATTTTTAACTATTTTAAATTATTAAATTTAATATAATTATTGAATAAAATGGTTATAAATAAAAAATATAATGATTTATTAATGTAATTTATTTAATATGAACTTGAATAAAATTTTGAAATAGCAATTTTGATAAGATTTAAGGAAATTATTTGTGTTAGAATGAAGTTCAATATATTTAATGTGTTGTAATCAATAACATGAATTGGATAATAAATGTTGAATTATTTAGATGAAAATAAAATAATTATTGGATAAATAAAATTCATTTGAAATCTAACATTGGAGTTTATTGAAATTCTAATACTAGAATTCATCGAAATTGGATTTTTGGAATACTTTAAATAAAGAAGTGTAGCCTAGTGTAATCTATGTATTTAATGTAAAAACATTTGTGTATTGAATAAGGACAAACATTTTAATTCATAAAAATGATATTTGAAATAATTTATGTAAGTACGTCTTATTTGACCAGGATTATAAATTTATAAAGATTGTAGTAGTTGTTTTGTTATTTGAATTTCTTTTACAAGTTAAATTTTATAAGTTAAATAACGTGTATTTCAATTATAGCGATTTATTGAATAATTAAATGGTTTAAATTTAATATTGAAAATTATTTAAATAATCGAATCCTGAATTTAATGCGAATGAAAATGATTTCAAAAGTTGATTTAAATTTTACTTAAACAAGAATGAAGATTGTTAACTTTTAAAATTGAATTTAATAGTGATTAAATTAATTTTAGAAAATAGCTTGTTTTAATTAACGTGTAAAAATAGCCTTTTTGGGCACTTTCTCGGATTTCAACGAAACTAGTTTCATCGAATCCGTAGTAGTGAATTATTATAGGATTTCAAGTTTCGTAGCGATTGGACTTATCGCTTGGCCGTGCGAGTTTGAAATGCATAGAAAGAAATTTAAGGAGTTTAATTAAAATAATTTGATTTTGAAAAGCTATCTTTTGAATATGATGGAATTGTCTCCCGATACCTATTTCATTGTGTTCGGAATGGAGGTATAACATATAAAACGCCAGGCGGCACACTTTGTTCGAAGTTTGGAAATTTATTTGTGATAGTGTCGGAAATTTATATATAAAGCCATATAATTTCATTCTTGCATAAACGAAACCCTAAATCGCAGCCGTTTCTCTTATTCGAATTCATGGCCGAAAATCGCCCTCCTTTCTCCCTCAATTTCTCTCAATCCACTCAATGAATTTTCACGACTCCAAAAGGAAAATTGTTGAGCTCGACGAGCTCTACAAGATGGCCGGTTAGATCGAGGCAATAGGCTTCGAAATCGCCAGGATCTGTGTTCAAAGTTCATGCATGTTTTGGTTTCTCTAGGACAAACGGTGGCGGCGAGAAGGGGGAGGCTGTTGGCGACATTAGCTTGGAGGCGGGCGCACGCGATGGCGGACGTTGATCGAGGTTCGCTGGTCTGGGGTTACCTGCATCGTTAGATTTGATGCGTGCTGGGTTGTTTCACGCGGGCCTGGAGTATACGGGGAGAGGAAGGGATTAGTGTGGTGAGTGTTTAGTTTTTTAGTTAATTAGTTAATGATAATTTTAATTATCGTTATGCTAATAAAATTGTACCTTGTCCGTTTGGGGTCGGATTCGAGCGAAACAAGTTGCATTAGATTCGTATTGACGAAATCTACGACATGGAATCGAATTGGAATTTATTTGACTTTGAAAAAAATTTAGTTTCAAATAAAGGTGAGTGTTTTATACGCTCACGAAGTACTCAAATTTTTGTATGTTAGTTAAATTGATATCATGAAGTAATTTAATTTTATTGACTGTTATTTGGTAATTTAAATTGACATCTAAGTTGACAACTAAATTGACTGTTAAAAACTAAAATTGATAGTTAAATTGAAATTGGAATTAAACTGCTATTTAAATTTTCGATTATTTATAATTGGTAAATTGTTGTGATATATTGACTATTTTGGAATGTTGATTGTGATGGATGTTATTGGTTGATATTTTGGATGATTTAGATGTTTATTTATTTTTATATATTCCTGTTATCACCTTGTATATTATTGACATCATATAAACTGTTATGTGAATTATTTTGAATAAATTAAGAAATAGGTTGGAATGATATATACTTATGACATTTATTTTGAATTGAAATGATTTATATCCATCCCTGCAATTAAAATTGTAATAACTGATCATTTGGCCATAAGATGGAAAATTATATACGGACACCGGATTGGTTAAATAAATGGTTTTAAATTTTTGGTTTGAAATTATTTAAATGATTTTGTTTTAGAGAGGAAAAAATTTGATTTTATGAGAATTGAATTAATTTCGAATTCAAGTTTTGAAATGTTGAAATTGAAATTTTTTTACAAAAATTGTTTAAAGAATTGAATTTGGAAGTTTGAAGTTATACTTAAACTATGATTTGAATTATGGAAATTGATTTGTTTTAAAAGACTTGAACTTTTATTCGAACTTTGAAATATTGCTAAGTAAAAGTAATTTAAATGGATATTTCAAATTTGGGCTCGGAATAGAATTATTTTAAAGATCTGAAACTTGAACTGAATATTTAAGTTTAAATTTGATTTAAGTGATTTAAATCAGCAAATTGAAATTGGACCTGAAATCGACAGAAATTGAAATGGTTTAAAATAAGAATTGAATTGAAATTTAAACCATTGAATCGAATCGTTGAATCGAATTTAAAGTTAAAATGAACATTTCAAAATTGAAGTTAATTGGAATTGAAATTGAAATTAAGTTGATTTGAATTTAAACTGAAATTGAGTCAATTTATTTGAAAGATTTGAGATTGAAACCTTTTTGATTTGAAATTTGGATCTAAGTCCAGATTTATAGGAAATGGAAAGAAACAGTTTAAATTTGAAACTATTATCACTATGAATTATTTTACTGTAGACTGTTTTTAAATTCATCTTTTTTACTTTTCAAACTATTTAAATTTTCAAATTATTTAATTTTTCAAACTATTTAATTTTTTAAGTAATTTAACTTTTCAAACTATTTTAACTATTCAAACTATCTTCAAAAAAATCAAACTGTTCAAGTTGGGAACTATTTATATTTAAATCGTTGATTTAAATACGAATGTGGTTAAAAAAAAGTCATAACTTAAGTTGACATTCGAAACGATTTTGGAAATGAATAAAATGATTTGTAATGAAATTAATTTCGAAGTTGAAAATGATTTTGAAATGAACTTGTTTCCGAAGTGAAAAATGATTTTGATATGAACCTGATTTCGAAGTGAATATGATGATTTTGTAGGATCTAGATTAACCCTAGAGGGGGGGTGAATAGGGTTATCGCAAATTTTCTCAAATTAAACGCGGAAGTAAACAGCAGATAAATAAATATGCAGTAAAGTAAATCACACATAGAATTTACCCAGCTTCGGCAACCCCTGCCTACTGCTGCATTCCCAGATTTCTATTAGAGTTAAACAGTATCCCGCTTACAAACACTCTGACAGACTCGCAGACACTCGCTTCCGCTCACAAACACTCCTACAGACTCGCACACCCTGCTCCGCCTATAGAGTTTCGTTTACTCGCAAACTCTGCTCCCGCCTATAGAGCTTTGCAAACTCGCAGCCTCCCTGCTCACTGAACTAACCCTAACTAGACAATCTGACAACACCTAAACCCTAGGTGGTGATTCACTCTGACTGGACTTTTGAAAAACAAAATACAAAATACAGTTTGAACCCAGGAGCAAAATTGAAGTTTAAACTCGATACCAAATTTTGCTCTAGAAGATAATCTCGGCCCAAAACAAAATAATTAAAACCTGGCCCAAATAAAACTTTAAATTAAAACTAAATTAAAACCCTAGACTTAATTTTTAAAAAATTAAAACCCTCTTTTTAAATTATAGAAGCCCGGCCCGCTTTTCTTCTAGCCCAGTCTTCATTGACCCGATCCTTGTTGTTTTCTTTCGTCCCCTAATTACTTCGACCTGATTCTTTGAGAAATTAAAAATGGCGGTTTGATAAAATTAGGACTCCGTTCTATTTCGATTCTCTGGCGAATACGAGTTGTTGCTCCTCGATTCTATGTTGTTCTGGCGATTTAGAGGAATTAGGAACTTTGAATCTCTGTTGCGATTTTGAGCTTCGACTTTTCTCTCGAGTCTGGAATTTGGGCTTTGCCTTGTTGTCTCTGGAATTCTTAGTTGTTGCAATTTAGAGCTTCGGCTTCGTGGATACTTAAGACGATTCTGGAATTGTGGCTTTGTGCTTATGGTTTCAGCCTCTCAATGCTTCGTTGCTCTGAATTGTGACTTCGGCTTGATGCTTCCAAAAACAGAGCTTTGGCCTCTTGATGATTTGCTTTTTAATCAGGGCTTCGGTCTCTCGATGATTTGCTCACGGCTGCACCTTGATGATCGAATTCGATTTATGATTTTAGGTATGTGCTTTCTGCTCTTTTGTTCTCTCTGGAATAGATACTTGAATTCGATGATTTAGTCGATGATGATTTCTGGGTTTTTATACAAGTCTGATTTGATCTACGTGTTATACACGTTGTTGAGACTTTCCGATTTTACTCTCTCATATTTTTGGTAATTCCTTCATGATCACGGCTTTATTTTTGTGACGTTCGATTTTCGAATTAATACAGTTGATCCTATGAATTTTGAAACTTTCCTAAATTTCGATTTTTGACTTTTTCAAAAATACGAGCTTGATATAATCTTTTCCCAGTTCCGTGAATTTCTCAACTGATAAACATACGTGCTTTTTTGTTACTTCTTCTATTCATTGACTGTTGTCATTATGTGCTTTCTCTGTGAATCCTAATTTCCCACCATAGTAGTTGAACTGTTCACTTGAGATTTAAGTTATTTTCTCTGCACTCACTTCTGTTACTTCATATATTCATCGAATGTTGCTGTTTTGTTGGTGCCATTTGTTGTTTTCCAGCCTTCGTCGATTGTTGTAGCTCTGCACATTTACATTGATGCACTGTTTTTTTATTTCCTTGCTGTAGATCTCACTTCTTAGTTCATCTGGACATTTTGGTCCCTGTCTGCATTGCATACATGCAATTGCATTTGTTATAGATAAGTTGAAGCTTGGTCTGATGAACTTGATCATGTTGGACTTTGCATATATGTGCTGCCCTATATTGTCACTTTGATGCATTCATTCCAGTATGCATTGATGCTCATCTTTTGTTACTCTGTTGTCTTGCTCAGTTGCTTGTATCCATGTAGATGTTGACACTGGTTGTACGGTGTATATTCATGTTGGTACATGCTTTTGTTGTTGTTCAGTTTGTACTTGTCTTGTTGAACTTGTACACGCATTTGCCTTGTTGCAGTTACACTTTGAATTTTGATCGAGTCTATTGGCACTTTGTGTTGAATGTGATATAGATTTGACCTTGTGCACTCGAGTTGGCGTGGCAGTGCACACGTGCATGCGTGTGTACTGCAGCCACTCGTAATTCCCTGTCCCTGATATAAATACTGATATGCACAGATACTACTCAATCAAAGATGATGACAATAACCCATATATCTGAGACAGCTTTTAAAAACAAATTTTATATTTTTGCAAATTAAATTCGTTTCTGTTCAGATTACTGCTGTAGATTGTCAATTATACAGGTACACAGAAGACAAGACAAACACTGAAGCTGGACAATGCAGATGAGTGTTTGAGTGATGTAGTGATGTTGTTAATGTAAAATCGAATTGTGATGTATTCAGAAATTGTACAGTTATAGTGAGAGTCAGAATTTGTACTATTCAAAATTTGTAATAAAAAGATTGTTTGAATAAAATTTCAGTTTGAATTCAAATTCTGTGTTGATAAAATTTTTGTTATTCCTGTATGTGTATAATCTGTAAACACATCTAAAATACGATATATATATTTTGTTACCATCAAACACTAAACACACATCAAACAATCTCCCCCTTTTGATGATGACAAACATATATATTAAAGATTTTGAAATTCAGTAGATGTGTTTAAACATGACTATATTTAGCTCCCCCTACATGTATACTCCCCCTACATGAATACTCCCCTTACAACTGAGACTATTCCATATTCAGTCGAATAAAAGAACTATAGAAAATAACTAACAACATTTAACAAATTTGGTAAATAAATATTCCAGAAATACTTATTTTCTTATCAAAATCTCTTCCTTCTCCCCCTTTTGTTATCATCAAAAGACTGACAAAAAATAATGAAACAATAGGGGAAAACAAATGGAAAAAACAAGGAAAAATCATAATATATCATAACACGATAACAATTTCCACATTTTAGAAAATGGATCGATGATTCGACTTTTATATAATGAGAAGAGGAGTGTTTTCTCTTTTTCTTTAAAAATAATTTGACATTTAAGCACAAAAACAAATAAGCACCTACTAACCACGCATAACCATAAGGACTTTTAAATGGGATTAGCAGTTACTTATTAGCTATCAAGCTCCATCCATGCATAACCATAAGGACTTTTAAATGAGAATGGAGTGATGATAACCTCTCATGATCCATCCATGCATAACCATAAGGACTTTTAAATGAGAAGGGATGCATGAGAAATATTTTAAAATTTTCTTTGATTTTTCCTTTTTAATTTAAAAAACAATTCACTCTTCTCATTTTTCAAAACCATTATGAGTGATAGAAAGATGGTAGAAATAGAAATGGTCGTGGAATAAGTTACCAAATTAATCATATTATGAAATTTCATAAACCAAACGTATTTCCACTACTGAATACCATATTCAAATCAATCTTTGAATGATATCCAAAACAAGTTTGAATTCTAGAAATTGACGTTGAAAATAAATATCCAAGAATATTTCACCCAAAAATTGAAAAATGATTAGTCAATTTCCATAATCCCCAAATCCAAACGTAATCTGGAAAATCTGTCTTCGGGGAGGGGTTTTGTGAAAATATCAGTAAGTTGATTCTCAGTTGAAATGAATCCAATGCAAATGTTTTTCCTAGCAATGTGATTTCAAAAAAAATGGTGTTTCACATCAACGTGTTTCGTGAGTGAATGATGAACAGGATTATTAGACAATGAAATTAGTGAGTGTCCTAGCATGAAGCATGTCCTACTAGTACTTTTCCTATCAACCAGTGAACCCGTATAATCAACATTAGAATAACCAACTAAATTAAAGTTTTCACACGAAAGATATCATAGTCCAAATTTGTGTGTGTGTGAAAAATATCTCAAAATTTCGTTTAGTGGTATTCAAATGTGATTCTTTAGAATTAAAGTGAAAACGTGCACACAAACACACAGAAAACATAATATGGGGTCTAGAAGCAGTTAAGAACCATTTCAACAGTATCAGATTCATCTTCAGAAATAAAACTACGGTGTTAACAAAACGCACACAACTTTTTATCAAATGAAGAGCGAGTGTGTATACCTTCCGTAGAATTACAGTTAAAATATCAAGATTATCTCAAAACAATTTGAAGTTTTCATCAGTGAAGCAACAGTTTCAACAGTTTCTCAAAACTACCTTTTTAGACATGAGCAATCAAAAATCAATCATAGTTTGACCAAACAGATTAAGTTCAAGAAGAGGATGATTGATCAATTTTTAAGCACTGATTAAAGTCAAGTCATTAAAGATCAAGCAAGTTAGATCCATCACAATTACTTCAAGCAAGATAATTGGTTAAAAATCAGAATTAACATCATCAATCATAACTGGCTGATTTAATTCAGATTATGGTGCAGATTCTTACCGATTATCTATCGTGTGAAAAACAAAGATAACTACCTATTTTACCTGTACGATAATCATTCGTTGTTTGCTCATAGTGAATCTGTCACCTTTATACTAGGCTAAGGAACGTTGATTTGACACCCGTTGTATATCTGGAACAGCCAGAATCCAGATAACACCAATGTTGTTCCTCAGCCTGCCACCACACCTACACGGTTAAAGATGTATGTGACCTATTTATAGGTCCATGGTTGTTAGTGGCAGAATAATTATTAATAAACAATCCCTTTGGAACCCAAACTTGTTTTGTCCTTTCATTCTTGTTCCAATACACTTGAAATTTATTCGTAGAATTTTTAGGAACCCAAACTTGTATAAATTTCGTGTTCTTGTTTCTATGACTACCATTTTCAACACGACGTCCAAATATTTCACGTTCAGTAAAGATGCCATTTCCTTTTGCACTATCATCAACTTGTGATTTACCAAAACCTAGTCCTTTTCGGTTGTTAGCAAACAGTTGATTTCCTAACAACATATTGAATGATTTTTCTCCTCTAGAAAAGTTATTCAGTGATTTCTCAAGATTTTGGACTTTGGTTTTCAGTGTGGAGTTTTCAGACACAAGTGAAGTGCATCTATTTATAAAATCCTTTTTCCTAGTCTCAATGGTCTCCTTTAGATTCAAGTTTTCTTTTTCAAGATTCTCAAAATTATTCTTCAATTTTGATAATTCTGAATCTAAAGCTTTACAGTTTTTACATTCTAGGTTTTGGATTTTTTCAAGTTCAGTTTCTAACCTGAAATTTTCATGAACAAGTTTTTTTCTATCAGATTTCAGTTTTTCATTTTTAGAATCAAGAGCTTCAACTGTTTTAGTGAGATCGATGCAGAAATAAGCAAGGTCTTTATAAGAAAAGTTTTTTACCTCATTATATACCTCTGGGCTTACTTCTGAATCTGATTCTGCTTCTGAATCTGATTTGGCCGTAAGACACAGGTTAGCCTCCTCTGAGCTATCAGTCGAAACTTCCTCTCCTTCCTCATTATCCCAAGTCGCTGCGAAGGCCTTTTTCTTCCTTTTCTTTTCCTTGATGTTTTTGAGAAGTGGACAATTTTGTTTGTAGTGACCAGGCTTGTTGCAGTTATAGCAGATTAATTCATTTTCAGAGTTGTCAGAATTTTTAGATCTATTACCACTTGTTTTCTTCTTGCATGGTTTGAATTTCGACCATTTTCTGAAGTTATTGATAGCCATTTCAAGCACTTCGATTGGATCTGCTTCTTCTTCATCATCGCTCTCTTCTCTGCTCTTTAAGGCAATCTTCTTCTTTGATTCGGAATTGATGCGTTCCTCCTTTGCTTTCAACTCAAGCTCATACGTCATCAGATTTCCGATCAAATCCTCCATGCTCAGTTTGCTCAAATCTTTCGATTCTTGTATTGCCGTGACTTTTGCCTCAAAGTTCATCGGTAGGATTCGTAGTATCTTCCTTATTAGCTCTACCTCAGAGAATTCTTTTCCAAGCGCTCTAGCATTGTATACCAAGGTTGAGAGGCGTCCAAACATGTCTTTAATGCTCTCGCCTTTGTCCATCACAAAATTCTCGTATTCATTGCTGAACAGAGCTAGACGAGACTCCTTGACTTGAGAAGTTCCTTCGTGCGTCACTTCCAAAGTATGCCAAATTTCCTGTGCTGTTGTACAATGAGAAATTCTATTAAATTCATTTTTATCAAGAGCACAGATCAGAGCATTCATGGCCTTAGCATTAGTGGTTTTTAATTTCTTATCATTAGCATCCCACTTATCCTTTGGTTTCGGAATCTCAGTATCACCAACAGTTATAGTGGGAGTTTTATAGCCAGATTCAATAATATCCCAAACATCGTAATCAACGGAACTAAGATAGATACTCATCCTAACTTTCCAGTAAGCATAATCATTACCATTAAACATCGGTGGCCTAGCAATAGATTGCCCCTCAGAAAAAGCATTATTTGATAGATTCATGACTCTAGAGTTAAAGAAAAAATTTACCTCGCTCTGATACCACTTGTAGGATCTAGATTAACCCTAGAGGGGGGGGTGAATAGGGTTATCGCAAATTTTCTCAAATTAAACGCGGAAGTAAACAGCAGATAAATAAATATGCAGTAAAGTAAATCACACATAGAATTTACCCAGCTTCGGCAACCCCTGCCTACTGCTGCATTCCCAGATTTCTATTAGAGTTAAACAGTATCCCGCTTACAAATACTCTAACAGACTCGCAGACACTCGCTCCCGCTCACAAACACTCCTACAGACTCGCACACCCTGCTCCGCCTATAGAGTTTCGTTTACTCGCAAACTCTGCTCCCGCCTATAGAGCTTTGCAAACTCGCAGCCTCCCTGCTCACTGAACTAACCCTAACTAGACAATCTGACAACACCTAAACCCTAGGTGGTGATTCACTCTGACTGGACTTTTGAAAAACAAAATACAAAATACAGTTTGAACCCAGGAGCAAAATTGAAGTTTAAACTCGATACCAAATTTTGCTCTAGAAGATAATCTCGGCCCAAAACAAAATAATTAAAACCTGGCCCAAATAAAACTTTAAATTAAAACTAAATTATAACCCTAGACTTAATTTTAAAAAAATTAAAACCCTCTTTTTAAATTATAGAAGCCCGGCCCGCTTTTCTTCTAGCCCAGTCTTCATTGACCCGATCCTTGTTGTTTTCTTTCGTCCCCTAATTACTTCGACCTGATTCTTTGAGAAATTAAAAATGGCGGTTTGATAAAATTAGGACTCCGTTCTATTTCGATTCTCTGGCGAATACGAGTTGTTGCTCCTCGATTCTATGTTGTTCTGGCGATTTAGAGGAATTAGGAACTTTGAATCTCTGTTGCGATTTTGAGCTTCGACTTTTCTCTCGAGTCTGGAATTTGGGCTTTGCCTTGTTGTCTCTGGAATTCTTAGCTGTTGCAATTTAGAGCTTCGGCTTCGTGGATACTTAAGACGATTCTGGAATTGTGGCTTTGTGCTTATGGTTTCAGCCTCTCAATGCTTCGTTGCTCTGAATTGTGACTTCGGCTTGATGCTTCCAAAAACAGAGCTTTGGCCTCTTGATGATTTGCTTTTTAATCAGGGCTTCGGTCTCTCGATGATTTGCTCACGGCTGCACCTTGATGATCGAATTCGATTTATGATTTTAGGTATGTGCTTTCTGCTCTTTTGTTCTCTCTGGAATAGATACTTGAATTCGATGATTTAGTCGATGATGATTTCTAGGTTTTTATACAAGTCTGATTTGATCTACGTGTTATACACGTTGTTGAGACTTTCCGATTTTACTCTCTCATATTTTTGGTAATTCCTTCATGATCACGGCTTTATTTTTGTGACGTTCGATTTTCGAATTAATACAGTTGATCCTATGAATTTTGAAACTTTCCTAAATTTCGATTTTTGACTTTTTCAAAAATACGAACTTGATATAATCTTTTCCCAGTTCCGTGAATTTCTCAACTGATAAACATACGTGCTTTTCTGTTACTTCTTCTATTCATTGACTGTTGTCATTATGTGATTTCTCTGTGAATCCTAATTTCCCACCATAGTAGTTGAACTGTTCACTTGAGATTTAAGTTATTTTCTCTGCACTCACTTCTGTTACTTCATATATTCATCGAATGTTGCTGTTTTGTTGGTGCCATTTGTTGTTTTCCAGCCTTCGTCGATTGTTGTAGCTCTGCACATTTACATTGATGCACTGTTTTTTTATTTCCTTGCTGTAGATCTCACTTCTTAGTTCATCTGGACATTTTGGTCCCTGTCTGCATTGCATACATGCAATTGCATTTGTTATAGATAAGTTGAAGCTTGGTCTGATGAACTTGATCATGTTGGACTTTGCATATATGTGCTGCCCTATATTGTCACTTTGATGCATTCATTCCAGTATGCATTGATGCTCATCTTTTGTTACTCTGTTGTCTTGCTCAGTTGCTTGTATCCATGTAGATGTTGACACTGGTTGTACGGTGTATATTCATGTTGGTACATGCTTTTGTTGTTGTTCAGTTTGTACTTGTCTTATTGAACTTGTACATGCATTTGCCTTGTTGCAGTTACACTTTGAATTTTGATCGAGTCTATTGGCACTTTGTGTTGAATGTGATATAGATTTGACCTTGTGCACTCGAGTTGGCGTGGCAGTGCACACGTGCATGCGTGTGTACTGCAGCCACTCGTAATTCCCTGTCCTTGATATAAATACTGATATGCACAGATACTACTCAATCAAAGATGATGACAATAACCCATATATCTGAGACAGCTTTTAAAAACAAATTTTATATTTTTGCAAATTAAATTCGTTTCTGTTCAGATTACTGCTGTAGATTGTCAATTATACAGGTACACAGGAGACAAGACAAACACTGAAGCTGGACAATGCAGATGAGTGTTTGAGTGATGTAGTGATGTTGTTAATGTAAAATCGAATTGTGATGTATTCAGAAATTGTACAGTTATAGTGAGAGTCAGAATTTGTACTATTCAAAATTTGTAATAAAAAGATTGTTTGAATAAAATTTCAGTTTGAATTCAAATTCTGTGTTGATAAAAATTTTGTTATTCCTGTATGTGTATAATCTGTAAACACATCTAAAATACGATATATATATTTTGTTATCATCAAACACTAAACACACATCAAACAGATTTTGGAATGAATTGATTTTGAAATGAATTGACTTTGTAGTGAATTTGATATTTTGATATCAAGTATGAATCCTTTTCGAAATGTAAAAGAACCAACCGGTGTGTAAAACGACGTTTGGTTGTTAAAGAGACCGTGGCTTCTTATTGGCATACTCTCTGCCAATATTGGAACCACTTTAACAACTGTGTACGCGGAGGAGACTCCATAATGAAGTGGTTGGATTTGGTGTGTGTTGCTAGATTTGAAGAAAGAGAACGACGATGGATTGGCCCCGACACTTGTGTCAATTTAAAATGACTAAAACAGGACAGAAACCAGGCCAAGTGGGCTAGCTACCCCTAGCGGACACCTATTCTTCGATTTTTCTTGTGGACTTGGTCCATACTATTACCTTTGTTGATTTCGATTGGTGCACCTTGATTGGGATAACCTCCCTTTGACTCGATATGGGATGGGTGGACGTGGTGGACGATCGTGGCTACGATGCGTTACCACCAGCCTAGTGACTCGAACTGGTAGTATCTTACCTTGGGCATTGCCTCATGTGCCTTGTCATACGTTTATCCTTATACGAGACCACTATGAGTTTGATTTAGTGTAGTCGTATCACGGCGCATCCCTATCTATCGACGTGCTACTGGTTGTGTTATATGCAAACTTTACGAGAATGCTTAAAAACACGTTAAGGGGGATTAATGTAAAGCCTTAACGCTAGGAAAACTATTTATTTTATTAATTAGACATTATATATACAGCGTATTCTTCTATATAAAGATATTTTGACGGATCCTTAAGAGATGGAAAATCCCGTAACATCTCTTGAATTATTGCACGCAGGTTATACACTAGATAGGAGATGTAAAACCCCGTAAACATCTCTGACACTATTACACTCCTGTTATATGTAATATTGATTTGACTCACATAAGGATATTTTAGTCCTGACTCGAGTGTTTTGTCTTTTCATTACGCTCGGGTCAGCCCTGAGTTTTCAACGCATTGAAGATTATTTTCTGGAGGATGAAGATGAAGATTTAGTATATCATTATTAGTATATTATTTCACCACATTGTTGTACTGCTGCATTATTCTAATGTTTTGTTGTATATATAACTCTGATAGATGTTGTAAAATTATAATCAAATGTATAGTATCAATAGCTTCATAAACTATTTATTTGATTATTATAGTTTGTCATTCCGCTACGAGATTCTATGTTTGTTTCCTTCTATTCTTATTTTTATTAATTAACCTCATTGATTATCTATGTTTCGGATTGTTTGAGTTGGACATGTTTGGATTATTGTCGATTTAAACCTTCCGAAATGTGTACCATCATAGAAATCCTGCTTTCTTTTCTTTGAAGCACAATAGCTTATATTTGATAGATCTTCCGCTAGAAGATTGCTTGATATTTGCTTTGGAGCTCGACTGGCTCATTTTTTATTGTTCTTCCTCTAGGAGATTGCTTTTGATTTAGGAGCACTAGTGGCTTATTTTTTATCGATCTTTCCCTAGAGGACTGCCCCTTACTACTCTTTAGGTAGTGATTTAGGCTTCAATTGATTTCTTTGTTAACATCATTAGGTAATGATCTCAATTTGGATCGAACCCCATATCACTGTCTTAGGTGATGATTTAGGTCTTTTGTCTGGTGCATTTGGTTAGCTATCTCAAGCAAACCAAAGACTAACCCAACCTATCTTTATGATGCGCTTCAATCAGGCCTTATAGGTGGTACTAAAGGCTGGTTGGATGCTTTGGCCAGCCCATCTTGGACAGGTACAAAGGCTTACTCCGTCCTCCCTCTAGAAGGCACTCCGACCAGGCCACGTAGATGAGACCGAAGGCTTGCAAATGCTTTGGCAGGCTATTTCTGGTGGGACCAAAGGCTTACTCCAACCTCCCTCTAGGAGATGCTTTGACCAGACTCTTATGGCTGGATCAAAGGCTTTATTTGCTCCTTATTACCTTATAGGTAATGATTTAGGATTTTCCTTTATTGTACGATATTCTTACTCCTTTCTATGATTGATCCAGTAGATATACTTGTTTCAACTTCTTTATCCATCCATTGTAGGAAAATATGGCCTTAGATGTTTGGCATTCCAAGTTCTTGCTATAACATTACCATTTGGTCGACATAATTGATAGGTCCCTGGTGGGATTACTTCATGGATAACAAGAGGATTTGGCCCAAGTAGTCCATCCGTTGGATTTTTAGTATTTTCATGACTTTCCAAAGTACCAAATCTCCTTTTCGAAATGATCCTTCCTTGACTTTGGATTTGTAGTACTTGGTTGTTCTGCACTGATATTCAGCTATTCGTATGGACGCTTTGTCTATTAGCTCATTTATTAGGTATAAGGATTCTCTTTTCAATTCCTGATTTGGATTAAATGCATATGCAATCCTTCGATGAGAGGGTACTTCAACCTTGATTGGAAGCATTGCTTTGCATCCATAAGTTAAAGAAAACATGGCATGTCCTGTTGCAGTTTTGGCAGAAGTTCTATATTCCCATAACATAAGAGGTAGTTCTTCTACCCAATTTCCTTTTGCTTTGTCCATCCGTTTCTTTAGGATGATTTTAATGGTTTTATTGGCAACTTCAACGGGTCCATTAGCCTTTGGGTGTGCTATAGATGAAAAGCTTTTGATAATCCCATTTCTATTGTAGAATCGGGTAAATTCCTCGCTTTCAAACTGAGTTCCATTGTCGGATATTATCTTATGTGGAATTCCAAAAATTGGTGACAATATTCTTGATTACGAATTTAAGCACTTTTTCTGATGTGATATTCGGTAGTGGTTCCGCTTCTACCCATTTGGTAACATAATCAATGGCTACCACTACAAATTTAGCTCCTTCTTTTGATATAGGTAGTGGCCCTATCAAGTCGATTCCACACACATCGAAAGGCCATGGACTTGAGATTGAAGTTAATTCACTTAGTGGCAAGTGTGGGATCTTAGAGAACTTTAGGCATTTTTCACATCTCTTCACATAATCTATAACATGGTTAGTCATTTGAGGCCAATAAAAGCCTTATCTCATAATCTTTTTTGCTAGCTTTATGCCATTAGAATGGTCCCCATAGAATCCTTTGTGGGCTTCCCTTAATAATTATGCTCCTTTTTCCGAACTACAACATCTTAAGTAAGGGAGTGAATACCCTTTCTTATAAAGTATACCATTTATCAGAATGTAGATTGGGGCTTGATATTTTATCCTTCTTGCTTCCTTTTTATCTGTTGGCAGTTTCTCTTTCATCGGATATTCGACGATAGACGTTATCCAATTATCCTCATATTGATTATTAGTTTCTGTATAAGAGAAATTTCATGAAGGATTTCATTTTCGTTTTCCTTTTCTTAATGCATTAGAGCTTGAGATCTGGTCAAGACCAAAGACTCTTTTTCTGTCTCAGGGCCTTTTTCATATATACTAGGATTTGATTGGTAGCCTACTGGCATAATTCGGGTTTTTGGTGCTCCTCGTAAGCTAGCAGACTTAGCTAAAGAATAAGCCTGGGAGTTATTCCCTCTCGGCACTTAGTGTATTAAGGAATCCCTAATTTAGGTCAACATTTTTAACACCTTCTTGATATATAAGACCAACTTGGCATCTTTTGTCTGATATGTTTGGTTCAACTGATTTAATATTAATTGGGAATCACTGAAAATTCAATCTTGGGGATTTTCAATTGTAGGGTCAAGGTGAGTCCTTCCACCATCGACTCGTATTCTACTACATTATTAGTGGTTAGAAATTCCAATTTCATTGCATAATGAGACGGACTCCATCAACGGTAATAATCACATATCCTGCTCCAGCCCCTTGTTTGTTTGAAGCTTCATCTACTAATGGTTTTCATTTAGGCTTTAGATCTTTTACCTTCTCTAGTTGCTCCTTGATGAATCACGTACATTCATTAACAAAATCAACTAGAGCTTGTCCTTTAATTGCCACTAGTGGTAGAAATTCAATATCATAGTGGCTAAGTTCTATTCCCCATTTTACTAATATTTCAAAGATTCGGGTTTACTAAAGACTTGCTTAAGTGGAAAGTTGGTTAGAATCTTAATTAGATGTGTTTGAAAGTAAAATCTAAATTTTAATGCTGTGAGCATCAAATAGTATGTCAGATTTTCTATGACCGGATATCTGGTTTCTACGTCTTTAAGTCTTCTGCTTGTATAGTACATTGGAAGCTGAGTTCCCTTCCCTTCTCTTACTAGAACAGAGCTAACTGTGTGTTCTGGAACTGCTATATAAAGATAAAGGCTTTCCCTTTCATGGAGCTGGATAGAATTGGTGGTTTCTTGAGATGATCTTTTAGTTCCTTAAAGGCTTTCTGACAATCCTCTTCCCATTCGAAGTTTTTCCTCTTTTTAATCACATAGAAGAATGGAATGCATTTTTCGGTGGCTTTGGAAATGAATCTATTCAATGCTGCAACTCTTTCATTTAAGCTCATTATATCTTTACTTGTCTTAGGCTCAGCCATGTCTTTAATAACTTGGATCTGATCTGGCTTAGCTACTATTCCCTAAGCACTAACAATATATCCCAAGAATTTTCCAAACTGGATTCCAAATGAACATTTTTGTGGGTTGAGCTTCATCTGATATTTTCGTATTACCCTGAACATCTCTTCAAGATCGCTTAGATGGTTGCTTTCTTCTTGAGATTTAACCAGCATATCATCCACGTATACTTCCATGTTACGGCAATATGTTCTCTAAACATTCTATTTACCAACCTTTGTAGGTGTCTTCGGCATTCTTTAATCCAAATGGCATTAGTTTGTAACAAATTGTTCCCTAGTCTATTATGAAGCTTGTGTTCTCCTCATTCGACTTGAACATCGGACTTTGATTGTAACCGGAGTATGCATCCATGAAAAATAATAGTTTGTGTCCACTTATTGCATCGACCAATTGGTCTATTCTTTGAAGGGGTAGCAATCTTTTGGGCATGCCTTGTTTAAATTGGTATAAGCAACACAGGTCCTCCATTTCCCATTAGGCTTTTTGACTAATAATGGATTGACTAACCATTTCAGATAAAGCACTTCCCTGACGAATCCATTTTTAAGCAGCCTCTTGCCTCCTCTTCCAAAGTGTTAGCCGAACTTTATTGAATTGTCTCTTCTTTTACCAGATGGGTGTAATACTTGGGTCTATGTTTAAGGCATGATACATTATGGTTGGATCTATTCCAACCATATCTGAACGAGTCCAGGCAAACACGACTTTGCTGGATTGAAGAAATCAAACTAACGCCCTTTTGAGTTTTCCATCTAGCTCTTTCCTGATTTTCACTATCCTTGTTAGGTCAACTGGATCCACGCATATCTCTTTAAGATCCTCGATGGGCTTTATCTCTTATTCACTTCTACAATCTAACTCAGTGATGATTTCTTCGCCATCTACTTCTTCGTCTATTAGATTTGTTTCCTTCCTTTTTTGTTTCTTTTTAGAAAAGTCAGATCTTCTCAATGCATGCTTGGCTTTCTCAATGGTCTCTGCTGTTGCCTTAGATGATTGGCTTGAAGGACCTTCATCCGAGGGCTTTTTGATTTTAATCATGATCGACTCAATTTTCTCTGAGTCATAGCAAGAAAGATTATTTCATTTGTATTGATCAAGAGTAGCAAAGTACAATTCTCGATAGCTAAATTGCTCTCCTCTCACTATTCCCCATCCGCTCTTGGTCAGGAACTTCACCTTCAAATATTTTTGTGAGACAAAAGCATCGACTTCATCCAAAGCTAGCCTCCTAAAGAAGGCGTTGTAGTAAGAAGGTTGGTCCATAATGACAAATAAAGTCCCGAAGGTCCTAGAATGCGGTGGAATTCCCATCTATATCAGAAGCTTTATCTACCCTATAGGAGTTTATGCTTTGTTATTGAACCCAAAAATGGGCTTAAAGTTTGGCTCTAGATTTTCTTTCGGAATCCCCATTTGGTCGAAGGCATGTTTGAAAATCACATTGACTGCACTTCCAGTATCTACAACAATTTTCATAACCATAAAAAGTTTGATTTGTGCAGTTATCATAAGCGGGTCATTCTGTGGATGACGAACCCCCTTTAGCTCCTGCGGGGTTATGGTCAAGCCGTGCATCTAGATTTGAAACCTCGAATTCTTGAGCAGCAGTTATTCCTGGATAGAGAAAACTCCATCTCTTGCCTCTCTAATATATCGGTTTCTAGCTCACTTGTTGTTTCCAACCAAATGAGGGCTTCTATGAATTACATCAATTCAGTTAAGGGGTGGAATGAAATATGGTTAAGCATCATATTCTACAAAGTTCATGGTGTTGTTCGGGAGCCTTTAGATGCCTTCATCAGGACGTGCAATCTTTTGATTTTCTTTGATAGATTTTTTCAAGTGTCCATAACATATCATGCTTTGATTTATCCCTGCCAATATACGACATTCGTCCATTTTATGCTCATTCGCCTTATAATATGCACAGTAATCCCCCCACTTCTCAGTTCAGCATTATTCTTTACTTTGTAGGAAATTGGAAAGTCGCACCTTTCTTTTGCTGTAGCGAAGATATAGGATATCGGTTTGTTTAGAGTAACATAATTGGTCTTTAGGACCTCCTCACATCTCGGTTTCTTACTATTATGATGTAACATCCCGTATTTATAGGCCAAAAGCTAGGCGCTACAGATGCTGCAATTATCTATAATATTAACTTCTGGTGACAAAATATGATAATGCTAATGGTATCCATAATATTAGAAGCACTTAAATATGAACAGATCACAGGTTTCTAAAACAACATTTTATTGATTAGATTTTAAAACAATAAATCATATTCAAGTTACATAATCCCTTAACGTTTCCCAAGTAAAGATCAGTTATAATCATTACAAAATACGCCAAAAGAGACATATGACGATGTCCACTTGGTCGATCAAAGCAATATAGTCATATCTGACTTCATATAAACAGCAGAAATAAACAGAACAAACTGCAACTCCTAATTAGCTATCCGACAGCCACCTACTCGTCTCTGGAAGCTTTATTCGTCAAAACTAAAACCTGTAAACCTCAACCGTTAGCCTACTCAAATCAATTTTGAGCACCCCAAGAGTTTAAGGGGAAAACAAAAACTTCGAGTCGGACATAAAGCCTGGTGTGAATAATACTATACATCTTGATTATTTTATGTTAAGTGAGACAATGCCGCTTAGCGGAACGGGTTTCCACTCACTAACATCCTTTAAAACATATCTTTTGCAAATCTTTTCCTGTAACCAAAATGGGTTAAAATCTATAAAGCATCATTATGTAAACATACATATCAGGTAATAAATGAACTATATGTTCAAACATTATTGTTTTGTTTGGCTAACTATTAACCTTTGGCTGACTCGTGCCTACCAGACAATATATCAAAATTTATCTAACATCTGTTAGACACTCCTCTTTTGGACGGTCTATTCTTAACTATCTGTTAAGTACTTCTCTTCTGGATGATCTGTCCCTAACATAACATCTCCCAGGGTCACCTGATCGTAAAGGTTTTGCAGGCTCACCAATAACCTATCTGTATACAAACATATATTCCTTTCCTTGTGTTATTAATAATTTTAGTCTTACCCGTGACAAAACCCTACACACTGGAATTTTGGACAAAATTATCTGGGGCTAATAGCTAATCTATAGGGCGCGACCCTATACCAGTCTCATCTGGTATTCTAATATCTGAGTCATTTTACTTAGGATTCCCTTCCCATAATTGTTATCCAGGTTTTTAACCCAACAGGATCCAGCATAATACAGAACAATCCCATCACATCAGAATGGCTTAGAACTTAACCAGAAAGGTTAAGGCAAGAAGTTGACGAGAGCCAAATCATATTACTAAAGCAACGACCAAGTTCAACTTAACCAAGAAGCTAGCGTCAGTTCAGTCCAGTCAGCAATCAAAGCACAATCAGCCAGTAGATCATCATCAAGACGGAGTAACGTGCAACGATACTATGCAAACAACTACGGTAAAAGACTATGGAAACATCTCCAATTCTAAACCCCAGAAAAATCCTAAGTGTTTGGATCATCAGCAACCCATACCTCTCCACAAACCTTCAAACAAACAAGCCAAAGAAACATACAAGAAGAGAACAAAACATTGGCTCGCAAAACGAGCCAAGTCTATGGGTCGCCAGTGACTCAGGGTTCTTCCCTGTGTTGCATGCCAAACTCTCCCCGGGTCGTTTCCTACTACTTGTGAGCTGATGAAGATGTATCCTAGCCCAGAAGCTCTCTGATCCATATAAATATCATCCTATCCGCAACATAAACGGGATCTTCTCCGAACCGATTGCTGAAGCTCTGCTGGAAACATTCTTCATCTCTGCCTCCCTCATAACAATCTCTAAAGGAATTCACTGTGATTCTCCAGTGGATTCCAACTCCTGGGATTCAATCTATTGAGAGATAATCAAAGTCTTGTAATCAAACACGTCTTGTAACAGCAATCAGTCTATAAGAAAAATATAAAGTGGATGTAGGCTTCATTAACAGTCGAACCACTATAAAATTTCTCTGTCTTCTTTCTTTTACTATTCTTTTCTTATATCTATGATCTATGATTTTTCTCTGTCAGAACAGGGCTTGTGCTTTCAAACTTAAACCAGGGTGTTGATCCATTTTTGGGTTAACAAAAATTTTCCTTGAAAACCTTTTCAAAATGATTTAAAACCTTTAAATCAAACTCAAACAAGGAAAACTATAAATAATCTATACTTTGCTAAAAATAACCTTGCCATATTATATATACACTTTACTCAGATCATAGTTGATGAAAACATTTGAACCTTTGAAAGTACCCCTTTCGAATCCATTGAAAGTATCCTTTTCAAAACCATTGAAAGTACCTCTTTCTAAACCAAGTAAACCCCTTTGTTTAACCTAGGCCGAAAGGCCAAAACCTTCCTTTCGAAACCACTGAAAAAAAACTTTCTTTGAAAAGCTTTAAAAACGTTAGACATCTTTCTTTTAAAACCTTTAAACATTGCCTTTCGAAACCTTAGGAAAACCTTTCTTTTAGTTCCTTTGAAACAACCAAAAAAACCTTCCCTTTCAACTCCTTCGAAACCATTGGAAAACCTTTCGAAATCATTAGGGAACCACCACTTCAAAACCTTCATTTAGAATCCTTTCAAAGCATTAAAACACTAAACCTTTCGAAAACCTTTTGGGTTCAATTTAAAACATGTGGAAACCTTCCGAAACCATTCAAAAATTTACTCCCTTGAAACCGTTGAAAACCGTTTCGGTCAAAACCATTTAGATTATGCCTTCAAGTAGAGCAAAAGGATCATAAACTCATTAAAGTCAAAAGCATTCCTTTTGAAATCATTCCTAAGTAAAAAGTGATGGTGTCGAAACCATCCTTTCGAAAGCATTGGAGAAGTAGTCTAGTTTAAAAAGCAAAACAAAGCAAAGCAACCCTTTCGAAACAAATCTAGGTTGAAAGGTAGAAAGAGGCAGTCAAGGGTTTTGACCCAGTCGAAAGCATTTATTTAAAAACAAAGGTGCGACCCAATCGAAACCATTTCGTTAAGTCCATTTGACCTAGTCGAAGGCTAACCAAAGTTGGCAGGTTACAGCTCCTGAAGGTGATGGGAAAAAGTTGACAGCGTACAACTCCTGAAGCGTTATAGAGATCCATCTGACTTTTGAATGTCATTAGATGATCATACGGATCAGTAGTCCCATTGTATCTCAAGGATGGAATCCTTGTGGACATGATCCTATCTATGAATGGGGCTTCTTGGAAGTTATTGTTGACTCAAGCATCAATGGTCCTCTTCCCTTTAAGATTAATCATTTCCTTCGTTATCTATTTAGCCATGTCTTTCAAATAAGCTTCATCGTTGTAATAGTTGCTCCTATCAGGCTTGTACTCTTTGGAGATTGAACTTCCAAATTTCTCATAGGACCTTTTCACTAATCTTCCTTGATGATTTGCTTGGGCCTTATTGTCCGCCGGTGATTTAGGAGAAAATTCTATTGCTCCAGCTTCTTGGTCTCCTTGCCTCTTTTATGGAGTCATAGTGAGTTTGCCTTTACCTCTGCTCCTAAGCAAAGAAGCATCCAAATTTCTTCTTGGAGATTCAACTTCTCCTTCAGTGGGTCTGGTTGTTCCAAAAGATTTCTTTGTAAGGTCCTTTTCTAATAACCCATGAATTGTTGCAATTACCTATATCAGCTCATTGATTTTGGCTTCACTACTGGTCGGCCTTACTAGCTCTGATGGCTGTCCAGCTTCTATATTCTCTGTATTTAGGGATGACATAATAACCCAGTTTTTGAAGCCGTAATATTATACAAATTTAATAAAAATAAAAATATTCATATTCAATTTTCGAAAGTTACTATTTTGAAATTCACTCTTTACTTACTTGAAATCAATTTAATAATAGACTTTTGTTCTAACAATTTGAATTGATTAATTGATTCTTTTTTAAAATTTTATTAAACTGGATAAAGTGTTATTGTTAAATACAAAATATTTTAAAGTGTAAATAACTTTATATAATTGAAATAGATAAAAAGAAGTTTTATTTGATATTTAGTAAAACCAATAAATCGTTGAAGATAAACAAGTATCGAATTAAAAGGAATTAAGAAACTATTAATGCATATTTTGTGAAACGAAGTGTTGATTAATTTAAATTAAATCAAAGTATAATTTTGAATACTAATAGGAATTACTTTGAAGAAAAAGAATAATAAATAAATAAATAGGAATGAGAGGGGAAATGGAAATATATGTATTAAATAAAAGTTTAAAGGGCCTTAGCCCATTCTCATTTCTCCCCTCTATGAAAACTATCATACAGCCTTGTACATTATTTTCAAAAATCCCCAATTCAATATCCCCAGCCTTAGTTCCTAAATCCTAATTCACACGACCAATGAAATAAAATGACGAGAAAGTCATGATGCCCAAAGACTCGTGCCAGGCAACCACATCGCGAAGAGGAAAGGGTCTCAACAACGGCATGTTCACGCATGCAATTCGAGGATGACGGCGTATGAGATTCTTCGATGGTTGACGTTTTTCATAAGTGAGCGATCGTGTGCTGACATCGAGGCTTGGAGGTCGAATTTCATTCTTTTATGGTTGATGTTTGCTTGGTCATTGTCGGAGCTGGGCACGTGGACGGAAGTGCAAGTGCTGTAGCCATAGTGTTGTAGGCGATAAGGTGTGACCTGAGCAGAGGATGGTCTCGAGCATGACATATGGGATGATGCCAATGTAGTTGGTATGGCTATTGGCATGGCATTGAGGCGGTAAGCATTGTTGCTAGTGGCAATGGAGATTGAGAAAAATTTGGAAGCTAAAACACAACTTGATTCTTACGTCCTCCATTTCAGTGAGTTATTTTATTTAACTCACACAACTATATCTAAATTAGTTATATCCCTCTTTAATGCCTTGCTTTGGTTATGAATTGCATTAATATGTGGTGGTGATTGGATGATATGATCGAGATATAATTGCATACTATAGTTTCAATTAGTGTGTTTGAATTGATTGATTATGAAATAGCATGTATATTGAAAACCATCAAAATGCATTAGATTTTTGTAATTAGATTATATGATGGTTGAGCATTGTTGGAGTGATCGAAGTTGTCGAAAAGAAACTCGGATCTCTAAATAATTCCAAATTATGGTTATAGAGCGATGATGGCTTTAGAAGTTGAATTTTGATAAGTTTATTGATTGAATTATTCAATTGCTTTTAAAAGATTTTCAAGATGAGAACTTATCTATTTGATCCTTTTTGGAATTTAGTTAATAGAATATTATTATATTATATTATCAACATATTTCTTAATTCAAAAATTTTAATTAAAGCTTTTAAAGAAAAGTGATATTTATTTATAAAACTTTTTTAAATTTACCATTTAGAAGTATATAAATTTTAAAATGTTCTAGAGGCAAGAGATAAGATATGGTATATTTTGGAAAAGTGGTTATGAAAGTAATAAATTCAATTTCAAGTGATTTTAGTTATAAAAGCGGTTTAAATGATTTTAGAAAGAATTTAAAAGCCTTTCGAAATTTCATACTTTTATTTTAAAATAAATTATTCATTTCTAGAAATAATTATAAGGTTTTAAGTTGATAATATTTTATGAAAAGTAAATATATATATATATTAAATTAAAGTATGTTATTCTTTTATATAAGATATTGGTTTGATTCCTAAATTTAGTAAATAAACTCTAATTTTAAAATAAAAATATTTAACTCTTTTCTTTTTAAATACAAGTGAATAAACTTTGATTTAAATTTCTATTGGATTTCATGCTTTTCTATGAAGCAAAGAATTTTAGTAAACGATTGAATTGTCGCATGGTATGGGACAGTTCGTACAATTCTTTCACTTATTATTATAATTTGTTAAATAGATTTTGAGTGGAAATTACAAGCTTTTACTAAATACTGGAATTTCACTTTCTGGTATGGGACAGTTAGTTAGATTCTAGTGATTACTAAGGTGAAAGTAAACTACACTTAGAGCTGTATTATCTTAGGGTTTTTGGATTTTTAGGCCGATAGATCCCTGAGTGACGATGACTCATTTTACCATCAATTTAAGAGGTGTTAGAGACCTTGTCATTTGATGAAACTATGAGTAAGGTGTTAGTGACTTAACAAAACTGCGAGTAGGGTGTAAACGACCTGACAAAATTGGGAGTAAGGTGTTAGCGACCTGGCAAAACCGCTTAAGAGGTGTTGGCGACCTTGTCATAGGAGATAGGATGAAACTGCGAGTAAGGTGTAAACGACCTGGCCGAACTACGAGAAAGGTGTTAGCGACCTAGTCAAACTGCTAAAAACTATCATCAACTTTCTTTTTGGATCCAAGATTATGATTGATTATTAGTGATGACTGTGTCTTTAGAGATTTTTGGATGGATATTTAATATCTTTTGACTCTGGAGAATTTTGAATTGTTATCATCATATTTTTTATAATAGTCCATAATGAGACTTGGTATGGATTTATGAAATGGCAATTTTGATTGATATGCATGTTTGATTATTTGGTTTCAGACATATTTCTATTATGGCTTATTTTATCGCTAAGCCATATATTTATGATATGGATTTATAAATGGTGATTTTGATTGATGTGCCCTATTATGATTATTTGGTTTCAGGCATATTACTTAGGGCTTATTTTATTGTTAAGTCATATATTTATGATATAAGTATCCAACCTTTTTATTAGAAATATTTTGACCCATTTATTTTCAAAATACTCAGGCCAAGTCGAGACTCAACAGGTACAGGCTCACTGACTTTTGGATTTTTTGTTAACTATGGAGTAGATGATTTTGACTATTTCAATTTACTTTATTATTGTATATGTTGACAATTATGATGATATATGTAAAGACCCAAAATTTTATCACTTTGGAATAAATCATTCAAATATAAGATTTCATAGCACAAATTATAATGTTTTGAACAATAATAAATGATGGTAAACTTGTTTTAAAAAATTTATATTAACATTTATAATTATTTGGGATTTCCGTCAGAAAAGCGACTTGGTAAAATTGAGATTTTCTCAATATTCGAGGATACGAAACTGGATACATATACTTATTTCTCCATTTAGGCAATAATATGTAATAAAATTATTTATTTTATTTTTGGAAATAAAATGTCTTTATGACATCATCAATAATGTCATCATTTTTAAATAATTGATTTTTGAATTTAAATTGAGTTTAAATGATTTGGTAATTGTTTTAAAATTAATTGAGGCTCTTTTGATTATTAAATAATAAAAGAAACGTCATTTTCAAATTTTTTTACATATAATATATATATGTGTGTGTGTGTGTTAACTAAGAAGTAAAAATATGACTGGAGTTCGAATCCCGGATTCACCACGGTTTAACAAATAAAAGTTGTATCGAAACATTGCAACTTGATTTGTCAAAAATAAACATAAAAGAACCCATACACATGCACATGAACACATACATTTACATATATATATTTACCATTAACATTTACTAACTTACTTAAGGTAAATATATAAAAAAATATAGATATTACTCTAAGCAAAACAAAATGAACCTCATCATCACTTACAAACACATAGGGAGGCACATAGGAGGAGGATGGTTCGGCCATGTGGGTGGGGTATGGGTGTAGCACACAGGTGATGGGAATGGTGGTGATGATGTTGTAGATTTTTTTCTAAAAAGGGCTATAAATACATGTCCATATCCTAGCATTTCCTCGTACCAAAATTCTTAAGTTCTTCTCCTTTTTCATAAGATCATTAATGGCTTCCATGATTTCATAAATTATTTTGTAGTCGCGGTGAAGCTCTGCTGAGAAATACACTTCCACATAGAAAAATATACCACCTTAGTTTGAAATCAAAGTGAGTAATTATCTCCTCTTCTTTCCCCTTGCTTAACCAAGCTCATCAAGAGCCGCCACCACCTCTCCATGCTCTTAAGTACAAGGTCGAGCACACCTAAGAATCCCAATGTAGGATTCATAAGCTTCAGTACGGAAATAGTGAAGGTATAGTCGATTTCGTAGCACTAAAAGTTAGATCGGGAAAAGAATATATGTGAGAAACTCTAGTAGTTTATTTTATAAATCATGTGATGATATGATATGTTTGCTATGAGTGTTTTCACTGTTCGATCATTATGTTTCAGATGTGATAATATGTTTGCTTGGTTGTAGAAATAATTTAAAGTAAATACACGTCGAATGTACACAATGAAAACACTTTCTCTTATGAATTATAAAAGTGTTATGGCATAGTAAAACTCTTTAAACATGAATAAAAATGGTTTATAAATGTTTTATAAACATTAAAACTCATTTCGGCAAAGTTTTGAAAGGATATGAAATTAGAGTCAAAATAGGCGCGTCGCGTAATAGCAGTTCGCGATTTCGCGCCATAAAAGTTAAATCATTGTGTAGAGTGGAATATAGCTTGGAATTATTCAAAATAAGAATTTTCCGAACACTTATAACTATAGTTTACAAATAAAGGAGAACAATCAAGATTTCATTTTGTAAAATTTGAGATATGTCCAAATCAAGTTTTTAAAATCATCGCGATATGGTAGTTTGTAAAATATGGATTTCAACTCTTAAAAATAGATATTTTTAAATCTTTAAAAATATGAGATAAATTCTAAAAATATGTTAAAATACTTTAAAAGAGTTTTGAATGAAAAAGTTGGAAATAAAGAAGGTTTAAATGGGATTTGTGATCTGAAGCCCTTAAAAGTACTATTCACCTACAATTTAACAATGGAATTTGGAAATTTCTAAAATAAGATTTAAACTTGGGTTTTCTTCCCGAATCCTTTAGAAATAGTTTTTAAATAATAAATCAAGTATTTAAAGGGTTTAGAGTGGATCAAATAAATTGACCGCCTTAGGCGTAACAAAGAGATAGTTTCTAGGCTTGGGTTTGGAAAACTAGTTCCCTGCTCTCCCTAGCTATCCGGTCTGGCCCGACGGAGGGTATTGTTAACTTGATTTACTCAGACCTCATCTTCCAAAGACAAAAGATAAAAGAAATTCAGAGTTTTTCCAAAGTATAAACAAGATTTTTTCGAAAGCATGGAAAACATTCTAGTTAAACTGTGTTAAATTCCAAGGAGGGAACTCGTACTACCCATGTGAATTTAAAAGGTGATTTCACCGTTATTCGATGATAGTACGGGTTGAATATGAAAATCAGTATTGAGTATAATTAATCTAGTTTCTATGGATTCATTTTTACTCAATACTAACTGGTTTGGGTTTACAGTAAATGGTGTCTTAAATAACATTGTTTTTGAACCATTAAATATATGTTTTGGAAATGTGAAATCTTCATTAAGATTTGAATTATACTTTTCCTATGTAAAAAATGAAATGTTTTGGTATTTCCAAAGTTAAAAGAGGGTTTTAATTAACCAAAGGATTTGATAAAAGAGGTTTAATAATCTCGTATATGCTGAAAAAGGAAATGGTTTAAAGACATTTATCTTTAAGAAGATATTTTACTTTGATAAAAGATATTGATTAATTGAATAATAATCACCTGTATACTTGACATCTTTTATCGGTAATTGGTTTGGAGAAACCGGGATTGGATTTGGTTGATTCCTATCTGAAAACCACTTCGAACCAATATACCCATTCGAAAGTGAAGACATGTTGAAGTTAAAGACAGAGATCTTCATAACGTAGGGCTGCTTGCCGCTAACCTCTGGGGTAATTTCCATATCATATATATGGTGGCAGTTGTATCTTCATTTTGAAATCTTCGATGCAAGGACTGCTCGCTACCGATCGTAGGGGTGATTCCCAAACATGATGTAGTAGGAGAAGTGCCTTCAATTTGTCCTATTCCTAGACAACTTGTATGGACGAGTGTTTGACATTGCATTTCTAAGACCACATACATTGATTTTTACAAATGTACATATGTTTTGTGGTGTAGGAGGTAACCCCTCTTACAGTTAACACCTTTCCCTGATGTGTACGATCTTGGGGGTTGTACTTTTATGAAAATCAATAATGTGTTATTATGAATGGCAATGTGGCATTTAAAGTGGGATTTTTTTGTAAAAAGTAATACGTTACCTCAGGCCTCACACTTGGAAATGGCTGAAACAAGGTATGCCACAAGGCTATGTGGGTCGCACCCATTAGGGTGTGGTCATTACCTTTCTAGATTACTCTCTATATGTCGATTATGTGGTGTTTGCTATGGGATCCCAATAAAGGTTGGTAATAACCGGGTGATGTTATATTCAGTACTATCCAGGACCATTATGTTGGTTACCGGAAAGGGGTAGGTCGGTCTTGCCAGATGCAGAGGACTGTCTGTGGGTCCTCGGTACATTCCTCTAGAGTGTATTATATGGAAGGTAGTCCCTTACCTATCATTGTATGGAATCCATTCTCCAACAACTACCTTTGGACTTAGTTGTATACCTAGTGTGCTGGAATTTAATTAATTTAACAATTTCAGCTATGATTAATAAGTATTTGTAATCTAGAAATTATTATAATATCACTGGAATTTACATAGCAATGTTTTGGTTATCATAAGGTAAAAACTCATTCATGTTTATATGCATGTGGTCTTATTAGATACCCTTTGTTTTCAAAAATATCTGTGTTTTGAGTTTTCTCACACCAGTCCCATGACTGACCCGAAGTTTATTTTATTTTCCCTTAAACTCTGGGTGCCCTATTTTTTCGGACAGCTAAGTAGTCAGGTTTAACTTAGAGCACTTTGGAGGAGCTTGGAGTAGGAACTAGAGTTCCCTCTGTAGATAGTTATCCATTTCTATTTCCATTGTATTATGTATAAGTATCTACCAGCACCTGTAGGGATATGCAGTTATAACCGTCCCTACCTGGGTTAGTACTTGTCATAACTCTTATACATCATTTTGAGAGTGATTGTATGTACTATCTATATGTAAAAAAATAAGTTGTTCAATAGGACATGGAAATTTGTGTTTCCATCTTCTATTTTTATTTTCTTTCACCCCTGACCATCTGCCTCTCCAGCGCTTGAATTTGCGGCACGTGAATACTATGGATGTATTAGTGTCAATTTTCGAGGGTTAAAAAGGTGGGTCATCACACTTGGTATCAGAGCTTAAGTTGACTGAACACCTAAACCTTGATGGGGTCGACTCATTAGATATAGGGTTAATAATGCCCTAGAATGAGTTTAGTCAATGAGAGTGTGTATTTGAAATTTTTTATCAAAGTAAATATATTCGAGTTATTTTATACCCATCCCCTAAGATAATCTCGCTTATTCTAAACCGATACCTTACTATATTCAGATAGAAGGAAATGAGTAACTGAAGAGGACATAGAGGGGGAAATACACCAATGGTCTAACTCTGACTGTTGCGGTAACTGAAGAACTAGTAGTTCCTATGCAACCTCAGGTTAACTTTGTCGCACTATACAAAGATTATGTCAGCTTGGGAGGAATGCCATTTAAGGGCATAGAATCTATTATTGAAATTCAGGCATAAAAATCTTTAAAGGATTAAACATCAATGATTATCAAAAAAGGTTCTTAGCATCCTGGCAATTGAAGGACGTGGCTCTAGCTTAGTAGGAGTCCATTTCTCTTAATGAATCGGAAGATAATTTCTCTTGGGCAAGGTTTAAAGAAGTTTTTGAAGAACAATACATGCTCGCTGCTAGAAGGTCCCGCCTCTATAGAAGTTTCATGGATCTAAAGCAAGGTGAAATGTCCGTGAAAGAATATTCAAGCAAGTTCAATAAATTATCTCGATTTGGGTCGAGATTGATAGACACGCCTCTAAAGAAAAATGATATGTTTATTACTAGGATAAAGGAGCAGTATCATGATAGGATGACCGCTCATGTGAAAGAAACATTTGTGAACTTATTGAGTATGGGTTTTCGATGTGAAGCTTTGGACAAGAAGAATCCTGTAGCAGCACAAGGCAACAACAACAACAATTGGAAGAAGAGAAAATTCAATCACCAAGGGGAAGAAGACATGGCAAGTCAGGAGGAGGATCTCAGGGGAACCGTTTGAAAGATGTTACCCGTTACAATTGCAACAAGAAGGGCCATCTTTCCACCACCTGTAAAAATTATAGGTTCATAAAAGAACCTACTACAATTGTCACCAACAGGGTACATGCTAAAGGATTGCCCACTAATAAAGAAAGGGGAGCAGATCAGAGTTTTTGCTATCAAGCATGAACCCTCAACCTCCATAGATGTGAAAGGTAACGGAGTTCTAGAAGGTAAAATGTTAATGAAGATTTAGTTAGAGTATTACTTTATACTGGTGCTTCCCACAATTTTATTTCCGAGAAATTGGTTGATAGGTTAAAACTTACCTAGAAAATAGTAGATATCGCTATCTGTGTGTCTAATCCCATAGGGGGTACAACTAATCTCTGAATGGATTGCAAAAAGATTCAAGCTACATATCCCAAAAAAATTCGTGTGGCCTTATTGTCCTTGATTTTATTAGATTTGAGGCTTTACTCGGTATAGATTGGTTGTTTGAGTATAAAGTTATTCTTGATTGTGTTAAAAGGCAGAGCTTTTGCAAAATAAAAGAAGTGAACATTTTACAATAACGTGTGAGAAACCTAGTCCAGTGAGGGATAGTTTTATGTATGCCCTTAATTTGTTCCAAAAACATCTTGAATAAATACTGATTATTAAGGAATTTTCAGACGTTTTTGAAGAAGTGAAAAGTTTACTCCCACGTTGGAAAATTGAGTTTCGAATTGACTTAATTCTTGGTGCAAGGCCTGTTGTTCACTGTATCTGTAAAATGGCACCAAAAAAGAAGGATGAGTTGAAGGATCAAACTAATGAGTTGTTAAAGAAAGGGCTGATTAGACCGACTCGCTCAAGTTGGGGAGCAGACGTAGTTTCCATGGCAAAATCAGATGGCTCCCTAAGGTTTTGTGTAGACTATCGAAACCTAAACAAGCAGAAGATTAAGAACAAGTATCCTCTATCCCATATTGATGACTTGTTTGATCAACTTCACGGTGATCGAGTATTCTCAAAAATAGACCTGGCTAAGGATTCCATCAACTAATGATAGCAGAAGATTGCATTCCTTTAATTGCATTCAAAGGTCCGAATGATTTATTCAAGTGGTTGGTTATGTCTTTTGAGCTGACAAATGTGCCCGCTTATTTTGCAGACCTTATGAATGGAGTATTTAGAGATGTATTCAACAAATTCATGTTTGTTTTTATTGACGATATTCTTATCTATTCAAAGACCGAGGAAGAACACGAAAGGCATCTACATATTGTATTGGAAATATTGAGGAGGAATGTGATTAAAGCTAAATTTTCAAAATGCCACTTCTGGGAGAAAGAGGTAAGGTTCCTTGGACATGTTGTGTCAAGGGATGTAATTTCAGTTGATCCAGGGAAAATTACAGCCATTCTAGACTGGAAGCAACCACAAACTCTGAAGGACGTCCGTAGCTTCTTAGGATCGATAGGATATTACTCGAGGTTCATTCAGGACTTCTCAAAAATTTCCTCTCACCTAACAAAGTTGACTATAAATAATGTTAAGTTTGACTGGACAGCGAAATGTGAGGAAGTATTTAATAAGCTGAAGAAAAGATTGACCAGTGCTTCAGTCCTAAATATTGGTGATGAAAGTGGCGGTTTGACCGTATACATAGATACTTGTGGAGAAAGAGTAGGTGTAGTGTTAATGCAACATGGAAAGGTTATCACTTATGTAAGCAAGCAACTAAAGCCTCATGAGCGAAATTATGCAATGCATGACTTAATACTATTAGCCATTGTGTTCCCATTAAAAATGTGGAGGCTTTTATTTACTGGATGAAAAGTTCGATCTCTTATAGATCATAAATCCTTAAAATATATTTTCACTCGGAAGGACTTAAATATGAGACAACAACATTGATTAGACTTTTTCGCATCATATGATCTTGATATGTTATGTACACCCAGGAAAGCCAATGTAGTAGTAGAGGCATTAAGCATAAAGCATGTTGTTATAACTTATCTGGTGGTGACTTTGACTCTTCTAGAGAGAATTTCCAGCAAGAAAAATGAAGATCAATGTCTAATGAAGATTACTAAAGTTATAAGCAAAGGACAAAATTCAAGTTGGAAGTAGATAACCATGGGATATTACGGTTAAATGGAAGAATTTTGTTCCCAATGTTGACAGCTTAAGACAGGAAGTGTTGACTGAATGCCATCAATCCAAGCTTAATATTCACCCTGGAGTTAACAAGATGTACAAAGATTTGAATTTGATGTTTTGGTGGAAGGGTATAAAGAGGGGCATCTCCATTCATGTTAGCAGATGTGCAAATTGTCGGCAAATTAAATGCGATCGGAAAAAAACTGTTGTATTACTTCGACTTGTCGAGATTCCAACTTAAAAATGGGACCAAATATCAATGGATTTCATCGATGGCTTGCCTCAGACGAGGAAGGGAAATGAAGGTGTTTGGGTTATCATAGATCAATTGACTAAAAGCGCATACTCTATTCCAGCAAAGCCAACGAGAATAGCCTTCGGCTTATCTGAATTCTGAAATATACATGAAAGATATTATTTGATTTCATTGAGTTTCGACCAGCAACGTAAGTGATCGAATCCAATCTTTACTAATCAGTTCTATAAAGCATTACAGACAGCTTTTGGAATGAAGCTAAGTATAAGCACTGCATATCATCGTCGGACTGATGCGCAAATAGAAAGGGTAAACCATGTGTTGGAAGATCTTCTAAGAGCTTGCATATTAGAATTTAGAGGTTCATGGGAGAATTATCTTCATCTAATAGAATTCTTATATAACAACAGCTACTAGGAAAGTATCGATATGACACCTTATGAAGCTTTATATGGTCGTCCATGTGGATCACCAGCATGTTGGATTGAAACGGGAGATCAGTTAGTAATTGGTCCTGATATGATTCGAGAAACCTAGCAGAAGGTAGATATGTCCAGGAAGAAGCTAAAGGAAACTCAAAGCTAGCAGAAAAGTTACGCCAATCAGAAGCGTAGGAATTTTGAATTCTTGGTTGGAGATTTTGTATTTCTGAAAGTCTCTCCAACAAAGGGAGTAATAAGATTTGGAAGGACTGGGAAGTTAGCACCTCGATATATTGGACCTTTTCCCTTTTTGAGCGGATTGGCCCACTATCCTATCAAGCAGAATTACCAGAAAGGTTATCAGGTTTACATGATGTTTTTCACGTATCTCATCTATGAAAGTATGTGTATGACCCGAAACAAATTATAGAGATAGCTGACCAGGAAGATCTAGAGGTAGAGCCAAACTTGACTATTATTAGGCAGCCAAATCGAACCGTGGATCGTGATGAGAAGTGACTGAGAAGAAAGGTTGTGAGATTAGTTAAAGTCCAATGAAGAGGTGATGTTGAAGACTGCACTTGGGAAACTGAAGATAGAATGAGAAAGGCATATCCTGAGTTTAGGATGGAGGGATAGTCTGTATATATATATTGTATCGATGTAGTGTACTCACCGCATATGGTGTAGTCACTTATCTTGTCTTTGTATATATTTCATCGTATCTAATATATTCCTTTTTGAGTTATCTTCTTCTCATCTTAAATTTCGAGGACGAGATTCTTTTAAGGTGGGGAGAATGTAACGACCCAGAAATTTATCACTTTAGAAAATATATATAATTTTAAATCATTCGAATATAAGATTTCATAACACAAATTATAATGTTTTGAACAATAATAAATGATTGTGAACTTGATTTAGAAAAATTATATTAACAAATATAGATATTCGGTATTTCTGTTAGAAAAGCGACGGAAATCGATTTTCGGTAAAATTGAGATTTTTCAGTATTAGAGGATACAAAATTGGATACATATACTTATTTCTCCATTTAAGCAAGAATATGTAATAAAATTATTTATTTTATTTTTGAAAATAAAATGTCTTTATGACATCATCAATAATGTCATCATTTTTAAATAATTGATTTTTAAATTTAAATGAGTTTAAACGATTTAATAACTGTTTTAAAATCAAATGAGACCCTTTTAATTATTAGATAATAATAAAATTTTCATTTTCAAATTTTGTTTGCGCATATATATATATATATATATATATATATATATATATATATATATTAACTAAGAAGTAAAAATATGACCGAAATTCGAATCCCGGATTCACCATGATTTAACGAATAAAAGTTGTATCGGAACATTGCAACTTGATTTGTCAAAAATAAACATAAAAGCACCCATACACATGCACATAAAGACATGCATTTACATATACATTTACCATTAACATTTACTAACTTACTTAAGGTAAATATATAAAAAAATCTAGATATTTTCTTAGCAAAACTCACCATCACTTACAACATAGGGTGGCACATGGGAGGAGGATGATTCGGCCGTGTAGGGGGTGTGGGTATGGCACATGGGTGATGGGAATGGTGATGATGATGTTGTAGATATTTTGCTAAAAAGGGCTATAAATGCATGTCCATATCCTCTCATTTCCTTACCAAAATTCTTAAGTTCTTCTCCTTCTTCATAAGACCATTAATGGATTCCATGTCTTCATAAATTATTTCATAGTCGTAAAAAAGCTCTGCTAAGAACTACACTTCCATACAGAAAGATATATCACCTTAGTTTGAAATCAAAGTGAGCAATCATCTCCTCTCTTTCTCCTTGCTTGGCCGAGCTTATCAAGAGCCACCACCACTTCTCCACCCTCTCAAGTACAAGACCGAGCACAACCAAGGATCCCAGGGCAGGATTCAAATGCTTCGATACGGAAATAGCAAAGCTAGTCGATTTCATAGCACTAAAAGTTAGATAGGGAGAAGCATATATATGAGAAACTCTCCTAGTTTATTTCTTAAATCATGTGATGATATGATATGTTTGTTATGAGTGTTTACTATGTTTGGTCATCATGTTTTGGATGCGATAGTATGTTTGCTTGGTTGCAGAATAATTCACGGTAAATAAACGTCGAATTCACACAAAGTAAATACTTTCTCTTATGAATTATAAAAGTGTTACGGCATAGTTAAACCCCTTTAAACATGAATAAAATGGTTTATAAATGTTTTATAAACATTAGAACTCATTTCGGCAAAGTTTTCAAAAAATACGAATTTAGAGTGTGTCGCGTAACGGCAGTTTGCGATTTCATGCCATAAAAGTTAAATCAATGTGTAGAGTGGAATATAGCTCGAAATTATTCAAAATAAGAATATTCCAGACTTTTATAACTGTAGTTTCCAAATGAAGGAGAATAATCAAGATTTCAATTTGTAAAATTTGAGATATGTCCAAATCAAGTTTTTAAAATCATCGTGCTTTGGCAATTCGTAAAATATGGCTTTCAACTCTTAAAATAGATATTTTTAATTCTTTAAAAATATGAGATAAGTTCTAAAAATATGTTTAAATACTTTAAAAGAATTTTAAATGGAAAATTGGATATATAAAAGGTTTAAATGGGATTTGTGATACGAAGCCCCTAAAAGCATTATTCACCTGCAATTTAACAAAGGAATTTGGAAGCTTCTGAAATAAAATTTAAACTTGGGTTTTCTTCCCGAATCCTTTAGAAATGGTTTTTAAATAATAAATCAAGTATTTAAAGGGTTTAGAGTGGATCAAATAACTTGACCGCCTTATGGATGGCAGAGAGATAGTCTCTAAGCTTGGGTTTGGAAAACCAGTTTCCTACTCTCCCTAACTATCCGGACTGGCCCGATGGAGGGGATTGTTAATTTTATTTACTCGGACCACATCTTCCTAAGACAAAAGATTAAAAAAATTAGAATTTTTCCAAAGGATAAACCAGATTTATTTTTGGAAGCATAGAGAACATTCCAGTTAAACTCTATGTTAAATTCTGAGGAGGGAACTCATACTACCCGTATAAATTTAAAAGGTGATTTCACCATTATTCGACGAATAGTACGGGTTGAATATGGAAATTAGTATTGAGTATAATTAGCCTAGTTTCTATGGTTCCATTTTTACTCAATACTAACTGGTTTGGGATTACAGTAAACAATGTTTTAAATAACATTGATTTTGAACCATTAAAGATATGCTTTGGAAATGTGAAATCTTCATTAAGATTTGAATTATACTTTTCCTATGTAAAAAATGAAATGTTTTGGTATTTCCAAATTTACAAGGGGGTTTCAATTAACCAAAGGATTTGATAAAAGAGATTTAATAATCTCGTATATGCTGAAAAAGAAAATGGTTTAAAGACATATATCTTTAAGAAGATATTTTACTTGGATAAAAGATATTGATTAATTGAATAATAATCACTTGTATACTTGACATCTTTTATCGATAATTAGTTCGGAGAAATCAGGATCGGATTTGGTTGACTTCTATCTGAAAACCACTTCGAACCAATATCTCGTTCGATAGTGAAGACATGTTGAAGATAATGGTTTTGAAGACAGAGGTCTTCATTGGCTACTTACCACTGACCTCTGGGGTCATTCTCATATCATATATATGGTTGCAGTGATATCTTCATTTTGAAATCTTCGATGCAAGGACTGCTCGCTGCTGATCCTACGGTCGATTTCCCAAACAGGATGTAGTAGGAGGAGTGCCTTCGGTTTGTCTTATTCCTAGATAACATGTATGGACGAGTGTCTGACATTGTATTTCTAAGACCACGTACATTGATTTTTACAAACGTACATCTGTTTAGTGGTGTAGGAGGTAACCCCTCTTACAATCAACACCCTTCCCTAAGGCGTATGAACTCGGGGGTTGTACTTTTGTGGAAATCAATAATGTGTTATTAGAAATGGCAATGTTGCATTCAAAGTGGGATTTATTTTGTAAAAGGTAATACGTTACCTCAGGCCTCACACTTGGAAATGGCCGAAATAGGGTATGCCGCAAGGCTATGTAGGTCGCACCTATTAGTGAATGGTCATCACCTTTCAAGATTACTCTATATATGTCGAGTATGTAGTGTATACCATAGGATCCCGATAAAGGTTTGTAACAACTGGGGTGATGTCATATTCGGTGCTATCCAGGACCATTATGTTGGTCACCGAAAAGGAGTAGGTCGGTCTTGCCAGATGCAAAGGACTGTCCATGGGTCCATGGTACATTCCTCTAGAGATGCACCGTACGGAATGTTGTCCCTTACCTGTCATTGTATGGAATCCATTCTCTAATAAGTGCCTTCAAACTTAGTTGTATACCTAGTATGCTGAATTTAATTAATGTAACAATTTCGGCTATGATTAATATGTATTTGTAATCTAGACACTATAATAATATCATTAGATTTTACGTAGCAATGTTTTGGTTTTCATAAGGTAAAATCATATCCGTGTTTATGTGCAGCGTGGTCTTGTGGGATGCCTTTTGTTTTAAAATATATCTATGTTTTGACGAGTTCTATTACTGACCTAGAGTTCATTTTCTTTTTCCTTAAACTCTAGGTGCCCTATTTTTTTGGGTAGCCAAATAGTCAGGTTTAACTTAGAGCATTTTGAAGGAGCTTGGAGCTGGAGCTGGAGCTGGAGTTTACTCTGTAGATAGTTATCCATTTCTATTTCCGCTGTATTTTGTATAAGTATCTACCAGCACCTGTAGGGATAGGCAGTTATAAATGTCCCTAGTTGGGTTTGTACTTACCGTAACTCTGATACATCATTTTGAGAGTGATTATGTGTGCTATCTATACGTAAAAAATTTAAGTTGTTCAATGCGATGTGAGAATTTGTGTTTCTATCTTCTATTTTTATTTTCTTTTACCCTGACCATTCCCCTCTCTGGCACTTGAATTTGTGGAATGAGAATACCATGGATGTATTAGTGTCAGTTTTCGAGGGTCGAAAAGGCAGGTCATAACATGTCATGTATGATATTTAGTAGTCATTTTGTGCTCGATACAGTATTTTGAATGTAATGTATGTATTCATATGAGTCTAATGCTGATATTTTATAGGCTCACATCTTATATGATATATGATGTATATAATTCCGCTGCGATCTGTGACTCTGATTCTTATTTCTCTATATTATAACTATTCGGAATATTTTTAATCGGTGTGTTTATTGCTTTATATTAATACCGTACAGGTCAAAATTTTTAGTTTAGATCCTTAAAAGGTAATAAAGATGCGTCGGTTTTAGTACAAAGATATATTCACATTCAGTTGCCTTTAACCAGCCGTATTCTCCGTGTTATTACATGACATTACTTGTAATAATCTTTAATAGTATGGGTATAGCGGTGGGGTCGTCACACCATGGTATCAGAGCTGTGATTAAAACATTATAGAATATAATTGTCACAGAGTCGAGATCTAAACCTAGATAGACTTAGAGTCCCTTCCCTTGGGTGTACAGGGTAGAATTAGAATTTATATTCCTATTTAGGGTATAAATATAGATGATTATTAGGAATAATCATTGGGACGTATTTGTAAAAAAATTGATTTTTTATACTAATTATTATTATGAAAATGATTCTAAATTTGGAACTCACTTCGGTAAAGAGTGAGATTTAATAGATTGCATTAATGAGACCTTAACGGATTAGAATTGAATTGTTGTGTTATGATCTATTAGTGATCAGAGTGTGCAGCGAAAGCTGGAGAATAGGTTTCCGTTAAAGGCGATTATTTGTTTGTTTGATTAAAATGTATGTTGTTTACATCAATGTTTATTTTTGTTTATGCTTAGTTTAAAATATAAAACTGAATAAGAAGTTCACTCAAAGAATTTATAAATCCAATTGATTTTTGGATGAACCCAATTATTAATAAAAGCCAACGATTTCAACAAAATAGAATCGCTAGGGAATAATAAAAATGTCTAAGCAATTAATAGTAATAAAATATAGAATGATAAATAATATGTATCTAATTAAATTTGAAATCAGAAAATATACTTAATAAATAAGATAAGATGAATTAAAATTTGATTTGTTAGTAGATGCTTGGTTGTTTTAAAATTGTAAGTGATTGTGCAAAATTAATATTGAGTGGTAATCACTATTGAAAGTTGAAACCTGCTCAATAATAACAATAATAACTTGCGGTGTCTTCAGTAGTGAAGTTACCACAAGGAATATTGAAACATCAAATTCATATAAAATGAAATGTTAATTTATATGTATGATTAATTAAATGTTAAGATGAATCAAAAATTTTGATGTTTGCTTGGGATATATATTGATGAATGTGTATGCTATAGAATTGTTATCTGTAAATTATTATTTTTATAATAACATTAATATTGATTGAAATTTTTAATAAAAGCAAGCATCAGTTTGAATTAAAATCTTTTTGATATTGGATACACATATATATGGAATTTGATTATGTTTATTATAGGCAAGGAGATATTTTGAATAGGCATGAGGTATTAAAAGATATACGTATAGCATATAGAAAATAATTTTGTGTTAAATTTCCAGTAGAGTGCTTTAAGGATTCTGGTCGATGCACTTGATCAATGTTATCGATAAGGATTCCTAAACAATAGGATGAGACATTCGGATACAGTGTTTTGGACAATAAAATATTTTTAGCAATAATACTTGGTGAGTATATAATATCTTTACAAAGAATATAGAATTTTTGAAATAAGTTAAATATTTTATATATGTGTGTGTATGTATTAAAGTGGATAGTTTGGAAGGATTGTTGTAGGTAAAGTAATATTTTATAGAAGTGTATAAATTATATTTTTGAAGGAGACGCCTTGACATATTTTGATAAATAAAATAAAATATGTAAAACGAGAGTAGGATTTATATTTAAGTAAATTTGGCATTTGTAAAATCTTATATATTCATTTACAAAGATGCAAGTTAAATAATTTGGGTGTGGTACTTTTAAATGATTGGTAATATTGTATTGTGGTTGTAATAAATGTTAGGATTTTTATTTATACGAATTTTCAATTTAGCAAGAGTTTGAAATGAAACTGGATTTTAATTACGATTGTAATAAGTTATCAATTGTTTGATATTTTGATTTAGTGGATAAATGTTTTTCTCAAGTATGACTTTGAAAAATAAATGAGATTTAGAAGTACTTTTATAAATCTAAGATAAGAGAGAAATTTTATGAAAAGAATTCTTTTTTATTATATATATATATATATAACTTCTTGCTAGAAGTTAGCTTTTCCAAGTATTAAATTTCAAAAATAAGGATTTAATTAAATTTAAAGAAAAGCGGTAATTGGAGTTTTTTCTTTTCATTTTTATAGAAAATGATTTATTCTGGGAAATGTTTGTGTTAAAATAATTTAAAGTGTGTAGTGATAGTATTTATACAAGAGAAATCTTTAAAATTATTTTACATCCTTAAATACAAAATAAGGAAATAATTAAAGGAAGATATACATACATACATATATATATATATATAATGAATTGAATTTTATAAAGTATATATATGATGTTTGAAAGCTCCCACAAATTACCTTAAACACATAATGGTTAATAATTGATAAAAGAAATAGAATACTCTATTTGCTTCAAAACTAATATCCAATAAATATCTGAATTAAAATTGTTGTTGTGTACCCAAAAATGTTATAACTGTATTATCAAAATTATTACTGAGATTCATTGTGCTCTCTTCCCTTTCAACTCATGAATTCGAATATAGAACAATAATATTGTATTTTATTTACAAGGTTTAAAAAATTGAGTTTGAAATAAAACTGAAAACTAAAGAATATAGTGCTGCTGCATATATTTTTAACCCTTGGTAAATTTCTGAAATTGGCCTTGACTTGATCAAAACAAACCGCTTTGAATTCGGCCTTGGTAAATCTACTTTAAAATTTGGTTGCTAGCGGCTTTGATTGTCCATATTCTTTGACATGTTGTTGCGTGATCCTGTTTGGTGCATTGCACATGACTGCACCATGTACAGCCCTCCTTGAACCTTCACTTGCCCATGTGCACTTGACCCTTGCTAGTACTTCTGGTTCACTATATCAATTCATCACACTTGACACTCTCTGTTAATTGATCATCTTGTGCTATTTTCATATTAATTTTAAGTGTTCAAGTTGCTTTAAACTTTGCAATAGTTTAGTTCAAACTAATTTAAATTTTAACTGTTGATCCCTATCAGTAAGAATTTTACATTAAACGGAATAAATGCACAACACAAACTCCATCGTATCTCCATAATACGTCTAAAGCTAAATTTAAATCTATTTAGTTGTTTGCCATGGTTCATATATATTTCCTTAAATAAATAGCAATATTTATTGGCCTGTCATACGGTGAACTTTGATGTTTTGATACTGTGTTGGACACCTTAATTTGATGTTCTGATACAATGTTAGATTTTGACATTTTATGCCAATGTAAGTTATATCGTATCAACTACAACTAGGTTAACCCTTGACATAAGCCCCCGAACCAACTGAGCTCCCTATTTTTATATATATGCCATATGTTATATATATTGTTCAATATATATTGTACAACCAGCCCAAAATATTATGAGCCCGACATTTTTTCTTTCTTTCAAAAAAACCTCCTTGAAGAAACATAAAAATGTACTCAAACTTTATATGCAGCTAGCATTAAAATATTAAATGCTATATACAAAAGATTTAAAATGAAATATATGTTAATGCTCACTATGTTATAACCCAAGAGTATGGAACTTTTGTAGTTACATTCTGTCCCAAATAGCCTATTGTTGTACTTGTACCCCTTGGCTGTGAGAAAAAATAGAACAAGTCCATGTATTGTTGTTTTAACTACCATGTTAGTTGTTATATTTTATTTCAAAGGTAAAGTACCGTATGATTTATATATAATAACATAAGTGCATTATATGCTTTGTATCCAAATGGTTTCTAAATCAACTAACGTTCAAACTCAAGTTAAGAATAGGTACTCTTGAAGCATATTTAGATTAAACGGCAAAGATAACTTGCTTTTGGTCACATAGAAGAAAGATAGCTTGCTTTTAAATGCTAATGTAAAGGTACACTTTCGAATTAAAATATATGTGTTAGAAATATTAATATATATTGTGTTTCCGGTCGTCTGATCGATGTATATTGTATATATTATAATTGTGAAATTGCAAATGGCTCTCCGTACAAAGGAGACTCTGTCGAAATTTTTCGGAACATAGAATTTTTTTTAATAAATTTCATATGCGAAGAAATAAAGGTTAATAAATGAGTCTATTTAAGCTTATAACATACGGTAAGTTTAGCTCTAGTACTAACTATTTATAGAATCTAGCAGGTTTCAATTTGATTACGGATTTGAAAAGAGGGTTAATGTTTGAGTTGTGTAGGATATCTCCCTATAAGAAATTGCGAGGATGCAATTTTCATAAGGGGGGTCTGCAACAACTCAGTTTTCGGAGCCGTAATATTATAAAAATAAAAATATTCGTATTCAATATTTGATAGTTACTACTTTGAAATTCACTTTTTACTTAATTGAAGTCTATTTAATAATAGACTTTTGTTCTAACAATTTGAATTGATTAAATGATTCTTTTCTGAAATTTTATTAAACTAGATAAAGTGTTATTGTTAAATATAAAACATTTTAAAGTGTAAATAACGTTATATAACTGAAATAGATGAAAAGAAGTTTTATTTGATATTTAATAGAACCAATAAATCAACGAATATAAACAAGTATCGAATTAAAAGGAATTAAGAAACTTTTAATGTACATTGTGTGAAACAAAGTGTTGATCAATTTAAATTAAATTAAAGTATAATTTTAAACACATAAAAAGAATTACTTTGAAGAAAAAGAATAATAAATAAATAAACAAATAGGTCGAGAAGGGAAATGGAAATATATGTATTAAATAAAATTTTAAAGGGCCTTAGCCTATTCTTGTTTCTGCCCTCTATGAAAACTATCACACAGCTTTATACGTTATTTTCAAAAACCCCCAATTCAATATCCCTAGCCTAGTTCCCAAATCCTAATTCACGCGACCAATGAAAAAAAACGATGAGAAAACCATGATGCCCAAATACTCATGCCAGGCAACCACGTTGTGAAGGGGAAAGGGTCTTGGCGATAGCATGTTCATGCACACAATTCGAGGATGATAGAGTATGAGATTCTGCGATGGCTGACATTGGGCATAAGCGAGCGATCACTGTGGACATCGAGGCTTGAAGGTCGGATTACGTGCGTCCATGGTTGATATTCGATTGGTCATTGTCGGAATTAGGCATGAGACGGTGGCGCAAGTGTTGTAGCCGTAGCGTTGTAGGCGACAAGGCGCGACCTAGGTAGAGGATGGTCTCGAGCACGACATCAGGGACGACGACAATGTAACTGCTATGGCTGTTGGAATAGCATTGAGGCAGTAAGCATTGCTGCTAGTGGTGATGGCAACAAGCAAAGATTGGAAGCTAGAACACAACTTGATTCTTACATCCTTCATTTTGGTAAGTTATTTTATTTAACTCACACACCTATATCTAATTTAGTTATATCTCTTTTTGTATGCCTTGCTTTGTAGTGATTGGATGATATGATTGAGATATAATTGCATACTATAGTTTAAATTAGTTGGTGTTTGAATGATTGAATATGAAATACACATATATTGAAAACTATCAAAATGCATTAGATTTTTGTAGTTAGATTATATGATGATTGTGCATTGTTAGAGTGATCGAAGTTGTCGGAAAGCAACTCGGATCGCTAAATAATTCCATATTGTGGGATGATATTTTATAGAGCGATAATGGCTCTAGAAGTTGAATTTTGATGAGTTTGTTGTTTGAATTATTTAATTGTTTTTGAAAGATTTTCAAGATGAGATTTTATCTATTTGATCCTTATTGGAATTTAGTTAATAAATTATAATTATATTATATTATTAACTTATTTCTCAATTCAAAATTTTTAATTAAAGCTTTTAAAGGAAAGTGATATTTATTTATAAAACCTTTTTAAATTTACCATTTATAAGTATATAAATTTTAAAATGTTCCTGAGGCAAGAGATAAGATATGGTATTATTCTAGAAAAATAGTTATGTAAGTAATAGTTTCAATTTCAAATGATTTTAGTTATGAAATCTATTTAAATGATTTTAGAAAGAGTTTAAAAGCCTTTGGAAATTTCATACTTATATTTTAAAATAAATTATTTGTTTCTAGAAACAATTATAAGGTTTTAAAGTTGATAATATTTTAAGAAAAGTATGTGTGTGTGTGTCTATATTTTAAAATAAAGTATGTTAGTTTTTTATGAATAATATTGGTTTGATTCCTAATTTAGTAAAGAAACCCTAATTTTAAAATAAGAACCTTTAACTCTTTTCTTTTTAAATACAAGTGAATAAACTTTGATTTAAATTTCTATTGGATTTCATGCTTTTCTATGAAGCAAAGATTTTAATAAACGATTGAATTGTCGGATTATGGGATAGTTCATACAATTCTTTCGCTTATTATTATAATTTGTTAAATAGAGTTTGAATGAAATTTGCTATCTTTTAGTAAATATTGGAATTTCTTTTTCTGCTGTGGGATGGTTAGTTAGATTCTAGTGATTACTAAAGTGAAAATAAACTACACTTAGAGTTGTATTATCTTACGATGTTCGGATTTCAGGCCGATAGATCCCTGAGTGATAATGACTCCTTTTATTCATCAATTTAAGAGGTGTTACCGACCTTGTCATTTGATGAAACTGAGAGTAAGGTGTTAGCGACTTGACAAAACGGTGAGTAAGCTGTAAGCAACCTGATAGAACTACAAGTAAGGTGTTAGCGACCTGGAAAAACCACTTAAGAGGTGTTAGCGACCATGTCATAGGACGAAACTATGAGTAAGGTGTTAGCGACCTAGTCGAACTGCGAGAGAGGTGTTAGCGACCTGGTCAAATTACGAGTGAGGTGTTAGCGACCTGGTCAAATTACAAAAAGCTATCATAATCTTTCTTTTTGGATCCGAGATTATGATTATTTATTAGTGATGATTGTTTCTTCGGAGATTTTTGGATGGATATTTAGTATTTGTTAGCTCTGAAGAGTTTTGAATTGTTATCACCATATTTTTTATGATAGTCCATTTGAGACTTGATATGGATTTATGAAATGGTGATTTTGACTGATATACCTTATTAGATTATTTGGTTTTAGGCATATTTCTATTATGGCTTATTTTATTGTCAAGCCATATATTTATGATATGGATTTATAAATAGTGATTTTAATTGATATGCTTATTATGAATATTTGGTTTCAGGCATATTTCTTAGGGCTTATTTTATTGTTAAGTCATACATTATGACATCAGTATCTCATCTTTTTATTAGATATTGTATGACCCGTTTATTTTTAAAATACTCGGGTCAGGCCTAGACTCTACAAGTATAGAGACTCGCTGACTTTTGGATTTTTTAGCAAAGGCTAGCGGGGTTAACAGGGCCCCTACCTGATTTTATTGCCAAAAAACAATAAAATACAAAGCTTGCCCAAAGAAACAAGCAGCAAAAAAGAAAACACACCGGGATAAACAAAGGAATACAAACACACATAGCGAACAATACAATCTACAACCCAAATCACCAGCTATCTCCAAGCATCTCTGAATATCGAAGGAAAAGAGGGTTGCATCTTCAAAGCTATAAAAATTTCTGTCTTCAAAACTTTCCATAACACCTGCCCATCTCTCCTCTTCTTTTCAAAACAAATCTTGTTTCTTTCAAACCACACTATTGTCATATACTTCTTCAAGCAGATTGTAAGGCATCTCGCTTTCATTGTTCGCCACCTTGTTGCTTTGTATATCATGTCAAAATCCATTGACCTAAGACCTAAGACTTTTGGATTTTTTGTTAACTATGGAGTAGACGATTTTGACTGTTTCAGTTTACTTCATTATTGTATATGTCGACATTTAAGATGATATGTCATGTATAATATTTAGTAGTCATTTTGTACCTGATATAGTATTTTGGATGTAGTGTATATATTCATATGGGTCTAGTACTGATATTTTGTAGACTTGCATATTATATGATATATAATATTCCGTTGTGATCTGTGGCACTGATTCTGATTTATCAATATTATATATTATTCTAACTATTTTTAATCGGTGTGTTTATTGCTTTGTATTAACACTGTAAATGTCAAAATTTTCAGTTCAGATCCTCAAAAGACAATAAAGACGCGTTAGTGTTATCTCCGTGTTATTAGGCGACATTAACCAGCCGTTTCTCCGTGTTATTAGACGACATTACTTGTAATGTTCTTTAATAATATGGCTATAGTGGTGGGGTCATTATAGATGACATTGTATTATAATGTTGTTTTTTTGTATTATCTCCTCATTTGAAACGTTAACTCGCTTTAGTCTCGCCATTTTCCTAAAACAAAACGAATTTTTTGTAATCAGTTTAAGGAGAGAGTTATAGGGAATCGGAGGTTCGAGCTCTCCTTCTATCACCAAAAATTGGTATAATACTGATGAAGCAAAGTATAATGAGCTTAAACTTGGTTTTTTTCCCCTTAATCGCATGACTAAGCATAGCTAAGTTAATGAGATCAAATAGTGCTAAGAAATCAAGAGCTAGCACACCATTCAAGGCTTAGCACACGATAATGTCATTTAGAGATGGCTCTGTAATTCTTCATGAACTTTGATAAAGTTATTTGAAAGCTCATGTCATATGTTCAATAGAAGAGGAAGAATAAGTTGCAAGTATGTGAGATAGTCCATTAAACATTCATTAACGGACTAAGTAAGCAATCCTCATGGTTCATAATCCATTGTCCATATGTAGTAAACAAAATAGAGGTTATGCATATAAACAATAGTTTAGCTCAAAGTTCCTGTGATTTTATGTGAGATAAAATCAAGATGAGACTTAGGGCCCAAAGAGTTTTATTATATGCATATTCCTTTCAAACTTGCACAATCAAGGTTGGACTGGCTATGGTATATTTTTATTCAAGTCCTTGCTTATATAAAATTGCAAGGTTTACAATCGATTCAAGACTTTTCCCCAATCTGATTTAGGGTTATATTTATTTAATTTTGAGAAGAGAGGAAAAAAATGATCGCCCCTCCTTCATACTCCTGGGTCCGTATTTATAGGGGTAGAAAGGTACGACATGGATGCCACGTGTTAATGCAGCATGTATGATCTTCGGCCTCAAGGTCTATCTCGATGGCGCTTGGGATATTTCTTTTAATTTGATGATTTACAGCATTCTTTGGTGTATTGAAGGATTATGACATCATCATCCTGATTGAATGCGACTTGATAGCTTTTGACATCATCCCCAAAAATGAAGGCATTCAACATCCTTTATCGTACTGGCGACATGTGATATGCTCTCGTATATTGCGTTAATTGGTAAAGGGTGACATCATTATGACACGGTATTGATGATAGGTGGTTTCACTTGAACAGCGACGTTGAAGGGAGGCGACAACCTCATATTTTTTTTCCTTGAACTTGAAACCACTTGCTCGTTTACCTTCAGTTTTCGATATTAAAGAGATGTGGCATCAATGTAACATGATATCGATGATAGATCATGCTGCTATAACATTAATGGCTTATAATGTAGTAGTATCCGATATCACTACCCTAACGATATGCGATATCAATGGTGTATGACATCGATCATTGGTTTCATGCGATATCATCCACTTTATTGATGATAGGAGGCATCATTGTAGGCCTTCGCCTTTGGCTTTAATGATCTGCTTTTCTTTAATTTAACACATCATTTGTCTACGAGATCCTTCGACTTCGACATTCTTATTGTTGTCATGCCTTTATGCCTTTGGAATCAATAATGGTAGTAACATTTGTTTTAGACCCAAAACCCTTCTATTGGTTACTGACAACATGTGGCATCAATGGCATGCGACATGGATTAAGCATGACATGGATGATTGCGGTGTTGGTAAAATATGGCATAGATTTAAGTGTGATATGGATGACATGTGGTATCCGCTTTTAACTTTATTGAGGGAGCATGGCTTCACTATGGCTGTAGGCTTTCGACGTTTTTCCACTTGCTAGTCTTCAACATGACTTCCATACTTATGAGGTGCGGCATCAACTACTCTTGTATTGGTGCAAAATGCTTTTGCCTGTACGAGATACTTTATGCTTTCGAGTCTGATATCTTCATTTGCCAATAAGTTCATCATTGCTTTATGTTCATAAGTGTGATAACCCATGTCGCTTTTGGATCCGATATCACTTCAGCATTAACATTCTTATGCTTGTTATGATATTATCTTGGAAGCCTAATTGTAGACTCACTGATTCGACATCATATTTCTTTGCCTTCATTTTTATTCCCTTTGGAAAATATATGAATAACATACTTGTAAGCAAAGGTTTTGTGAGGGTCCTCATTGAGTACTTGGAACTGCTACCCTAAATCGTTGAAGGGATCCATATAACCTGGATCGAGGAAGGGATCCAATGTTAGCAATGGGCAATTGTTCCGATGCATAAAAAACCGTGGTTTTCCTGTTAATCTCTGGCAGAGAATGGTTATATGAGTTGTCATATATCCATGGCACATTGAGTGATGGTGAGGATTGTTTGATGGATGCTATGTTTTCCATGGTTGCTTTAGTTTTTGATTGTCTCTCTAAGGATGTCATATGACGTGGGTATCCAGGAGATCAATATCTAGACAACCGATATATGCCAGGATGTTTTATACTTTATGATGATGATAATAGAATACCATATTATAGGTGTTATATGCTAACTTTTTGGATGGAAGGATGAGTCAGGTATGATTGTTTATACCATTGTTCCTTATTATATCGATTTGTTTAGTATTTTGAGATTGCTTATCGCTCGCACTAGACTATTAATCCGACTCGAGGTTTTATGTTCTTTTTTATTATCTCAGGTACTCTTAAATGAGTAGACTAGATAGCAGGTTTGGGTGATATGCGGTGTTGTGCAAAGGATGAGTAAGAGGTGGCGCTTTCTCGTATTATATTTGGGTTTACTATTGCTTTTTTCGCTGTGCCACACCATAAAGCCCAGATGGTGTTAACTATTCTATTAGAGACATTCTGAGTTTATTTTCAATTGTATAAAATCTATCATTATTTTGTAACTCTATGAACCTGTGAACTTTGATTTTTGTGGTTCATTTAGTTATTACTGTCTCGGCCATTTTATATTTATGATGATTACCGTATTTTATTCGATGCGTGTGAGATATACAACGGGTTCTGTGATTATTTTACCTACTTTTAACCTTGACAATCATCATACATCAGCTAGGCAACCTGGCAGCGCACTCCTAAGATATATTAGATGCCCAAGGTGTTGTGCAGTTAAAGCGCTCGGCAGATTTAATGCGGCGGAGGTGCAAAAAGTCATAGCGGGGATATAGCAAAGATATAGCGGGATATAGCGGATGACTCTAAAATAGCATATAAAACTCATACTTAATGTTTTTACAAATATATAAATGGTAATTAAATGAAAAATTAACATTCTATTGAATTATAATTAATAATTAAATAATTTTAAATAAAAACATGTGCGAATATACTGTAAATAAACGTAAACCTGTTATATAACATAATTGAATTTAGTAGAATATTAGAGTATTTTCGTTTTTGAAAATATATTAAAAATTCAATTAAATAAATTAATTTCATAATTATTATAATGTATAAATGTCATTTTTTAATTCATTTCTTTTAAAGAAGATATAGCGGAAATAGCGGAATATAGCGGGAATAGCGGGATATAACGGAAATAGCGGGGCTTAAAGCGGAAAGGCTATATTTGGGGCTATATGAAAATATCGTAGCGGTAGAAATCCGTTATGAGATATAACAGGGTTATAGCGGGGTAATAGCGGGGCATTAACTGCACAGCCAAGGTGTGGGGCAGTCATCACAAAGTTGTTGAATGATAGGATTCCAAGGCTAAAGATTTCTAAAATTCAATAGTATATGGCAGGGTGCCGCGACTTGGGAAGTCTATAGAGTTCAATCCATAAAAGTGAAACTTAGGGTAAGTTTATGGCAAGGCGCCAAACAACTAGGTGGATGAATTTTAATAAAGGAATCGGCAACATGAAATGAAAATGTTTCTGGGAGTAGGAGGGGCTACTGATGCTTAGTATAGGCACTTGCTAGAATGTATTCAAGGTGCTTAGATTCAACCTCCTACGAGAGTCAGGGTGGCTCCCATGGTGGAATGAGTGGCTATTTCATCGGTGATGTTGTTTGAGAAAAAGGATAAATTAGTGATAGATAAGCCTAGGGAGGTAATCACTAAATAAATTAATTATAACTTTATGATTGACACTTAAATAAGATTCTAAGTGATGCTTGTGAATGTGATTATATGACTTAGTTCATAAAAAGTTGATAATAAGCATAGGGTATGCTTATAATTGAAATGATGTTATATAAATGTCCATGTTGTGATGATACTGATGTGATGTATTAGTAAGGGAAAACCCATTTTGTGCTTTAGCGGCGTGGTCTCACGTTGTGTATGTTTAAGGTAGATTTTTACTCATACCAGGTTTTATTTCTGACCTGTTTAAATTATTTCCCATAAACTCATGGGTACTCATTCGAGTGGGCTAAGTTTGTGGACATAGATAGATTACTTTTGGAAAGACAAATAAAGAACCAAAGATGAAGAAGGAGGTATGTAGCTATAAAAAGTTGTTTTGGAGTCGACTGTTGTAAATTAAGGTATATAACTGGTTAAATATTCATGTAAGCATTTTCATATGTCGAGCATGACAATGTTATTTTTATTTATTGTATTTTACCTTTATGTGGGCATGTTTTGGGAATATGAAAAAATATAAAGACAATTATGTGTAATGAAATATATTTAACTTCTCTGTTTGCTTAATGTTGTGAAAAATACCTATCTCATTTTATCGCTTCAAAAAAATCTTGGTGATGTTTATAGTAATGTTAGCAAAAAAATTCACTAACTTAATATGCAAGGCTGACTTATGCTATTTTGGATAAGGGCTTAAGTGGCCTTATGCAAGCTTGGGAATATATGCAAGTCCAAGTCCATTAGTGTTCAAGTTCAAGTCCATTATGCTCAGTCCAAAGATAAAGTCATATGCAAGTCCATTATTCAATAACAGTCAAGTATACAATTTCGAGGAAAATATGCCATGCAAAGTTAAAAGTTCATGCCCTTATGTGCAAAAGGTTCAAAAGTTACAATCATCTCTAAAAATCCCCAAATTAATTTAGGGTTTGAAATTTTAAATTGAGAAATAGAGAAAGAGAAGATCAGCCCCTCTCAAGGTAGCGGAGGGGTCTATTTATAGAGATGGTCAATAGGCGGGATGGTTGACATATGTCCCCTCGCTATCCCTCCATATAGTAGATACTCGGTAACCCATGTCTTATGAAGTTCGGCATCTCTTGCTACTTGTAAAAGCTTGAAATCCTTTGCTAGTGTTGGAGCTCGTCATTCCTTTAGAATTCGTTACCCTTGTAGAAGCTTGATATTACTTGTTGTTTATAGATGCTCTACAACAGTTACTGTTGTAATGGCTACATAACAGTTGTTGTATTAGAGGCTCGTCATCTCATAAAAACTCGATATCCTCCACTATTGTTAGATGCTTGACATCTTTTAATGGTGCGACATCCTTTCTTTGTTCTATGCTCAACATCGCCTTGTGGTGTTAAAAGTTGACATCTCCTTTTTGCATCTTTGACGGTTCGGTTATCTTTGAGCTCAATAACTTTTGTGTCTGTAGAAGCTCAGTACCTTCCTTCCTTCATTGTTAATGTTCGACGTCACCTTTTACTTGTTAAGTGCCCGACCACATTTATTGTTGTAAATGCTCATTACCCCCTAAAGAATTTGCACCTTTTCACTGCTTTGTTAACCACTTAATGATTGACATCCTTAGAGACTTGGCACCTTTTCACTACTTTGTTAACCACTTTAATGTTTGATATCCTTAGAGACTCGACACCTTTTCTAAATGTTAAATGCTAGATAACTTTATTTTCTTCAGGCTTGACATCTCTCATCGTTTCCAAACTCAACATGTTCTCTTTAGATGCTCGATACTCATATTATGTAGTAACATTTACACCCCCTACCCACCGTGTAGAAGAAGCATGTTATAGTTTAGTATAATTTCACTCTTTAAATTGCCGCCTATTAATATTTTGAAGCTTTCACTCTTGCTCGTTCATTCAAATAAGAACCAATGCTTCTTGCTGCTTCCCTCCTCTTTTATAAATACTTGCCTTTACTTCTCTCAACAGCTTTACCTGAAATTCAAAACTCAAATTGTGATTATAATTTTTCCTTCAATCTTGTAATTTCCAAAAAGAAGCTTTCGATTACTTCTGTATTCAATTTGACTCAAGGTGAGATTTTTTTCTCGATCGATTTAAGGATAAAAAGGCATTTTTAATTGTAGAATTAGGGTTTTATGAATCGGATATTTGTGAACTGCTTGGGTTTGATTGGCGATTTGATCCAAATACTCTCGTGATTTAGGAATTTTTGTGTTTGAATTCAAATTTCATTTGCAGTTCATATCCCTACTGATTAATAGAATGCTAATAATTCATGGAGTTTTGATAATTATCAAAAACTCGATAACTATCTAAAGACTCGACAACTAATTAGGCCCTTAATAGTTGTCAAAGACTTGACATCTACTTATAGACTCGTTAGTTGTTAGAGACTCGATACTCAACCAAAGACTTGTTAACTAGTTATAAATTCAACAATTAGCTAGAGACTCGATAACCAGTTAGAGACTTGCTAATTAGTTATGGGATCGCTAACTAGTTGTAAATTTGACAACTAGCTAGTGACTCGATAACAAGTTAGAGACTTGCTAACTAGTTATGGGAGCGCCAACTAGTTGTATGCTTGACAAGTAGCTAGTGACTCGATAACAAATTATGAACCCGTCAACCACTTAGAGAATCTTAACTAGTTACAAACTCGACGATCATTTAGAGAGTTGTTAACTAGTTGCAAACTGGACAACCATTCGGTGAGTTGTATTTAGAGAGTTGTTAACTAGTTACAAACTCGACAACCTTTTAGTGAGTTATTTACTGGTTATAAACTCGACAACCTTTATATGTTCAACATTTAATCATGAACCCAATGACTAATTAAAGAATTTCCATCTAGTTACAAACTTACTAACTATTTATGAGTTCGACACCTGGTTATGAACTCGATATCAAGTTGTGAGTTCGATATTTTGTTATGAACTCGATAACTATGTTAAGAATCTTTGACTAGTTATGAACTCACTAACTATTTATGAGTTCGACATCTAGTTGTTTGTTCTTTAATATCTATACTTAAGGATTGAATTTTTCCTTAACGTTTTCTTAAGTATTTTAAACTTTCATAAAGTATATGATACTTCCCCGACTTTTGCATGATATAATCTCACAGATAAATGCTAGCAAGAAAGATTCTAAACCCTCTTCTTATTAGGCATGCTTAAAATCCCCTACTTCAGAGAAAGGAGATTACAGGCTTATCCAATCTTCCATAACTACTCAAAATGAAGTAGACACCATCCTTCAACAATTTGGCATTATTAACCTAGAAGCTAGGGTAGTTGGCCCATCTGGAAGGATAGATAATCCTCCAAAAGGATTCTTTGCTTTCATTTTGATCCATATTTGGCACTCGAGATACCTTTCCTTTCCAGAATTCCTTGTAAGATTCTTGGATCGTTTAGGAATTACTCCGACACAATTTCCTCCTAACTCCTATACCTCTTTGAGCTGCCTAGAAATACTTGTCAGGGAAGTTGACCTCTCCTCACTCGATGCTAAAACTCTTCACTCATTGGTAAAGCTTGTTAAAGTAGGGAAACGGCCAGTGAGTACCGTATATCGCCTTCTTTCTCATCCAAAGAGCTTGATCAATAATTTGATCAACAGAACTAAGAACTATGAAACCAGTTCTTTTATATTAAGAGCCATACTCCAAGAATCAAGGGGTCCTTCTCTATCCCTGGTAAGAATTTTTGCTTTTTCTCTATCGTTTATACTATATTTTATTGTTCTCTTATAATAGTTATTCTCTTTCAGAACCTGCTTCTAAGGGGGTGAATCCTTCTGTTGCTAGTACAATCGGTGCTTTGAGCCTGGTATCTCTGACTATAGGGGTCTGACTTAAACTCTTGACCGAAGCTAATTTTCGAAAGTACTCCTTGATTCTAGAGAATCATAAAGTGCTTAAGAGCCCCCAATGGTTAAGAAAGATGCTCACAAGAACCAAGCTTTGGTTATCGGCAATCAAAATATCTTTTCTCCATCTTCTCCTGGGGCGTGACTCTTTTGGTAATCTCTTAACATGGTTTTAATATAATTTCTGATATTTTCATTTTATGATTCTTTCCTTGACTTTGGTTTAAATCTTTCCATCGTATTTGCTATGATGAAGGTGTTGAAGCTCCTTCCTCCTCCTTAGTTGTTACCGCTAAAGCTGCCCCCGTTGCTGATTCTATCATTGATGCTCTTAAGGCTATTGAGAGTCGTAAAAGAAAGAAGGATTCTAACAATCTGTTTGGAGTTTCAATTCCTCCCTTAAGTAAAAAGTCCAATCTCGGAGAAGACCAAACACTTGCTGTTATTGCTGAGGAACCGAATGCAGCTACAACCAATATTAACCAAGATTCCAGTGTTATTGATTTAAGTTTTCCAGACCATAATCCGTAGAACCAGACAGAAGTTGCACGCACCTCGAGTCCTATTATAGATGCCATGAATCCCTTACCTGCAACTTCCTTACAATGTTGGTAGCAAGATTTGGGACTGACTCCTCATATCGAATCTCTTCCCTGTGAAGCTTCGGTCCAACCCATTCCCTTATATTTTGATAATTTCATTCGCTCGGTTATCCAGTCCCCATCCGTGGCTTCATTGATACCACTGCAGCCTTGTAGCTATTCCAGAGATCATCTTTACATCCTTTTTCAACAGCTTTTCGTGGTACGTATATTTTTATGTGTAGTGATTTATATCTTTTAATTTAATACAAACTTTGACTTATTGTTCATTCATTATATATATACATGTAGCTAATCATATGTTCTTTCTTCAACAAGCCTCTCCTGAATCTATTAATCAAGTCCCAAATTTGAAAGAACAGATTTCCTTGTTGATGGATAAAGTCAGGTTTCTTAAGGGCCAAATCCTTGAAGTCGCAACAAAGAGGGATAAAGTTTCTACTAAAAGGAATAAACTTGCCTCTGACCTGGATGAAGAAAGAAAAGCGAGATTAGCAGCTAAGGACAGGGTGGGATCCCTGGAAAAAGGAACTTGAGCAGGCCATAACTGTAAATACACAAATGGCTGCACAAGTTTCAACCTTTAAGGACAAATTGGAAAGCAAGGAGGTTGCACTTGTCTATACCAAAAACATCATTAAGGATGCTAAAAAGAAAGTCTCCTTCTTTATAGAACAATCCCTCCCTCAAATAAAAAAGCAGTTTTATGAGGAGGCTCTCTTCATTGCATATTTTGATATTATTGAAAATTATCCGGAGTTGGACTTCCTTTCACAACCAAAATTGAACGACGGGTTCAAGAGGAAGTTTGACCTCAAACTAGGGAGAGTTTCTAGGTTGCTAGAAGATGAATTCCCAAAAGAGGAGACCATCAATCCTCGGGAACTATTGTCTTTTAATGATTCCTTACCCGAGGAAGATTGAGATGATGATGGTAAGGGTGATGATGGCAGTGAAGGTGATGAAGATGAAGACGTTGATGAAGATGATGACGATCGCGGGAAGGATGGGAGAAATGGCAGCAAGGACACCAATGGACCAAGAAATGGTGGTAATGGATCAAGTGGCCATGACTTGGGCCTATCTACTCACAATGCGGACTTTCTAGATCTTCCCGAGTTCCAGAATGCTCCTCAAGAAGAAGCTACCTCAAAGGATTTCCATGCCCCCAGCCATCATAGATAAGAAAAAACTCGGGCTTTTGCCTCACAAGCTCCCACGGTACAGGTATAAAGCTTATCATCATTAAATGCTTTCAATTATCTATTAGCTTTAGTTAATAAGTCTACTATTTTAGCTAAGTAAAAGAAACAAATATCACTTTGAGATTTTACATGAGAAAAGCCAGAATGATGTGCTTCGATTGAATAGAGAAATTGAAAATTTTATTGAAGATCACAACAGTCTATCTGAAAAGTATAGAAGCCTTCTGATTTATGCCAAACGGTTAAAAGATTTTAAAGAAAAACGGGTAGCCTTACTCTTGAAAAGATCTCGCCTTCATCGAGAAAGAGTTTTAAAGGAGAATGAGGAGTTGACCACACTTTTATAGATGCTTCTCGAGGATAGGGACACCCTAATAGAATTCCTCTATAAAATATATACCAGGAATACTTTTATGGACTTTCCTTTCTAGGGAAAGAGAGTGGGGATTTACTTAGGCATTTGCATAATAGGTATTTGAATGATTACAGGACTGATCCTCATCTTGAAGAATGCTAGAACCTTCATAGGATTAAGACCATTCCACTTTCCTCCCCCACTCTTCCTTCAAAGAAGGTCAAGTTCAACAAAGAGAAATTTATCTATGAATTTCATAATGGGTCCATATTGTATGAACTTAAATGACTTTGTTGCTGTAGTATGTAATTTAGACAATCTTTATAAGTTTCAACTTTCTTATTTCTTTGTGGCTTAGTTAATTTTTCTTAAAAATACATAAGTTAAGGAACCATTGAGCACTTCCATTTGAAAAGATCTCTTAAGTAAATTTGTCAAGCTAAAATGGGATTTTAAGGAGAAAACATTAACTCTCAAACACTCTCGACTGTCAAAATACTGCTTTCTTAGGGACCTTCAAGAAGTTTACACACAATTTCCCCACCTATAGGTTGACTTCTTAGGTGATGAAAAGGATAGATTACTTAAATAAATCAGGTATGATTACGCTAAACTGTTATGCGAGGAAACTAACCCTCCTGCCAAGAGATGGGATTATCACCGGTTTCCCTCAATCAATACTCCTTCATGGGTTTAGTGCTCCCTTTGACTCTACTTTCCCTATATCTGCGGGTTCAATAAAAAAAGCTAAGATTGTTGCTTCCAAAATTAAGGATTGAATGTATAAAACTTGAGTTGTTGATGTAATTTGAACTTGTTCATGCTTGTAATACTTCGTTATTGTTAATGAAAGTACATATTTTCCCAACTATTGATTTTTCTTTTGTTTATTATTTTTACTAGGAAAAACAACTAACACTTGCATCCAGCGGCCCTGACCTCCTCTCTCGACTAGATAAACTTAAAACTAGGTCGTGTTAGATATTGGGAAGCGCTCTTCTAAAGACGCTTCAATCGTACCATTTCCAGACAACCCAAAAGCATATAAAATGGTATAATAAATACTATAATAAAGTCAACATTGAGTAATATGAATGAAACAACCTCTAGTTTAGAGGAGAAAATCAAAGAGAAAGACAAAGATTAAAGAACTCAAAGAAAGCATAGATACAGTTGGTCGATTCAGACCTCCAACCCAAAGGATTGAGGTTGATGCAGAAATTGCTGACTGTATTAGAAAATTAAGAACCTTTAAGTTGACCTGCTAAGAAGCCAAGTATCATGCCAATCTCTAAAGTTTATTGCAAGTGGAAGCAAATCCAGCCTTCCCACTCCTACCTCCACAAGGACAACTAGGTTTAAATCCTCAGCTGGTAAAAAGAATTTTTCTTCCATGAAAAACCAGCCTTTGGGTTTGGATGATGGAAAGGTTACCGGATGGTGCCGATAGTATAAATATGAATGAACCGAGTTTCTAAAAGGATAGTGGGATAAAAAAGTTTCGAAATATCTCAGTAATTATCAATGTCAGGTTGAGGAGTGAGGACGAGAGAAATGTGCTCTTGAGCATAAGGTTAAAAAATTAAAGAGCAAGGTCAAAACTTTTAAAGGGGCCAATAAAATGTTCGAACATGCATTAAAGATTCAAATTAGCCCTATCAATGATATGAATATTATCCGAAAGAAGGAAAGGAAACTTAAAGAACTATTGGATGTGGTATTCGTCATATTACCGAACCTTCCTCAGCCGTTGAAGTCTTGAAGGGGAAAGTGCATGACCTTGTGTCTTAATTGAAAATAATCGAGGTGATACCGCTTGGGAACTCCCAATTGGATTCCCTTGTAGATTATTTGCTTAAAATAATATTTTTTTGGCTTAAAAATCGACTATTCTTTCTTAGGTCCAGAAATTAACTAAAAGTTGAGAAAAGCGGCAGAGGCGGGATACAGACATTATCAAAACTTATTTTTTTTATATGGGTGTACCAACCATCTTAAGAATGTTGAAGGCCCCACTTTTTGCTTAGAGATGCCTTCGCTTCAAGTGAAAATCATCCATGTCTTCTTGAGGTTGAGGGCAAGGGGAAAGAAAAAGTACGCCAACATTATCTGCTCCCTTAACCTCCTTCTCAGGAAGACTTAAATGGCTTTTCTTGATATTTGTAGCTTTTTGTATGTAAATTAGTAAACAACTTTGTACCTGAATAGTTGATATTTTGAATAGACCTTTTTTATTTTTTTTCCTTGTTCTTGTCTTGAATTTGAACTCGTTGAATTGTTTGAGATTTGTGACTTACATCAGAACCTTAATTTGATTCAGTATGATCCATGGTCTTTGATTAGACATAAATCTGTTTGCTCTTCATTTTCTCAAAAAATGCTTTAGATGGGCCTTAATTTGAGAGTTGTTTATCGGACCTTATTATACTTGTTTGCCCCCCTCCTTGTATAAAAGAAGCTTTTTACACTTTAGTGTAAAACCAAGTATCTTCTTACCTTTCCAGCTCTCATTTCTCTTTAAATCCTTTTCTTTTGAAAAAAAAGTAAATGGTGATAACTTCCATAATTTTAAGAAATTGTTTCTTTCTCAAACTCATCGTTTTGTTCTGTAAATGCCAAAGAAATTTGTGAAAAAGTTCTCTTGTTGAACTTTGAAATTTTGAAAGCTTGGTTTTGAAAATCACTTTTAGAGTAATTATTGAGTCGACAGAATCTTAAATAAACCTTTTAAATTTGGTAAAAATGTGGATCGATTTTCCTTTTCAACTTTCTAGGTTGAATGACTTCATTAGTGTACCTTCATTGCTTAAATATTATTACCCTAGCTGGTTTTTATCAGAGTAAGCTTCTTTCTCTTAGTCTGGGTTTCTTGGATGACTATTCGATTATTTTTCTTTGTCATGAGATTATATGAACATGAAAAGTTACCCGACCTACCCCATGAAGGTTGCTTTGACTTTGCCTTAGGGCAAGATTGATCATGTTTGATTTCTCTTCCTCTAGAAGATTGCTTTGGCCCATCTTTAAGATGGAGTTAGATTCGTCTGATTGATTTCTATATATAAGGTTACCCCTTCTATACCTTTAGGTAAGGATTTAGGCTGGCCGGTGATCTGGACATCCCATCTTAGGTGGGATAAAAGTCTAACCCATCCTCCCTCTAGGAGGGACTCCAAATAGGCCTTATAGGCAAGACCGAAGGCTATTGGTAGGGGTGGCAATTAGACCCGATCTGATGGACTCGGACCCAACCGGCGGGTCTCGGTTGTAAGCGGATCAGATTTTGCTGGGTTCAAACTATAAATTTCAAAAACCTAGACCCAACTCGAGCTTTGGGTCGGTTCGGGTCCAATTAGGTAATAACACTAAAAATGCATACATTTTATTGTTTTTTGGTCAGGTCTGTTTGGGTTGGGTTTGATCAGATCTTTATTGTATTTTTCATCACCCAGACTCGACCCGAGACCCATCGGGTTTGGTTCGGATTTGGGTCTTTTCGAGTTGGTTCGGTTTTGCAATTCTCGGTTCTAATTGCCAGCCCTAGCTGTTGGTTGGTGCTCTAGCCAAACCATCTTAGGCAAGACCAAGGTCTAAACCATCTTCCCTCTAGGAGGCGCTTCGGTTAGGCCTTATAGGCATAACCGAAGGCTAGTCGGTGCTTTGGCTAGACCATCTTAGACGGGACCAAATGCTTACTCTGTCCTCCCTCTAGGAGGTGCTCCAGCCAGGTCACGTAGATAGGACCAAAGGGTTGCGTTGCCCTGGCCAGGCCTTATAGGCGGGACCATCGGCTTACTGCGACCTGCCTCTTGGAGGTGCTGCGGTCAAGCCTTACAGACAGGACTGAAGGCTTATAATGATTTGACTAGGCCCTTGTGGCAGGATAAAGGCTTTTTCCTTTATTTTGTAAGTCTTTTTCATGTAGCATTTCTCTTTATTAAGCACTAGATCTTTGTGGATACATTGGTCTTTTGCTTAAGTCTCATTGATAAACTCTTGGAGTTCCCCTTTTTCAAAAAAAAATTCAATCATTCCTTTAAGAACTCGACAGTGATTGGTATTATGCCCATTCATTTGGTGGTATTGACAATAAGCATCCCCGAGATTTCTTTCATTTCCCCATAGCTTCTTCTTTGAAGGTCAGTAGTCCAGCCTTTCTTGGTTAGGAGATAGATATTTTCATAAGAGATGGTAAGGGAAAAGGCTCTAGCAGATTAGGGATTCTTAGGGAATTTCACTTTTGGTCCCCATTTGGCTCTTTTGCAATAGTGGTGGGTTCATTAGTTCTAACGACAAGCTTTCTCTTTGAAGACTCTCGAGTCCTGATTGGTGCGGGGGAATGTATAACATTCCCCATTTAGAGGCCCAAAACTAACTGCTATGGATGCTGCAGTCATCCATATTATTAATTCTTGACGACAAAATATGGCTATGTTAATCATATCGATAATCAAAAGCACATGAATGTGAAAAAATTTCAACACGGTTTAATAACAAATTTTCATATCTCATTTCACAAATGATATTTCATATTCATTACATAATCCTAATCCTAATCCTATGTTCAGAGTAATTATAATTATTACAAAATATTCCAAGAGCGATATATGAAGATGCCCTCTTGGTTGATCAGAGTCAAATACTTGGAATTCTACAACTTTGCCATTACATCCAAATAACTTAAACAACACAGTGGATTGGAATAGAACTCCTACATAGCTAGATTGCCTCCTATACGTCTTCGAAAGCTTATTCGTCCTACTAGGAAACCTAAAAACCCTTACTCTCAATCTAGTCAAATTAATTTTGAGCATCCGAGAGTTTAAGGGGGAAAACATAAACTTCAAGTTAGACAAAAAGTCTGGTTGACTGATAACCTACCATCTCGAACCAAAAGATATCTAGTAGGACCACGCCATTGAGCGGAATGGGTTTTCCCCTCACTAGTATCTTAATCAAAATATATCAACCATATACCATGCTCCTACATCCATAATGATTAGAACATAATAATTTATGATGATATGCAAGAATGCAATTTACCCTGGATTACCCACCCAATTTAACCGACTTTCGATCCAAATTTATCGTTTTTCTATGGTCACTATGAACTTATTAGTTTTCATGGGCTGACTAATAACCTGTCTCAATTCTTAGGGACAATCCAACTTCATAGTTTTTGTGGAATCACTAAGAACCTTTTAGTTTTCATGGGCTGACTAATAACCTTCCAATCATAGTTTTCATGGGATCACTGTGAACCTATTAATTTCTCCAATAATATAACTCAAACCATAGTTTTTATGGGATCATTATAAACCAATTGATTTCTATCAATAACATCTCTCAAATCACAGTTTTCATGAGATCACTATGAACCTATTGATTTCTACCAATAACATCATCCGGACATAGTTTTCATGGGTTCAATAGGAACCTATTGGACCCTTCCAATAACATTTCTCATGTCGTAGTTTTTATGGGATGACTATGAACCTATTGGACCTTTCTAATACTTCTAAATCAATAATCTTTTGATCAGTTTTGGGCACGCTACACTTTTGATTTACTTTATCTCCTAGATGCAATTCTATTCACTCAGGAGTTAATTCTATTTATACTCACTACTGGGTCAACCTAGCTAATTATTCTACCCCTTAACACCGCAATATGCAATTAGGGGTCATAAATGATGTGAGTATGATAATAACAACATGCATAGTAACTGATCAAATAAACATAAGAACATATAACATTCACTAGTCAATAAGTTCAAATTACTCGATCTTAAGTAATATTCTCTTTAGAAAGTTTTAACTCAAAACCTGGTTATTTCATAATTAAAATCCTTGAAATCACTTTCATCATGGTATATGATTAACTCCCTTAAATCATATTTAAAACAAGAAGACATATAGCCTTTTAAATAGTTTAAAATGTATCAACGTCGACGTCATATATAATGTCGACAGGGTAGCTTAAGGCTCTCGCCTTTTTATATAAAAATAGAGTTTAACACGAGTGGTATTAACCACATCGACCTTCATCTAGGTCAAAGAGAAAATTTTAAAACCTTCGTATGTTTTATGGCTTACTACCAAAGAGATATAGGGTTGTCGATCCTTTAAAATATAGGTCACATCGCCTCTTTAAAAACGGTTTTACTTAGCTTCGGAAATGAGCCACTTCGGCATAAAAGATAAGATGCGACGTCGTGGCCAAATGATATCAACACTAAAGCATAAGATTTTCGACTTTGATGCACATCGACACCCAAGACCTTTGAAGATGCTATAAAACTTTTACACTTAAGCCACTTCGGCCACTATGCCGCTTTTTATATAGAGTTGAAGACATAATAGCGGCGTCATTGCCTTGCATTAGAAAACAAATGAAGAGATTAGGTGCGGCATCATTTTAAAATTGTGGTGAAGACCGAGGATGTCATCAACGTCGACACTAAAGCTTTCAAAACATATAAGGAATCACGAAGTGCCATTACCAATTATAATATGTTGTCGACGACGTCGACTTTGGCCTACTTGGAACCATTGCATAGTTACCAAAGTAATTATCATATGTTTCCTTTCACTACGACGTCGACGCCCATGAATGTAGCCTTGTCTTAGGCTCGAAAATGATAGGGTGGCATGGCATTGTCATGAATCTTATAAAAACTGTTTTATTACTTCTTAAAGTAAACAAATTTCACCAAATCATAATTTTTGTCCAATTTCTATTGGATAAAACAATCTTTTACGAATCCTTTTTAGAAATTTTGCCGCCCTATAATTTCAAGTTGCAAAATATAACAATTAATTAATATCCTTAGTTAATTTTCCTTTTTATATGCTTATCTAGTATAATAAATTCAACATAAATCAAAATCACTTGGGAAAAATCTCAAAAATTGATAGAAATTCAAAAATATGATATTCTTTATCGTATAAAAACTTCAAGGCCGAAATCCATATTTAATCATTTTAAATAATTAAAACCCGAAATTAAGCTATTTCTTCCTTAGGAAATTCATAAAATATTCTCTTAATTTAGAAAATTATGAAATTAAAAACCCATCTATAAAATAATGTTTTACTTAACATATCCAAAAGTTAAATCTTTTGGAGATAAAATTCTTAGGTTTTACCCTTAAAACCCATATTAATAATTTTATACAATTTCCATAAATCATTATTTTACCCCAACAATGATATAGTCAACATGGTACAACAAATCATCATAAGCGAATCAACCCAAAAAAGATTCAAAACCAAATAGGTATAAAAATGAGATGGTCTATCATTATTCACCTTGATTTGATAATGAGAATTGAGACTTGAGTGAGTGGATTTGATTCTCATTAGCTTTAACATTGTTTCCTAAGTTTTCTTCCTTTATTCTTCCTGCTTATGGCCGACCTTGATTTTTCTCTTTGATTGTTTTAGTTTGGTGAAAACGTGAATGATATAGGAGTAGGGGTTTAAGGGATGAAAGGTTTATATATTCCTATTTTACACCTCTCATGTATTATCTTATGTTTAAAGTTATTAAAACAACCTTATCAATTCATTTAGTTAAGGCCCGACCTTAATATTTATCAAACCTCAGTTCTCTTATCACACTATACATTACATTATTCTATTAATTTATCTAATTAAATCTCCTAAATAATGTTAATAAACATTAGGGGTGTTACAGAATGATCGATTACTCCCTTCCATTTTTAGGTGAACTTATTAAGTCCTTTGGTATTGCGCCTTTGAAGATAGTCCCTTTTTCTTGGAGTCGTATAGCCCTTCTCATTTTTGAGAACGGGTCATTCCTTCTTTTGTTCTCTCTACTCAGAGTAGGATAATAAGCAAAGATTGGGGTAGATCCCATATGGAATGGATTTATGCTCCAATTATCCAGATCACGAGGAATTACTCGTCTCTTTTCTGCTAGAGTTCTCAGAACCAAGTTCGTTAATTTCGACATTTGTTCCTCATGGAATTGAAGGTTATGGATTACTTAACAAGTTGACTTAGTAAGATGAGGCTCAGAGGATCCTTGCTTAGAGAAAGTCATAGTACATTTTAGCAGGTTATGCAGGATATGGAAAGTCCTCTGTAGGGATATACTGGTTATGGAAAATTCTCTATAGGGATATGCCATAGGTCAAAGGTTCAAGCCCTCCTTCTAGTCTAAAACGTTAGCAAATTTCTTCGCTAACTTAATATGCAAGGCCAACTTATGCTAGTTAGGATAAGGACTTAAGTGGCCCTATACAAGCTTGGGAATATATGCAAGTCCAAGTCCATTATGCTTAAGTCCATGTCCAAAGATAAAGTCATACGCATGTCCATTACTCAATAACAGTCAAGTATGCAAATTTGAGAGAAATATGCCATTCAAAGTTAAATGTCCAAGCCATTATGTGCAAAAAAAGTTCAAAGGTTACAATCGGCTCTAGAAATCCCTGAATTAATTTACGGTTTACAATTTTAAACTGAGAAATAGATAAAGAGAAGATCCTCCCCCCTCAAGGTAGCGGAGGGGTCTATTATAGAGATGGCCAATAAGCGGATGGCTGACACGTGTCCCCTCGCCATCCCTTTATATGGTAGATACTCAACAACCCATATGTCTTATGAAGTTCGGCATCTCTTGCCACTTATAAAAGCTTGAAATCCTTTACTGATGTAGAAGCTCATCATTCCTTTAGAATTTGTTACCTTCATAGAAGCTTGATATCACTAGTTGTTTGTAGATGCTCTACAACAGCAACTATTGTAAAGGCTCGATAACAGTTGCTATAATAGAGGCTCGTCATCCCATAGAAACTAGATATCCTCCATTATTATTAGATGATTGACATCTTTTAATGGCGCGGCATCCTTCTTTTGTTCCATGCTCGACATCGCCTTATGGTATTGAGGTCGACATCCCTTTTTTACATTTGACAATCCGGTTATCTTTGGACTCGATAACTTTTGTGCTTGTAGAAGCTCGATACATTTCTTTATTGTTAATGTTTGACATCACCTTCTACTTGTTAAGTGCTCGACAACATTTATTGTTGTAGAGGCTCGTTACACCCTAAATACTCTGCACCTTTCACTGCTTTGTGAACCACTTTAGTGTTCGACGTCATTAGAGACTTGGCACCTTTTCACTGCTTTGCTAACCACTTTATTGTTCTATATCCTTAGAGACTCGGCACCTTTTCATTGCTTTGTTAACCACTTTAATGTTCGACATCCTTAGAGACTCCGCACCTTTTCACTACTTTATTAACCACTTTAATGTTCAACCTCCTCAGAGAATCGGCACCTTTTAACTGCTTTGTTAACCACTTTAATGTTTGACATCCTTAGAGACTCGGCACCTTTGCTAAATGTTAAATGCTTAATACTTTATTTTCTTCAAGCTTGACTTCTCTCATCATTTCCAAACTCACATGTTCACTTTAGATGCTCGATACTCCTATTATGTAGTAACAAGCATCATTGGCATTTATTTTCGAGTTTCGAAATAGGGGATGTTACATAAAGGAAGCAAGTTGGAGCCAAAGCCCCAACTCGCTGATTGGTCGGTACTGCCCATCATGGACTGATACTAACCCATGAACTGGGCATTGTGATGGTGGTGATGTTTTAAAGCATAATGATGTTGAGGATGAACATGATGTAGGTCCTCAAGATGTAGGTACTCGCATAAACACAAAAGGAAATGCTTAAAGAAGATGCAATCTGACTCGATGTCAAAGGATATCTAAATGAATGTACCCCCCCGAAGTTATGGAGACCTAGGCATTGTCGTGATAGCCATGAACATTCACGGAGTCGAACATATGGTAGTGACGCAGCCTACAGGATCACACAACTCACGAATTGATGAATTCGAGGAAAATGAATCGATGAAACAAGATGAATCGATGAATTGAAGATACCCAAGTGCCCAAATCCGTTGATCTCTCGAGATACCGGATTCTAGCTATCTTCAATACGTTGATCGCGCACGATACCGCGTTAGAAGATCTACGATTCTTCGACGTTGATCTCGCGCACGAGATTCCGTGAATCGGCTTCAAGTTCGTTGATTCGAGCGCACTCGAATATCCGAAGATAGAGAAAGGAGATAAACACTCAACTTCCAATTTTAATGGTGGCACAAAGCACAAACCAAATTTTATTCAATATTCAACTCCCTTTAAATGATACAACTCACCCGCTATTTATAGGAGCTTACAACTCAACACACGTTACAACACTTCACACGACTTAAGAAAAATACATCACAAACAGTACAAACGACTTACAAAAACACACAGTCGACCTAAAGAAACAACGCACGCGACTTAAAAATCAAACAGCAACGACCTAAACAATACGACCTATCAACATACAGTGCGACATAAAAAATAACGACATAAGAACTTCAGCGAGCTAAGCTTCAGCGACCTAAGCTTCACGACCTAACTGGAGTGACATAAGGACTCTCGCGACTTAAAATGGAACGACTTAGGCTTCGTTCGTGACTTAAGGAAATCGCGACCTAACTGTAGCTTCACGACTTAGGGCTGAGCGACCCACGACTTAAGGCAGCTTCGCGACCTACGATTCAGGTAAGCTGGAGCGACTCGCGACCTAGGGAAATCGCGACCTAGGCTGCTGGAGCGATTTCGTTCGTGACCTAAGGAGGAGCGGCTTCGACTTAAGGTAAGTCGTTTACCTTTATCTCGCGCTGCATCATCCTCCCCTTGTTGGAAAGAATTCGACCTCGAATTCACGCTCTCCTCTTCTTCGACAAGCTTCTCCCCATAATACGGAATTAAGTGTTTGACATTGAAAACATCAGAAGTATGAACATTTTCCGACAACCTTAACTGATACACATTATCATTGATCTTCTTCAAGATTTCTACTGGACCAATCTTTCGAGCTTTCAACTTGTTGTAAGTTCCAACTGGAAAACGATCTTTCGTCAATACTGTGTAAACAAAATCACCCTCTTTGAAGTCCACACTCCTTCGCTTCTTATCTGCCAATTGCTTATACTTCTCATTTGACTTAAGCAATCGTTCATGAACAATCCTGTGACACTCCTGCAACTCATTCACGAAATCACAAGCTCGTTTAACAACCCCTCTGAAGTGGAACGGTCGACAAATCCAACGGTCCCTTCGGAATTGCTGAATATACCACTTGAAATGGACTGAATCCAGTACTTCGATTAACGGCATGATTATGTGCGAATTCTGCCTGACACAATTTCACATCCCAGCTCTTCAAATTATCCTTCACAAGACATCTCAACAAGTTTCCCAAAGATATGTTCACCACTTCCGTTTGCCCATCCGTTTGTGGATGATAGGTGCTACTAAAATTCAGCTTAGTCCCAACCATCTTCCACAGACTTAACCAAAAATGACTTAGAAATCGAGTATCCCGGTCAGAAACAATAGACTTAGGTAGCCATGTAGTCGATAAACCTCTTTAAAGAACAACTGAGCAACACGGACTTCATCGGTGGTCTTCTTACAAGCTATGAAATGTGCCATCTTCGAAAATCTATCCACCACAACATATATAGAATCATTCCCTCGTTGAGTTCTTGGTAAATCCAAAACGAAATCCATGCTAACATCAACCCATGGTCTAGTAGGCACGGGCAATGGCATATAAAATCCTGCATTTGTAGCTGTCCCTTTGGAAACTTGACATATGTGACATCTCTGCACAAATCTTTCAACTTCTTTCCTCATGGAAGGCCAAAAATATGATTGAGAAATCAACTGCAAGGTACGATCTCTTCCCACATGACCTTCTTCATGCAATTCCTTCACAATCTTCATTCGCAAACTGCACTCTGGTATACACAACTGATTTGCCTTAAATAGAAAACCTTCTACCAACACATACTCATCCGTCCTCCCTTTCTCGACTTCATCTACAATCTTGGCAAAGTAAGGATCCACAACAAACAAATCTGGAAATACATCAAACCCCGTCACTTCAACTCTCATCGTAGTCAACAAATGATTTCTTCTACTCAATGCGTCTGCCCCACGATTTGTAACTCCCGACTTATGCTTTAAAACAAATGTAAACTGTTGCAAGTATGCGATCCATGAAGCATGCCTGGCTGCAATCTAATCCTGTCCCTGCAAATGTTTCAATGCTTCATGGTCAGTATACAAGACAAACTCTTTATGAAACAAATAGTGTCTCCAATGCTTTATGGCTTGGACAATAGCATAGAACTCCAAGTCATAGGTATTGTATCTTATCTTGGCTCCAGAAAGTTTCTCGCTAAAATAAGCAATTGGACGACCCTTTTGACTTAACACTCCACCAATTCCAACCTTAGACGCATCAGTATCTAGCTCAAAGAGCAACTGAAAGTCCGGGTATCTAAGAATCGGTGTTGTAGTCAAGAGTGTCTTGATCTGTTGGAAAGCAGAATCAGCCTCTTTAGTCCACACAAACTGGTTTCCTTTCATACAATCTGTCACTGGTGCCATCACGCTACTGAAATGTGGAATAAACCTTCGGTAGAATGATGCTAAACCATGGAAACTTCTCACTTCAGTTACAGTCCTGGGTTGTGGCCAATCCTTGATTGCTTCAACTTTACTTTGATCCACCTGGATACCTTCCTTGGACAATACATACCCCAAGAACAAAACACTGTGCGTCATGAACATGCACTTCTTTGTTGCCGCGTAAAATTGCTCCTGACGAAGTATCATCAACACTTCCCGCAAGTGTTGTAGATGCTCTTCTGTGCTTCCACTGTATATCAATATATCATCAAAGTATACCACCACGAACTTTCCAATAAACGGTCGAAAGACCTGATTCATCACTCGCATAAAAGTACTAGGTGCATTCGAAAGACCAAATGGCATGACCAGCCATTCATACAACCCCTCCCGTGTCTTGAAGGCTATCTTCCATTCATCCCCTGGTCGAATTCGAATCTGATGATACCCACTCTTTAGATCAATCTTTGAAAAGATAGCAACTCCACTTAACTGATCTAACAAGTCGTCCAATCTTGGCATCGGGAATCTGTACCTCACCGTAATCTTGTTTAGTGCTCGACTATCTGTACACATTCTCCAAGTTCCATCCTTCTTCGGCACTAACAAGGCTGGTACTGCACAAGGACTTAAACTTTCTTGTACGCGCTCTTGTTCAAGTAACTCTTCCACCTGCCTTCTCAACTCTTCGTGTTCCTTTGGACTCATTCTATAATGTGGTCTATGTGGTAACACAGCTCCCGGAACAAGATCAATCTGGTGTTGTATGTCTCTCAACGGTGGTAACTCTTTTGGTAATTCTTCAGGAAACACATCTTCAAATTCCTTCAACACTGGCTTAACTTCCTCAGGAATTTCAAACGCTTCACTACTTTCACGTCCAATCAATAGAAATACTTCAGGGCTATCCTCTACTTCTTTGACAAATTCCTTCAAAGATAACAGAGTCTTTAGTTCCTCGATTTCCTCCAACTTGCTTTCACTTTGTTGTCGCCTTTTAGGAACTAAAGTGATTCTAGTGCCATCGAACATGAAACTATAGCAGTTAGTCCTACCATCGTGTTGCACGGCTCTATCGAACTGCCACGGTCTTCCCAACAACAAATGACATACATCCATATCCACCACGTCACACCAAATTTCATCCTTATACTTCTTTCCGATGGAAAAATTTACACAAGCTCTTCGACCAACCTTCAATTCCCCACCTTTCCTCAGCCAAGCCAATTTGTAGGGTTTGGGATGCTTCTCTGTCTTTAACGCCAACTTCTTTACGGCTTCTATGGAGATGATGTTATCACAACTCCCTGCATCGATAACAAACTTACAAACTTTTCCCAAAATAGTGCATGTCGACTGAAAAATATTACTCCTCAACCAACTAGTCTCCTCTTCCTGCTTTGGCGTCAAGCAAGATCTCCTCATCATTAAAGAATATCCCTCGTCTCCCGTCAATAATTCTTCTTCCTCCTCAACCTGTGGTGAATTGGAACATTCTACTTCTACATCCTCATCCTCAACCTCAGCAACCATCGCTCGCTTCTTAGGCTTTAGGCATTCATTGCTCTTATGACCAAACTCCTGACAGTTATAACACTTGAAATTGTTGTTGACCTAGGTCTTAGCAGCTTCATTGACAACCGGTTTACTAACAGCCTTGGAAACATTAGTATTGTTACTAGCCCCCTTCACATGATTGCTCGAACTTATAAACGCACCACCTCCTCTTCTACCTTGCTTCTCCCAAGCTAGAGCCTTCTGGTGTGCTTCAGCAACGGATCTCGGATCAAACATATTTACCATATCCTGAATTTGCATTCTTAATTCTCCAACAAATCTGGATGTCAACTGTTCCTCCGTTTCCATGATATCGTTTCTAGCAATCAGTTGATAAAACTCATCTGCATAATCATTTACCGACTTTGTCCCTTGTCTCAAATTCTGTAAGCGCTGATACATAAGAGACTGATAATTATAAGGTAAGAAATTAGCCTTCATCAACTTCTTCGTCTTTTCCCATGAAACAATCCTCGACTTTCCCATTCTTTCCCGTGTAAGTTTAGTTTGTTGCCACCATGCCATAGCTCTTCCCCTCAATCGTGTACCAACCAACTTAACTTTACGATGCTCGGGTACTTCCTTGAAGTCAAAAATTTCTTCAACATTTGATAAACAATCCACAAAACTCTTCCGCTAGCATTCCCCCTTTGAATTTTGGAATCTCTGTTTTCATCCCCGACTCCCATCGACGATCATCTTCGGAATCTCTATTTCGATTTCGCCCTTGGCCACGGTTTCGACAAGAGCTACTACCACCATCACTGGATTCCTCCAAATCTGACATATGTCGATTCTGACCATCAACATTTCTACTACCACGCACGTCTCTTTCTCCCGAAACTAACGGTTCTCTTCTTTCCCGATCCGATGTTGGTGACATTCTTCTCCTCTTGGAATTTGACGGCGAAATTCTATGTCTACCCTGATTTGAACTTGGCGATGCTCTTTGTCGAGTTTGATTCATATCCATAATGAGTCTTTCCAATCTACCAATTCCCTCATCAAACTTCTCATTGAATTTATCACTAATTCGTTGCTCCATTTGTTCAGCATCTTCTCTTCGATACACATCTGCAACATTCTGATGACGATTAACTCTTCTTGGAGGCATTGTCAAATCTTCAACAAATCCAAACACACACTTCGCTTCGATTAAAAAAATCTGTTTTGATTCGAGATTGAGTTTTGATTCGAGATTTATAAATCCCAACTTGTTTGAAATTTCACGAACACCCAACGAACTTGGAAAAGTTCGTCTCCTTGCTCCGATACCAAATGACGCAGCCTATAGGATTACACAACTCACGAATTGATGAATTCGCGGAAAATGAACCGATGAAACAAGATGAATCGATGAATTGAAGATACCCAAGTGCCCAAATCCGTTGATCTCTCAAGATACCAGATTCTAGCTATCTTCAACACATTGATCGAGCACGATACCGCGTTAGAAGATCTACGATTCTTCGACGTTGATCTCGCGCACGAGATTCCGTGAATCGGCTTCAAGTTCGTTGATTCGAGCGCACTCGAATATCCGAAGATGGAGAAAGGAGATAACACTCAACTTCCAATTTTAATGGTGGCACAAAGCACAAACCAATTTTTATTCAATATTCAACTCCCTTTAAATGATACAACTCACCCGTTATTTATAGGAGCTTACAACTCAACACATGTTACAACACTTCACACGACTTAAGAAAAATACATCACAAACGGTACAAACGACTTACAAAAACACACAGTCGACCTAAAGAAACAACGCACGCAACTTAAAAATCAAACAGCAACGACCTAAACAATACGACCTATCAACATACAGTGTGACATAAAAAATAACGACATAAGAACTTCAGCGACCTAAGCTTCAGCGACCTAAGCTTCGCGACCTAACTGGAGCGACATAAGGAATCTCGCGACTTAAACTGGAATGACTTAGGCTTCATTCGCGACTTAAGGAATTTGCGACCTAACTGTTGCTTCGCGACTTAGGGCTGAGCGACCCACGACTTAAGGCAGCTTCGCGACCTACGATTCAGGTAAGCTGGAGCGACTCGCGACCTAAGGAAATCGCGACCTAGGCTGCTGGAGCGAATTCGTTCGCGACCTAAGGAGGAGCGGCTTCGACTTAAGGTAAGTCGTTTACCTTTATCTCGCGCTGCATCAGGTAGCATACATGATGGCCATCGTTTAGAGCGGAAGGAAACGATCATTTAATAACTAAAATAATCAGGAGATTTCTCCAGTATAATCAACAATTGGATGATAGATGGGAGACCACTACTAGTAGGAATCCATTTACAGTGGTGATTATAGCAGCTCGATACCCTAGGAAGTTCGTCATGCCGATCTAGGGACAATAAGTCGACTAACCAATGCAACATCCGGTGAAGCATGACTAATGCTAGAGTTGACGATGATGCAAAACTTGGGTGTTTCCCCTAATTTTGGAGGGTGGCGATGATGTGGTTTTGCAGGGTGGAACTTTGATCCATCTCATCGTATAGTTAATTTGCTAATAAATTTATAAATCATCTCTGACACTTGGTAACAAACTTGGGATGCAACATCATTGGCCAACATCCACGAAAGAGCTGGAAAGATCCTGAAGATTTACTTGAAGAGAGTCAACGCCATGGCAACGAAGGTAAAGAACCCAAGAGGATATGGTGCTAATTGCAATTACTAAAATAGTTGGGTGTTAGCAATCAGGCTGGACTGAGCAGCGTCATGAAGAGTATGGAACTGTAAAGTAGGATGGTAACAACAGTGAATGAAACGAGAATAAATGGATGAATATCAATAATAGGGCAAGGAGGTAGGACCATAGGAAATGTTCTTGATTCTGCTGATACGGAGAGTATACAGAGTAAAATGACTATATAGAGAGTATCTACATATGACTCAAAGTACTATTAGACACAAAAAGCCTACTCCGAAAGTGACAATGAGCAAGAAAAGGTTCCCTTGGAGGTTTTGTCGATTCCATGAGACACATGGGCAGAATAACGATGAGTGCAGACATCTGAAGGATATGACCAAGGAGTTGATTAGGAAGAAATAACTCCAATGGTATGTAAGGAATCCATAGGAAGGCGGGCAAAAAATGATCAACAACGAAGGTAGTCGCCTTGGTGAACTATGGAAGGACTCGTAGAGGGGTCTAAGATCACCAAAACATGATTAGGCAACTAATATGATATTTGGAGGTCCATATCTCATGGAAAACAGCTGGTATGAGATGGAATGCTATGGGAGTTCCTTGATGCATGAGCGATAAGAATTATGCTATGTTATCGAGGACGACACCCTTACTAAGAAAAAAAGGAGGATTGATGACGATATCGTATTTAGGATCCTTCCACTAGGGCATACCTTTAAATACACCACTTCACTGAGTTAGGTAAGGGCCAGGAGATAGGAGGTTTTTTGTTCAAAAGAACATACCTTAATTAGAGTAACCTTCTCTGTAGTTAAACACCCTTTTCTTAGATACTCATCTAATTAGATTTTTCAAGTGATTGATTTATGTGTTGGTTCATTATTCATGTTAACACAATGTAGACCATGATACCATTATTTGATCAGGTGCATGGGCAATGGGGCAAGAAGGAGAAATTTAAAAAAAAATCATTTTATTAATTTTGCACTAAATCTTCTTATGTGTTTACATGAATAATCTATTTAGACTAAATCGTATTTATTGGACATTAGTAAAAGGAGCTTGTTATTTTTAATTTAATTGTGTTTTTTATATTTAGAACTTCAATGTATGTGTGTATGTTAAGATTTAAATATATATATATATTCTAATTTTAATTTATTATATTTTATTTGTTAGGAATTCATATTCATAATTTAAATACTGTAGATGTTATAAACTAACATGGGGCGGCAATATGAACATCGATATATGGAATATATGTGTGTGAATAATCATTGTGTTTGTGGTTATATAAGGGAAACAATATCAAAAGCTATTGTTAACATGTCTGAACGAGCTCATAATGATAAGTAATATCAGACACACATAAGCACACATGCACACATATAATATATAAATAATTTTCGACCAATAATACTATATATGTGTCTATATACATGTAATGATTTTTTGGCTATAATAATTATTTTAGGTTTTAAACATATACTTATATATGTTTTAAAAATTAAAATATATACTGTCGAAATACATATATTTACTACATACATACATACATGTATATGTATTAAGTTATATATATAATTTGAAATTTAAATTAAGTTTGACTATTTCAAATATAAATTAACATATATTAAACTATTTTTCTGAATTATATAATAGGTATATTTTAAAAAAAATTCAGAATAAAAAATCTTATTTATTTAAAATTTGAGAAGAAAAGTAAATTTTTGTTTAAAAAACCCGAGAACAAAATCCATTTGTAAGAAAAAAATCCAAAAACATTTTTCCTTTTTATATATAATACATATGCAGATTGAATATGCATATATAAGTTTATGTTTATATATTTACCTATTTTTTTATTTTTGAAATTTTCATTTGTTTATAATTTTGGATCAAAATAAAACATGGTGTATGTATAATTATAATATTTAAGAGGAAGTGTGTATCTTAGATCTATACGTTGTCAATATGTTGATTGCTAACTATATTCTTTTCTGAATCCCTGCTCTTTCTCCCTAAATTTAGTGTGGAACTCCTAACTTCAAGGCTTTAGCCAATTTTCTAGTGGAGGCTGGGGTTTTAGCTTTTTGTCTTTTAAAGAGGAGAAAGGTTACAACCACAAGAAAATGTGTTATCTTCCTTATTTCTTTCCTTTTTGAATCTAGATCTAATCTGGAACCATTAATCAAGTCAAAACCCTCTCCATCTCCATTATATGGCTAGCCATGCCCACGCATTATAACAACCCGCATATTTTTACGATAATATATTTAAATGATTTATTTAAATATAGCATCGTTAGTTGAATTTAAAAGTCCAAAACGTGACTTTTTGTAAACGGTCGAATCCGGACTCGAGACCACTTCCATTGAGTCCAAAATGGCGTTTGCGACCTTTTTGAGTATAAACATCGATATGTTTGGAGTTGAGTAGAATTTTGCTATTTTTCTATTGGGCTTTGGGTTTGGGTTTCAGCCCACCAACTCATCTAATACCCTAACTCCTCCTCCAACTCCTCTTCATTCATTCTATTAATTCCTAACACTCAAGCTAAAGGAAAATGGGGAAAAGAAAGGGAAATTAAAATTCCTAAACCCTAGATTACTAGGAAATTCTAGATTCAAGCTCCAAAATCAAAGAGAAGCTTAGGTAAGCATCCTCTTCATCTTCTCCATCTCAATTCCTCTCCAATTTTCAGAAATTTCCTATAACCTAATTTAGGAAATATTTGTCTATGATCATAGATTGGAGCTTCTAGAGTTGAAGTTGAAGAGAGGTTGATCTTTCCTTTGTTTTAAAAGCTTCTCATTCGTTGTTTTTGGGTTTAAAGGTGAGTTCTTGAACTCACATCTATGTCTATAGCCTTCATTGTTGTTAGGTATGAATTCCTAACATCTATTTCATGTTCAATTGCTTTTGATTTGAATTGATTCGGTGAATTTTCCAATTTTGGTATTTTGAAGTCAAAATCTTTAAAGAACCTATCTTGGATGTTTTGACATGTTTTTGGTGGTGTATCAAAGAGCCTATAGGGTTGGGTTGTCGATTGGCATAAATCCCTAGCATCCATCGCTCGTTCGATTGCTTCCGGTTTGGATTTTTGCCCTTTTTGGGCTAGGCTGATTTTTGCCTTGCAGGAAAATCCAGACGTCTGGAAGGAAATCCAAATGTCTGGTTGAAAAATCCAAACGTCTGGAAGGTGTCCCTGGAAAAAGAAAAAAGGGCAGAGACAAAATCCAGACGTCTGGTTCTGTGCAGTTTTGCCTATTTTAGTTGTTTTTGAGTGGATTTTCAATTTTTATCGATTTTTGTTGATCTGGTTAGTTGTTGTCAATTATTATCGACTTTGATGACTTCATTTATGGATTTTTGGGAATATCCATTTGATTGGGATTTGATATCGATTTTTATGGTTGGAATTCACGTCGTCGAATGTGGATTTTTGGTGATAGATTGTTTTTACAATCATTTCTGTGATTTGTCACTTTTAAATACAAAGGTTTCTATACTAGTAGTAAATACTCAAACTCTTCCACAAAAATTATTTCAACGTTACTTTTAATACAAAGCTCATTTTTAAAACTGTTTTCCAATCTATTAGTATATACAAACCTTTACCTCATTCGTATGAGAAATCTAATTAAACGACTTAGCAAAACAAGTGGTATGAAACGCTTGCGTTTATTTTGTCGGTTAATTCTTGGACTTGTTTGATTGAAATCTCGTGACAATTTTCGAGTGGAAATCTACAATATGTTCGTAAATATTTAAGTTAAGCTAGTGGTTATGGGACATGAAGCCTAACTCATTTATTTACTAGCTCAGTGTAATTTACACTTATTTTTGAGTGGAAGTCTACAATTTGTTCGTAAATATTTAAGTTAAGCCCGTGGTTATGGGACATGAAGCCTAACTCATTTATTTACTAGCTTAGTGTAATTTACACTTATCGATCAATGATGATCATTTTGTGATTTAGACTAGCGATGTGCGATGTCTCTTTGTTTGCATGGGGGATTAAACCCCGTTTGTGGAGCTTCGGCTCAAATTGGTGGGGTAGCGACCCATGGTCTTCGGGCCATTTGTGGAGCTTCGGCTCAAATTTGATGGGTTAGCGACCATGGAATAGCGTTCCGTTTGTGATACACGTGTTGGTGAGTTTTCATGCTCCCGTTTGTGACAGGCCTCCCCCTTTGTGATTTCTGGATTTCTAATCATTGATTTCTGAAATTTGTGTTTCACCAATTTTTGTGATTTGCATTGATATGTTTTGTCAATATTTGAGGTTTGGTGAATAAGCTAAAGAATATGATATTCTTTTTGGATATTTGAGGAGATTCGAGATATTGTATAATTTTTGTTGTTATCAAATATAAAGTTGTCACGGTATGGCATTATTGTTATCATATATTTTTGTCGTATCTCTTATTCTATCTCAGCTTATATGATATTTATAGCTAGACTGATCCGTTTATTATTTTTCTTGTTAAATAATACTTGGGTCAGACCGAGGTGTTTTAAGTGCTTCCACTTGACTTCTTAGCAGGGGCTAACTTCTGACTTTTTGCTAACTACTTTAGATTAGTAGTTTTTGCTTTTATACATTTGAGATAGAGACTCCTTGATTTATACATATTCTTTTGTCCAGCACTTGTACCTATTCTTTTGTGATGTAGTGGATCTTGTATGACCACTACTTTGATGTACACTTCTATGTGTTATATTCATATCTGTTTCCGCCTTAGTGATATGAATATCTGTGACTGATTTGTGTTATGCTTATTTTATATTTGTTTCCGAAGGCCACATAGCCACTGTGTAGTAGCTTTGAGTTTGTATTTGATATGTCAGATTTCCTTTTGAAATGAAGTGCAAGTCATACTATCTGACATATCGGTACTCGCACAAAGCAATTACACAGATGGTCGCTCCTCAACAGCCTTATTCTTCGTGCTAGTCGACGGCATTACCCCGTAGTGTCCTTGGCTAGTGTGAGTATAGAGGTGGGGCGTCACACGCATGCCATTTCATGAGGTCGATCCTAGTTAATACACCATATATTAATTAATTAATCCCATTTATTGAATTAAATAGTATATAACAGTTATATACAATTTAATTAATTTTAAGGCCTTATATAAATAATTAAATTCTATAAAAATTCAATACAACATTAATATTAATTTTTATTATTGCTTTATAACATTTATAAATTAATTTAAATTAGCTAAACTTGACTCGGTTGTGTTGACTCCTTAGTGTGAACTTAGTCCTATTTAACATTTGAAAATTTAAATATTAAAGTCTATATGAACTTTGTTGAATTACAATATCAGGCACGGTTCAAGTCGCTTACAGATCATTTAGGCGAAAACCAATTTCTAATTTTTATTAAGCCGCACCTTGTATGATATTTTTGAGCAACATGTTCTTTCTTCATTGCTATACCGCTAAGATATCTAGAGTTTGGTCAAATGCCAAAACTCCACTAATATTCATAGTTAATTGTGTGGACCACTTCAACTCCTTAGTAAAATTTGATAACATTTATCGATTAACCGTTTTACTTAAGACATAGATTTTTACTTTAGGTTTACTACCAATTATAATGTTACTAACCATTTAAGGCGAAGGATACAATTCTCTTTTGCATAATGTTTCATTTTAAGTAGTTCAGTCTATACCTAACCATAGTCATAACATGATTGTGATATCAAGTAGTTCAAAATACTCTCACATCCAAAGACTACTGCACATTATAACATAAGATCTTCCATTTTAACTTAGTTGTATTGACCTTCAGAAGACTCTCCTTGAGTCCTTATGTGATTGTTCCAAACAACCAAAAATACGAAATCCCTTTGTACCTCTAACGGTCAGGAGTAATTCACCGTCCATCCTATGAAGAGAATTATGTACTCTAGTCTCAATGGATGTTCCAATATCATTTTCGATGCATCTTGTCTATAAACATATAAGGATAAGTATTTTGATCAATTCAAAACTCATGGTTATGAATACATTCACAATTGGCGTTGATAAAATAATGTTCCTAAAAAATTTCAATTTAAACATGTTTAGTGTAATAAAATCATTAGCCGTATAATCACACATATAAATGAAAACAAAACCAAAAGCATACTTTATTTCGAACAATATTCTTTTACAAGTGTTAAGTTATATAACAATTTTCATAAGTACCCCCAGGGCACGACTATAACAACCCGCTCTGAAATAGGCCTAAATTCTGATCCAGAAAAGGCCCATCGAAACTTAGAACCATCTTAAAGCTAGCTGCTGGTTGGTAAAAAGAACAGTACATAGCTACTTATTTATACATTCAGAATCTCACAGCAGAAGGAAAAAATATAATAATAACAGCAGTATCCATTTTATTCAAATTTTGAAATGTCATTCAAAATTATAACAAAATAACCATAATACCAAAACCCAATAATTACCGTAACATATATGTTATACAATATTCCAAAATTATAACATTGTTTTTATTTCATGGGTACACCAAAAACTGTAGAAAACAACAGGTAAATAAATAAACTACTGTCATAATTCTCATCAATGTCTCCGCCTTCAACATTGCCCTCCGTAACATGAGCTATAATAAGGAGGGAGTCAGAACAACATATCTCTGGTGAATAAAAATCTCGAGCCTTGCTATATTATTACTTGTGCAGTATAATTTAAATAGGAACATGTCTTACATTTTTTACCAACAGCATAAGTCTTTTCAAGCATAAGCCCAAGGGCTTTTCTCAAAGATAAAAGGCTTACCAAATATAAGCCCATGGCCAATTTTCCATCAATCCAATAACCCATATCTATCGTCCATAATGTCCTATCAATGTAAGAGATAATACTCAAGTCACTTAATATCTTTTAATGGTAATTAGGCAAACTTTGACCATTTAATACCTTATTTAAGGCAGGTCCACATCATCTACTACCTATAATCCCAAGGCGGACTCCTCACTAGTAACTATCTAGCTGACACTGCACAGAATCTCTTCATCCACTTAATACTTCCTATTGAAGCAGGCCCTTCCCTCGGATATCCTCTACCACGCCAACCCATAATCCCGACCATTTACTACTTCCTATATAGAGAAGAGGTGGGCCCTCACATAACCACTTATTACCTTCAATATCTAAAGCAGGTCTTTTGTATTATGAACCTATGGTGACGTCTCACATTAGCCCGGTTATTCATAGGTACTAGTAGCCAGATTAGCTGGGCAGATTTTTCCTATAAAATTTGGGACTAACCTCACGTCATCGTAGTTACTTATTATAGACGATGTCTCACATCAGCCTCAAAGTCACACTATTGGTGGCTAGATTAGCTGGGCAGACTTCCATGTGCTTTTGACTAACCTCGGATCCGTATAACTTAGTTATAATCTATATCCACATACATTATAACACATCTCACTGTTTCCATAGTCAATGCATTATAAGAGATCTTTCTTATTTTTCCTTTAACATTAATTACCTTCCTAAGGGGGATTTAAAAATAATAATAATCTATTTAACTACGCAATTGTACGTTATAATTACACGTTAATTATGCTAATATATATACATACATACATATGTGCACGCACACACGCATAGTAATTTCTAAGCATGTGGAATATACCCCATAAACTAGTGTTTAAATGTCAACTCCTCAAATAATTATACAAGTGCCATTCCATATTACTAAAAATACACAAAATTCTAATATCCATATCTAAAGTTCCAATCAACATACTTGTATGCAATTAAAATTTAAACCCAACTTATCACATCAAAATAATGGAATTTATTGTAACTAAGAACTTACAATGTCGACTTTTACGCTTTTGTTCAACTCCTTTTTCACATAAAAATAAACAGAGGAATTTCCATTTAATTCGTAGTAATAAGCAGTGCAAACTCCGAATAAAATTCGTATCTTACACACTATTCCGTAATCAAAATTCTTTAACCAAATTCAAAGAAAAAGAATAAGGAGTGAAATAGAAGGTAAAATTATCAAAACTGCAAATCTAGACTATTTCCATTATTTTGACATAAACTATTGAGATTCCAACATAAAAATTGACATTTTACATTTAAGGAGTTTTGGGGTTTATACTATGTTGTTTATGCAAACCAAAACTCCCTAAGGCATATTCAAATCTAAACTATACAAATCAAAATACTAAAATAGAAAAGCTAAGATTTTTACTCATAGTAAATTCTAACTTTGCCTCCTTTGGATTTGACATGCCTTTGACAATCTTTATGACGACCTCCCTACATCTTCACTACGCAAGCTCTTCACAACGAACCCCTTAAATCAAAACACGGCTTTCCCCTCCAAAATGCGAAAGTAGTAGGTGCCCCCCTCCATGCTAGGTCGCGATTCACTAACGGTGATCGGAGCTTCAATAGGTGGTGCGGCGAGGTGCGTTTCGGCATGAGAAACGTGATGGTGATCTCCATTTCACCCAACACCTCCTCCTTCTCCCTTGCGCCTTAACCCTAGACGACCTAAAAAATGTCGAGTGCCTTAATGGTGATCGCACCCTTCAAAGCGTATATGGATGCAAAGCTCTCTTCGATACGAGCTCAACGGACCTTGTTTCATTAATTTTCGTTGAGTGATTCGGCCGATTTAATATTTTTTGAAGTGATTTAGAGGGAGGCGGCCATTTTTCTTATAATGGCAATGCCACGGTAAACGTGAGAGAATGAGAGAGGGTTAGGGTTTAATTGTATTAATATAATATTCTTATTTATTTGATTTCTTAAATAAACTATTGTACATTTCGAGCTCATATGATTACGCGGCACATCCGATCGCAACAAAACCCGTCTACTACATCACCTCGTTTTTTTGACCCTAATGGTATAAATTTTGTTGTTGTCCGAGACAGTACTCCGGGATGATAACTTCTCTCATTTTGAGATAATTTTGACCATCGGATTATCCGTTCTCTAAATATAGCGATGCTTATATTCATTTCAATCTGCAACGTTAATCTGAACTCAACAGAGGTGGTCTCGAGTCCTGATTCGACTGTATGCGAAAAATCTAGCACTAGTGGATTTTGGGAGAACTAACAAGAGGCATTTCTATTGAGTGGTCTCAAGAACTCAGTCGAGTTATATATAATCGTTCATTTCCATTCCATATATAAGTTGACATATTTGGATGTCGTTCTACTAGAGTTAACGAATATGAATCTAACATTCTTCGTCAATCTATCGATTGTGACTCAAATGCTATCATATTCTCTTAATGTCCTTGGCATTCCATCGATGGGGTCCATCGATATCCATTCCTATTTCCACCTAGGAATCTCTAGTAGTTGGAGTAACCACTTGGCTTCTTCTGTTCATCATTTACTAGTTTATGATTCATTCATCTCAAAATGAATGTCCCAACGTCCTTCTTCATCCCTTCCCAATAAAATCTCTTCCTCGTATCATGGTGCATTTTATTGTCATCAGGATATATAGTCAATCTCGAATAAGAGCACGCTTGTAGTGCTTATTCCCTCAACCCATCGACATCGGAGAAAAACAATATCTCATCCATATAGAGCCAACCATCTCGGTCGAGTCCACATCGTATCACCTCTACAAATGCTACCCATTCGTCTAACTTAGCCATGATCTCTGTTAGTCTAGCTTCACGTCTTTGACTAGTACCGATCCCCTGAATCAAAGTAGGTTTGGTAATCAAAGTAGCCATCATCTTGGCACTAGCTCACATTGATTTCTGAAGTCATAACCAGCAATAAACTCAAGCAAAGACAACCCTAGGAATATCACTCCCAAACTGGTACGTCTTCCACACAAAGCATCAAAAACTATATTTCCCTTATAAGCATATAGGAAATGTCAAAGTTGTAGGAGGACAAGAACTCCAATCATCGCTGCTGGCGAAGGTTAAAATTCTTCTCAGAGAAGAGATACTTCAATGATGTGGGATCTGTAAACAACTCTAACTCCTCTCCTAATAGATAAAGCCTCCAAATCCCCAAAGAAAATATTATCGCTGCCAACTCAAATCATAAGTCGTATACTTCCTCTCATGTGGTTCAGTTGTCGACTAGCAAACGCTACAACCTTTCCTTTTCTGTATCAATATCGCACCTAATTAAGTACCATAAGCATGTGTACCATCAACTCCTCATTCCCACTCGGAACGAGTAACATCAGTGCACTCGTCAACCCCTCTGTCAGATTCACAAATGCGTATCTACACCTCGTGTCTCAAATAAAAGTCTGATACTCCCTCATCAAATCGGTTAGCAAGTGCAACTACCTTTGAGAAGTTCTTGGTAAAGCATATGTAACATCTCACCTATCCAAGGAAACTCTCTTGGGTCTATTCAAATCCTGGACTGCTGTAACCTTCGCAGGATCTACAGCAATGTCATGTTCCGAAACAATATGACCCCAGCATCTCACTTCCCTCCGCTAGAAGTGATACTTCGAAGACTTCATCATGAATCAATGTTTTCTCAACACCTTCAATATAATCATCAATCGTGTCTTGTGCTCCTTTTTCGTCCATGAGTAGACGAAAGTATCATCAACAAGCATAAGCACAGACTTACTCAAGTGATCAATCGAAACATGGTCCATGAAATCAACAAAGCATGCCGATACATTGGTTATCCCAAACAGCATAACCAACCAATCAAAAGTCAAGGTAGCGTACGAAACACTGTGATTGGCACACTCTCCCTAGATACTCTAAGTTAATGAAATCCCATCGCAAGGTCCAACTGAGAGAACACATTCACATCATAGAGCTGATTGAACAATCCATCAATAGACAGAGAGTGGATACTTGTTCGTCATCTCATTCAGCTCACGGTACTCAACATACAACCTCAAAGAGTCATTCGCTTTAGTGGCGAACACTATAGGTTCATCCCATTCAAATATGCTCCTATGAATGAACCTTCGCCTCAATGAGTCATCCGCTTGCACCTTTAGTTTCCTCTGCTCTTTGGGCACCATATGCCTTAAAGGCATAACCACTAGTCTAGCACCTCTAACCAGATCGATACAGAACTCAATTCCTTTATGGTGGTAATCCAACCACCTCATCGAATGTCTGAACATTCTTGAAATACTGGCATAGATAACAAATCATCATGTGGGATATCAAGCGAATATAGAAAGCTAACCATCGCTTGGTCATCAAGTGGGCAGCCAAACACTACCTTCCGTTCATCATTAGTCCCTATCATCACCAACGGCCTCTCGCAATCCACCATTATTCTGTACCCCTCAGCTAGTCAATTCCTAGACTATAGTATCGAACCTAATTAAACCCCAAAATAATCAATAACAAACAAATAAACAAACATACATGACTCGATAAGACAAAGTCTCGACAAACCATGTTTAGGCTGGTTGAGCTCCCAACAAGGTTCGTCACAATTTAAAGGTCGGTTAATTATCTCGGGTCACAATCCCAATCTGCCTATCAAATCACTAGATATGAAGGAAGGTGAAAACTTAATGTCGAATAAAACATGTACGAAAAATCTATAAGTGGAAAGCATACTCAAATGGTAATGCCATTTCCCTTCTCCTTCGTCGATGGAGCACTCAAATATATGAATGGCAATCAATGCATATGCCTCCATAGTTTATCCCTACTTATTTATTTTGGGACAATCCTTCTACACTGGGCACAGGCTCTCACGTCAAAAAGCCTTCTTGATCAACTTCTTGAAGCTCTCGTCAATATGACTAATCAGTCGCTTCCCAAGATGATCACTCATTCCAATGGTAAACTTTTCATTCTTTTTCGAGTGGAGTATCAATGAAAGATAAGCCATACTTCGATAGCACATCGAATTTAGCCACATACTCCAACACAGACATATCGTCTTACCTCAAATCAGTTAACTTCCTAAACAACGCCGCTTTTGAAAAGTCGAGATAAATTTCTTTCTGATGCAAACTACGAATAAATCCCATGTAAAATAATCCTCGAGAATCAATGTTATAAGGGCACTCCACAATCCTTTGTTCGTCCCTGGAGTCATCTAGAGGTTAACTTCTACCTTATTGCATCATTTAAGTCCAAGTCATAGAAGATTCTTCTGCAAATATCCATCTTGTTTTATACCCCAATAGCCGACTCTGTTTCAAGGAACGGTCTACCTCCTAGACTTACGTAGTCTTTATACAGCTCGACAAAGTCGACTCTAGGTGTTTGCACTTGAGCACCATAATTGTAACATCCCGTATTTTTAAGCCATTGAATTTGAGCATTTAATTCGTTTTAAATGTTAATGTGGATTCTTAATTGATGTTGGAATGAATGGATTCGGGTTCATTCAATAAAATAAGCTATAATTTTTAATTATAGCAATCCTGGTTGAATTTGAATAATGGGGAAATAATAAATAATTAAATATTCGGGATTGGGATAAAAAGGTGGATTTGGGTGTAAATAGTAATAAACTGATATTTAAATGTATTTTTAGGTTCGAATGGTTATAAATAATATTATGGGATTTTTAGATGAATTTAAAAGTCGATAAATTATTATTTGGGATTTTATATTAATTTAAAAATGAATTTAATATTATTAAAATGCAATACAATCAGATTTTGATCTGGATTGAACCAGAATGATTTTAAATGTGGTTATACATTTTATATGATTTATTATCAAGTTAACAAAATTTTAAAAGTGAAATTTGAAGCGTTTTCGACGATTTTCAGAAATCGCCTGATTTAATAGACGAGTGAAAATAGCCTTCCGGGGCACAGTCTCGGGATTCGACGAAACCAATTCCGTTGGATCCGTAATAGTTAGTTATTATCGGATTTCAATTTTTGAAGCAATCGGAGTTGTTGTTTGACCGTGGCAGCTCGAAACGCATCGAAATCGATTTAACCGATTTAATTTTAAATTGATCGTTTAATTCCGTAACTCGCGCATACGATCAAATTAGCTTACGAAACCTATTCCATTGTGTCCGGAACGCGGAAAACCCCCAGGATAGCCTATCGGAACGTGAGAATTGGATGTTTCCATTTTTCACGGCCAGGATTTTGTGAGGTTATATAAAAAAAAAGGAATTGTTTTAAATTGTTATTCAAACTTTAAAAATTCATAACTATTGCGTTCGTACTCAGATTCGAACGAAACTGGAAGCGATGGAATCGCAGAGACGAACACTACGAAATGGAGCAGATCCGGATTTCATTCCGGGCAAGTAGAAATTTGAGTTAAATCGGACACCGTCCGGTTTAATTTGAAATTCGAACGCTCGCCGAAACTCAAAGTGAGTTTTCTCACTCACATCTGGATGCTAGGCATTTTAAATAATTAATATTTAAATATCTGTGTGGATGGCTGAATATAATTGTTATTATCAGTCTGGATTGATATTTATATTGTGATGTGCTAATATCTGTGGATGCAGGGAAAAACAGGTTGGAGGGATCCAACTGGATTCCTCACAATTATAATTGATAATGATGCCTGTTTATATGTTATGATTGATAAATCTGGAATTAAATTGTACTGTGAAATTGTTGTATAAATTCTAATTACAGAATTTAATTATAAATGGATTGAATTGGATTCTTATGAAATAAAATGAATTATTAAAAATAAGAATTTCGAAGAATAGAATTTGAAATCTGGTTTGGATGGAAAATGTAAATTGGTCAAATTGGGATTTTTTTAAATATAATGGGAAGTTTATAAAATGGATAAATGGGAAGTATAAATTTCTGGTAATGAATTTTATGGAGATTATAAATTTGTTTAAAATAACGATGGGTTATTTTAATGATGAATAGTGATATCTGGAAAAGTAAAATATGTTAAAATGAAGCTTCCGAATTTAAAGGCACAATTTTAAGTGTTAATAGAATATTTTAAAATACCGTTTTCTCCATTGGGATTTTATTTAAGTAAATTGGAAATATGGTTTTCATTGAAGAATTCTCCAAATTTATCTTACTTAAAAATGTTTAAACTATATTTTAAAATGAATTTCCGGGTATGGGAAATTGAGTGCGAACTTCGGATGAAGTTATAGATAAGTATGGAATTGGGAATTTATGTTGTAAACATAAATTGAATTTGAAATAAATCGTTTGGATTTATATGAAGGATACTTTGGAATGTTTGAACGGGATAGTGTTTCCCTGGGAAAAACCAAGTTAGAGTTTTAAAGGTTTTTATTTAATTAAAGTTAAAGTTTAAATTGTTTAAAGAGTATTTTCAAGAAATTATTGTTTTTAGAGAAGAAAAGTTTAAATTATTTTAAAGTTATTTGTTTAAGTTATGGAAAAGGTTAGTATTATCTTTTTAAAAACACTACTTGTAAATATTTAGTAAATTGAACCCTTATTTAAATCGAGTTATATCCTATTAAATAAATACTATTTAAAGTAGTTTTGAAATTATATTTTGAGTAAATAACTAGAAGTACATTTATATATTTATAAGTATATTTCGCTATAAAGTATTTTAATTGTTTTTAATCTAAATTGTTTAAGCTTGGTTTTTCCAAATGGGAATAAATGGTAAGGCTTTACCCTGTAAAGGAAGAAATTGGGAAGTCGTTTAAAATGAGTTTTGAAATGTGAAAATATATCTTTTAAAGATATTAAAGGGGAAGAATAAATAATGTGTGATATTATTTATTGTGTGATGGATGCTTATGGATGCTTGTGAATGTGAATTGATAGTTAAATCACCGACTATCAATATTGGCCAAAAGCGCTGATCGTTTCGAAGAGACCGGGATCGAGATTTATTTCTCGAAAACCACTTCGATCCGGTTTGTACGTTTCGTGTAACGTGTTCGGAGTCGAAGATGGAGCAGTGAAGAGCAAGGGCTAGTCGCTACTAATCCTGAGGATATTTCCAAAATGGATGTAGTAGGAATAGTGCCTTCGGTTCCGTTCGGACCCGGGACGGACTTGTATGGACGAATGCTTTCGTGACATCGTCAGGTGGGCGATGGGCATTCAAAGGGATATGTGCTATAAAGGTAACGCTTAGCCTCAAGCCTCATCAACCGGGAATGACTGAAAATCAGGGGTTATGCAGCAAGGCTTCGTGGGTGCGCCCACTGGAGAGTATGGTCATCCCTGTCTAGATGTCCCTTTTATTTCGGCTTAGTGGTGCGGTTGCTGATCACAACCGTGGGGTGATTATATTCGGAATTGCCCATAGGTGATTCCGGCCTTGTGTTGCAGGGGACTTAGGGTGGGTCCTCGGTACTGTGATCTAGGCCACGTACTGTGACAGGTGGTACCCCAGTGCCTAGTCATTCGTTGGAAATCCATTCTCCCTACGCGCCTTTACGAGTTTTGTTTGTATTACCCACTTTGTGGCTAGTATGCCGGAATTTAATGAATGTAACAATTTCGGCTATTTTATAGTATTTGTATATAGACACTATTATAATATCAGAGGATTTTGATATAAAAAGTGTTTTAGCTATCGTAAGGTAAAAACCCGACATGTTTATTTGTGGCGTGGTCTTACGAGATGCTTTTGATTTTCAAAGGATTTTTGGAACTTTAATAATCAATTGGGTGTATTTATGATGCGCTGGTATTCCAGACTGACTCGGGTGTTATTTCATTATAATGCTCGGGTCAGACCGAGTATATTTACAGGATAGGATGCTATGGAGCTCAGGAAAGGAGCTGGAGTCCGAGACGTATTTCTCGTACTTGTATTATTCCGCTGCTGTGATTGTTGTATTGACTGATTGACTGGATATTGATGATTGTATTATGATATACTCTGATGATGATGTATGATATATAAACAGATATAGTTTTCATTTTGTGTAAAGATCTGTATTTATATATTATAGTTTATTCCGCTGCGATGGTTAGATTCTGATATTTGTTTAGTTTCTTCTTCGTCTACCTCCTTTCTTTAATTACAATCTGTCTTTTCCGGCATTCGATTGTCGGCATACTATACTGTGGGGTATTTTGTGTCGATTTTCGAGGGTCGAGAAGGGCGGGTCGTCACAATAATCATTTAGAGCAACTTGGGCATTCCAGAATAATGTTTCGCACCATCTAAATGAATATATTCTGTAAATCGGGGTTAGTAACCCCCGATCTTGCCCGCTCCTCTACTCATAGATGGAGTCAATAACATCATTTCTTATATGCCAGGTCATTCCTAATCTATAATAAGGATGATCCGTCTCTTATAAGGGAAAACTGCATCAATGGCACTCGTGTGTGCCACACAACTTTTTTTACTATATATACTACTGTATAGTTTTGAAAACCAAAATAAATAACAAATACATACTCTCTCGTATATAGGTATACTTTCGATCCAGTCTAAGGTGACAACTCCTACCCTATCTCTACTGGATCACGGTACTAACTTAGGTTAATCACATAACCCAAGCTTTGATACCAAATGTGACGACCACCCTACACCTCCACCATGAAGGCTCTTCACAATGGACCCCTTGAATCGAATCACGACTTCTCCCTATAAATGTGATAGCAGCAGGTGGCCCCCCTTCATGCTAGGTTGTGAATCACTAACATCGATCAGAGCTTCAATGGATGGTGCAGAGAGGTGCGTTTCGACATGAGAAACGCGACGATGATCTCTGTTTCACCCAACACCTCCTCCTTCTACCTTACGCCTCAACTCTAGACACGGCCTGAAAAATGTCGAGTGCCTCAATAGTGATCGCACCCTTCAAAGCACATATGGATGTGAAGCTCTCTTCGGTAGAGCTCAACAGACCTGGTTTCATCGATTTTATTGAGTGAATCGGCCGATTTAATTTTTTTGAAGTGATTTAGAGGGAGGCGACCATTTTTCTTCTAATGGCAATGCAACAATAAACGTGATAGAGTGAGGGAGGGTTAGGGTTTAATTGTATTAGTCTAATATTCTTGTTTATTTGATTTCTCAAATAAACTATTATACGTTCCGAGCTCGTACGATCATGCGGCACGTCCGATCGCAACGAAAATCGTCTACGTACACCTCCTCATTTTTTCGGTCCCAATGGTAGAAATTTCATCGCTTTTCGAGATAGGATTTTGGGGGTGATACTTCTGCGCATTTCGAGATTGTTTTGGCCATTGGATCGTCTGATCTTTAAATATAGTGATGCTTATACTCATTTTAATCCGCAACGTTGATTCGAACTCAACGAAAGTGGTCTTAAGTCCCGATTCAACCGTATGCGAAAAATCATATTTTAAGGCCCTCAATTAATTAACAATTCAATATTTAAATCAATTATTTAAATATCTATCGTTAAAAAATACAGGTCGTTACCATCTTTATCAGATCTCTTCTTTTATACACACACACACACATTGATGCACCAGCGGAATAACAAAATGTGTGATACGGTGAAAGTAGCGATCGATGGAATGAAGAATACTGAATGGCCCAAATTCGTTGATCCGAAGATATCGAATTCTAGCTATCTTCGTCACGTTGATCGCGCACGATACCGTGAAGGAAGATCTGCAATTCTTCAGACGTTGATCTAGCGCACTAGATACCGTGAATTGGCTTCTACGATCATTGATTCGAGCGCACTCAAATGCCGAAAGAGGAGATAGGAGATTACACTCAACTACCAATTTAGATGAAAGCACAAAGCTAACAAAACGAAATTTTATTCAAATCAACTAAAACATTACAAATGACCCAACCCGCCTATTTATAGGCTTACAACTCAACATGCCCAAAACAGACAACACATAAGTCGTTGCCGACCTAACAACACCACACGACTCAACTTAGGTCATACGCGACCTAACAGACCCTATGACTTAAGAATGAATTACAAACACATTACAACATAATTCCAACGACATACGACTTATAAAAGAACGACCTAAAAACATACGACTTAACAATATGTTTAACGACTTAAACCAGCTGCGACATAACATCCTCCGCGACTTAAAAGAATCAACGGCATAGAGTAAAACGGCATAAGGAATCCACGGCTTCAAGCTTTAGCGACCTAACCTAGGTCGTAACCCGCTTCTACGACCTAACCTAGGTCGTAACTCGCATGAACGCTCCAACACAATAGGCTCTGGTTTGCTTAACTCGCTAGGTCATTCCAGCGACCTATCCTTTAACTCGTTAGGTCGTACACGACCTAAATCACTTCCCTTAAGTCGTAGCCGACTTACGCCTTACGCATTCTCAACTCGTGGTTCTCCACTAGGTCGTTCCCGAGCTTCACTAAGTCGCTGGAGCGACTTAAAGGCATTATTAGGTCGGTCACAACTTATGGCTTCGTTAGGTCGGTCACGATTACTTCATTTTGTATCCCTTCCTCGCGAACTTCCTTGGGTCGTCCCATGTTCTTAGGTCGTAAACGACTCATCACTTCCGAACGACTTAAGGTTTCGTTAGGTCGGTCACGACCTAACACTTGGCCTGCATCATCCTCCCCTGGTTGAGAGAAATTCGTCCTCGAATTTGCACCTTCCTCCTCCGCAACACACTCATCCTCATGATACAGAACTAAGTATTTGACGTTAAACACATCAGAAGTATGAACATTATCCGGCAATTCCAATTGATACGCGTTCTCATTGATTTTCTTCAAAAATTTTACTGGACCAATCTTCCGCGCTTTCAATTTATTGTACGTTCCCACCGGAAAACGATCCTTTGTTAACACTGCATAAACCAAATCACCTTCATCAAATTCAACATTCCTCCGCTTCAGATCTGCAGATCGTTTGTACTTCTCATTCGCTTTCTCCAATCGTTCCTGAACGATTTGATGACATTGCCAATCCATCAACAAAATCAACAGCCCGTTTAACGGTTCCCTTGGATTGTGGTACTATCGTCAAATCCAACAGTCCCTTTGGTAAACTTGAATATACTATCTGAAATGGACTGAACCCTGTACTGCGGTTTATAGCATGGTTATGAGCAAACTCCGCTTGACATAATTTCATATCCCAACTCTTCAGATTATCTTTCACAAGACATCTCAACAAATTCCCCAACGATCTGTTCACGACCTCGTTCTGTCCATCCGTCTGCGGATGATAAGCGCTGCTAAAGTTCAACTTCGTTCCCACCATCTTCCACAAACTTAGCCAAAAATGACTTAGAAATCTAGTATCCCGATCAGAAACAATGGATTCTGGCAAACCATGTAAACGATACACTTCTTTAAACAATAACTCAGCAACACGGACGACATTAGCTGTCTTCTTACAAGCGATAAAATGTGCCATCTTTGAAAACCTGTCCACTACAACATATATCGAATCATTCCCCCTTTTAGTTCTTGGTAATCCCAAAACAAAATCCATACTGATATCAACCCATGGTTTAACAGGCACGGGTAACGGCATATACAATCCCGCATTCGTCGTTGTCCCTTTGGATACTTATCAAATATGACATCTCTCCACAAACTTCCCAACTTCCCGCTTCAACGAAGGCCAATAATAAGATTGAGAAATCAATTGTAAAGTTCGATCCCTGCCCACATGTCCTTCCTCATGCAACTCTTTTACAATCTTCATACGTAAGCTGCACTCTGGTATACATAATCGATTTCCCTTAAAAAGAAAACCATCCACCATTACAAACTCATCCGTCTTTCCCTCCTTGACTTCATCAACAAACTTTGCAAAGTAAGGATCATCGACAAATAATTCTGGCAACACATCAAACCCGGTTACTTCAATCTTCATTGTAGTCAACACATGATTCCTTCTGCTCAACGCATCCGCCACACGGTTCGTAACCCCAGATTTGTGTTTCACTACAAAGGTAAACTGCTACAGGTACGCAATCCACGATGCATGCCTTGCCGAAATCTTCTCTTGTCCTTGCAGATGTTTCAGAGCCTCATGATCAGTGTATAGCACAAACTCCTTATGAAATAAGTAATGTCTCCAATGTTTAATGGCTTGCACAACAGCATAAAATTCCACATCATACGTACTATATCTCATCTTCGCTCCTGATAACTTTTCACTGAAATATGCAATAGGACGCCTCCTCTGACTCAACTCCCCTCCAATTCCAACCTTCGATGCGTCAGTATGTAATTCAAACAACAACTGAAAATCAGGTAATGCTAGAATTGGTGCTGTCGTCAACAGTTCCTTGATTTGTTCAAAAGCAACCCCTGCTTCCTTTGACCATGCAAACTGTTTGCCCTTCATACGATCAATAACAAGTGCCATCACACTACTAAAGTGTGGAATAAATCTTCGATAAAATGAAGCCAACCCGTGAAAACTTCGAACTTCTGTTATCGTCTTGGGCTGTGGCCAATCTCTAATTGCTTCGACTTTACTCTGGTCAACCTGTATTCCTCCCTCCGAAACAACATACCCCAGAAATAAAACACTCCTCGCCATAAAAACACATTTCTTCGTAGAAGCATAGAATTGTTCTTCGTGAAGAATAATTAACACTTTCTTCAAATGCTGAACATGCTCCTCGGTACTAGCACTGTAAATCAAAATATCATCAAAGTATACCACCACAAATTTTCCAATGTATGGCCTAAAAATTTGGTTCATCACTCTCATAAATGTACTCGGTGCATTCGAAAGACCAAACGGCATAACCAGCCACTCGTATAATCCTTCCCTCGTCTTGAATGTCGTTTTCCACTCGTCTCCTGGTCTAATTCGAATTTGATGATAACCACTTTTAAGATCAATCTTTGAAAAGATCACAGACCCACTGATTTGATCTAACAGATCATCAAGCCTCGGCATCGGAAATCTGTATCTGACAGTTATCTTATTCAGTGCCCTGCTATCCGTACACATTCTCCATGAACCATCCTTCTTTGGTACGAGTAATGCTGGTACAACACACGGACTCAAACTCTCCTGTATTCGTCCCTGTTCAAGCAATTCCTCTACCTGCCTTCGCAACTCTTCATGTTCTTTCGGACTCATTCTATAGTGTGGTTTATGTGGCAACACAGTACCTGGAACAAGATCTATCTGGTGTTGTATATCCCTCAACGGTGGCAATTCCGTTGGCAGCTCTTCAGGAAATACATCGGCAAATTCTTCTAGTACTGGTTTTACTTCTTCAGGTATCTCAACCACTTCACTGCTCTCACGCCCAATTAACAAGAACACTTCAGGCTCCTCTTCAACTTCTTTAACAAACTCCTTCAAGGATAATAAAGTTTTCAGCTCTTCAATCTCCTCCAGTTTGTTTTCTTCTTATTGTCGCTTCTTTGGAACTAGAGTAATCTTCGTGCCTTCAAACATGAAACTGTAACTGTTGGTACACCCATCATGTTGCACCGCCCTATCATACTGCCACGGTCTTCCCAGCAACAAATGACAGACATCCATATCTACCACATCGCACCAGATTTCGTCTTTGTATTTCTTTCCGATTGAAAAATTCACACAAGCCATTCGTCCAACCTTCACCTCCCCGCCTTTTCTCAACCAAGCCAACTTGTACGGTTTCGGATGTTTCTCAGTCTTCAATGCCAACTTCCTCACAGCTTCTGAAGAAATTATATTATCACAGCTTCCAGCATCAATAACAAATTTGCAAACTTTCCCCAGAATAGTACATGTCGATTGAAATATATTGCTCCTCAACCAACTATAATCCTCCTCTAGCTTTGGTATCAAACAAGACCTCCTCATCATCAAATTACAACCTTCGTCTCCCGACACTTCTTCTTCCTCCTCATCAGGTGGTGAATTGGAATATTCAACTTCTTCATCCTCATCCTCAACCTCCGCTATCATAGCTCTCTTCTTCGGCTTTGGACATTCATTACTTTTGTGGCCCATTTCTTAGCAATTATAACACTTGAAACCATTATTGACTTTCGTCTTCCCAACCTCATTCACAACTGGTTTTGCAACAGCTTTTGAAACATTAGAACTTCCATTAACACCCTTCACTGGATTGTTGGAATTTGTAAACACACCACCACCTCGTCTTCCCTGTTTCTCCCAAGCCAACGCTTTCTGGTGTGCTTCTGCTACAGATCTGGAATCAAACATGTTAACCATATCTTGAATCTGCATTCGCAACCCCCCAACAAATCTAGCTGTCAATTGTTCCTCTGTCTCCATAATATCATTCCCTGCAATCAGTTGATAAAATTCGTTAGCATAGTCATTCACAGATTTCGTCCCCTGTCTCAAGTTTTGCAACCTCTGATACATAAGCGACTGATAGTTATAAGGTAAAAATGTATCTCTCATCAGTTTCTTCATCTTCTCCCATGATTCAATCTTCGACTTCCCCATCCGTTCATGAGTAAGTTTAGTTTGCTGCCACCACGCTAAAGCTCTACCCCTCAACCTTGTAGCAACCAACTTCACTCTACGCTGTTCTGGAACTTCCTTGAAATCAAAAATCTCTTCAACATTAGACAACCAATCCAAAAACTCCTCGGCTTACATACCACCCTTAAATTCCGGTATTTCCGTCTTCATCCCAGACTCCCACTTGTGATCATACTCTGATTGATTTCTTCCTTGGCCTCGTCCATGAACACTACCACCATCAAACTCCTCCTCGAAATCTGATGTATAGCGATGTCGATCCTGACCACCAACATCTCTACTACCATCCCATCTTCCACCAACATTCCTTCTATCTACATTCCTCCGATCTCGATCATTCTCATTCCTATCACGATTCCAATTGTCAACATTTCTATAATGATCTCAACTCACACTTCGATGATCATTATCTACACTTCTCTCCCGATTGGAATGTGGTGAGACTCTACTTCCCCCATGGTTGGATTCAGGTGAAACCCTTCTCCGATTTTGATTCATCTCTAACATCATCTTCTCTAATCGACCAATCCCTTCATTAAGCTTCTCGCTAAAGTTTTCGTTAATTCTTTGCTCCATCTCATCAACTTCTTCTCTTCTATACAAAGCTTCTACGTTTTGATGACGATTGGCTCTTCTTGGCGGCATGATTTGAAATTTCACAAATACTTCAATGCTCGACTTGTACAAATCAAAAGATACCAAATGATGTACAATCTTCAACTTCAAACTTCTTCAAAGAATTGGCTCCAAGACTCGATTTAGCTATGATTGGCTAAAACAAGCTCTGATACCAAATGACGCAGCAGCGGAATAACAAAATGTGTGATACGGTGAAAGTAGCGATCGATGGAATGAAGAATACTGAATGGCCCAAATTCGTTGATCCGAAGATACCGAGTTCTAGCTATCTTCGTCACGTTGATCGCGCACGATACCGTGAAGGAAGATCTGCAATTCTTCAGACGTTGATCTAGCGCACTAGATACCGTGAATTGGCTTCTACGATCATTGATTCGAGCGCACTCGAATGCCGAAAGAGGAGATAGAAGATTACACTCAACTACCAATTTAGATGAAAGCACAAAGCTAACAAAACGAAATTTTATTCAAATCAACTAAAACATTACAAATGAACCAACCCGCCTATTTATAGGCTTACAACTCAACATGCCCAAAACAGACAACACATAAGTCGTTGCCGACCTAACAACACCACACGACTCAACTTAGGTCGTACGCGACCTAACAGACCCTACGACTTAAGAATGAATTACAAACACATTAAAACATAATTCCAACGACATACGACTTATAAAAGAACGACCTAAAAACATGCGACTTAACAATATGTTTAACGACTTAAACCAGCTGCGACATAACATCCTCCGCGACTTAAAAGAATCAACGGCATAGAGTAAAACGGCATAAGGAATCCACGGCTTCAAGCTTCAGCGACCTAACCTAGGTCGTAACCCGCTTCTACGACCTAACCTAGGTCGTAACTCGCATGAACGCTCCAACACAACAGGCTCTGGTTTTCTTAACTCGCTAGGTCGTTCCAGCGACCTATCCTTTAACTCGTTAGGTCGTACACGACCTAAATCACTTTCCTTAAGTCGTAGCCGACTTACGCCTTGCGCATTCTCACCTCGTGGTTCTCCACTAGGTCGTTGCCGAGCTTCACTAAGTCGCTGGAGCGACTTAAAGGCATTATTAGGTCGGTCACGACTTATGGCTTCGTTAGGTCGGTCACGACTTAGTACTTCATTTTGTATCCCTTCCTCGCGAACTTCCTTGGGTCGTCCCATGTTCTTAGGTCGTAAACGACTCATCACTTCCGAACGACTTAAGGTTTCGTTAGGTCGGTTACAACCTAACACTTGGCCTGCATCACACATATATAGCAAGGATTTGTACGTATATATTAGATTTAGAAATTGAGGGATTGGAGGAGAATAGATTAAGAAGATAAACAATAAACAAAAATAGATGTATGAGATTTCGTACCTGAAACCTTAATGGAGTTTTCTAAATATATGAAGAGACGAACTGATAGAGCTTCGACAATGTTCCTAAAATATTTTGTAATAAAAGTGGGAGTTCTAGGGTCTTATTTATAGTGGTTGGAACGCACTGGAACCGTTGGATGAAGGTCGATTGAAAATTATAAAATCTGGAACGTTCAAATTCACATACCCTAACCCCCCTCCCCTCCCCACTTGACAAGGAGTGGTCCACTGCCCCAACTGACAGAGCTAGTGGTCGACTGATCGAGGTTAGGGCTCGACCTCTCCCCTTATTTCGGGAGTGTTAATTTTATGTTGTTGTTTTATTTATTATTTCCTTGATTATACTATAATGTTTATGTTGATTTTGACGTTTACTTAACTTCCAAGTCTAATTACTATTAACTTTTGAATTTCAAATTTCAAAATTAATTATTCATTTGAATTTGAATTATATTATTTTAAATCTGAAAACTTCAAACGTCCATAAATTTTCCATCTGAGCTCCGTTTTCAACATATTATATATGGAAATTGATTAGAATTTTGCTACGAACACAATGACATAACTTTTGTGGTCAAATTCCAACTTTTGAAAAAAATTCATTTTTATCCCTATCTTATTTAATTTAATTTTTTTAATTTATTTATGGTTGATTTTACGAGGTGTTACATTATTTCCCCCTTGAAAAGGATTTTGTCCCCGAAATCATTTCCAAGGGATGAACATCGTAACACGCACTAAACATCATTGTTATACAATCAATTATCTACACATCCATCAATTTAATCAAAAGTGCAATATGATTATGTATTGCAGACATATTATAAGTGAGTCCAATCCTAACGCGAGTGTGTGAATGTGATACATAAGTATGTATGCAAAACACCCTAAACATGCATAAAATTTCTACACGGGAGCAAAGTGACAATGAAAAGTGTAGCAACCATCTCCTACAATCCAATCTAGCACCCAAAAATTTAATTTTGGAAAGAAAAGTTTGCTAGTGAAAAGTTCAGGATGAAAGATTCTCATCTTTTCTTTGGTCTTCCATATGCTTTCCACCGGGTTCTCCCTATTGTACTCAAACCAACCTAATTTCTTTGTTGCGGAGCTTTCTAGTTTCATGCTCCATAATGCGTGCGATGGCACGGGATGCTATTAGCTCCACCTTAATATCACCCAATTGATCAGGCTCTACTACAAAGTTGTGCCATGAAGGCATTTCCTCAAGTGTGAAAACATGAAAAACGTTGTGGACTCCTGCTAATCTATCGAGTAGCTCCATGCGATAAGCCAGTCTTTCTATTTTTTCCATAACTCGAAAAGGCTCAACAAACCTTGGTGCCAACTTTCCTGATTTTCCGAATCTCATGACTTTCCTAAAAGGGGAGACTTTGATAAACACCATGTCTCCAACCTCGAACTCCCATTCTTTCCTTCTCTTATTCGCGTAGGATTTCTGGCGATTTTGCACTACCTTCATTCGCCGCCTAATCAATTCTACCTTCACCTTCGCGAATCAAATATGGTATGAGTACAATTTTGTCGGTGGTTTCCCACCAACAATTTGGCGATTTGCATGACCTCCTATAAAGTGCTTCAAATGATGCCATACCAATCGTCCATTGATAACTATTATTATAAGCGAATTTCACTAAAGGTAGGTGCTGCTTCCAATGTCATTTGAAGTCCATGATGCATGCTCTCAACAAGTCCTTCAAGATCCTATTTACTCTTTCCGTTTGTCCATCTGTCTGCGGGTGGTAAGCGGTACTAAGACTCAACGATGTTCCTAAGGCTGTCTGCAAACTCCTCCAAAACTCGCTAATAAATAAAGGTCTCTATCACTAACGATGTTAACTAGAATTCCATGAAGTCGAACCACTTCCTTAATATAAATTTGTGCTAGAGATGCTATGGTCCTATTGCTCCTAATGGGAATAAAATGAGCGCTTTTTGTGAGTCTATCCACTATGACTCAGATTGCTTCATTGCCTCTTTGACTCCTAGGAAACCCATCTATGAAGTTAATTGATATGTGTTCCCATTTCCATATCGAGATTTCTAATGACAATAACAATCCTCCGGGCTTTCCTTGCTCAGCTTTAATCCATTGGCGTGTCAAACACCTAGAAACAAATTCAACTGCTTTCTTCTTCGTCCTCGGACAATAGAAAATCTATTTCATATTCATATACATCTTATCTCCTCCGGGGTGAATGTCATTCGTGAATGGTGACATTTTGTAAGCACTTTCTCTAATAAACTAACAATCCTTGGGATGTAAAGGCATCCATCTCTCCATAAACATCCCTTCTCGTCAATTACATATCTACGGACGTAGGGAAATTGTTCTCCTCTCCTTAGCTTATCCAAGATATCGACTATCCCTTCATCTTTATTTTATTCTAGTCTAATACAATCCACCAGCACTGGTCTAACCTCCATTGCTGCCAAATGTTTTAAGTAGGTTCTGTTGGCGGTTAGAAGTTGAAATTCGAGAGGAACTCTGACCGCCTCTACTCATATATAGCACCTAAGGTAGCATTCCTCCTACTAAAGGCGTCAACGATGACATTCCATTTTCCAGGGGTGTACCATATCCCAAAGTTATAGGATGCTATAAACTTCGTCCACCTCTACTGCCTAAGATTTAAGTCTTTTTGAAAAAATAGATATTTGTGTGATTCATTGTTAGTAAACAACTCAAATCTTTCCCCCAAAAGATAGTGCCTCCACATCTTCAAGGCAGAAACAATGGCTGCCAACTCCAAGTCATGCATTGGGTATCTCTTCTCATGACCCTTCAGTTGTCTGCTAGCATAAGCTATCACTCTTCCTTCTTGCATAAGAAATTCTCTCAATCCTATGCCACATGCGTCTGTATAAACCGTAAAAGGGTTTGCTCCATCGGGGATGACGAGTACTGGTGCACTTGTCAATAGTTCCTTTAGCTTCCTAGATGCTTCCGTGCATTTCTCGTCCCAAGCGAAGACTAACTTCTTTTAAGTCAAACGGATTAGAGGAACTGCTATCTTTGCAAAATCCTTTATGAATTTCTAATAATAACCTGCTAACCCTAGAAAACTTCTAACCTTCGTGGAATTCTTTGGAGTCTTCCAATTTTAAATAGCTTCCACTTTTGCGGGGTCCACCGCTAATCCAGGTTCCGAAACGATATGCCCAAAAACTTTCACTTCCCTCTTCCAAAAGTGGCATTTTGAGAATTTGGCTTTAAGTTGGTGCCTCCTTAAGGTTCCTAATATCTCCCTTAAGTGAATTTCACGCTCCCTTTCACTTTTGGAAAATACCAAGATGTCGTCTATAAAAACTACGAAAATCTGTTCAATTGTTCTCTAAATACTCTACTCATCAAATCAGGGCATTTGTCAATCTAAAAGGCATTGCTTCCAATTCATAGGGACCATCTGGTGTGCGAAAAGTAGTCTTTGGTTTGCTATTTTCTGTAATCCTTAGCTAAGAAATCTAGTTGCCAAGTCTAATTGGGAGAAGGCTTTAGCTCCCACAAGTTCATCAAACAAATCATCTATCCTAGGTAAAGGATACCTATTCTTCTTTGTCAACTTGTTGAGTTCCCTGTAATCAAAACAAATCCTTAATGAGCCGTCTGCCTTCGTGGCAAAGACAACAGGGGCTCCCTATTCCAAGGTACTTCATCGAATGAATCCTTTCTGTAGTAGCTCCAAGATCTGGTTATCTAATTCCCACCTTTCCTTAGGGGCCATGTGCCTTAATGGCGGAGCGACTGGTCTAGCATCCTTCTCTAGATCAATTCTAAACTTAATATCTCTTCGAGGCGGAAGCCTCGAAACTTCTTCAAAGACATCCGAGAATTCTCGAACCAGGGGTATGGATGAAAGTTCATTTTGCAATAGATTCACCGAGTATACATAACTTAACTCGACTGAATTTGGGGGTGTACAACAAATGTCTAGGTCTTGCCCTTTATATACTACCTTCTTATCACAATCTAAGACTGCCTCATAGTGCGACAACTAATCCATACCTAAAATAAGTCCATACTCCTTGAAATTTAGAACGTATGCATTGCATATGAAATCAACGTCACATATATCTAATACTAGGTCTTTGCAAATTGAGAAAAGATGCATAATTCCCTCGATAGGATTTGAAACTACTATTGGGTGGGTCACAGTTTGGTTTGAAGATTTAGGGAGTTAATCACATTTCTAGCTATAAATGAATGTGATACTCTGGAGTCAAATAGAGTTTGAATTTTATTCCCAAAAATATGAGTTGTACCTTCCATAGCTTCCTTTCCTTGGTCTTTAGGGGTGGTCTACTAGAAATAGGGGCAGCCACAATGGCATAGGCTTACCCACTCTGCTCATCTTTCACCATCTTCGAACATTTATTTTTGAAATGCCCTTCCTCGTGGCAGTGGTAACACTTTCCCTTAAAAGCTTCCTTCAACAAATTCACTCTATAATTCTTTACGAGGTGTCCTTTCTTTTGGCATATATTACACACTTTACCTTCTTTCTTAAATTTCCCTTCTGACTTCTTATTTGCCCAAAAATATCCTTTCTTGGCCCCTCCCTGATTTTGTGTGGGTCCTTCCTTCTCCTTTCCTTCTCCATCTCTTTCTCCTCGGCATTAGTCGTCTGTAGTAAAGCCATCTCAATAAGCATCTCATAGGTAGCTCCAGTTGAGTCAACAACCATTCCCTAAGCGAGGAGTTTAGGCCTTTAACAAATTTTATAGTCTTTCTTATGGATGTATCAATCAAACTCATTCCGAACTTAGCTAGTTATGTAAATTTACTAATGTACCCCTTTAGAGTGGAGTCTCCCTACGTAAGTTGTATAAATTTCTCTAGTTGCAAGCTCACTTCTGCTCTTGACACAAACCTCGTCTCAAATCGGTTCTTGAACTCATCCCAAGTGATAATCCTACCAGCGTCCTCCTTAGCCACCATATTCCACCAATATAAGGCTTCCCCCTTATAGTGTCAAGCTTCCATTCTCTGCTTCACTCGATCCTCCTAACCGAGCTCCCGAAATATCGTCTCGCGGTCATTTATCCATTCCTTAGTCTCCATGAAGCTTTCCTTTCCAGAATATGCTCTTCCTCCCATATTCATAAAATCCTTACACGTTTTGGAAAAATCGATAGGACAAGGTGCTACTTCGGCAGGCAGAACAACGGGTGCTGCTAGTGTAGTCTGCTGGAGAACAGGGACTTGTTTTATGTGCCTGAGGTATTACTTAAACCATTCGGGCATCCCTCGATTGGTGGACATTCCTCTGGCGAGGTTCCCAGTCAAAGAAGAAGAAGGATTTTCAGCCATATTCTACTACTTGTAGGTTAAGCTTTTAATTATAATTTCCTAAGATAATATTATATGCTGAAAAACGATTTGATTAATGTAAACGCGTATGTTTATAATAAAGTATATATATGTAATAGGGTTCTTTTCAAAAATAACAATTACGTCTCTCATACCTATACTTTTCCCTATTGATCATGTAACGTAGGCTTTGAGACTAAATGCAACAAACCACATTGAAATAGGCCTAAATTCCGACCTAAAAAAGCCCATCAAAACTTGTAACCGTCTCAAAGCTGGCTATTGGTTGGTAAAAAGAACAATACAGAGCTATTATCTACACATTCAAAATCTCACAATAGAAGGATAAAATATAATAATAACAGCAGTACCAATTTTATTCAACTTTCGAAATGTCATTCAAAACTATAACAAAATATCCATACTCAATAATAACCGCAATATATCCATGATACAATATATTCCAAAATTACAACATTGTTTTTATTTCATGAGTACATCAAAGTTGTAGAAAATAACAAGTAAATAAATAAACTACTGCCACAAGTCTCATCAACGTCTCCGCCTTCAACATCGCCCTTCCTAGCCCATGTTGAGGGAGTCAGAACAGCATAATGTCTGGTGAATAAATATCTCGAGCCTTACTATATTAGTACTTGGGCAGTATAATTTAAATAGGAATATGTCTTACATTTTCTACCTATGTCATAAGTCTTTTCAAATATATGCTCGAGGGCTTTTCTAAAAATTAAAAGGTTTCCCGAATATAAGCTTATGGCCAATTTGCCATCAACCCAATAGCCCATATCTATCGCCCATAATGTCCTATCAATGTAAGAGATAATGATCAAGTCACTTATACCTTTTAATGGGAATTAGGCAGACTCCGACCATTTAATATCTTATATAAGGCAAGTCCACATCATTTACTACTTATAATCCCAAAGCAGACTCCTCGATAGTAACTACTAAGCTAACATTGCATGGAATCTCTTCAGCCACTTAATACTTCCTATTGAAGTGGGCCTTTTTTCGAGATATCTTCTACCGCACCTAGCCCGTAATCCCGACCATTTACTAATTTCTATATAGAGAAGAGGTGGGCCCTCACACAACCACTTATTACTTCAATCTCTAAAGCAGGTCCTTTATATTATGGCCCGTATCCCACGGTGACGTCTCACATTAGCCCGACTATTTGTAGGTACTGGTAGCCAGATTAGCTGGGTAGATTTAACCTATAGAAATTGGGGCTAACCTCGCATCAATGTAGTTACTTATTATATGTGATGTCTCGGATCGGCCTCAAAGTCACTGGTAGGCAGATTAGCTGGGCAGGTTTCCGTGTGCTTTTGATTGACCTCACATCTCTATAATTTAGTCATAATCTATACCACTCTCTACATATATTAGCATACATCTCACTATTTCCATAATCAGGGCTTTATAAAAGATCTATTTTATTTTCCCTTAAACATTAATTACCGTCCTAAAGGGGATTTTAATAAAATTAATATCCTACTTAACTATGCAATTATACCTTAACTATGCATATATACATACATACTTACATACATACACACACACACACACATATATATATATATATATATATATATACAAACACACCTAATAATTTATAAGCATGCGGAATATACGCCCTAAACTAGCGTTTAAATGCTAACTCCTTAAACAATTATATAAGGCTCATTGCATATTACCAACAATACCCAAAATTCCAATATTCATATCAAAAGTTCCAATCAACATACTTGTATACAATTAAAACTTAAACCCGGCTTATTACATCAAAATATTGGAATATATTGATACTAAAAACATACAATTCCAAATTTTAAGCTCTATTCAACTCCTATTTTACATAAAAATAATCAAAGGAATTTCTGTTTAAATCATGGGAATAAGCAGTATAAACTAAAATAAAATTCATACTTTACACACTATTTCTTAATTAAAATCCTTTAACTAAACTCAAAGAAAAAAATAAAGAGTCGAATAGAAGGTAAAATTATCAAACTGCAAATCTACACTATTTCCATTATTGTGACATAAACAATTGAGATTCCAACATAGAATTGACATTTCACATTGAAGGAGTTTTAGGGTTTATAATATGATATTTTCGCAAACCAAAACTCCCTAAGGTATATTCAAACCCAAAGTATATTAATTAATTAATAAAATGGAAAAGTGTTTAAAGACAAATTTTCTATTGGTTTAGAAAATCGCCGATAAATTTAAAATTAAAATAACCGCAAGCGCATAGCGTACAAAAGTTAGTATGTGGCGAGTACGGGTCGATCCGCAGGGAATTGTTAGATTTTAAAGATCAATTCAATCAAATTATACCAAATGGAGAGGAAATTGTTAGCTACAAGCAAAATGAAGCTAAAACTAGAATTAAAATGAGACTAAAAATTATGAGATTAGAGAACAATTTAGAAGCAAATCCACTCTCATATTTTTGTAAATCAACAAACAAATAATTTATGATCTATAGTTTTGATATTAAGTGAAATAATTGTTGCATTTATCATAAGTGTGGTTTATTTATGTTATTAATTAACATAACTTAAACCATCAAACTATAATACAACAAATAAACCACTTATAAATTCTCATGAAAATGAAGCCAAAGCAAAAGCTATTTTAAGTATGATCTATTTACTATTGTAATTAGTAATATAGATCATCAAATTTTGTTTTTACTTCCATTTCAAAATCAAAAATCAATTAGCAAATGATAATGTAAATTGTGTTTATGTTGAATAAGAATAGCTCATTTGCAAATGCAACATAAGCTATCAAACCCACTTGTATAAACTTACATCAAAATCTACTCTCATGAAGCACAAATAAAAGAAACCATAAATCATAGAAATGTTGAAGTTACATAATATTTGAGAGCTTCGCTACCCCTAAATTGAAGGGGTTTAGCTACTCATTTGTGTTATCAAATCAACACATGTAAGTTTTAACATTGGAAGCAAAAGAAATAGAAACTAAACAAAGGAAGAAAATGTAACGACCCATAAATTTTAATGATTTTATAACGTAATTAACTGAATTTTTGAGAAATTTAAAACTATAAAAAATTTCAATGAAAATTTGATATTTGAGATGCGTCTATTAAAACATAGCAAATGGTATATTTTCATTAGATAATATGGAAGTTTATTTTGTTGTGTAATTTTATTTTTAAAATCAGTTTAATCTGATTGAAAACAAAATATTTTCAAAATCTGAATATTTTTATATAATAAAAATGTAAACTATTTTCTGAGTGAGACGTCATAATTCGTTTCGTCAAATTTGGACTTCTCTAGCTCCGTTTATCTTATTTTCGACGTTTTAACAACATTTTTGCACCGAATATCGACTTTTGATAGGATGATCGTATCGCAGCTATCTGTGTGCCACTTTGTTTGTCTCGTCGTGCTGATCTCCACAATATATTCATTCGTGTGTTTCGATGTCCGGTACGCGGTGAAAACCGCGAAAAGGTCAGCCGTATCGTAACCGTTCGAGTCTATTTCTTCCCATGACTATTCAATTGTCCAGCGTATAATTCAAAAGACTTTTGCTATTAATCATTTTTCAAGAATTCAAAGCGTACTGACTTTTGTTATTCCCCACGATTCAATATAATTACTGGTCCTTTCCTATGCTATTCACTCTCTTCCTTTCTCTCTCTTTCGTTCTGCTTCAAATATATATATATATATAATAATATAATTCATGTAGCTTATATTTTGTTCTGAACAAACCAAATTCCTCCTTTCCTACTCGTTCCCTAGCCTAGCACAAACTCATCGCCTCCCCTAGTATCTCCCACAACCGAGCTTGCTCACCGACCTCGGATCCACCCATGCTTCCCACCATCGTAACAACCACCAGGCCTTTGCTCCACTTCCACTGCTTGACACAAAAAAAGGGAACAACTCTCCACGTCATTTTCCCATACCCGTAGCATGCGTTCCTTTACATCCACCACCTAGTTCACACTGTAGCCCAGCCTTGAGCAGCCCCTCCGTAGTTAGAAACCCCCTCCGACCGAGCAACCAACTTGAGACCCCACCACTCCATTCACATCTCCACCCATGCCCCTCAGCCTTACCGACCGCTTCCACCACCATACAGCAAACCGATCACCCCACATCCGCCATTTTCGTCTTTCCCACATGTCAAAGCCATCTCCGCACCTTGTCAGCCACCTTCCTCCCCTCTTCGTCCAGTCAGCCCGCAACCACCTGTCGACCACCATAGCACACCCCTTGACCCACCACCGAGCCTTGACAGTCTCGCTTACAACTGCTGCTTTATTTGGATTTTCATTCCAGTATTCTTTTAATATATATATGAAAAAAATTGAGTTTATAAATTCTTGCTTATAAAATTTGGCTTATAATCTTTTCTTTCAGTTTTATAAGATTCGGTTTATTTAAGATTTTTGTATACTGTCTTCTTTGGTGTTAGTTGATATATTGATTTATATTGCATAAGTTTTGTTTGTTATATATATAAGTATATAAACTATAAGACTTGTTTATATAAAGTTATATGAGTTTGTATAAATCTATCGTTACGTATACGAGTTTATAAAAGTCACATATATATATATATATATATTTGCAGTATATACGTTTACAGTAGTACATATATATATATATGTTATATAGTATTTTAATGCTATATAATATAATTTGTTATAAAGTTTTAGTCAGCTGTTCTGTTCAGAGAAGGAAAAAAAGTATTATATAAATATAGTTATAAGTTGTTTATATATATATATTAGCTGTTAGTATTGTATGAGTTACACCTGATTTGTTGGGCCACATATATATGTATGTTTATATAAGTAATACAATCGGTTTGTTATATATGAATTCGTATGAGTTATAGATATATGTATGATTCAATAAGAAGTTACTTTTATTTTATTCTAAAGCTCATATATATGTATATCAGGTACTTATATATATATATATATATATATATATATATATATTAGTTCAGTGAATCATGGTGATGGTTCATGCTGTCCTGTTTTATATATATATGTTTGATTTTAAAATATATGTGTTTTAAATTAAGCAATGATTGTGTAATATAATATATATAGACTTTGTTAATATAATATGTTTAAATATATATATATATATATATATATTATGGAAATTTTATTTTTAAAATGTGTAATTCTAAATTTAATTTTAGTTTATATAATATATTTCGTTTCAGTTATATCAAGCTGATTTTGATTTTTCCATTGATTCCAATTTATCAGCGTTGTTCGTCGAATTCGTGCCCATCTTGCATTGAAATGACAAATTGAAATATGCTGTTAAATTTGAACTGTTAATTATTTAATTGTTATATATGATATGCCATTATCCGTAACTATTCACCTATGGCATCTGACACCATAACCTATTATTTATATTATAATTAAATTTGTTACTGATGATATATGCTTGTTGTTGATATGTTATATTTTTATCATATTTGTTCTCACTCTGCAAGTTCCCTGTTAGTTTAGAAATCCCTATGGGTTGAAATGATACATATCTGAACGATCTTGTAGATTAAAGGAAAATCGTTATGGGTTGAAATGATAAACCCAAGCGATTTTCGTTGATTTTGAATTTTGGGATTTCGGGTTGAAATGATATATACCCGTAGATATTTCAATTGCGGATTGAAATGATAAATATCTGTATCACTTGACCATAGGATAGAAAATTATATACGGACACCGTTGGTCTATATTTGAAAAATGATTTCCAAAGTTTGGAAGGAAATATATGGGTTTTATTGAATATTGACTTTTAAAAATATAATATATAAATGCTATTTTTATATGTATAAAATTTAGATTTTGAAATAATATGTTTTGGGAAATTTTAATTTATAAGTTGTTTTGAAAATATAATTTTTAAGATTTTTCTTATAATTTTATTATTTTAAAAATATATAAAATAATATTTAATACAAAATACATTTAATAATAAGATTTAATTTAATTAGTATATAATATGTTAAGTATTTATTTAAATTTATATTAATATTTAAAAATAGATTTTTATAACTTTAATAATAAAGGTTGGGAAGATAAATCAATGTTGGCTTGGAATTTAAATGGGTTAATAATCGAATTTAAATAAGAATTGATTTAAACTTATTGATTTTGAGATTTTGAAAGATATGATTGATAACTTGATTTGAAAAAAAAAAGTGATTAAATGAATATTCTCGACTTTAAAAAATATATTTGAGACTGAATATTTAATATCGATTTAAAATTATAAATTAAGATTTTATTTAATTGTTATTAAAATGATTAAGTGAATATTTTCCAATTTGAATAAAATTAAAATTGAGATATAAATGAAACTTATATTGTAAATGTTTGAATATTTAAACTTTGAATTTTATTGGAATTGAAGTGATAGCTTAAACCTGGATTTGAAATTGATATAAATTGAAATGTTTTATTGAGAATTTAAATTGAATCTTTAACCTTTTAATTGAAAGTGTTGAATAGGGATTGATTTAAATTGAATTTTGGAATTTAAGCTGATTTAAATCAATTTGTGAAATTGGAGGAAACTACGTTATTATATAAAGTATTTTTAATATATATAAACTATTTTAATATATATATAAACTATTGTAATATATAAATTATTTTAATATATAAACTATTTTAATATATATATATTATTTTCAATATCTAAACTGTTTAAGTCGGAAGTGTTATGATTTCAAAGTGTTATGATTTCAAAGTGTTATGATTTCAAAGTGTTATGATTTCAAAGTGTTATGACTTCAAAGTGTAATGATTTCAAAAGTGTCATGATTTCAAAAGTGTTATGGTTTCAAAAGTGTTATAATTTAAAGTGTTACGATTTTGGAAATGAATATTATTTTAAAGTGAATAATGATATCGAATTGACATGGTTTTGAAATGAATATGATATTTTGATATGAAGTATGAACTATTTGAAATGAAATGACCACGGTGTGAAATAAGCATTTGATTGTTAAAGAGACCGGGATCGGATATTGTCATACTCTCTGCCAATACCGAAAACCACTTTAACAACTGTGTACGTGGTGGAGATTCCAGAACGAAGTAGGATGGTTTGGCGACGATTCGATATGGTATTTACATAGCCCTGACTCCCGTGAGTCAGCTTGATGTGGCTAAAACAGGAGCTATACCGGGCCAAGTGGGGTCATTCCCCCTATCGGGCACATTTCATCGATACCATTCTATTGCCTTTGTGATTTGATTGGGTGCACCTTTGATTTGGGAGTGTGTCACGAGGTGGGCGGTAGTAGCTGTTATGCGTTACCACTAGTCCGGGAGTGCAATTGGTATATCTACCCTGGCATTGCCTTAAGTGCCTTGTCGCATGCCCTATCGCGCCTTCTACGAGTTTGTTTTGTACCATACCTATGGAGTGCCCTCTGATAGCCTCCAGTTTACGGAGGAGCTATGGTACTGTATAGACTATGGGAATATATAAAATGTGTTAAGGGGGATATGGGTAACGCCTTAACGCTACTTTAATAGTTTACTTTACTATAGACATATTGTTATAGCGTATATTACTACATAGTAGATAGTTCCACGGATCCTTAGAGGATGGAAATCCCAAACATCCTTTAAGTTACTTGTATTTCAGTTGACATTTCACTTGAGTTGAATTTACTGATATAAGAATGTTAATCCTGACTCGAGTGTTTTGTGTTTTGCTTTATGCTCGGGTTAGACTGAGTGTCACAACATTTGAGACTCACCTTTGGATATTAGAGCTTTGCTTGAAGATCTATCTATCCAGCTTTCAGTTATTTTAGTTTATTCCAGTCATTTATATTTAGACTCGTTAGTTCCTTATGTATTAGAGATTCATTTGTATTTGAGATTTCCGTTGTATTGATCAGACTATGATGTTTATGTAGTAGCTTCATGTATTACTATTTATCTATTCCGCTACTTATTGTTGTAATACTCTGTGTATGTGATTCTGTGATTGATTTATTTACTGTATATGCTGAGTTTTGCCAAATATAAATTAACGATATATTGTTTTGAGCAATTTAAGTCTGACATGTGCGGATGCGAACAGTTCGAAATAGCGGGTCGTTACAGTTGGTATCAAAGCTCTGATTTAGGCAAACTTAGCATATAGAGTAAAATTTAATTACAGAATCACCTTCTTTCGAGCTTGAGTTTCTCCCTCTTTGACTCGGGTCTCCTTTGAATTTTGGAACACTCCCCTTTGTTCTGAAATCCATTCTGGTCTCTTCCTGTTCGTGTTCTTCTTGATTCTCGAGCATCCCATAGCTCCACTTTGGGTTGATCCCTATCATGAATTTTGAGAACATCTAGCCACCTTAATTGGTAATTTCGTCCTTGTGTGTGTCTAATCCCATCGGCGGTCCCGCCAATCCTAGTATGATTTGTAAAGGGGTGAAACTCCTTTACAACAAGCATCGATTCATCGAAGATTTCTATATCATCGGTTTCGATGCTTTTATCTCCTGCAACGCTCGAACCGTGTCTCTTGTAGATGACCAAGGTAAATTCTCTTGTGATCACATTCGATTACCTTAGGATTTTGTAGGCAGTTTTATCTATTCAGCCTAATGATCGTGACTCCACTCATATGGTCAAGGATTATTCTAATGTTTTGGTAAAGTCATTTCTATTCCCTTCAAGCAGGAAATTGAATTTCCGCATTGATCTTATTCTTGGAATCTCGGTTGACCCGGTTAAGGTCGTTGCGATAAAAATAAGTCTATCCATTTCTTATTTTGTTATTTAATTATTTTATCTTCCTTTCGAGGCTATCTTCTTAGTTAGAATTCTCTTTGATTAGGGTTCATCTAATTTGAATTTCTATCCTTATTTTAAAATCCATTCTTGAACCATCTGTGAGAGAACGTATTTGTAATTAATATAAAAATGTTTTATATTATGTCGTTTGAATTGTTAAGTTTGATTTGGGGCTTCGATCGATTCGTCTGGCCCACGCTATCGATAGAAATTCCAAAACATTTGAACAGAGCAAACTGACACAATACTGTTTTCAAAATAGGTAAATGATATAATTTTATGTATGGTTATATTTTACAAATAAAAGTATAATTTTTTGAAATTGGATAGTTATTTAAATTGATTGTTAGGAACGATAATACTATATTATCATTTATTGTTTTGTCAACGTTACTAAACCTTTAACTATTATTGTATGTTAAGGAGATGAAATTTATAAACACGGTTTATAAATTTGATCTAAAAATGAAAAAAAAAATTAAATTAAGGATTTAAGAATTTAAATTTCCGGTGTTTATCTAAAATTGGGTTTTCAAAGCTTAGAAAATAGTAATATTATTTGAAAGTATTTTCGAATGGAAATTTGTTTCCAAAGAATTTTAAAGAAGTAAGTCAGTACTCTCCTCTTTTATCGTTGGAAAATAATTTCGGTGATGACGGCAGCATCATCGACATTAATTTTCGAGTCTCGAAGTGGGGAGGCCCTTAGTAGCTTTACTACACTTTTGTTTTGGGAAAGGGATTTGATTCAAATTTCTTGAGTATGATTGGGAGTATAAAATATATATATATATATATATATGTATGTATGTATGTATGTATGTATGTATGTATGTATGTATGTATGTATGTAAATATGTATTTCAAAAATGATTTGAAGTGAAACCGGAAATTAATCTTTAAATTTTGTGTAAAGTGATGATTTTCAATCGTTAAAAGGAAGCAAAATTCTTAAATAATTAAATAGTCTAAAATGAGAAATAGAATTTAAACAACTTAAAACAGTTGAACTAGGATAAAATTTATTTGTATAATAATTAATTGCATTCTAATATATATAACTTACCTAAAATATTCAAAAAGTTAAGATGTTAGGGTGAATATTAGATTGAAGGTTATACAAGATAAACTTAAGTAATAAAATGTTCAAACTAAATTTGCTTAATAGAAATGTTGGAAAAAGGGGGTAAATTTGTATGGTGTTCAATTCCACTTAGAAACATTAATAGAACTTATCTGGGGAAAAGTTTGAATAAAATTTGAATAATATACAATATAAATGTAAGTAATAAGATGTCCAAAAATGAAATTTTGTTAAGGGAAATTATAACTAAAAATTTGATTTTTTTAAGGACTTTTATACATTTGATTAATGTTATAAGTAATGTGAGTGAAATAAATTAAATAATAAAAGAAAGATACTATTTAAGTGAATAAATATGGACTTGAGAATGGTTGAAATTGAATTTTGGTGGAATCAACTCAGCTGAAGATAAATAGATTTAATAAAGGAGTTAAATCAAATAAATTTTGTTTGAAAGAAATTCTTGTAACAAATACTAATAAATTGAAACAAACCAAATTGAATGAAAATAGCTTGAATTTAAAATCAACAAAATATGAATATAAACGAATATTATTGATTAAATAAAATGGATTGAAACCAAATTAATTGAATAAATCAATTTAAAAACTGATGAAAATTTATATGGTTTTGGAATTAATTATGATATCTGGTATTTTATATTTCAAATCTATTTTCCTTTCTGGTTGCTTTTATTCTCCTATCTCCTTCCTTTTTGGGGACGAAAAGTTTTGAGTGGGGGAGAATGTAACGACCCGTAAATTTTAATGATTTTTGTGAAATTTAAAACTATAAAATTTTGCAATGAAGATTTGATATTTGAGATGCATCTATTAAAACATAGCAAATGGTAGAGTTTCATCAGATAATATGGAAGTTTATTTTGTTATGTAATTTTATTTTTAAAATCAGTTAAATTTGATTGAAAACAAAATATTTTCAAAATCTGAATATTTTTATATAATAAAAATGTAAACGATTTTCTGAGTAAGACGTCATAATTCGTTTCGTCAAATTTGGACTTCTCTAGCTCCGTTTATCTTATTTTCAACGTTTTAACAACATTTTTGCAACGAATATCGACTTTTGATAGGATGATCGTATCGTTGATGTCTGTGTACCGCTCTGTTCGTCTCGTCGTGCTGATCTCCACAGTATATTCATTCGTGTGTTTCGGTGTCCGATACGCGGTGAAAACCGCGAAAAGGTCAGCCGTATCGGTAGCCGTTCGAGTCTATTTGTTCCCATGACTATTCAATTGTCCAGCGTATAATTCCAAAAGACTTTTGCTACTAATAATTTTTCCAGAATTCAAAGCGTACTGACTTTTGTTATTCCCCGCGATTCAATATAATTGTTGATCCTTTCCTATGCTATTCACTCTCTTCCTTTCTTTCTCTTTCGTTTTGCTTCAACTATATATATATATATATATAATATAATTCCTGTAGCTTATATTTTGTTTTGAACAAACAAAATTCCTCTTTTCCTACTCGTTCCCTTACTTAGTACGAACTCACCGCCACCCCTAGTATCTCCCACAACCGAGCCTGCTCACCGACCTCAGATCCACCCATGCTTCCCACCACCGTAACAACCGCCGGGCTTTTGCTCCACTTCCACTGCTCGACACAAAAAAAGGGAACAACTCTCCACGTCATTTTCCCATACCCGCAATATGCGTTCCTTCACATCCACCACCGAGTTCACACCGTAGCCCAGCCTTGAGCAGCCCCTCCACAGTTCGAAACCCCCTTTGACCGAGCAGCCAACTCGAGACCCCACCACTCCATTCACGTCTCTACCCATGCCCCTCAGCCTTACCGACTACTTCCACCACCACCCAGCAAACCGATCACCCTACATCCGCCATTTTCACCTTTCCCACACGTCAAAGCCATCTCTGCACCTTGTCAGCCACCTTCCTCCACTCTTCGTCCAATCAGGCCGCAACCACTTGTCGACCACCATAACACACCCCATGACCCACCACCGAGCCTCGACAGTCTCGCCTAAAACTGCTGCTTTGTTTGGCTTTTCATTCCAGTCTACTTTTAGTATATATATGAAAAAAATTTGAGTTTATAAATTCTTGCTTATAAAATTTGGTTTATAATCTTTTCTTTTAGTTTTATAAGATTCAGTTTATTTGAGATTTGTACACTGTCTTCTTTGGTGTAAGTTGATATATTGATTTATATTTCATAAGTTTTGTTTGTTATATATATAAGTATATAAACTATAAGACCCGTTTATATAAAGTTATATGAGTTTGTATAAATCTATCGTTACGTATACGAGTTTATAAAAGTCACACACACACAGAGATATATATATATATATATATATATATATATATATATTTGCAGTATGTACGTTTATAGTAGTACATATATATATATGTTATATAGTATTTTAATGCTATATAATATAATTTGTTATAAAGTTTTAGTCGGTTGTTCTGTTCAGAGAAGAAAAAAAGTATTATATAAATATAGTTATAAGTTGTTTATATATATATTAGCTGTTAGTATTGTATAAGTTACACCTAATTTGTTGGGCCACATATATATGTATGTTTATATAAGTAATACAAATCGGTTTGTTATATATGAATTCGTATGAGTTATAGATATATGTATGATTTAATAAGCAGTTACTTTTATTTTATTCTGAAGCTCATATATATGTATATCAGGTACTTATATATATATATATATTTTAGTTCAGTGAATCATGGTGATAGTTTATGTTGTCCTACTTTACATATATATATATATATGTTCGATTTTAAAATATATGTCTTTTAAATTAAGCAATGATTGTGTAATATAATATATATAGACTTTGTTAATATATTATGTTTAAATATATATATACATAATATGGAAATTTTATTTTTAAAATGTGTATTTCTAAATTTAATTTTGGTTTATATAATATATTTCGTTTCAGTTATTTTTGAGACGGAATATTTAATATTGATTTAAAATTATAAATTGAGATTTTATTTAATTGTTATTAAAATGATTAAGTGAATATTTTCCAATCTGAATAAAATTAAAATTGAGAAATAAATGAAACTTATATTGTAAATGTTTGAATATTTAAACTTTGAATCTTATTGGAGTTGAAGTGATAGCTCAAACCTGGATTTGAAATTGATATAAATTGAAATGTTTTATTAAGAATTCGAATTGAATCTTTAACCTTTTAATTGAAAGTGTTGAACAAGGATTGACTTAAATTGAATTTTGGAATTTAAGCTGATTTGAATCAATTTGTGAAATTGGAGGAAACTACGTTATTATATAAATTATTTTTAATATATATAAACTATTTTAATATATATAGACTATTGTAATATATAAATTATTTTAATATATAAACTATTTTAATTTATAACTATTTTAATATATATACTATTTTCAATATCTAAACTATTTAAGTCGGAAGTGTTATGATTTCAAAGTGTTATGACTTCAAAGTGTAATGATTTCAAAAGTGTCATGATTTCAAAAGTGTTATGGTTTCAAAAGTGTTATAATTTAAAGTGTTACGATTTTGGAAATGAATATTATTTTAAAGTGAATAATGATATCGAATTGACATGGTTTTGAAATGAATATGATATTTTGATATGAAGTATGAACTATTTGAAATGAAATGACCACGATGTGAAATAAGCATTTGGTTGTTAAAGAGACCGGGATCAGATATTGTCATACTCTCTGCCAATACCGAAAACCACTTTAACAACTGTGTACGTGGTGGAGATTCCAGAACGAAGTAGGATGGTTTGGCGACGATTCGATATGGTATTTACATAGCCCTGACTCCCGTGAGTCAGCTTGATGTGGCTAAAACCGGAGCTATACCGGGCCAAGTGGGGTCATTCCCCCTATCGGGCACATTTCATCGATACCATTCTATTGCCTTTGTGATTTGATTGGGTACACCTTTGATTTGGGAGTGTGTCACGAGGTGGGCGGTAGTAGCTGCTATGCGTTACCACCAGTCCGGGAGTGCAATTGGTATATCTACCCTGGCATTGCCTCGAGTGCCTTGTCGCATGCCCTATCGCGCCTTCTACGAGTTTGTTTTGTACCATACCTATGGAGTGCCCTCAGATAGCCTCCAGTTTACGGAGGAGTTACGGTACTGTATAGACTATGAGAATATATAAAATGTGTTAAAGGGGATATGGGTAACGCCTTAACGCTACTTTAATAGTTTACTTTACTATAGACATATTATAATAGCGTATATTACTACATAGTAGATAGTTCCACGGATCCTTAGAGGATGGAAATCCCAAACATCCTTTAAGTTACTTGTATTTCAGTTGACATTTCACTTGAGTTGAATTTACTGATATAAGAATGTTAATCCTGACTCGAGTGTTTTGTGTTTTGCTTTATGCTCGGGTCAGACTGAGTGTCACAGCATTTGAGACTCACTTTTGGATATTAGATCTTTGTTTGAAGATCTATCTATCCAGCTTTCAGTTATTTCAGTTTATTCCAGTCATTTATGTTCAGACTCGTCAGTTCCTTATGTATTAGATATTCATTTGTATTTGAGATTTCCGTTGTATTGATTTCAGACTATGATGTTTATGTAGTAGCTTCATGAATTTCTATTTATCTATTCCGCTGCTTATTGTTGTAATACTCTGTGTCTGTGATTCTGTGATTGACTTATTTACTGTACATGCTGAGTTTTGCCAAATATAAATTAACAATCTATTGTTTTGAGCAATTCAAGTCTGACATGTGCAGATGCGAACAGTTCGAAATAGCAGGTCGTTACAGAAAATGAGATGAACTACTAAACTACTTGCATAAAATAAAACTACACTACTTGCATGAATGTAAATCTAATCTATTAACAATGAAAAGAAAAGAGCATAGAAATAAATATAAGCATAAAAGCAAAGAGAAACATGTAGAAAAGAGAAGGCTTAGGAAGCCACTTTTATTTCACTTTGATTTGTGTTTACAACTTGCTAATTTCCTAAGTAAAACAAGAGAGTAGAAGATATTTACATGTACATAAGAGGGCTATTTATACATGCATAAAACCCTAATTCAATTTTTAGGATGCTTCCCAAAATGCCCTTTAGAAAGTGTGGCCACCAAGTAACCATTAGCCACTAATTTATCCATCATTAAATGTGCATGAAGCTTTAACCTCCACTTAGTTGTCCATTAGTTTTCTAATCGTAGATTTAGGTAAGTGGGTGGGGTCCTCCATGATCATGAGCTTGAATTATGTCCCTCTTCATTCCTTTGTATTCATTTGTGCATGCATGTATCTTCATAAAAGCCACTTCCATATGCATCCAAATTCCTATAAAAATTATGAAAAATTTCCAAGTAAAAAGTCCCAAATTAACACATGCACAAAAATGACTATTTTGCCCCTATATGTAGATGAATATACGATGATTGGAAAATAATTGAATTTTGGTTTTAAATATGTTAAAATACCCAAATATGACATTTATTTAAATAAAAATAGATAAAATATGGATGTAAATATATGCACATCAGATACCCCTAAACTTATCTTTTTATTCGTCCTCGAATAAAGGAAAACTAAGATAAATCTGTTTTCGTAGGGAGCACGATTGCATTGAGCGTATGCAATAAGCCGTTAAACCTCTAGGTATCCCCAGTAGGATGAGTGTTGTCTCGTGAGGGTTTTCAGCGGATACTACCCACAAAATCTGAATGCAAAGTGAAAATATTTACAAAATGCAATATTTATTTACAAAGAGATGAATGCAAGTTTTTGAAAATATTTACAATGAAGGATTTACTTTTAAATTGACACAAATAAGTTAAATATAGGTTTTGGTCATTATCTTGAAATTTAAGTCGTTTACTCGTCAAACCTTCCAATAAAAACGAAGTTATCGTAACAAATGGGCAATAGTTTAACTCGTTGTTTCGGTCGATAATACAGTGTAACTATGAAATAGATCCTTAGTTGATTATCAAAGTTTATCAAAGTGGTACTTTCATTTCTTTCCAATAACAAGTCAAATCAAACAAGTTAAAACGGTGCTTGGATTTCAATTGCTTACTCTCTCTTATTTGAAAATTTTATTGATATTAACAATATTTACATATGCCTAACTCAGGTAAACCGAGGCCAGATATATTACCCATGCACTGCCTTGCGGATTGATGTGAGGGGAATACAGAGCGTGGCGAGTGAACACACAAGTGTGAACACTTATCGACTGTAGGCGTTATTAAAAAGAATTTTTATATACATACACCTAGCTCAGATAAACTGAGGCCAGATATAGCAATCGTGCACTGCCTTTCGGGCTTACGTGAGAAGGGTACAGAGCATGGCGAGTGAACACACGAGTGTGAACGCATGACTCTAGGTGTTAAAAATATATACATATATACAAAAAAAATTACTTATATACATTTTTGTGTTTTTTTTCTATATTTTTTTTTTGAAAAGAGATAGTTTTGCAAAATCATATTAGCACCATTTAACTTAGAAGATAAAAATGTTATATCCTTTACTTTAAATTTACCACTTTTTTTTAAACAAAGATTTTCATTTAGAATATATTTCATAATTAACACTTATGAACCTTCCTATATACTAGTTAAACCATTGCTATTTGTAATCAAACTTTATTTTTTTAAGACAAATAAATTTTCAAAAATTTCAATTTATTAACCAAAACTTATACTATCCTATAGTGTTTCTTCGAAAATAAATCAAAATGCTAAAAAGAAAACGTTTTTGAGATCTAGAAATTTTGAGATTTTTTTTTAGTTGAAAGAAAAAGAAAATTCAAAAATGCCATGAAACTTAAAAAAAATGAAAATGAGACTCCCCCCACACTTAATTTTTACTGTGTCCCCACAGTAAGTGCATGATATAATGAGTGTAACGGGGAAAAATATGTACATATTTACAAAAGAGGATTAACGTTCTTACTAGACGTAGCTTGGCTCATGAAGAATCATGAGCTCCTCCTCTTGGTTACTTGGCAATTCCAAGAAAGGTTTCAAACAATGACTGTTGACTTTGAAAATCGATCCATCCCTAGGGGTTTGTATTTCTATGGCACCGTGTGGAAAAACAGTTCGTACCATAAATGGTCCGGTCCATCTCGATTTAAATTTCCCATGGAATAAATGAAGTCTAGAGTCATATAAAAGAACTTTTTGGTTAGGCGAAAACGTTTTTCTTAGGATTGACTTGTCATGAAAAACTTTTGTTCTTTCTTTGTAAATTTTCTCGTTTCATATGCGTCGTTCCTAAGTTCTTCTAGTTCGTTGAGTTGTAATTTTCGGTTTTCGCCAGCTTTATCGAGATCAAAGTTTAAGTTTTTTATTGCCCACAACGCTTTGTGTTCGATTTCAACCGGTAAATGGCAAGCTTTCCCATAAACCAAATGAAATGAAGACATCCCAAGGTTAGTTTTAAAAGCAGTACGGTAAGCCCAAAGTGCGTCGGTCAATTTCTGAGACCAATCTTTTCAATTTTTGTTGACAGTTTTCTCCAAGATTTGTTTTATTTGACGATTTGAAACTTCAACTTGCCCACAAGTTTGAGGATGATATGGAGTGGATAACTTGTGGGTTATCGAGTATTTCTTCATTGATGTTTCAAAAGATTGATTGCAAAAATGGGTTTCGTTATCACTGATTATTGTGCGAGGTGTGTCGAACCTCGAAAAGATGTTTCTTTGAGAAATTTCACAACAATTATATGGTCGTTGGTTTTGCAAGGAATGGCTTTGACCCATTTTGAGACATAATCGATAGCGAGAAGGATATACAAGTTTCCAAAAGAATTGGGAAAAGGTCCCATAAAGTCGATACCCCAAACATCAAAGATTTCGATCGTAAGAATGGGTTTTAGAGGCATCGTATTTCATCGAGAAATTCGTCCAAGCATTTGACATCGATCGCAAGTTTTACAAAATTCAAACGAGTCTTTGAAAAGAGAAGGCCAATAAAAACCACACTGAAGCACCTTTTCCGTAGTTTTTCGAGGACCGAAATGTCCACCGCACGCTTGATCGTGGCAAAATGAAAGAACACTCCTGATCTCATTATCCGGAATGCAACGTCGAATGATTTGGTCGGGATAATATTTGAACAAGTATGAATCATCCCAATAGAAATATTTCACTTGGGACATGAATTTGCATTTGTCCTGTTTGGACCAAGATGAGGGAGTTTCTTTAGTGACTAAGTAGTTCACTATATCAACGTACCATGGATCGATAGAAATTGAAAGAAGTTGTTCATCAGGGAAGTTTTCATTGATTGGCAAAGAAGATGGTGCGTTCGGAAGACGAGACAAGTGATCGGCTATGACATTATCAGATCCTTTTTTGTCTTTGATTGTAAGGTCAAATTCTTGAAGTAAAAGGATCCAACGAATCAAACGGGATTTAGCATCCTTTTTGGCAAAAAGGTATCGAAGAGTATGATCAGTGTAGACCGTGATGTGTGAACCTATTAAATAAGGTCGAAACTTTGCGAGCGCAAAAACGACAGCTAGAAGCTCTTTTTCGGTTGTTGTGTAGTTGAGCATCGTTTAAAGTCATACTCATGTAGTAAATGACATGAAGGATTTTGTTGATGCGTTGTCCTAAGACAGCACCAATCGCAAAGTTAGAAGCGTCACACATTATTTCAAATGGGAGATCCCAATTGGGTGCGCAAATGATTGGAGCATAAATGAGTTCGTTTTTGAGACGTTCGAAAGAAGAGATACAATCGGAGTTAAAATCGAAAGGAACGTCTTTTCCAAGAAGAGTCGTCAAAGGACGAGCAATTTTGCTAAAGTCTTTCACCAAGCGTCGGTAAAAGCCAATGTGTCCTAGAAATGATCGAACGTCCTTAATAGATTTGGGAATGTGTAGATTCGCAATTATGTCAACTTTTGCTTTATCTACCTCAATCATGTCGTAGTGGGCAATGAGTCGAACTGCCTCTTCTGGTTAGATACTTGGTTCGGCCACCTTCCACTTTCCTCCACCCTTCCCAACCTCTTCTCCAATGCAGCCTCCCAGCGCATCACAATCTCTGATTCCCTCCTTCTCGGCCCCGACCATCTTCTCCCACCTTCATATTTCGACCTCAATACCTTTTCTGAGCTGCTGCATGCTGCCTCCTCTCTCCAATCCATTCGTCTCTCCCAGTCCCCAGACAAAATCCTTTGGGCCTTAAACCCTACAACCGGCTTTTCCGTCGCTTCCTGTTATTCTTACCTGAACAACCCGGGTCGCCTTTTCTACTTTCCCAGACTTTGGAACTGCAAGCTCCAGCCTCGAATCGCGTTCTTTCAATGGTGTCTTATCCATGGTCGTATCAACACCAGAGATAGACTATTTCGACTAAATATCACGCTGGTTTCCGACTGTGCCCTTTGTTCTAATGCAACTGAAAGTATACAACACCTCTTTTTCGACTGTGACTTCTCGGTTAAGGTTTGGGCTGCAACTGCTGCACACCTGCTTGGTTTCATCCCAACAATAACTTCATTTTATGACTTTTGGCAATTTAACACCCCGAACAAACGATTGGATCATTTTATAGCTATCTTTAGTTGGTGCATCTGGATCGAGCGAAATGCTCATGTGTTTAACAAGCCCAAATTACTATTTGAGGGTACCTGCAGGCGGATTATTTACTATTATTCATCCTCAACAGGTCACAGCTTCTCAGCGCCCTTTAGACTTAGGCTGCCTCGCACTAGGTCTTCTTCTGTTGAATCAACTGGAAGCTCCTCAGCTATCCCTGGAAACCGTCAGCATTGACAGTGATTGTACCTTTCATCATATTTTGTAGTCCATTATCCGGGCAGTTTCCACACTTTATGTTGTATAACCGCTATGTTAAACTAGTTCATCTTGGCCAACGGTCAGGCTTGTTGATCGCACTATTTATATTTAGCTATGATATCTAACCGGCTGTGTAGTCTCACGCTACACATCCGTTTTACTCAAAAAATCTACCTCAATGCCTTTATTTGAGATGATATGTCCAAGGACTATGCCTTGTTTTACTATAAAGTGGCATTTTTTCCAATTCAAAGTCAAATGTTTTTCTTTACATCAATTTAGAACCAACTCGAGGTGATGTAAACATTCGGAAAAAGAATCACCAAACATAAAGAAATCGTCCATAAAAACTTCTAGAAAGCGTTCAATCATGTCAGAAAAGATGCCAACCATGCATCGTTGGAAAGTAGCAGGAGCGTTACAAAGTCCGAATGGCATACGTAGATAAGCAAAGGTACCGAATGGACACATGAAAGTCATTTTCTCTTGATCTTCGGGAGCGATTGGAATTTGGTTATAGCCGGAATAACCATCAAGGAAGCAGTATAATTCGTGGTCGGCTAAACGTTCGAGCATTTGGTCAATGAAAGAAAGAGGGAAGTGATCTTTTTGTGTTGCAGCATTTAATTTTCAATAGTCAATGCAAACACGCCAACTGGTTTGAGTCCGAGTAGGAATGAGTTCGTTAGCGTCGTTTGTTATAACGGTAAGTCCGGACTTTTAAGGAACGACGTGAATTGGGCTAATCCATGGGCTATCAGAGATGGGTATATGATACCGTTATCGAGGAGCTTAAAAATTTTGTCGTGAACCACACCTTTCATTTTTGGGTTAAGCCTCCGTTGTGCATCACGAGTGGGTTTGGCTTTTTCAATCAAGTGAATGCGATGTTGGAAAATAGCAGGGCTAATTCCTTTAATATCGGTAATAGACCACCCAATTGCTTCTCTATTTTCGAAAGAATAGAAAGTAAGGAGGTTTCTTGATCAAGAGAGAGAGTTGCGGAAAATATGACGGGCAACGTTTCGTTATCGCCTAAGTATGCGTACTTAAGGTGATCAGGAAGTGGTTTGAGGTCCAACTTCGGGAGTTTCTCGATCAAAGAATTGGGTTGAGATTCGGACTCAACTGGAAACGATTCAAAAGGAAGAGTGTATTCAATCTCATTAGGTATTTCATGAAACAATTTTTCGTACTCAGCTTCGCGTTCGTCGTTAAGGTCAAGTATCTCGTTTTCGAAGTTTTTGTGAATGGCATTAACTTCCAACGTTTGGTTGCGAGGTTCATTCGATTGGCTTTCAAGATTGAAAATATTAAGATCCAAAGTCATGTTTCCAAAAGAGATTTTCATCGAACCGTTACGACAATTGATTAAGGCATTTGAAGTGGCTAAGAATGGTCGGCCTAAAATCAATGGAATTTGACTTGCGGGATTTGTCACGGGTTGTGTTTCGAGAACGATAAAATCAACGAGGAATGTGAATTGCACTACTCGAATGAGCACGTCCTTGATTTCTCCCATGGGCTTCTTAATGGAGCGATCAGCGAATTGAAGCGTGACTTTTGTGGGTTTGAGATCACCCAAGCCTAATCGTTCGTACACATAGGGCAGCTAGGATCTTTGTATTTTACGGGCATGGATTGGGACAAGACTTCACTCAAACCGGCGGCTAAGAAGACTTTTTTTGGGCACTTGAGTGTGTCGCTTTTGGGTACACAAGTCCTTAAGAAATTTCACATACGTGGGGACTTACTGAACGATGTCAAGAAGCGAGATGTTAACTTTCACTTGTTTAAAAAATTTCCAACATCTTTTCCATTTGGCCCGAGTGTTTCTTAGGTCGGAGACGATGTGGAAATGGAACACGATACTCGGTAGGTGGGTCTACTCGAGTAGAAGAAGAATTTTGATCGGCATTCGATTCAACGATTGGCTCCCTATTCTATTCAGATTCGTTCATTGTTTTAGAAGTGTCGAGAGAGGTTTCCAGTAAATCGTTTGGATTAACAACTTGATTGCCGATTTGTTTACTGGAACGTAAATTTGTGATAGCATTCAATTGGGTGACGTTGCTATCTTGAACAACATGGGCTTGATTTGAATTTGTGTTTTGATTTTTGGGATTTGGAATTGGCTGGCTTTGGAATGTTCCTCGTTCGCGTTCACTTACAGACGTGGCTAATTGACTCATTTGCATTTCAAGTTTTACAATCGATTGGTTTGTGTTTTGCATATATGAGGTCAGTAAATTTTGCAAATTGCTGTTTGATTGAAGGCTTTGAGTAGTTGCTTTAGCCAACGTTTCAAGAGTTTTTTCAAGTGAACTTAAACGTTTATCGTCTTGGAGAGGATGAGTAGAATTTGATTGAAAATTTGATTGTTGCGGTTGATTATGAGACGGTCCCCTAAAGTTTGGTTGAAAGTGATTGGGTTGAAAGGGAGGATTCGAAGCATTATTTGGAAATGCATGAAAATTGGGATGAATCGTATTCGTGTTGGGATTGTTTTGGTTCCAAGCAAAATTCGGATGATTTCTCCAACCAGGATTGTATGTTGGAGAAAAGGGGTCGTTTTTGGTTTTATTGAAAGCATTGATTTGTTCGACAGAATTGGGGCACTGATCGGCTATATGATTGGGATCATTGCATTTATAACACATGGGTTAGGAAGCTTGATTTATTTGGTTTGATGAGGAAACGTTATCGAATTTGTTAATCATTGCGTCGATTTTAGCTTCCAAGGCCAAAGATGATCCTATCGAGTGTGCACTCGATCGTGAGTAAATTGATTTTTCGTTCGAACATTCCCATTGGGATGACTTTTCGGCGAGGTTTTCAAAAAATTGCCAAGCATCTTCGTGATGTTGGGCAAGAAAGTTGCCTTGGCACATTGGTTCGAGCGTGGTTCCTGAGCAGTTTTCTAGTCCATCGTATAAGATTTGGCAAATCGTCCATTTTTCGAAGTTATGGTGTGAACATTTTATCAAAAGCTCTTTGAATCTTTCAAAATATTTTCCTAATTGTTCTCCCTTGAATTGATGAAAATTTACAATTTCATTTCGGATTCTATTTGTTTTTCCCAAGGGGTGGACTTTTTTAAGAAAGCTTTTACGAATTCTTCCCACATTTTAATTGAGCTCGATGGTAAGCTGTACAACCATTTTTCAGCGTAATCCGTAAGAGCCAGGCCTCTCAATGGATACCCAGAAATTTCGAAATCCGTCCGGATCCATATCCGAAAAAACGGATATTATCCGATATCCGATACCCGAAAAGAAAATCAAATGCGAATGTAGATATGGGCATATCCGTATTCGAAAAACATCCGTCCGATCCGAAATTAATTATAATAAAATTTGTTATTATTATTTTAAGATGACCCTAAGTTATAGTTAAAATATATTTAGAAATGAATTGGCCCAAACCCAAATTGCTCAAGAAAGAAAGTAAAACCCTAACTAAGCAAGTAACAATAAGTCACGTAACTCGCATTTTCACTATCCTATTTCAATTTTCAAACCCTTATTTCTATTTCCTCAGCCGTTTCAAATTTCAAACCCTAAATTGCTCTCGGCTCCGCCTTTTGTCACTGCTCCGCCTCGTTCATAAATGTTGAATGATAAATGTTGAATTTTTAGATGATAATAAAATGATTTTTAATAAATGTTGAATTATTTATTAATGGTGATTCATTGGAAAATTAAATCGTTTGAATTTAATATTGGAAAATTTTCAAAAATTGAATCCTGAATTAATAATTAATGAAAATGATTTTAAAAGTTGATTTGAATTCTATTTAAATGGGAATGAAGATCGTAAAATTTTAAAATTGAATTTAAAATGATTAAATTTCTTATTGTAATTAACATGTAAAATAGCCATTTTGGCCACTGTCTCGGATTTCGATGAAACTAGTTTCATCGGATCCGTAATAGTGAATTATTATGGGATTTCAAGCTTCGTATCGGTCGGACTTATCGTTTGGCCGTGCGAGCTTGAAACGCGTAGAATTTATTTTTAGGATTTTAATCAAAATAATTTGATTTGAAAAGCTATCTTCTGTATACGGTCGAATTAGGCATCGAGGCTAGTTCCATTGCGTTCGGAATAGGGGTAAAACATATAGAACGTCATGCGGCACGCTTCGTTTGGAGTTCGAGAATTTCGGACATTAAACGCCAAATATTTTCTAATTATAAAAAATATATACTCATCCTTATCCAACAACCCGTATCTCCCGCCTACTTTTGGTCTCCTCTCGTATAACCCCCATCTTCTTTGTCTCCCCTTGTACGTTCCCCCCTCCCTCATTTCAATCTTCCAGATCGAAAAAAAAGAAATGGACGAATCGCGTTCGAGCGCGAGGGAGGAGTACCGCAGGGCTGGTGGAGCGCACGATGGCAGGTGAGGGGCGACGCGTTTCTCATTCGATTTCATTCTAAGGTTTTGGGGCTGGTACGTGTGAATGGCGGCGGTGTAGGGAGGGAGGTTTCAGGCGTTGGCGGCTCTCGTGCTGGCGGTCGCGATAGCGTGTCTCGATGGTGGTCCGGTCGCGCGGGGGGTGGCGCGCGTGGAGGCTTCGTGGTCGTGTTTGGGTTCTCTGCCTGGAGTTCGCGATCGAGCATGAGGGGAGGGAGAGGGGTACGGTAACGCTTTAAATATTATATTAATTTAGTTTGTTAATTATGTTAATTATACCGTTATATTAATTATCGTGTAATTTTTGCATACGTCGTCCGTTTCGGATGAAACAAATTGCGTTAGGATTGTATCGACGTCGGCTACGTCATGGAGTTGGTTAGAAATTTATTCGAATCTGAAGAATTTCCAGTTTCAAATAAAAGGTGAGTGTTTTATATGCTCACGATTGACTAAATTAATTTTTATGTTATTTAAATTAATATCATGAAGTAATTTAATTTCATTGGCTGATGTTTGGTAAATTAATTTACATTAGATTCACATATGAATTGAATTGATAAGGATTTAAATGGACAGTTGAATTTGAAATTAAATTGCCAGTTAGACGCTCGATATTGATAACTAATAAACCGTTGTGTTATATTAACTGTTTGGATGATTGATTGGGATGAATGATATTAGTTGGTATTTTGGGATGATTTGGATGTTTATTTTTTTATATATATCTTGTTATCACCCTCTAAATTATTTATATTATATAAAACTGTAAATTAAATTATTTTGAATAAATTAAGAAATAGGTTGAAATGATGTATATCTATGACATTTATTTTGGATTGAATTGATATATATCCATCCTTGAAATAAAAATAAAAATAACTGATCACTTGGCCATAAGATAGAAAATTATATACGGACACCAGATTGGTTAAATTAAATGATTTTAAAATTCTTGAATTTAAATTTATTAAATGATTTTGATTTAAAGAAATAAAAATGGAATTTATGAGAATCGAATTAATTTCGAATTCGAGTCTTGAAAATATTGGAATCGAAATTGGAAAAGAAATTGTTTTAAGAATTTATTTTGAAACGTGAAGTAAAAATCGACATGTGACTGGAATTATTGAAATTGAAATTGTTTTAAGGGTTTGAACTTTTACTTGAACTTCGAAGTTATTTAAGTAAAAGTGATATTAAATGGATATTTCTAAATTTGACTTAGAATTGAATCATTTTAAAGGATTTGAACCTTGAATTAAATATTGAAGTTTAAAAGTTAATTTAAGTGATTTAAATCAATATTTTGAAATCGAACTCGAAATTTGATATATATTGAAATGGTTTAAAATTAGAATTGAATTGAAATTTAAACCATTGACTCGAATTTGAAGCTAAAATAAAAATCGAAATTGATTTGAATTGAAGTTAATTCAAATTGAAATAGGGATTGAATCGATTTAAGTTGAAATGGAAATTGAAATTGATTTGAGTTAAGGATTTGGAATTAAATCAGTTTGACTTTAAAAATATTTTTAAATAAATTATTTTAATATAAACTTATTAAAACCTATCTTTTTAAATATTCAAATTACTTCGGATTTTCCAAACTATTTTCTACATAGAACATTTTTAAAATCTAAACCATTTTATTAAAATATTTTATATCAAACTATTTTGACCTTTTAAACTATTTTAAAACTATTCAAACTATTTTCTAAAAATTCAAACTAGTCAAGGCTGAAATGTTTATATTTAAATGGTTGATTCAAGTACGAAGTGGGTTAAAATGAAGTTATAACCTAAATTGAAATTCGAAATAATTTTGGAAGCGAAATCGAGATATTGAGGCGAAAATGATTTTGAAGTGAAATAGTATATTTTGAGTAAATATGATGATTTTGAAGTGAATGGTATTTTGAAGCGAATATGATATTTTGATATCAAGTATGAATTGTTTTAGAAATGTAAAAGTACTAACCGGTGTGTAAAACGACGTTTGGTTGTTAAAGAGATCGAGGCCTCTTATTGGCATACTCTCTGTCAATATATGAACCACTTTAACAACTGTGTAGGTGGAGGAGACTCCAGAACGAAGTGGTTGGATTTGGCATCGTTTGTTGGATTTGAAGAAAGAGAACGATGATGGATAGACCCCACCACTTATGCCAATTTGAAATGGCTAAAACATGATGGCTTGACAGGGCCAAGCGGGCTAGCTACCCCTAGCGGACATCCATTCTTCAATTTTCTTTGGACTTAGTACATACTATTACTCTTGTTGTTGGTTTTGATTGGTACACCTTGATTTTGGGATAACCTCCCTTTAACTTGATATGGGATGGATGTATGCGGTGGACGGTCGTGGCTACGATGCGTTACCACCAGCCCTACGACCCGAACCGGTAGTATCCTACCTTGGGCATTGCCTCACGTGCCTTGTTATACTTTTATCCCTATACAAGACCCTACGATTTTGGTTTAGTGTTGTCGTATCACGGCACATCCTTATTCCCTGACGTGCTACTGGGCGTTATATGCAAACTGTATGGCAATGCTTAAAAATGCGTTAAAGGGGATCAATGTAAAGTCTTAACAGTAAAAAATATATTTATTTTACCGATTAGACATTATATATAGCGTATTCTACTATGTATAATATTTTGAAAGATCCTCAGGAGATGGAAAATCCCGTAACATCTCTTGAGTTATTGCATGCACGTTATACACTGGATATGAGATGTGAAACCCCATAAACATCTTTGACGCCACTACACTCATGTTATATGTGATATCGATTTGACTCACATAAGGATATTTTAGTCCCGACTCAAGTGTTTTGTCTTTTCATTATGCTCAGTTCAGCCCTGAGTTTTTAGCACATTGAAGATCATTTCTGGAGGACGAAGGCGAAGATTTGGTATATTATTATTACTATGATTATTCCCTGCATAATGTTGTTCCGCTGCATTATTTTATTTGTCCCTGTTGTATATATAACTCTAATAAATGCTGTATAAATTATAATCAAACGTATAGTAAATAGCTTCATGAACTGTTTATTTGATTATTATATTTTGTCATTCCGCTACGAGATTCTGTGTTTTTTTTCTTCTTCTTTTCTTATTTTTCTTAATCAACCCCATTGGTTATCTATGTTCTGGATCGTTTAAGTTGGACATGTGTGGATTATTGTCGATTTAAACCTTCTGAATTGTGGATCATCACAGTTGATATCGGAGCTTTGGTTTAGCGATAACCTTAGCTTTGTGGGGTTTGACTCATTAAAGATAGGGTAGTAATACCCTAGAATGAGTTTGTTTGAGCATTTATATATGAGAGCGCGTACTTGTTAGTGCTATAAAATGTTTTATATTGTGTTTAATTATCTGTTGAGTTGTTTATGAATTCTGGTTGGTGCATGGGATGCCATGTTATCGATAGGGGTTTTTAAACACTTAAACGAGGCAAGTCAACATAATATAGTTTTAAGATAGGGTAAAGGAAATAATTTTACCTAAATTATATATTATATATAAAAAGAAATTGAATGAGAATAAATGAGTAAGTGAAATTAATATGAGTAATTGAATTTGATTTAAAATTGAATTTAAATTGGATATAAATAAATTGAATGCAGATGAAATAAGTGAATGTTAAATAAAGAAAAGTGATACTTAAGTATAAGTGGTAAGAAATACTTAGTTTAAATTATGTAATGAATATATTTATAAAATAAATTGAATACGAAGAGAATAGGTCCTAAAAACCAAGTTTGGAAATACTAACTTCTGATTTGATTTATGGATGATTATAAACTTAAGTAATGGGCTATGAAATAAAAATCTAACCTTAGTTTAAGTTAAAAGGATGAATTTAAACCGAGAATTTTAGAATTTGAATCCTAGTGCTTTTGAAATTGCTTTCTAAGATTTTGAAAAATAATATTAGTATTATTTAAAAATATTTACAAATATAAATTGTTTCCAAAGGAAATAATCTTGTACCCTCCTCTTATGTCGTTGGAAAATAATTTCGGTGATGACGACCACATCATTGACATTCATTTTCGAGTCTCAAAGTGGGGGAGGCCACTTAGTAGCTTTTGTTACGCATTTGATTCAACAACAGATTTTGATTTAAAATTTCTTAATATGATTTGATGTATATAAAAGATATGAGCATATATATTATTTCAAAGTGATTTAAAATGAACCCGGTATTTGAATTCTTAAGTTTCTGTTAATTAACGATTTTCAGTTGTAGAAATAAAGTGAATTATTTTGAATAATTGGAAACTTCTAAAATGAGAAATAAGAAATTGAAGCTAAGTGTTTAAATAAAATACGAGAAGTTAAGTTATAACTCTTAAATTTCAAGATAATGGAAATCTAAACTTGGGTATATTATTGGATATTCTTGTTAACTAAAATAAATAAGATAAATTTGTATAATAGTCAACTACACTCTAAAAACATATATATAATTACCAGAATGTTTAAAAAGTTGAAATGTTAAATATGAACATGTAATAGAATATTATACAAGTTTGAACTTGAGTAATAAAAATGTTTCGAATTGAAATTGTTTAAAGAAATGTTTATAAAATTAAATTAAGTTATTATAAAAAAATTGTTATAAACTTAGCTAATGTTATAAGAAATGATAAATGAATAATTTGAGTAGTAAAAAGAAAATACTATTTAGATATGAATTTAAGAGAAGGTAAACAAATAATAAATTAAATCATATCTTTGTAAATTGTTTGAAAAAATAATAATAAATAAATTTGCAAAGGATGTTTTAAATTTTAATTATAGCTTTTTGAGATAATTATAATTTAAATAATATTTTGTAAGAGAAGATACATCTGTATAAAATAATTATAAACATAAGAAGCGATTAATGAAATAAAGAAGTTGAAATTTGAATTATGAAATGAAATTTTTCTTAAGTCAAGTTGAATGAAATTAAAAATAAGTTAATGAAATAAATTTTAAAATGAAGTTAACTTATGAAAGGTTGAATAAAAATTGATTGTGATAAAAGGAAAATTTTATTAACATGAATTTGAATTATAAAATAAAATATACTTAAGTAAAGTTATTAATATGAATTTGAATAAATGAAATGAACAAATGAAGTGAATCAATGAATTAATATGAACTTAAGTTATGAAGTTAAAATAAACATGAGTCACATTTTTATAAAATGTTTATAATAAACTTAAATGGTTTTATAAAATGGTTTATAAATGATACTAGTATTAAAAAGAATATACTAAGAGGTAATAAAATAAAATTTGACTTAAACAAGGTTAGATGGAATAATTTTATAAAATGGTTCATCAATGAATTTATATGAAATATGTTAAACAAAAAGTGAAACAATTGATATTTAACAAATTGAATTTGAAAAAATCGTATGTAAATGAAGCAGATGTGAATTCGTTAATGTTGATAAGTGCATGTCAATCAATTGAAAGTAAATAAACCGAATGAAAATCAATTGAATGTGAATCAAATTGAATGTAAGTTGGTTGAATACAAATAAATTGAAAGCAAACCAATTAAATGTTAATAAAAATTGGATGTTAATAAGAAATGAAGTAGTATAAATTTAATATTGACATTGAATAATGTAAATTCACATAGTTATGAATTAATTGGATGAATATTAGTTGTTGAATGGTTTCTTTTGTTGCAAACCATTGTTATTACTGTTTTTGATTGCATATGATTGTTATGGTTGTGTATCGATGCTTGTGCTTATAATTTGGATTCAGAATTCATGTTAAATGGCTTTATTAAACTTTTCATATTCTATATCTTATTATAAGTGACTAATATTCTAAATTGGGTTGAGATAGGTACATACGAAGACCGTTTGGATGTATACGAGGATTTTATATGCTTTTGCTTGCTTAATATGAGCGAACTCGCTCGTATTAATAATAATAAGGTACATATCTCGGATTACATACCGCACTTTTATATTTTTCCCTACGCGATGCCTCGTCATTGAGATGATATGTATATTTGATATATTTGGTATATATTTGTGTTATATATTGTATTGTAAAATTTTTCCGATCGAGCCATACAAAGGAGACACTGTCGAAATTTTTAAATCCGGGTGTTAGAAATTTTTTGAGGCTTTGAAAATTTTATAACTTATTTTTATATATAAGTTGCAGTTTCTGTAAGACGATCGGAGTGGCATAGTAGAAGCGTAGTAAAGGTTTTCTAATAAGATTTTAAAGTTTTATAAGTTGATTATTTTGAATAAAACATATCAAATGTTAAATTCCGTACTTAACCCCTTTGCGAGGACGAAAAGTTTTGAGTGGGGAGAATGTAACGATCTATATTTTTAACTATTTTAAATTATTAAAATTAAAATGATTATTGAATAAAAATGGTTAGAGATAAAAATTTAATGATTTATTGATGTAGTTATTTAATATGAACTTGAATAAAATCTAGAAATAATAAATTTTGAAGATTTTGGCAATAACAACTATTGAAATGAAATTCTATTTATTAAATATGTTTGCAATCGATGTTTGTAATTAAATAATAAATGTTGAATTGCTTAGATGATAATAAAATGATTGTTAATAAATGTTGAACTGTTTATTAATGGTGATTCATTGGAAAATTAAATCGTTTGAATTTAATATTGGAAAATTTTCAAATAATTGAATTCTGAATTAATAATTAATGAAAATGATTTTAAAAGTTGATTTGAATTCTATTTAAACGGGAATGAAGATCGTAAAATTTTAAATTATCAAATTGATTTTTGAAATTTCTTATTGTAATTAACGTGTAAAAATAGCTATTTTGGCCACTATCTTGGATTTTGACCAAACCAGTTTCATCAGATCTGTAATAGTGAATTATTGTGAGATTTCAAGTTTCGTAGCGATCAGATTTATCGTTTGGCCGTGCGAGCTTGAAATGTGTAGAATTTATTTTCAGGATTTTAATTAAAATAATTTGATTTAAAAAGCCATCTTCTGCGTATGGTCGAATTAGGCGTCGAGACTACTTCCATTGCATTCGGAGTAGGGGTAAAACATATAGAACGTTAGGCGGCATGCTTCATTTGGAGTTCGAGAATTTCGGACGTTAAATGTCGGATATTTTCTAGTTATAATAAAATATATACCCATCCTTATCCAACAACTCGTACCTCCCGCCTACTTTTGGTCTTCTCTCGTACAACCCGCGTCTTCTTTGTCTCCCCTCATACGTTCCCCCCCTCATTTCAATCTTCCAGATCGAAAAAAAAGAAAAAGAAATGGACGAATCGCGTTCGCGCGCGAGGGAGGAGTACTGGAGGGCTGGCAGAGCGTACGATGGCAGGTAAGGGGCGACGCGAGGCGATTCTCGTTCGATTTCGTTCTAGGGTTTTGGGGCTGGTACGTGTGAACGACGGTGTTGTAGGGAGGAAGGTTTCAGGTGTTGGTGGCTCTCGTGCTGGCGGTCGCGATAGCGTGTCTCGATGGTGGTCCGATCGCGCTTGGGGTGGCGCGCGTGGAGGCTTCGTTGTTGCGTTTGGGTTCTCTGCCTAGAGTTCGCGATCGAGCATGAAGGGAGGGAGAGGGGTACAACAACGTTTTAAATATTATATTAATTTAGTTTGTTAATTAATTATACCGTTATATTAATTACCGCGTAATTTTTGCATACGAGGCCCGTTTCGGACGAACAAATTGCGTTGGGATTGTATCGAAGTAGGCTACGTCATGGAGTTGATTTGAAATTTATTTAACTCTGAAGAATTTTCGATTTCAAATAAAAGATAAGTGTTTTATACGCTCACGATTGACTAAATTAATTTTTATGTTAGTTAAAGTAATATCATGACGTAATTTAATTTCATTGGTTAATGTTTGGTAAATTAGTTGACATTAGATTGATATATGGATTGAATTGATAATGATTTAAATGGACAGTTGAATTTGAAATTAAATTGCCAGTTAGACGCTCGATATTAATAAGTAATTAACCGTTGTGTTATATTGACTGTTTGGATGATTAATTGCGATGGATGCTATTAGTTGATATTTTGGAATGATTTGGATGTTTATTTTTAAATATATCTTATTATCACCCTGAAATTATACGACCCGAACCGATGGTATCCTACCTTGGGCATTGTCTCACGTGCTTTGTTATACTTTTATCCCTATACGAGACTCTACGATTTTGGTTTAGTGTTGTCGTATCACGACGCATCCCTATTCCTCGACGTGCTATTGGGCGTTATATGCAAACTGTATGACAATGCTTAAAAACGCGTTAAGGGGGATCAATGTAAAGCCTTAACGGTAAGAAAAATATTTATTTTATCGATTAAACATTATATATATAGCGTATTCTACTATGTATAATATTTTGACGGATCCTTAGGAGATTGAAAGTCGCGTAACATCTCTTGAGTTATTGCACGCACGTTATACACTGGATAGGAGATGTGAAATCCCGTAAACATCTCTGACGCCACTACATTCATGTTATATGTGATATTGATTTGACTCACATAAGGATATTTTAGTCATGACTCAAGTGTTTTGTCTTTTCATTATGCTCGGGTCAACCTTGAGTTTTCGGCGCATTGAAGGTCATTTTTGGAGGACGAAGGCGAAGATTTGGTATATTATTATTACTAGGATTATTCCCTGCATAATGTTGTTCTACTGCATTATTTTATTTGTCCATGTTGTATATATAACTTTGATAAATGTTATATAAATTATAACCAAATGTATAGTACACAGTTTCATGAACTGTTTATTTGATTATTATATTTTGTCATTCTGCTGTGAGATTCTGTGTTTGTTTTCTTCTTCTTTTCTTATTTTTCTTAATTAACCCCATTGATTATCTATGTTCCGGATTGTTTAAGTTAGACATGTGTGAATTATTGTCGATTTAAACCTTTCGAATTGTGGGTCGTCACAGATAGTGAATTATTCATGACCATTTGAGGGGGTTCAAAAGGCGTATGGATGTTTGTTTGTTTATAATAATTACCAAATAACTCATCAAGAGTTTTTTATTAGTTAATTATAAGGTCAAATAAAAGATCTCATGCGAGGATGTGCAACAGTCTTTTGACTTGAGAATACCGTGAATGTTAAATGTCTAAACTATATATTAATTATGGACAATCATATGACAACCATGATCATACTAGAGCCATAGTTGAGTATAAGTTGAATCACATGGAGTGGAAGACTATTTAAGAGAGGTTGGTCTCATTCGAATAATATGTTAGTATCATCGTAATTAGTAGTCGACTTAAAGTCAAAGTCTTTGGCCAAAACAAATCAATTAACCGATAAATGCTATAGGGTTGAACCATGTTTTTTAATGTTCTACTTTGCATTATAATAAATTTTGACCATTGACCATAATACTTAAGATCATCTTCACAAAATTTGGGCTCATCTGAACATATATATAACCGTATATTGGATGTTTAAATTCAAAGGTAAAATAAATGTTTGAACAGTGAATATTTAACTTATAATTTTGAAAAAGGCTACTGATATCGAAAGTCTCATGTTTTGTAGAGATGATCCTCTATACGTGGATTGAATATCTATAAAATTTTGTAGCATTTGGAATAGTATAGCTCACGGTATGACAGAGGCGCTAAATGAGTGCTTCAAAATAGGTGTGCTATCGAACCTTCTTGTATACACACGTGTGTATGTGGTGTGTGATTATAAATCCGAATGATCACACATATATAAACTTATAATAATAGCATTTAGATATACTAATATAATATATATGTAAATTCCTCTTACACATTATTAAGTATAATAATGAGCATACAATGTTAATTCCATACATTATATACAATTTAATAAAAATAATTACAATACAGATAATTTTAATTCAAAGCGAATCCCATTCAAATCGAACATTAAATATGAATTAATGTAATGTATATTATATTCACGATAACATGTCAAAAACATCTAGATTAAAAGGATACCGTGCATAGAATTTTTTTTTTTTTTAGATTTGCTCATCGCCTTCTGATATACTCGATCCAACATGATCATCTCTAGTGGCAATAATTGGTTGCAAAATTGTCGCGTCATCAAAATCAATCAAATAAAGATAATTTTTTTTCCCAGTAGCCAAATTGATGAAATCGACTACTGGAGGTTTATGTTATTTTTTAAACTGAATGAAAAAAACTTAGGAATAGGCTAAATTAACTACATTTTGATTTTTTTGGATCACCCAAAAGGTAGGCAATATGATGAAAAGTGTAAATTTGTTAATGTAGCTTGGGCTTATCAAAAGGTTAAGGCCCAATCACAATTTATTGGAAAAAAAATAAAATGAAGCGGGAAACCCTAATGTCGAGAGCGCGAAAAAGCTAAAAAAGCGTTCAAGATTTAGGCGCAGAATCCAAACCCTATTTCCTACTTATAAATTTCACATCCTCCACTCCATTTCGAAGTCACACCTAGTACACCCAAATTTTTAATTAGGACAAAGCCATAATATTTCAAGATGTATGTTGTGAAGAGGGACGGTAGGCACGAGCAGGTTCATTTCGACAAAATTACTGCCCGATTGAAGAAGTTAAGCTATGGTTTGAGCCATGAACACTGCGATCCAGTTCTGGTTTCACAAAAAGTTTGTGCTGGGGTTTATAAGGGAGTGACGACTAGTCAATTGGATGAGTTAGCGGCCGAGACTGCGGCGGCCATGACTGCAAATCATCCGGATTATGCATCGGTATCTTTTGGAACTAATTCAGATTTTGACGTGTTTTTTGTACTAAATTTAGGGTGTAGTTTTAGTTATTGGACTACTTTAAAATGTTTAAGGTGATGATTGAAAATGGAGTGCTAGGTGTTGATACAGGTTCAAGATAGTTGCTGCTTACATATTTAAGAACAAAAACCATGGTCTAACAAAGAAATGCCCTATTTTTGGAATTCTTGTAGAATTGCTATGGTTCATTTTAAGTGAAGTTCTGGATTAGCTGGAACTAACATTTGGGTGTATGCCTAAACATAAAACAACATGAAACCACACATTATTTTCCTGGATACGCTATTGAGAAATTTTTAGTTTTTTTTTACCAGCTTTGTCTGTTAGGCAATCAGAAGGATGACAAAGAATTGAAGATATGTCCTATGCATCATCGCATAGAATTGTTTTTATGCATAATAAATATAAATATAAATGCTTTATAGGCATTTAAAGTTGTTTGCAGGAATTCTTTTACGTCATTTCCTTTCCCTTTGCATTAGACGTGTCCAATGCGTTTGATGTGGGAATGGGGTTAGAGGGCAGATATCCTTTTAGGGAAGCCATTAGAAATGAACTGTTTGTGCTGGAAGTTTTGGATGCTAGTTGTTTTAAAATTTGATTAATGGTTTTAATTTGATTTATGATTTGATGAAGGACAATACTGTACACAAATATATATTTCACAAATATCATACACAGATACTGTACATAACTATTTTCTAAGCCATTTCAAATACACATTTCTCATTCTTTTTCCCAACTCAAAATACATTCTGCACTCACCAGTTTATCTTTTTCAAATGCTTTTCTTCAAATGCCCCTTTAACTTGACAAGGAATGCACCCAATAGTGAAGATATCCATGGCTATTTTTTATCTTGGATCCACAAGTCAATTCAAAATTTCAAGTGAAATAAACTTTCAAGTGATAGACTAGTTGAGGTGTTAGTAAACTCATGTTTGGATTTTGTTATTTTGTAGCTTGCTGCAAGGATCGCTGTATCAAACCTTCATAAGAGTACAAAGAAGTCATTTTCAGAAACGTAAGCTTTGCTATTTATTGGGTTTTAACTGAAGTTATTGGAATGTAAAATTTGTTTTTCCTGCAGGATTAAAATCTTGTATAATCATTTTGATGAGAGGTCAGGCTTGGAAGCTCCTCTAATTGCTGATGATGTTTATGAGATAATAATCAAGGTGAAATTTACATGTCAAGTCAATGCTTTTACTTTTATTTTTGTTTTTACTGTGCATAAATTATGTTTGACAGTTTATTCCAAGGTTAAAAGTTAAGTGCTTAAATTTCTTGCACTTTGTTTCTTTGATAGAACATTTCACTTTAGGGATGCACCTGCATAATCAATTATCCTGATTATTATCTTATCCTTAGTCATAATGAATTTTTCAGAGTTATTGTTGATGCCGTCTCATTGTTGGTCATACCGAGCGATTTATTGCCATTGCTCATGCCAAATCTATGCTATGATTTTCATTTTGGTTTTTTCCAGCTATAGTTGATTTGCTTTGGTATATTTTCTGTTACATTGAGATTAGAGAGCAAATCATAGTTGTGGGCCTGATACATCATTTGGGTTGGACTGATTAATTTTATATACCATAGGCGTGTGTTAATACATTTGTTTATGTACAAAAATGGCATTTGTACTGTTAACATTCAAACATAATATGATTGATATCAATTTTAGTTATGCAGTTAGTCTTTAATGTTGAAAATAAACCATAAAATTAGAAACATGCTTGTTTTGAATCTCCTTGAAAGTGTTCTGTATATTAACTTTAAGTAGAGTGAGCAAAAATACTTGCTGTTGCTTGAGAGCAACTGAGCTGCTATTTTGTCATTGGATAGGGTATTAGTAGCAAGGCCCACTCTTGGATTTAAGTAGAAGTTTAAAAATTGGGTTCAACCTATCTTGCAGCAAGTGTAGGCAACTGCACATGTATGCTGATTGTGGTTGGAAGACCTCTTGAGTGAGCAGTAAAACATAGAAGTGTTTGGATAATTAAGTTGTGCCAAAATTTAGTTTTAAAATTTTGGAATAGGTCATGAGTAAGCAATTGTTTCTGACTTATTGACTTATATGCTACTTTTAGTTCAACAGATTAAGTTGTTGCCAAGCACTTATATAAGTTTTTCAGTGGTTACTTCAAATTATAACATTAATCATTATTTTCTTGCAGAATGCAACTCGTTTAGACAGTGAAATAATTTATGATAGGGATTTTGATTATGACTATTTTGGTTTCAAGACACTTGAGAGATCTTACCTCTTGAAAGTATGTGGAGTAGTTGTAGAAAGACCTCAGCACATGCTTATGAGAGTTGCTATTGGGATTCACAAACATGATCTTGAGTCTGCCATCAAAACCTACCATTTAATGTCCCAAAGATGGTTCACACATGCTTCTCCCACTTTATTCAATGCTGGTACACCTCGCCCTCAGGTATATTGACACTGTAAAACAAACGGTATCTTATTTTTATTCTTATGGGAAGTACAGTCATATTCTTCACACAAAATTTCTCCAGATAGTTATCTGAAACAGTTTATGTTATCATATCAAAGTTTGAGCAGTTTTTTGTGTATAATACCTTTGAAATTAAAGTCGAACAATTAGAGTATCATTATCTAATATATTTTTTGCATAGCCAAACACCCTTCAACAGTTATTGGTTTCCCATTTGTATTTTGCTAACATTTTATAAACCTGGTTATCAGCTAAGTAGCTGCTTCCTAATATGCATGAAAGGCGATAGCATTGAGGGTATTTATGATACACTTAAAGAGTGCGCAGTTATAAGCAAGTCAGCTGGTGGCATTGGTGTATCCATTCACAATATTCGTGCAACTGGCAGTTATATTCGTGGAACAAATGGAACCTCTAATGGTATTGTTCCAATGTTAAGGGTGTTTAATGACACTGCTCGTTATGTTGACCAAGGTGGCGGCAAGAGAAAAGGTAATTCTGAACATTGCCTTTTTTATGTGCTCCTAGGTATGATTTATCTCCTTTCATATTAAACTGCTTGTGCTACATATAGGCGCATTTGCTGTTTATTTGGAGCCATGGCATGCTGATATATTTGAATTTCTTGAGCTCAGAAAAAATCACGGAAAGGTATGATTTGTGGTGTCCAAATTATGAACCAGCTTTGAATATGATATACATATTGTGCACATAACTTGAAATGTGACTTACTTGAAACTAAATTGGTTCAAATAGATATAAATATATCGAAAGGAGGCTATACCGCTCATCAATTTTCACAAAGTTTGAAACCGAGCTAATATCTGAATGTTCAACATAGCAGTGTGACATCATAGCTTCATACAGCCAAGCTGGAAACTAGCTGAGGATATGCATCCACTGTTTAAGATGCATTATGTGCAAAATTTTAAGCATGCTATTTATGCATTGCCTTCATAATTTTGTCTTCACATTTAATGTAGGAGGAGCAACGAGCACGTGATTTATTCTATGCTCTATGGATTCCCGATCTATTCATGGAAAGAGTTCAGATGAATGGTGAGTGGTCATTATTTTGTCCTAATGAAGCTCCAGGATTAGCTGATTGTTGGGGTTCAGAATTTGAAACCCTGTACACTAAATATGAGAGCCAGGTAAATATCTTCTTCATACATTATACATACATACGTAACTTTTCATTGGTATAACCGTTTATTCATTTTAGGGGAAGGCCAAAAAGGTTGTTCAAGCCCAGAATCTCTGGTTTGAAGTTCTGAAATCTCAGATGGAAACAGGAACTCCATATATGTTATACAAGGTATCATTAAAGTCCCTCTGTTGTTTTGTCAGTATCCTTTTTGCAGTGCATTTCAGTTGCTTATTATTATGTTTCTTTGGTTGCATCTAGGATTCTTGTAACAAAAAAAGCAATCAACAAAACCTTGGGACAATAAAATCCTCAAATCTGTGCACGGAGATCATGGAGTATACTAGCCCTGATGAAACTGCTGTGTGCAATTTGGCTTCAATAGCTCTACCAAGATTTGTTAGAGAGAAGGTACTACTACCTACATCAAATAGTACACTTCTTTGTGTACTAGCTTCTTACATGCTAACTATAAACAAAATTATGACTTTTCAGAATGTTCCATTGGAATCTCATCCATCTAAATTGGTTGGAAGTATTGGATCTAAGAACAGATATTTTGATTTTGATAAGCTAGCTGAGGTTAGAATATTATTTTAATATGCATAATTAGTTATTTTTGTAATTATGTGTCAAGTGTTGCTTAATATGCTCATAATTTTGACAGATAACAGCAATTGTTACTGCAAACCTCAACAAGATAATTGATGTTAATTATTACCCAGTTGAGACGGCGAGGAAGTCAAATATGAGGCATAGACCAATTGGTTTAGGTGTACAAGGCCTGGCAGATGCATTTATGTTGCTAGGCATGCCTTTTGATTCAGAAGAGGTATTTGGTTGTCTTTAACTTGTACGAATAATTTTTTTCCTTTGCGCCTCATTTGTTGTTAACTGTTCAACTGTTTGTTCAGGCTCAACAGCTAAACAGAGCTATTTTTGAGACAATATATTATCATGCTTTAAAAGCTTCTTCAGAAATTGCAGCAAGAGAAGGCACTTATGAAACTTATCAAGGAAGTCCTGTCAGTAAGGTATGTATATTTTATCTGTCTTGTTATTAGAACTCAAATTTTTTACGTGCAATTTATTTGTTTCAAGATAATAAGGATTATTTTCTCATTTTATCATCCATGCCATTGCAGCATGTTTATGCCTATGCTATTATATGGTTTTATTTTGTAACAATAGAGTTATATTATGATGGTAAATTTTTTCAACAAAGCTATCAGGAATATCAAGTTCATGCAGTAATGAATCCTTAAATGCTCAATCTAAACATCACAGGGAATTCTTCAACCTGACATGTGGAATGTGACTCCATCCAATAGATGGGACTGGCCTGAACTTAGAAAAATGATATCTCAACATGGAGTTAGAAACTCTCTTCTTGTTGCACCAATGCCTACTGCCTCAACAAGTCAAATACTAGGAAACAATGAATGCTTTGAGCCCTACACATCAAACATTTACAGCCGCAGAGTTCTAAGGTTTTCTTTAATAGCCTTTTAAAGCATCATACATCTTCAAGCCCATTGAACATATTTCTAATGTGTTGATTTTGTATTTCTTTAAATATATATTTTCAGCGGAGAGTTCGTTGTTGTGAACAAACATCTACTTTACGACTTGACTGAACTGGGAATTTGGTCTCCATCCATTAAAAACAAGATAGTGTATGAAAATGGTTCTGTTATCAATGTTCCTGAGATTCCAGAGAATTTGAAGGCAATATACAAGTACGTGCTTTTGGAGTAAAGGTTGTTTATTTCCATCAAACATGTCTATTACATATTAATATTTTGACAATTTTAGAACTGTATGGGAGATTAAGCAACGAGTTGTGGTTGATATGGCCGTTGATCGTGGATGCTACATAGATCAGAGTCAAAGCTTAAATATTCACATGGACCAGTTGAACTTTGGAAAATTAACTTCACTCCATTTCTATGCTTGGGCTAAGGTATGAATTCACAATTGTTGCAATTCCTCTAATTTATTACTGTTGATATTTGTAATTTGCAACACCCTTCCTACAACTGATGAATTCCTTTTGCAAACTTTAGATAACCTTGATTCAATGGTTCATACATACACGTGTTAGTTAACATCAACTCAGTGTGTGATCTCACATGCCATTGCCTCTTTTTTAGGGTTTGAAAACAGGGATGTATTATCTGAGGTCCCGTGCTGCAGCCGATGCAATCAAGTTCACTGTTGACACTTCCATGCTCAAGGTACCAACTTCACAATTCTATTGTTATCTGGTAAACTTTACTTGTGCATGCTGACCGTATCTATTGTGACGTACAGAATAGTATGCCAGTTGAGGATAACATGGATGCTAAAATGGCGCAGGTTGTTTGTTCCTTGGAAAATAAGGAAGAGTGTTTGGCATGTGGGAGTTAGATTTGCAATCCGGATATGACATGTAGCTATAGCCACTATATGTTATTGTGTTGGTTAATTATTCTGCGTTCTGTATGAGTCTCTGTAATCAACTCTGTTTATGCTCAATCTTTGATTTTTAGTATAGTACGCCTTGTGTTCGCATCTGTAAATAAGCACACATCCATTGTTGTTATCTTTGTAATTTGCAATTTTAAATTGGTTGTGCTATTTTTTTTGTCTTAATACACTCTTTGCATCCTATTTTATACAAATGTGAGTGGATATGGGAGAAGTCAGACGATGAAATTTTGGTGTCAAAGTAGTAAAATTTGATCAAAAATTAGTCTCATCTTTGTATGAAATTTGTGAATTTAAAGTAATGTTTGCCGTGCTATAGGCAATTCATTGAAATGAATTGTTTTAGTATCAGGGGTTTGTTCTAGAAAAAGTCTAACGAAAGATTGTTTAATTTGTGCAAACTAAAATGTGAGTTGAAATTGCATGAAATTTCATCCAAAAAAGAAAACAATCAACTAATTTAGTTGATCGATTCTTAGTTATTTATAACTTAAACGTTTGCTGCAAATTAAATAATTGGGATATGACAAGTTACGAGGGTTGTGTAACAATCTAGTTCAGATCGAGTGAGGTTTGTGTAACAACCTAGTTCGGATTGAGCGTGCTTCGTGAATAAGCAACGCTAAAGCTGAACGTGATTTAAAAAATATGAGGACATTTTTGGAATGAATTGGGGGACGATAGAGAAAAAGTGGGGTACGATGATTATTTGTAACCCAGTAGGGTGCGAAAAGATAAAAAAGTGGTGCAAATAGAACTACCCATCACAATTTCTAGAATATAGTTGAAATTTAGTTTCTAAGTGCAATTTATTTGTATTCATTTTATTTTTGGAAGTTTATTGTATCTGTGATGTATGCATTCCTCGAATCTCATTTAATCCTTTTGTTTTTTATTTTATTTCCATTGATGTGTTTTATATGTTATTACCAGTGATAGAAACATCGATCTTTGGAGTTGCTTTCATGACTACTTGTGATTTTTTCACAACAGATTGGTACCGGAGCAACATTTGTCATTTTAGAAGGTCAGTTATTTAGTTATTAATGATTGACTCTTCTACGAGTGAAATACGAATAATTATAGAATTACCACGTCTGGTTTGATGAGAAATGAGATTTTGGAACATGGAAATTGAGGATGGAGGTAGGATTGAGAAGGAGAACTATTAAGATGGTTTGAGCTTTGGATACTCTTACTACCTTGATTTTCGACTTAAAGACATGAAATGTTGACATTAGTGATGAGGTACAGACAATCATCTTGTTATGTTCATTATCTTTGGAGTATACGATGTTTTGAACTCCATGAATTATGAGTGGAGTTCAATTAGTCCGTCTGATGTGAAGGGAGGCTTGCATAATTAGGAGTAATGGGATAGGTAGTTGGTAATGGAAGTGTCGATAGTGATGTAAATGGTTTGGTTATCTAGAGACGAGATGAGAACAAAAACACCTTGAAGGTAGGAGATGTATGCATATGTCTCAGTTGGTGCAGTTAAAACGCTTAGCATTTTCATAACCATAGAGGTACAGAATTTGGTAGATCCTACATTTTCAAGTTTTGAAGAGACAACTATACATTTCAATATATTTTGTACAAGTCGAATTTTCAGAAAATATTATCTTTGTAGACTACGGCGACCTACTCGATGATTAAGGAAAAGCAGATTGCTCGATGATTGAAGATAAAGTGAAGTCGAGTCGTCATGTGCTGGAAGTATTAGAAATACTTGTACAATTTTCTTTGATGATGAGACGAACACACTTTTTAGTTAGGAAATTTTCATATGCATATCTCATTTTCTACAGCAAGTCAGACATTCGACTTCAAAATTCAGACATTTGAATATGAGTTATTTTAATTATTTTTTCTCTGTCTTGAAGCCCTGTAAGAAATAGACGACCGAATTAAAATTCAGATGTCTAAATTTTTAGACGTTTGAATACTAAATCCAAATGTCTGTTCGCCTTTGTGAAATTCCTTTTTAAAACCAAAGAATTTTCAAAACCCTAAGCAATCAATTAGACACTAAATGCAAATTTAGATGTCCGGACGTTTGAAAAAAGTAAAAATAGAACTGTTTTGTTCTTTTTATGACTGCAGAATTTTAGATGTCTGAGGTCTTAATTCAAACGTCTGAATTATTGTAACGACCAAATTTTGTTTGATGAGAATTCCTTTCTAAATGATTGTCTTCTTCCATCAAGAGTTGCAACCCTACTAATGGCGTTATTTCTTCAATACAATTTTTTTAGACAAATACAAATGGTTTTTGAACTTTTAGAAATCACCTTACTTACTTTTATCTCTCTGTATTTCTATGATTTCTAAATGCATTCAAAAACAAACATTTACTTCCTTAAAAGCCGCACATTTAATTAATTACCATCAAAGAAGACTGTAGGTGTAAGATCGATTCACCCTAGAGGGGGGGGGGGGGGTTGAATATGGTGATAGTAAAAATAATAAAAATTAGTGCAGAAATATATATAATAATTGCAGCACCGATAATAGCAGAATAATAAAAGCAGAAATAGAACAACACAGATTTACCCAACTTCGGCAAAACCCTGCCTACGTGTTGCCCCCAAGGTTTCTACTAGAAATTAAGTAGTCAGACGCTTACACACGTAAACTTGCGACACCCGCTATCGACTAACTTAACTCTACGCTCAAAACCCTGCCACAATTCAGCCACTGAATTGCGAATTCTTGAACTACACCACCGTAGTTCGTAACCTAGTTACAAAACTAGAAATTCACCAAATTATAAAAGTACATTACAAATGAAATAAAAAGACTTAACAAAACCCTATTTTTTAACAATTTAAGCCCAAATTATAATAAACAAAAACCAAACCACTTAGTAAATAAAATAGAGACTTCTCCCCTTTTATTTTTGTTCAGTATCTTTGGCCGATCTTTCTTCGTTCCTCTTCAAGAAATTAGGGCTTCGTTTGATTGAAGCCGCCACTACTAGAATTGATCGATTGAGGTGTGCTTTTGCTTCTAGTTGCTTCGTCAATCGATTTGCTTGAGTTGCTCTTTGTAGTGTCAATTGATTCGAGTTCGAATGACACGAGATTGGTATGTGATTTGTGCTTTATTTTACTTGTTGATTTGTTTGAACTCGAATTCGTTGATTATTTGCCGATGATGATACTGGGCATTTATAGGGATCGAAACCCTATATTTTGTTCGTATATTTTTGGTTTGAATCTTTCGTGATTTTATCACTTGCGTTTATTTTTGATCATACGACTGTAGTGGTTCCGACTTATTCATTAGATACAAGTTACTCCATATATTTATGTTGAATTTGAATCTGCTCCGTTCTTCACTGCTATGACTTTGGCATCGTTCGATTTTTGCTTGAACAGTTTGAGTTGGTTCCGTTCATTACTGCCACTGACTTGTTCAATTTATTGCTTTATGACCTCTGATTGAAAATTTATGACCCACGGCTTGATCATTTCTTGACTTTCATTGAACTGCTACTTCATTGTCATTTTTGTTGTTGTTTGTTGTACATATATGTGTGTCATTTTCTGGTAGCATTGTACATGTCTCGTTCCAGTAGCTTTGTATTCCATTTGCATTCATATTGTCTTGTTCTTGCCTCGAGTTTAAAAGGTCTTGTTATAGAATGACTCCAGCTGCAATTAACTCTTGTTGCATGTGCAGTCTGATTCTCTGAAACAATATATGTGTATACATATATATGCATATATGTATACATGTGTATATGTGGTTTTCATGTGACAGTCTGGTGTAGTATTTTTGGAGTCTAGTTGAACTGGTGTTCTGCACATTTCATTGATGCATTATGGTCTCCATACACATATACATACATATATCTATGTATATATGTGTGATTGCTTTGGTGCCTTGCTGTCCTTGTGCATATTGTTGTTTTGTATTCCTGAAGTTTATTGTTGTTGTGAGCATTTGAAGTCTGGTACTATTTTGAACCCTTGTTGTATGCGTTGCATTTCTTTGTTCTGGTCTGGTACATTTTTGCATATGCACTTTTTATTCAAGTGCTTTGCATTTGTTAAACTGGGTTGCCTTTGTGTCCACTGCTTTATTGCATCCCATATCTGAACAGATATTGCATTTGGGTTTTCATGTGTATGGACCATTTTATTGAACTTGTTTCACTGAACTGAGCTTGGTTGCAATCCTTTGATTCATGTGGTTTCTATAGCTCGACCATCCATGCTTTTGTTTTCTGTTGCTCTTGACCATATGTGCTTGATTCATTTTCTGTCTTTGTGCACTTGTATCATGTGGTCTGGTATTTGTGAGTCTGGCCATTTGAGGTTTGGTTGTACATGAACTTGTATGCAGTCATGTTAATTTTCTCTGGTTGCATACATACTCATGTATATACATGTATGCCGGTCTTCACTGTTAATCGCTGTTATCTGGGTTACCCTGTTGCCTTTATACCTGAACTAATATGTGTATGCATATATGCACACATGCTCTGGTCTCTGGTTCAGATTACATATGCACTGCCCTGAGTTGAATCCAGCTAATGGCTAGGCTTTGACCTTGTACTCACTGTCCCTGCAGTTTTATCAAGTGTATATCGGTGTGCACGGCTTTGTGGCATGTACAGTGATACACTGTGCATGTCACAAGTTGTTCGTGTATAAATGAATTCAAAATAAATGATGACGAACAACCCAAATAACTGAGGCAAATAAAATTTTCAAACACACACTTTTATTGTACACTGCAAAATATTTCTTTTTCAATTTTACCGCGTTAGTGTTTATTTTTTGCAGATAATTCAGATGCTGGATTCAATCTGGAGTAAAGTTGAAGATAAAATACGAGTGAATGAGTGATATGTAGTGAGGTGAACATTGTAAAGTGAAATTTGTGATGTAATCGAAATTGTAATGTAATTGAAAAATGTATATATGTAGTGGGAGCTCAAATTTGTACTATTCAAAATTGTAATAAAATATTTGTTTGAATATGACTTCTATATTATTTATTTTATTCATCAAATATTTATTTAATTATGTGAAAAATAAAATAGTACAATAATAAATACATTTAAATGAATATATATATATATATATATATGTTTATTATCCTCAAACAAAAATTATATACTAGCGTGTTCTACAATCTCCCCCTTTTGATGATAACAAACATATATTAAGATTTTGACTCTATTAAATGTATTTGATCATTCTGTTTGCTCCCCCTATTTGAATGCTCCCTCTCTACAACAAATCTCCCTCTTCATATATGCATGAAAATAAATAAAAATATGCAAACGAACCAAGATAGGAATTAAAAAAAAAAATTTGACCTTTATTTGCCAAAATAATAACTTTTCTCTCCCCCTTTTATTATCAGCAAAAGAGTAATAGTGTTAGAAAAGTAGAGATAAAGTGTTAGACATTAATACAACATCAATATCCAATCGAGTATAAATGTTAAATTTCAATAAAAAATCAAACAAAAATCATAAATACTCTGTTAGGCGCATATTCCACTTTAGAGTGATAGAGGTGATGTCGGCATATAAAACCATATAGTTATGTCTATTTGTGGTATATTTATATCAGAAATTTGAATATCTACTAACCATGCATAACCGTTAGTACTTTTAAATGAGATTAGTAGTATTCCCAATTTTTATATAAAAAATGAATTTCAAGCATCTTCTAACCACGCATAACCGTGAGGACTTTTAAATGGGATTAGAATCAATTTGTTTATTTAATAATCAATTTTGATATGTGTTTCATACATGCATAACCGTGAGGACTTTTAAATGAGCATGAAGGCACATAAACAAATATTCCAAGTAATTCACCCATGCATAACCGTGAGGACTTTTAAATGAGAGTGAATACTTTGAATGTTTTTATTACAAAAAATAAAATAAAATAAAAACGAATAATTTCCCGTTTAAAATACCACATTTTGACATACTATATTGGATTTAATGAGTGATGGTCGTTAGAAATATGATAGAGATAGAGATGGTCATGGAATTTTTACCAACAAAAGTTATTATAAATCTTGTTTAAATTTTTAAAGAAATTTACTAAATATATTGTCTCAAGTCATAATGTCTGATTAATATCAATACTCACCACATTTTTCAATAACTATTTTTCTTTTTGATAATCATTAGGGAGTTAGATTAGTTAATGTAGTCATTTAAGATCAAATCCAAAAATAATTATAAAATCAAATTTTCTAAAATGCCTAATCCGAAATGAAGTCAACAAAAACTATTTTCTGAAAGAGGTTTTTCAAAAAAATGTCTGCCAATTGAAAATTAGTTGAAATGAAAAATATGCAGATAATGTTTTTTGAAAATGATGCAACTAATGAATGTCTCAACATAAAACACGTTCTACTAGTGATTATTCTATCAACTAGGTTACCAGTGCAATCTGCATCTGAATTTCTCTTTGACTCAAGATTATCATTAGTTGGATATCATAGACCAGACCGTGAGGTTGCAACAAATACCTTAAAATCCCTTTTACAGATTTTAAATGAAATTCTTTTGGATTTTGAATTGAAACTGTCCACATAAACAACTAATGAACATAGTGTTAGATCTAGAAGCAGTACTATAAACAAATATATCCATGTGTATCTAGAGTAATCATCAACCAATAAAACAACATAATTAGTCCAAACAAATCTATATGAACTAGTTCAAAGACTCTAGAGGTACTTATAGTGTTCTCGGCATGAAAAGGTAATTGGCCAACAATTTTGCATAAATCAGCATCAAAATCAACATTCATTTCTTTATTACAGAACTGGCTGATTTAATTCAGATTATGGTGCAGATTTTCAACATGTAATATATCGTTCAAGATAAATATACCGTTACCTATTTTACCTTTACCGATAATTTTTCATTTGTTGCCTATTGTGATTCTGCCACCTTTGTACAAGGCTAAGGAACTTTGATTTGTCACCCGTTGTGTGCCTGGAACAGCAAGAATCCAAGTAACACCGTTGTTGTTCCTTAGCCTGCCACCACACCTACACGAGGAAAGATTTTTGTGACCTATTTGTTTTTATAGGTCCACGATTGTTAGTGACAAATGATTTTGAAAAATATGTTTGTGTAGAACCAAGACAATTTATATTTGTTCCTTTTGGCACCCAGATTTGTTTGACTTTAAGGGATTTTACATTTGTGCCTTTAGGAACCCAAATTGGTATGGTTTTCACGTATTTGGGTCTATACCAACAATTATTGTGATTGTGTCCAGTTTTTCCACAAATTGTGCAATTGGAATTGACTTGATTAATTTTGCTTCTAACATGTTTAGATTGAGTATACCCAAGTCCTTGTCTAACAATATTGACCGTTTGTTTCCCTATTAGCATATTTAGTGATTTTTATCCTCTGGAGAATTTTCCTAAAGTTGTAGACAATTGTTGGACTTGTGTTTTGAGAGATTCATTTTCATTCAAATTGAGTGCACCTTTTAATAGAATTTTCTCTCCTAGTATTTTCACTTTCTTTCAAAATCAGAATTTCATTTTCAAGTGATTTAATTTTAATTTCTGATTTTTTAATTTCTTCTTTGAATGATGGACACTTATCACACTTAGGGTACTTGTTTCGATAGTTTTTAACCAATTGATCAAGCTGTTTATTTAGTTTTATTAAACTATCTCTTTGTGATTCAATTTTAGCGTACTTCTCCCTAAGTCGTTCAAAACAGCCATTTACCTTATGAAAATATATAAGTAATTCCGAATGAGTAAGTTTTGATACCTCGCTTGGCTCGTCATCATCACTGTCAGTTGTTTCTCCATGAAGACATAAATTTTCTTTTTCACTCTCACTGCCAGTGCTTTTATCAGCTTCCAAGTAGCTGCAAAACTTCTCCTTTTCAGTTTCTTTCCTCGGTTGAGTTGATTATGCGGACAATTGGGCTTGATATGACCAGGTTTATTACACTTGTGACAAATGATCTCCTGCTCTTCTGAGTTGTCTAGTACTTTGACTATTCTGCTTTTCAATTGTTGATTTAGAGTTGGATTTCTGTATTTGTGGTTCCACCTTTTGAATCTCTTTATTAGTAGTGCCAGTTCTACTTCACCATCATCATCATCATCATCATCTTCACTTTCAGTTGTTCCTTTGAGAGCTATTGATTTCTTTCGAGTATCACTCCCTTCACGTTCTTCCTTGAATTTCATTTCTAGCTCATAAGTGGTGAGATTTCCAACGAGTTCTTCAATTTTAACTTGTTTCAAATCCTTTGATTCTTGAATGGCAGTAACTTTTGCTTCAAAATTTCGTGGAAGGATTCTGAGGATTTTTCGGACTATTTCCAATTCTGTGTATGGTTTTCCGAGAGCTTTTGATTTGTATATGAGATTAGAAAGTTGTCCATACATCTCTTTGACATTCTCATCCTTGACCATTGTGAAGTTCTCGTATTCGCTACTAAGCATGGCACGGCGAGATTCTTTGACTTGAGAGGTTCCTTTATGAGTCACTTCAAGTGTGTGCCAAATTTCATGTGCAGTTAGACAATGTGAGACATGATTAAATTCAATTTGATCCAATGAACAAATAATAGAATTCATAGCTTTAGCATTAGCATTCTGCAGTTTATTTTCAAGATCTGTCCATTGATCCATTGGCTTTTCAATTTCTTGATTATCTACCACTATAGTTGGTGTCCTATATCCCGTCTCAACAATATTCCATGCATATATGGTTTTCAGAGAAATCTTCATTCTATTTTTCCGGTAAGCATATTCACCATTGAACATGGGTGGTCTAACTATGGACTGACCCTCAGCAAAAGCATTATTAAAAGAAGCCATTAAAAAAAATCAAAATTTTAAAACAAAAATCAAAATTTTAAAACAAAAAATAGTTTTTGTTCCAGCTCTGATACCACTTGTAGGATCGATTTCACCCTAGAGGGAGGGGGGGGGGTGAATAGGGTGATACTAAAACTAATAAAAATTAATGCGGAAATATATATAATAATTTCAGCACAGATAATAGCAGAATAATAAAAGCAAAAATAGAACAACACAGATTTACCCAGCTTCGGCAAAACCCTGCCTATGTGCTGCCCCCAAGGTTTCTACTAGAAATTAAGTAGTCAGACGCTTACACACGTAAACTTGCGACACCTGCTATCGACTAACCTAACTCTACGCTCAAAACCCTGCCACAACTCAGCCACTGAGTTGCGAATTCTCGAACTACACCACCATAGTTCGTAACCTAGTTACAAAACTAGAAATTCACCAAATTATAAAAGTAAATTACAAATGAAATAAAAAGACTTAACAAAACCCTATTTTTTAAAAATTTAAGCCCAAATTATATTAAACAAGAACCGACCCACTTAGTAAATAAAATAGAGACTTCTCCCTTTTTATTTTTGTTTAGTATCTTTGGCCGATCTTTCTTCGTTCCTCTTCAAGAAATTAGGGCTTCGTTCGATTGAAGCCGCCGCTACTAGAATTGATCGATTGAGGTGTGCTTTTGCTTCTGGTTGCTTTGTCAATCGATTTTCTTGAGTTGCTCTCTGTAGCTTCAATTGATTCGAGTTCGAATGACACGAGATTGGTATGTGATTTGTGCTTTATTTTACTTGTTGATTTGTTTGAACTCGAATTCGTTGATTATTTGCCGATGATGATACTGGGCATTTATAGGGATCAAAACCCTATATTTCGTTCATATATTTTTAGTTTGAATCTTTCGTGATTTTATCACTTGCGTTGATTTTTTATCATACGACTGTGGTGGTTCCGACTTATTCATTAGATACAAGTTACTCCATATATTTATGTTGAATTTAAATCTGCTCCGTTTTTCACTGTTATGACTTTTGCATCGTTCGATCTTTGCTTGAACAGTTTGAGTTGGTTCCGTTCATTACTGCCACTGACTTGTTCAATTTATTGCTTTATGACCTCTGATTGAAAATTTATGACCCACGGCTTGATCATTTCTTGACTTTCATCTAACTGCTACTTCACTGTTATTTTTTTTTTGCTGTTTTTTTTACATATATGTGTGTCATTTTCTGGTAGCATTGTACATGTCTCGTTCCAGTAGCTTTGTATTCCATTTGCATTTATATTGTCTTGTTCTTGCCTCGAGTTTGAAAGGTCTTGTTATAGAATGACTCAAGTTGCAATTAACTCTTGTTGCATGTGCAGTCTGATTCTCTGAAATAATATATGTGTATACATATATATGCATATATGTATACATGTGTATATGTGGTTTTCATGTGATAGTCTGGTGTAGTATTTTTGGAGTCTATTTGAACTAGTGTTCTGCACATTTCATTGATGCATTATGGTCTCCATACACATATACATACATATATCTATGTATATATGTGTGATTGCTTTGGTGCCTTGCTGGTCTTATGCATATTGTTGTTTTGTATTCCTGAAGTTTGTTGTTGTTGTGAGCATTTGAAGTCTGGTACTAGTTTGAACCCTTGTTGTATGCATTGCATTTCTTTGTTCTGGTCTGATACATTTTTGCATATGCACTTTTTATTCAAGTGCTTTGCATTTGTTAAACAGGGTTGCCTTTGTGTCCACTGCTTTATTGCATCCCATATCTGAACAGATGTTGCATTTGGGTTTTCATGTGTATGGACCATTTTATTGAACTTGTTTCACTGAACTCAGCTTGGTTGCAATCCTTTGATTCATGTGGTTTCTGTAGCTCGACCATCCATGCTTGTGTTTTCTGTTGCTCTTGACCATATGTGCTTGATTCATTTTCTGTCTTTGTGCACTTGTATCATGTGGTCTGGTATTTGTGAGTCTGGCTATTTGAGGTTTGGTTGTACATGAACTTGTATGCAGTCATGTTAATTCTCTCTGGTTGCATACATACTCATGTATATACATGTATGCCGGTCTTCACTATTCATCTCTATTATCTGGGTTACCCTATTGCCTTTATACCTGAACTGATATGTGTATGCATATATGCATACATGCTCTGGTCTCTGGTTCAGATTACATGTGCACTACCCTGAGTTGAATCCAGCTAATGGCTCGGCTTTGACCTTGTGCTCACTTGTCCCTGCAGTTTTATCAAGTGTATATTGGTGTGCACGGCTTTGTGGCATGTACAGTGATACACTGTGCATGTCACAAGTTGTTCGTGTATGAATGAATTCAAAATAAATGATGACGAACAACCCAAATAACTGAGGCAAATAAAATTTTCAAACACACACTTTTATTATACACTGCAAAATATTTCATTTTCAATTTTACTGCGTTAGTGTTTATTTTTTGCAGATAATTCAGATGCTGGATTCAATCTGGAGTAAAGTTGAAGATAAAATACGAGTGAATGAGTGATATGTAGTGAGGTGAACATTGTAAAGTGAAATTTATGATGTAATCGAAATTGTAATGTAATTGAAAAATGTATATATGTAGTGGGAGCTCAAATTTGTACTATTCAAAATTGTAATAAAATATTTGTTTGAATATGACTTCTATGTTATTTATTTTATTCATCAAATATTTATTTAATTATGTAAAAAATAAAATAGTACAATTGCAAATACATTTAAATGAATATATATGTTTATTATCATCAAACAAAAACCATATACTAACATATTTTACAGTAGGAAGGGTGTATTTACATGACTTATCAGTGTTACAAAAGAACACAAAAAGTCAAAGTCAAATTTATCTATAAAAAGTGAATTCATGTTGGTGATCTTCAGGCAATGTGTTGAAGTCCTATTCGGTTGTTCAGGTAATCTTGTAGAAACATGTTCCTTTAGGTAAAGTGAGGGTGGTTTAGTAAAATAATAGAAGGAGTCTTGGACTGGACGTAGGACGGGAAGTTTGGACCTGCATAAAAATCCCCGGTGCAACTTTTTATTTACTGCTTTCTTTTTACCTAACTTATGTAATTAGTTCAAGTTATATTATTCATATTACTAGATCCTTAGGTGAACTTTCATTTGATATCAGAGTCAGGTTTCATAAAATTGCAACAAAGTTTGTGAATACTTACAAGTAATGTGGACAATTCTATAATTACATTTGCCGAAGGTCAATCCATTGCACGACCGTCTTTATTCACAATGTCTATTTATGCATACTGGCCAACTAGAATGAGAATTTATATGCAAGATAATGGTTATGAAATTTGGAATTCTACACAAGTACAATACAATATACCCGCTACTGACTATGCCATATGGTCTAACGCACAAAATTTTAATGTCACTAATAATGCTAAGGCTATGAATATTTTGATTTGCTCATTAGACAAAAATGAGTTTAATAGAGTAAGTGTTTGTAAGACTGCTTTTTGCACGAAAGTGGAAAAACACCTCCAATCGATTAGTTGTAGAGCTGTAAACACGGGGTGTATAACACAACCATTATATTTTTTAGTATAATTGATTTTTAGAGGGTAGATCATATATAGGTTATGCAGAACGTAATTTGCAGTAAAGTAAAGAACACAAAGGTTTATAGTGGTTCGGTCAAAATATGCCTACATCTACTGTCTATTTTCATTATCCTTCATATAGATCTTTGGTATAATGCGTGGGATACAAAATATCATGATTTGTTATTCAACAAAAAGTAAGATATAGATCCAAGTAAATTTGTTCGGCAGCTCCTGTTCATATAATTCTGCTTGCCTATTCCTGTTCGACTATTCCTGTTAGCCTATCCCTGTTCGGCTGTTCCTGCTTGGCTGTTCCTACTAGGCTGTTCCTGTTAGGCTATTCCTATTAGGCTATTCCTATTAGGCTGTTCCAGCTAGGATGTTCCTGTTCCGTTGTTTATGTTAGGTTGTTCCTGTTAGACAGATACTGCTATGTTGTTCTTGCTAAGTTGTACAAAGCTTTCCCTAACTTATCCACTATTATTGTTGTAAGCTTGGCTCTTTAGAATTCTCTCCCACTGTTGTTGAATGCTTTGGTATTTATAGGAATGAAGGTATACGTAGGTCAAGCAAATAAAATAGGTAGTTTCCTTGTATAATATGCTTGGTTTGGTACTTTCCATATATACAAGATTTGGTTTGGAGTTTCCTATTTTAACTTTTTCGGCATCCTAGATTCGATGCCCTAGGTTGGGTTACCTTGGTTTGGTAGTGCTCCTGATCAGTAGTGCCTTTGTCTGGCGGTGCCTTGGTCTGGCTGTGTCTCTATACGGTGGTGCCTCGGTTAGACGCGGCCTTAGTGTAGTGGTGCCTAAGTCTCTCTATTCGGCATTGCCTCTGTCCTGCGATCTCTTGGTCCGATGGTGCCTCTGTCTGGCCGTGCCTTGGTTCGATGGTGACTCGGTTTGGTGGTGACTCGTTCTGGAGGTCTCTCTGTCCAGTGGTGCCTCTTTTCGACGGTGCCTCTATCCGGCGATGCCTTAGTTTGGCGGTCTCTCTATCCGACAGTGCATATATCCAACAGTCTCCCTATTTGGCGGTGCCTTGGTTCAGGAGCCCTATTCGATGGTGCATCTGTCCAACAGTCTCTCTATCTAGCGGTGCTTCGATTTTGCGGTGACTCGATCTAGAGGTCTCTCTGTCCGGCGGTGCTTCTGTTCGACGGTGTCTTGGTACGGCTCTCTCTCTGTCCGATGATGCATATGTCCAACAATTTCTCTATTTGGCAGTGCCTCGATTTGGCGGTCTCTCTATCTAGCAGATGCCTTGGTCTGGAGGTGCCTCAGTCTGGCGGAACTCTAATGCCATAAATCTTGAGGTTGGTCCTCCATAACTCGATGTTGGATGGTGGACCGAATATTTGAAGGTGACTGGATAAGGCTAAGATGATTCCTTGTTGTTCATAAGTGCTTCAGAGATTCGGTTAGGTATGGATTTTGTCAAGTATTTTCTATAACTCCAAACCTTTTTGCCATTATTGCTTATCCATTCTCCCCTTGTTATTGTTCATCTCTGAGGTATTTATAGGTGCGAGGTTGTGTAGATACTTTTTAGGTGGTAAACGGTTAGGCCGTAAATGGTTAGGTTTCCTACTAGACCGTTCTCCTATTCCATAACAATAATGTGCTTAGTAGGGATCGAACTCCTAACCTCTCTGTTGGAAGTAAGACTCTCAATCACTTAAGCTATACATGTTTTTGTGCCATAACTCCTTCATTTTAAGTGAGAATTGAATGAAACCTGGACCAATGGCTTCATATCATTGAGTAGAGTATTCTAATGCCTTGGAATGTTCTATTTTTATGAAATAGGTAGTAGCTCTATAAGGTGGGGTCAGAGTCGGTTAGGCGGTGGACAAATTTTAAGATGATCATACATTCCAATCTGTAGCTTGGATTGAGATACGGTTTTGATTTATGCGCATGTCCTGACCTTAGCAACCTTTTACAAGTGCTTTGAATATATAATTTGATCATGCCAAATTTGCCACTAACACTTCGTTTTGCCCCTGTAATTACATAATGGTGCCTTTATTATGCACCTTTCAGCAATTTCTATGCCCTTTGACGTCTTTTCATATTCACCACCAAGTGGGCGAAAGTGTCCTAAACACTTGTCCCCCAAACATAATTTCGTAGAGTAACAGAGTGAGCTTTATTTCATCTAAAATCATCTTTCTTTCTTATAGGATGGTTATCTCAAACCTCAAATATCTGTATCCTCAAACCCGTCCTTTCTGTAAGTTTTCCACTGCTAATATGTTGCAGAACCTTATTCACTCGAGGAAAGCCCGTTGATTGCTCCAAGACATACTTTATCAGTATGACATTCGTAGCTCATTCTTTCTTGGTAGTACAATCATCCAATATGACTTCCCCTTGATTCTCGTCTCTGTTTGATAGGCTTTTGCTCCCTTTAGTTCAACCTCCTTTCTCTCGAGTCCTGAGGGCCGTGCATTGTCTTATTAATGTTTCGAGAATATCAAGGTGCCATAGGGAAAGGATTATACAGTGGTTCCATGGTACGTGGATACGACGATGTGTATTTTGAGGCGCCGACTGTAGTTTGGCCAACTAAGACTGGTGATTGCGATGTATTTTTCCAACATGATCGCCAAGTTATTCCACTAGCGACTTCTTCATCACTACCATGCATACTTTTATAGTTCAATCACCATAATGTTTGGCCATGTAAGTGGTTTTTGCTAAAGTTTTGAAGGTGGGTTGATCATGCGCTTATGTTGTGAAGCTAATCTTCTTTTGATGTTTATACGTTGTTGTGTCATATATTTATTTATGTCCATATTCTCTATTTCCTGAGTAGTGATTGTGATATGTTTGTTCTATATGATTTCTCGGTTTTCTTGTTCCATTAGCAACATTTCTCGTCGCTATCGTGCATACTTATATGGGATCAATCACCAACAAGTTCTATAGGATAAGTAGTTTCTGTTATTGATGCTTCCCTTGACCCATACTTTATATTTCATGTATAAACACTTACACAAGCGTGTATGTATCTTATAGAAATTATAAATGAAATTATCATACCTGATCAGGATTAGTTATTACGTTGTGTTTGTATGCTATCCTTGCTTAGCCATTCGCTTGTTAGTAATATTTTATTACTTCCTCACGTACTTGTACAGGGTCCATCACTGACAAGTTTTACGCGGTGAGCATACTGGTGAAGTAGTTGCATGTTATTTTGTTAGCTCTTTCAGCAGCTCTTCCTTTGCTCCCAGCATATTTGCACAGGATCAATCACTGTCAAGTTCACCCAAGACGAGCGATCTCTATAAGGTCATACTCTATTATTTCGTAAGATCTTTCGATAATCTTCCCATTGCTAACCCGTGTACTTGTGCAGGATCAATCATTGTCAAGTTTAGCGGGGTAAGCGACCTCCAACAGAATGCTTTCTTATTGCCAGCTTGCACACTTGCCTATGATCAATCACTATCAAGTTCGCCAAGGTAAGCAATCTCTGGTGGAGTGTCTTTGTAATCCAGTCCCATGTGTCCTTTTTTGTTTTCATGCATACATTCTACGTGCACTTTATACAAGCTTGTCCTAGCATCAGTTAGTTGGTAGCCATTCTCTGCAATTCCAGTATTAATTGCTTGCATTGAAATGTCCAACTGGTAATCTTGTTTTACTACAGGCAAGCTCAGTTATCCGTTGATAACAGAAATCCAGAGCCAAATGTTAGGGATGAATCAACTAGGCGACGGTCATGTTCTGACTACCGGTAAGTTGGGTTCTCTATAGCAATCCCAAAAGCTTGTAGTCGATCATCAATGGTGGACCCCCGGTTAGGTTCACTCTGGTCTGTCATTGCCGACAAGAAGTTTGAGCCGATCATCAATGGTGGACACCCAGTTAGGGTCACTCTGGTCCGTCATTGCCTGTAAGAAGTTTGAGCCGATCGTCAATGATGGACACCCATTTAGGGATCACTCTGGTCCATTGTTGCCAGCAAGAAGTTTGAGCCGATCGTCAATGATGGACATCCGGTTAGGGATCACTCTGGTCCATTAATGCTAGCGAGAAGTTTGAGCCGATCGTCAACGATGGACACCTGATTAGGGGTTACTCTGGTCCATCACTGCCGATGAGAAGTTTGAGTCGATTGTCAATGATGGACACCTGATTAGGGATCACTCTGGTTCATCACTACCGACAAGAAGTTTGAGCCGATCATTGATGATGGTCACTTGGTTAGGGATCACTCTGGTCCATCACTGCCAGCGAGAAGTTTGAGCCGATCGTCAATGATGGACACACGGTTAGGGATCACTCTGGTCCATCACTGCTGGTGAGAAATTTAAGCCGATCATCAATGATGGAAACCCGATTAGGGGTCACTCTGGTCCATCACTACCGGCGAGAAGTTTGAGCCGATCATCAACGATGGACACCCGGTTAGGGATCACTATGGTCCTTCACAACCGACGAGAAGTTTGAGCTGATTGTCTATGATGGACACCCGGTTAGGGATCACTTTGGTTCATCACTACTGTCGGTGAGAAGTTTGAGAAGATCGTCAATGATGGACACCTAATTAGGGATCACTCTAGTCCATTACTGTCGATGAGAAGTTTGAGCCTATTGTCAATAATGAACACCCGGTTAAGGATCACTCTGGTCCATCACTACTATCTAGAAGTTTGAGCCAATCGTTAACGATGGACACCCGGTTAGGGTTCACTCTGGTCTACTAGCTAGATGTTTGAGCCGATCATCAGTGATGGACACTCGGTTAGGGATCTCTCTGGTCCATCACTACTGGTGATAAATTTGAGCCGATCGTCAATAGTGAACTACTCATTCCACGTTCATGTCCAGACCATGGGTAAACCCGATTCACTGTTGCCCACCAAAGGTTTGTCCAAGCTTTCCATGATGTGCTAGAGTTGGGTGCCCTTCAGTATGCAGTGCCTTGCCTGTATAGTCCTAGAAATAGAGGAATTTATTTAGCATCAGATGGTTGTTCTTATGGTGGTTTGGTAGCAGGGATTATAACGACCCACCTTTTCAACCCACAAAAGTTGACACTAATACATCCACATTATTCACGTGCTGAGCATCTATGTGCTGGAAAGACAGATTATTTGTGTGAAAGAAAAGAAAAGACAGAACATAATCTCATATCATGATGAGTAATATATAAAATCCAAATGATCTTTATAAAAGAAAACTTTAATCATTATATACAATCAAAGTCTAGCCTATCATCAGCCTGGATAGTTATAACAACTTGTCCTTACAATGCTGATAAAAACAAAATAATAAATACAGCGGAAAATAAAATACGTCAAGTCTTGGAAGCATCTGGCTCGTCTCCTGAACCTCCAAGCATCCAAAGATAACTTTGGAAAATACTCGGGTCTGACCCGAGTATTATAAGAAAATAGCACCTAGATTAGTCGGGTAAACCAGCGTGAGAAACTCAAATCATATGGATTGTTATATTTATGAAACCCTTTCAAAAATAAAGGTATCTCGTAAGACCACGCCGCACATAAACACGGACGAGATTTTACCTTATGATAACCAAACCATTTCAAATAGAAAATCCAATGATATTATAAAAATGTCTAGATTTTAAAATAAATATCGAATTATAGCCGGAATGGTTACATTAATTACATTCAACAACATATTTAGTATATAACTAAGTCCCTAAAGGCATGCATTGGAAAATGGATTCCATTTAATGACAAGGCACTGGGGTGCCACCTACCATAGTACATCTCTAGATAATGTTTTGAGAGCCAAACATGGACCTCCTACATGACAAGACCGGCCTACCCCTTCTTGGATAGCATAGAATATGGCATTATTCCGCTTGCTTTACAACCTTTTCCTCAAGAGCTCTCATGAACATACTAAATCAATAAATAATGATCTAGAAAGGTGATGACCGTACCTATGACGCCCCACCCTGAGACCCACACAAACAAAGAGCATTACTAGGTAATACTGTCTGCTAGTGCAGAGAATAGGGCTGGTTAGGAGCGACCATCTATTAGCTTTGCCTTAAACGAGTATCGAGTACGTCGATTGAGTGTCCATTTTTTCCTTTCTTTCTTTCTTTCTTAAGTGGATCGACATATCCGATTTAGGTTTAACACAAAACGACGGTAGCTAAGGATCATATTCAGAACAAATATAATAACATCAAATACCTCATATCACAGAACAGGAACATACACACACACATATATATATATACATATACAGAGTCAATAGAAGTACAACATAACATGCTACATGATTTGGTTCTTATGAACCAAATATACATCAGAGTCACGAAAGAATATATACATCAGAGTACTACAACAAAAAGGGGCTACATCAAAACATACACTAAGAAATAAAGAGGAAAGATCATAGGGAAGCAAAGCAAGGTGAAGGTCAAACTGCAATCTATCGACCTGTAATGACTCGGTCTGGCCCGAGCATCATATAAAAATATAAACACACGGGTCAGTCTAGCCTAAACAAGAGGGTTAGAACATGATAGGTGAAGATAAGGTACACAAGGAGGATAATAACTCGCCATGGAGATGAACTCCACGTTCTAAAATCAACATATGGCATATAAGCCAAATCATGTAACAACATAAGGCATATGAGCCAAATCAACATACAACATAAGGCTTGTGAGCCAAATCACCAAACAACATAAGGCGTAAATGCCAAAACATTAAACAACATAAGGCGTAAGAGCCATATCACCAAAACAACATAAATTTTAACATATTGAACTCTCTAGAAGTTCAAAATAACAAAAATGTAATCACCATGTCATCATCATCAAATAGCACAAAGGATATGTATAACTCCAACATCCAACAAAATGGTGAAAACATTTGAAAATTAACAAATTCTAGAAATAAAAAATAATGAAATCTAGAAAACAATAACAAAAGGTGGATCCCAACAAATGGTGAGTCTAAGCTACGCCACACGTGCATCAACAACATATGGCCGAAGCCTTCCAAGTACTATCAACAACAAATTTGGCGCCCAACAAATGACCCAAAGGTCCAACAAATGGCCCGAAAGCCCAACAAATGACCTGAAGGTCTAGTACTGGCAATCAACATACCCGAAGGTCCAACATAAAATATAAGGCTTGTGAGCCAAATCATGTAACAACATAAGGCATATGAGCCAAATCAACATAAAATATAAGGCTTGTGAGCCAAATCACCAAACAACATAAGGCGTAAATGCTAAAACATCAAACAACATAAGGCGTAAGAGCCATATCACCGAAACAACATAAATCTCAACATATCGTACCCTCTAGAAGTTTAAAACAACAAAAAAGTAATCACCATGTCATCATCATCAAATAGCACAAAGGCTATGTATAACTCCAACATCCAACAAAATGGTGAAAACATTTGAAAATAAAAAAATTCTAGAAATAAAAAATAATGAAATCTAGAAAACAACAACTAAAGGTGGATCCCAACAAATGGCGAGTCTAAGCTACGCCACACGTGCATCAACAATATATGGCCGAAGCCTGCCAAGTACTATCAATAACAAATTTAGCGGCCAACAAATGACCTGAAGGTCCAACAAATGGTCTGAAAGCCAACAAATGGCCCGAAAGCCCAACAAATGACCCGAAGGTCTAGTACTGGCAATCAACATACCCGAAGGTCCAACTTCTAGATAGTAACCAAATCAGTGACAACAATGCGTCCCATACCACACGTTCTCACTAAACCGTTTACTATAAGGTAGTTAATTTCACTCTCGTGTATGACTTCAATGGAACAAGTCCGAAATTAACTGAAAAAGTAAATGCATGTGTCCCATACCACATGTTTTACTAAATCATTTAAGTCACTTCCTCGTTCTCTCGAAGAGTGCAAAAACATGTAATTTTATAGAAAATAATTTACTTCGACAAAACGAGTTAAAAACGATTTTCTGAAAATATTTGGAAATTATTTCCTTTTAAAATCCCTTTAAAATAGTTAATTATATTATTTAATATTTTAAATAGGCTCGGAAATAAATTCATACTTATAAAATCGATTTGGAAAAATATTTACTTCAAATTCGGTTTTTAAATCGAAAATTCACTTTGAAATCGATTATAAAATTCGTGCATGAAATCATCGAAATCACAGCAAATTCAACAAAGTTTCTAAATTCGAAACTTAAGTAAATCAAAAACATTGCAATGTGAAAACATCACTAAATATAGGCTTTCTCATTCACACGATGAATCCCTCAGAAATCAGTACAAAAATCAGCAGGAAAATGCAGCCAAAATCAGCGAAATAGGCCAGAAAAGGACACAAAACAAGGCATAGATTGATCAACCAGTAGGTCGACCCAACACATGGCTAGGTCGACCATCAAGTGCTCTAGGTCGACCTAGGTGTGTGGAAGGTCGACCTGAGGTTGATCTTCCTTCAGGCCTTCTCTGCGTGCTCCGATTCGATTTTCTGAGTGGATTTCGACATAGTTTCTGGACGAAATGAGACGTAAAATTTGGCATGCAAATACAACTATACAAAAACAACAATCCGGAGGTATTCTGACATGGGTTTAGTGCAAGATTCAACAGCAAATTGGATTGCAAAGTGACAGTTAGAAATTATATACTTACTGTAAAAACTATTTTCACTAGTTTATACAGTAAACTCAAAATTCAACAATTCAACAGCAGAAACACCCAGAACTTGTTTAGATTAGAAGAGTGAGTTTAAAACTCACCTTATTTATTTTTGAGCGATTTAGCAAGCAAGCTGGAGTCTTTAGGCCAAGATAGGAAGCTAGGAACCTGTAGAGAAGGAGAAAACAGACATGCAAACCAAACAAAACTAGTTACGGTAAACAATTTCTCAAAATCAGAAAATGAATGAAATAGATTGTGGTTTTGGAGAGATTACCTGTAGGAGATGTTAATTCTCTAATTTCTCTTATATTTTAATTTATTTTGGAGGCTTGGGTTTTTAAAACTTTAGAGAGGAAGCCATGGAGTTTCTGGAAGAGGAAATGAGAATGAAGGAGGAGGAAACTAAATTGTACGTACAAGCTAATTTTCCCTTTGCCTCATTCCAGAATTCTCCTTTGGGTTTGGGCTTGGACCCAATAACCCCACCCAATAAGCCAATGTTAAACACTTAGACAATATTAGGCTATACTACATATTTTATTTCATATATTACCATATATTTACATTAATTATTTAAATAGATTAACATTTTAACAACAAAATTCCACAAAATTCATTTTCTTCTTTAAATAATCATATCAAACCATATTAAAAATATTTTTACACCCAAATATTGTTTTTAACCAATATTCCATATTTTTATTTACAATGTTATCCATATTTAAATTTTTTACACATCATTAAAATTAACAAAATCACTATTTGACCATTATTTCCACAATTATTGCATTTCAACAAATTAAAACCATTTAATGCTCATTTTTACCCCAAACTAACATAATAAAGTTTTTAAAACTTTATTTTCAACATTTTATATTTATTTCAACAAATTAATGTTCTATTAAATTCATTTATCTTTATTTAATTCAATTAACCACCAAATCAACATATTTCTTTTATTCAAACTTAATTTTCAACCAAACCAACTTAACTCCATTTTATTTATTCAAAACCCATTGTTTGTTTAAATAAACAATTTTCAACAAATTTCCCATCTCCAAATTTATTTTATTTCTCCATTTCAAATTACAACCATCGTTATAATTTATCTTTACAGGTAATCTCAAAACCAGGTTTGTTACAGACTTCCCCTCTTATAAAAAAATCATCCTGGCAATTTCTATATAAGAGTTATCTATAACACATTTATTTCATCATGAATTAGTAATAAGATAAGCTTGAGTCAAGAATAATCACCCTCAAACAGTAGAAGAAAGAAAACCAGGATATGTTCGCTCGATAAATTCTCTGGTTTCCTAAGTACAATCCTTGGGGTTAGAGGACCATTGATTTTTCACAAGCAGAACATCCTTATTTCGAAGGTGCTTAATCTCCGAAGCAAGCACATGAATAGGATTTTGCACAATAGATAAATCAGATGAGATCTCAAGCTCTTGCAAAACATGAGGATCAACACTAAATCTAAATCACGAAGACACTTCCGGAGTTGAGATACATGGAATACATCATGAATACCAGATAACTGAGCTGGAAGTGATACACGATATGCAACTGGGCCAATGCGTTCAGTAATAGGAAATGGTCCTATATATCGAGGAGCCAATTTCTCGATCCGGTTGAAACGCATTACCCCCTTCAAAGGAGAAACTCGAATGAACACAAGATCACCAACAGAGAACTCTAATGGTTTCCTACGGTTGTCCCCGTAGGATTTCTGCCTGCTCTGAGCCTCTTTCATTCTCTGGCGGATGAGATCAATCTTCTCAGAAGCTTCACGAATAGAGTCGGGGCCTAAAACTAACTTCTCCCTGGAGTCCAACCAACAAGATGGTGATCGACATGGCCTTCCGTATAAGGATTTGAAAGGAGCCATACCGATACTAGACTGAAAACTGTTGTTGTAGGTGAACTCAACAAGAGGTAGGTGTTCTTCCCAACTACCACCAAAATCAAGAATACAAGCACGAAAGAGATCTTCCAGAATACGATTCACTCATTCAATCTGTCTGTTAGACTATGGATGATAAGCTATGCTGAAATTAAGCTTTGTACCCAAAGCTTTCTGGAGACTCTGCCAGAATCCACTAGTGAAAAGTGGATCTTTGTCACAAACAATAGAACTAGGAACACCATGAAGTCTCACGATTTCCTTAAATAATATAGAGCTTAGCTAGATGAGAAGTAGTCTGATTGGACTTAATAGGAATAAAGTGGGCTGATTTAGTCAAACGATCAACAATCACCCACACACTGTTATGGCCAGACTTCGATCGAGGTAAACCATCAACGAAATCTATCGAGACCTGATCCCATTTCCACAATGGGACTTCAAGAGGCTGCAAAAGACTACTAGGACGTTGATGCTTGGCTTTGATAAGTTGACAGGTCATGCAATTGCTCACATCACTTGCCACATCACGCTTCATACCTTTCCAATAGTATAGACGTTTCATATCGGCATACATCTTACTACTTCCAGGATGAATTGTATACTTAGAACGGTGACACTCATCAAGAATGTCTTTTCTAAGATCAACAACATTAGGCACGATTAACCCACCCTTCCTACGAATACAACCACGAGCATCAATATCGAAATCCTTCAACTCATCACCACGAGATTCCGATTTACAAAGCTGAATAAGATGAACAAGATCAGGATCTTGCCTTTGAGCATCAGCAATACGATCCAATAAAATAGGATGAGCTTCCATGCTAAATAATAGAACAGGAGAATCAGATGTAGATGCACGATCACGAATACTGCAAGAAGATAAAGCTTCCAACATATTCCACTCAGCAAACATCATAGAAACGACGGCTTGCTGTTTGTGACTCAATGCATCAGCAACTCGGTTCCCCTTTCCAGGAGTATACTGGATATCAAAATCATAAGAAGCAAGGAAATCGAGCCAACGCTATTGCCGCATATTAAGCTCTTTCCGATTGAATAGATATTTCAAAGATTTATGATCAGTATATAGAACAAAAATTTTGCCCAAAGATAATGTCGCCAAATCTTTAAGGCAAAGACTATGGCAGCTAATTCCAAATCGTGGGTAGCGTACCGAATCTCGTTCGGCCTCAATTGCCTAGAAGCATACGCAACCATCCAATCCTTCTGCATAAGAATAACATTGAGACCACAATGACTGACATCGGTATAAACAATAAGATCTTGATTTCCTTTGGGAACCACTAAGATAGGAGCATGAGTAAGAAGTTCTTTCAATTTCTAAAAAGAAGACTCACACTTATCTGACTAAATGTAATGAACTCCTTTCCTCGTGAGGCTAGTAAGGGGTAGGACGATGCGAGAGAAATATTTAAAGAACTAACGATAATAACCCGCCAATCCAAGAAAACTACGAATCTCAGAAACATTCACGGGCCTCTTCCAATTCTAAATAGCTTTGATCTTTGAAGGAACGACAGTGATGCCATCAGAAGAAACAACATGGCCGAGAAACTTCACCTTCTTCTCCCAGAAATGACACTTAGAGAATTTTGCTTTAAGTTAATTTTGACGGAGGGTACTTAAGACAATTCTCAAGTGTTGGGCATGATCAGCTTTAGATTTGGAATAAACAAGGATATCATCAATGAAAACCAAGACGAACTTATCGAGATATTCCCGGAATACTCGATTCATAAGATCAACAAAATAAGCAGGGGCGTTCATCAAACCGAATGGCATCACGAGCCACTCATAAGAACCATAACGAGTGCGGAATGCGGTAAGAGGAATGCTATCCTTCGCAACTCGTAACTGATGAAAACCCATGGCGAGATCAAGCCGAGAGAAAACTTTGGCACCAGATAATTGATCGAACATATCGTTAATCCTAGGCAAGGGATACTTATTCTTGACAGTCAACTCATTAAGCTTGCGATAGTCAACGCAAAGCCTAAGAGTACCATCGTACTTCTTAACGAAAACAACAGCAGTGCCCCAAGGAGATGAACTAGACTGGATAAACTGCTTGGCTTCTAGTTCCAACAACTGCTTCTTAAGTTCCTCGTTTTCCTTGGCAGACATCCTCGTGGGAGGACGACTGACAGGTTGAGCACCAGGAATAAGATCAATGCGGAACTCAATTTTCCGCTTGGGTGGAAAACCCGAAACATGCTAAAAAACATCTGAGAGCTCACAAACAACAGGAATTCAAGATATGTCATCATCATCTCGAGATTCGAGAGAAAACAATGAAGCTTTGGAACTATTATCAACATCTCGAAGAATAACAAATAACTGATGAACAGACTCGGGATGCTTGAGATATAGAATCCTTATGGGGCATAGGATTCAGGCTTTATAACGGACAAGCCAATCCATCCCCAAAATCATGTCAAAACCAAGATACTGAATAACATGCAGATTCGCATGGAAAGAATAACCATAAAGAACAATCTCAACATCTTCACAAAACAGACTAAGTGTTGCAGATCCTCCAATAGGATCCACAATCCTCAAAGAAGTCATAAGAAAAATCACATCCAAAGGGATAACATCAACAAGCTCTTTCGATACGAATGAGTGTGATGTGCCTGTATTGAAGAGAACTCGAATAGAACAGCCATGGAATAACATAGAACCTTCCAAAATAGAAGAAAAAGTACCTCTGGGCTGAGAAGAACCACCAGAAGCATCAACAACATTCAGCTTCCTAGAATTAGGACCCTTGGGAGCTCTAGGGCACGATGAAGACCAATGTCCCTCTTGCTTGCAATAGCGACAAATGTGAGGCTTGGGACATTCTCTAACAAAATGATCATGAGAACCACAATTGTAGCATCCCTTCTGAAGGTGTGCTACCTCGGAATGAGAACTAGAATCAACCTGCTTCTTCTTCTTATTATGCTGGAAAGATTTGGACTTATGGAAAGGAGACCACTTCTTCTTATTAGGCTTCGAATGAACCCCAATCTCATCACTACTATCCTTATCCTTCTCGATAGCTTCAAGACAAAGTGCCGAGTCAACTAGCTCTCAAAAATGACCCTAAGCTGAAGCATTAATGCCTTCTTCAAATACTTCTTCAAACCATTCACAAACTTTTGATTCTTCTTATACGGTGTATTAATACGCTGAACACCGTACTTGGATAAGGCTTCAAAAGAGGAAACATACTCAGAGATAGATGATTTCCCTTTCTTTAACTCAAGGAAACGTTGAGCAAGGAGGGCTTTCTCTGATTCGGGAACGAACTTCAACTCGAATCGTCCCTTGAACTGATCCCAAGAAAGAGAGAGGACTCATCAACTTCCGCAATCAATAAATCATACCAATCCAAAGCACGTTCTTGCAACATACTAGATGCTACGAGTACACGATGAGGGTCAGAAAGATCCATGCGAGAAAATATACGATCACAAGTATGCAACCAAGCCTGAACCTCCAATACACTTCCCGAACCCTTGAAAGGCTTGCCTCCAAGGTACGAAAAGTCGCTGCACATGCGTGCAAATAGTGACTTGTGAGGTGGAGGTGTAGATGTAGGAGCTGGAGGCTGAGTACTACAAAATAGCTCCATAAACTGATCGACAGACATATACTCCGTCCGGATGAGGGCCGCTGGACTGCCCAAAACTAGAACGGCTAGCTCTGCCTCTTCCATCCATAAGATGAAAGTAATAAGATAAGATAAAGATTATTTACAAGGGGGTATACCATTGATAATAGAATTCAATATATGGAATACTACGGAATTAAAAATGCATTCCTAGACGTATTCCCAAACCTATTATCCACCCCAAAGACTTAGATTGAAGGACAATGACAAGGGAAGATTGGGATGGCATGAATATTGTCCTTCGGATGCTATGTAACATATCTATTATTCTAGTTATGTTCTATATTTATCATATTTACTCTGAACTCAGCTCTAATACCAAGCTGTGGCACCCCACCCCGAGACCCACACTAACAAAGAGCATTACTAGATAATACTGTCTGCTAGTGCAGAGAATAGAGCCGGTTAGGAGCGACCATCCGTGAGCTTTGTCTTAAACGAATATCGAATACGTCGATTGAGTGTCCATTTTTTTCCTTTCTTTCTTTCTTAAGTGGATCGACATATCCGATTCAGGTTTAACACAAACTACGGTGGTTAAGGATTGTATTCAAAACAAATATAATATAATCAAATACCTTATATCACAGAACAGGAACATACACACATATATATATAAATATATACATATACAAAGTCAGCAGAAGTATAACATAACATGCTACAAGAGTTTGGTTCTTATGAACCAAATATACATCAAAGTCACGAAAGAATATATACATTAGAGTACTACAACCAAAAAGGGCTACATCAAAACATACACTAAGCAATAAAGAGGAAAGATCACAGCGGAACAAAGCAAGGTGGAGGTCAAACTGCAATCTACTGACCTGTAATGACTCGGTCTGACCCGAGCATCATATAAAAATATAAACACACAGGTCAGTCTACCCTAAACAAGAGGGTTAGCACATGATAGGTGAAGATAAGATACACAAGGAGGATAATAACTCGCCATGGAGATGAACTCCATGTTCTCAAATCAACATATGGCATATAAGCCAAATCATGTAACAACATAAGGCATATGAGCCAAATCAACATAAAATATAAGGCTTGTGAGCCAAATAACCAAACAACATAAGGCGTAAATGCTAAAACATCAAACAACATAAGGCGTAAGAGCCATATCACCGAAACAACATAAATCTCAACATATCGTACCATCTAGAAGTTTAAAACAACAAAAATGTAATCAACATGTCATCATCACCAAATAGCACAAAGGCTATGTATAACTCCAACATCCAACAAAATGGTGAAAACATTTGAAAATAAACAAATTCTAGAAATAAAAAATAATGAAATCTAGAAAACAACAACAAAAGGTGGATCCCAACAAATGGCGAGTCTAAGCTACGCCACACGTGCATCAACAATATAAGGCCGAAGCCTGCCAAGTACTATCAATAACAAATTTAGCGCCCAACAAATGACCCGAAGGTCCAACAAATGGTCTGAAAGCCAACAAATGGCCCGAAAGCCCAACAAATGACCCGAAGGTCCAACTTCTAGATAGTAACCAAATTAGTGACAACAGTGCGTCCCATACCACACGTTCTCACTTAACCGTTTACTATAAGGAAGTTAATTTCACTCTTGTGTATGACCTCAATCGAACAAGTCCGGAATTAACCGAAAAAGTAAACGCATGTGTCCATACCACATGTTTTACTAATCGTTTAAGTCACTTTCTCATTCTCTCGAAGAGTGCAAAAACGTGTAATTTTATAGAAAATAATTTACTTCAACAAAACGAGTTAAAAACGATTTTCTGAAAATATTTTGAAATTATTTCCTTTTAAAATCCCTTTAAAAATAGTTAATTATATTATTTAATATTTTAAATAGGCTCAGAAATAAATTCATACTTATAAAATCAATTTGGAAAAATATTTACTTCATATTCGGTTTTTAAATCGAACAATTCACTTTGAAATCGATTATAAAATCCGTGCATGAAATCATCGAAATCACAGTAAATTCAACATAGTTTCTCAATTCGAAACTCATGTAAATCAACAACATTGCAATGTGAAGACATCACTAAATATAAGCTCTCTCATTCACATGATGAAGCCCTCAGAAATCAGTACAAAAATCAGCAGGAAAATGCAGCGAAATAGGCCAGAAAAGGATACAGAACTAGGCATAGATGGATCGACCAGTAGGTCGACACAACACATGGCTAGGTCAACCATCAAGTGCTCTAGGTCAACCTTGATGGTTGACCTAGGTGTGTGGAAGGTCGACCCGAGGTCGATCTTTCTCCAGGCCTTCTTTGCGTGCTCCGATTCGATTTTCTGAGTGGATTTCGACATAGTTTCTGGACGAACTGAGATGTAAAATTTGGCATGCAAATACAACTATACACAAACAACAATCCGGAGGAATTACGGTATGGGTTTGGTGCAAGATTCAACAGCAAATTGGATTGCGAAGTGACAGTCAGAAATTATATACTTACTGTAAAAACTATTTTCACTAGTTTATACAGGAAACTCAAAATTCAACAATTCAACAACGAAAACACCCAGAACTTGTTTAGATTAGAAGAGTGAGTTTAAAACTCACCTTATTTGATTTTTGAGCAATTTAGCAAGCAAGCTGGAGTCTTTAGGCCAAGATAGGAAGCTAGGAACCTGTAGAGAAGGAGAAAACAGACATGCAAACCAAACAAAACTAGTTACGGTAAACAATTTCTCAAAATCAGAAAATGGATGAAATAGATTGTGGTTTTGGAGAGATTACCTATAGGAGATGTTAATTCTCTAGTTTCTCTTATATTGTAATTTAATTTGGAGGCTTGGGTTTTTAAAACTTTAGAGAGGAAGCCATTATTGGAGTTTCTAGAAGAGGAAATGAGAATGAAGGAGGAGGAAACTAAATTGTACGTACATGCTAATTTTCCCTTTGCCTCATTCCAGAATTCTCCTTTGGGTTTGAGTTTGGACCCAATAACCTCACCCAATAAGCCAATGTTAAACACTTAGACAATATTAGGCTATACAACATATTTTATTTCATATATTACCATATATTTACACTAATTATTTAAATAGATTATCATTTTAACAACTAATTTCCACAAAATTCATTTTCTTGTTTAAATAATCGTAACAAACCATATTAAAAATATTTTTACACCCAAATATTGTTTTTGACCAATATTCCACATTTTTATTACAAGATTATCCATATTTAATTTTTTACACATCATTAAAATTAACAAAAATCACTATTTTACTATTATTTCCACAATTATTACATTTCAACAAATTAAAAACATTTAATGCTCATTTTTAACCCAAACTAACATAATAAAGTTTTTAAAACTTTATTTTCAAAATTTTATATTTATTTCAACAAATTAATGTTGAATTAAATTCTTTTATCTTTATTTAATTCAATTAACCACCAAATCAACATATTTCTTTTATTCAAACTTAATTTTCAACCAAACCAACTTAACTCCATTTTATTTATTCAAAACTCATTGTTTATTTAAAATAAACAATTTTCAACAAATTTCCCATCTCCAAATTTATTTCTCCATTTCAAATTATAACAATCGTTATAATTTATCTTCACAGGTAATCACAAAACCAAGGTTGTTACAGTACCCTAATGGGTGTGACCTACATAACCTTACAACATGTCCCCTATTTTAGTCATTCTTGGGTGTGATGCTTATGAGACCATGATTACCTTTTCCTCTTAGCAAATCCCTCTTAGAATGCTAACACTGCCCTCCATGCAACAATGCAATGCCAGCATTCATCCATACAAGTTGTTCAGGATATGAATAAACCAAAGGCACCACTTCTACTACATCCTTTTTGGAATCACCCTAAGGATTAGTGGTAAGTAGCCCTTGCACTTTAAAGAACTCTGTCTTCGATTCCATCATCTTCAAGATATCTTCAATTCGAACGCTTACGCCAGTTCGTAGTGGTTTCCAGATAACTCATGCTTATCAAATGCCGGTTTCTCCAAACCAACAGTCGATAGTTTTCGGTTGACTCAATCCTGGTTCTTTCAGAAGTAAGAAGACAATATAAGAGTCCTAAGGGGATCTCGAATATACCCCTTAAAGCGAGAGACGTTTCACCGAAATGAGTTCTCCTAAAGGAATCTCAAACCATATAAAATCGTGAAGCTTTCATATACTTCCAAAGTCAAAATAAGTCAAGTTATCAATAGTGGACAAACCACTATCTGGTGTTGATAGAGTTAGGGTGTGCCCTAGGGGCAATTATGTAATTTGTTACATATATCTAACTCACTAACCAATCTTGTTCGAAATCAAAGGTCTTTTCTTTTTATTATATACTTGATATTATGCATTATATTAATTAATTTAATTAAAAGTATATTTAATAGAGAATTCATAAATGGTACATTTTATGATAGTAATTCCAAAGTGTTGTAATCATGTGCAATTTATCACAATAAAAATATATCATTTTAAATGTTCCTAGTCAAGATGCATCGAGACTGGATATCGATGTATCTATTGAGACTAGAGTACGTAATGCTCTCCAAACGTTGGGCAGTATATTACTCATGGCTGTTGGGGGTACCTAAGGGTTACGTACTGATAGTTATTAGATAACCATGGAACGACTCACTCAATAGTTTTCCATTGGTTAATAGAACTAAGGTCAAATAGAAATCGATGTGATTGATTTATGCAGTTCTCTCAAATTGGGAATACTGTGGATCTTTAATATGATAGTTATGCTTTGATTATAGTCAAATCATGGTATGATGTCCATCAAGCGACTATAGTTGGGCCAATGGAAATATTAGAAGTGAAGCACTATTTAAGAGAGGATTCATCTCCTTAATTATATGGGGTTAGTATCATGGTCAACTCAAAGTCAAAGTCATTGGCTGGAGCATTTAGGTTAATAATAATTGTTATTATTAAACCAAGGACTTTTTTTTGGACTACAAAGTTGAATATGGACGATATTGAAATTTTGACCATTACCAAATTCTATGAGTCCAAAGTGATAAAGTTTTGATGAAGAGAAATGATGTAAAATAAATGTCACAACTAGGTAACGCTTATACTGTAAAATTGGATTTTACCGAAACTAAATAAGCGATAAATTTGATCAAAATGTCACACCATCTGCCAAGTGATGCGTGAATGTTAATATTCGAACAGTACGATGTTAATCGCTGACCAAATTTACACCCAACGAGTGATAAAACCGATATGATGAATTCTCTTTAGACTAAAGGATTTAATTAGTTTATAATTGTTATAACTTTATTAAATGAATTAATATTTATGAAATATTAATTATAAAATTTTGACTATGATTTGAGGAATAAATATTATTGTGTATTTATAACAGCTATAAATATTATTGTATATTTATTCGATCGATATGCGATATCGGTAAGCAATTAAATTAGATTTAATTAATAATATTTATTTAGGCTTAAAATGAGTTTAAATCCCATGAAAGGGGTTGGAAATTTTGACCAAAAATTGTGGGGGCAACTAAAAAATGGGTTAGGAGTATTGTAAATTGATGGCTCGGATTTTGGGAGAATGCGTAAGGGATTTAATCCACCTTTCTCTCAAGTACTTCCACTATAAAAGAACTCATAACCCTAATTCATTTGAGAATTTTTGGCCGCCATTTTTATCTTCTTGCTGCCCAATCCCATCTACACAAAGCTCCATCAAAGCTCATCTCAAATCAATAACTATTGTATAGCCAATGGTCTACAATTCAAAGAAGCAGTTTGCTGAATTGAGAATAGTTCTAAGGAGGAATATTCATCATAGCAAGGTGTACTTCAAGGCTTAGTTTTGGTATATTTTCTTATTTCGTATAACTTATAATTCATGTATAATATTCCATTACTTGTAGATATATTCATATTTATACTATTAATTAGGTGAGATTTCTATATGTATGGATGTTGTCACATATTGAATCGTTATGTGTATGCATTTATAATGTTTTTTTATTTAGATCTGATGTATGCACAGTCTAAATTATTTATTTAATATATATTTATTAATTTATTATATTTGTATTAGCAAGTCATATTGCACAAATTTAAATAGCCCATAATACTATGTGCCACCGTATCATGTTAAAAATTGATCTAGTGTTTTATATATGCAAATTCATACTAAATATAATTTTATGTAACAATAAAATATATTTTTTTGTAATTATTTACTATTTTTAATATTATCTAAATCGAAATAAAGGTTATACAATTAATATAAAATGATATATGATTCAAAAATTATATTATAAATTTTATAGAACTTTCCATCATCATATTAACTTTTGGCAAAAACTCCAAAATTTAAAAATTAAATTTATTATTTTTAAAAAATCATTTATAATAACGACCTAAATTAATTAAATATCAATAAATATAATTTCAACTCAGAAAATTATGAATTTTTTCGTGGCCTTATAATATCATATTTGAATTTCATAAAATTTACAATTTTAAAAATAAGTTACAAAACTATTTTTAACATTGTTTTAATGGTTTTCGGCTAATAAATTTATATATAAATAATTTAAAATTATAAAATTGTAATAAAATATTTTTTTGTTGTGTATTGGATCTTGATTGTTATATGGTATATATATATATAATTTGAATTAATTTTCTAATTGATAAAATTATATAATATAAATAAATAAATAAACAAATATATAAATATATACATTTATAAATATTTTTAGATATTACAAATATAATTATTGATAAATACATACATACATACATACATAAAGACATATATTAATTTTATTGCTGTAAAACATACATGTTTAAATAAAAAAACAACTTGGCATAATTTTTATATATATAAATACATAATCGTTCATCAAATTATTATCTAATTTAATATATGAATATATATATATATATATTAATATTTCACATTTATGTAATACATATATTATATATATATGCAAATATTTATATTGTTTTAATACTCATTTTAAAATAACAAGTCTGTGTATACATACATACATACATACATACATACATACATACATACATACATATATTTGGATAAAATATAATACATATAATATGAGCTAGCATGTTCGTTGCGATGCAAATCCCAATATTTATCTACGGGCATGTTATACCTTGCACAGATTGTTATGTTACACATGTACACACATACACATATGTATATGATACATATGTGTACCATTATACTAAATCTAAGATATAAATAAAATAAAATTCAATCTATTAATTATAATTTAAATGAAATAAGGATTTTATTTAAATTAATTTAGAAATATTCTAAATAAATTAGACTTCATAGGCCCAATAAAGATCCAATCGGGTAATTTTTTTGAAATTCACCCATAACTTCCACTACGGGATGTCCCAGTTCCAATAATGGTATTAGAGCCCAATAGCCTATGCGGTCTAATTAGTCATGTTAAGGATAGCTAATTAAGTTCACAACCCAGTTAGTAGGGTGTCTAAGAAAGATATCATCGAAGGATTGAGTTTGGGTAATTAAGTACTCTGCCCAACCTGGCTACCGCCTAGTCCAAACAAATATATGAGCCCAAAAGGTTGCCCTTATTGAAGACGCCCAATTCGAATTAGGCCTTGAGCTAATTTTCAAAATTGTTTGAAAATTAAAATAAAATATTTTAATCTCAAAAGTTAAATTTAAAATAAGATAAACATATGTTATAAAAGTTATAATATAATAAATTTTTTCAAAATGTTTGAGAAATAGATGAAATTAATTTAAAAAATTTGAATTGATTAATAAGATTTATAAAATATATTAATTAATTAAATAAGTTAATTAATAAAAAATATATATACATGTATTATATATTTTGATATATATTATGATATTTTAAAATGTTTAAGATATCATAAGTATTCATGTATGTATATAATATGATTTTTCAAAATTAATATAATTTAATTAAAATTGTTTAATTAAATAAATTAATTAAAGGTTAATTAATTAAATTAATTAAATTAATTAATTAAATGGTTAATTAATTAAATAATATACGCATATATAAGATATATGTGTACTATTATAAAGGTCATAGTATGTAATAAATATTTAATATAAATGTTTTATTAAATGATATAAAACTGATTAAAAAGTTAACTAATTAAAAGTTAACTAAATAAGATTTAATTTAATATAATGTCATACATAAGACTATTATATAAGTAATATACAATATAAAAGTTATATAATAATAAAACTTATATAATATGAATGTATAAACTATAGGTGGAACATTAAGAAACCCTAATTAGAATTAAAGAAAAATACATACGTAAATGTATGTATACTATGGTTTTAGATCCGTCTAACACTTGAATCACGAGGGTATTTCATTAGAAATACATTATTCCATGAATCGATATCATTGATTATAATATATTGAAGATTATGAATCTTTAATATAATGTTGTCCTCTACCATATATATATATATATATTAATAAATTACTTGCATGCTCCTTAGTTGTTGGGCAAACTCAAGCTAAGAATGTTATGTGTAGTATTATTAATATATTAAATATACGTGGTAAGATAACTATATATATTTTCTGAGCATACTCAAGGTACATATATTATACTTAGGCCGTCGCGATGTAGTAGATACGAGTGAATAATTTCATTCGATTTGTTGAGCAGACTCAAGGTCGAAGTGGAATTAGGACAAGGTACCAAAGAGTTGGGAGTTGTATATGATACAAGCGATAAGGAGTTATCCATCGTCCATGGAGCTATTTCTGGTTGAGCAGACTCAAGGTCAGAATTCCAAGATGGACAAGTCCTACCACTCATTAGTGAAGCCGAAAGACTTCTATGTTCTGACTTAGGGTTTGGTGAAACATAAAACACTAGTGGGAGCTTTATTGGAAAAATGAAATGATAACATTTAACCTTTCTGATATTGTAAGAATATTTGCTATATAATGTTACAATAATCTATAGTGATAAGTTTGTGCATTTAAAATGATTGATAAAACGTTTATTTATTAAGGTATACAAATGAACTGAATTGAAAATTGACAAATAGAAATATAACATATACTTACCAATAAATGCTTATTGCATGTGAACGTTTCTATACCCATGCAAGTGACTTATTTTACAACTACACAATACATTCGTAATTTGGTCGCTTATGTGTTTATTTTGTCAAGACCATGTATCACATTCGATGAGTTTTGAGCTCTAAAAGAAATACAAGATTATGGATATTAGATCCAAACACTATCGCATATAAGTGTTATATGGGGAACGGTCATAGTTCGTAATGTAAGACACTTCAATGAAATTAGTTCAATCGAAATAACTAAATAAGCAGTACTATAAGATCGAGTATTCAATTTGATTGATTGCAAAAGAAGATCATATTGTGTTAAAACAAGACCAAAACTACAATATAGATTTAAGAACTCGATTGTTGAAACATCAGTTTGATCGGTTTACGTGAAGTGCAACATATTTGATGTCCTTAAATGCTAAGCATAATCAAATGCGCTTTTGTAAAGAGTTCATTATGATACTGTAATAAGGGTCTTTCGTTTGAATGGTTGACTATTTGAAAGAAAAACGAATGTATAAGAGTAAATGTAATTTAAGGAACAGTTGAGATGAAGAGAGTGAATAGTCACTTCTGCTTCATAAAGAAACATCAAAAACAAGAACTGTAATAACAGTAATTGATACTTAACATTGGAATAAGAAGTATGATTTATATTCCCAAATGTATTTTCGTGTAGAAAATTTTTTTCTATGAGATTTTTTATAAGTTCAAGATATTTGATCAAAGAACTCTCCGCTGTAAACTTGTTACAATATATGATGGACCACCGAATTCGATATGCTATTATAGTAATGGCAGAAATAGTGAGAGCATGCCATATAGCGCTTAATGATTGCATCATGTTACGATTCCATAAAACGCACCGAGCATTATTTATGAAATAATGACTATTTTTCGGTATCGACTGAAAGATAGACATAGCTATATGTCAATATGAATATTATGAATATTCGTAATGAAATAAAACTATAATATGGTATTTGTTTTCATAACAAAAGTGATGCATTGGAAAATACAGAAGTATCTAATATTATTTAAAGTTATTTTGGAATTATAGACTAAGACGTAGTTTTGAGAAATAATTTTATTATATAGTTATGAATCATATGATAATGGTTAATTATATCACAAACAATTAAGGGCAATGCACCCATTTAGTGGAAGCATTATAGGAGTTGATGAACTCTTCGAATTTATACATATAGATGTATGTAAACGTAAGTCAACAAATACCAAAACGGTTCCACGTACTATGTTATATTCATCGATGAGTTATCACCAACATGGACATGTGTATTAGATACATATGTAGCATGTCTAAGATAGACTCATAGAGTATCAAATGAAAGTAAGTAATATAACATGCAATAAAAATTATTCAATTTGATCGAATTGGTGAGTATATTGGAAAGAGTTCCAAACGTACCTAAGACTGAGTAAAGATTCAATCTCAAAAGTCACTCCTCCATGTGATACATAATGATGTATCGATAAGGAGTGATCGAACTTTGCTGGACAAAGTACGATTAATTGCGAGTGAAGTTGAGTTAGTTTCTTTCTATAAGGTCATGTACTTAAGAATAATACACAAGGTTAATGTTATTTCATCCAAATAATAGTTTACAAAATCATACAAGGTAAGGGTTTATAAGAAACCCCAACATATCCTAGGCCAAAGGTTTGCAGGTTGTGCAAGTCGAAAGTCTGCACGTAATAATTGTTCATGGGGGATCTTGTATGAATCTCCTTAAAAGGAGTTTAAAAAGGACTGTCATTGGATGACATCTTTATGTTTTGAACATAAGTTTTGTAAACTAAAACTAAATCAGTTTTAAATAAAAGGAAAATTCATAAAGTGTTTATGAATACATGTTCCATTGCATTGAGAAACAATTGCTGTTTCAAGAAATATCAACTTCATAGTGAAGTAATTTCATCGAGAAATTATCGGTAATAAAATGGAATTGGATACGATCCAATGATAAAAATGATTATATATGATGAAATGAAATTGACTAACCTAAACGAACACATCGCATTAAAGTGTCTAATAAGCATTCTCGCACATTAAAGAGAAACTATGAGTTTCCTATCAATGTCGAAAATATATAATCCTCAGTTATTTAAATAGACAATTAAGAGTGTTGACTTTTTGATATCGTATGATGCGCATCCAAAATAGATTCTATGTACATTATCAAAAAATGATTTTGGTAGATGTACCGGAAATGATATGATCCATCGGCAGCGAATGTGTCTTCGAGAGCAAGACTAATGTAGTTGGAATATAATGAGCAACATTGATAAGAATAACATAACAAATTTCAATTACTGAAATCAACGTAATAGATTCGATATTCGACATGCTCAAGTTAATTCGGGTTTACTCACAAAATTATCACTTAGTATGACTTATGTTTGGTACGTATGTATTGAAATAGAAAATTACATATAATAATTTAGGTAAGCTGTTTACATGCCATAACCAAGATGTCTCGAAGTCAGTGGGTGCGATATTGATTTTGTGAGTTTTTGGATATGATCCAAGAAATGATAGAAAATATCATGTTATAAGCATCGAAATTGAAAAAATAAGTTGATTCGAAATATTAAGTAGTTTGATTATCCATCAAAATGCAGAGGAAGCATGTGTTCATAAGAAAGAACGTTAAAAGATACATTGATATTACTAAACAGTAAGTAAACAACACATTAATGATTCTAACGATGTACTTATATTAAATCAGCCTTGGTTGTTTTAATACTCGACGTTGGATGTGCAAATGATGTCTTTTATAATGGGTATAAAAGATATTTGGAATGTCCCAAATCGATATGCAAAGACACCTTATTAAATTGTTTAATACGGAACATGTGAGATGAATTCCTTATGCATGGCAATAGAAATTATCATACATGTTATGTTGTCTATGATATCGTGATTTGTTCATGTATTTGATACATGAAGAAAATTTTAAATCCAATTGATATCACTGAATGATAGTTTAGAGCGTTCTCGTGTATTTATGAAATACCAGAGTATTGTTTACAGAAATAAAAAACTTCAAGTGAAGAAGTGTTCGGACTCAAAGTTTCATAAGTGATATTGAGTATGATATGTCAATAATAAATTCAAGTTAAGAATCTTTTAGTTGGAAACGTTCGAAATAAAAGACTATAACCGATTCAGTGGAAAATGCTAAGTACATCGCTTTAAATAGCGCAACAATAGAGAAATGTATATAAATATAAATGCACACATTTATAACTGATCCGAGGGTGATTCCAAATGTTTAGAATCATACAAAATTGTTATATGATAACAATGTCATTATATAGTTCATAACAGAACTTAGAGCTTACAGGAAGTCGGGAGACATACTCCGAATCATTCCATATGATAAAGGTAGTTTATCAACGTCGATGAGAGTTGATTGACAAAGTAGATAATTGAAACATAATTGCATACCCGTTCACTGAGGGACTGATCCGATCGATTTTGAGGAAACTGATTGAAGAAGTTGGAATAAGGTTCCATAATTGACCCCAAGTGGGAGATTGATAGAGTTAGGGGTATGTCCTAGGGTAATTATGTAATTTGTAACCAATCTTGTTCGAATAAAAGGTATTTTCTTTTTATTATAAACTTGATATAATGTGTTATATTAATTAATTGAATTAAAAGTATATTTAATAGAAAATTCATTAATGGTACATTTTGTGATAGTAGTTACAAAGTGTTGTAACCATGAGTAATTTATCACAATAAAAATAAATATACCATTTTAAATTTTCCTAGTCAAGATGCATCGAGATTGGATATCGATATATCCGTTGAAACTAGAGTACGCAACGCTTTCCAAATGGTGGGCAATGTATTACTCATGGTTGCTGGGGGCACCTAGGGGTTATATACTGATAGTTATTGGATAACTATGGAATGACTCACTCGATAATTTCTTGTTAGTTAATACAATTAAGGTCAAACAGAAAATATCGGTGTATTTGATCTACATAGTTCTCTCGACTTGAGAATACTATGAATCTTCAATATAAAAGCTCCGCTTTGATTATAGTCAAATCATGGCATGACGTCCATCAAGTGACTATAGTCGGGTCGAGTGGAATTATTGAAAGTGAAGCACTGCTCAAAAGAGGATTCGTCTCCTCAGTTATATATGGTTAGTATCATGATCAACTCAAGTTAACTCAAAGTTAAAGTCTCTGGCCAGAGCATTTCGGTTAATAATAATTGTTATTATTGAACTAAGGACTTTGTGTTTGGATTATAGAGTTGAATATGCAAGATACTAGAATTTTGACCATTACCAAATTCCATTATGCAAAGTTATATAATTTTGATGAAGAGAATTTGTGCAAAATAAATGTCACAATCGGGTAATGCTTAATAATGTAAAATTGGAATTTTACCGAAACTAAGTAAGTAATAAATTTGGCCAAAATGTCACACGACCTACTAAGTGACGTGTGAACGTTAACATTCAAATAGTTCGATGTTAATCACTAACCAAATTTGCACCTGATGAGTCATACAACCGATATGATGAATTCTCTTTTGACCAAACGATTTAATTTATTTATAATTGTTATAAATTAATTAATATTCATGAAATATAAATCATAAAATTTTGAATATGATTTGAGGACTAAATATTATTGTATATTTACAAAAGTTATAAATATAAATTGATCGATATGCGATATTGATAAGCAATTAAAATAGATTTAACTAATAATATTTATTTAGGCTTAAAATGGGTTTAAAGCCCATAAAATGGGCTGGAAATTTCGACCAAAAAGATGTAAGAGGCGGCTAAAAAATGGGCTAGGAGTATTTTAGATGGATGGCTGAGATTTGGTGAAATGGGTAAGAGATTTGATCCACCTTTTTCTCTATTCCTTCCACTATAAAAAAAATCATAACCCTAATGCATTTGAGACTTTTTAACCACCATTTTCATCTTCTTGCTGGACAATCCCATCTACACAAAGCTCCATCAAAGCTCATCTCAAATCAATTTCAAATCAATAACTATTGGATAGTCAGCGGGTCTACAATTCAATGATTAGCGGTTTGTCGAATTGAGAAGATTTCTAAGGAGTGATATTCATCATGGAAAGGTGCATTTCAAGGCATAATTTTGGTATGTTTTCTTATTTCATATAACTTATAATTCATGTATAATATTCCATTGCTCGTACATATATATCATATTTATATTGTTAGTTGGGTGATATTCTTATATGTATGAATGTTGTCACATATTGAATGGTTATGTGTATGTATGTATAATAAAAAAAACCAATTTTTATTTAGATCTAATTTGTACACAGCCGAAATCATTAATTTTAGTTTATATATGTATTTATTAATAAGTCATATTGCACAAATTTAAACAACCTAAAATTTGTTCTATTATTTAATATTTTTAAAATTATTTAAATCGAAATAAAGTTTATGTAATTATTATAAAATATATATGATTCGAAAATTATATTTCAAATTTTAGAATTTTTTCCATAATCATATTAACTTTCGGCCAAAATTTTAGAATTTAAAAACCAAATTCATCATTTAAAAAAAATCATTTATAATAACGGGAAAAACTAATTAAACAACAAAAAACATAATTTCAAATCAAAAATTATGGAATTGTTTTCATGATCTAATAATATAACGTTCAAATTTCAAAATATTTAAAATATAAAAAATATGTTACAAAATAGTTTTAATACAATTTCAATGTTTTTCGACTAATAAATTTATGGGTACTTTTGGCACACGTCCTTATTAAGTTTCAAAATTCACGAAAAGTCCTTCACTAAATTTCAGTGTAAATTAGGTCCCTGTTTTTTATTCACGATAATTGCAGAGCATGATGCAACATTTCATAAAAGTTGCTGACATTTCCGCAACATTTCTGTACACTGTGAACGTAGTGTATGAAAGTTGCTGAAATATCAACACTTATTTATAAAAGTTGCTGATATTTCAGCAACATTTATGTACACTATGAACACAGTTTATGAAAGTTGCTGAAATATCAGCACTTATTTATAAAAGTTGCTGACATTTCAGCAATAATTTTTCTTTGTTTTTACAATAAAACTTTGACACAGATAGTTGCTGAAATATCAGCACTTATTTATAAAAGTTGCTGACATTTCAGCAATAATTTTTCTTCGTTTCCAGAAAACAGGGACCCGCTTTACAATGAAACTTTGATAGGGACCCGCTTTACAATATGAAAGTATGATAGGGATGCCTCCCTAATTTCCACTAAATTTATTTATAAATAATTTAACAATATAAAACTATAATAAAATATTTTTTTGCTATGTATTGAATTTATAATATTATAAGAATATATATTTATTTAATTTTAATTAATTTTATATTTTATATTTGATATAATAATATAATATATATATATTTAAATACATACATTTATAAATATTTATAAATATTACAAATATAATTATAAATAAATAAATAAATAAATATATATATTAATGTTATTTCTGTAAAACATACATGTTTAAATAAAAAAACAACTTGGCATAATTTTTATATAATATATATATATATATCTGATCATTCATCAAATTATTATCTAATTTAATATATACGAACACACACACACACATATATATATTTCACATTTATGTAATACATATTATATATATATATGTAAATAATTATATTGTTTTAATACTCATTTTAAAATAAAAAGTTTGTATATACATACATAAGTTATTTGGACAACATATAATACATATAAGATGAGCTAGCATATCCATTGCGATGCAAATTCCAACATTTATATACGGGAATGTTATACCTTGCATGGATTGTTATGTTACACATACACACACATACACATATGTATATGATACATATGTGTACCATTATACTTAATCTAAAATATAAATAAAATAAAATTCAATCTATTAATTATAATTTAAATGAAATAAATTTTTTATTTAAATTAAATTTTGAAAATGTTCTAAATAAATTAGACTTTATAGGCCCAATAAAGATACAATAGTTTTTGAAATTCACCCATAACTTTCGTTGCGGGTTAGCCTAGTTCCAACAGGAGTAAGTATATAGTCTGAATATGGAAAGTCGAACATCATATACTTATCACCACCTTTTGATTTCAACCTTATACTATCCCTCGATTAACAATGAAGTCGGAAAAGTTAGAGAACTACCCTTGCCTCGACATACATTCTTAAACTCTCACAGGTAGAAATAGGCCGTCATACCTTGAAATTTAGTGTCAAGTATAAGATGAAGTACCTTCCATATACTTAATTAATCATGACCTATTTATAAAAATTAACTCTCATGTACTTATCACACTTCCGATGTTTCGACTTCTCTATCCCCAACCGAGAATCGAAGCTAGATAAGTCAGGACACTGGTTGCTCCTAGCCTTGCCTAGATAAAATACTATGATTCTATATCTCACATATAGAGGAAAATCTACTCATCGGTTTTTAGTGCTAAATATAAGATGACTTACTTTCCATAAACACGTCAACATTTTAACACTACTTATCATATTTGTTTTATGTTATTAATGGTACCGACAAAAAAATTCCTTGCATAAAATAAAGTCTATTTAAACAATCTGAAAACTAACTCCATAACTTATTACTAGTCTTCGATTTCAAACTAGTACTTTTAATCAGTTAGAAATGAAACCGTTCAACTTGGGGTATTATTACTCTCAAACCTTGACTCGACATTCCTTACTATTTTCAAAATAGTAACAAATTCCCATACCTCGAAGTCTAGAAAATAGAATCCAAGACTTCCAATATACTTGTTCTTAAAAATATTTTCCAAAATCACATAATTAAAACAAGGTTTGGTTTCAAAAGGCAACATCCTTTCTTTATATAAAAGTAAACAACTTATTTAATAACGAACAAGTATTATAAATCAACTTTCTTTCAAATTTCCTCGAAACCATTTACTATAACAAAAATATTATAGTCCATAACCTCATTCTTTTTCTTGGAAACACTTATTACGACAATGGTGTTGTAATCCATGCTTCCTTCCTCTTATTTAAATTGCTTTTTAAAACTCTTTAAAACATAGTTTGAAACCTGTATTTAGAACATCCCCTTAAAGTTGGTCGCTCAAAGCTTGACATTTGAAACAAAGAAGCTTCCTTTATAAAATTTAAACCTCTTATTTTAATAATTTAAATAAATACTTAAAATATATATATTCAACTCCATGGGTTCTAACACCATGACTATCTCTACATTGTCTGATGCTTGGGCTGTTTCTTCATTACTGGATATCATAACAAGCTCCGAAGTCTTTGGTGGTATAAGCATCTCGGCCATAGTATAACCATCCTCATCTAGACGAGTATATCGATCAAGCTCTTCCTCTATATATGGCCAACCATTATTAGGCAGCCAACTTTCAGGTTCCTCTTCGTCACTAGAAAGAATGATCAGATCATCTTTTTGCCTCAGTTGGTCCTTAAGAATTCCCCCTTAGAATAACTTCCCCTACAACTAGAAGGCTTCTAAAAATATAAACAACAAACACTTAGAGACATATACTAAGCATTTTAATTATCTTAACCAAATCTAATGTCAGATTATCAACATTTTAACCAGCTATTTACCGATTATTAATTTAGGTTTATCCTAACATAAATCCATTTTGACTGCAAAATGATAAAGAGAATAATTTGCTAAGCACTTGATACTGCTTCCCCAAACCAATATTCTATTAATACTTAGAAGATTATTCCAAATATCATAAAACAAATCGAGACCCTTGTTCAACCAATTATTAAAGATAGTTTTTCTAACTTAGATCTCTTCCCATGGTATCTACGTCCAGTTGTTTTCTTTCTTCCAAAAATCTTTTGAAATCTTTGCCAAAATATTTCCTGAACATTATTATTGTCACCTTTCAAAATCTTTTGAAAACTCTTTTTCAAAAACCTTTTAGATTAATATTCTAAAAATCCTTATTTTACAAACATTATCCAACTTATCAGATTTTATTTATATCCTTCATTAGTTAATATTCTTTATCTTCTCAGCATTATTATTAAACATCTTATAGTCAAACGGTGAAATTCTAATCATAAGATGTTCATACTTAGATTTAACTAACCTAATCATAAACAATTATCCAATTTATAACTTAACAACATAAATAACTATCTCTTCCAAAAGATATTCTTTATATTCAAAATGTAACCCTAGGTAAAATTATTTTATTTACTATATTTTCAAAACAAATATCATTTATACATATATGCATTCTTATATAGTACTCTCAACTCATTCTAGGGTGTCACTTACCCTATCTCTAATGAGTAACTCATCCTAGGGTATTACTAATCCTATCTCTAATGAGACTTTACCCTTATCAAGCTCAGGTGTTCACTTAACCTAAGCTTTGATACCAACTTTGACTACCCACCTTTTCGACCTTCAGAAATCGACACTAATACATCCATGGTATTCACGTGCCGAATATCCAAGTGCCGGAAAGACAGATTGATCAAGGGTAAAAAGAAAAATAAAGATAGAACAAAATCTTACACGAATGGAATAACATATATAATTTCAATATATAATCTTTACAACGGAAATTTTAGATACATACATCAGAGTCTATCCTAATCTCAACCTCGACAGTTATAATTCTTTGTCTCTACTAATTCCAAATACAAACAGTAAACAAATGCAGTGGAAATGGAAATAGATAACCATCTACAGAGGCAACTCCAGCTCCTGCCCCCAAACTCCTCCAAAAATGTTCCAAGCTAAACTTGAACTTAGCTGCTCGGAAAAATAAGGCACCCAGAGTTTTAGAAAGTAAACTCCGGGTCAGTCATAGGACTGGTATGAGAAAATGCAAAACACCGATATTTATGAAAACAAAGGGTGTCTCATAAGACCACGCCGCACATAAACACGGACGGGTAACCAAAACATTGCAACGTAAAATCCAGTGATATTATAATAGGGTCTAGATTACAAATACATATTAATCATAGCCAATATTTTTACATTAATTAAATTCCAGCATAATAGGTATACAACTAAGTCCGAAGGCACTTATTGGAGAATGGATTCCATACGACGACAAGGTAAGGAACTACCTTCCGTACATTACATCTCTAAAGGAATGTACTAAGGACCCACAGATGATCCTCCGCATCTGGTAAAACCGGCCTACCCCTTTCCGATGACCTACACAATGATCCCGAATAGTACTGAATTTGACATCACCTCGGTCATTCCCGACCTATCTGTAGCCACAACATATATAACAAACCCGATATATAGAGGGTAATCTAGAAAGATGATGAGCATATCCTAATGGGTGCGACCCACATAGTCTTACGACATACCCTGTTTTAGCCTTTTTCAGGCGTAAGGCCTGAGGTAACGTATTACTTTTACAAAAAAACCTCACTTTGAATGCCACATTGTCATTTCTAATAACACACTATTGATTTCCACAAAAGTATAACCCCCCGAGTTCATACGCCTTAGGGAAGGATGTTATTGTAAGAGGGTTACCTTCTACACCACCAAAAAGATGTACATTTGTAAAATTCAATCCACGTGGTCTTAGAAATGCAATGTCAGACACTCGTCCATACAAGTTGTCCAGGAACAGGACAAACCGAAGACACTTCTCCAACTACATCCCGTTTGGGAATCACACCTAGCATTAGTAGCGAACAGTCCTTGCATCGAAGATTTCAAAATGAAGATACCACTACCACCATATACATGATAAGAGGTTAGTGGCAAGCAGCCCTACATTATGAAGATCTTCGTCTTGAAAATCATTGTCTTCGACATGTTTTCACTTTCGAATGCGTATATTGGTTCAAAGTGGTTTTCGAATAGGAATCACCCAAATTCGATCCCTGTTTCTCCAAACCAATTATCAATAAAAGATGCCAAGTATGTGGGTTATTGTTATTTAATTAATATATATATTTTATCTAAGTAAAATATCTTCTTAGAGATGTATGTCTTTAACATTTTCTTTTTCAGCATATATGAGAATATTAAACCTCTTTTTAATTTTGGAAATACCAAAGCATTTCTCTTTAATTACATAGGAAAACATTATAAAGTAAAAAGGGATCCATAGAAATTATACTAATTATACTCAATACTAATTTCCGTATTCAACCCATACTATTTTTTGAATAACGGTGGAATTACCTTTTTAATTCACACGGATAGTAAGAATTCCCTCATCGGAATCTAATACAGAATTTAACCAGAATGTAACACATATCACTAAACATCTTATTATTTTATAATTTGGTTTAATCTTTTGAAAACTCCAAATCTTCTTTTCTTTTATCTTAGCGAGATGTGGTCCGAGTAAATCAAATTTACTATCCCCTCCGTTAGGCCAGTCCGGATAGCTAGGGAGAGCAGAAAACTGGTTTTCCAAACCCAAGCATAGAGACTATCTCTCAATCACTCATAAGGCGGTCAAGTTATTTGATCAACTATAAACCCTTCAAAATACTTGATTTATTATTTGAAAAACATTTATAAATGATTCGGGAAGAAAACTCAAGTTTAAATTTTATTTCAAAAATTTCCAAATTCCTTTGTTAAATTGTCGGTGAATAGTGCTTTTAAGGGCTTTGTATCACAAATCCCATTTAAACTTTATATGTACAATTTTTTTCATTTAAAACTCTTTTAAAATATTTTAACATATTATTAGAATTTTTCTCATATTTTTAAAGTTTTATAAATATCTATTTTTAAGAGTTAAAAACTTGATTTGGACATATCTTAAATTTTACAAAATGAAATCTTGATTTTCTCCTTCATTTGGAAACTATAGTTATAAGAGTCCAGGAAATTCTTATTTCGAATAATTCCGAGTTATATTTCACTCTACACGTTGATTTAACTTTTATCGCGCGAAATCGCGAACTGCCGTACGCGACGTGCCAAATTTGACACTAATTTTATATCCTTTCAAAACTTTGCTGAAATAAGTTTAATATTTATAAAATATTTATAAACCATTTTTATTCATATTTAAAGAGGTTTAACTATGCCATAACACTTTTATAATTTACAAGAGAAAGTGTTTTCTTTATGTAAATTCAACATGTATTTACCGTGATGATCAAACATAGAAAACACTCATAACAAACATACCATCAAATAGTTTAATAAAATAAACTAGTAGAGCTTCTCACTTTCATTTGTCTCTAGATGTACTAATATTGACTGTAGCACCGCTATCACTGCACAGAAGCTTATGAATCCTCCCCCGGGGCCCTTGGGTGTGTTCGGCCTTGAGGGTGGAGAGGTGGCAGTGGCTCTTAATGAGTTCGGCCAAGCAAGGAGAAAGAAAAGAAGGTGATCACTCACTTTAATTTCAAACTAAGGCGATATCTTTCTATATATGGAAGTATATTTTCAGCAGAGCTTCGCTACTACTATGGAATAATTTATGAGGACATGGAAGCTATTAATGAAGAGGAAGAAGAAGCTTAGAAACAGGAATGGAAGCGTGAATAAAATGAGAAGATATGCCTTGTATTTATAGGCAAAAATATGTAAACAAATATGTTATGGTACAAAGACCATATCACTCTCACCCACACCCCCTCCATGCGCATGCCCCAACCCCCTCCCCAATATGCTCGACCACCCCCCTTTTGTCCCCCTCTCATCATATCCTAGGTGTACATGTGTGTAAGGAGGTGATGTTTGATGTGTAGTTTGCTTATATGTAAATATATGTTATAAATATCATGATATTTTGTGCTTGTACATACATACATACATACATTTACTTATATGTGAATATATGTATGTATGTATGCATGTATTTGATATGTATATATATGTATATGTTGGTGCATGTATTTGCATGTTATATATGTGCACATGCCATATAAACAACGTTGCGATCACTTTGAACAATTTCTGTTCGTTAAACTGTTGAAAATCTGAAAACTGATTTGTGGTCACATTTTAACTTATTAATTAAATTACATATAAATGTAAACAAAATTTGTAAACCAATTTCTTATCATTATAAATTAATTAAAACGATCACATTTGAATTATAAAACCACATAAACCAATATTGAACAAGTATTTATAAAAAGTGCTGTTATAGTGCCAAAGCGTTATGAATTTTATTATATTTTTAAAACAAGTATATATCTTTATAAAACTATTATAAATGGTTTATTATTTTTATATAACTAGTTAACATAAATTATTATCATTTTAAAACAATTATTTGAATATTTAAACTTAATTTAAAATTCTAGAAAATATATAAAAGTGATGACATCCTTGATGATAAAGACATTTTATTCTGCTTAAATGGAGAAATAAATGTGTATCCAATTTCGCATCATCTAATATTGATAAAATCTCAATTTGACCAAAAACTGATTTTTGACGCTTTTCTGACGGAAATCCCAAATATCTATATTTGTAAATATAATTTTAGAACAAGTTTACCATTATTAATTATTTTTCAAAACATTATAATTTGTGTTAAAAAATATTATATTTGAATATTTAAAAATAAATATTATTTTTTAAAGTGATAAATTTACGGGTTGTTACAATACTAAATTCCTTAATCGTCCCTGGTTGCACAAGTTACAAAATGCAATGAGCATTGTTTCAAGTCAAAACACAAATCGAAAGAAATAAAACATTTAATTTAGTCCTCCTGAAATATAAAAGGTCTGTTTGGTTTATTTGGTATATTATGCTTTGGATTTTTAAAATTAATTACAAAATATAAGAAAAGTGGAGGGATGACGGTGAAAATATAAGGAAGATGAAGGAGACGATAGTGGGTATGGAGGAACGACGGGATGATAAATTGTTTCTCGTACTTCAATTATTTTTCAAAATACGAAAAAAAAATAAAATCATTTCTATTTTATACGTTAAATTCATTTCTAAAATGATCGTTTTTCAAGAGGATTGCATTCTTTCCTGTTACTTCCTTCATTTGATTACTTCTTTAATCTTCAATTTTTCCTCCATCGTAGGTATGAATTACAATCATTGAATGATTCAACATCTACAATTTCTTCCAATTTTGCTTTTAATCCGCCAGTTAATTAAATAAAACTTTTGCATGGAAATTATATATTTTGAAATACCTTTTTAATCTGATTAACCGAAAAGGTAAATTATGACCCTGAACCAAATTGCATCATACCTTCAAAGCGGTTTCATTTTCATTCTCCCAGGATAGATATCTACCTTCAACGTCAGTTAATACACTACACTAAGTAGTAATGCATACAAATTAGCAAAATAATTTAGCAATTACCTTGAGAACTTACGCTTCTCAAACTTTTCACTACCTGGTTTACTCATTCAACAACATTTGTAATGCCATGCATCCTTCGCGTTCAACCTATTACAACAATAATGAATGTGAAATAAACTTAAGAGGAACAAATTATGACAAATTACAAATCAAAATACGAAACTAATAATCAAACATGCTTGAGTTGCTTTGTTCAAATTGAATTTACATCTTACTGTTGCCATAGTAAATGAGCAGAGTTGTCAATAAACAAATGATACGGAAGTTAATTCAATGGAAATCAAAATATATACAAGTAACTCAATAGCAGTAAGAAATTAGGTACTACTAAAATTTAAAATAATAAACTTCCTTGGGATTTCCTCTCTTCTTTACGTCAGTAGGAAATTGCAAGGAACAAAAAGAAAGAGAGGAAATTCTTTGTAAAAAAGATCAAGATCATTGGAGGTAAGAAATTTGAGAGCTACTTCTTTTTAACTAAAGGATAGGCAAATTAATCAAACAAAAGAGAAAAAAATTGGTACTCCAGGTTAAATGAAAACATGACGATAAGGATCAATATGAATAATAAGCATACTTTAGCTGCGTTTGTTTTTAATAAGAAGTTCTGAATTCAAGTTTTTATGTTATTTGTTTTTAATCAGTGTTCTGAATAAAGCTATCTGTTCAGACAAAATAATTTAGAACATTTTTAGTGTTTATTTTTTGTTTAGAATACTGAATGTTGTTTTTTGTTCTGAATGTTGAATGAAAACAAACAAGCAAGTGATTATTCAGAATTCAATGTTCAGCAATCAACATTCAGACTTCAGAGTTCAACAATCAGAATTCAGACTTCAGCATTTTAAACAAACGGAGCCAAATGTCTGAATTTATAAGAAAAACACTAAAATACTCTATGAGATAGGTCAGTACAAAAAATTATTCAAATAATACATACTATAGTACTTAATAAAAGCTAAAAGTACCAGTGAAAAAAATTTCAATAGAAAGCCAGTGATAATCAAGACATCCAACAAAATAACATTGGAAGAATATTAAGATTGGGAACCAAAATAGACAGAAAATTTACCATGATCATTGTCAGGGTTGGTCGAATGATGTACGGTAAAGTGAGCATTTCAGAGGATAATAGGGTTTGTGGGATGATTTGAATGAATGAGAAACGGATGGCACAATTACAACTATAAAGATAAAAGCCATTAATTTTTTAAAGTGGAAGAGTTGGAAAGTTAAATAAAAATCCCAAAGCAAAGTAGTTGAAATCGGTAAAGCTAAACGGGAATTCTATGAAAGGAGTATTTTGAGCTAAGAATTAATGATAATATAAGATATAATATATAAATTTCAATTTGTATTGTATTGAATTAAATATTATGAGTCTAATTTTGAGGCTTTAACTGAATATGCATTCATTCAGTCCAAATCAAAGAAATGAATAGGTAAAGAATAGGAAGAGCCGATACAAGCTAGAATTTAATTTTTATTGTTGTTAAAAATGAAAGAATCGAATTGCCTTCCCTTGTATACTAAAATATGTAATTTAATGAACATATGGGCTAATAGGTATCTCTCACAAGCTGGTAGGCTTGTTCTAATAAAGTCTGTCATCACCTCTATGATGGTGTATTGGTCTAGAGTATTTATTCTCCCTAAAAAGCTGGTGAACATGGTTCGTACTGCTATGCTTAGGTTCTTTTGGACAGGCTCTGTTTTATCAAAAAAACTCATTCCTTGTTCTTTTGCTAAAATGGAATTGCCTAAAAGGAAAGGAGGTCTTGGGATAATTTGCTTGGCTAAATGGAATAAAGCTGCTATCAGTGCTCATATAAATTCTCTTCTTACTGGTGCTGACAATTTATGGGTGGATTGGACCAAAAAGTATAACTTGGGAAGTAGGAATTTCTGGACAATGCCAGTTCCTCAGGGTTGCAGTTGGACTTGGAGGTGTTTATTGGGCTTGAGATCTGAATTCTCTCAACACATTAAGTATGATATCTCTTGTAACAGTAGCATCAAGTTTTGGAATGAACCATGGATGGATGATGGCTTGTTTCTTGTCAATGTTTTCTCTTCTGACCAGATAGCTCAGGCTGGCATTGGTAGACTTGATAATGCTGCTGACTATGTTAATGAGGGAAAGTTGGTGCTACCTTATACTAGTAATCAGGGAATTAGAGCTTTCTGGAAGTTATATCAAAATAAACAATATGGTTCTGCTGAAAATGATGTTGTATTGTGGAAGGGGAAAAAACACTCGATATCTGTTGCTTATGATCTCTTATCTAATGTTAATAGCAGTAATAATTCAGTTTGGTACAAAGTTATATGGTCTACGGCTTCTCCTGCCAGGGACAATCTGATGTTGTGGAAGGTGATCATGAATGCTCTGTTAACAAAGGAAAAAATGTTGAGTTATGGGATGAGCATTGATCCCCTTTGTATTTTCTGCAAGTTGAAGAATGAGACTGTTGCTCATCTGTACTTTGAGTGCAGTGTTTTGCTTGGTATATGGGGGAATTTAGTTGCAAAAATTTCAGATGATCATAGGTTTGGTAATTCTGAAGTTGAATGGGATCTGATTTGCAAATCAACTAGGTGGAAGAAGGATAGAAGAACTATTTTCTTTTTCGTTATTAAGAAGTATCTTAGCATTGTCTGGGAGGAAAGAAACTTGAGAATTTTTGAAAGCAAGTGTAGAAGTAATCAGCAATTATGGGAAGTGCTCAGGTCATCTATCATCAATGGTATGAAGGATAGCAATTTTGCTTTCTGTCCTTCTTTGGCTGATGTTTTTGTTTGATGTTTTTGCCTTTTCTTTTATTGCCTTGTTTGTCTTGTCTTTGTTTTCTGTCCTGCTTTGTTTATCTTTTTTGGTATCTATGAGCTTGTTCATAGATATGCTTTTTGTTTGTATTTTTTTAATAAACTGGTAGGGGACCAGATAACCCCGCTTGCCTTGCAAAAAAAAAAATGAAAGAATCGATAGAGGGATTTTTTTTCTTCTTCAAATGAATGAGAAATAAGGATACAAAAAGTGAAAGATAGAACTTCTTATATAATAACATAGAAGATAGATAATATAATAGATACATATAATAAATTTCCTCGCGTAAGAAAATGGCTTGAATGAAATGATTAATTTAGTTTCAATGGACATGAGAATGAAATATAAGCGCGGTGTAAATTGAAGGAGAAAGAAAGGTATAAATTAAGATAGCATCATAATGAAAGACCACTGATTTCTATGGTAATTAATTGTGACAATGTTTATGTAAAGATACAAACGCTTATGGATTGTAGTGTAAAAATCATGCTAGAAATTCTGATAAATCACAATTTGAGATGAGACCGAATGTGGTGATAGATAAATATTAACTCCATATTTAGTAATTAGTGCGAAACTGTGCTTCGCACACGATATGATAAAAATAATATTAATTAAAACAACTAATTAATCAATGTGATATTTTGCGATGTTGATTTCAAAGAAATAAGAATAACATATTGTGGATTTTGCATTGAAAATATAACATTAAATGACATTTGTATATTTTAGACGCATTGAAAATAAACCTACAAAGTAAAAGAAAAAGCAATTTGGTTTAGTGGAGTTGAAAATATTCATTGAAAAAGAACTATTAAATAATTGAAATCAATTTAAATATTTTAGTTGCACATCTAAAATCATGATCTGAACTTAATTTATAAAATAAATAAAAATATAATTATAGATTCTTACTTATTTATAGAGAAAAGGAAGAAGAAAATAAACTCTAACTGTGTTGTACTACTATATGATGTAAGGAAATTTGACCGTTTTGTAAGGAAATTAATGCGAAACGTTTCCTTCTTCATTATGTGGTACATTAATGGACCGTTTCCTTCCTCAAACGTTTCCTTCCTCATTATGTTGTCAATAGAATCTAAAGGGTTTTCCTATTAATATGCTAATAGATAAAACGGTTATAATCTAGAGCGTTAATTTCTCTCATCTTGATCTTGATGGACGGTCAAGATTAAGTCTACAAATCTAGAAATTTGGTCCTCTCTCTGCCTATAATAACCTTTGCCCATCACAAAGGAAATAAGAAAACACATAAAGAAAATATAGGAAAAGAGAGAGAAACTATTCTCCTTTATCCATTGATACAGCATTCGACAACAACCATTGTTGATTCGTATACAAGATGTCTGGAGGTATGTTTTATTAATTCATTACATATGTGATAATCATGTAATTCTAAATCTTAGGGTTTATATTATTCGCAAGATATAGATTACATGTGGTATCAGAGCCTAATGCAACCCAGCCTGATAATTTAGGTCACGAGCGACCTAACGACGGGATAAGACGCCTAAGCGACCTATTATACAGGCAAGTGAAGTTTGTGAGCGAGTTACGACCTAACATGATAGGTCTCTCCAGTATGCCGCTTGACTTAGGTCGCGAACGACCTTCCATCCTTAAGTCGCGAACGACCTTACTTAGGTTGTCTGAAGTTCTTGAGTCGCTTGAAGATAAAACTCTTAGGTCGAGGAAGCTCTTATTCTTAGGTCGCTGTATGGTATGGTGCTTTAGGTCGCAAGAAGCTATGCCGCTTATTCTTGAGATGTTCAAGTGGTTATGTCGCAAGTTCATGAAGCTGTTCTGTTTTACTTAGGTCGCGAGGCCTTAGGTCGCTCAAGAGTAGGTCGTGAGACCTTGGGTCGCTGAGATACCTTAAGTCGCTGGAGGAGGTTTCCTTATGCCGCTGTGAAGTTAGGTCGCTGCCACGTTCCATTAGATCGCTACTGGATGCTAAAGCTTAAGTCACTGGGAAGATAGGCCGCTAAGTCGCTCCTGGAGGATATGTTATGTCGTTTGAGTCCTTAGGTCGTGTGTGTTGTATTCTTAGGTCATTGTGTTGTAACTCGTGTAACTCGTTTGTTCTTATGTGTTGTAAATATGTTAAGTCGTAAGTCGCTGTTTGTTTTAGGTCGTGAAGGCTTTGTGTTGTATGGTAGGTCGTAGGTCGCGACCAATGTTAGGTCATGTACTATGTTAGGTCGTGTACTCTATTGAGTTGTGTGAGTTGTAACCCTATAAATAGGGATGTGTGTCATTTGTAATAGTTAGTTGATTTTGAATAAACGTTTTGTTTGAGTGCTTTGTGCCTCTTTGAAATTGGTAGTTGAGTGTAATCTCCTATCTCTACCTTCGGCATTCGAGTGCGCTCGAATCAACGATTGTTGAAGCCAATTCACGGTATCAAGTGCGCTTGATCAACGTTCAAAGAATTGTAGATCTTCTTTCACGGCATCGTGCGCGATCAACGTGACGAAGATAGCTAGAATCCGACATCTTGAGATCAACGGATTTGGGCTTTTGGTATTTTCAATCCACTGATTGCTACTTTCATCGTTTCATACATTTTTGTTATCCGCTGCTGCATCATTTGGTATCAGAGCTAGACTTAGCCAATCATAGCTAAGCCGAGTCTTTGGAGCCAATTCTTATTGAAGAATTCAAGCCGAGCCAAGTAAGTTTAGGCCGAGCTAGTTGAAGGCCGTGCATCACTTTTGTAAGTCCAAGCCAATTTGTAAAAGATTGTGAAGATTTGACAATGCCGCCGAGAAGAGCTAATCGCCATCAGAATGTTGAAGCGTTGTATAGAAGAGAAGAAGCCGAGCAAATGGAACAACGCATCAATGAAAAGTTTGACGAAGGCATTGGGAAGTTAGAGAAACTGATGAATGATATGAATCAAGGTCAAAGGAGGAGTTCGCCAGTCTCGAACCATGGAGGAAACCGAGTTTCGCCATCGGTTACGGAAGCGAGGAGGGTGTCGCCACAATCTTACCGAGAAAGAAGAGAATCTTCAGTTTCATTGAGAAGAGAACATCATGAATATAGAGATGAAGAGAGAAGAACTCCACGTGAGTTTGAACATGAGCCATATCATGATGTTGAAATACAAAGTCGAAGAGATATGCGTGATCAAAGAGATGTTGATGGTCGAGATCGATATCGAAGTACACGTGATTATGATGAAGAGAGTGATAGAAGTAATATTCATTATCGAGATCGAGACCAAGTATGGAATGCATATCAGGATGTTGAAGATGATCGTCGATGGGAATCGGGGATGAAAACTGAAATTCCAGAATTCAAGGGTGGAATGGTAGCGGAGGAATTTTTGGATTGGGTTTCAAATGTTGAGGAAATTTTTGACTTCAAAGAAATTCCCGAGCATCGAAGAGTGAAGTTGGTTGCTACTCATTTGAAAGGAAGAGCTATGGCATGGTGGCAGCAAACAAAACTTACACGAGAAAGAATGGGAAAATCAAAGATTGAGTCATGGGAGAAGATGAAGAAATTAATGAAGGCTACTTTCTTGCCGTATAATTATCAGTCTCTTATGTATCAAAGATTGTAGAATCTGAGACAGGGAACAAAGTCAGTGAATGATTATGCGGATGAATTTTATCAATTGATTGCGAGGAATGACAACATGGAGACGGAGGAACAGTTGACCGCTAGATTTGTTGGAGGGTTGAGAATGCAGATTCAAGATATGTGAATATGTTTGATCCCAGATCTATTGCTGAAGCACATCAGAAAGCGTTGGCTTGGGAAAAGCAAGGGAGACGAGGAGGTGGTGTGTTTACGAATTCCAACAACCAGAACAAGGATGTTAGTAGCAGTGCGGATGTTTCCAAAGTCGTCAGTAAACCGATTGTGAATGAAGCCAACAAAGCCAAGGTCAATAGTAGTCACAAATGCTTTAATTGTCAAGAATTGGGCCATAAAAGCAATGAATGTACAAAGCCAAAGAAGCGAGCAATGATTGCGGAGATTGAGAATGAAGGTGCGGAGGTAGAGTGTGTCAATTCACTACCAGTTGAAGAAGAAGAATTATTGACAGGAGATGTGGGTTGTAGTTTGTTGGTGAGGAGATCTTGTTTAACACCAAAGCAAGAAAATGATTCTAGTTGGTTGAGGAGCAATATTTTCCAGTCAACATGCACTATTCTGGGGAAGGTTTATAAATTTGTGATTGATGCAGGAAGCTGTGATAATATCATTTCTTCAGAAGCTGTAAAGAAGTTGTCATTGAAAACAGAGAAGCATCCAAACCCCTACAAATTAGCTTGGTTGAGGAAAGGAGGGGAAGTGAAGGTTAATCGAAGAGCTTGTGTTAATTTTTCCATTGGGAAGAAATACAAAGACGAAATTTGGTGTGATGTGGTTGATATGGATGTATGCCATTTGTTGTTGGGAAGACCATGGCAATACGATAGAGCTGTGCAACATGATGGTCGCACAAACAGCTACAGTTTCATGTTCGAGGATACACGAATCACTTTGGTTCCTAAAAGGCGTCAACAGAGTGAAAACATATTGGAGGAAATCGAGGAATTAAAGACTTTGTTGTCTTTGAAGGAATTTGTTGATGTGGAAGATGAAGACAATTGTTCACAGCCACCAAAGTTTGATAAAGATGAAGTTGATGATTTTCAACCAACGAAATCTGATGAACATGAGGTTGAAAATTCACAATCAGCAATATTGGATGAGGATGAATAAATTAAGTCAGGAGATGAAGAGGGTTATTTGTTGGTGAAAGAGGTGGATTCGACTAGTCTACAATCTACAAGAGAGCTTGTTAAAGAAGTGGAGGTTAGTGCAGAAGTATTCCCGTTGAATGAAAATGAAACCAGCGAAAGTGTTGAAATTCTCGAAGAGGTTAAGCTAGTGGTGAATGAATGTGAAGATGTAGTTCCTGCAGAGTTGTCCAAGGAATTACTGCCACTGAGGGACGTACGACATCATGTTGACCAAGTACCAGGTACTATTTTACCACATATGCCACATAATCATATGTGTCCAACAGAGCAGGTAAAGTTGAGAAGACTGGATGATGGGTTTCTGTTCGAAGGAAGGCAATTGTATACTCCTGATTGCAGTTGGTGAATAAGAATTATCAAAGACTTACATGTAGAAAGACATGAGGACTGTGATCGTACCATGCAGTTGATTGCAATGACTTATTCTGGGCCGTCAATAAGGAAGGAGGTTGAAAGGTTTGTTCAGAAGAGCCACAATTATCAAATTTCAAAAGAGTCCGCGACAAAGTCAGGTTTATGTATGTCATTACCTATACAAATTAGATTATGGGTGGAGGTAAGTATGGACTTTGCATTGAGGTTGATGAGAACGCAATGTGGCAATGAATCTATCTACATGATGATTAAACGACTTCTTGTTGGTACTTACAATAAGCTAGAAGCTGGAAGAACGGGACGTTTGGAAATCGTGAAGGAAATTTGTGAGAATGATTGTGAATTGAGTTTGACGGACCATTCCCATATTGCTAACGTTGACAAAGTCAAACATTCGATTTCATTTCACATGGACGAGAGTGTCGAAGACAAAGAAATTTTAAATTCGAGGATGATTTTTTTCCAACCAGGGGAGGATGATGCAGCCCAGCCTGATAATTTAGGTCGCGAGCGACCTAACGATGGGATAAGATGCCTAAGCGACCTATTATACAGGCGAGTGAAGTTTGTGAGCGAGTTACGACCAAACATGATAGGTCGCTCCAGTATGCCGCTTGACTTAGGTCACGAACGACCTTCCGTCCTTAAGTCGCGAACGACCTTACTTAGGTTGTCTGAAGTTCTTGAGTCGCTTGAAGATAAAACTCTTAGGTCGAGGAAGCTCTTATTCTTAGGTCCCTGTATGGTATGGTGCTTTAGGTCGCAAGAAGCTATGCCGCTTATTCTTGAGATGTTCAAGTGGTTATGTCGCAAGTTCATGAAGCTGTTCTGTTTTACTTAGGTCGCGAGGCCTTAGGTCGCTCAAGAGTAGGTCGCGAGACCTGGGTCGCTGAGATACCTTAAGTCGCTGGAGGAGGTTTCCTTATGCCGCTGTGAAGTTAGGTCGCTGCCACGTTCCATTAGATCGCTACTGGATGCTAAAGCTTAAGTCACTGGGAAGATAGGCCGCTAAGTCGCTCCTGGAGGATATGTTATGTCGTTTGAGTCCTTAGGTCGTGTGTGTTGTATTCTTAGGTCGTTGTGTTGTAACTCGTGTATGTTAACTCATTTGTTCTTATGTGTTTTAAATATGTTAAGTCGTAAGTCGCTGTTTGTTTTAGGTCGTGAAGGCTTTGTGTTGTATGGTAGGTCATAGGTCGCGACCAATGTTAGGTCGTGTACTATGTTAGGTCGTGTACTCTATTGAGTTGTGTGAGTTGTAACCCTATAAATAAGGATGTGTGTCATTTGTAATAGTTAGTTGATTTTGAATAAACGTTTTGTTTGAGTGCTTTGCGCCTCTTTGAAATTGGTAGTTGAGTGTAATCTCCTATCTCCACCTTCGGCATTCGAGTGCGCTCGAATCAATGATTGTTGAAGCCAATTCACGGTATCAAGTGCGCTTGATCAATGTTCAAAGAATTGTAGATCTTCTTTCACGGCATCGTGCGCGATCAACGTGACGAAGATAGCTAGAATCCGGCATCTTGAGATCAACATATTTGGGCTTTTGGTATTTTCAATCCACCGATTGCTACTTTCATCATTTCATACATTTTTGTTATCCGCTACTGCATCAGAGCCTATTTTAGAATTCATGATTATCCATCAATGTATAAAACGAAACTACCATAGATCTTTGATATGATGTTTGTAATTTTACTATGATAATGATAATGATTATTAATATTAATATGATTAAAGTTTAATATTCATATTATTTAAGTTCCTATAGTAATCATGATTATCAATATTGTTCTATTTACTGTATTCTTAGATCTGGATCCGGAAAGTTCATATTTCTGCAAAAGTTAATTTTCTACTTTAATATTTGACCTACTGTATAATATGGAACAACTTATTGTATGCGAATACTTTTCAGAAAGTATACATATTGAAAACAATTGTTTTCTAGTTTGACATTAAATTCATGACCTGGAACTTGCAAGATAATTGTCTATATATGATTTGCAAAATAATTATTTATATGTTAAATTCATATATGGAATTTACTTGGAGTTACTAGACATTTATTATCCTTGCTGTGGATTACTTGAAAGAATGACAAAAGTTTATGCAAAAAAAACATTACTGTTTATCTCTTTTCTCTCTTGTTTTAGTTTTCGCTTCCGCACTTAATTTCCTTGTTTCCTCTGGTCTGATGCATGCAGTCCCGTCCACAGGCGGCTGCTGCTTGCACAATAACGCATGAAACATTAATGTTTATTATTCTTTCATGAGTATGGTTCTACTGCCTACCCACAGGAGGCGCTAAACCTAACTTCTTATTATGACATGTTGTGTTTTATTCTAATAAAGAAGCCTACATTTATTTTATATCTGCAGTTGCAATGCCCTCAAACCTTAATTCGTACGCTACGTCTATCGTCAAACTCAATGGAACCAACTACTCAGAATGGAAAGAGCAAGTTGAGTTTTCTTTAGGCGTACTTGAACTGGACATGGCTCTCCTTAAGGAAAAGCCAGCCCCACTTACCGACACAAGTACGCCTGAGGAAAACAAACTCCATGATGATTGGGAATGATCTAATAGGCTCAGCATGATGTTTATGCGAATGGTGATTGATACCAACATCAAAACCTCTCTACCGAAAACTGAAAGCGCAAAAGAATTTTTGCAATCCATTGAAAATCGATTCAAGACTGCAGACAAATCCCTTGCTGGGAAACTTATGGCAGATCTTGTAACCATGAAGTTTGATGGTTCTCGCTCAATGAGCGCTCATGTCATTGAAATGATTAACCTTGCTGCCAAACTTAAGAACTTGGGATTGGCTATGGACGATGCTTTTCTTGTCCAATTCATTCTCACTAGCTTAACTCCTCAGTATGAACCATTCAAAATTTATTACAACACTATTAAGGAAAAGTGGAGTCTAAATGAATTGACTAACAAACTGGTTCAAGAGGAGTCTAGGCAAGGCTCGCAAGGCATTAAAGTTTCTTATTTCACTCAAGGGGTTGGAAAACAAGCTGGCAAAAAGAATAACTCACAGCATTAAAGAGCACCACCCAAATCTGATGACGCCACTCAACCATCTAAGAAAAAAAAGAAGGATGACGTCTGCAAATTCTGCAAGAAACCTGGACACTTCCAGGCAGATTGCATTAAGCGCAAAGCATGGTTCGAAAAGAAAGGTAACCCAATGGGTTTTGTAAGTCATTTCGAATCAAATCTTACTAATGTACCTTCTTCTACTTGGTGGATTGATACTGCTGCTAACGTTCATGTTTCGAATTCTATGCAGGGATTCATTACGATCCAAACCACAAACCCAAGTGAGAATTTCATTTTCATGGGGAATAAAGATAAAGCTCCAGTTGAAGCTATTGGAACTTTTCGTCTTATTTTAGATAGCGGTTATCAGTTAGATTTATGTCAAACTCTTTATGTTCCGTCTATTTCCCGTAATTTGATTTCTGTAAGTGTACTTGATAAATTTGGATATTCATTTGAAGTTGGAAATGGAAATTTTAGTTTATTTAAAAATTCTAGTCTTATTGGTTCTGGAATATTAATTGATGGACTTTATAAACTTCATCTTAAACAAAATGCTGAAATCCAACTCACCCTGCATGGAAAAGAAACTAAAAGAAAGTCATCCAAGAATGACTCTTACTTCTTGTAACATAAAAAACTGGGTCATATATCCAGTGAAAGAATCAAGAGGTTAGTGAAAGATGATGTCCTACCGGACCTAGACTTTGCTAACATTACAGCATGTGTTGATTGTATTAAAGGAAAAACAACAAAAAACACAAAGAAAGGAGCCACAAGAAGTACACAACTTCTTGAAATAATACATACAGATATTTGTGGACCTTTTGATGTTCCAACTTTTGGAGGAGAGAAATACTTAATCACTTTTATCGATGATTTTTCACTTTATTGCTATCTTTATCTGTTGCATGAAAAATCTCAGTCAGTGGATGCTGTACAAGTGTTCATTACTGAAGTCGAAAGGCAATTAGAAAGAAAAGTGAAAATCATTAGGTCAGACAGGGGTGGTGAATTCTAAGGAAGGTATGATGAAACGGGACAACATCCTGGACCTTTTGCTAGACTTCTTCAAAAACTTGGAATTGTTGCACAATACACAACGCCTGGATCTCCATGGCAGAATGGTGTAGCTGAAAGGCGAAATCGTACATACATGGAAATGGTTAGATCCATGATGAGTCATGCAAATTTACCTATATCATTATGGATGGATGCATTACGAAAAACTGTCTACATCTTAAATAGAGTTCCAAGTAAGACCGTTCCAAAGTCTCCTTTTGAACTTTGGAAAGGATGGAAACCTAGTTTAAGACATCTCCAAATTTGGGGTTGCCCAGCTGAAGCTAGACTGTACAATCCAAATGAAAAGAAATTGGATTTTAAGACAGTCAGTGGTTACTTTATAGGTTACCCAGAAAAATCTAAAGGATATAGATTTTATTGTCCTAACCATAGTACAAGAATTGTTGAAATCGGCAATGCCAAATTCTATGAGAATGGTGAAATCAGTGGGAGTACAAAACAACAAGAAGTGGTCATTCATGAAATAAGGGTACCCATTATCTTACCCTCTATTTCGAAAGATATTGGGAATCATCCCATTGTTGAACCTGTTCACAATGAGGAAAACCCAATAAATGATCAACAAATCCATAATGAAATTATCACCAATCATAATGTTGATGAAGTACCACAGGAATTAGCATTAAGAAGATCTCAAAGACAAAGAAGATCAGCTATTCCTGATGATTATATGCTTCATCTAATAGAATCTGAAGGAACTACGGACCCAATTTCTTATTCACAAGCCATTAAGGATGTTAATTCTATTAAATGGATTGATGCCATGAAAGATGAACTGAAATCTATGGATAATAATCAAGTTTGGGAAATCGTTCAATTGCCGCAAGGACATAAAGTAGTCGATTGTAAGTGGGTCTTCAAGACCAAACGTGACTGCAATGGTAAAATTGAACGATATAAAGCTAGACTTGTTTTCAAAGGTTTTAATCAGAAAGAAGGCATTGACTATAATGAAACTTTTGCTCCTGTTTCCAGGAAAGATTCTCTTAGAATTATCATGGCATTAGTAGCTCATTATGATCTCGAGTTACATCAAATGGATGTGAAAACAGCCTTTCTAAACGGAGACTTGGAAGAAGAAGTCTACATGCGTCAACCTGAAGGCTTCATAATTGAAGGACAGGAATACATGGTCTGCAAACTTAAGAAATCAATATATGGACTGAAAAAAGCTTCTAGACAATGGTATCTAAAGTTTCATGAAATCATTACCGCTTTCGATTTCACAGAAAACATAGTTGACCCTTGTATATACCTCAAGTTCAGTGGGAGCAGGTTTATAATTTTGATTCTGTATGTTGATGACATATTATTAGCTAGCAGATACCTTGGTTTATTACGTGAAACTAAGGATTATCTCTCAGCGAACTTTGAAATGAAAAATATGGGTGAGGCTTCCTATGTGATAGGAATAGAAATATTCCGTGATAGATCACAAGGAATTCTAGGATTGTCTCAAAAAGCATATATTGATAAAATTATTGAGAGATTTGGCATGACGAATTATTCCTCTAGTCTTGTCCCACTGCAGAAAGGAGACAAAATTGTTCTTGAGCAGTGCCCAAATACTCCTATGGAACGAGAAGAAATGACCAAATATCCTTATGCATCTCTTGTAGGGAGCTTGATGTATTCACAGGTCTGTACAAGACCTGATATCAGTCATGCAGTTGGTATGCTGGGTAGATTTCAAAGTAACCCAGAAATCGCTCATTAGAAAGCTGCAAAGAAGGTACTGAGATACCTAAAGGGAACAAGGAATTACATGCTCACCTATAGAAAATCAAGTTACCTACAGGTAACTGGTTATTCTGACTCAGACCTTGCTGGATGTCCTGACACTAGGATCTGCACTCTTGGCTATGTGTACCTCTTATGTGGAGGTGCAATATCATGGAGAAGCCAGAAATCTGAGATGCTTTTCGGATCCACCATGATGGCTGAATACGTAGCATGTTATGAGGCTTCAATTGAGGGAACATGGCTGCGTAATTTTGTCTCACAATTTAGCACTTTAAGTTTTATCTCTAAGCCACTAACTGTCTACTGCGACAATGAAGCTGCAACCTTTTTCTCCAAGCATGATAGGATAACCAAAGGTTCCAAACACATGGACCTTAAATCCCTACTACTGAAGCAAGATGTTAAACTAAAGAAAATTATTGTTGAATCGATAAGTACAGACTTACAAGTGGCAGAAATATTCATGAAAGGACTACCTCTAAAGACCTTTCAGAGACATACTGATAGCATGGGTCTTGCAGATAGTTCCTAATTATCTTCTTATTATGCCATTTATTTTGTACTTATCTAGACATAACAATTATTGAGCTCTTAATAATTTAGACATCTTTTATTTCTGTTTTATAATGTGAACACATTTACATTTAGATAAATGATAACAGAAACAGTCTTTTGCTTCAAGACATTATGTGACCATTAAGTTATGCTCATTTACGGTCTAGTTATGAAAGTTGTCAATGTCATAGTACATGGAAGTAAGCATGTTGCAAAATAACGTGTACACGTCATGACTTCCATTGACCACTAGATTAGCCAAGACACTTATGATAACTGACTAAAGAAAAGTTTAGCATATCATGCGTGCCTTATGACCTTAATACGAAAACATTAATGGATTTTACTATTGACCAAGTGGGAGACTATAAGGAAATTTGACCGTTTTGTAAGGAAATTAATGCGAAACGTTTCCTTCTTCATTATGTGGTACATTAATGGACCGTTTCCTTTCTCAAACGTTTCCTTCCTCATTATGTGGTCAATAGAATCTAAAGGGTTTTCCTATTAATATGCTAATAAATAAAATAGTTATAATCTAGAGCGTTAATTTCTCTCATCTTGATCTTGATGGACGATCAAGATTAAGTCTACAAATCTGGAAATTTGGTCCTCTCTCTGCCTATAAATATTAACCTTTGCCCATCAAAAATGAAATAAGAAAACACATAAAGAAAATATAGGAAAAGAGAGAGAAACTATTCTCCTTTATCCATTGATACAGCCTTCGACAACAACCATTGCTGATTCGTATACAAGATGTCTGGAGGTATGTTTTATTAATTCATTACATATGTGATAATCATGTAATTCTAAATCTTAGGGTTTATATTATTCGCAAGATATAGATTACTTATGATTCTAAAATAGCATACAAACTTATCGCCCCAAAAAGTAAATGCAATGTCAATGAAAAGTGATGACTTGTGATGATTCAAAGAAAATTATTTATAGATATGGAATCTAAAAACTGAGTTGCACATAGAGTAATAAAAAAACCTAGCAAACTGAGTGGGATTAGAAAATATCCGACCTTAATTAATATAGCACTTTGAGTTCTTGTGAATTTCGAGAAAGAGGAAAAAAATGGAAAGAAAGAACATATAGATTTGAATTCTGAGAGATATCCAACTTCGACATATACAATAGAAGTTATAAAATCACTTTCATGTGAAGCTTGAGATTAAAGTGAAACATCAAATGAAAGAAGGGAATAAAGCGATCATAGATTTTATTTTAGAGTAGAAAAAATAATATTTTTGTTAGGGATTGAACTACATAGATATGTGTTATACAATGGAATAGAATGAGTATAAAATGGGAAAAACTAATTAAATTAGGAAGAAAAATAAAACAACTATTGCATTTGTATATTTAATAAAGGTAATTAAGTGAGAAATTTTACACCTGAAATTAATAAACTATCCAATTTTCAAGTTGATTTCTTTTAATATCCAAATATAACTTAGGTACCATCCATGGTATTTTAAGATATTAAACAAAAATAATTTAACTTTCAACCTTCTTTATTTTCAATGCTAATTACCAATAATTTAATTATGCATACTTGCAGAATAAAAGATCCAAAGACAAGCCTGCAAATTACAAAAGAAAAATGTAAATGGTTTAGTAAAGTTAAGATTATTCTTTGAAAAATAACTAATCAATAACAGAATTCACTTTCAAATTTTTAGTTACGCATCAAAATCACGAGCTCAGCTTAATTTATAAAAATAATAAATAAAAGCGCATTGTAAAAAGTAATCCATGCTTATTTATTGGTAAAAGGAATGAGAAAATAAACTCTAAGTATGTTGAACCTCTCAATTCTTAAATATTGTATAGATGTATCTTCCGAGATAATAAATACAATTTCAACAAAAATTAACGATCTACAATTATTTAAAGCAAATTTATAATAGCTATAAAATATAAAAAATTGAATTAAACCATAGTTGGAAAAAAATCTAGTGAATTTAGGGGGAAATAGAGTCGAATATCATCAAAATTAAAACCTTATCATCATATTATAAGACCTTCTGTTGATTGAATAGTGCAATTGAATTTTTGATATGATTTTGAGTCCTTATCAAGCATAGGATTAAAGAGGAGCTAAAATGACAGAATAAAAAAGAGAAAAAATATTTTACTCTCGATGAGAAAGAAGAAAGGGGAGAATTAATTTAAAGGACAAAAATTTATATATTTTTAGCCTCAAGGACACGACCTCTTCTAATTTACTCATTTTATACTATATACATAAAAGATGGATCTCTTCTAATTTTTTCCCTTTTTTCTCACAACTTAAAATTAAAATACTTAATTCTTCTTAATTCATGTGTATATTTTCACATTTAAACCTATAATTTTTCATGTTTAACAATTTTTAATCTTATACTATATCCATAAAAGATGGCTCTCTCCTTTTTTTTTCCTTTTTATTCCTTTTTATGCTAATTTTAGAATTAAAATACCTAATTCTCCTTGATTCATGTGTATATTTTCACAGTTAACCCTCTAATTCTTTACATTTAATAACCCTTAATATATCTTATACTATATTTTATCTTATACTATATACATAAAAGATGGATCTCTTCTACATATTTTTCTCTCATAATTTTAGAATTAATGTACTTAATTCTCTTTGATTCATGTGTATATTTTCACATTTAACCCTCTAATTCTTCAAATTTAAAAAGCTTTAATATGTCTTATAATACTCTTATATCTTATACTATATACATAAAAGATGGATCTCTCCTTTTATTTTCTTTATTCACGTATTTTATACTATCTACATAAAAGATGGATCTCCCCTAATTTTTTTCTTTTTTCTCATAATTTTAGAATTAAAATACTTAAATCTTCTTGATTCATGTGTATATTTTCACATTTAATCCTCTAATTCTCTTCACATTTAACAAGCTTTAATGTATTGAGGTGTAACACCGTGTCTCTTTGACTTTCCCTTTTATTAAATTTACTCATTACTATATACATAAAAGATGGATCTCTCCTTTTCTTTTTCTCATAATTTTAGAATTAAAATACTTAATCATCTTGATTCATGTGTATATTTTCTCATTTAACCATATAATTCTTCACATTTAACAAGCTATAATCTTATACTATCTTATCTTATCTTATACTATATCCATAAAAGATGGATCTCTCCTAATTATTATTTTTCTCATAATTTTAGAATTAAAATACTTAATTCTGCTTGATTCATGTGTATGTTTTCACATTTAACCCTCTAATTCTTCACATTTAACAAGATTTAATATAGCTTATACTATATCTTATATCTTATCTTATCTTATCTTATCTTATACTATATACATTAAAGATGGATCTCTCCTACTTTTTTTTCTTTTTCTCCTAATTTTAGAATTAATATACTTAATTCTCCTTGATTCATGTGTATATTTTCATATTTAACCCTCTAATTCTTTACATTTAACAAGCTTAAATATATTCAGGCGTAACAAGATGTCCCTTTGACTTCACCTTTTATTAAATTTACTCATTAGGTCAAATTCTATTTTATTTTACTACAAATTTAAAACCTAACTGGTAGTTTCTCTCTTCAGGAAATTATTGTCAAGGACAAAATTTCTCAGCGTTTTAGCCTCAAAGATAGACCTTCAGTATTTTAGCCTGAAGGACAACTTTTTTTAGGTATCAATTTTTAGTTATTGATAGAAGTTTTTAGGTATCAGTTTGTAGTTATCGGTAATAGTTTTTAGGTATCAGTTTTTAGTTCGGTAGCAGTTTTGGAAGAATGTTTGTCCTTATGAATAATTTTTAGGAGATATTTGTCCTTGTGATTAAAATATTGAGGTCGTGTCCTTAAGGCTAAAAATATACACATTTTTGTCCTTTAAATTAATTCCCCCTCTAATAAAAGGGGAAGTCAAAGTTACATGATATTACACCTCAATATTTTAAAGCTTGTTAAATGTGAAGAATTAGAGGGTTAAATGTGAAAATATGCACATGAATCAAGGAGAATTAGGTATTTTAATTCTAAAATTATGAGAAAAAAAGGAGAGATCCATCTTTTATGGATAAGATAAGGTATAAGATAGTATAAGACATAATATTTAAAGCTGGTTAAATGAGAAGAATTAGAGGGTTAAATGTGAAAATATACACATGAATCAAGAAAAATTAAGTATTTTAATTCAAAATTAAGAGGAAAAAAAAGAGAGATCCATCTTCTATGTAGATAGTATAAGATGAGTAAATTTAATAAAAGGGGAAGTCAAAGGGACATGGTGTTATACCTGGATATATTAAAGCTCATTAAATGTAACGAATTAGAGGCTCAAATGTGAAAATATACACATGAATCAAGAAGAATTAAGTATTTTAATTCTAAAATTACGAGAATAAAGAAAAAAATAGGAGAGATCCATCTTTTATGTATATAGTATAAGATATGTTTCTTATATATAACAAAATATATAGATAGATTAGGGATAAATTATATTTGTATTCCAATCAACATTAGTGCATATGCATTAATTTAATTTAGAATGAGAGTGATACTTTATTCAAGCAGAAGACATATTTTGATGTCTCGAAGGTTCGAACCCATAATCTCTAGAACCCAATCTAAAACATCATATAAACTTGGTTAAATTGGTTTTTATTTAAAACAATTCTAATTAACATGCATAATTCATTATGAATAAATTTGGTTTATACTCTCACTAGAGCATTGATAAGACATAGACATTTCCTATGTTCCTCTCTTGTTTAACAAAAGTAAAATGGAAACAGAACTTGGGTAAAGTCCATGGCAAAGAGTGGCATCTATGCACCAACTGTTACTTTTGATAATCTCCCTTTTTAGTGATGGAACACATCACCCTTATGGGTCCTACATGTTCCATCTCTTAGAAAAAATGAAAAGAGTAGTGAAGTTAGTAAAAACATTAAGATTTACCTCACCATATTTTTATTATCTTTGGTAAATGTTGGGGTAAATTCACACAAATGATTGTAAATCAACCCAAATGCACGTGGAAACAATAAGATCATGTTATAGTGCGATAACATAAAAAACAACAAGAGAATTCAAACAGCAAATCATAGAAGAGAAAATAGAAATAATGTGTTCACACACAGATTTATAGTGGTTCCACTATCGCGAGATAGTGTACATCTACTTTGGAGAGAGGAAATTTTATTACTTTATGATTTTTTACAAGATTTATAATGGAGGCTAAAAAGAAGAATAAAAAATACAACTTGATAGGATGATACTAATCTCTAAAGAATGACTATCTTTATATAGAGATTAGCACTTAGGATTGAAGTACTAATCTCCTATTTATATGGGAAACATTTACTCATTTTATTTTCTAGGTTTCCACCAATTTGCATACGCCTGATAAGATGCCTTCTATAATCCACTGATTAGAAAATTAATTGATTACTCTATTCTCCCAAAATAATTCTCATTCTCATGTGGATAATTCATTGCCCTCTTTAATTCTATAAAAGAGACAATATATTTAGTGAATATTAGGCTCAGGTCCCTAATAAGTTTCAAAATACACAAAAACCCCAGTAAAAAAAAGTATGTAAATTAGGTCTCTAGAATTTAGTTGCTAAGTAATTGCATATAGTTATGCAATTATTAACTGAATAATTGCTGACATTTATGCAATTATATCCAAATGTTGCATAAATTTAATGCAATTTTTTCGTGAATAATTGCGGAAATTTCCGTAATTTTTTTGTTGAATAATTGCGGAATTTTCCGCAAATTTTTGAAAAAATTGCTGAAATTTCTGCAATTTTTTGGTGAATAATTGCGGAAATTTTCACAAATTTTTGATATAATTTCATAAATGTCTGCAATTATTTACTGAATAATTGCATAAGTGTATGCCATTATTCAGTAACTTAACTCTAGGGACCTAATTTACAAACTTTTTTTACTGGGGTTTTTGTGTATTTTGAAACTTATTAGGGACCTGTGCCAAACTGTCCCATATATTTAAGTCATTATCTCAATTATCTTCCAAATCTTCTGTAATTGGAAATATTATATCACTGAAATCAATAATATCTTTAAAATCTTCTTTAATATGAAATATTGCATCTCCAAAATCTAACAACCTCTTTGTGCTTTGTCCTCGAACTAAATGCTAGCTTCTCGGCTAAATGTATTACGCTTTAACTATCGTAATTTACTATTATACTCCCATGAAAAAAGCCTAAACCATACAACAACCACTTCAAGTAAAGTGCTTTCTTAGCTTCTTCAACAACATTCATCAATTCTGCCTTTGTAGTAGACAAGGAGACTATAGCCTTCAACCTCGCTCTCTAACTAATACTTGTCTTTGTAGGTGTAAAGACATAACATAAGGTTGACTTTCTTCGATCCGTCTCTGGCATAATCAAAATCACAAAATCCGACTAAGATGAAATCTTTCTCCTTACCATGATGTAACACCCAGTAAAATCAACCATAAATAAATAAATTGGATAAATTAATTTAAATAAGACAGGGATAAAAACAAAATTTTTGTAAAAGTTAGAATTTGATCACGAAAGTTATGTCATTGCATTCTTGGTGATTTCTAATCAATTTCCATATATAATATGTTGAATATGGAGCTCAAACGAGAAAGTTATGGACGTTTGAAGTTTTAGGTTCAAATTAATTTAAATAGAATCCAAATTCAAATAAATAATAAATTCTTAAGTTTGAAATTCAAAAATTAATAGTAATTATACCTTGGGGTTAAGTAAATGTTAAAGTTAACGTTAAATTATAATTAAGGAATTAAATAAAAATAAATCAACGGCAATCAAAACCTTTCCAAAATAGGGGAACAGTTGACCCCTATCCTACGACCGGTCGATCGATGGGTGGAGGTGGTCAACCGGTGAAGCTTAGTGGTGGCTAGGGTTTGTGCAACAATTAGCGTCTAGATTATTATTATTTTAAACTGACTTAAATCCGACGGTTCTGGTGCATTACAACCACAATAAATAATAGCCTAGCCCCCTCATTTTTTTCACAAAATATTTTGGGAACACTAGCGAAGCTCTGTCTGTTCGTCTCTTCATAGATTCATAAAACTCCATTAAGCTTTCAGGTAAGAAATCCTCTATATCTATTTTTGTTTATTATTTATTTTCTAAACTTCATCTCCTCCAAACATCTAATTTTCTAAATCTAATGTATATACAAATCCCTTGCTATATATATCAAAACGAAGAGACCTAAAAGATTTCATTGGAGGCGTGTCAAATGCAAGGGAAGGAACCTCTATGAGTGGATTTTAGTTTTCCTATTTTAGTAATTGAATAGTGTCGTTTGGATTTGACATATGCCTTTTAGAGTTTTGGATTACGAAAACATCACATTAAAAATCCCCAGAATTTCCCCAAAGTGAGATGTCAATTCTTAGGTTGGAATCATAATTATTTTGTATTAAATTAACACAGTTTGTGTGGATTTTGAAATTTATGTGTTTTATCTTCTATTCCACTTTTTATTCTTTTTCTTTGGATCTGATTAAGAGATTTGCTTAAGAAATGGTGTGTAAGAAACGAATTCTTATTCATAGTTTGCACTTTTTATTTCTACAAATTGAATAGAAACTCCCTTGTATAATTTCATGTAAAAGAAGTCGAATAGAGCGTAAAATTAATTGAATTATAATTTTTTATTATCGATCTATTTTGTTGTTTTGATATGAAATAAGTTGGATTTGGATTCTATATACAAGTCAATTGCTTTGATTTTGGAATATTAGATTTACATTATGTACATTATTGTGGAAATGAGACTTGTAAAATTTTGGAAGATTTGACATTTGAACGTTAGTTTAGGGAGTAATCTCTGCACGATAGAAATCAATAAATATGTGTGTGTGTATGTACATAAACTAGCATAAATCTACAATTATAATGTATTAATGGTGTAGTTAATTAGGTTAATAATTATCATTTAAATCCCTTGTAAGAAAGTAATTAATTGTATAAGGAAAATAAGAAGGATTGCTTATAAGGCCTAAAGAATTAATACGGTGAGATGTGTGTTTTGAAATATGACTAAGTTATAAGGATACGAGACCAGTCAAAAGCACACAGAAGTCAGCCCAGCAAATCTGGCTACTAGCAGTGTGGCTTTGGGTTGATATGAGACATCGCCTATAATAAGTAACTATGGATGACGTGAGGTTAGTCCCTATTCTATAGGGTAAATCTGCCCAGCTAATTTAGCTACCAGTTCCTACGAATAGTCAGACTAATGTGAGACATTTCTGTGGGGTACAGATCAAATTATGAAGGACCTGCTTTGGGGATTGAAGGTATTAAGTGGTTTTTAAGGGCCCACCTCTTTCCCTTATTTGAAGTATTAAATGGTCGGGATTAGGTTTAGGTACAGTTAAGGATATCTCAAAAAGGTCCACCTTAATGGAAGTGTTAAGTGTCCAAAGAGATTTCCGTGCAATGTTAGCTAGATAGATACCTATATGGAGTCTGCATTGGGAGTAAGTATTAAATGATGGGGTTCTACCTCAATTAAGGTCTTAAATAGTTAGAGTCTTCCTATTTTCTACTAAAAGGTATTATGTGGCTTAGGTACCATCTCTCGCATTGGTTGACATTAATAACGATGGTTATAGGATTGGGTAATACGAAGGACCTGCTTTGAGGATTGAAGTTATTAAGTGGTTGTTTGAGAGCCCAAGTCTTTCTCTTATATGAAGTATTAAATAGTTTTGAATATAGTTTAAATGCAAAAGACATATCTTTATTTGAATTATATTGCCCAAGTACTAATAAACGCTTGAGATTTCTATTCACCAGACGTTGTTGTTCTGACTCCCTTCTCATTACAACATGGGTTAGAGAAGGAGACAATGACCAAGATGGAGATGGAGATGAGAGAAGCTTGTGGTAGTAGTCTATTTATCCGTTACTATTTTTCGATGTACCCATTTGAAGATGATAGTGTATTTTTGAACATAGTTATGTAACGTTTATTGTTGACATTATGTTATGGTTTTGTGACATTCAGAATTTTAAATAAAATGGGTATTATTTATGTTATTATATTTTATCCTTCCACAGTGAGTTCTGAATGAATAGATAAATAGCTCTATATTGTTTTTTTACGAACCAACAACCGACTTTGGAATGGGTCTAAATTTTGATGGGCCTTTGGTGGGTCGGGATTTAAACCTATTTCAGGGCGGGTTGTTACATTTGGTATCAGAGCCTAGGTTAACCGATTAACGGGGAAATGTATATGTATGAGTGGCGTATTTGTTATTTTTGAAAATATTTTCAAAATACCATGTATATATATACACTATTTTTGAATATACACACACACACTAGGTAAATCTTTCTTTCAGCATATAATATTATCTTAGGAAGTTATAATTATAAGCTTAACCTATAGATAGTTAATATAGCCGATAATCATTCTTCTTCTAAGGTCGGGAACCGTGCCCGAGGAAGACCCGCCATTCGAAGGATGCTCGAATGGTTTAAACAATACCTCAGGCAAGTTGGTCAAGTCCATATTTCTCAAGCTGCACCCGCTGCCCCGCCTGCCGACGTAGCACCCCGTCTCGTTGACTTTCCCAAGATATGTAAGGACTTTCTTAATATGGGAGGGGGAGAATATTCTAGAACAGAGGGTTTTGTGGAGTCAAAGGCATGGGTAAATGACTACGAGAAACATATTTTTGGAGCTCGGTTGGGAGGATCAGTTGAAGAGGAGTTCGACAGCTTAGCGCCTCAAGGGAGAAGCCCTAGATTGGTGGAACATTGTGGCTGAGGGGAACGCTGATAGGATTTTCACTTGGGATGAATTCATGGATAGATTCGAGTCAAGGTTTATGTCTAGGATAGAAATGAGTTTAGAACTGGAGAAATTTATATAGCTTAGGCAAGGAGACTCCACTTTAAAGGAGTACATTGGTAAGTTTACAAAGTTGGCTAAGTTTAGGATGAGCTTGATCTATATGCCTTTGAAAAAGGCCATAATGTCTATGAAGGGCCTAAACTCCCCGCTCAGAGAATTTTTGTTAATCCAATTGCCCACCGGCGCCACATATGAGACGTTAGTTTAGATGGCTTTGCTACAGACAACTAGTGAGGAAGAAAAGGAAGTGGAAAAGGAGAAGGCGGGACTTACTTAAAATCAAACCAAGAAGGGGAACTTTGGGCGAATAAGAAGTTCAAAGGAAAGTTCAAGGAAGAGGGTAAGGTGTGTATGAGATGGCAAAAGAAGGGTCATGTAGCTAAAGATTTTAGGGTGAGTCTGATAAAGGAAGTTTTTAAATGAAAGTGTTATCACTGCCACGAGGAAAGGCACCTCATGAACCAATGTCTGAAGCTGGTGAAGAAAGGGCCGAGTGGACAGGCCCATGCCATTGACGCTGTCCCTGTTTCGAGTAAACTACCCACTAGAGGCCAAGGGTCAGCACTGAAAGGTATAACTCTTATTTTTTGGGCTACAATTCATATCTTATTTGTTTTTAGAGCATCGCATTCGTTTATAGCTAGGAATGTAGTCAACTCCTTAGATCTCTAAACCTAATTTTTCACCAACCCAATAGTAGTCTCTAATCCTTTTGGGGGGTCGATACATCTCTCTTAAATTTTCAAAGACCTAATTATAAATGTTAGTCTATAGGATAATGGTTTTGATGACAACAACTATAGAAGTGTTATAAAATATATATGTGCAGGAAATCTATATGCAGGTATCAACAAAAGAAGACTGTACAGTAAAGAAGACAAAGATCAAGAGTTCAAGATTGAAGACTCATGAGATTCAAGATATTCAAGAGTTCAAGACAAATAATATAGTTAGGTTAGATATTTGTTAAAACTCCTTGAAAGCACTATCATTCTTTTTTATCCAATTTACTCATGGAATGGAATCCACTTCGTTCTTGTTAAAGGGATGGAACCCTAGTGAGATGGAACTCACAAAATATCTAGTGGAACGGATAGTGGCCCTATTTTGTTATCCACTAATTTTGATTCAAAATGATTTTCAAAATTATCTCTTGTTTCATAAAATGATTTTCAAATATTCCTTTTCAAAAGAAAAACCTTCGTTCGTATTTCCAAAAATGTTTTAGCCTCAAAATCATATTTATCATTTTGTTATATTTTGATTTCAAAATTGTCCTTGATATTTTAGCCTCAAAATCTATTTTAATATTATATTTACTTTAGTTTATTTACCTTGATTTTAAATATATTTTAGTATATATACATATATATATTCATAAGTATTTCTACTTCTAAATACCTTCTACAAATACATAGAGTCCATTTGAATAAAGTTGCATATGTTTTAAATCATCATTTTCAAAGAAAAGCAAATCATCAGTTTTACTAGACCATGTCGACATCATAGTTACTCGTCATGTCGACATGCTTCCCGTTATAGCAAAGGTTGTTTTCAAAAGAAGTGTCTATTCGTTTAAATCTCTTTGAATGGACACATCCATTCATTCTCTATAAATGGAGACTGTTATGGACGTTTTCCAGTAACTACTTTCTTTATTTTCTCTCCTCTTTACTCTCTTATCTTATTTTCTAATCATCCTATCCATATTTTGCCGAAATCTTAAGTGAATCAAACCAGAATATCTCTAGTTTGATTCTCTGCCACTCTCTCCAAAGAATCTCAATGCTTATCAGAGTTATAGATACATTTGTACTCAAAGAAACTTGTGTGGGGTTATAAAGGTGTGATCGTGTCCTTGGAAATCGATCGGGTGAACTTGTGTCCTGTAAATCAAGTGGTTCTACCCAGAGACCTGAGAATCTAGAGGGTGTACCTCATTGCCTTGGAATCGAGGGATTGTAATCTAGATTATTATTGAATAGAAAGCCGTACGAGTTGTGCGGGACTGGATGTAGGGTAACACCGAACCAGTATAAAATTCCTGGTGTGTTCTTTCCTTTACTTGCTTTTTATTTATATTTGCATTTGTTTGTGATTCTGTGATTTGATCTGTGATTTTGTATTTGCATTAAGTTAGTTAATTCAAGTTAAATCAAAGAAGTTTTAAAGAAATTCTTAAAACACTATTCACCCCCCCTCTAGTGTTAAATAGCCTTAAGATCATCTTCCACGTCCCTTTCATTTGGTATCAGAGCAAGTTTTCCGAAGTATTCATAATCTGATTTTTGAAAAGTTCATGGCTAAGTTTGAAATGTTTCCTAAAAATATTTCTTTAATGATCAAATCATTGTGGTCTCATAAATTGATGCATGATAGTTATATAGAATTAGGTAGTCTACAAAAGTTGCTCACTGTGCAGGAATCTTGCTTCATGGCGACAAATGAATCTATTCACAATGGACAAGCTGTGCAAATAAGAAAAAACAAGTGGATACTTGATAGTGGATGTTCAAGACATATGACAGGAAATCCAGAGATACTCAATGACATTATTTACAAGGATGGAGGATTGGTTAATTTTGGGGATAATTCAAAAGGTTATGTGGTTGGCATCGGCAATGTAGGTAATTCTGAAACTCCTATTATTTCAAATGTTTTGTTAGTTAAAAATCTACAACATAACCTACTTAGTATTAGTCACTTATGTGATAAAGGATATAGGATTAAATTTGAAAAAGACAAGTGTCACATCGAAGATAATAAATCTAATATTATCTTTGAGGGAGTTAGGAAAAAGAATATCTATATTCTTAGTATGAAAATTTCAAATAATAATCTATGTCTTTTGGCCAATACAAGTGACCCTTGGACTTGGCATAAGAGATTTGGACATTTGAATTTTAAACTCTTATCTAGACTATCCAAACTTGATCTAGTAAGAGGCCTCCCTAAGATGCAATTTAAAGTAGATAGTATATGTGATGCATGTCAATTAGGAAAACTTAGAAAAAGTTCCTTTAAACTTAAAGATATGATCACTACTTCAAAACCTCTTGAGTTACTTCACCTAGATTTATTTGGTCCATCTCAGATTCAATCAATCAACCATAGTAAATATGTCTTTGTAATTGTGGATGATTATTCCAGATATACATGGACAATCTTTCTGAAACATAAAAGTGATACTTTTGATTATTTTAAAAGTTTTTCAAAAAGAGTTCAAAACCAACTTTCTTCCAAGATCATCACTATTCGTAGTGATCACGGTGGTGAATTTGAAAATGAGAAGTTTGAGGAATTCTGTAATCAGAAGGGAATTACTCACAATTTTTCATTTCCAAGAACTCCACAACAAACGGAGTAGTTGAGCGTAAGAATAGGACGATTCAAGAGTGTGCTAGAACTCTACTTTCTGATAGTAAACTACCAAAACATTTTTGGGCTGAAGCAGTTGCAACAGCCTGTTATATTTTGAATAGGATTCTAATTAGACCTCTAACCAATAAAACACCTTATGAACTTCTTTTCAATAAGAAACCTAAGGTATCTTATTTCAGAATTTTTGGAAGTAAATGTTTTATTTTAAATACAAAAGATAATTTAGATAAGTTTGATCCTAAATCCGACAAAGGAATCTTTATCGGATATTCTAATAGGAGTAAAGCTTATAGAGTTTTTAATCTAAGAACAAACACTATTGAAGAAACTTTACATGTTTCCTTTGATGAAAATTTCAAAGAAGTTGATCAGACTAATGATGAGGATGACTTAGTTATTTCTAATCATGAATCTGTAGATGCTACAAATGAAACTTTTCATCCAAATAAAAAGATTAGGCTTTTAAAAGATCACCCTGTAGAAAATATTCTAGGAGATATGCAATCTGTTGTTAAAACTAGGAATCAATTAAACAGTATGAGTCATGTTGCTTTTATATCCTCAATAGAACCTAAAAATCCAAAGGAAGCATCAACTGATGATTCATGGATTCTTGCTATGCAAGAAGAATTGAATCAATTCACCAGAAATGATGTTTGGGAACTTGTTCCTAGACCTGAGGATAAATCCATTATAGGCACTAAATGGGTATATAAAAATAAATTAAATGAATTAGGTGAGGTCGTTAGAAATAAGGCTCGACTCGTTGCACAAGGTTATTGTCAAGAAGAAGGTATAGATTATGACGAAACCTTTGCACCCGTAGCAAGATTAGAAGCTATTAGAATTCTGCTTGCTTTCGCTAATTTCAATAATTTCAAACTTTTTCAAATGGATGTCAAGAGTGCCTTTCTAAATGGTTTTGTAAAAGAGGAAGTTTATGTTGAACAACCTCCTCTCTTTGAAGATACAAAATTTCCAAATTATGTTTTTAAATTAAAGAAAGCCCTGTATGGTCTAAAACAAGCTCCTAGAGCTTGGTATGATAGACTTAGGTCTTATCTTTTGCAATCTAATTTTGAAATAGGTAAAGTAGATAACACACTTTTTATTAAAAGAAACAAAAATGATATTCAACTTGTACAAGTGTACGTAGATGATATTATTTTTGGATCAACCAATTCTGACATGAACAAAGAATTTTCTGACATTATGACAAAAGAATTTGAGATGAGTCATATGGGTGAACTTAACTTTTTCCTAGGATTACAAATCAAACAATTAGATAATGGTATCTTTATCAGTCAAGAGAAGTATGCGAGAGAGTTAGTTAGTAAGTTTGGCTTGACCAATGTGAGTGGAAAACCAACTCCCATGACAACCAATATAGCGTTAAGTAAGGATGATCTATCCAAAGACGTAGATCAAACCTTGTATAGAGGAATGATTGGATCACTTCTCTATATAACTGCTAGTAGACCAGATATCATGAACAGTGTTTGTCTCTGTGCAAGATATCAATCTCAACCCAAGGAAACTCATCTAAAAGCTGTGAAACGTATCATTCGATATGTTAAACACACCTTTGATTATGGATTGTTCTACCCTAAGAATGATTCATTTGAATTAGTTTCCTACTGTGATGCTGACAATGCTGGGTGTAAGTCAGACTGAAAGAGTACAAGTGGAACTTGTCACTTTCTAGGTCATTCCTTAATTTCCTGGTTCAGTAAAAAGCAAAATACTGTTTCCCTATCAATAACTGAAGCAGAGTATGTTTCTGCTGCTTTAGCTTGTTCTCAAGTTTTGTATATGCAACAAACCTTGAATGATTTTGGTATATCTATCACGAAATCTCCAATTTTCTATGATAACACTAGTGCCATTAGTTTGTCCAAAAACCCAACTCTCCATGCCCGAACTAAACATATTGACATTAGACACCATTTTCTAAGAGATAACGTAAATAAAGAGAATATTTCTCTTGATTTTGTTAATTCTGAAAATCAAATAGCTGATATTTTAACCAAACCTTTAGGAGAACCTGTCTTCACCAAGTTAAGAAGAGAATTAGGTATATGTTCTCTTTCTGAAATATAGTATATAGTATAGTAGTATACATAGGGTATATATGAATGATTTCTTAACCATAGCATTTTACAACACCATGTCGACATAGTATTCATGCGTCATGTCGACATGAAACGGTAAAAATGACAATTCGTTTTTCCCTCTAATTTTTGAATGGGTGGTTATTTAATTCACCCATTCCGAGTTTCTCTTCCCTCCAATCATTATTTCTTCATACTACTTTCTGGAAACATCAAATCCATGGCTTCCACATCCAATCCTAATCAAATATCACCGGTTTCTTTCCCTTCTCCTTCACATGGCCCTTTCCAAAACTCCATACTCGCTCGTGTCATCAAAATAGAGGAGAAAGTTAACGATTCGCTGCAGATGTTAACTGAAATGCAAGTTCAACAATTGAGAATGGCAAGAGAGCAAGAGAAACAAGGGAAAATTCTGAGGAATCTTCAAAAATTCCTCATGGATAATCATGCCAATCCAATTGTAATTGAAGATTCTTCTAACATAGAAGCAAATGAAGAAGGAGAAGAAGATGAAGAAGAAGAGGAAGAACCAATGGAGGAAGAAACTGACGATGAAGCAGTATGTGTAGGGGAAGTTTGTTTTGATGCTTATGGGAACATTGTGGAACAACATGGAAATTTCTGATTCCATTACCCAAATTGTCCTGTCCACTAGTCTCCCATCATCAAAAACAACCGTTGAGTTGTTTATTTTCTTGTTTTAGTTATGTGTTTATAAGTTTAAATAGTCATGTATATAGTAATATTGAAATGAATAAAATAATCTGTGGTTACACGTATTATTCTCATTCTTATATTACTCATATATATCATTCTGAGTATACAATATTTAGCATTGTTATATCTAGTTTCAGTATTATTAATGATAACACTATCATTAATATCATAGATTTAGGGGGAGTTAGTGTCATATTTTTTATTGATGACAAAGGGGGAGAAGTATAAAATAGGTTAGTTAGGCATAGATTAAGGGGGAGTTATTAGATTTAGGGGGAGTTATAAGGAAAATATAAATATTTTATAAACAAAGGTTGTCATCATCAAAAAGGGGGAGAATGTTAGTCTATAGGATAATGGTTTTGATGACAACAACTATAGAAGTGTTATAAAATATATATGTGCAGGAAATCTATATGCAGGTATCAACAAAAGAAGACTGTACAGTAAAGAAGACAAAGATCAAGAGTTCAAGATTGAAGACTCATGAGATTCAAGGTATTCAAGAGTTCAAGACAAATAATATAGTTAGGTTAGATATTTGTTAAAACTCCTTGAAAGCACTATCATTCTTTTTTATCCAATTTACTCGTGGAATGGAATCCACTTCGTTCTTGTTAAAGGGATGGAACCCTAGTGAGATGGAACTCACGAAATATCTAGTGGAACAGATAGTAGCCCTATTTTGTTATCCACTAATTTTGATTCAAAATGATTTTCAAAATTATCTCTTGTTTCATAAAATGATTTTCAAATATTCCTTTTCAAAAGAAAAACCTTCGTTCGTATTTCCAAAAATGTTTTGTTATATTTATCATATTTATCATTTTGTTATATTTTGATTTCAAAATTGTCCTTGATATTTTAGCCTCAAAATCTATTTTAATATTATATTTACTTTAGTTTATTTACCTTGATTTTAAATATATTTTAGTATATATACATATATATATATTCATAAGTATTTCTACTTCTAAATACCTTCTACAAATACATAGAGTCCATTTGAATAAAGTTGCATATGTTTTAAATCATCATTTTCAAAGAAAAGCAAATCATCATTTTTACTAGACCATGTCGACATCATAGTTACTCGTCATGTCGACATGCTTCCCATTATAGCAAAGGTTGTTTTCAAAAGAAGTGTCTATTCGTTTAAATCTCTTTGAATGGACACATCCATTCATTCTTTATAAATAGAGACTGTTATGGACGTTTTCCAGTAACTACTTTCTTTATTTTCTCTCCTCTTTACTCTCTTATCTTATTTTCTAATCATCCTATCCATATTTTGCCGAAATCTTAAGTGAATCAAACCAGAATATCTCTAGTTTGATTCTCTGCCACTCTCTCCAAAGAATCTCAGTGCTTATCAGAGTTATAGATACATTTGTACTCAAAGAAACTTGTGTGGGGTTATAAAGGTGTGATCGTGTCCTTGGAAATCGATCGGGTGAACTTGTGTCCTGTAAATCAAGTGGTTCTACCCAGAGACCTGAGAATCTGGAGGGTGTACCTCGTTGCCTTGGAATCGAGGGATTGTAATCTAGATTATTATTGAATAGAAAGCCGTACGAGTTGTGCGGGACTGGATGTAGGGTAACACCGAACCAGTATAAAATTCCTGGTGTGTTCTTTCCTTTACTTGCTTTTTATTTATATTTGCATTTGTTTGTGATTCTGTGATTTGATCTGTGATTTTGTATTTGCATTAAGTTAGTTAATTCAAGTTAAATCAAAGAAGTTTTAAAGAAATTCTTAAAACACTATTCACCCCCCCTCTAGTGTTAAATAGCCTTAAGATCATCTTCCGCGTCCCTTTCAATAAAGATATGTGACATTGATTTCATATGTAATGCGTACGTTCTAAATTTTGAGTGGTGTGGACTTATCTTGGGAATGGACTGGTTATCATACTATAGAAAAATTTTAGATTGCGATATGAGGTTGTAAAATTAAAGAGTTGTAGACTTAGAGGTCCACTATACACCCCAAAACTTAGTCGAGTCAAGTTATTTATACTCGTTAAGCTTATCTCATAATGAGCTTTCATCCCTACCCATAGTCTGAGAATTTCCCAACTTCTTTGACGGAGTCTAGAGTCTCGCACCTTAAAGGGAGATTGATTTTAGAATTGATTTGGAGAAGGATGCTCGACCAATCGCTCTGCCATTAAAATACATGGGCCTCAAGGAAAGACGTGAGTTGGATAAGCAAATCTCAGAGCTGTTGCAGAAAGGATTCATTTGATGAAATATTTCGAAATAGGGTGCCCCTGTTGTTTTTTCTGTTAAGGCAAACAGCTCATTGAGACTATGCGTCGGTATCCCTTAACTAGGATAGACAACTTGTGGGAGCCAAAGTCTTCTCCCAGTTGGACTTGGCAACTGGATTTCATCAATTGAGGATCGCAGATGACAGCAAGTCGAAGACCGCATTATGCACACCAGATGGACTCTATGAGTGGGAAGTAATGCCTTTCGTATTGACAAATGCCTTTGCATACTTTATAGATTTGATGAGTAGAGTATTTAGGGGACAACTTAATAAGTTTGTCGTAGTGTTTGTTGATGATATCTTAGTATTCTCTAAGAGTGAAGGAGAGCATGGTAATCACTTAAGGGAGATACTAGGGACATTGAAGAGGCACCTACTTAGTGCCAAATTTGTAAAATACCACTTTTGGAAGAGGAAGGTAAGGTTTCTTGGATACTGTTTCTAAGCATGGATTGGCGGTGGATCCCGCTAAAGTGGAAGCTATTCAAGAGTGGAAAGTTCCAAGGAGTGCAACGGAAGTTGGGAGTTTCTCGGGTTAGCAGGCTATTATAGGAAGGTCATAAATAACTTTGCAAAAATAGCAGTCCCTTTAGCCGCTTAACTAAGAAGAACCTAACCTTTACTAAGGATGATAGATGTACCGAAGCATTCGAGAAACTTAAGAAACTATTGACAAGTGCACCTATGCTTACCATTCCCAATAGGACAAAGCCTTTTACAGTTTTCACGAATGCATGCAGCACATGATTGGGAGCAATCTTCATGTAAGAAGAAAAGGCAATAGCTTATGCCAGTAGTCATCTAAAGGACCATAAGAAGATGTACCCAGTTCATGACTTGGAGTTGGTAGCTATTTTCTTTTCGTTGAAGATGTGGGGGCTCTATCTTTTAGGAGAAATGTTTGAGTTATTCACTGACCATAAATCACTCAAATACCTATTTTCAAAAAAAGATTTAACCTTAGGCGGCAAAGGTGGATGGAGTATATAGCATCATTCGACTTTGGTATACAATATACCCCCAAAATAAGGAACGTCGTCGCCGACGCCTTAAATAGGAGGCATGCAAGCTTGGATGCTATATATGAATGGAGGCAGTTGGAGTTCCTCCCAAATTTCAACTTCCAACCACCAAAGATTCCATCCAAGGTTTTTTGACAGTAATGGAGGGTAGGTCGGCTTTGATGGACCGCATTGGGCTTGAGTAAAAGAATGATGAGAAGATAATGGAGATTCTGGATAAGTTAAGAAGAAGAGAACATTTTCCTTACGTTAGTAGATATACAGTTGATGAGAAGGGATGTTTAAGAAGGGATGGACGTCTTTATGTCCCAATGATTGATAGTGTGTTGAAGGAAGTGCTTATAGAGTGTCACCACTCAAAGATGACCATTCACCCCGGAGGACACAAGATGTATATGGATACGAAGAGAATTCTCTTTGACCGGGAATGAAGAAGAGTAGCTGAGTTGTTATTAGACGTTAACATGTCAAAGGATATAGGCTGAGCAAGGAAAGCCTAGAGGATTGTTGTTACCACTGGAGATTTTGACTTGGAAATAGAAGCACATTTTGATGGACTTCGTAGAAGGATTGCCCAGGGAGTCAGAGGGGCGATGAAGCTATTTGGGTTATAATAGATAGACTTACTAAGAGTGCTCATTTTATTCCCATTAGGAACAATAGATCGCACCGTTTCTAGCACAGATTTATGTTAAGGATGTAGTTCGATTACACGGAATCCCAGTGATCATTATTAGTGATAGGGACCCTCTTTTCACTAGCAAGTTTTGGAGGTGTTTGCAGGCAGATTTGGAAACTTCTTTGAAAATTAGCAATGCTTACCACCTACAGATCGATGGTCAAACATAAAGGGTGAATAAAATCTTGGAAGACTTGTTGAGGGCATCTATCATGGACTTCGAAGGAAATTGGTAGCAGCACCTACCTTTAGTTGAGTTTTTATATAATAATAGTTACCAAGCGACGATTGGTATGGCCCCCTTTGAAGCGCTTTATAGGAGGGCATGCAAATCGCTAAATTATTAGTATGAAACTACTGAAAAAATTCTTCTCAGGCCAGATTTGTTTCACGATACTTCGAAAAAAGTAAATTTGATTAGGCAACATATGAAGGCAGTGTAAGACCGCTAGAAATCCAACACCGACAAGAGAAGGAATGAGTTAAAATTTAAGGTTAGAGACTCAGTATTTATCAAGTCTACCCTCTAAGAACAGTCGTAAGGTTTGGTAAGTCAGGAAAATTGGCACCAAGATTTGTTGGAGTCTTTTCGAGTTTTGGAAAGGATATGAAGACTTGCTTATCGCATGGAGCTATCGTATTGATTAGTAGGAATCTACGATGTTTTTCACGTTTCACATTTGAGGAAATGTCATCATGACATAGCCATTCTGGTAGAGCCTGATTAGTTGGGGGATATTGAGACGAACCCAATATCATCCCATGCCACCGCACGCATTGTGGAGCATGGAACTAGGAAGCTCCGCAACAAAGAAATTAAGCTAGTCCGAGTACAATGGGGAGACAACCTGGTGGAAGGCACATAGGAAACAGAAGAGAAGACGAGGATCTCTCATCCTGAGGTTTTCACCGGTAAACTTTTCTCTCCAAAATTAACATTTTGGTAGCATCGTGGTTGCTAGATTCAATGGTAGGAGATGGTTGCTATACTTTTCATTATCACTTTGCACTAATGTATAAATCTTTATGCATATTTAGGGTGTTTGCATACACACTTATATGTCGCAATCACATACTTATGCTAGGATTGAGCTCACTAATAGTATGTCCACATGACATAATCACACTGCACTTTTGGTTAAGTAGATGGTTGCATTGATAAGTTAATTGTATAACATAGATGCTTATAACGCATTACGTTGTTTGCCCTTTGGAAAGATCTGAGGACGAAATCCTTTTAAGAGGGGAGAATATAACACCCCGTAAAATCAACCATAAACAAATAATTTAGATAAATTAATTTAAATAAAATATGGGTAAAAATGGAAAAAATTTAAAGTTCAAAATTTGATCATGAAAGTTATGCCATTACGTTTGTGGCAATTTTATGATCAATTTCCATATATAATATGTTGAAAACAAAGCTCAAGCAAGGAAGTTATGGATGTTTGAAGTTTCAAATTCAAATTAATTTAAATAGAATTCAAATTCGAACAAATAATCAATTCCTAAATTTGAAATTCAAAAGTTGACAATAATTATACTCGGGGGTTAAGTAAACGTTAAAATTAACGTTAATGTTATATTGCAATAAAGAAGTTAAAATAAAAACAAATTAGATAACGACAAAAGAAATTCAACGTTTCCAAAATAAAACTGATCGACCCCTGACCCATGACCGGTCGATCGGTAAACACAGGGTGGCGGCTAGGGTGGCAACGAACGTTCTGGATTTGATAATTTTAAATCGACAAATCCGACAGTTCTGGTGCATTCCAACCACTATAAATAGAAGCCTAGCCCGCTCACTTTATTTATAAAATATTTCGGGAATACCAGCAAAGCTCTGCCAGTTCATCTTTTCATAGATTCAGAAAACTCCAATAGGGTTTCAAGCAAAAAATCCTATATATCTATTTTTGTTTATTTTTTATTTTCTCAACCTACTATCCTCTAAACCTCTAATTTTATGAATCTAACATACATACAATCCCTGCTATATATGTCAAAAAGAAGAGATTTGAAGGGTTCATTAAAGGCGTGTCAAATACAAAAGAAGGAAAGCTAAGTACCACTGTGAGTGGATATCTTAGATTTTTTTTTAGAAATTGAATAGTGTAGTTTGGATTTGATATATTCCTTAGGGAGTTTTAGATTACGAAAACATCATATTAAAAATCCCCAAAATTCCCTAAAGATAAATGTCAATTCTTAGGTTGGACCTTAATTGTTTTGTCTTAAAATAATGGAGTTTGTGTGGATTTTGCAATTGATGTATTTTAACTTTTGTTCCACTTCTTATTCTTTTTTTGGATCTAATTAAGGGTTTTGATTAAGAAATACGGTGTAAGGTATGAATTCTTATTCGTAGTTTGCACGGCCTATTTCTACAAATTGAATAGAAACTCCTTTATCTAATTTCATGTAAAAGAAGCTAAATAGAACGTAAAATTAATTAAATTATAAGTTTCTATTAGTGATTTATTCCATTGTTTTGATATGAAATAAGTTGGATTTGAATTCTATATACAAATCTATTGCTTTGATTTTGGAATATTGGATTTATGATATATATGTTATTATGGAAATGAGACTTGTATAATTTTGGAAGATTTGACATTTGAATATTAGTTTAGGACGTAATCTCTGCACACATAGAAATAAATAAATGCGTATGTTTATGTGTGTGTGTGTGTGTATATATATATAAACCAGCGTAAATAATGTACAATTATAACGTAATAATGGCATAGTTAATTAGGTTAATAATTATCAATCATTTAAATCCGGCATAGGAAAGTAATTAATTGTAGAGGAAAAATAAGAAGGATTTCTTATAAGGCTTAAATAATGAATACGGCGAGATGTGTGATAGTATACTTAGAGAGTGTTATGAAATATGACTAAGTTATATGGATGCGGGGTCAGTCAAAAGCTGTGCAGGCTTAGCAGTTCCATAGCGGTGGATGTGTGAAGTGCACGTAAAAAAAATATTTTTACTCTCATACTTAATCCTTTTTATTAAAATAAATGGCATACTAGGTTATTTTCACAATTTTTTACCAAAATACAAAAGTGTATTCAAATCATCATTCACTCATCTACATTTAGGCAAAACAATAATTTTGTGTGTGAATTAATTTGGAGAAAATTTATTTGTACATTTTAATTTTATTTTGTAGGAAATTGAGTGCAAATTAGAAGTGGCTTCAAGGACATATGCATGCACAAGTAGTGGAAGCCTAAAGAAAGAAGAAAGAAAAAGAATTCATGCAACATAGAGGAGTCCACCCACCCACTAACTAATGGACCGACATTAAAAAGCAAAAGCACATATTAGTGAGGATTAATTAATTCCTTAATGATTACTTGGAGGCTACATAACCTTATTATGTTCATGTAATAGATCTCTTTTTTATGCATGTAGTTGCAGCCACAAATTGAAATAAAAGTTATCTTATCTTTAATGGATTTTTAGCCTTGTCTTTTATTTTATGCACTTCTATTTCATGCTTTTTTATGTTGTTTTATTTCAAGTTGCTTTTTATTTCATGTTAATAGATCATATTTATTTTATGCAAGTAGTGTAGACTTATTTTATTGCAATTAGTTAGTTCTCTTTCCTTTTTAGTACTTACTTTCTTTTTGTTAATGTTAAATCCACTTTATGTTGATACGCATTCAACTATGAGAAGCTAAACCCCTTCAATTTAGGGGTAATGAAGCTCTCATGAATCATGTAAATTCAACTTAATGATTTTATTATGATCTCTTGTTTTGTGCTTAGTGTAAATTGTGATATTAATGGAACTTTATTGTTTATTAGTGAATTTGATAGCCTAAGTTGTTAATCACAAATGACTATACTTAATCAAGTATAAACATAAGTTACATTTTCATCTAATTAATTGATTTTGATAATGAAATTGAAAGTAGGATCAAATTTTGATGTTCTATGTTACTTCATAAAAAATAGTAAATTGATCATGCTTAAATTAGATTTTATTTTTAATTTCATAATCATTTTCATTAGATTTGACAAGTGGGTTTGGATGATGTATTAAAATTTGATGGTTTAAGTTGTGCTAGTTAATATCACAAAATAGACCATACTTATAATAAATACATAAACTAATTCTACTTAGATTAAAATGAGAGATTATAAATTTTATTTCTTGTTGATTTATATAAAAATGTGAAAGTGGATTTACCTCTAAGTGCTTTTCAATCTCATCGCTATAATTCTAATTTTTCTCTAATTTTTCTACACTTTTTAGTTAAAAACATTTTCAAACTTTTGGGATAGTTTGATTGAGTAATTTTAAAATTATTGCTTTCCATGTGGGATCGACCCGTACTCGCACACGTACTATGATCATACGATGTGCGCTTGTGGTAATTTTAGTTTTATTAAATTCGGCGTTTTTTTAATCGATAGAAAATCCATTCCGACAATGTGCAAAAAGTTATAGCGGAGATAAAAAGGGGATATAGCAGAAAATAACGGAGGTGCAAAATGCTTTGTTAGGTATAAAACCAAATATTTAAAATTAATTTACTCTTATTTTCACACCATTTATGTAGAGAAAAGAAATATTATTTAATTTTATATAATAAAACCGAAGAATATCATGATACATATAGTTCTGATTTGGTGAATACAATAGTTTTCTAGCTATATTGAGCACTTATGTCTTAAAATTAGGTCTTTATCCTAAATTTTTTGACTTAGTTCAAAAAAACTAGTCAAATCAACCTTTTTATGTTAATATTTCTAAAGTGGGTGCTATAAAGCCTTGATTTAACGGGTGTAGTGGAAAATAGCGGAGTTTAAAGCAGATCTACTATTTAATAGCGCTATATTGAAAAAGTGCAACGGTCGAAGAGTGCTATGCGCTTAGAGGGATTTTGTGGGGCTTTAACTACATAGGTCAAAAGCACACAGAAGCCTGCCCACCTAATCTAGCTAACAATAGTGTGACTTTGGGGCTAATGTGAGGCATCGCCTATAATAAGTAATTATGGATGATGAGGTTATTCCCAATTTGTAGGGTAAATCTGCCCAGCTAATCTGGCTACCAGTTCCTACGAATAATCGGACTAATGTGAGACATCACTATGGGGTACGATTCATAATACAAAGGACCTACTTCGGGGATTGAAGGTATTAAGTGGTTTTTTGAAGGCCCGCCTCTTTCCTTTATATTAAGTATTAAATGGTCAGGATTCGGTTTAGGCACGGTTGAGGAAATCCCGGAAAGGTATGGTTCAATGGAAGTTTTAAGTGTCCGAAGAGATTTTTGTGCAATGTTGGCTAGATAGATACCTATGTGGAGTCCGCCTTAGGAATAGGTATTAAATGATGGGGGCCTACCTCAATTGAGGTCTTAAATGGACAAAGTCTACCTATTTTCCATTAGAAGGTATTAAATGGCTTTGGTACATCTCTCGCATTGTTAAACATTGATAAAGATGGTTATAAGATTGGATAATACGAAGGACCAACTTCGGGGATTGAAGTAATTAATTGGTTGTTTAAGGGCCCGCCTCTTTCCTTTATATGAAGTATTAAATGGTTTGAATATAGTTTAAACGCGAAAGACTGAAATAGAATGGCTCGAGATTTCTAATCACCAAACATTTTTTATGCTATTATACTACCAAGTACTGATATAGAAACGCGCAAGATTTCTATTCATCAGACATTGTTGTTCTGACTCTTCCCTCATTACAATACAGGTTAGGGAAGAAGACGATGGCTGAAATGGAGATGGCGATGAGAGAAGCTTGTAGTTTATATATCTATTTATGTTATTTTCTAATGTACCCATTTGAAGATGATAATGTATTTTTGAATATGGTTATGTAACGGTTATGGTTGACATTATGTTACGGTTATGGTTAACATTATGTTATGGTTCTGTGACATTTGGAATCTTAAATTAAATAGGTACTGTTTATGCCATTATATTTTATCATTCCGCTGTGAATTCTGAATGAATAGATAAATAGCTCTGTATTGTTTTTTACGAACCAACAGCTAGATTTGGAATGGGTCTAAGTTCTGATGGGTCTTTGCTGAGTCGGGATTTAGGCCTGTTTCGGGGCGGGTTGTTACACGTCAAAAAATCTCATTATCTGCTATTCCTCTAAGATACCTCGAAATGTATTTCACTGCTCCTAATATGATTTCCCCGGATTAGTCATATAGCGACTAATCAAACCAACCACCTGTGTAATATCCAATCTCGTGCAAACCATAGCATACATCAAGCTTCCAACTGCACTAGCATAAGGCAATTTCTCCATATAAGCTTTGTCTTCGTTTGAGATTGGAGATCCCTTCTCTGAAAGCTTAATGTGCAAAGACATGGGAGTACTAATCAGTTTTGCTTTCACCATGCTGAATTGAGAAAGCATTTTTTGAATATATGCTTCCTGCGTCAATCTCAACACCTTCACCAGTACTCACAACATTTTTTGAACCGAGCTACAACAGAACAGGATAATCATTCATCCAGTACTCCAACACCAGACACCATTACTAGTGGTGACTTAAACAGAGTTGTCGCAGATCTTGATACTCGTTTCAATGCCCAACAACAAGCTGTTGTGGACCAGATCATGGCACGCTTGGGGCAGACATAACCAGTTGTACACAACACTGAAACAAGGGGAAGGACAAGTCTCTAGGTTCGGAAGAAGGAGGGGGTCACACTCCGGTAATGGATCAAATTAAGAGAACCAGGTGGCATGACGAGTAAACGCCGAGGAAATGGATCCAGCGAGAATTCTACTAGACTCCACGCTCAAGGACCGGTTCGACGCTGAACCAAATAGGGGAGGTGCAAAACCATGGATGGCCATGGTTGAACCTCCTCGATCTAGGCAGAGCTCCCCTATCTTGACAGAGATGGAAACTGGAGGAAGGAAAATTTATCATCGTGAACGATCCCGCAGCAGAGAACGTAGCCAAGATCATAGGGAAAACTACGAGAGTAACAATGAAAGGAGTCTTTCACCTTGACGAGGGAAATCCACTCAGCTCTGTCCATCCCTCGAGGTGGTGGATGGCCGGAATCATAAGATAGTGCATATTACATGACCAGTTAGAGCGTGGAATCAGGACAAGAGTCGGTAGCCTATTTTCCTTAAAAATAAAGACTGCTCGAAATCCTTTGAGCTTCTGAATGCCAACTATGGACCCTTTTCAAGGCTTGACCGACCCTATAGTGCATTTACAATGGTGCACGCAACATATGTTGATGAGTGGAAAGATATAAGAAGTTTTTTGTAAATGCTTTCCCCACTTCCTGTCGGATTTGGAGACCATGTGGTTTTGCTACCTTCTCTCCAGCTTAATTCATTCATGGGAGATGCTAAAGGAAAAATTCATCAGCCAATTCTGGGTTCATATAGAACAACCTAAAGACATGTACTCTTTGTCGGATGTGAAATGACGAGAGAATGAAACATTACGGTAATACTTGACTCATTTTAATGCTGCAGTTGTCAGACGAACGATTGACTCTTGTGGCACTGTGCGCGCTATTCACCCCCACAAAATGATGGCTCGGAGATTGAATTAGAAGAAACCAATCACTTTACAGGATTTCTTTTACGAAGCAGCAAAAAATATGCAACTAGAAGTTTTCATGGTTGGGCGGCAGACTGGAACAGCTGTCCAACCACCAGAAAATCTAATAGTGTGAATGCTATGATTAAAAATGATGAAGGTAGTGGTATAGAGAAGGAGAAAAATAATAACCCAAGCAGCTCTAGCGGAAGGAAAACAAAATGAAGGAGAATCAAGCCTAGAACAAGGTTTGACACTTATATGAATTTGGATGATACTACAAAGAACATTTACCTTGCCATACAGGCAAGGCTAAGATACAACATGCCTACACAGAAGACAGAAATTGAAATTGAGATGAACATGGGAAAGTACTGCAAGTTTCATGAATTTCATAGGCATAACACTAATGAATGTCATCATTTACGAGACATATTGGAAGAACACATCATGAAGAGGAAGCTGGAGTGGTATGTCAAGGATCTGAATGCTTCCCCTACTCCTGAGAAACTGGCTCTGAGGTAGCTTCCACTAGAAAATGAAGGCAAAGGATCCAACGCTAATCAAGGAAAAGATGGAAGGTTGGTGATTAATACATAGCAGGAGGACCGCATATAGCCGACAAAAGTTGGGCTGAGTTGGAAATATATGCAAGGTCAATGAAGAATGGAGAGGCTTTTGTATACGCTGTAGGCAAGAAGCGAAGAACCAAGGCCCTACATCGAGAACATTATGAGATAACCTTCAACGACAATGACTTATGGGGAAAGCAGTACCCACATATGGACCCATTAGTAATCTCAGCAATGATCAGCCCGGCTGAGGTGCATCGGATATTGGTAGACAATAGGAAACCAGTAAACATCCTATTCAAGGATGCATTTAATAAGATGGGGATGTCCATGTGAGATGTCATAACCTACAACCAGCAATTACATGGTTTCACAGGAGAGGGCACGATACCCTTAAGAAGGCTAGATCTATTTGTCGAGATAAGAAGCCATCCTAGATTAGCCATACGAAAGAAAACTTTCGTCTTGGTGGATGGATTCTCGACATACAATGCCTCCCTAGGGCGCCCAACTTTATCCTACTTTCATGAAGTGGTGGCTCAGTGGTGTTTAACAATGAAGTTCCCTACATCGAATATGGTAGGAATGGTGGAAGGGAATTCAGATGCCACTAGGGAGTGCTATATAGAAAAACTCAGAGAAAACAAATGACAAGAGAAAGGGAAAGGTGCAAAGGTTGCATTCTGCACCAAGAATTCTATAACATAGCAATTAAAGGATGGTCCCCCGCTTGGTTTCATAAACGATCCTTACATTGAACTTGACCCAAGAGATGGAGGGGAGGGGGCCAAAGTTGAGCCCGGAGAGGCGATAAAATTTGTGGAGATAAATAGCAGCGATTCAACGAGGCTTGTGAAGATCGGATCCGAGTTAGAACAAGACCTCAAGGTGCAATTAATAGAATTTCGATGAGATAATCAGGACTTGTTTGCTTGTTCTCAAGTGGATATGTGTGGAATTATCCCTTCGATTGCATGCCATGCATTGAATATTGACCCTAGTAAAGCCCCAATAAGGCAAAAGAAAAGTAGCCTGGGACCGGAGCAGTCAATAGCTCTTAACGAAGAGGTGAAGGCCTTGCTAGCCAACGGCTTCATCCGAGAGTCTCGGTACCCAGAATGAATTGCAAACTCAGTTTTAGTCAGGAAGTCTAACGGGAAATGGCATACGTGCATTGACTTCTCCAACATAAATGATGCTTGTCCCAAGGACTACTTTCCGCTCCCAAGGATCAACCAGTTTGTAGATGGAACGGTGGAGCACGAGTTCTTATCCTTCATGGATGCGTACTCAGGATAGAATTAGATTTCGATGTATGTTTCGGATCACGAGCACACTGTCCTGATGCTATATTGCTGCAAGGTCATGCTATTTAGGCTTAAGAATGCAAGTGTGACATACCAATGTTTGGTCAACAAGATGTTCACCAGCCAGATCGGGAGGACTATGGAAGTTTATGTCGATGATATGCTGGTGAAGTCAAAAAAGGATATGGACCACATCTTACACTTGGATGAGATGTTTTTGATTCTATCAAAGTTCGGAATGAAATTAAATCCATCGAAATGTTTCTTTTGGGGTATCTTCCAGGAAGTTCTAGGGATTTATCGTGCATGTTAGGGGAATCGAGGCCAACCCGGAGCAAGTATAGGCTTTGAAAAACATTGGAATCCTTGAAACTCAGAAAGAAATGCAAAGTCTAAACAGGAAGGTGGCAGCGTTACAGGGCGACCGATATATATGTTCCATTCTTTAAGGCACTTAAGAAACAGAAAGGCAATTTCACATGAATGGACGAGCGCCTGGCTGTATTCCTTAGCTTGTTAGAATGTTTGTAGAAATCGCCGGTTCTCTCTACGCTAGTGGAAGGGGAAGACCTCTATCTATACTTGGCAGTGTCCTCTCATGCCTTGAGTGCAGCGTTATTTTAGGAAAAAGACCGGGTGCAGCGTCCGGTATATTACGTGAGCAAACGTTTCTATAACAACCTCCATTTTTGTGCATTAAAATGATTAAATAATTGATTTATTTAAATATTAGATTATCAATATAATCGATGGCTTGAAAGCTCAACTTTCACAAATGGACGAATTAGAACTTGAGACCTCTTCCATTGAGTCCGGATTATCCGATCGGTTGAGAAGTATAAGCATTGATATATTTCGATCGATGTTTTTTTAGCTAGTATCATGCATTCGATTCGTAGATCGATCTAAAAGGTAAACTTTTGTATATGGTAGAATTAGGTCCCGAAACCTCTTCCATTGAGTTCATAATACGAGTATTTGATTATAGACAATAGTAAGCACGCTTCATTTGTAGTTGCAAATTTTTTGATAGATATTTGTAATCGATACGTACAAATTTAACCATCTAGAGAGAAGTCTTAGATGGTGTCCTATTTTATACCATTGGGACCGGAAAAATATGTAGAGTCGCATAGTTCGAGAATCGTCTTGATCTGAGCAAGCTCGTGCGATTCGTATATGTGATTGGAGAATTCGGTTTAGTACATTTTTATTTAATTTTATCTTCAAAACAATAATATTTCCTCTCTCCCTATATCCATGCCGTAGGTCTTCAAATCAACCACCTATATTAATTCACCCCCGATCTTCGGCAATGGGCACCAGAGAGGAGGAGGTTGGTTGGAAATGGGGCACTATGGCTAGGGCTAGGCTCGACATGATTGGATTAGGCGACGGCGGTCAGCGGTGACCTAAATCTAGAGTTAAACAGTAAGGCTAGGGCAGACGTTTGTGGTCGATAGGGTTGATTGGAGGTTATGGGATCGGTCTCAAATGGCATGTCAGAGAGAGTAGGCTCAGAAGACGGCGTCGATGGATGTCCAGTTGGTTGAGGCGGCGAGGGGAGCGTGATGGATGGAGTCAACTTTGTCGATCTCGGGGTGAGTTATGTTCAGTAATTTGGGGATTAAGAGAATTAATTAGCTAGTTAATTAAGTAATTAATGTTTTAATGTTTGAAAATTCGTATCTTGTTTATACAAGGTCGTATTGGAATGCAGTTTCTTGCGTTAGAGTTGTGGAGGCATCACTTTTGCAATGGAACAACTTTGGTCGCAATCTAGACAATTGAAAAAAATGGCTAAGGTAAGCAGAATTATAACTCTGAAATAATTTCTAAGTACAAACCCCCATAATTTTATATATTGAAAATGTTACCTAGTAGTGGTAGAAATATATACATATATGAAATTGTTTTCCCAATTTGATTGGATTTGTTTGAGTAAATATCTGGGATAATTATTAATATACCATATATTTATATTGTGTTATATTCGTGTCGAATAGAGCTAGATAGTGAATATAAATTAATCAGAACTCTAATTAAGAGTTATATTAGCGATAGAAATATTATTATATATATTTTATTGCTAAAATTCAAGATAAGAATTGAATTAGATGGAGTTGTTATTAATTTATAGCATGATTATAAATTAATCATAACTCTAATTAGGAGTTATATTAGTGATAAAAATGTTATTATATATTTTGTCACTAATCAGAAGTTAGAAATTACAAAAGAAGTAGTTTATTACTTAATAGGGTTTGATAAAGTGTAAAATCCAGAATATTTCTATAACAGGATTTATTAAATTTAAACCCTAAGAAATGATTTTAAAAGTATGTGTATACATATATAGAAATTATATACATGAGCTATATAACATTTTGAGGCCTTATTGATAGATAAACTTAATTTTGATAGAATAATTAAGTGAAATTAAGCTGTAAATTGATTCATAGGCAAGAGTATTATTTATAAAATAAGTGTGGGACTTCTATAAAATAATACGAAGAATATTTGATTTGAGTAAATATAGAGATAATCTGATTGTTGAATTAAATTCTCAAGTAAGATGAATTTGGCTGAATTGGATGTTAGGATTTATAGAATAATTCTTAATGTTGTGAATGAGTTGATTTGTCTATATAATTGTATAGTGTGGATTTTATAAAAAAATTATTTGAACGACTAAAGCTACGTGAAAGAATGTGTATACATTTATACGTAGTCTATATATAATCAATGTGAGTTCATGGAAATATATTTAGTGGAATTTGATATTTAAGAAATATATTTGGATGAGCTAAATAAATTAAAGGAGAAAAATATCGTAGATTGTGATCTAGTTGCCAACGATCGAGTATCGAGTTCCGGTGGTAAGACGATGTAATTGATATAGTCGAGACGATGCCTAAAACGAAGTGGAACTTGTGTGATGTTTTCATTCGATGCAAACGAGACGCTATCCGCGAGATGTCATGATAATATGACTTATTAGGCGAGACTAAACTTATATGTTAACTTTGGTTGTTCGATACATATATTTGAGAGATGATACGTTCAATACGGCTTTGGTGGATTGACTTGAGCTACCGAGAGTACGTTATATGGGATACTCCCGTTACCTATATAGTATGGATATGTAGTGATTACCTAGATAATCCATGATACTACAGGAGAACTGCACGACTTGCATATGAGATTTTGAAGCATGTTCGGAGATAGATGGCTACGGCTATTTAAAATAGATCATATATACTCATGCTAGTAGTAGAGGTGAAGATGAGATCTGTACGATTCTATTGCATTATGATGCGACTCGGAGTCTATGGTATATTTAGACACTAACTTATTCTGGTTTGTTCTCCAATGGATAGTCAATGAAAGGACAATAATTAATATATCGTTAGTAGACGATTAGTAATATATCGTACAGTAGATGATTGGTAATATATCTTATAATAGACGATTAGTAATATATCGTATAGTAGGCAATGGATACTATAATATATAATAGACGATTTATAGTATATGTTTAAAGCAAATAGTGGATGGTACGATTATTTTGTGGAGTTTCGTATACTCGTGCAAACTGCTTGACATTGGAGGTAGACCTAGATTAGGATTCCTATACCACCACTAGTCTCGAGTGAGTGTAGTTTTGACCTTACACTCATACAATAGGATGTGCCTCACATTTCGCTGTTTTGCATGCCAGTGTATAGTCACAACATTACATTTATTCATAATGGATTTAAGGATATAGGAAGGAAGGTAGGTTATAATTCCCTATTATTTAGTATGAGTTTACTTCACTTGTTTATAGGCAGTCTAGATTTCTCCCGAGTTGCATTTGTGGAGAGGGACGACTGTGATTTAAATATCCCTATTTATTTGTATATAGTTTTATTATACAGCATTCCGAAATAGTTTCCCTCACACCACACTTTATATCTGACCCGCGTTTTGTCTTTGTCTGCTTATGTTATGACAACTCTCTAGTACTCAATTGGGTAGTTTGAGAGTCAGGTGCTTTTGGGGATGCGCTTACATGGTGCAGCCAGAGCATTTTGAAGGCGTAGCATCAAGATTTTGAGATATATATATATATATATATATACTTGATACATTTATAGTACATGACAGACTCATTTACTTATATACGAGACTGTTGTATCATATATTTATTCAGAACTCCATTCTATTGGAAGTTGATGTATTCTGATTTTCTATATCGGTATTTATCTATCAGTTGCTTCCGCTAGTGTGGTCTCCTATATATTGTCATCTTATTCTGCTCATGTGTATTCAGTATATTATATGTTTTCATTCTATTGTGACATCTTATTGATGCCTTGGTTTAATGTTTTGTTTTAATTTTTACCCCGATGGACTGTCTCTTATGGTATTCAGTAGTCAGATGTTGTCATTCAACATTGACTCAGGGTATTACGAAGGGCGGGTTGTTACTGTTGGTATCAGAGCATAGGCTCAACACTTGGACCAGGTAGACCAATTTGAGTTAATCAATCTGGTCAAAGGGGATACGTAGTGTAACGATATGTATTTTACGTATTGGAGAATCGTAAAATAACATTTTTAATTCATATGTGGTCGTATCACTCTATGACTCCTGGAAATGCTTATTAGAGACATTTCTTGCCTTCATAATTTTTTTAGATGATTTTACCCCTGGGAGGCTTGTATCATCTATAACTTTTGATTGGAGCTGAATCAGTGTTCGAGACCATTTCCGTTGGAAAGATATGATGGTTTCTCTTTCTGTAGACTAGTCACAATAGCGATTTAGAGCTTTTGGCTAGGATATAGCTGTTTGAAGATCTGGCTCTGGTCAGTGCTAGGCATGTTTGGAGCTTGGAGAGGACCTGCCTTGGTTTGGCATGCTTTATTCGGCGTACCTTTGGGGAGGGGATGCTTGGGGTTTTGCCTATAAATAGGAGTGCCAATCTCTCTCAAATCACTTTTTCTACCATCTCTTATTCCAACCCAACCTCCATTATTTCTCTCTTCACCCAACTTCTTCTATTTCTCATCCAAACTATATATAAGCAAGGGGATTCATCAGGAAGCTTCAAATCTGCATCTTTAGGAAGGAAATCAGATCTTAGTTGGGATTTTCAGATTTGCCTCGGTTTAAATTCAAATCTCCATCTTTGAGTGTTTGGTGAGTGATTTATGATCTCTCACTTTCCTATATATGTGCCTATAGGTTTTAATATGTTTTGAACTTGTTTTTAAAGTCAAATTAATGTTTTAAAGTTGTTTTCTAAGTCAAACCTAAAATGAGACAAATTTTCGGATATCTAAAGTACTTTAATCATATCGCTTGGAGTATAGTTGCCTTTATATGTGATAGGCTATCCTGTGCATGTATTATACGATGAATTGCTATAATTTGATGTCTATTTGGATGTTTGGACGTTGATTAGCATTCTTAGGCGTGTTGTGCTTGTGTGAATGCTTGTATGGTTGAAACGCTCATCAGAGTGACTTAGAGTTAGGGACCGTGAAACTGGGTTTCGACAGATCAAATCGAGATTTTTGAGAGTTATATCATTGCATATGGGATACACAAAGGGTCAAAGGGTGGGGCATAGCGGTGAAATCTATACAAAGTTTGGACTTGGTAGAGCTAAATAAAATCGGTTCGGTGTAAGTTTGTTCGGTCTAGGCTTGGTCCGGTTGGGTCGATGGAGCAGTAGCCAATCATGGAGTTTTGTTCGATGGTGATAGGTGTTCGATGGCCTGGTAGGGGAATCTGTTTGGTGGAAGAGGGTTCAATGATCGGACCGATATACCAGTTCAATGGTGATGGGTGTTATATGACCGGACCAATATGGCAATTTGGTGGTGATGGGTGTTCGGTGGGCTAGCAGTGGAATCTGTTCGGTGGAAGGGTGGTTTGATGGCCGGTCGAAGTGGTCTATTCAGTGGCTAGTTAGAGTGGCAACCAAACACAAGACTCGGTTCGGTGGTGGAAGCCGAACTGTGGAAGGTGGCTTGGCTAGGTGTGTCTTGGCTTTCATCTAGGTTGGATCGGTAGGGGTGGAGCATGGGGTTTGGCTATGAACTTCGGACTTGGTGGCAGAGTTTGGGGTCTTTGATGAGTTGATGAGCGGTAAGGGTGGATGACTCAGGATGACTCGAGATAACCATGGACTTTGTGCACCGACTAGTGAAACAATGACATGGTGCTTCAAGATCGATGACGTGATGACTTCGGGACTTAGTACGATGACTCTACGAATTGCAATGGGCATTTAGAGGCATTCCAAAGATGACGACTTAACGATGGGAATCATGGCAGTGATCCACGAGAGCAAGTTTAACGATTTGGACTTGCGAGTGGGATTTATGATGGTGTCTTACCGTGGAGATAGCTGGGATGGAATAGCGATTGAGTTCCATTTTGGGGATGCGTTCAAAGAGGTCATTAATAACTTGGAAGCTTCTAGTGTGCTCGTAAAGAAGGGGTATGTGGGGACACCCACCTGGATCACGATTGCATCTAATCTTACGATGGTAGGTTACCTTGGGCTTTGCGATTTTGTGCCTGGTTTCTCGCCTTACGGAGTGGCATGGATTCTAGCACCAGTGAAGCCAAGATTACTGTTGGGTCCCTGGTTTGCGATTGTGCAATACGAGTTATAAAGTATCTAACGCACACGAGTGGCGGTGAGGACTATTTGGTGGATGCTATGTTTGCCATGGTTGTTGTTACACTAGGGTGTCACCTAATGTATGTGTTTTCGATTGTACACCTAGATACTGAACATTGTACTTTTATCGTAGTACCCTTATATGACTTTGATAGTAGATTAGCATATATTGATTGTTATGTGATAACTCTTTGGATGCAGGGACAGGTCAGGTATGGTTCTACATACCTTATGTCCATATTTACTATATATGAATTTTTATATAATATTTTTGAGATGATATGTCGCTTACAAACGGTTGTCTGGCTCAAGATTTTATGTTTTGCTTCTTATTACCTTGGTTACTCTTAAATGAGTAGATTAAGGATAACAGGTCTAGATAGTGCATGGAGCTGTACAGAGTACAAGCAGGAGACTATGCTTTCATATATCTATATTGGAACTTACTATCACTTATATTCTTCTCTGTAGTACTGTGGAACTATGCCAGTACTGGTATTATTAGAGACAATTTTAGGGTTTATTTTTGGTGTTATGGTATGTATAAACTCTTTATTTTAGTTTTTGTATAGTCTGTGAACCTGATGCACTCTGTTGTTCTTATATATGGTTCATTTGATTGTATCACTTCCTTGTCTTCTTTACATCTATGTTGTTATATAATATTTTATCTGTGCGATGTGAGATGTTTTAAAGATTCAATGTTGGATTTTTCTTTCTTTTAACCCTTGGCTACCATTCTGCATCGGTCAGCTACCTCCGCAACGCTCTTTTTTGTTATATTGGATAACTTAGGTGGATGGCGATCATCACATTTGGTATCAGAGATTAGGTTGCATAGATGATCCAAGTTGATACTTGGATCCATTAGAGAAAAGAAAGGAGCTATCATCTTAGAACGGATCTAGCGTTATATGAGAGAGCATACTTGTTATGTTTTGGTTTAAAAAACTATATAGTAGTATATATTTAGCATATAAGTTGCTTTGCATTCTTAGACACCACTTATTCCATTTAGAGAGAGTAATCATTCTTATTTCAGCTTATACGCATAAGCCGACTCACGAGGAATGCTGGTAGGTATTTCAGCTCTGGAATTGAGAATGGGCGGGATCAGGGGCTGTTAACTTCAACTTGCAGAACATGTTCGTAAAGATGGTGCACAACATGGTTCAGAATGCCGAAGTTGCTCCTGCTGCGGCTGTAAGGGGTGGTGTTCCAATGCAGGCGCCAAGGGCTGACTTTGCCAAACCGAGCAAAGATTTCTCTACTCTGGGTGGCAGACCGTTTCTTGGAACGGAATCAACCGTCGAGGTGCAGGATAGGTTGGATACTTACGAACGCATTTTTTAGGATATGGAGTTAGAGGATGCGATGAAGAGGAAGCTGGCCTCTAAACAGCTTCAAGGAAGAGCTATGGGATGGTGGAGCATCATCAAGGTTACTACTCCCAAGGATGAGATTACTTGGGAGCAGTTCAAGGTGAGATTTGGAGAGAAGTATATACCAAACGCTCAGAAGTCAGTGTTCTTTTGGAAGTTTGCTGACTTAAGATATGGAGATATGTCTGTATCGGAGTATGTGGCCGAGTTTGACATGCTATTGAAGTATGGCTTATCTTTTATTGATACTCCGCTCAAGAAGAATGAAAAGTTTGTCATGGGCTTGGATGACTATCTTGGAGAGAAGCTTGTGAGTCATATCGATGAGACCTTCGAGTGACTGGTGGAGAAGGCTCTTCGACATGAGAGTCTGTATCCTAAGCCTAAGTCGATCATTGCTCCCAAGGATGAGCTAAAGCGCAAGCTGGAGAGGAAGGCAAGAGAAAGTGGGACAATAAGAAGAAGAAGCAGTTTCAGAAGAGTGCTCAGAAGAAGGGCAAGTGGGAGCCTGCTTGCTATAATCTTGGAGAAAAGGGCCATCTTGTCAGAGACTGCAAGGCAGTGGGCAAGAAGTGATACAACTGCAACAAGCCGGGGCATATCAAGAAGGATTGTCCAGAACCATCAAGAAATAAGCAGGCTGTGTCTGCTTATGCTTTGAATGCCATTCCAGCTTCGTCGAAGACTCCGTCGTTGAAGGAGAAGGGAAAGAGTGTTGCCACACAGGGTATGCTTTCTATTTCTGATACTCCTATATGTGTTTTATTTGATACCATGGCATAACATTCCTTCATATGTAGTGAGTTGGTAGATACTTTGGGACTGAAACCCGAGATAGTTGACCGACCTTTGATTGTCACGAACCTCATTGGATGATCAGTTAGCCTTTGCATGGTTTTTCGAAACTTGACATTATCGAGTCATGGATGTTTGTTTGCTTGTGATTGCTTTGTTTTGAGTTTTGTGGGGTTTGGAATTATCTAGGAATGGACTGGCTACAGAGGTATGGGGTACTGGTGGATTGCGAGAGGCCGTTGGTGACAACAGGGATGGATGATGGGCATAGGTTGGAGATAGACTGCCTGCCTAACGATGAGGTGACAGTTAGCATTCTATATTCGCTCAAGATCCTGCATGATGAGTTATTATACGTGCTTATAGCGAGAGAGTATCTGGACATATTCGACGAGGTGATCGGATTACCACCACACAGGGAGATAGAGTTCCATATAGATTTGGTGAAGGATGTCAGGCCAGTAGTTATGCCTTTGAGGCATATGGCACCCATAGAGTAGAAGGAGCTGGAGGTGCAAGTGAATGACCTGTTAAGGCGAGGGTTCATTCGTAGAAGCATATTTGAGTGGGGCGCACCTGTAGTATTCACCACTAAGGCGGATGGCTCTTTGAGGTTGCATGTAGATTATCATGAGCTAAATAAGGCAACGAAGAAGAACAAGTATCCACTCTCACGTATAGATGACTTGTTCAATCAGCTCCATAGTGCAAGGCTGTTCTCTTAGTTGGACCTTGTAATGGGGTTCCATCAACTGAGAGTGGAAAAGTAGAGTGGGCCGATTACAACATTTCTTACGCCTTCTGGAATGTATGAGTGGTTGGTTATACCGTTCGGGCTAACCAATGCACTGACATTCTTTGTTGATCTTATGAACCATGTTTTTAGGGATCAACTGAATAAGATTTTACTTGCCTTCATAGATGATATCCTTGTTTATTCGAAGACGAAGGAAGATCATAAGGAGAACATGCAGAATGTTCTCCAGGTGTTGAGAAGATACCGAGTAAAGGCGAAGTTTTTGATGTATCATTTCTAGAGGAGGGAAGTGCGATTTTTAGGTCATGTATTTTATGAGCATGACATTGTTGTAGATCCTGCGAAGGTGGCAGCAATGCAGAATTGGGATCGATCCAAGACCGCTACGGCCCATAGGCTGGTGGGATATTATAGACGTTTTATCCAAGACTACTCTAAGGTATCAGTTCCGTTAACCAACCTGACGAAGAAGAATCATAATTTTAAGTGGATCGTAAGATGCGAGCATGCGTTTGTAAGTCCGAAGGAGAGGTTGACGAACACACCGGTGTTAGTCATTGTGAGTGAGAATGAGGAGCTGACAGTATACACAGACACGTGGTACTAAACTTGGTGTGGTGCTGATGCAGAGGGGAACGGTTGCCACCTATGCTAGCCGACAGATTAAACCACACGAGAGGAAGTATCCTGCTCACAATTTGGAGTTGGCGGCGATAGTATTCGCTTTAAAGGTATGGAGGCACTATTTTCTTGGGGAGAGGTTTGAGTTGTATATGGACCATAAGTCATTGAAGTATCTATTCTCCTAGAATGATCTCAACCATCGTTAGCAGCGATGGTTAGAGTTTTTGGCCTCCTATGACTATGGCATTTCCTATATACCTGCAAGGGGAATGCGGTCACTGATGCTTTAAGTAGAAGACATGATAGCTTGGGAGCAATGTTCTTAGAGTGGAAGTAGTTGGAGTTTATCACTGACTATAATTTTAAGCCTCGATGTGAGCTAGAGCTAGAAGTATTAGCTAGTCTGATGACCTGACCTACCTTAATTGAGCGGATCAGCACTAGTTGGAGGGAAGATGCTAGACTAGCGGAGATCATGGATAAGATAGAGGAAGGAGTAGAGTCTGAGAGATGAAGTATTATGGACTCGACCGTGATGGCTGGCTCCGTAAGGATGGGAGATTGTTTGTTCCTGATGTCGATGGATCGAGGGATGAGGTACTCCGAGAGTGCCATCATTCCAGACTGACTATGCATCCCGGTGGTAATATAATGTACCATGATATGAAGAATGCATTTTATTGGGAAGGGATGAAGAAGGATGTTGGGAAATTCATCTCGAAGTGCATGAACTGTCAGTGGGTAACGACAGAGCAGAAGAAGCCGAGTGGGTTATTACAACCGCTCCAGATTCTCATGTGGAAGTGCGAGCAGGTTTCAATGGATTTCATCGATGGATTACCAAGGACTGGTGGTGGGTACGATAGTATTTGGGTCATAGTCGATAGATTGATGAAGAGTGCTCGATTCATACCTGTCAATTCAAATAGAATGACATCCAAATTGGCCAAGTTTTGTGTGAAGTGAGTCGTGCGATTTCATGGTGTGCCAAAGAGTATTGTGAGCGAACGAGACCCTTTGTTTACTGGTGGGTTTTGAAAGAGCTTACAAGAGGCTTTAGGGACAGAGCTGCATCTCAGTATAGGTTATCACCAACAAACAGATTTGCAGACCGAGAGAGTGAATCATATTCTGGAGCATCTCTAGCGAGCTTTCATTCTCGATTTTAGCGGTTCATGGGACGATCATTTTCATTTGGTAGAGTTCACATACAATAACAGTTATCAATACAACATCGGTATGGAACTATTTGAGGCGTTATATGGTCGATCGTGCAACGCTCCTTCTTGTTGGTGGGAAGCGGGTGAAAACCGATACTTGGGCCAGAGATGATTAGGGAGACTTTGAAGAAGATCAAGATCATTCATTAACGGATGAAGGCTGCTCAGGACAGGTAGAAGAGCTACATTGATAGGAGGATACGTGATTTAGAGTTCTCCGTTGAAGATATGGTGTTCATCAAGATTGCTATGTTGAGGAGTGTTGTTCGATTCGGTACTAAGGGGAAGTGGCACCGAGATTTATTGGTCCTTTTCCAATACTTGAGAGGATAGGGAATTTAGCATATAGAGTCGACTTGCCCCAGAAGATGGCGGGCATGCACAATGTAAACGTATCTCACTTGCGAAAGTTTGTGCATGACTTAGGCTTGATAGTTCAACCGGATCAGTTTGATGATACCGAGATTGAACCAAAGGCATCGAGATCTCGTAGGCCTATTAATATCATCGGAAAGGATACGAAACAACTTAGGACGAAACTGATAGAGTTGGTGAAGGTTCAGTGGGGTGAAAGCGAAGGCGATAGTACTTAGGAGACTGAGGAGAGCATGAGGACCACTTATCCCAAGCTCTTTACTTGGTGAGACTTTTTTTTATTAGATTTACTTTCACTTTAAATATCGTATAGGGTAGTTTAGTATCCTATATGATAGGATAGGAGTAGATATCACTTGTCGCTCTTGTGTGCATGTTTGATGTTTGGCATGTTTGGTCGTGGATCACAAGCATGCGGGATAGCTATGTTTGATTTTCCCTTGTTTGTACTGGGATTTTGGGGGTGAAATTCCTAAAGGGGGGAGAGTGTAACAACCCATATTTTACATATCGGAGGATCGTAAAATGTTATTTTAATTTGTATGTAGTCATATGACTTTATGACTTTAGGAATTGCCTATTAGGGACATTTCCTATCTTTATAATTTTTCCGGATGATTTTACCCTTGGTAGGCTTGTGTCATGTATAACTTTTGATCGGAGCCGAATTAGTGTTCGAGTGTAACGACCCGCCTTTTTGGACAATTTAAATCGACAAATCAAACACATATGTCAACTCAAACCATTCAAAAGGGAGGATTGTTAATGGGGTAAATAAGAAAAGAAGAGAAAAGGAACAAGAAACAATCACAGAATCTCGCAGCGGAAAGATAAAAATATAATAATCAAATAAACAGTTCATGAAGCTGTTTAATATACTTTTGATTATCATTTATACATCATTTATCAGAGTTATACATATACAACAGAACAAATAAAATAATGCAGCAGACAACATGATGCAAGGATAATAATAGTAATAGTATACCAAATCTTCGTCTTCGTCCTCCAGAATAGATCTTCAATAAGCTGAAAAACTCAGGACTGACCCAAGCGTAATGAAAAGACAAAACACTCGAGTCAGGACTAAAACATCCTTATGTAAGTTAATCAATCGTAAATAAATATGAATGCAACGGCGTCAGAGATGTTTACGGGGTTTGACATCTCCTTTCCAGTGTCAACGTGAGTGCAATAACTTAAGAGATGTTACGGGATTTTCCATCTCTCAAGGATCCGTTAAACTATCTATTATGTAGTACAATACGCTATTATAATATGTCTACATTAAAGTAAAAGTATTAAAATAGCGTTAAGGCGTTACCATAATCCCCCTTAACACATTTTTATTCCCAAGAGCATATACAACACCGTAGTTTCCCCAAAACCGGAAGTCACTAGAGGGCAATCCATATACTAAAGGTACAAATCAAAACGTAGTGGTCGCGAATAGGATAATCAGTATGACAAGGTACATGAGGCGATACCAACTAGGATACTAGTAGTTGCGTGATCCGGACTGATGTTGAGCATAGTAGCTACTACCTCAACACCGCAAAACAACACTCCAAATCAAGGGGTGCACCCAAATCGAATCACAAAAGTAATAGACATGGTATCGAAGAAGTGTGTCCGCTAGAGGTGGCGAACCTCAATGGCCCGACGCGGCTCCTGTTTTAGTCATGTCAGGGGTCATCCAATATCATTCTCTTTCTTCAGTCAACGCGTTCACCAAACCATCCACTTCATTCTGGATCAACACTCTGCGTATATTAGTTATTAAAGTGGTTTTCGGTATCGACAGAGAGTATGTCCATATCCGTTCCCGGACTCTTTAATAACTACATATTATTACACCGATGGCTCTTTTACATTTCAAATCAATTCATAATTGATATCAAAATATCATATTCGCCTCAAAAATCAAATCCATTTCAAATATCATCATATCTATTCAAAATGTAAGATTCCGATTCAAAAATTCATTTTCCGCCTAAATATCTCATTTCGATTTAAAAATCATTTCGCATTTCAATTTAGGTTGCAACTTCATTTAACCGAATTCGTATTTAAATTCAAGATTTAAATACAAACATTTCACCTTATTGACCAGCTTGAAATTTTTAGAAAATATTTTAAGTAGTTTAAAAGTAGTTTAAATAATTAAAATAGTCAAAATACTTAAAATATTTAAAATGGATTTCAAATAGATAAATTAGTTTACTATAGTTAAATGGATTTAAGACAGATTAAATAAAATTAAACAGGTAAATAGCTTTAAATCAGGTTAAATATAATTAAAAATAAACTAAAATAGGTTAATTAGTTTAAAATAAACTAAATTGGGTTAAGTAGATTTAAAATAGATTAAAATAAGTTAACATGGTTTAAGATAGGGTAAAATAATTTAATATAGTTAATGTAGGTTAAAATAGTTTATGTATTTAAAAATGGTTTATATAACAGGGTAATTTGGAAAACAAAATGAAGCAGCTTCGAAACCAAACCATTTTAATTATAACTTCCCAATTCAAATCAATTTCAATTTCCATTCAAACGATTCAATTTTGATTTCAATTCAAATCAATGTCAACTTTGACTTCAAATTAATTCAATTCTGCATTCACCTCCAATTTATTCAATTTCAATTTATAGCGATTTTGAGCTTGATTTTTTTCAAAATATCGATTTATAACACTTAACAAAATTTACCTTTAATATTCAAATTTAAATCCAAATTTCATATATGATTCAATTCCAAGCTCAATTTCAAAATATCATTTTAATATCACCTTTACTTAGTAATATTCAAAGCTTGAAATAATGTTCAATCTTTAAAACAAATAAATTTCAAAATTCGATCATATCCCGATTTTAAATTTCAAAGTCTCAACTTATATTATTTAACAATTTCTTTTAACCAAATTTTTTCCAACATTCCAAACTCAAAATTTCGATAAATTCAATTTCTATAAATTGATTTTATTTATAACTTTTAAATCAAAACATTTAAATAAATTTCAAATCAACGATTTTAAAATTATTAATTTAACCAATCCGGTGTCCGAATATAATTTCCTATCCTATGGCCAAGTGATTATTTATTTCAATAAAATGTCTGGGATGAATATATATCACTTAAACCAATCACAGTGTCATATGTATGTATAACAGGATATATATAAGCAAATAAACATCCAAACATTTAAATATCAACCAATAGCATCCCTCGAAATAAATCATCCAATAGACAATACAATTCACGACAATTTCATAGTTATCAATATCAGGAAATTTAATTGCAATTAAATTTTAATTTAAATTTGACTATCAATTTTGGATTTTCAATGGTGAATTCGAATGACAATCTATATGACAATTAAATTTTTATCAAACAACGACAAATAAATTCATATCACTTCATAATGTTAAATTTAACTACCATAAAGATATTCAGTACGTTGTGAGCGTTATAAAACACTCACCTTGATATCCTGTTGTCACCGAGACGTTCTAGTTTGGAACTAAACCGGACAACTCCCTATTTTAGCCCAAATTTCAACTGTCTCCAAATTCGTCCAAACCAGTTTCATTTCGTAGCTCTCATCATTACGATCGCAACGCAAAAATTCTAGTTCCAATCGGACCTCGTATGCGAGAGTTATTAAATTTGTAAGTTATCGACATTTGAATTTATAAAAAAATTTATATTGGTATTAAAATTTATCCATACCCAAAGCAATGAAGCCCAACCCACTAAAACTCCATCTTCTTCCCCAACGAAGCCTGCATGCGAAAAATGCACAAACCCACCATTGCCGTGCACCAATCTCCGATGATACGGAGCTCCGATACTCCGTTCGACATGCCGCCTTCGCCAAACTTCTTCTCTCCGCATGCTCGACCCGACCATCCCCAAAAATCAACGCCTAGACCACCCTACAAAAATGCGACCTGTAGCATTCCTCTCGACCATGATGAAGTCGCACGCATCAAACAAGAGCCGCACCCCACCAAACTCTCGTCGGAGATGAAATCTTCCTCCACGAATCCAAAAATGATAACCAAAATACGAATCGATGCACGAATCCCTCAAAAATCAAAACCTTAGCCCAAAGCTCGGCTGCGACCCATAGCCGTGCCTCCCCAATCTTGACCGTGCCATACAAAACCACCACCAGATCGAAGCAAATGAAAAGTTAGGATTTTTAAAACTAGTTTCGCGATTTTTAATCGAGTATTGGAAGAGAAAGAAATTTTTGAAGTTTTGATTTATTATTTTCTTACTGCCTGAAGCTTGCGTGCAAATTTAAAAGGGAGGAGACATGTTTTTGCGTGTGGGAGGCTTACTACCGTGATTTGAAATGAAATAAAGAAGCTGATGTGAAAAGTTGACTAGACAATATATTAATTTAAATTTCAAAATATCCCAATTTATGCAACTTAAAATCTTGAACCTCTATCGAGGCGTGCTGCTGGGCGTTCATAATGTTATACCCCTATTTCGGACGCAATGGAAAAGGTTTCAAGCCCTAATTCGATCGTATGTGCGAGTTACGAAAATAAACGATCAATTTTAAATTAAATCGATTAAATTAATTTCTAAGCGTTTTGAGCTGTCACGGTCAAACGACCACTCCGATTGCTATGGAAATTGAAACCCGATAATAATAAACTATTACGGATCTAATGGAACTGGTTTCGACAAATTCCGAGACTGTGCCCCAGAAGGCTATTTTAACTCGTCGATTAAATCGACGACTTTTCAAAATTTACAGAATTGCTAAAAATTCCAATTTTAAAATCTTATTAACTCTATTAAAATCCCAATATAACTTACATTCACTTTGGAAACCAATTTGAATCATATTAAATCAAATTTCAGTTATTCACTCTATTTTCATATATTAAACTTCAATATCAAATTAATCATATCAAATTCGCAATTTAATTATTCAAACATTTGTAATATTAAATTAAAGCAAATTTGATTATTCTTAAATCACTATCTTTTGAAATATTCAAAACGAACTTATAAAATTTAACCTTTAAAACAAATTCAAATTATAGAACAACCATTTCCATAAACCAGTTATTCAATAAATTTTAAATATTTAATTTAAACAATTTACCTGTTCAATATTCAATATTTGATTTTTTAATAGATTTTACTTATCAATCAATTTCTCTATTATACCCAAGGAATTCAAAATTTATTTTCCTATCCAACTATTGATTGCAACGACATTCACTAAGTAGCATTTATTTTTCAATACTTATTACTATTCAAATCTTCGAAACCAATCTATTAACATTTGTATTTCTACCTAAATAATTCACAATTCTTATTCACTTATTTACATTTGTTTTTCCATATATTCCCTTATAACCAAGTTATAACATTTGAGTCAATTCAATTAGATTGGAACTCCATTCAATCTATTAATAATTACTTGGATAATTATTGTTGCAATTCATTCCAGTTATTATTATTCCAAATGAATTACAAATTTTTATTTTTTTCTAATATTAAATCACGAAATCTTATTAAATTAGCTATTTTAATTATCGAAAATTTACAGGTCGTTACACTCTCCCCCACTCAAAACTTTTCGTCCCCGAAAAGGAAAAAGAATGGAAAAGGAACTAAGTAAAGAATTCAACATTTGATATATTTTATTCAAAATTATCAACTTATAAAATAATGAAATTCCATTTATAAATCGTTACTACACTTCCACTAAGTTACTTCGAACGGCTTTCTAACTTTAAAAGTTAGTTATCAAACAAGTTATAAAATTTTAAAACTTGAAAAATTTTCTAACACCCGGATTTACGAAAAATTTCGGCAGAGTCTCCTTTGCGCGGCTCGATCGGTACAGCTACAAAATGCCTCTACGGGCCCCAAACCAACAAAAGAAAACAAAAGCCAAGTGGCTCCAATCAAAAATCACCAAATCCAATGACAAAATAAACATGTACTGTGACGACCGCCCATGACCCCTGCACCGAATCTAAAGATAGAGCGCTGTAAAGTGTGCTAGGCGACCATGGATGATTGTCAAGGTAAGATTTAAAACAACAGAATCTATCGTATTACTCACAGCGCATGGACAAAATACAATAGAACATATGTAGAGTGAAGCTTTACAGAACAAAATGACATCATATAAAACTCCATAATAGTTGAATACAAGCATCCACATAGTCAATACATCTAGCCTCACTACATATCTCTCAGAGAATACAAAACAGCGGAATATCCAGTACATATAATAAGAAGATAATATGCAACCCTCCAGCTCGTCTTCGATATCAGCATCGTGAGAAGAGAACAGCACCTGTCACCTGCTACCTAGTCTGCCCGTCCCAAAATGGACGAACAGCCCAAGGCAATAAGAATTAAAACATAAAGCCTTGAGTCAGACAACAGTCTTAGTGAGCAGTAAATTAACTAGCAACATACCAAAAGAGCATAAAGGAAAAGGAATAGGAATACAACTCTCCCACTCCAACCTCATTCTACAGTGATAGCCCCCAGACACACACTAAGCAGAAGCAAACATAGCAGAGCATACAATTTAAAGTAAAGCTACTATCACTCGAGTCAAGGGCGATGTTTTCCAAGTACCAAGGCCTAAATCAGATAAGCACCCAGAAAATACCGCTCTTGAGTCCGAAATGACGTTACAACCAAACATCCATGACTCTGGCTATCACTGTTATCATTGCTTCGATATCACCGTTAATTGAATGACCGGCACATTCTTTCAGCCGTCCGTCAAGGGCTAATGGAAACCCCGGTTCTAGACATAACTCCCGTACGTCGTCGCAGCCCGTGCCTAGGACTATCGAATCTGCCCAGAGTACTCGACCATCAACAGTTAGCCGTTGGGACTATCGAATCTGCCCAAACGTACTCTTGCTTAGAGCATGCTAGAACCTTCAACAACGATGCTATCCAAGCCTCCTAGTCATCCTCCTCGACGACTATTCTCATATCCATTCATTATCCTCAACTCGAATCATATCACCGAGTTATCAACATGCTTGGAATGATCCCGTCTGGATTAGACCAAGTCTTCATCACATGATTGCCTCGCTTCATTACATCCTCGCAAAGCCTCATCTCATCATCACAACATCAAATCTATGCATAAGAGCTTCATCATCCCGCTACATATGCCACGAGCAGCTTTCCCAATTCAAGAGCCTTTCCCTTAGCTTTTGAATCACCTTCGATATAAATCTAATCATCAATCATCTAGTTCATAACAATCAATCAAATCAAACATCAATCCAAGCAATCAAGCATTCAAAAATGATCTAAGTAGACAATTATAACAATAATGGCATTTTCGTAATTTAAGAGTTGAAAGTCCAATAAGCATGAAAACATGGATTACATCTCTACAAACTTGATGAATGAACTTGCATAGGTTAACATATGATAAAATGGATGTAACATCATCATGAACAATGGATCTATATGGATCTACACTTAGGATGAAGAAAATGCATGGAAATCTCTATTTAACACCAAATCGAGCCAACGATCCGATATACTCCTTTGGATCCGTGTGAGAGATAATCACCACTCACCAAATCACCTAAACAACCTCAAATCAATATGCTTCAGATCTGGACAGCGAAGGATCAAGCTTGATCTAGCACGAATCCGCTTCAAACGATGAAATCTCTCTTGAAAATATGAAGATCTTCAACTTTAGCTCTTGAATCTTCAATCTTGATCTTTGATTTGGATGGAAGGAAGCACTAGATTAGAGTGGAGAAAAGAAGTGAAGAAGTGTAGAAGTTGAGCTCTCAAAATGGCAGCACTTCGTCGCTTCAAAATCCGGATCCCAAAAATGAAGAGAAGCTCTCCTATTTATAGCTGAAATCCCTATCTCGTCTGTCTCCATGAGTCGTTTACGACTCACGACTCAAAGCCCTACGACTCAACGACTTAACACACTTCAGCCTATGACTCACGATAAATCAGCTATCTCCTAAGTCGTCTCCGACTTATAGCATGCGCCTACGACTCACCAGACCCCCTGTCTACGACTTAAATGCGCACGCCTCGCTTGGTTAGACGACTCAACTACTAACTCGTATATGACTCATCACAATGGCTACGACTCATCCACTTGCGCGAGTTATCACCTACGCGCGACTCAACAGCTTACGACTCATCCCTTAACTCGTCCACGACTTAACTGTTAGACAAGATAACCCATTCTACGACTTATCAAACAACAGGGATACGACTCATCAGATAACTGGGTACGACTCATCAAATAACTGGGTACGACTCATCACCTTAACTCGGTCACGACTTAACTGCTACAACTTAAGCCTTATCTTGCCCAGTCCTTAAGTCGCGCCTACCCCTTAAGTCGTTCAAACGACTTATCCTTACACCCTTAACTAGCCAAACCCCTGAGTCGCTCCTATCCCCTAAGTCGTATACGACTCACGACTTACACTAAGTCGTTCACGACTCAGGACTTAGCCATTTTCGCCTAAAATCTGAAATGGCTCAAAAACTCTAAAATTCCATATTTTGTCGAACTTGTCGATCCGTAAAAATACGGGTCGTTACATTCTCTCCCCCTTAGGAATTTCGCCCCCGAAATTCCAAACAAACAAAGCAATCGAAGACTATTCTGTACGCCTACCAACCATAACAATCAGCAAACCATGCATCCAATTCTAGCTTAGCGTACAGAATTCTAAGACTTAGAACAAGTTACAATGTTGTTAGATGATACGACACCTTAGGGCCATACCTTGAAGAGTTCAGGATGAGCTGCCTTCATCCTCTCTTCCACCTCCCACGTACAGTCGTTATCATCGTCACTCCATTGTATCTTGAGCAACTTAACTACCTTCCTCCTAAGCTGTTTCGTGTCGGTTTCAACAACACGAAGCGGCTTACGAGGTCTTCTATCGACTGGATCAACTTCTAAGTCTTCACAGCTATCAGCAGAAACCACTGTATTCGAGTCGTGCACATACTTCCGTAGATATGATACATGAAAAACATTGTGCACACCCGACATCTTCTCAGGTAACTCCAACCTATAGGCGAGCTTTCCAATTCGCTCGATGATCGGGAATGGTCCAACAAATCTCGGAGTCAATTTTCCTTTCTTCCCGAATCGAATAACATTCTTTAGTGGAGAAATCTTCACAAAAACCATATCTCCTGCGTCGAATTCCAAATCCTTTCGACGCTTATCAGCATAACTCTTTTGACGGTCTTGGGCTGCCTTCATTCGTTGCCGAATGATCTCTATACAATCTGAAGTCTGACGAATCATCTCTGGCCCAAGCATCAGCTTTTCTCCAGTTTCCAACCAACATGTTGGAGAGTTACACGGTCTTCCATACAATGCCTCATACGGTGCCATACCAATGCTTGACTGGTAACTGTTGTTGTACGCAAACTCCACCAAATGAAGGTGATCTTCCCATGATCCTCCGAAGTCCAAAACACATGCTCTTAGAAGATCTTCCAAAACTCGGTTGACTCTCTTGGTCTGACCATCTGTTTGGGGATGATAAGCTGTACTCAAACACAACTCGGTTCCCAAGACTTCCTGGAAGCTCTTCCAAAATCCACTAGTGAACAATGGGTCTCGATCGCTCACTATACTCTTCGGAATACCATGGAAACGAACTATCCACTTAACATACAGCTCAGCTAACTTTGATTCAGTCCTAGTCGATCGAACAGGAATGAATCGTGCACTCTTAGTCAGACGATCCACAATGACCCAAATCCCTTCATTTCCCGTTCTGGTTCTAGGCAATCCATCGATAAAATCCATCGACACTTGTTCCCACTTCCATGTAGGAACTTCTAATGGCTGAAGCAATCCACTTGGCTTCTTCTGTTCGGCTTTTACCAACTGGCAGTTCATACATTTGGAAATAAAATTTCCAACATCCTTCTTCATACCTTCCCAGTAGTAGGTTCTCTTCATATCCCGATACATCTTATTTCCACCTGGATGAATTGTCAGCTTCGAGTGATGACTTTCCTTCAGAACTTCACTCCTCAATTCATCTATATCGGGAACAACTAGTCGTCCTTGCTTCCGAAGCCAACCCTCTCGATCGACCTCGAATCCTTTATCCTTTTCTGGATCCAATCCAGATTCCAATTCACGGATAATCTTGACAAGCTTATCATCTCGCTTTTGGCTCTCACCAATCCTTTCCACAAGAGTGGGTCTTATTGATAAGTTTGCCAACATCTCAGGTTCCAATTCGCATCTAGGCCTGAAGTCAAATCCAGCTAAATACTCGAGATTCTTCCATTCAGAAAACATGGCTCCCAATCCTGCATGTCTTCGACTTAACGCATCTTCCACTGCGTTACCTTTTCCCGGAGTATAAGCTATACCAAAATCATATGATGCTAAAAACTCTAGCCAACATTGCTGCCGAAGATTCAAATCCTTTTGGCAGAAAAGATACTTCAAAGATTTATGATCTGTAAACAACTCGAATCGAACTCCCAATAGATAATGTCTCCACATCTTCAGAGCAATTACAATCGCCGCTAACTCCAAATCATGAGTCGGGTAATTCCTTTCATGCGGCTTTAGTTGTCGACTGGCATACGCAACAACTTTATCCTTCTGCATCAGCACTGCTCCAAGTCCAGTACCACATGCGTCGGTGTAAACCACCATCTCATCATTCCCACTTGGAATAGTCAAAACAGGAGCACTCGTCAATCGCTCTTTCAGGATTCCGAAAGCTTGCTCACACTTAGCATCCCAACTGAACACTTGGTTCTTTTTCGTCAATCCTGTTAATGGTGCAGCTATCTTGGAGAAGTCTTTGATAAACCGTCGATAATATCCTGCTAATCCAAGAAAACTTCTCACATCAGATGCATTCTTAGGTCTAACCCAATCCTGGATTACTGCCACCTTAGCGGGATCAACCGCTATTCCACTTCCAGAAATCACATGGCCTAAGAACCTCACTTCACTCTTCCAGAAGTGACACTTCGAAAACTTAGCCTTCAACTGATGTTTCTGCAAGATTTCCAAAACCATACGCAAGTGCGTCTTGTGCTCCTCTTCCGTTCTGGAATAAATCAGAATATCATCCACGAACACAAGTACGAACTTGTTCAACTGATCTCTGAACACTCTATTCATAAGATCCACAAAATATGCTGGCGCGTTAGTCAATCCAAACGGCATTACCAGCCACTCAAAGAAACCGGATGGTGTCCTAAAAGCAGTCTTCGGCACACTATCCTTAGCTACTCTCAACTGGTGAAATCCCGTTGCCAAATCCATCTGAGAAAACACCTTAGCTTCGTGAAGTTGATCAAACAAGTCATCTATCCTTGGCAATGGATACTTGTTCTTCTTAGTTACCTTATTCAGCTCACGATAATCGACGCACAATCTCAACGACCCATCAGCCTTGGTTGCAAACACAACTGGTGCACCCCACTCGGACACACTACGCCGAATGAATCCTTTCTGTAAAAGGTCATCACCTTGCACCCTCAACTCCTGCTGTTCCCTAGGCGCCATCCGCCTAAGAGGCATCACAACAGGTCTGGCTCCTTCTACTAGATCTATTCGAAACTCGATCTCTCTATGCGGCGGCAACCCTTTGACTTCGTCAAAGACATCCTCGAATCCATTTGCGATTGGCACTAAAGACAGTCCATCCCGTGGAACAACTAGCGAATACATGAAGCTCATGAAGACGCCTTCCTCATGCTTACATCGTATCACAATCTTTCGCCCTTCCACATTCTTGACTGTCACCTCCAGCCTCTCACAATCAACCTTAGCCGCATACTTCCTAAGCCAGTCCATACCCAAGATAATTCCGAACCCCGCAAAGTTCAGAACAAAGCAATCACAAACAAAAGAGCAACCATGACTCGACACAACTAGACCACGGCATAACATACACAAACAAGACGAACCCCCAACTGGATTAGTCACAACCAATGGCCTATCAACAATATCCGGTGCCAAACCTAACCGGCCTACGAGTTCACTACAAACAAACGAATGCGATGCTCCAGTATCAAACAAAACTCTAACAGGAATACCACATAGGAAAAGAGTACCTTGAACAACCACACTCTTTCCCTTCTCTTCAGCAGTAGGAGCTTTCGAAGACGACGGAACAGCTCCTAAAGCATAGGCTTGCACAATCTGCCTGTCCTTCCCTGGTTCTGGACAATTCTTTCTGAAATGCCCCGGCTTGTCACAGTTATGACACTTCATCGGCACCTTAGGATTCTTACAATCCTTCGAGAAATGGCCCTTCTGCTGACAGTTGTAGCAAGTCACCTCGCCTTTCGGCTTCTTCTGGCCATCCTTACCCTTCTGCTGCTGCTGCTTCCTCTTCTTGTTTCCACCCTGCTGGGGTTTAGACTCTTCCCTGGTCACAGCAACAACAGATCCATCCTTAGGAAACAGACTCTCATGCCTGAGAGCTTTCTCCACAAGCTTCTCAAATGAATCGTCCAAATGATCCACCAACTGCCTCCCAAGATAACTATCCAAGCCGGTCACAAACTTCTCATTCTTCTGGTAAGCAGACTCAATATATGACCGGGCATACTTGGACAAAGCTTCAAACTCAGAAACATACTCAAGAACAGATCTTCCACCCTGCTTGAGCTGCACAAACCTCTTGAACAGAACAGACTTCTGAGCTGTAGAAATGAACTTAGCTTCAAATCTGACTTGGAATTGCTCCCAAGTAATCTCTTCTTCCGGAGTAGTGATGGTAATAGAGTTCCACCAATCAGAGGCTCTCCCTTGAAGCTGCCTTGATGCCAACTTCCTCTTAGTTGCATCATCAATTCCCAAATCACCAAAGATCCTTCTACAAGCATCTATCCATCTCTGGACTTCGATAGTTGATTCTGTTCCCAAGAAAACCTTCCCTCCAAGAGCAGTATAATCCTTGCACAACTTAGCAAAATCCACTGGTTTCGGAGCTTGGACTTGAACTCCAACATCTACTGCTGCCCCCGGAACTGGTATCCTTCTCATGATCGAAGTCATCATAGCTTCGAACATGGCTGCATAATCAGCAGTCTCTTCAGTAGCACGACCTTCCCTAGCAGCTGGTCTCCCTCTTCGACTCATTCTCAATATCTATAAAAAGGAATGATTAGAACATCTAGAGAAACAACTGCATAAAGGACTCAAACTCTACTAAGCTACTATATTATATATAGTAATCATCCATCAAAATACAATTACGTCTCTCATACGTAGTTACGACGGCGAGCGTTGGGTAAAATCGATTAACCAATGCTCTGATACCAAATGTGACGACCGCCCATGACCCCTGCACCGAATCTAAAGATAGAGCGCTGTAAAGTGTGCCAGGCGACCATGGACGATTGTCAAGGTAAGATTTAAAACAACAGAATCTATCGTATTACTCACAGCGCATGGACAAAATACAATAGAACATATGTAGAGTGAAGCTTTACAGAACAAAATGACATCATATAAAACTCCATAATAGTTGAATACAAGCATCCACATAGTCAATACATCTAGCCTCACTACATATCTCTCAGAGAATACAAAACAGCGGAATATCCAGTACATATAATAAGAAGATAATATGCAACCCTCCAGCTCGTCTTCGATATCAGCATCATGAGAAGAGAACAGCACCTGTCACCTGCTACCTAGTCTGCCCGTCCCAAAATGGACGAACAGCCCAAGGCAATAAGAATTAAAACATAAAGCCTTGAGTCAGACAACAGTCTTAGTGAGCAGTAAATTAACTAACAACATACCAAAAGAGCATAAAGGAAAAGGAATAGGAATACAACTCTCCCACTCCAACCTCATTCTACAGTGATAGCCCCCAGACACACACTAAGCAGAAGCAAACATAGCAGAGCATACAATTTAAAGTAAAGCTACTATCACTCGAGTCAAGGGCGATGTTTTCCAAGTACCAAGGCCTAAATCAGATAAGCACCCAGAAAATACCGCTCTTGAGTCCGAAATGACGTTACAACCAAACATCCATGACTCTGGCTATCACTGTTATCATTGCTTCGATATCACCGTTAATTGAATGACCGGCACATTCTTTCAGCCGTCCGTCAAGGGCTAATGGAAACCCCGGTTCTAGACATAACTCCCGCACGTCGTCGCAGCCCGTGCCTAGGACTATCGAATCTGCCCAGAGTACTCGACCATCAACAGTTAGCCGTTGGGACTATCGAATCTGCCCAAACGTACTCTTGCTTAGAGCATGCTAGAACCTTCAACAACGATGCTATCCAAGCCTCCTAGTCATCCTCCTCGACGACTATTCTCATATCCATTCATTATCCTCAACTCGAATCATATCACTGAGTTATCAACATGCTTGGAATGATCCCATCTGGATTAGACCAAGTCTTCATCACATGATTGCCTCGCTTCATTACATCCTCGCAAAGCCTCATCTCATCATCACATCATCAAATCTATGCATAAGAGCTTCATCATCCCGCTACATATGCCACGAGCAGCTTTCCCAATTCAAGAGCCTTTCCCTTAGCTTTTGAATCACCTTCGATATAAATCTAATCATCAATCATCTAGTTCATAACAATCAATCAAATCAAACATCAATCCAAGCAATCAAGCATTCAAAAATGATCTAAGTAGACAATTATAACAATAATGGCATTTTTGTAATTTAAGAGTTGAAAGTCCAATAAGCATGAAAACATGGATTATATCTCTACAAACTTGATGAATGAACTTGCATAGGTTAACATATGATAAAATGGATGTAACATCATCATGAACAATGGATCTATATGGATCTACACTTAGGATGAAGAAAATGCATGGAAATCTCTATTTAACACCAAATCGAGCCAACGATCCGATATACACCTTTGGATCCGTGTGAGAGATAATCACCACTCACCAAATCACCTAAACAACCTCAAATCAATATGCTTCAGATCTGGACAGCGAAGGATCAAGCTTGATCTAGCACGAATCCGCTTCAAACGATGAAATCTCTCTTGAAAAGATGAAGATCTTCAACTTTAGCTCTTGAATCTTCAATCTTGATCTTTGATTTGGATGGAAGGAAGCACTAGATTAGAGTGGAGAAAAGAAGTGAAGAAGTGTAGAAGTTGAGCTCTCAAAATGGCAGCACTTCGTCGCTTCAAAATCCGGATCCCAAAAATGAAGAGAAGCTCTCCTATTTATAGCTGAAATCCCTATCTCGTCTGTCTCCATGAGTCATTTACGACTCACGACTCAAAGCCCTACGACTCAACGACTTAACACACTTCAGCCTATGACTCACGATAAATCAGCTATCTCCTAAGTCGTCTCCGACTTATAGCATGCGCCTACGACTCACCAGACCCCCTGTCTACGACTTAAATGCGCACGCCTTGCTTGGTTAGACGACTCAACTACTAACTCGTATACGACTCATCACAATGGCTACGACTCATCCACTTGCGCGAGTTATCACCTACGCGCGACTCAACAGCTTACGACTCATCCCTTAACTCGTCCACGACTTAACTGTTAGACAAGATAACCCATTCTACGACTTATCAAACAACAGGGATACGACTCATCAGATAACTGGGTACGACTCATCAAATAACTGGGTACGACTCATCACCTTAACTCGGTCACGACTTAACTGCTACAACTTAAGCCTTATCTTGCCCAGTCCTTAAGTCGCGCCTACCCCTTAAGTCGTTCAAACGACTTATCCTTACACCCTTAACTAGCCAAACCCCTGAGTCGCTCCTATCCCCTAAGTCGTATACGACTCACGACTTACACTAAGTCGTTCACGACTCAGGACTTAGCCATTTTCGCCTAAAATCTGAAATGGCTCAAAAACTCTAAAATTCCAGATTTTGTCGAACTTGTCGATCCGTAAAAAATACGGGTCGTTACATTCTCTCCCCCTTAGGAATTTCGCCCCCGAAATTCCAAACAAACAAAGCAATCGAAGACTATTCTGTACGCCTACCAACCATAACAATCAGCAAACCATGCATCCAATTCTAGCTTAGCGTACAGAATTCTAAGACTTAGAACAAGTTACAATGTTGTTAGATGATACGACACCTTAGGGCCATACCTTGAAGAGTTCAGGATGAGCTGCCTTCATCCTCTCTTCCACCTCCCACGTACAGTCGTTATCATCGTCACTCCATTGTATCTTGAGCAACTTAACTACCTTCCTCCTAAGCTGTTTCGTGTCGGTTTCAACAACACGAAGCGGCTTACGAGGTCTTCTATCGACTGGATCAACTTCGAAGTCTTCACAGCTATCAGCAGAAACCACTGTATTCGAGTCGTGCACATACTTCCGTAGATATGATACATGAAAAACATTGTGCACACCCGACATCTTCTCAGGTAACTCCAACCTATAGGCGAGCTTTCCAATTCGCTCGATGATCGGGAATGGTCCAACAAATCTCGGAGTCAATTTTCCTTTCTTCCCGAATCGAATAACATTCTTTAGTGGAGAAATCTTCACAAAAACCATATCTCCTGCGTCGAATTCCAAATCCTTTCGACGCTTATCAGCATAACTCTTTTGACGGTCTTGGGCTGCCTTCATTCGTTGCCGAATGATCTCTATACAATCTGAAGTCTGACGAATCATCTCTGGCCCAAGCATCAGCTTTTCTCCAGTTTCCAACCAACATGTTGGAGAGTTACACGGTCTTCCATACAATGCCTCATACGGTGCCATACCAATGCTTGACTGGTAACTGTTGTTGTACGCAAACTCCACCAAATGAAGGTGATCTTCCCATGATCCTCCGAAGTCCAAAACACATGCTCTTAGAAGATCTTCCAAAACTCGGTTGACTCTCTTGGTCTGACCATCTGTTTGGGGATGATAAGCTGTACTCAAACACAACTCGGTTCCCAAGACTTCCTGGAAGCTCTTCCAAAATCCACTAGTGAACAATGGGTCTCGATCGCTCACTATACTCTTCGGAATACCATGGAAACGAACTATCCACTTAACATACAGCTCAGCTAACTTTGATTCAGTCCTAGTCGATCGAACAGGAATGAATCGTGCACTCTTAGTCAGACGATCCACAATGACCCAAATCCCTTCATTTCCCGTTCTGGTTCTAGGCAATCCATCGATAAAATCCATCGACACTTGTTCCCACTTCCATGTAGGAACTTCTAATGGCTGAAGCAATCCACTTGGCTTCTTCTGTTCGGCTTTTACCAACTGGCAGTTCATACATTTGGAAATAAAATTTCCAACATCCTTCTTCATACCTTCCCAGTAGTAGGTTCTCTTCATATCCCGATACATCTTATTTCCACCTGGATGAATTGTCAGCTTCGAGTGATGACTTTCCTTCAGAACTTCACTCCTCAATTCATCTATATCGGGAACAACTAGTCGTCCTTGCTTCCGAAGCCAACCCTCTCGATCGACCTCGAATCCTTTATCCTTTTCTGGATCCAATCCAGATTCCAATTCACGGATAATCTTGATAAGCTTATCATCTCGCTTTTGGCTCTCACCAATCCTTTCCACAAGAGTGGGTCTTATTGATAAGTTTGCCAACATCTCAGGTTCCAATTCGCATCTAGGCCTGAAGTCAAATCCAGCTAAATACTCGAGATTCTTCCATTCAGAAAACATGGATCGATATAAATTATCTTGAAATTCTGTGCTCGAATTCAGATCAAATTGTTATGCGAATAAAATAATATACGTACAACTTACGTATTAACTTTCAATAGATTCATATACAATTTGAATATATTCAATTAATTTACTTACCTTCATTTCATTTACAATTAATTATTCACAATGCATTATTCATCCCTTAATTACTTAGCATATCCATTTTAAACATTCTATACAATTTTAATTAAATTCAATTTCATTTTCCATTTATTCTTAGCTATACCAAATCCTTTTGTTTACATTTACTTTATTTCATAATTTCAATTAATAATGAACTTCATTTTCATAATTTCAGTTAATAACAGATTTATTTGTGGAACATTTTATTAACCAACACTTTAGTTTATTAACCATCCTATAAAAGTCATATATCAGAAGTTGGACTTTATCTAAGTTTATAATTACCTCAAAAGCTACAAATTTCAATTTCACAATTTCTTTGCAAATTTATATTCAATTCTATAACAAATTTACAAAGATATTATTTAGTTCATTTGTCTGCTTCATTAAATTCTACTTACTTATTCCATTTAGCCATTCATCATTTCATATTATACTTAAGTATATAACATTTTTATCACAACCAAATTTCCATTTATATACATTTTAATTACTTTTAAGTTTTGCTTACTTGTATATTTCAATTACTTTTAGGTTTTGCTTAATTGTATAATATCTCATTACATCTCTAAATCATTCTTTTAACTTTTTAACGTTTGGTAAGTCATATTATATGTTATTAGAATGCAATGTGGTATTATACAAATTTAGAATTCATTTTACTAAATTAGAATGTTCACAATTTTTAACTTGTCTATATTTTCTTTACCTTTCAATAGTTTTCAATTTTAAGAGTTACACTTCAACTCTAAAGTTTCTCAAAACATTTAGCTTAGAGTTTTTTAATTATATTATTATATAAGTTCTGATTATTCACATTTCATTCAAATATTTTGAAAAATATTAATTAACAGAACTTAGAAATTTAAATGCCCGGTTCATCTCAAATCATTTGAAATAAATATATGCATTAATATCTTATATATATCAAATCATACTTTTGGAGTTTAAACCAAAATGCATTTTTCAAAACAGTTTCGAAGTAAAGCAAAGCTTCGCATGAGTCTCCTACACTTTGAGACTCGAAAACGAACGTCGATGATGCTGCGCAGTCATCATCGAAATTATTTTCCAACGACATAAGAGAGGAGTATTGAATTTATTAAAAAAACTCCTTTCAAAATATTTCCCATAAATATTTTTCAACTAACATCACTACATATTTTTCTTCAAATTTTTGAAAACCATTTTCAAAATCTCCTGGTCTTAAACTCAATATTTCTCAATTTAAATCTATCTTGATTTATAAGTCACATTTATAAATTATTCTTACAAAATTTTACTTTCTTAAAACATTCTATAAATTGTTTTATCATTATTTATTTTGTAATAAACCTTATTCAATAAAACACAATATCCCATTTATGATGACCATCCATATTATCCTTTCTAACAACCAAACAAACTGGATGAATCATAATAATTTCTAAAAATTATTTCTTTATATATAAAATATAATTAGGGAAAAATTATTTCATTTACCCAATTTCAAAACAATACTATATCGAATTGTTCTGTTCAAATGTTTAGAGACCCCTATCAATGACGTTAATTACTCGTATTGACCAGAATCCATAAGCCACTCAACAAATCAACCAACACAATATAAAACAATTTTATGTCACTAACAAATACGCTCTCTCATACATACACTCAGCGACTCATCATAGGGTATTACTACCCTATTCATAAAGAGTCAGACCCCACAAAGATAAGGTTATCGCTAAACCAAAGCTCTGATACCAACTGTAACGACCCGCCTTTTTGGACAGTTTAAATCGACAAATCAAACACACATGTCAACTCAAACCATTCAAAAGGGAGGATTGTTAATGGGGTAAATAAGAAAAGAAGAGAAAAGGAACAAGAAACAATCACAGAATCTCGCAGCGAAAAGATAAAATATAATAATCAAATAAACAGTTCATGAAGCTGTTTAATATACTTTTGATTATCATTTATACATCATTTATCAGAGTTATACATATACAACAGAACAAATAAAATAATTCAGCAGACAGCATGATGCAAGGATAATAATAGTAATAGTATACCAAATCTTCGTCTTCGTCCTCCAGAATAGATCTTCAATAAGCTGAAAAACTCAGGACAGACCCGAGCGTAATGAAAAGACAAAACACTCAAGTCAGGACTAAAACATCCTTATGTAAGTTAATCAATCGTAAATAAATATGAATGCAACGGCGTCAGAGATGTTTACGGGGTTTGACATCTCCTATCCAGTGTCAACGTGAGTGCAATAACTTAAGAGATGTTACGGGATTTTCCATCTCTCAAGGATCCGTTAAACTATCTACTATGTAGTACAATACGCTATTATAATATGTCTACATTAAAGTAAAAGTATTAAAATAGAGTTAAGGCGTTACCATAATCCCCCTTAACACATTTTTATTCCCAAGAGCATATACAACACCGTAGTTTCCCCAAAACCGGAAGTCACCAGAGGGCAATCCATATACTAAAGGCACAAACCAAAACGTAGTGGTCGCGAATAGGATAATCAGTATGACAAGGTACATGAGGCGATACCAACTAGGATATTAGTAGTTGCGTGATCCGGACTGATGTTGAGCATAGTAGCTACTACCTCAACACCGCGAAACAACACTCCAAATCAAGGGGTGCGCCCAAATCGAATCACAAAAGTAATAGACATGGTATCGAAGAAGTGTGTCCGCTAGAGGTGGCGAACCTCAATGGCCCGGCGCGGCTCCTGTTTTAGTCATGTCAGGGGTCATCCAATATCGTTCTCTTTCTTCAGTCAATGCGTTCACCAAACCATCCACTTCATTCTGGATCAACACTCCGCGTATATTAGTTATTAAAGTGGTTTTCGGTATCGACAGAGAGTATGTCCATATCCGATCCTGGTCTCTTTAATAACTATGTATTATTACACCGATGGCTCTTTTACATTTCAAATCAATTCATAATTGATATCAAAATATCATATTCGCTTCAAAAATCAAATCCATTTCAAATATCATCATATCTATTCAAAATGTAAGATTCCGATTCAAAAATTCATTTTCCGCCTAAATATCTCATTTCGATTTCAAAATCATTTCGCATTTCAATTTAGGTTGCAACTTCATTTAACCCAATTCGTATTTAAATTCAAGATTTAAATACAAACATTTCACCTTATTGACCAGCTTGAAATTTTTAGAAAATATTTTAAGTAGTTTAAAAGTAGTTTAAATAATTAAAATAGTCAAAATACTTAAAATACTTAAAATGGATTTCAAATAGATAAATTAGTTTACTATAGTTAAATGGATTTAAGATAGATTAAATAAAATTAAACAGGTAAATAGATTTAAATCAGATTAAATATAATTAAAAATAAACTAAAATAGGTTAATTAGTTTAAAATAAACTAAATTGGGTTAAGTAGATTTAAAATAGATTAAAATAAGTTAACATGGTTTAAGATAGGGTAAAATAATTTAATATAGTTAATGTAGGTTAAAATAGTTTAAGTATTTAAAAATGGTTTATATAACAGGGTAATTTGGAAAACAAAATGAAGCAGCTTCGAAACCAAACCATTTTAATTATAACTTCCCAATTCAAATCAATTTCAATTTCCATTCAACCGATTCAATTTCGATTTCAATTCAAATCAATGTCAACTTTGACTTCAAATTAATTCAATTCCGCATTCACCTCCAATTTATTCAATTTCAATTTATAGCGATTTTGAGCTTGATTTTTTTTCAAAATATCGATTTATAACACTTAACAAAATTTACCTTCAATATTCAAATTTAAATCCAAATTTCATATATGATTCACTTCCAAGCTCAATTTCAAAATATCATTTTAATATCACCTTTACTTAGTAATATTCAAAGCTTGAAATAATGTTCAATCTTTAAAACAAATAAATTTCGAAATTCGATCATATCCCAATTTTAAATTTCAAAGTCTCAACTTATATTATTTAACAATTTCTTTTAACCAATTTTTTTCCAACATTCCAAACTCAAAATTTCGATAAATTCGATTTCTATTAATTGATTTTATTTATAACTTTTAAATCAAAACATTTAAATAAATTTCAAATCAACGATTTTAAAATTATTAATTTAACCAATCCGGTGTCCGTATATTATTTCCTATCCTATGGCCAAGTGATTATTTATTTCAATTAAATGTCAGGGATGAATATATATCACTTAAACCAATCACAGTGTCATATGTATGTATAACAGGATATATATAAGCAAATAAACATCCAAACATTTAAATATCAACCAATAGCATCCATCGAAATAAATCATCCAATAGACAATACAATTCACGGCAATTTCATAGTTATCAATATCAGGAAATTTAATTGCAATTAAATTTTAATTTAAATTTGACTATCAATTTTAATTTTCAACGGTGAATTCGAATGACAATCTATATGACAATTAAATTTTTATCAAACAACGACAAATAAATTCATATCACTTCATAATGTCAAATTTAACTACCATAAAGATATTCAGTACGTTGTGAGCATTATAAAACACTCACCTTGATATCCTGTTGTCACCGAGACGTTCCGGTTTGGAACTAAACCGGACATCTCCCGATTTTAGCCCAAATTTCAACTGTCTCCAAATTCGTCCAAACCAGTTTCATTTCGAAGCTCTCGTCATTACGATCGCAATGTAAAAATTCTCGTTCCAATCGGACCTCGTATGCGAGAGTTATTAAATTTGTAAGTTATCAACATTTGAATTTATAAAACAATTTATATTGGTATTAAAATTTATCCATACCCAAAGCAATGAAGCCCAGCCCACTAAAACTCCATCTTCTTCCCCAACGAAGCCTGCACGCAAAAAATGCACAAACCCACCATTGTCGTGCACCAATCTCTGATGATACGGAGCTCCGATACTCCGTTCGACATGCCGCCTTCGCCAAACTTCTTCTCTCCGCGTGCTCTACCCGACCATCCCCAAAAATCAACGCCTAGACCACCCTACAAAAACGTGACCTGTAGCATTCCTCTCGACCATGATGAAGTCGCACGCACCAAACAAGAGCCGCACCCCACCAAACTCTCGTCGGAGATGAAATCTTCCTCCACGAATCCAAAAATGATAACCAAAATACGAATCGATGCACGAATCCCTCAAAAATCAAAACCCTAGCCCAAAGCTCGGCCGCGACCCATAGCCGTGCCTCCCCAATCTTGACCGTGCCTTACAAAACCACCACCAGATCGAAGCAAATGAAAAGTTAGGATTTTTAAAACTAGTTTCGCGATTTTTAATCGAGTATTGGAAGAGAAAGAAATTTTTGAAGTTTTGATTTATTATTTTCTTACTGCCTGAAGCTTGCGTGCAAATTTAAAAGAGAGGAGACATGTTTTTGCATATGGGAGGCTTACTACAGTGATTTGAAATGAAATAAAGAAGCTGATGTGAAAAGTTGACTAGACAATATATTAATTTAAATTTCAAAATATCCCAATTTATGCAACTTAAAATCTTGAACCCCAATCGAGGCGTGCCGCTAGGCGTTCATAATGTTATACCCCTATTCCGGACGCAATGGAAAAGGTTTCAAGCCCTAATTCGATCGTATGTGCGAGTTACGGAAAGAAACGATCAATTTTAAATTAAATCGATTAAATTAATTTCTAAGCGTTTTGAGCTGCCACGGTCAAACGACCACTTCGATTGCTATGGAAATTGAAACCTGATAATAATAAACTATTACGGATCTAATGGAACTGGTTTCGTCAAATTCTGAAACTGTGCCCCGGAAGGCTATTTTAACTCGTCGATTAAATCGACGACTTTTCAAAATTTACAGAATTGCTAAAAATTCCAATTTTAAAATCTTATTAACTCTATTAAAATCCCAATATAACTTACATTCACTTTGGAAACCAATTTTAATCATATTAAATCAAATTTCAGTTATTCACTCTATTTTCATATATTAAACTTCAATATCAAATTAATCATATCAAATTCGGAATTTAATTATTCAAACATTTGTAATATTAAATTTAAGCAAATTTGATTATTCTTAAATCACTATCTTTTGAAATATTCAAAACGAACTTATAAAATTTAACCTTTAAAACAAATTCAAATTATAGAACAACCATTTCCATAAATCAGTTATTCAATAAATTTTAAATATTTAATTTAAACAATTTACCTGTTCAATATTCAATATTTGATTTTTTTAATAGATTTTACTTATCAATTAATTTCTCTATTATACCCAATGAATTCAACATTTATTATCCTATCCAACTATTGATTGCAACGACATTCACTAAGTAGCATTTATTTTTCAATACTTATTACTATTCAAATCTTCAAAACCAATCTATTAACATTTGTATTTCTACCTAAATAATTCACAATTCTTATTCACTTATTTACATTTGTTTTTCCATATATTCCCTTATAACCAAGTTATAACATTTGAGTCAATTCAATTAGATTGGAACTCCATTCAATCTATTAATAATTACTTGGATAATTATTGTTGCAATTCATTCCAGTTATTATTATTCCAAATGAATTACAAATTTTTATTTTTTTCTAATATTAAATCACGAAATCTTATTAAATTAGCTATTTTAATTATCGAAAATTTACAGGTCGTTACATCGAGACCACTTCCATTGGAAAGATATGGTGGTTTCTCTTTTCGTAGAGCGGTCATAGTAGTGATTTAGAGCTTTTGGCTAGGAGATAAAGTTGTTTGAGATTTGAATCTGGTCGATGCTAGGTGTGTTCGGAGCTTAGAGAGGAGCTGCCTTAGTTCGGCATGCTCCGTTCAACGTACCTCTAGGGAGGAGTGCTTGGAGTTTTGCCTATAAATAGGAGTGCCATCCTCTCACAAATCACTTTTTCTACCAACTTTTATTCCAACCCAAGCTCCATTATTCCTTTCTTCACCCAACTTCTTTCGTTTCTCATGCAAACAATAGGTAAGCAAGGGGATTCATCAGGGAGCTTCGAATCTACATGTTTGGGATAGAAATTGGATCTTAGCTGGGATATTCGGATTAGCCTCGGTTTGCGTGCAAATCTCTATCTTCGGGTGTTTGGTGAGTGATATATCATCTCTCAATTTCCTATATATGTGTCTATAGATATTGATATGTTCTAAACAGATTTTTAAAGTCAAATTAATGTTTTAAAGCTATTTTCTAAGTCGAATCTAAAATAAGATGAATTTTGGGATACCTAAAGTACGTTAATCATACCGCTTGGAGTATAGTTTCCTTTATATGTGATAGGCTATCTTGTAGGCGTATTATATGATGAATTGCAATGGTTTGGTGTGTGTTTGGATGCTTGGATATTGATTAGCATTCTTATGCATGTTGTATTTGTGTGAATGCTTGTATGGTTGAAACGCTCATCGGAGCGACTTAGAATTAGGGATCGCGAAACCGAGTTTCGACGGATCAACTCGAGATTTTAGAGAGTTGAGTCGTTGCATATGGAATGCACAAGGGTCAAAGAGCAGGGCATAACAGTGAAATCGATACAAAGTTTGGACTTGGAAGAGCTACAAGAAATCAGTCCGGCTTAAGTAGGTTCGGCCTAGGCTTGGCCCGGTAGGGTGGCCGGAGCAGCAACCGATCATGGAGTTCTATTCGGTGGAGATGGGTGTTCGATGGCTGGGCAGGGGAATCTATTCGGTGGAAGGGGGTTTAGTGACCGGACCGATATAGCAGTTTGGTTGTGATGGGTGTTTGGTGGCCGAGAAGGGGAATCTATTCGGCGGAAGGGCGGTTCGGTGGCCGGTAGTGGTGGTCTGGTCGGTGGCAAGGCAGAGTGGCGACCAAACACAAAACTCGGTTCGGTGGTGGAAGCCGGACCGTGGAAGGTGGCTTGGCTAGGCATGTCTTGGCTTTCATCTAGCTTGGATCGATCGTAGGATGGATCAGTATGGGTGGAGCACGAGGTTTGGCTATGAACTTCGGACGAGGCGGTAGAGTTTGAGGTCTTTGATGAGTTGATAAGGGGTAGGGGTGGTTGACTCAGGGATGACTCGGGATAACCTTGGACTTCGTGCAGGGACTAGTGAAGCATTGGCATGGTGCTTCAAGGTCAATAACATGATGACTTCGAGATTTAGTACGATAACTCTACGACTTGTAATGGGTGTCTAAAGGCATTTTGAAGATGATGACTTAACGATGGGAATCGTGGCGGCGGTCCCTAAGGGCAAGTCCAAGATAGGGACTTGCGAGTGGGATTTGCAATGGTGTCCTACTATGGAGACAGTCGAGATGGAATAGCGATTGAGTTCCATTTTAGGGACGTGTGAAAAGGGGTCACTGGTAAATCGAAGGCTTCTAGTGTGCTCGAAAAGAAGGGGTATGTGGGGACGCCCACTGGATCACGATTGTGTCCAGATCTTGCGATAGTAGATTACCCTGGGCTTTGCGATTGTGGGCTTGGTTCCTAGTCTTTCGGAGTGGCATGGATTCGAGCACCAATGAACCCGGGATTACGATTGGTTCTCTAGTTTGCGATTGTGCCATACAAGTTATCATGTATCTAACGCACACGAGTGGCGGTCAGGACTATTTGATAGATGCTATATTTGCCATGGATGTTATTACACTAAGGTATCACCCGATGTAGGTATTTTCGATTGTATACCTAGACACTGGACATTTTACTTTGATTGTAGTACATTTATATGACTTTAATAGTAAATTAGGATATATCGATTGTTATGTGCTAACTCTTTGGATGCAGGGACAGGTCAGGTATGGTTTTACATACCTTATGTCCATATTTACTACATACGATTTTTTATTATAGTATTTTTAAGATGACATGTCGCTCACACCAGACTGTTGTCTGACTCGAGATTTTATGCTTTACTTCTTATTACCTTGGGTACTCTTAAATGGGTAGATTAGGGATAATAGGTCTGGATAGTGCATGGAGCTTTACAGAGTACGAGCAAGAGGCTATGCTTTCATATATTTATACTTGGAGCTTACTATCACTTATATTCCGATGTGTAGTACCGTGGAGCTATGTCGGTACTTGTATTATTAGAGATAGTTTTAGAGTTTATTTTGGTGTTATGGGATGTATAAATTCTTTATTTTAATTTTTGTATAGTTTGTGAACCTAATGCAGTCTATTGTTCTTATATATGGTTCATTTGATTGTATCACTATCTTGCCTGTTTTACATCTATGTTGTTATATTATATTTTATCTATGTGCTGTGAGATGTTCTACAGGTTCTGTGTTGGATTTTTCATTCTTTTAACCCTTGGCTACCATTCTGCATCGACTGGATACCCCTGCAGCGCTCTTTTCTAGTATATAGGGTACCTAAGATGGAGAGCGATCATCACACGTTGAAGGAGTGTACTTGTATTTTTCTACTACATTATACTGTATGCACCGATTTGTGAGAAATGCAGATTACGGATCTTAAGTCTGGAATAACACTAGAGGGGGGGGGGTGAATAGTGGTTTATGTATTTTTTAAATCTTTTTGAATTTTGTTCAAATTAAACACCAATAAATGCAATTCACAAAAACAGATATAATCACAGAATCAAACACAGATGCAAATACTAAATAAAAGCAGTAAAGGAAAGAACACACTAGGATTTTATACTGGTTCGGAGTTAACCTACATCCAGTCCCGTACAATCGTATGGATTTCTTTTCAAAATAATCTCCCAAATTACACCTCGGTTTCAAGACTATGAGGTACACCCTCTTGCACTCGAGTTCAGGGAAACTCTCTTGATTTAACCAGGCTAGAAGATCACCAAATTAATTTCCGGGGCTACAATCACACCCAATTGATTTCAAAGCTCAACCGCACAGTTTACTCAACAATTTGATTTACAAAAGATTCTATAACTCTGAATAGCACTGAGATCTTATGGAGAGAGTGGCAGATAATCAAACAAGAGATAATCAAGTTTGGTTCACTTGGTATTTCGGCAGAGTATAGTTTAGGATTCTTTTAGAATAAATGTGGAAGATGAAGAGGAGAGAAAATAAATGAAAATATGGTAAATATTCGTTTAGAACTTACTGGTATTTATAGTAGAGCAACAGCCATATCTATTCGTGAAAGGATACGACGAATAGACACTTCTTTTGAAAATTGAAATTTGAAAATAACGGGACACCATGTCGACATGGGGGGTTGAGGTATGTCGATATGCTCAAGGCAAAATTGATGTTGTGATTTTCTTATTAAAATTGGTTTCTATAATTTGTCAAAACAATTTCTAAACTTTGTAAATATATTTGAATGTAGTTTAAACATATAAAAGAGTTTAGAAAATAATTTTTAATATATATAATCTTAATCTATAAAGTGATTTAAAATCTGAGTATATAAATATTTTAAAGTTAAATATTTAAAACAAGAGATGGTTTAAAAACAAGGATAATTTTGAAATCAAAATATTAAAAATGATAAAAATAGTTTTGAGGCTAAAATATTCAAACAAGAGAGTTGTCTTTTTGAAAAGAAAGTTTTGAAAACATTTTAAAAAACAAGAGATATATTTTTGAAAAACATTTTTATAAAATTAGTGGATATCAAAATAGGACCACTATATGTTCCACTAGATATTGTCGTGGGTTCCATCCAACTAGGGTTCCATCCCTTTAACAGGCTCGAAGTGGATTCCATTCCACGAATAAATTTCGAATAAAGATGTAAGTGCTTTCAAGAAGTTTTAACATAATTCTAGACTGACTACATTATCTTGTACTGTTTGAAATCTTGAACTCTTGATAACTTGATTTCTTGATACTCATGAGTCTTCAATCTTGATATCTTCGATCTTTAAATTCATTAGTCTTGTATCTCTATACTGTATAGTCTTCATTCTTGGTACCTGCATGTTTATATTCTGCATATACATATATATCTAAACCATAACGTTAGTATTTATATTTTCTAACAAGTCCTAAGGTTGTTGTCATCAAAACCATCATCTCAAGGACTAACAATCTCCCCCTTTTTGATGATGACAACCTATGTTTATAAAATATACTTCACCTTCACTATAACTCCCCCTAAAACTAATAACTCCCCCTTAATCTAAGCATAACTACTCTATTTTATATTTCTCCCCCTTTGTCATCAACAAAAACTAATTCTAAACTAATATAATTCCCCTTTAGTCTTATACTGGAGTACCTGTGACAAATTATGATGGAAAGTGTATATATATATATATATATATAAAATAACATGAGTTAATAAAAAAGACATGACAAATATGAAAGTTTAAACACCATAAAATATATATTATGTTTAATATAATGTTATACAATCCATTCACACCAAATCAATTCTAATCAAATCAAAGCAAATCAAATCAAATCAAATCACACAATTCAAAAACAAGCAATTCAAACCATAAGGAGATCAAATATTTCTAGGAACTTCAACCCATCCTTCTTCTCCAAAGATAGGATCCTTTTTAATAACTTCCCAATCTTCATTATCTTGAATCAAAGTTCCTACAGGATTTGCATCGAGATCATCTTTGTTGATGGCAGAAATCATCCAACGGAGGGCATCGAAATGCTTCTCTTGTTCTTTTATCATCTGCATTTGACTTAGTTCTAAGTGCCTTTGATTGTGGAGAATAAAAGTAAGTATATTCTTGAATGAATTGAGAGTTTCTTCAAGATTATCACTTAGAGTTTGAGAAGAGGAAGCCATTTTTGATAAGTAGTGAAGAGATGCAAATAGAGATAAGTAGAAATGAAAAAAATTACAAATTTCTGGAAGAGACAGGTGTTTAAATAGGCAGAAATTCGTTTAAAATGAATAGACACGAGTTAGTTATTTTAGTTTCAATTTTTTTTAAAAATAACCAAATCTAACAGTTATATGTCGACATAGGGGGGTAGAGGCATGTCGACATGGGTCTATTGGTTTATGTGTCTTATTTATTTTGTGAATAAGTATGTATATATATATAAACTTATATATTATACTAACATTTATTGCAGAGACGCGATAAGGTAGGAAAAGCTAAGATAGATGATTTTTATAAATAGATGAGATGATACATAAGATACTACATAAAAAGAACAATACAAGCTCTCACAAAACAAACTAATACATCACAACCTAGTTCTTAGAATGTGCTAGAGGATGTGGAGGATGATGATAAGCCAAGTTTCCGACCAACTTTAGCAAAGAATTTGTTCATATTAGTGGACATTTTATCCAATTTCTTACTAACAGATCTTTTGAGAATCCGTTGATTTTCCACTATAATCTTTTGATTTTTAAGGAGAGTTTTGTTGGAAGGATTGTTAGTATTGGCAGGATATTCAATACTTTCCAAGGAGGTTTCTTCATTATCTTCTTCAATTTCCATTTCCTCCCCTTCTTCTTCTTCTTCTTCATCTTCCTCCTCCATATCTTCATGTGCCAATCTTTCATCCTTTTCGGCAAGAGATTCATATTGTTGAAATATGAAAGGAATTTTCATGAGAGAAATGTTGGCTTGATTAAACTCTTTTCTTGAAACAAATTCTTCCCTTTTGTAATCAATGCCAAAATAATTAAAAATCCGAGTGAGATAGATTCCATGATACAAGGTATTTTCACCCATTTCCAAATTCTTAGGACGAAGTTCATCCATAATCACTTGCGCCCAATTAATGTCATAATGACCAAAGATAAGAAAAAGAGCTTTACAAACTCTTAAAGTAAAGTTATTGAAATTTCCCGATCTAGGAGTGATAGTATGTTGTAAAAGAAGATTGACAATACGTGCTTTCGGACGAAAGTTACGATTTTTAAATTCAAAGTTGTCATCTCCTTCGAAAATGTGATGAAATGTCTCACGATCATGTTCATCAATATTAAAAGTATAAAGATCTATTCTCGATTCTTGCAATTGAGAATGTTGCCCAAAATTTCACAATTTAAACAATTTTAGTGCCTTTAACACTACTCCAAATTTCATCGTCATTTCCTTCATAAAAACCGCGATTCAAATTCGCGTAAAACATTTTAACAAGATTTGGGTAACAAACAAAATCATTTTGAGAATTGTCAAAAAGACTAAGAATATGATTCTCTTCAAGAAGAGTATTGATTTCATATGAAGAGAAATCACTAAAGATAGCAAACTTTCCCGTATGAACTTTTCCGAAATTAACCTAGCTTATATAAGCCTTGATTGCTTCCGGATCATTATAGAGATACTCTTTAATGGTTTTAGACAGCCTCATTATGGATGGAGTGCTTGAAGAAGTTATTTTTGAAGAGAGTAGAAAGTTTGAAAGAGTGAAAGAGAGTTTGAATTTTAAAATGAAAGTGAAAAGGTATTATAAGATAATGAAAATAAATAGATATTCAATAGACATGTTCTATGGTCAAGAGGTACCTTTCCAGAACATTGGGTTTGGTGAAAAGGTGAAGGGAAATTCAAAGATTTGAATTCTAATTTGAATTTCAAATTTCTGACAGGGATGTCGACATCATGGGTAGGGCCATGTCGACATGGGTCAGAGAATTCATGTGACTTATATTTTCCTATATACTTTAATATCTATATACATATATTATTTTTAATGTCTATATATTTTCTGGAGTAATATAAAATATAATAATATTCTTTTAATAAAAATATATTATAATATTAAAAATAAAAATAAACATAATAATAAAAAATTTAAAATTCAAACAACACATAATTTCAAAAACAATCAAATAATTTCAACCAATATATTGTAAACGTGTACCTTTTTCTAGATTCGTATCTCTGAGATCATCGGAATCATGAATAGCCGTAAAGCACATATTTGAATTTTCCATCTTCTGATCATCATCGCTTGAGGATGAATCTGAGTCTGAATTGTCTAGTGTAGCAGTATACGCTCTTTTCCTTTTCTTTGTATAATCATTGCTTGCAGGAAACTTTTGCTTATCGGGATGCAGACAGTCTCTTTTTAGATGGCCTGGTTCGTCACAGTTGAAACATTTAACGTGGTTTAGTACTTCATTATGATTTCTAGAATTACTGCGATCATTCTTTTTGAAGTTGTTCATCTTTCTGTATTTCAGAAACTTTCGAAAATTCTTTGTCATGAAAGCTATTTCTTCATCATCATCACTTCCCGAGTTTGATCCATCTATTAATGTATTGAACGCAATTGACTTCTTTTCGAATGCCTTTCTATCTCTTCTCCCTTGCATTTGTACTTCGAACGAAATTAGATTTTCAATAAATTCTTCAATCTTTAAAGTACTGATATCATTTGCTTCTTCGATTGCAAGAGTTTTCTGATCCCATTCTAGAGTAAGAGAATTTAGAATTTTTCTGACTTGATCTTCTTCGGAAAAGCTTTTTCCCAATGATATTAGAGAATGCACAATCTCCTGAAATCTACTATACATATCAGAAATGGACTCATTAGAATTCATTTTGAATAATTGAAACTGATTTGTGAGTATGGATATTTTGGTATGTTTGACTTTGCTTGTTCCTTCATGAGTAACTTGCAAAGTTTTCCAGATATCATATGCAGACTTACAAATAGATACTCTATTGAATTCATTCCTATCAAGTGAGCAAAATAAAATATTCATGGCTTTTCAATTATTTTGTGCAATATTCTTTTGCTCAATAGTCCACTGTGCAAAACTAGTTGTGGGTTCAGAATATTCAGTTTTGTGATATTCCAAGTGTTTAATCCTATTGACTGTAAATATATTTTTATTCTACATGCCCAATATGCATAGTTACTGCCATTAAAAAGTGATGGTATGGCAGTAGACCGACCCTCTACAAATGAACTAGTGATAGTGTTAATAGAACCATTGTTGGTAGCCATTTTTAAAACTTTTCAAAATTCAGATTATGAAAACCTGGCTCCGATACCAAATATGAGAAATGCGGATTACAGATCTTAAGGCTGGAATAACACTAGGAGGGGGGTGAATAGTGTTTTATGTATTTTTTAAATCTTTTTGAATTTTGTTCAAATTAAACACCAATAAATGCAATTCACAAACACAGATCTACTCATAGAATCAGACATAGATGCAAATACTAAATAAAAGCAGTAAAGGAAAGAACACTCCAGGATTTTATACTGGTTCGGAGTTACCCTACATCCAGTCCCGTACAATCGTACAGATTTCTTTTCAAAATAATCTCCTAGATTACACCCTCGATTTCAAGGCTACGAGGTACACCCTCTTGTATTCGAGTTCAGGGCAACTCTCTTGATTTAACCAGGCTACAAGATCACCTAATTGATTTCCAGGGCTACAATCACACCCAATTGATTTCAAGGCTCAACCGCACCTTTTACTCAACAGTTTGATTTACAAAAGATTCTATAACTTTGAATAGCACTGAGATCTTATGGAGAGAGTGGCAGATAATCAAACAAGAGATAATCAAGTTTGATTCACTTGGTATTTCGGCAGAGTATAGTTTAGGATTCTTTTAGAATAAATGTGGAAGATGAAGAGGAGAGAAAATAAATGAAAATCTACTAAATATTCGTATAGAACTTACTGGTATTTATAGTAGGGCAACAACCATATCTATTCGTGAAAGGATACGACGAATAGACACTTCTTTTGAAAAATTGAAATTTGAAAATAACGGACACCATGTCGACATGGGGGGTTGAGGTATGTCGACATGCTCAAGGCAAAATTGATGTTATGATTTTCTTATTAAAATTGGTTTCTATAATTTGTCAAATCAATTTCTAAACTTTGTAAATATATTTGAATATAGTTTAAACATATAAAAGAGTTTAGAAAATAATTTTTAATATATATAATCTTAAGTTATAAAGCAATTTAAAATCTGAGTATATAAATATTTTAAAGCTAAATATTTAAAACAAGAGATGGTTTAAAAACAAGGACAATTTTGAAATCAAAATATTAAAATTAATAAAATTAGTTTTGAGGCTAAAATATTCCAAACAAGAGAGATGTCTTTTTGAAAAGAAAGTTTTGAAACATTTTAAAAAACAAGAGATATATTTTTGAAAAACATTTTTATAAAATTAGTGGATATCAAAATAGGACCACTATATGTTCCACTAGATATTGTCGTGGGTTCCATCCTACTAGGGTTCCATCCCTTTAACAGGCTCGAAGTGGATTCCATTCCATGAATAAATTTTGAATAAAGATGTAAGTGCTTTCAAGAAGTTTTAACATAATTCTAGACTGACTACATTATCTTAAACTGTTTGTAATCTTGAACTCTTAATAACTTGATTTCTTGATACTCATGAGTCTTCAATCTTGATATCTTCGATCTTTAAATTCATTAGTCTTGTATCTCTATACTGTACAGCCTTCATTCTTGGTACCTGCATGTTTATATTCTGCATATACATATATATCTAAACCATAACGTTAGTATTTATATTTTATAGCAAGTCCTAAGGTTGTTGTCATCAAAACCATCATCTCAAGGACTAACACGATTGTCTTCTGGACTTAAATTATTTCTTCTGCTAGTTGCTAAGGTATTTTTGTTAGGCTATCCGTATGAGCAAACGAAATACATCGATCATGGATAAGAAGTTTGAGATGCCTAATTAGTTTAGAGATTATTTAGCTACCGCAAAAGATGTTCAATCACTTGTGAACTTTTCCAGAAGATTGCAATTAGCGCTAGAAGTGGTGTGCCCCTTTGGGCATCTGTATTTCTAACTCCACCAACTTTAGAGTCTTCGAAGCACTGCCGAATTTCCTTAGCTTTGGAGGGGAGCCATATCTGAGTCCAGAGACTGTTGCTGAGGTGCGGTCTTGGACACATGCTATTGAAGGCTTCCATTGTTGTAAGTCTAGGGGGATATTCTCTTAAGGAGGATTATTTCTCGACATTTGGGAAAGGGAGGCTTAGGCTGGGTAGGATATAGAGTTTGTGTGGCTGATAAGCAGACTTGTAATTTGGAATTTATTCAGGCGTCGCTTTGGTTCTCAGTTTATTTCTGAGATTGAGAAGAGCATGTAGCTTTAGAATTCCATCCATTTTGAGCAGGTCAACTTTTTAATAAAAGAGTGATGACCAATGCAACCCTTTTGTTTTGGGATTTGATTGTGGACAAAGAGATTTGCCTTGGGTCTTTAGCATTGGTTGGGGGTTTATTGCTTAGCCTTATCCTTGTTAGGGTCCACTTTTGAATATCTTGTTAGGATTGTTCTCCTCAGTGAGAATGCCCATAAGGTGTCGTTTAGGTAGTAAAAGAAAGAAATTGAAACTCCAACCTAAGCATAAAGACCATGATACAAGGAAGATCGAGCTTGTTCAAAAAAGCCGACCTAGTATGTCCATCCCGTGACATGTGAAGGCATTTCGCTTTGAAATATCGTCCAGCTAAAATAAAGCATAAGTGCTTCAATTGTGATTGGCTTGGTCACTTGAAGAAAGATTGACCTACATTTTCGAAGAGTGTGTATATGATGATGACTTATGCCTCTTAGGCATTACCAGGTCCTGACGAGCTTATGGCTTAGGAGAATCAGAAGGTGCTTATAAAGTGAGGTATGCTCTATTTTTGGGAACTAACTTTTGTTCCTTCCGACACTTGAGTGGTATATTTTATCTGTAGCTAATTACTCGGTAAATGGGGTAAACTTGACACCTTTCGTAGCAGGTAAATTCTTCAGTAGAGATAAACCTTGTATATGTCACCTTATTTGCAAAGCTGAGGTGAAGTGACCAAAGCGATACCGTTCAAACTTGATGCACGAGCTTTCAAGTTGAGTGAGTTCAGTCGATGGAGTGTGACTTGGATTTATATTCAGGTTGGTTCGGTGGATGCCCGGTAATGAGCAAAGATTGAGCGGATGACTTATAGGCGTTAGTCTGGAGTCGTTCATGTTATAATGGTCTTCCTTTGTGTCAGTAAACCTTAGGTGATAGGAGTAATTCCATGTGCCGAAAGGGACATTTTCTAAAGATTGGTCCATTCATGTGCCAATTCTCAACCTATAGTTCAAACGTAGAGTTTCTAGGTGATTTGCACCAATTAGAAAAGGTTATAAAAGGATTTTTCACTTGATTCTGATAGACGAGCATTTGAGTCGGATTTTTGGAGATGATTGAGAGTTTTCGAAGCACGACCTTAGTCGTGCAAGGGGATTTCTGTAGTCGGAACCAAGAACTAGATCACAGTTCGCACAGATAGAGTCAGGTGGCCGACCCTAATTTAACAATAAATCTTACAAGCAAACGAAGGTTTGGAACAAGCATTGTATTATTGGAATGATCCTTAATGATTACAAAATTTTAGTATAAGATAATTAGACTTGTGTGGGAGAGTTCGAGGAAGAATTTATCGAATAGTTTTGTGGCGATTTAGATAATCTCCTAAGTGACAAGATGATACTTGCCTAGGTGAGCATCGTAGTGCACTTAGTATGTTATCCTTATTAACATTGTGCGATCGAGGTGGATTTGAACCCAAGCAAACTCGGGAAGTTGTAAATCATCATTGATGATGATTTAATCAGTGTAAATTTTCTCTTCTAGAGAATGAGTTTTGTAGGTAAGAAATGGAAAGTTGAGGAATTGATGCTGGATTTATTCAAGAGTTTCGAAACTCGAGGATTCTGCATATCGTATAGGTTTTCCTCTTCATAGTCGAGAGATGTAGTAGTTGTTCATATGTTATATTAACAAAATAAGTTACATCACTTAGGCATTTATTCCTTTTGTATGTCGAATGGACTCATTGGAGTTTATGGTATAACATACGTGTTTGACTCTTGACCCGTGCACGTTGGTATAGACTCTTTTTCAGTATTCAATTGTTTTGTATGCTTGTTTTTTGCTTGCCATTGTTTGCTGCTACTTATGTTTCTTACTACCATTTTATATTTTTTAATTTCAATGTTGGCTGATTTTTATTGTTGTTGACTTTTGTAGATTGCTTGCTTGCATGTTTGATAATTGGTATGCTAGTGTTGTTTATTCTTGCTTGCTATAAATTGCTAGTTGCTTCGTTGATGTTTGTTTGTCGTTGTTTGCTATTGTTTGATTTTTGTTTGTACGGTAGTTATAATTTCATAATTTAAAATAAGATTGGGAGAGAGATTGCTATCTAAAATAGATCATGACATCCATGGCCGTTGTAGGGGTCGGGATGAGATTTATGTGTGTCTATTGCCTTTTGAGGTGACTCAGAGTCAATGGTATATTTAGATATCGACTTATTTGAGCTTACTCTCCAATTAATAAATATATGTAGTTGTGATAGTATCAGTTATATGCTAAGACTACACATATTTGAATTTTACGCTAGTTGCATTCGTTTTAGAAATTCAAGTTAGAGCATGTGTTAAGTTGCATGTTTGGATGCTATTCGTGGTTGAGTTACCATGTTGGTATGTAGCTTTTGTTGATTCGGAATTCTTAAATTCATGGCTAATGTTGCAATTATGTTTAATCCTTTTTGTTGAGTACGTGAGCGGGTACATGGAGGTAGTTGTTGGCTGTTTAGATTGCTTATTTTCTTATGTTAGCACCTAAGTGGAATATGCTTGCTAATGAAAGAGATACGTGTTTATTCTTAACGAGTGTATTTGATATGTGACATACACACTCTATAAGCTATATCTACGTATATATTGCATATGTGTGTCCCAGATATGGGATCCTTAGATATTGGATGTGTATTTGTTGTGATTGAGACTGGTCGGAATTTTTTTGGGGTTAATCGTGCAAAGGAGGTGCTGCCAAAATTTTCCGTAACCGGAGTTGAATTTAAAAGAAAAGCTAACGAGAAGGTGGTTAGATGTAGTAAAGCTAGTTAACTTCTCTTTTGAATTGCAAGTTTGCACTTCGTTTCCAGTTCCATTTCTTTGGAAACGTGCGCATAAATTGGGCATTTGTTTTAGTTGATGAGACTTTGAGTTGGTTGTGAGTGTAATTAGGGAATGAAGGTGAAGGCCTGGAGATTAGTTCAAGTCCTTTTTTCCCTTTATTATGATCACTTGAAGTTAGTGGTTCGTTGTTTAGATTTCGAGTATTTGTAGATGCTTAATTGGTGAGATGCGTCATGTTTGTAGACATGCGTATTTCCATGTGTGTTTTGTGTAGACTAGTGCCAGGATGTAATGGTATGTGAACTACTTGTTATGAGTTATTATATGTTGCACAAGTATATACTAGTTAATGATTGTTATGGAAATGTGGTGTTCGATTGTTATAACATTTGGGTTAAGTTACCATTTTCCTAGGAATTTCGAGGACAAAATCCTCTTTAAGGGGAAAGAATGTAACAACCCACATTTTATGCACTATAATATTTAAATAATTATTTATTTAAATATTAGTTTACTAATTTAATCTATGGACTGAAAACTCAACTTTCATAAATGGACGAATTAGGATTTGCGACCTCTTCCATTGAGTCCGGATCATTTGAGCGGTTGAGTATGAGTACAAGCATTAATATATTTCAACCGATGGAATATTAGCTAGTAGCCCGCGTTTGATTTGTAAATAGATCCAAAAGGCTAACTTTTGTATACGGTAGAATTAGGTCCTGAAACCTTTTCCATTGAGATTGGATTACGAGTATTTGGTTATAGACGACAGTAACAAGCTTCTTTTGGAGTTGCAGATTTCTCGATAGATATTTGTAATCGATATGTGAGAATTTAACCATCCGGAGAGAAGCCTCGGATGGTGTCGTATTTTATACCATTATGACCAAAAAATATGTAGATTCGCGTGGTTTGAGAATCGTCTTGATCCAAGCGTGCTAGAGTTCATGCGAGTTGAAAATGAGATTGGAGAATTTGGTTAAGTACATTTTTATTTGATTTTATTTTCCAAAAAATAATATTTCCACTCTCCCCATATCCATGTCGTAGCTCTTCAAATCAACGGCCCATATTAGTTCACCTCTGACTATGGCGATGGGGCATTTGAGAAGGCGAGGTTGGTCAGAAATGAGGCACCGTGGCTAGCGCTAGGCTCAGCATGGTTGGATTAGGAGGCGACGGTTAGTGGTGGCCTAAATCTGTAGTTGAATGGAGAGGCTAGGGCAGCCATTTGTGGTTGATAGGGTTGACTAGAGGTGATGGGATTGGTCGCAAATGGCATGTCGGAGAGAGTAGGCTAGGGAGATGGTCGTAGATGGAAGTCTGGTTGGCTGACGCGACGAGGAGAGCGTAATGGACGAAGGAGACTTTGTCGATCTCGGGGTGAGTTGCATTTGTTAATTTGGGCATTAAGAGAATTAATTAGCTAGTTAATTAAGCAATTAATGTTTTAACGTTTGAAAATTCCTATCTTATTCATATGAGGTCGATTGGAACGTGGTTTCTTGTGTTGGACTCATGGAGGCATCACCTTAGAAATGGAACATCATTGTCTGCAATCTGGATGACTGAAAAATATGGCTAAGGTGAGTAGAGTTATAACTCTGAAATTATTTCTAAGTACAAATTCCCATAATTTTATATATTGAAAATGTTACTAGTAGAGGTAGAAATATATACATATATGAAACTGTTTCCCCAATTTGATTGGATTTGTTTGAGTAAATATCCGAGATAATTGATTAATATCTCGTATATTTATATTGTGTTATATTCCTATAGAATAAAGCCAGATAGTGATTATAAATTAATCAGAACTCTAATTAGGAGTTATATTAGAGATATAAATATTATTATATATTTTATTTCTAAAATTCAGGATAATTGATTAATATCTCGTATATGTAAGTATTGGATTATATTCGTAGCTGATAGAATTAATGGAGTTGTATTAATTAATAGTGTGATTATAAATTAATCAGAACTCTAATTAGGGGTTATATTAGTGATAGAAATATTATTATATATTTTATCACTAACCAGAAGTTAGAAATTACAAAAGAAGTAATTTATTACTTAATAGGGTTTGATAAAGTGTAATGTCCAGAATATTGCTATAACGAGATTTATTAAATTTAGACCCTAAGAAATGATTTAATGTATGTGTATACATATATAGAAATTATATACATGAGCTAATAACATTTGAGGCCTTATTGATAGCTAAACTTAATTTTAATAGAATAATTAAGTGAAATTAAGCTATAAAATGATTGATAGGCAAGAGAATTATTTTATCAAATAAGTTTGGGGCTTCTACACAGTAATACGAAGAATATATGATTTGAGTAAATAAAGAAATAATCTGATTATTGAATTACATTATTAAGTAAGATGAATTTGGTTGAATTGGATGTTAGGATTTATAGAAAAATTCTTAATGTTGTGAACGGGCTGATTTGTCTATATAATTGTATAGTGTGGATTTTATTAAACAATTAAATTATTTGAATGAGTAAAGCTACGTGAAAGAATGTGTATACAATTATATGTAGCACTACACCAAAATAGTGATTTTGCAACATTTTATATTTGTTAATTTCTAACACTTATAAATATTAGAGCCTACTGACAATAAAAAAGTTTTAGGATACCTGGAAAAGTATTGACAAATATAAATAATGTTTTTTATAAATTTCCAACGCATCAGTTATAATTTACAACACAAAAAAGTGTTAGAGCGGTTGGCAAATTTGTAAATAACTCACTAAAAATTGGACCCTTCTATAATCTTGTATATGGAGCATTTTCTAACGCTTTCCCATTCTCGGCCGCATAACTATAATTTCAGATTAGGGTTCCTCCAAGCTACCTCTGTGCCAAACAAAACTTTGCCCCTCCGACTTTAGGCTCCCTCATTCTCGCCTATCAAAACAACCCTCCAAGCTACCCTCCGCGCCTATCAAAGATTTCCCATTCTCGGTCGCAAAATTTTCCCATTCAGTTGGCGCATCATCTCCACTCGACATCGACCAGAGGCTCTCGCGACTTTAGGCTTAACTTCTTCGAAATCGACCAAACCAAACATCGACTTCATCTTTCCAGGCGACTTTGGCATCCTTATTTTCGATTTTGATTCTGATTTTTACATTGGTTCTGTTGGATGGATATTTGTATATTGGTAGATGCTAGATGGTATGTTCAGATTTTTTACTTCGCTTGATAGATGCTAGATGGTATGTTCAGATTTATTTTAACTTCTGATTTTTTACTTTTGAATATATATTTTAAAAAATAAATAAAAAAAGAATGTGTACATGGTATGCTAGATGGTATTATAGAATTGCTACCATACACAAATCAAGATTCATAATTGATTTTTTACTTTCCAATATATATTTAAAAAACAGAAATAAAAAAGATAAACAAAGGGAAAAAACTTACCTGGAATTGAATTGGAAGTGTGGAAGAATGCGTGTTTAATAGCATACCGCTGCTCCCGTAGTATTGTGTTTTATATGCCGATATTCTGCTTAAACTGTTAAAGTTTGATTTTAAGAATAGAGAGAGATTTAATGATAAACACAGAGAAAATTGCATTGTTGATAACTTGATTTTCTCAAATTATATATTTAACACACCTTATCCAAATTTCCTTTTTTTATAAAATATTTGATGGCCGTTAATCGTTTCTTATCGAAAAGTGTTGTGGATATGATTATTTTACACATCCAATCTCTGCGTCAGTGTCATTATTTCCCACTGACACCAGCGCCAATTACAGCGACCCTCATTTTCGATTTCAAAGAAATGTATGTTGATTATGTCAAACAAACTCGAGAAGATGAACTTATAAAAAGCAATATGCTTCTATCTTTGTAACCTACTATACATCCAGCATGGATGCATTTTGGCCATTAAATAAGTAAATGAATATGAAATGAAAATTTACCAATTTCAATGTGTTTCTATATGAAATGTCATTATAATTACGAAATGTCATTTAATCGTGTTATCGGGTTTAGCGTACAAGCTGTAATAATGCATTATTTCAGATGATTTGAACTCAGAGAGTCTAGAAAATGATATCTTAATTCTTAACACTCAATGATTACTGCAATGTTAACCTGAATAGCTTATAATTTTTGTTGTAAAAGTTTTGGGACATTTTTTGAATGGTGAGTGATAGTTGATTTTCTAGTATAATGCTCAATAGAATTTTTAAATAAAATAGAAAATGAAAGTATGTAAATTCTTTGTTCCAACACTGAAAAGCTTTTATGGGGTTTGTACTAAAAAGTGGCATGTGTATGTAAAAATAGCATGACCCTGGGCATGTTAAAATGGCATGACTCACCATAGCGAATAGTTTCGGTGCTTATGCCACCGAATTGATCGTATACGTATGGACGTGTGCAGTATTTCATATGATATGCAGAGATATGAAGATCGTAATCAACCAGTGTGATATTCTTTTGATAAAATATTAGAAACAATATTTATGAACATTTCAGAGACCCAAAAAACATGTGATTTTAAGGCTTTGGCATAAGTGTATTATGCAAGCCTATAATCTTGATATCTTCTATAAGTACTTATAGCATGTGTTAAGCTTAGCACTAAATATGTACTATGTCAAAATGTCAGTAATATAGAGGAACTGATGGATGGTGCGTGAATTTATATAATATAGTAGGCATGAAATCAAAAAATAACAGGCCATATATATGATATATATATATCTACAGAATGATGGTGAAGTTTGAAATATAACCAAAAAAATTAAGCTTTGAGCCTTAACCTAAATTGCTTAAGTAGGCGTAAGAAATGAAACTGTGCATGACTTCTGTTATTTTTTTCATGCTTAAACCAATTTTTATATGGGTTTCCAATGGTTGGACTTGAATTTGTGACCACAGTTTAATGCTGATACAAGGCCTGAATCATTTCTGGGCTGCTCTTTGTTGTGGTCTGCGGTTAACCACGGTTTAACCATGGCCTGGTCCGGTTTTGATAACCATGCTAATAACTCTTGCTCAACCATGATCCATTTCCAAATCCTTTTTTCATCCTTCTAACTCACCTTTGTCCTGCTAACTCATCTTTCTAACAAATAGATCAAAATTAAAACATAGCTTTTACTTTCAACAACATAACATCACGTTTGTAAAATAAAAACATCCTACTTGATATGCGATTAACAGGCAATGTGACATGTGTACATGTGTAACAAGCTATAATTCTAGAATATGGATTCAGTACGTATAGCACTCTATGACTCTATCCTCTTAACCCGGCTATTATGCATTTATAAAAGAATCTAAGGCATTCAGCAAAACAACTAACTGCCTTAACATTTTTATCAATAGTTAATAAATGTGATTAACGACTTGGTAAACGTTGAAGCAAATATGAAAAACTATGTCTTTTTTTAATGTATATACTGTGGGCTGCCAGTCCACTTAACCGCAGGTTTGATGCATAAACAATCTTAAGTTACACAACCATACACTAATTGGCAAAAGCATGGCATTTTTTTAGTAGGTGCAGTAGCCTGCTGCTTCTGCTTGCAGCATGGCATTTTTTTCTCCTACACTGCTGCTGCTTGCAAGCACCAATTTTTTTTAAGAGAGTAGAAACAACAATAATATTTCACTAGCTTCTAAAATGAACATATATCCTACAATACCCAATACAAACCACACACAACAACAACAACAACAACTAAGCCATTATTCCCAAACAAGTTGGGGTCGGCTAGAGATGGAACCCAAAACTAAATGAAAAAATCAATTTAAAAGTTATAATAATAACAATAGCAATATCAATAATAAAATAAAGCCAAATAAGTAAATTAATAATAATAACTAAGTAAAGTAAAGTAAAATAAAAATATATATGTATATATATAAGAGGAATGATAATAATAATACTAATAGCAATAATGATACTAATAGTAATATTGGTCAAAGACCAAACCTACGTCTTAGGCTCATGTTTCCTAGTCCTATAATCTAAAACTTATAAAACTCAACGCTCATGGTTCTGGTACGTGAATCGCTAACTTCCACTCGCTCCGATCCGTCACCAGCTCTTCGGATATACCCCAATTCTTCAAATCCCTTTTTACTACTTCCTCCCATGTCAACCTTGGTCGAGCTCTACCTCTCTTTGAGCATTCAACACGGCCTATAATTCCAACACGCACAGGTGCCTCAGGCGGCCTTCGTTGAAGATGTCCAAACCATCTTAAGCGATGTTGAATTAGCTTCTCCTCAATCGGTGCTACACCAAGTTTATCACGTATATCATCATTTCTAATTCGGTCTCTTCTTGTATGACCGCAGCTCCATCGTAGCATACGCATCTCTGCTACGCTTATCTTTTGGACATGTTGGCTTTTAGTAGGCCAACATTCTGCACCATACAACATCGCAGGCCTGATTGCCGTTTTGTAGAACTTTCCTTTAAGCTTTTGTGGGACCTTCTTGTCACAGAGAATCCCAGACGCTTGTCGCCATTTCACCCATCCCGCTCGAATTCTACAACTAACATCTTCATCAATCTCACCATTATACTGCAACATTGATCCTAGATATCGAAATGATTCCTTCTTGGGAACTATTTGTCCAGCCAGAGTGACATCTCCATCTTCCTACCTGACACCTCTAAACCCGCACTTCATATACTCTGTTTTAGTTCTGCTAAGCCTAAAAACTTTTGATTCTAAAGTCTGTCTCCACAGCTCCAGTTGTCTATCAACCCCAATCCTACTTTCATCAATTAGCACAACATCATCAGCAAATAGCATACACCAAGGAATCTCACCTTGTATACCCTTCGTAACCTCATCCATCACTAGAGCAAAAATGTAGGGGCTCAAAGTTGACCCTTGATGTAATCCCATGTTAATGGGAAAGTCATCGGTTTCACCATCGCATGCTCTGACACTAGTCACAACATCATCGTACATATCCTTGATAAGTGTAATGTACTTTGTTGGGACTCTCTTCTTTTCCAGGGCCCACCACATCACCTTTCGCGGTACCTTGTCATAAGCTTTCTCCAAATCGATAAATAACATGTGTAGATCCTTCTTTTGCTCCCTAAACCTCTCCATAAGTTGTCTTATCAAGAAAATCGCCTCCGTGGTCGACCTCCCAGGCATGAAGCCAAATTGGTTTTTTGAAACACTTATCATTCTTCTTAGTCTATGCTCAATGACTCTCTCCCAAAGCTTCATTGTATGACTCATAAGCTTAATTCCTCTGTAGTTTGTGCAACTTTGGATATCTCCTTTATTCCTAAAAATTGAAACTAGTATGCTTTTCCTCCACTCATTTGGTATCTTGTTTGATTTGAAAATATTATTGAACAACTTAGTTAGCCATGCTATCCCTGCATCTCCAAGGCATCTCCACACCTCAATGGGGATGTCATCAGGCCCCAATGCCTTGTCTGCTTTCATCCGTTTTAGTGCCTCCTTTTACCTCGGATTCTTGAATTCTCTGAACAAAATGTCTGCAAGTGTCATCAGAAGAGTCGTCTATCTCGATCGTAGTGCTATCACCTTCTTCATTAAATAGTTTGTCGAAATAATCTCTCCATCTATTTTTTATCTCCCCGTCCTTCACCAAAAGTCTATTATTGTCATCTTTGATGCATTTAACTTGGTTGAAGTCTCTTGTCTTCCTCTCGCAGAGCTTATCTATTCTATTGACGTTTTTTCACCCTCTTTCGTACTTAGGTTATGATATAGATCGTCATACGCCCGACCTCTTGCTTTACTCACCGCTCTCTTTGCGTTCTTCTTTACCACTTTGTACTTTTGCATGTTGTCCTCGCTCCTGTGATGATGTAAGCACTTATAGCATTCCTTCTTCTCTTTGATAGCCTTTTGCACATCACTGTTCCACCACCAAGAATCTTTAGGTTTGCGTTTATTTCCTTTCGCTATCCCAAACACCTCGGTAGCCACTTTCCGAATGCTTCTTGCCTTCTTATCCCACATGTGATTTGCTTCTCCTTCCATATTCCATGCCCCTTCTACCATCACTCTATCCTTAAACACCCGTGAGGCGTCTCCTTTGAGCTTCCATCATTTCGTCCGACTAGTCTGGCTCCTTTACCCTGTTTAACACGTATTCGGAGACGAAAATCGGATATCAAAAGCTGATGATGTGAGACGACACATTCTCTAGGTATGACTTTACAATCCACACAAGCTCGTTTGTCGTCTCTTCTAGTAAGTACAAAGTCAATCTGGCTAAAGTGTTGGCCACTACTAAAAGTAATTAAGTGTGACTGTCTCTTCCTAAAGAAGGTATTAGCTATCATGAGGTCATAAGCAATAGCGAAATTCAATATTTCTTCTCCTTCTTGGTTCCTATCGCCATATCCAAAACCACCATGCACTCTCTCAAACCCCCCACTAGTTGAACCAACATGGCCATTGAAATCTCCTCCTATGAAAAGTTTTTCGCTGCAAGGCACATCCCTAACCATGACATCCTTAACCATGACAAACCATACAATAGAGTTAATTATCAACGGCTAGCAACTAGGCATAAGGTTCAATTTGCATGCCAAGCTAGTAAAAGAAAGGACATCAACGTGCAAAAATGTAATAGGTTGTCCATGAAAACAACTTTTGACCCATGAGTGCACATATCAGAAACAACATGCTGATACATATGCATTAAAATGGAATGTTTATGCACTGAATTTTATAATGTGAAGTATTGTACTTAAATAAGTTTTCCTTTGCATACGTACATAAGTGAAACAAAAACCAAAGCTAACTATTTTTACTTTGTACTTCATTTGGTAAAATTAGGAGTCATGCAAATAATGGTTTCATCAAGTGATACATTATCAAGTGATATACAATATTTTATCAAGTGATACACTATCAAACAGTTATGTACAGTAGTTCATCAAGTGGTAGAGTTGAATTTTTCCAATCATACTATTATGGCTCATATTTTGAATCAAGCAGTTTCCACTCTGTTGCCATACTATTAAGGCTCATATTTCTAAGCAAGCACGTATATAGTTAGTACACCAACTTAACAAGCAAGCAGGTATATAGTTGTCATTGCTTTCCTGATTAGAGGTTGGACTGTGCATTGCTTTCCTGATTGTTAAAATCATTTCTTTGTGAATATTCTGTCTAACTTTGTCTATTACGTTCTGATAAATAGTCCTGCTCATTATTATCTTTGTATTATCTTTGGACTGTGCATTACCTTTAGACTGTGAATATTCTGTCTAACTTTGGACTGTGCATTACCTTTAGACTGTGAATATTCTGTCTAACTTTGGACTGTGCATTATCTTTGTGAATATACTTTGACTTCTTTCCATATCTTTGTATGTTGTCATTTTACAATTATCCAAAATCTTATCACTATTATTATTTGGTGAAAGATTGGTCCTTAAATTAAGAAGAGCACACATATGTAATTATATTATAAAATAACGAAAGCCATCACACAAATGATACATCATTATATCCCTGCTGTTGAAATATCCCTACTGTTGAAATATCCTTGCCGTTGCATTATTTTGGTCCATTGCCTGAAATATGTACAACATTATTACTACTATAATTATTGAAATGATGTTTTAAGTTTCATTGTATACTAAAACCTTTTTTATGCAGGTCAAACTGTCGAACAATTGCAATGCTAGTCCATCTAAATGTACAAATGAAAAGCTTGAAGCATATAATCCTCCTCCAACAAGTGATAAAAAATACTCAGTAACTGTTGATTTTGAGGGTGTTAAAGGGAAAGATGAAGCTAAATGGAGCTTCAGATGTGGAGCGCTAATCCGTTGTCATATACCAATTGGCTATGACGAGTGGAGAAATGTAGATGATTACTACAAGAACATTTTTTGGCAACAACTATTGGTATACCACGAATTCACCTTATTTAGTCATTTATTTTTTGCACAAGATTTATCCTTAGTACTAAAATTTCTTTGTTAAAACAGAATGAATTTGACATGGATATAGATCCAGATCTAGCTCGGCCAATTTTAGAAAATTCGTTTCCACGATATTATCATACGGTAAAGTCTACTTTGCGGAATAAATTGCTCAGAGTCCGAGGAACCGCCATACCCAAGAATATTGCTATTACTAAATGTCCTGCGGACATAGACAAAGTATGGTGGGAAAAGTTTATAGACAATGAATATACTGATAAAAAAAAGAGCAATGTAGGAAAAATTCTGAAGCCAAAGCTAAAAATACTATCACTCATACGCTAGGAAGAAAATCATACCTAGAGTTTACGATGAAATGATAAGAAATAGTACAAAAAATATTTCTTGTAAATATTAATAATTAATAGTTAATTAGTTTAAAAATATTTGTTCTTGCAGGTCAAGGAAAATCCGAAAGAAAAAGTTACACGGACAATTGTTTGGAAGGCGTTAATATAAATAAGAAATCTGGACAAGTTCTTCCATCTGCAGCAAGAGCCTATGTAAGTATTTTTACTTTGGTATGAATTACTGATCAATTTATTTGGTATGAGAATTGAAGGGTCTCAAAATGAAATGTGTTTGGTTTCATGATCATTTTTGAAAATAGAGAATAGAGGAAAACAAACTATTTGGTTTTGTCGAACTCGAATAAGGCTCCAGTTCCAAGAAGTTGACTAAAAACATCATTGATACTCTGGTTGTTGTAATCCTGATGTAAGTGTATTTGTAAGTGTATTTGAGCACGACTTTCGTAAGTTTAAAAATGTATACCATATTATGCATGCGTTCGGATGTCATAAGTTCAGTAGAAGTAGTGCAATTATCAGTTGGGTACATTCTTTGATGTTTTTATTTACTTGTGTGGCCTAGAGATTGAAGCTTCTTTTCACCTTTTTAGTTATATTTCAGTTACGTGGAGCTCCCATGAAATCAATGTGAACTGTTTTTTTATATCATGAACTGTTTGTAAATTTGTGTGAACTTAGAGCATTTTAGTTATCCAACTAAGCCGTGTTTTTAATGTTTTGTGTGTGCGCACGTGTGTGTATATGAGATGATACTTGCATATGTGGTGAAACCTTTTGAATGACTGTGAGTGCAGGAAGGCCTAAGAGTATAATGTTGATTCATGAGTTTTGATTCATGACACAAGCTTCAATATCATACGACGAGAATACTATATGAAAGCGACAAAAAGGAGAATAACCGTATATTGAACACTACAAAAGAGACAAGACTACAATCCAGATATTAGTATGAGTATTTTATTTTATTGAGTCTTAGAAATTTGTTAAAATCATTCCTCAAGTAGTTACACATACACACAAATTGATTTATACAAAAACAAGTGTCACTGTGTAATTAATAGCAGGTCGGCCGACCGACCAAAAGCTTCGGTCGACCGACTCTGTGTCCAGTGCACAGATATGCACCGTTTTATTCATGTCTGTAAACTCAGCTGACCGGCCCAAGTTTCTCGGTCAACCGACCAGAACATAGCGGTTAGTTTTCTAAAGAGGTACAATTGTTCATGAAGAGGAATGTCCTTTAATCCAACGGATATGGACACAACTCTTGATTGAAACTCTTCATGAAAGATTGTAACTATTCTACAACTATATAAACATGTTCAATTCATTTCTATAATCACTAATTCTTGTTTTAATTCTGAAATCTATTCTCTATTATTCTCTGCAAATAAAAAGCATTCATTCTCATTCAATATCACTAGAATCCTTGAATTAATTCATATACTTCGATTCTACGTGATTATCTTCCTTCTAAATCTTCACACACATACATACTCTGGAGGATTTGATTATAGGAAAGTTGTACTATCAAAAGACAATCAGTGTTATTCAGAACATATTCGTCAACAAACTATTTATATTAAGTTGAAGTCCTCTTCGGCTGTTGATGCGGAAAAATTCCCGTTCGGCTGCTCAGGTGTCGTATACCTATTCCTCCGGGTTAAGTGAGGGGTTTAGTTTAAATCCAGAGGGTATTCTGGGACTGGACGTAGAACGGGAAGTTCGAACCAGTATAAAAATTCCTGTGTGCTTACTTTAATTTTTATTTTACTGTTATTATTAGCTTCCGCATTTATATACCATATTACACGATCCTTAATACTACACGTACACTTTCATTTGGTATCAGAGCAAGGAAATCCTATAACCGTCACAAAGTTATTTGATATCTATTTCTAGTAATATGGCAACAACACATACTAACGATTTTGACACTAATACTAGTTTCACAAAGGGTCAATCAACTTCACGACCTCCACTTTTTAATGGTATAAATTATAATTATTGGTCAACTAGAATGAGAATCTATATGCAATCTAGTGGATTTGATATCTGGAATATTATACAAAGTGAGTACACAACTCCTACTGGAGAATATTCAACTTGGAGAAACACACAAAAACTAGATGCTACATCAAATGCAAAGGCTATGAATATTTAATTTTGTGCATTAGATAGAAATGAATTCAATAGAGTTAGCATGTGCACTTCTGGTTATGAAATTTGGAGAACACTTAAGATAACACATGAAGGAACGAACAAAGTTAAATTAAGCAAAATCTCTATGTTGAAAAATCAATTTCAAAATTTCAAAATGAGGCCAAATGAATCTATAAATGACATGTACTCTAGATTCCAGGATATTTATCATGCTTTACTATCACTAGAGCAAAAGTTTATTGATTTTGATATTGTTACAAAAATCTTAAATTCTTTAACGGACGAATGGGAAAGAAAAGTTCTAGCCATTGAAGAAGCAAGCGATTTGTGAACATTAAAACCAGAAGAATTGATAGGTAATTTAATTTCCTACGAAGTAAATTTGCAGGCAAAAAGAAATGGAGCACAAGAAAAGAAAAATCTGGCATTCCAAGCAGAAAAAGATGACTTCGACTCGGATAATGAAGATATGGCAATGATCGCTAAAAATTTCAAAAAGTTTTTGAAATTCAACAGTAACAAATTCATGGGAAACAAAAATAATTCCAACAACAATTCCAATAGCACCAAACCATCATCTTCAGCAATGGAATGTTATGAATGTCATAAGAAAGGACACATGAAGAAGGATTATCCAGAGCGTAAAAAGAATAGTTTCAAGAAGGAAAAAACCAAACAAAAAGCTTTTTCTGTCACTTGGGACGACACTGACTCAGCATCCTCATCAGAGAGTGAAAGTGATAATGAACAAGCAAATGTGTGCTTCATGGCTTCATCAGACGATGTACCACGTAAGAAGAGAGGAAAATGGATTTTAGATAACGGTTGCTCAAAACACATGACTGGAAACAAAGAAATGTTGTCAAACATTATATACTCAAATGGAGGAGTAGTCACCTTTGGAGATAACTCAAAAGGATATATCATCGGCAAAGGCAATGTCTGTAGCAACGGTACCTCTAATTTACCTCTCATTACTGATGTTTTATTAGTTAAAAATTTAAAACACAATTTATTAAGTATTAGTCAGCTATGTGATAAAGGTTTTAATATAACTTTTTCAGAAAATAAATGTAATATTTTCGATAAAAATCATAACACTATTTTCGAAGGAAAAAGAGATAAAAACATTTATATCTTAAATATGAATGTTAATAATAATTCAAATTTGTGTCTAGTAGCTAAAGAAAACGATTCTTGTCTTTGGCACAAAAGATTTTGTCACATCAATTTTAATACTATCAACAAACTAGCTAAAAACAAATTAGTTAAAGGTTTACCCAATATAAAATTCAAAACTAATATATTTTGTGATACATGTAAATTAGGAAAATTAATAAAATATTATTTTAAATCAAAAAAGTAATATCTACAGAACAACCACTTGAACTTTTACACATGGATCTTTTTGGTCCAACTCAAGTGCAGTCTATTAATCATAATAGATATGTATTTGTTATTGTAGATGATTTTTCTAGATATACTTGGATTTTCTTTTTGAAAAATAAAAGTGATACTTTTGATAATTTTAAAGTTTTTGTTAAAAGAATTCAAAATATTAAAAGTTTGAAAATTAAAAATATAAGAAGTGATCATGGAGGAGAATTTGAAAATGAAGCTTTTGAACAATTTTGTAACAAGAAAGGTATTAACCATAATTTTCCGTTTCCTAGAACACCACAACAAAATGGAGTTGTAGAAAGGAAAAATAGAACGTTACAAGAATGTGCAAGAACTTTATTAAATGGAACCACTTTATTGAAACACTTTTAGGCAGAAGCTGTAGCTACTGCTTGTTATGTATTGAATCGTGTTTCTATTCGACCATTAACTAAGAATACTCCATCACTACACCAAACAATCCATTTTGTAACACTTTTCCGCTTTTAATTTACAACGCTAATAACCATTACAAATTTCTAACGGTTATATCCGTTACAACCGTTTACAACGGTTATAACCGTTAGTAAATATGGTAATTTCGTAAATAATTTAAAGCACCAGGGATAAGATTGTAAATTTATTTCTGTCAATCGTTATCTCATTTGTCACGATAATTTTTCATTTCTCACTCTTTCACGTTTTACTTCTCTTTCGTTCGTACCACCTCCATTGAGTGCCACCGCCTCCGCCGTTCTGCCACCACCTTCGTCTTCTGCCACCGCCTCCGTCTTCTGCCACCGCCTCCTTTCTTTACCCTATCAAATCGACAAAGATGAAGGCAAAACTGGACTGTGAACTGCAAATCTAGGGTTTCACTTTTACCTCCGTCTACTCAAGTATTTGATTTATGAAAACTGGCATACATCTTGTCTACAATGAACAATAAATTTACGAAACAAACCCCAAGCTAATATAGGCATTTGATTTATAGATTAAAATTTGCTTGCCCATTAAATTAGATTAGAAGGTGGATTGCTATGAAGATGAAGGCTGAAGTTGCAGATCCTAGAGAATCAATAATTGAATTGAGATTTAATAAGTGCATTGAATTGAGTTAGAACATGAAATTGAGAGAAGAATAGATTCAAAAATTGAAAGTAAGTACAACTGCAATCTCATATGTTAACAGTCATCTTTAGTCTTCACACCCTTGGTCAAATTTGAATAAAAATTGTAAAAGTTATTCTTCTAAATCATGGTTTATAATCTGAGTATTTGTAGGTCAGGATCTGTAGACTGATCGGGGGTAGAAATAACCGACGTCTTGAATGAGAAAATGGGGAAAAAAGAACCGTCGGCAATTTGGGAAATGAGAATAGGAGAGTCTGCATGAGCTGTGGATCAGAAATGCATGGGTATATGCATGTGCACTGGCGTGAGTGAGTTTGAGGGTGTGCTGGCGAGTACCGCAGTGGAAGGCGGCCGATGGTGCTCAAGTAGATGGTGGTCGCGTGGGAAGTGATGGAGTGTGGCCTTTGGATGTTTTCATGGTGACAGACATACAGCACAGTGGAGGAATGCGGGGGAGATGCCACTGTGTAGGTTTAGCATGGAAAAGAGATTCAGGTGGCACATGAAAGTAAGCTTGCTTGCATATTTTTTGTTTCAGACTTACTGTCACATGTTTTATGGATGTGACCAAGCATTGCCATCCCATTTTCATGTTAGCACATATATTTACTTATCCTGCCTTTGATACTTGCGTGTGTGCCTATATATGCTTGTTTACATTTATTGCTGCTACTTTATATTTTATAGTGTTTTTGCATGTGTTGGTAGTAAGTGAAGTAACCAGACATTTAATAATTTATACAAAGTTAGTTTCCAATCTAAGTAAACTGTCAAATTAAGTAAATATATTTTATGAAAATAAGTGTAGAGTGTGTGTCCTATGCATATAACTATTTATACAAAGTTATTTATATTTACATCAGCTTAAGTCCATTATCATGGATTAAATAAATCGTTTATACAAAGTTATTTATATTTACATCAGCTTAAGTCCATTATCATGGATTAAATAAATCGTTTATACAAAGTATAAACGCTTCCTGTACCATGTTTAATTTGTTTCCAATGAATTTGAGACCGGTTAAAATTAACGGGTTCGTACTATTAAAATACATGATTATTGAATTTAATCTATAACATGCATTTAAATATTAAATTTACCTTCTGGGTAGGAATGTGCATTTGTTGATCGGACAGAACACGAAAATCCATCAAATTTTTTTCCAGATTGTAAGTTTTAATTGATATTTGAATCCAAAACGGCGACTTTTGAAACAACCTCGAACGTCTCCTCGGAGAGACCGCGGTTTCATATTCTCTACGTCTTATATAAGAACCATGGATAGCAACTTCATCATCATATTTCTGTTTCCCTCCTTCGACATATTGAGAAGATCTACCACTGCCCCGAAAAACATACAATATTCATCTCATGTTGCTATTAGTTGTATAATGATTGAATTTGTGGAAAGTTCCCTTGTTTTAAACTCCGCCTTGTGTAATCTAGTAATCTCTTTGCTACTTGACAATGATGTGTAGATCGAAAAAAGATAAATTGATGCAATGATACATAATACGCGTTGTATTAACATACTACATTTATTCTGAACTTTCATACAAGTTTTACATGCACTAAACTGATATTATGATTTTAAAAATCCACGTTTATGCTTTTAAATTTCAAATTATAAGTATTTATTTTTAAACATGAATATTTTGTACTATATATTAAGCTTTCACACACATGCTGTTTACATGATTTATTTTTCATTATTTGATATCTTCGTTTATACTATAATCATTTTATCTTGCACTTTTCCTACTGTATAAGTTGATACGGTCCATAAGTACTACTACATTGTTTTTGTGAAAAATTCATACCACAACTTCCATTATACGTACGTACAACATAACGGTAAATTCACAACTCCCATCATCTGATTCAAAATTTAAAATAAGAAGTAGAAAAGTGTAAATTGCATTAAGAATTATAAAGCACACAACTTTACTTTATCCTACTGCATACACGGCAACCTATATATCATTTCCTCTCCCTCCTTTTCTTAACCATAACATATAAATTTCTCACCTCTACTCAAACACTCCAGATCTTTTAACTGAAAATAGATAATTAGAAAAGAAAAGAAAAAAAAAACTGCCGAAAATTATGTAGATAGATTAAAATAACAAGCATCGCAAGAATCAACTCAGTTACTTCTTGACCATTTTCTCTTACGAGCAGGGTGCTCTGACTTGACATCTGCCTCGGCATAACCACATTGCGATGGAGGAGGAGCCGCAGCTTGCGACGACACTGGCGATTTGGAGGCGCTGGGCTAGAGATGGCGCTTGCGGCTTGCGATAGGAGGATGAGGTAGGGATTGGTATTTAGGTATTATGGTTTTTTCCTCATGTAGTATACTATTAGTTGTATAATGATTATATTCATCTCATATTGCTATTAGTTGTATAATGATTGAATTTGTGGAAAGTTCCCTTGTTTTCAAGCAATATGGTCAATAAATCATGGTTAATATGGAGGAGCAGGGGCAATGTGCATATGGAAGTGAACTTGGTGTTGCTGGTGGTTGAACTGTGATGTCAGGTAGATGTTGAATTGCAGAGAATGGATGACCGCAATGGATGAAGTTGGCAGATGTTAAGTATAGTTGGTTATGAGGATGTAGTTGTAGAGGATGGGGTTAATGAGGTGTAGTGGGTAATGATTAGTGATGCACTGGTTTTTTTTGTGGTGATGCAAGGTAAAATTGGTGATGTTTTGGATGGTGGAGATGGCAAAAGTTGATGGTTGATGCCAAGAGAATGATGTACAGTGAATGTTGATGTGTACAATCACAGTGTATATGTGCACGATCATAGGGAATGTTAATGGAATGTTTGATTGAGGTTGTGTGTGGGTATTCGTTGGTGGAGTAGCAGAGGCAATGGGTAGTGATGAATTGTGGTAGATAGTTTGTAACAGTGTGTACAATCACAGTCATTTTTTATTTCTTAATTGACTGTCATCTTCATCTCTCATTGGTCTCCAATAATGAATGAACTAATGATTATATAATGATGTATTTTTTGAAACGAAAGGGAGGAGCCGTGGAGGACAGACAAGGAAGGAGCAGCTAGGAACTGAAGGGTATCAGGAGATGGGCCACAAAGGTGGACTAAGCACCACGGATGAATCTGGAGGCGAGAGAGCTGCCCGTGAAGGCGTTGACATTGATGAATCCAAATTCAGGGCTTAGACCTTTACTATGTCTACGTACTTCTGTATCACTGCGTATGTAGTACTATTGCTTACGTATCTAGTATCTAGTGTCTTAGTTGTGCATTGAGTGTTGTATGTGGCAAGCACTCATGGGTGGTTAAGAAATTATATGTTTGTGGGTCTTGTATGTATATTATGGCGAATAAATGTTAAATGTATCATGTCTCTCTTGTTTTGTTATCTTTTGGTTTGAATCTTTTGAACGTCTGGAATTCTTGGTACTTTCAATCAATATGGTTTTGCCTGTTGTTTCAATCGATCAATAAGCACGCATGAACATATTGTTAAAGATATTTTGGTTTATGGTTTTCTCATTCCCAACGGTTATAACCGTTGGGAATTACAGTTGTTACCAACGGTTATAACCGTTGGGATTTTGGGTTATTCCCAACGGTTATAACCGTTGGCAAGTTCCAAAATTCCCAACGGTTATAACCGTTGGGAATAACCCAAAATCCCAACAGTTATAACCGTTACAAAATATGTAAAAAAATTGTAACGTACCTGCTACCAACGGTTATAACCGTTGGGAATTTGATTACCAACGGTTATAACCGTTACAAAATGACAATTCTGGTGTAGTGCATATGAACTTCTAAATGGAAGAAAACCAAATATTTCATATCTTAAAGTTTTTGGTTCTAAATGTTTTATTTTGAATACTAAAGATCAGCTAGGCAAATTCGATCCAAAATCCGATGAAGGAATACTCGTTGGATATTCGGAACGAAGCAAGGCTTATCGAATTTATAATAAACGAACTCAAATTATTGAAGAAAGCTTACATGTTTCATTTGACGAAAATTTTAAAAATATAAATCCAATTGTTACTATTGATTCTAATGATGAAACTACTCAGAATGAAAATAGTAATACAAATGAAAATTTTGATATTCATGAAAACAATGAAAATACAGACATTACTCCTAATTTAATAAAATCTCCACCTAGAATTTTACGAGATCATCCCGTGCAAAATATAATTGGAGAAGTTAATACGAATGTTAAAACCAGACATCAATTAAATCAAGTTGGTAATGTAGCTTTTCTCTCTAACATAGAACCTAAGAATATAAAAGAAGCCTCAACTGATGATTACTGGATTCTTGCCATGCAAGAAGAACTAAATCAATTCGAACGAAACGAAGTTTGGGAACTCGTTCCTAGACCTAGTGATCAATCAGTCATCGGTACTAAATGGGTTTTCAAAAATAAAGCAGATGAACTAGGAAATATAACCAGGAATAAAGCTAGATTAGTTGCACAAGGATATAATCAAGAAGAAGGAATTGATTACGAAGAAACGTTTGCTCCAGTCGCCCGACTTGAAGCAATACGAATCTTATTAGCCTTCGCGTGCTTTCATAATTTTAAACTTTTTCAAATGGATGTTAAAAGTGCTTTTTTAAATGGATACATAAAAGAAAATGTTTTTGTTGAACAACCACCTCTTTTTAATCATGAAAAATTTTCGGATCATGTTTATAAACTCAAAAAGGCGTTATACGGTTTAAAACAAGCACCACGTGCTTGGTATGATCGTCTTAAAAGCTATTTATTAGAATCTGGTTTTGAAATTGGTAAAGTAGATCAAACGCTTTTTATTAAGAAAACTAATAAAGATATTTTAATGATTCAAATATATGTTGATGATATCATTTTTGGCTCGACAAATGAAAAACTATGTCAGGAATTTTCGACTATAATGACAAATGAATTTGAAATGTCTCATATGGGAGAATTGTCATATTTTCTTGGATTACAAATTAAACAAATTGAAAATGGAATTTTTATTAATCAAGAAAAATATTGTTATAATTTAATTAAACGATTTGGTCTGGAAAACACTTCTACCAAGCCAACTCCAATGAGCACAACTACTCATCTTGATAGAGACGAGGAGGGCAAAAGTGTTGATCAGAAGCTATATCGTAGTATGATAGGTTCTTTACTTTATTTTAACAGCGAGTCGACCCGATATAATGATGAGTGTTTGTTTATGTGCTCGATTTCAAGCAAATCCCAAAGAGTCACATATGAGAGCAGTTAAACGCATTATTCGTTATCTAACTAAAACCAAAGATTTCGGACTATTTTATCCGAAAGAATGTCCTTTCGAATTAGTCTCCTATAGCGATGCTGATTTTGGAGGAAGTCGGACAGATCAAAAAAGTACGAGCGGAATGTGTCATTTCATTGGACGTTTCTTAGTCTCTTGGTTTGTAAGAAACAAAACTGTGTTTCTTTATCGACATGTGAAGCAGAATATATATCTGCTGCTTTGGCATGTGCACAAGTCGTATATATATGCAACAAACACTACAAGATTTTAATTGTCATCTTGAAAAATCTATAATTTATTGTGATAATACTAGTGCAATAAATCTTTCTAAAAATCCGGTCAATCACTCACGAACAAAACACATTGATATTCGTCATCACTTTCTTCGTGATTGTTTGGAAAAAGGATTAATAAATTTAGAATTTATCAATACTGAAAATCAAATTGCTGACATTTTTACTAAACCACTAAATGAAAATATTTTTATAAAACTTAGACGTGATTTAGGTATAATGTCGTTTAAAGATTTATGAATAAAAATATGAAAAAATATCAAAAAACAAAAATTGTTTTATTTCTGACCTAAGCGGAACTCGAACTCATGACCTCTGACTTGCTTGTTAGATGTTGTGTTATAGCTACTTGAGCTATGGGTGTTTCTTGTTTTAGTTCTCTTTAAAGTTTTTTTATCTGTTTTGTTTTCAGAAAAAATATATTTAGCTCTTATGTTATAAATCATACATTTACAAACAATTTTATTCTTAAACTTCTGTGATCATATTTAAAGTTAGTTCCTATCCACTAATTTTTCAACAAACAGATGTTTATATATACTATGCTTATCTTTCAAAACATATACTAAGAAAATTTTAAAAACAAAACTTGAAAAATGTCTTCAAACAATGACTACTATAATTCCGAAAACTCCCATCTATCATACACATCTCCGGACGATGATGGTTCCGACCGCATCTCTGAAAATGGCCCCTATCCTACCTTTCCCATGCCTAAACGTGTTCTAGACTTCTCCTCTCCAGATAAAGACCCCCGACATGGGTGGAAACCATGGGAAGACTCCCATACAGGCTATACACTTGAAAAGAAAAAAGGGAAGAATACAACGGTAATATCTCCAACTACCAAACAAAAAATTGATGAAATACATCACTACCAACGACAACAAATGGATATGCAACGGGAACTCTACTATGAACAAAAAGTCACGGCAAGACGTTTAAGTTTTCTAGAAAAGATTGCCATGAAAATTTGTTCATCAAAGAAGGATGATGTTGCTTAACCTTCTTATAGACCCTCATCCTCCTCAAATCCTGTTCAAACTCCAATAACTCCAAGATGGTCACCAATAGAAGACGTTCCGTCCCCAAACTCATGGGAACGTAGATTTTAACGAACGGTGGCTAAATTTTATATATATATATGTTGTTGTTTTCAATAAGATGTATAAATATAATGATATGATAATATAATTTATATTTCTATAATTTTCTGTTGAAAAACAGCAAAAATATACATTTCTACCAGGGTCGGTCGACCGGAAAGACAGAATCGGTCAGCCGAACCCTTCCCGAGAATTTCAAACATACATTTACAACAGGGTCGGTCGACCGAAGACCCTGAGTCGGTCAGTCGAACCCTTCCTGAGAGTTTCAGCAACTTTCAGATTATCAGATCGGTCAACCGACCCAGACTTCCGGTCGAACGAACGTACAAAACTGCTGTTTATATTCCTTTTTAACAACTCATCCATTCACCTTTTCAAACCTACCTCTTCACTCTTACTTTCCCAATTATAGTTTTTAACCTAGCCCCCATTAAAACTTCTCAAATTTTTAATCTTTTCTTCCAAAAACAAATGGCTCCCAAGAAGAAATCAAAGAAAACCGGTGGCTCATCTTCATCTACTCCAGTGGATACTCAAATTGCTTCATGGCTAGTTAATGATATAACTCTTCAAAGATGGATACAACTTCAAGATGCCAAAATCTTTAAAGAATCATTTGTAAGTTATCCTAACTTTGCTTCCTACGGTATTGAAAATGCCGCTATTGAGAGTGGTCTTGATACATTCCTTGACCATAGGAAAAATAACTTGAAAATCAATCATATTATGGTCAAGTTATTTCTAGCAAACCTCAACCTTGTCAATCCACCGAGAAACACCGAAAATTGTATTTGGACATCGGTTTGTGGCACTTCAATTTTCCTTTCCATTGATCGAATTAACCACATTTTGGATGCTAGACTGGGTGGTATCTCATTACACGATGTAGATTGTAATATATCAACTCGTGACCAGATAAGCCATCTATTTTTCGAAGATGATGCAACGGATTTTAGACAAACATCATCGCTTAGACCAAAAGCTCGACTCCTTCATTGATTCATGATGAAATCTTTAGTTCCTAGAGGTGGTTCATATCATCTCGTATATCCCGAAAATTTTAAAGCATTGTATGCTATTTGTAGGAAAATACGAGTTAATTGGTCACAACTTCTTATGGATGAATTTCTCTCTTTTAACCAAGGAAAGATGCTCCATATTTATTATGGAGAATACATAATGAGATTGATCAATAGCTTCGTCATCAATGCTCCAGAATCCGAAACCTCCAAAGTCCGTATTTTTGATTCACGGACCATAAAATTAATGAAATTGCCTGATGCTCCACCTTGATTTATAAGATTTGAGCAATGGAGTGATACTCCGAGAGAACAACTACGTCGTAGCTATTCTACACCTCAACCATCTACTCATGCTACGAAACGTATAACCCGCCAATCCTCAATTCAACGACCAACTCCCGGAATGAGTACGAAAGCGGCTATTGATATCTTGGCACAAAATCAACTAGCTTTGGATGCCCGGCTACGAAAAATTGATGGTCATTTCAAGAAAATCAAGGGATTCTTCGTTAATTTATGGGATGCCTTATCATGTACTTCCGAAACCGGTGCCTCTTTTGTTGCTCCCGGAAAAAGACCCGCACCAAATTTCTCTTGGTCTACTTCAGATAACACAAGTTCTGGTACATCCAGAACTCATGCTCCTCACACTCAAAGACGTGGTAAGGAACATGTTCCTCCGGAAGAAAATATTCGTCCAGAATTTTGGGATTCCGATGATGATGAGGAGTAATCGTATTGTTTTACAATTTAATTTCAAGAATTTCTTTATGAACAATATGTTTTTTATTAAATGTTGTGTACTAAGCAAACATCTTTAATTATTCCAATTTTGGTTTAAAAATGTAATATTTAAAATTCATTGATTCGCATTTCTTTATGAACATTATGTCTATTGTTAGATGTTGCAGTACGAAAACATTATTAATATGTAATAGTTATAACTTGATGTTCTCTTAAATATGTTATATGTTCCATATTTCTTTTACATATTACATCTAGTAAGTATTCCTTTTTGTCGATGACAAAGGGGGAGAAATATATGAAAGCTAACAAAGTTTTTTGTAGAAAAGTCGCCATATATTCAGGGGGAGAATTATAATACTATTGCGTCACATAAGTATTGTCATCAATCAAAAAGGGGGAGAATGTTGATTCATGAGTTTTGATTCATGACACAAGCTTCAATATCATACGACGAGAATATTATATGAAAGCGACAAAAAGGAGAATAATCGTATATTGAACACTACAAAAGAGGCAAGACTACAATCCAGATATTAGTATGAGTATTTTATTTTTTTGAGTCTTAGAAATTTGTTAAAATCATTCCTCAAGTAGTTATACATACACACAAATTGATTTATACAAAAACAAGTGTCACTGTGCAATTAATAGCAGGTCGGCCGATCGACCAGAAGCTTCGGCCGACCAACTCTGTGTCCAGTGCACAGATATGCACCATTTTATTCATATCTGTAAACTCAGCTGACCGGCCCAGGTTTCTCGATCAATCGACAAGAACATAGCGGTTAGTTTTCTGAAGAGGAATGTCCTTTAATCCAACAGATATGGACACAACTCTTGATTGAAACTCTTCATGAAAGATTGTAACTATTCTACAACTATATAAACATGTTCAATTCACTTCTACAATCTCCAATTCTTGTTTTAATTCTGAAATCTATTCTCTATTATTCTCTGCAAATAAAAAGCATTCATTCTCATTCAATATCTAAAATCCTTGAATTAATTCATATACTTCGATTCTACGTGATTATCTTCCTTCTAAATCTTCACACACATACATACTCTGGAGGATTTGATTATAGGAAAGTTGTACTATCAAAAGACAATCAGTGTTATTCAGAACACATTGGTCAACAAACTATTTGTATTAAGTTGAAGTCCTCTTCGGCCGTTGAGGTGGAAAAATTCCTGTTCGGCTGCTCAGGTGTCGTATACCTATTCCTCCGGGTTAAGTGAGGGGTTTAGTTTAAATCCAGAGGGTATTCTGGGACTGGACGTAGAACGGTAAGTTCGAACCAGTATAAAAATTCCTGGTGTGCTTACTTTAATTTTTATTTTACTGTTATTATTAGCTTCCGCATTTATATACCATATTACACGATCCTTAATACTACACGTACACTTTCATATAACAGGGTGTGTACAAATTAGAAAATTTTAATTTTCTATGCTACGCTAGTCATTAATGCAAGAAAGTGTTTGTTGTTTAAAACTAGAAATCACTAACGCTGAAATTTTGACTCAGACTAATTTCTCTAAACCAATCCCTTGTTGATTTTCCATCCCTTGTTGTTTTCTACGCCAGTGTAACTAGAAGTCATATGCCTTGTGTTGTTGTCGTGTGTAAATATTAGTATATGTGAGTATAAGAAGCATGTACTTGCCGACTTTAAACTTACCTATACATGATGTATGCATGTACATGAATTATTTCTTGTAACTTGTTCAGTAGAATATGATACACAATATTATATTTTTGTTAAAATATATGTATACCTGAAACATAAATTGATTTATTGAAATAAGATGCATATAATTCATATAAAATTTTGAATTTTATACAAGTTTTAAAATTGTTTATAAAATAATTTTAAATTGACTATGCTATGAATAATTGCCTTGTGCATTAGATAATTTTATGCTCCAGGGATCAACTTTGAAATTTAGAGTTCTAAAGTAGTAATGAACATTTCTCTGATGAATTCTAAGGCACTGTTAATATCATAAATTGATAAAATTTGAGAAATTGCATTTTATAATCAGTATCTTCAATTGCCTCTATATTGGATCCTCTTACACTAAAATGTTTACTTAACATGACCATGACTATGGGAAATTTTGCACTGAAAATGGACTTGGTTTTTAATCGTATATGGGAAATTATTTGTCTTAAATTACATGGTAAGTATGTGTTATCTTCAAAATCAAGCAAGCTTCTTTTTTTATTTCAGAAGCTTCTTTTTTTATTTCGACATGATTCACACTGTGGACTTTATCAAGACTATCTGGACAAACAAGGGCCTAAGTCCTAAGGATTTTATAAAATTGCTTTTATACTAAGTCTTTCATTATAAATTTAAGGTTAGTTTCTCTATTTTGATGATAAATACATATTTTCTTTATTTTATAGTTGTTGATACATACATATTTCAATCAAAGATAATTTTTTGAAATGGTAATTTTGATGTTTGAATCTCATTTGACATATTAAATGTAGGCACTTGTGGAGGAAGAGGAAGAAAAACAGAAGTTGGAATGTAGCGGCAACGAGGAAGCAAACACATATGACCTTGACAATGCTCCCATCTCTAAAGTTTTTGGCTCTGATAGAAAGAAAAACTATTGTCGTGCAATTAGATCCACTTCCTCTATAAAGCAAGTAAAGTTGATGCAAGCTTCAAAAGCAATTACCGTTAAGAATAAAATGGAAGATTTTCGTCAATGGTCATCGGAATTACAAAACCAAGTGGAAAATCAAGTTGCTACTCAAGTGGCGAATCAAGTGTCGAGTCAAATCAATGAGGCTCTTAAATCATTTGCTTTATCTTTTCTAACTATGGTACCGGGTTACAACATAACCTTAATGGTGGTAATGTGATGCCTATGACGGAAACCGCTTCTAACATGGATAAATCTCCATCGAATGTTGGAGTTGCTAGTTCTCTTATTCCGTCAAATGATCTTGGATCATTTACAAGAGGCAAACAACTTGTAATGCTACTATCACAAGATATGAAGAAGAATGTAGCAAAAGCTTATATTGGAACACAAACTATGTGTCATTTCAGAGAGATAATTCCAAATGTTGAGAAAGTTGTTTGGATAACGGAAGTTTTAGAGTTGGAAGCACCGTTTTACGATGGTCCTTAAAATGGGCATTATAAGCTTTGTGAATTTTCAAATGGAGGCTTTATGATATGGCCTGTGTTTCGCTTCGCAATATCTAAAATTCTATTTATTAGTAGTAAAATTTTATCTTGTTTTTTGTAATTTGGATATGATATTGTGGTATTTTGAAATTGGAAAGTTTGTAGCTCATATTATAGTATTATAGATATGGAAGCATTTTAGACATCATATTGAATCGATATGATGAATTATATATGTGATATGGACATCATCATTTATGAGATATTATATTCATTTGTTTTAAGAATTTAATATTAATGGTGCATAAAATAGAGTAAAAACATAATTTCAATTAGTAACGCATATAAGTGTTACCAATATTTTGGATAACAACGCTTATGTACCTTACAAACCTAAATGATAAGCAAAATAATTTATGTGTAACAGCACATATATGTGTTACTAAATGATCATTTTCCAACACTTATAAGCGTTACCGTATATTTCTGTACCAACACTTATAAGTGTTACCGTATATTTCGTTACCAACACTTATAAGCGTTACCGTGAATTTAGGTATCAACACTTATAAGTGTTAGTAATACGTATGTTCGTAACACTTATAAGTGTTACAAATTTGGCCGCTCCATTCCTCACAGTCCATTAGTAACATTTAAAAAGTGTTACTGAAATTATTTGTCACACTTATAAATGTTAGGAGGTGTAGTGTAGTCTATATATAATCAATGTGAGTTCACTTAAATGTATTTAGTGGAGCTTGCTATCCAAGAAATATATTTGGATGAGCAAAATTAAGGGAGAAAAATATCGTAGATTGTGATCTAGTTGCCGACGATCGAGTTCTAGTGGAAAGACGATGTAATTGATATAGTCGAGACGATGCCCAAAACTAGATGGAACTTGTGTGATGTTTTCACTCAATGCGAACGAGGCACTATCCACAGGATGTCATGATAATATGATTTATTATGCAAGATTAGAGTTATATGTTAACTCTGGTTGTTCGATACGTATATTTGAGAGACGATACGTTCTATACAGCTTCGGTGGATGGACTTAAGCTATCGAGAGCATGTTATACGGGATACACTCGTTACACATATAGTATGGATATGTAGTGATTACTTAGATAATCCATGATACCATGGGAGAACTGCACGACTTGCATATGAGATTCCAGAGCATGTTCGGAGAGAGATGGATACGACTATCTAAAATAGACCATATATCACTCATGCCTGTAGTAGAGGTCAAGATGAGATCTATATTGCATTATGATGCGACTCAGAGTCTATGGTATATTTAGATACCAACTTATTCTAGTTTGTTCTCCAATGGGTAGTCAATGGAAGGATGATAATTAATATATCATATAATAGACGATTAGTAATATATGTTAGTAGACAATTAGTTATATGTCTTTTATTAGATGATTAGTAATATATCGTATAGTAGGCGATAAATAATATAGTATATAGACGATTTATAATATATTATATAATAGATGTTTAAAAAAATAGTGGATGGTATGATTTTTTTTGTGTAGTTTCGTATACTTGTGCAAACCGCTTGACATTGGAGGTAGACCTAGATTAAGATTCCTATACCACCACTAGTCTCGAGTGAGTGTAGTTTTGACCTTATACATATACAATAGAATGTGCCTCACATTTTGTTGTTTTGCATGCCAGTGTATAGTCACAACATTATATTTATTCATAATGGATTTAAGGATACATGAAGGAAGGTTAGGTATAATTACCTATTGTTTAGTATGATTTTACTTCACTTGTTTATAGGCAGTCTAGATTTCCCCTGACTTGCATTTGTGGAGAGGGCCGGCTATGATTTAACTATCCCTATTTATTTTTATATAGATTTAATATACAATATTCTAAAATAGTTCCCCTTACACTAGACTTTATGCCTGACCCGCGTTTTGTCTTTGTCTTCTTATGTTATGACAACTCTCTGGTACTCAATTGAGTAGTTTGAGAGTTAGGTGCTTTTGGAGATGCACTTATAGGGTGTAGCTAGAGCATTTTAAAGGCATATCATCGAGATTTGAGATATATATACTTGATACATTTATAGCACATGATAGACTTATTTACTTATATACGAGAATGTTGTATCGGATATTTATTCAGAACTCTATTCTATTGGAAGTTGATGTATTCTGATTTTCTGTATTAGTATTTATCTATCAATTGCTTCCGCTTGTGTGGTCCTCTATATATTGTCATCTTATTCTGCTTATGTATATTCAGTATATTATATGTTGTCATTCCGTTGTGAGATCTCATCGATGTCTTGGTTTAGTGTTTTGTTTTAATTTTTACCTTGACGGACTGTCTTTTGTGGTATTCAAGAGTCAGACATTATTATTTGATGTTGATTCAGGGTATTACGGAGGGCAGGTTGTTACTGCTTCATTGGGCTGGAGTCTAGGTATCCTAAGCTAGAAATGTTGGCCTATTTCCTACTAATTATATCCTAGAAGTTGAGACATTTTATCCAGTCGCATACCATCAGAATGCTAACCGATCAACCTCTGAGGTAGGTCCTAATCCGACCAGATACCTCAGGAAGGCTCACCAAGTGAAGTATCAAGTTGAGTCAATATGAGATTACCTATCATCCACGAACAACAATCAAAGGGCAGGCCCTGGTAGATATTATTGCAGAGTTCACTGTTAGAGATGACGAAGTGGAATCCCGAAAGGTAGAAGCTCTTAACCGAAAAATGTATGTAGATGGAGCTTCGAACGAGTACGATTCTGGTGCAGGAGTAATATTGTTGACACAAGAGGGAAAGAAGTTGAGCTACGTGATACGGCTGGAGTTCAAGGCAACCAACAATAAAGTGGAATACGAAGCTTTAATAGTTGAGAATTAGGTCATTATGCAGGCATAGTGACTCGTAGCTGGTCGCAAATTATGTGCTCGGGGAATTCCAGGCTAAAGGAGAGCGCTTGAAATCCTATTTAGGGAAGGTGAAGGTCTTGCTTAATGCTATGAAGCATTGCATGATAAAACACATTCCTCGAGAAGAGAATCAGGATGTAGACAAGCTAGGAAAGTTGGCAAGTCAGGAGTTGGGCCTTTATTTGGATCGACACCCATTGCGACCCTGTTTAGTCCCAGCTTCAAGGAGGTGAAAGTGATTGCAGGTATCAATGATGAGGAGACCTGCATGACACCGCGAATGAGATATATGAATGAATGGGTGTTACCAAGTAACATGAACAAAGCCAAGAAAGTTCTACGGAAGGCACCTCTCTTCATCATTTAGGATGGAATGTTGTATCGGAGAGGGTTTTCCAACCCACTACAAAGATGCATCGCTGGAAAGGAAGTTGAGGAGGTGTTGGAGATCGTGCATCAAGGCAGTTGTGAGGATCATACTGGAGAGGAGACTCTAGCGAATAAGGTGTTGCGATATGGATATTTATGATCAACATTAAACCATGATGCAGTGGAGTATGTAAAGTGGTATGACAAGTGCTAGCAGTTCACAAAGATACCAAGGTTGCCCTCGACCGAACTGACTCACATCTTTAGCCTCTAGCCCTACGTGATCTAGGGAATAGATCTAATCAGAGAGCTTCCAATGGTGTGCGGTGGAGCTAAGTATGCTATAGTGGCTGTTGATTACTTTACTAAGTGGGAGGAAGCTGAACCCCTTACTAAGGTATCAACAGCCAAGGTCATAAACTTTTTGATTAGGAATGTGATATGTTGGTATGGAGTTCCCCTTCAGATCATCTCGGAGAATGGACTGCAGTTTGACAGTGAAGAGTTCGCTGATCTTTGCCAATAGCATGGGATAAAGAAAAGCTTCTCTACGGTAGCATACCCCTAGGCGAATGGACAAGTGGAGGCAGTCAATAAGGTTCTTAAGGCCCTCATTAAGAAGTGGCTGGAATAGGCAAAATGAGCATGGGTGGACGAACATCATTTGGCATTATGGGCTTATCGTACTTCCTTCAAGATGGCCATGGGTCATACTCCTTTCTCATTAGTCTATGGATCAGAGTCGATGTTATTGGTGGAGACAGCATGCTGTCGCACCAGAGGATTCACTACGACCCGAATGAAAATGAGGAGTTGCTGAACATGTCACTGGATCTGATTAACGAAATGCATGAGGAAGCTGTCCCCAAAGGGCGAAGCACATAAGCAAAGGATAGCTTTGCAATACAATTCTAAGGTCAAGCACTACCTAATCAAGGAAGGGGACTTGGTGCTGAAACAAATATTCCATAGACCGGGGACACTTGGTCCAATCTAGGAAGGATCATACATTATCCATAAAGACATGGGCAATTGAGCGTTCATCCTCAACATGGTGAACAGAGAAATATTCAGAAAAGCTTGGAATGCACAAAATCTATGTCGCTCTTTTACTTAAATTTACTACTATTTCATAAATTATATTGTAAATATATAATTGAAACAGTTATGAAATGGATTCTAATAAAATGTTCTTTCCTTGAATTCTTGGTATGACAAATAATGGGTATGAAAACTCTGCGTTATAACCTACGCACATTAAGATATCATTAACACTTAGAAAGCGCCGCGTATGCCTGACAGGCTCAAACTATTCACTCGGGGGCAAGCGGTGCTGCTATGACAGAGGGTTTCTCCCCTCAATCATTTGGCCGACAGTAGTGGACTAGATTAGCCTTATCCTGGTGTCCATCATTGACGATCGACCCAAACTTTTTGCCGATAATGACGAACTAGAGTGACCCTAACCAAGCGTCCATCATTGACGATTGGCCCAAACTTTTTACCAAAAATGATGGACAGGAGTGACCCTAACTGGATGCCAATCATTGACGATTGGCCCAAACTTCTTATATGTAATGATAGACTAGAGTGACCCTAACTGGGTGTCTGTCATTGATGATCGATCCAATCTTCTTGCCAGCAATGATGAACCAATGTGATCCTAACCGAGTGTCCATCATTGACGATCGACCCAAACTTCTTGTTGGCAAGGTTGGACCATAGTGACCCTAACCAAGTGTCCATCATTAACAATCAACCCAAACTTATGGCCAACGGTGATGGGCTAAAATGACCCTAAGTAGGTGTCCTTCGTTGACGATCAGCCTAGACTTCTAGTCAGTAGTGATGGACCAGTGCGAACTCAATCGGGTGTCCATCTTTGACAATCAACCCAAAAATTTTGTCAGCAGTAGTGGACCCGAGTGACCCTAGCTAGTTGTCCACCATTAACAATCGGCCCAAATTTCTCACCAGTAGTGGCGGACCAAACCCTAACTGGGCATCCAATGTTGTCGATCGGCTCAACTCTCTTATCAACAACAATGAAACAGAGTGACCTCAATAAGGAAATGCATAAGTCTATCATAAGAAGTGAGCAACTATTAAAAAAACTTTGCTTATAGTATACATGGTTGTATATGTAACAAAAAAGGAGAAATAAATAAAAAAGAAGGGGCAGTGCAACAATAAAAGTAGATATGTAAAGATGATAATCCCAAGAGTCAACATTGCTAGATACCCAAATATTTGCAACACAAATTTACAGGTCTCCAAAATAATGTATATTTACCCAAATCAACACATCAAAATTGAGAAAACGTCAACAACAATCTTTATTACAAAAAAAGGATACTTAGAAGTTCATTATAAAGAAAACAAGGGAAGATGCAAGCGCTGCTATCATTTGGATCGGGACTTGGAAGTGGTCTGCTTGTTGTGAGACTTATGGCCCCGCCACTCGACCTCTTTCTCCTACTTAGTTGTGGCCTCCTCATTGAGTTTATCTTGTTTCTTCTTGATAACTTTTAGCTCCACTAAGGCTTCAACCTTAACCCTTGCTATCTCGTTAAGAAATCTCACCAGGACTTGTTGCTTTAGGGCATTCTCCCTGTCAAATTCCTTCATGTACTTTCTGACACTCAATATCTCAAGGTTGATGTCATCCTTGAGGGCAGCGATCATCTCATCATAGGCCTCATCGATAGGAGGATCAGAGAGGCCAACGGGGCATAGTCCTTGATAACATAGCTTTGGAAGTAATTTCAGCTCCGGTAGGATCCACCATGAGTGTATCACCTACATGGAAACGAGAAGGGCTATCAGATACAAATTTGCCCAAACAAACTCGAACGTACTGAGCAGTTTCCCATGAACTATAATAAATAATCCTATCTTCTTTAGAAGAACTTGGAACATCACTAAAAGTCTGAATATGATCCAAAGGTGGAGGCATTTCCCGAGGTTGACTTGGAATAGATGCATCTGAAGAAATGTGGAAAACGGTTCGAGGAACATCATGCATGAGGGCATAAATGATAGGTTTTTAACTCTGACCTTATGTTGTAGCCCCTGAGGTCGAGCGACCATTTCTCCTCTTTTCTTCCTCTTCCTTTTAGGCTTTTTCAGCTTCAGCCTGCTTAATATATCCAAGACGAATGACCACCCTCTCCTCTACTGTAAAGCGGGCATCAAGATCTTCTAGACAAAAGGGTGGACTGCCCTGCTCACCAGCGGCTTTCGCTTCTTCAATTAGTCGCTTGTGGATTGAATCCATGACTTCTTGATAGTCATCCATCCATCCCAAACTTTCTCCATGAGCATTCTAAAATAGATTTCATCCAGATGTGATTCCACACCTAGTCCAGTTGGATGTTCAATTCATCACACCCTACTTGCAATTTTTCGACTTTGGAAGCTTAAGCTTCGGTAGATAAGGTTTCAAGCTCGGCATGAAGGGATACCCTCTCCGCCTTCCACTCCACAACTCTCTTCTTCAAATCAGTAAGGCCAGACTCCATTTTTTTAATCATCGCTTGGAGCTCATCCAACCTCTTGGTGAATTTAGCCTTGACATTCTTGTTGTCATCAAATAGCCATCCTACCTTATCGTGATACTTCTCCTTAGCAGCTTTGATGGTGGCAGAATGGTTCCATTTCAACTGTGCCAGTTCCTAGACGTGAGTAGCCTTAAGCTTCTCGATCTCCTCAGCTTGAGACCACTTCAAAGCATCCACAGCCTTTTTTTGTTCTATGTTCTTTTGGTGCATCTGCTTCCTCAAGTCAAAGATCTTTAAGTTTTGCTCAAAGTTTTTCTTACTGATTTCCTCCCTGTCTTTGACCACTCTACCATGGAACTCTGACAAGGCCTTCACACCACTTAGCCCATCCACTAAAAGATTGATTGACCCCGAAAAGAAGAGAGGACGCACCTCAATGAGCAACAAGGCAAAGGATCCCTAGGCTGATAGGGTTGCTGGAATTCATCAAAGTTTGGATTAGTAGGACCAGTAATGATGATGACTCCCTCTTTATTTTTCCCTTTATCCTTGTCTTTAAGAGCAGGAACGGGTGCCCCTCTCTTGCCAGTCCTCTCCTATTGTTTGGAGGTCTTTGAATCTGATAAAGCAAAATGGAGAAGCTTTTGGATATTCGAATGCACAGACATGGGTCCTGGATCTTGATTTGCTGTCAGGGGACCGATCCTTTTTTCTAGAGCCATCTTTAGGATCATGGTTGCCACTTGCCCTAGATGGGAGATAAAATGCGGGCTCCCTTATCTTTATCTCTATGGCTGAATACCCCATATTCTTGCTTGGTCCAAATGAAGATGTAGCTTTTTTGATGCCCTTGGAAGGTGCCCCTGGCCTTAATTACTTCATTTTGGATAACAACTTCCCTCCTTTTGAACTCATGCCTCCAACAATTGCAAAAATACGATGAGTTAGAATTAGGTGAATGCTCGAAAATTGCATGACTATGGCATAAACATGCATCTATGTAGATGCATGTAGAAAAGTTCTTTGCGTCTGGATGAACCCTTGGAGTCCTTGTGAGTTTCCATCGGGCTTTGGATTTCGACTATTGATGCAGAATCCCCATAATCAATCCCTAACTCCAAATCCTGAAGATAGTCAGAAATGTAATGTCTTTGAGAATGAAAGATTCCTCCTCTTTGATATCGAAGGCACAGTGCAGGGCTTCCTCCACCTCTAGATGAAGTGAACCATCAAAGCCAATGTGCCTGGAGGAACATGTTACTGTGATCTAAAATTGTATGGCCATTATCATGAGAATGGGGGCTCATTTGCTCTACTAATTTCGTACGAACACTATCATTGTCCCACTCTTTCAAGGCATAAGTCAGCCACTTCTACAAGGCTCAATCCTAAAAGAATCTAGGATCAACTCTACTATATCCACATGGACGGTGGGGCTAGCTTCTGCTGGTTCTACAGTCAATACAACACCGGAGATAGAATTTTGGAGGATGGGACTTCACTCATCTCCCCAGTGGTAGAAGCTTTCCTCTTCTTTCTCTTTACAAGCTTATGAGTGGAGGGTGCCTATCCTTTCCCAACTGAATGAGCAGTATCCAATAGCCTGAGATGGACCAAATTATCATCTGTAACTAAGCGAGAAACTTCCCTGAGTTCTGCCAGGAATTGTTGAGGCCTTCGTAGCATGTCCTCTAAGTCCTCTCCCGATCCTGCTCTCACCACACCTGGAAGAGAAGTCTAAAGAGGAAATAAAGCTAATACTTGACATGGAATTCCCTAAGGAAAGAATGTGAAAAGCGACAAGAGAGAAAAAGGCTTACATCCAAAATGCTGCTGATGGAAGCAAGGAGGATCATCCCGGATGAAGAAATACTCCTTTTTGAACAATACGATACTTAGAGTACATGCTCTTGACTTGCTTAAACTTACTCCTCACTTCCAGATAAATGAAAGGAGTGCCTTCCATTTTACTCTTTGTAGCATAGAGAAATCCGATCTGATGGTGAGTAGGAGGGACATGAAACTCCCTCATGAAAATAGCATACAGGCGGGTTAAGATAGCATAACCATTGGGGTGTAGCCGGAATGGAGCGATCTTTTGGTACATAAGGAAGCATGTGATACATTGAGGATGAGGAGTCGAGGCCCCGGCCGCACAATAATATCGAGAATAGGCCACACATCCTTTCGGTAGGGCATGAGCCTATTGATTAGGAGTAGGCAAGCAAACATCCTCCGTAAGAAGACCATGCGTAGCTACAATGATGTCAACCTGCTTAGGAGTTAAGACGAAGGGCTCGGAGTTGAAAGGATTCACCAATAGTTATGATGGTCCATACATGGTGCACTAGAGAATGAGTGGAACTAGGCTGGTTAGAGCGACGCCTCAATGGCATAGGATTCGGAGGAGCGAAAGAAGATGGAGCCTGATCTCCAGAGGCAGCCTGTGAACGAGTCTAGGTACGACACGCATTATAGTAACCTATCTCACATACCATCATAGAGCATGAGTGTGTGTGTGTACGTGGGTGTGTTCATATGCAATGGAAAATGAATAAGTCGGCAAACAATCTTAATTTAGACATTTCGACACTAGTAAAAGCTATCTCAAAACCACACTTTGCCTGGTAAAACTTATGCAAAGTTTCACTTAGCAACTGAAACCAAGATAACAAGCAGAAATCAGCACGTGGCCAACCTCCTCTTTGGTCGGTAGCCAAACACATAAGCGGTCAAACCATATATAGGAGTTCAGGGACCCACTGATTCAAAGGCATCATGCAATCTTGCTTCTTTATTTCGATTTACCCTCTACATAAACACATCCTAACCTCTATGTCTTACAAAGACTGAACAAGTGAAAACCCTAACCCGTTAACCTTCTACCGAGCAAAACATGAATCGTGGCATACAATTTGCATGAATGCTTAAATGGATGAAAAGAGACTTACTAGATTGGATGACGACACTAAGCAATGGCTGCAATGATTTAGAGGCTATTAGAGTGAAGATCGACGCTTGTAACTGGAAGGGAGGTGAACGGTCTTAAAAATTTGGAAAGTCCAAAAATGAAGTTGGGTGTTCGGTGGTAAAGAGCTTAAGAGCATATATAGGGACATAGTCTTGTTTGGTGCTGAACCAAATGCATGTCGAACCAAAAGCATGCCGAACCAAATGCATGCCGAACCAAGAGTGTGCTGGACCAAACCAAAAATAAGGATAATGATGTATGTTTATTGATGGATTTGTGAAGCATTCAATAGAGCCCACCTTGAAGTCTACGAGCTAAGCATTGAGGGGCAACTGTTATGGGCGGTATGCCCAAGAAGTTCAGTCTTAATGGGATAATCAGGTAAAGCAAAGGAAGTGTAGTAAAGGAGAGAGACAAGGCACCGAACAAAATAGTCTTAGCACTAAATAGGAAACTCTATTCGGTAGTCTTATCATTGAATTGGAAATCCTATTCGTTTGTCTTAACACCAAACAGAGTTTTCTATTCAGTAGGTTTGGCACCGAATAGAAGATTCTGTTTGGTAGAGAATAGAAGCCGAACCAAGATGAGAGATGTCGAACCAAGGGAGGGTGTGAGAGGATCTAGCCGGGAAGATGTCCATGTGCATTTCACTGAACCAACCAACCCTAAACCAAACAAGTTATACATGGAATAAAATCTAGATATATTTGAAAATTAATGATCATATCTCTTATATATGGAAATATCTGATTGCCGGAAAAACCACGCGACCTCCATACTCATATAAATATCCAAGCTTCTAGTAGCTATGGGGACAATTTTTGAAACCTTAAGCTTATGCCAAATAGAAACCACCGAACCGAGCTCTCGAATGTCAATATACAACTTAAAATCATTGTATTTCATATTGAAACATTTGTAACTATAAGAAAAGGAATAAAAATAAACAATGGACGTAGGCCTATTATGGCTGAACCACTATAAATCGTCCTGTACTTTACTCTTTCTGCATTATATTTCTATTGCATCTGTTATTATAAATTTGATTGGAGTGTTTGCCCAATTTTTGTGCAAACATTTTCCATCTCCTTAGTTCTTTCAGCTTCTGAATCTACTAAACTAGGTGAATTCTCCTTCGGTTTAAACATAGAGGACTCATCAAATGTGACCTATCTCGAGTGCATTACTTTCCTATCAACAGGGTTTCCAAATGCAGAACCCTTTAATGCCTTCTATATAGCCCAAAAATATACCTTGATAGGCTCTTGTCTACAACTTGTCATTTCCTGTATGGTAAAGATACACATGGCTACCAAATATATGAAAATAATTGATATGTATAGATGTACCTTTCCACCTTTCCATTGTAATCTTTCCACCAATAGCTGAGCATAGAATTCGATTGATAAATACACCGCAGTAGATAAAGCTTCAGCCCAGCGGCCTCTAGATAAACTTTCCATCAATCTCAAACAACGAGCTTTCTTTAATAAAGTCATATTCATCCTTTCAGCAACTCCATTTTATTGCGGATCTCTAGGTGTTGTGAAGTGTCTTTGAATTCCATGTTGCTTACATAAATCTGTGAACTTAGAAACAAACTCACCACCATTGTCGAATCTCAGCAACTTCAACTTCCTTCTGACTTCATTCTTTACCATTGCCTTCCAAGTTTTGAACTTCTCAAACGACTCCGAATTGGCTTTCATCATGAACACACAAAACTTTCGAGAGTAGTCATTGATAAAAGAGATAAAATACTTAGATCCTCCAATAGAAGCTGTAGCCACTGGTCCCCAAACATCCGTATGACTATCCTCTAGTACTTCTTTGGACTAATGTCTACCAACACCAAAACCTTCGTTTTCTTCCCCAATACACACTCCTTGTATAATTATAAATGGTTGAAGCTTTCACCCTTGATCATCTTCCTTCTATGAAGCAGCTCCAAGATCTTCTCTGAAACATGACCCAATCTTAGATTCCAAAGTCTGGTGGCATCCCAAGCTCATGTACTATCAACTCGGACATGCGACTCTTCAAGAATTGTAGATCCTTTTAGTAGATAAAGATTCCAGACCATCACTCCTTTCATTAATACAAGAGCACCACCTGTCACCTTCAAGCTGTCCAACTCTATCATAATCCTACAACCTAAAGATGCAAGCTGGCCCAAAGGCAGAAGAGATTTCCTTAAATCTTGAATATAGTGGACTCCAATGATAGTGTGCACCACATCATCGTGCATGCGAATATGCACTGATCTTTCTTCTACTGACTTGTAAGTAACATTGTTCCCAATCAATACAGCACTTCCCTCCTTACCTTCATAAGGACAAAAATACTCATTCCTAGGCATCATATGGAAAGACGCCCCTGAATCCAATACTCAATGGTCCGATACATCAAAAGCAGATAGAGTTAATACATCATTAGAAACAACTTCTCTAATTCAATATACGAAGAACCATCGCTTCATTTCTCTTTCTCAAATCTAGACAATCTTTCTTCCAATGGCCATGCTTCTTACAATGGTGACACCTATTGTCTCTAGACTTGCCTCTCTAACCACTTCCAGACTTCCTCGACATGGATCACCCGATAAAATTATTCTTATTTTTCTCCTTTCTTCCTCTCTCTACGAACAGCCCTTGACTAATACTAGCTTCTCCACTTTCTCTCATAAGTTTCTTCTATTCCCTTATCTCTTAACTTAGGAGAACCATCTTCACATCTTCTAATGTCAATGTGCGTCTACCATAAATACAGATGTTGGCGAATACAATTTGTCGCTCTAAAAGAGAGAACAATACCACCATAGCCTTTTTCTCTTCATCCACTTTCAAATTAACAACTTTCATCTTCATCAAGTCATCGAAGAAGTTAATATGTGCCTTCAACGATGTACCTTCTCGCATCTTATAAGTAAAGAAAGTTTTCAATAAAATTAGCCTATTCATGAGCAAATTCTTTATATAGAGATCCTCCGATTTCTTCCACAAGCCTCTAGCAGTAGTTTCACTACTAATCTCTAGGATGACATTCTCACCCATGGTCAATTGGAGGGTGGTAAAGGCCCATGCTTCCATCTCTTTCCTTTCCAATTCTAAGATATCCGCTGGAAACGATTTTGCGTCAAACACAACATGATGAACACGATTTCTTCTTAACACCATCTTCATCTTCCACTACTACTTCTCAAAATCATTATCTGCATTCCACTTCTCTATAGCTAATTGCGAACCAGATTTGCATATGAACCTCTAGTGTAGGGTGCATACTCCTGGGTGGGTCTAACCTCCTCATTTCCATCTCTAGATCCTGCCATTTTTTCGATCTCCTTCTAGCCCTAGACTTCAACAAAAACCTTTAAAGCTTTGATACTAAACTATTGGAGATAATTCATTCAAATGGCTATAAATTAATCCAAACGGATATGGGAGCAATAATATTGTGTTGTAGTGCGATAAAACAAACAATAATAAGTGAATCCAAATAGTAAATCATAAAAGAAAAAACAGAAATAGAGAGTTCAAATGCGAATTTATATTGGTTCCACTTTTGCGAGATAGTGTACATCTACCTTGGGAAGAGAAGATTTTATTAATTTTTGAAAAAGAATTTTTTTATAAGATTGATAATGAAGGCTATAAAAGAGACAATATACTTGAGTAGATAATTCATTGCTCTCTTTAATGCTATAAAAGAGACAACACATTTGAGTAATTATCTCAAACATCTTTCAAATCTTCTGTAATTGTAAATATTATATCATCGAAATCAACAATATCGTTCAATTCTTTTTTAATATGGAATTATTATTGTTAATCAGGCTTTTAACCGAGCAAAAGTCAATGGAAGTTAAATGCAAAGATGAAGATGAAACGACCTAAAAACTTGGAAGTAGACTTAGAAGAAATAGGAAAACAACCAGGAGAAGTTTCATAGGAATTGGAGCCAAGAGGCCAACTCGATGCCGAGTTGTTTAGGTTAGTGTCGATTCATTTTCCTTCCCTTTTCACCTTCAAAACTTCATACATCTCATATACTACCCCAACTACTCGTGGTCAAGTGATTTTTCCATAGTTTGGACGAGCAATTCCAAGGATTGATGAAAAGAAGGCAGAGAAAGCATGAGAATTTAAGTGTTAACGTGAAGTTCACTAGAACCAACCAAAAGTCATCGAAAAGAGCTTGGAATGCATCAAGAAGAAGATGTAAGAGCTAAGCAAGTGAAGTAGTTCGGCTTGCACCAAGAGAAATAGGTTGGTATCGAGTCATTTAGGTCAGTACCGAGTTATTTCCTTAGGTCGTGGCCCCTCATGCTCACTTGTACAACATCGGGCTTTCTTCTAGACTTTAGTGCAAGCTTGCTTCTAACCCAGTACCTCTATTTCTCTACAAATACAAGCCATACTGCAACTAGAAAGTGATCTGATTCTCTGTTGGCATATACTCTGCCATTTCTTCATCTCCTACCTCCCTCAAAATAGTCACCTAGGAAGCTACTTTTGGCAGTTATAGGCTGTAGAACCTGTCAAGCCCTTGTACTAGTGACTTGTAATCTCGAACTTTATGTAAAAAAATAGTCAATAAATACTATAAAGTGGACGTAGGCCAAGAATTGCTGAACCAATATAAAAAATCTTGTGTGTCCCTGTTCTATTTCTGTTATTTTCAATGATGTTTGCTTGATCTAGGTCTCAAAAATTCCCTACAACTTAATCTTGGTTGTTGGTCCATTTTTGGTGTCCACATTACAGTGCTTTCGCTAGGAAACTAAATCCAGGCTCATATCTAGCTCTCTTCTTTGGGTTGAAAAGATGCAGAAGTTGGATTCATAAAATTTGCTTGAGGAACTTTAGGGTGTGCTATTGGAAGCTTATAACACCTAGGAAAGGAAAGTCTGTATCTGGAAGATCAACAAGAGCAGTAGCTAGTGGTTATGAAGCAAACACTCACCAAATGGATGTTAATAATAGAAATGAAATACAAGAATCCGCTTCTCAACACGAAGTAGTGACTAGAGGAGAGTTTGATAAGATGATCCATGAACTTAACTAGAAAATGGTGGATAGCCAAATAGTTCTTATGGACAAGATGAATGTTTTGCTTAATTTGCAATCCCAAACTACTAGGAGAACTAGAAGGAAAACTTCAACTATTATGGAATAAGCGAGTTCCCCTATTTCTAGTCTATATAGGGGAGATGGGAAGCAAAAGAAGAAGGAAGTAGTTAGTGGAGTTGCATGAGGAGTTGTAGGAGGAAGCATGAGTGCTCTCCCCACAAGAAGACCAACCAATACCGAGTGAATTTCTCTCGGTACCGAGAGGCTCATGCAAATGCTGCTTCATGATAATGATTTGGAGTTGGATGTTGACGCTGATGAAGGTGGAATTCAGACAGTCGCATCTTAACCAACCGTATGTCCTCCAATTATCGAAGGAGTGGTACTACTAGAGATAGGAGCACCTAGACATTAACCGGCAAACTGAGATCGTTTGTGGAGTCAAACACTTGGTGCAGCCCCTGATAGTTAACTTTAAGATTACCGAGCCAATGAGGAGTATACATTGTCGACGGTAGAGTTAGGGGTATGCCCCGGGGGCAATTGTGTAAGAAACTAAAATTGTTTGATTAAATAAATAAATTAAATTTGTTAATTAATTAACACTTACATGCAACCATTTTAAATGTTCCTAGTCAAGATGCTTTGAGGCTGGATATCGATATATCCATTGAGACTAGAGTATGTAATGCTCTCCAAATGTTGGGCAGCGTATTACTCATGACTGCTGGGGGCACCAAGAGATTACATACTGATAGTTATTAGATAACTATGGAATGACTCACTTGGAAGTTTTCCGTTGGTTAATATAATAAGGTCAAGTAGAGAATATCGATGCTACTAGTTTACACAGTTCTCTCAGCTTGAGAATACTGTTGATCTTCAATGTGAAAGCTCCACTTTGATTATAGTTAAATCGTGGCATGGTGTCTATCGAACGACTCTAGTTGGGCCGAGCAGAAGCATTAGAAGTGAAATACTATTTAAGAGAGGATTCATCTCATCGGTTATATGAGGTTAGTATCACGGTCAACTAAAGTCAACTCAAAGTCAAAGTTTCTGGCCAGAGCAATTCGGTTAATAATAATTGTTATTATTGAACCAAGGACTTTGTGTTTGGACTATAAAGTTGAATGTTGATGATATTGGAATTTTAACCACTACCAAATTCCATAAGTCCTAATATGATATAGTTTTGGCGAATAGAATTGGTGTAAATAATTATCACTATCGGGTACCGCCTATAATAAGTAAAATTAAATTTTACCAAAAGATGTGTAAGCGATAAATTCAACCAAAATGTCACAACACCTGCTAAGTGACGTGTGAATGTTAATATTCAAATAGTTCAATATTAATCGCTAACTGAATTTATACCTTTGAGTCGTACAAACATAATGATGAATTCTCTGAAAAACAACATGATTTAATAATTTATAAAATGTAATAAATTGATTAAATTAATTAATATTTGAGAAATATTAATTATTATTTATTTGATGTTTGGAAGTTGTTTGTAATTATTTTAATGTATTTATAAAAGTTATATTTGCGGGCACTGATATACGATATTGATGTAATTTAAAGATAATAAATGAAATGATTATGGAAATTTTATGTCATTTGAAGGCATGATTTATGGAAATTTTATGCCATTTGATGACATACGTGTAAAGAATGGATTGGCGAGAAAAAAATAATCAAGGGAATCAACTAGGGAAGTTTTAATTAAAAAATGGAAAAGGTTTCATTCTTTCAAATAAAACATATTATATAATTCATTCTATACGCACAATTCATTTTTCCTTCTCATTCATTCTTTCTCTCCTCTTAACTTTTCACGGCAGAAACAAAAAAAATGAATTTCCAAAAATTTTCAACTTCAAATAAAAAGAGCAAATAAAACAAAACAAAAGTGGTTAATCCATCTCTTGCAAGGATAGGATGTTGTAACATCCCTCACTTGAAGGCCTAAACCAAACGGCTACAGATGCTACATTCATCCATAGTTATTAATCCTCGACGACCAAATACGGTAATATTAGATACATTGATATAATAGAAACACATAGATATGATGAAAATTTTAAAATCATAAAACAAACATCTCATTCCATTTCAAATCATTTCAAATTCATTACATAATCCTAAATTTCGAGAACTACGTTTAGAGAAAATATACTTATTACAACATACGCCAAGAGCGACAGATGAAGCTACCCCCTTGGTTGATCAGAGTCTAAACATAGGCAATCAGACAACTTTGCCTTTACAACAAAACATAGTGGAATCAAAATAGAAAAGAACTCCTACTAGCTAGCTTGCCTCCTGCACATCTCCGGAAGCTTATTCATCTAAAGAGGTACCTAAAAACCTCAACTCTCAAAATACTCAAAGTTAATTGAGCACCTGAGAGTTTAAGGGGAAAACATAAACTTCGAGTTAGACATAAAGCCTGGTATAAATAATAACGTACCATATTGAACCATTTAGATATCTAGTGAGACCACGCTGCTTAGCGGAACAGGTTTTCCCCTCACTGGTATCTTATCAAAAACTTATAATAACCATATACTGTGCTACTGCATCCATAATGGTTAAAAACATAGTAATTTAAAATATTATGATGATATGCAAACACGTAAATCATTCTGGATTTCCCATCACCGTTCATTTGACTATCTGTCATAGTTATAGTTTCTAGGGTCACTATTAACCTATTAGTTTTCATGGGTTGACTAATAACCTATTTAAAGCTTATAGACTAACTGTCCAGTTTATCAGTTTTGATAGGATCACTAAGAACCTATTGGACCCCGCTAATAACTTCATTATTCATGGGTTCTCCCTGAACTTATTGGTATCTCCAATAACTCCCCTTATATCATAGTTTTCATCGGTTGACTATGAACCTATTGAGTTCTGCCAGTAACTTAATCCGGATACAGTTTTCATGGGTTCACTACAAACCTATTGGCCCCTGCCAATAACTCTTTCTAAACATAGTATTCATGGGTTTACTATGAACCTACCTATCTGACAAATTCTTTAATCAGTATTTAGGCATCCTATATTCTGGTCTTCCTGACCTCCTGGATGCAATTCTACTATTCAGAAGTTAACTCAATTTATATTCACTACTAGGTCAACCTAACTGGTTATTCTGCCATTTCTCCTCCAAACAGTCATAGGTCCATTTTACTGTGAATATATATATATATATATATATATATATATATATATATTAGAAGAAGAAAATATAATAACATAATAACACCAACATCTATGGTTTAATATCCTTGAAATCATTCTCATATGAAACATGGTTAATCCCTTTAACCCATTACTTTATCAAGGAAAACTTCTTCAAAAACTCCATGCTTAAAAGCCATTTGAAAACTCATTTATTTTGCCATGAGTTTTCCTTTAAAAAAGAGATTGGGTTCTTTGTTTTTGAAAACTAAGGCTTTCGAAACCTTAGACCTTTACTTTCAAAACCATTAGAAAACCTCCTTCGAAAGCATTCAAATCTTATTTTCAAAACACTAAGCACATGCCTTTCAAAACACTCAAAACATATGACTTTCAAAACCTTTCGAAAGCATCAAAACCTTCCTTTCGAAACCTTCAAAATGATCCTTTTGAAAGTATTAAAATATACATAGAAGCATTGCTTCAAAACCATTTGAAAGTACCTCTTTCAAAACCACTAGGTTTATCTTTAAAATATCTTTTGGGTCAAAGTGAATATAAACGAAAGTACCCCTTTTGAAACAATTTACCTTCATATAAAAGAGTTTGGGGAAAACTGATGGCTTCGAAACCATCCTTTCGGAAGCCTAGAGCATTTAAGTAAAACATTTGGAAGGATAGCTTCAAAACCAATTTCGAAGCCATTGCCTTCGAAACCCTTATGTGGCTACTAGAGCCCTTTCAAAAGCTTTGGGAAGTGGCTTATTATATTATCAAACAAAGGCTACCTTTCGAACTAGTTGATGACTTAAATTCATGGTTTCGACAGGGTTCAAACAACCCTTTCGAAAGCATTGATTTAAAAATAGGGTAATTCATTGAAAGCTACACTTTAACAAAAAGGCGGCAACCTCATCGAAAGTTATTTTAAACCCTTTCAAAAACAATCTTTTGAAAACAAGGCAAGAGGCATCTTGAAAAGCTATTTAAATGGGTTTCGACCCCTTCGAAAGCATTGTTTTGACTCCATACCTACCACCATTCTCCAATCCACTACGTACCAATGCATTGATACCTTGTGTATTGGTTTCGACTTGCTTGAGGCGGAAGTATAAGGTCGAAAGGTACTACTGGAAGTGGCGAAACCATAGTACTATACAAAAACTGTTTTATTTCCCTTTCAAGTAATTTCTTTTTAACTAACCTGCCTATTTGTGAAATTTTAATTGGTTGCCATAAACTTTTCAAATTATTTTCTAAAAACCGCCGCATTCATTTTAGATCTAAATAAAGGTAATTAGCAAAGAAGCCCTTCGCTTAATCAAAGCAATCAAAACATTTAAGTCCACTAAATAAATTAATTTAATTTCCCTAGTAAATTACTTAGGAAAAATCCCCAAATATCAAAGAAATTCACTTCTAATATGTTATCTAACATATAAAATATTTGGATCCAAATTCCTTTGTATAATTACCGAAATTAATTTCTAAACCCAATTATTCATATTTTCCTTTGAAAATTCATAATAAATTATCCATAGCATGGATAATTACGAAATTAAAACCTATCTCCAGTAATGTTTTATATAACATATTAAATCATCATGGCATTTGAAACTCGATATAAACGATTTTAGCCTTAAAATCGAATAGAATATTCATCAAGCAAACTTGTTACAATATAACATATCATGAAATCCAAGCATATCATCATCAAAAATTATCACAGTGGATTTAAACTTAAACCCGAAATCAAATGATCTATAAAACCAAAAATAGAGATGGTTTTGATTATTATCACCTTGATTAGGATAAGGAACTTGAGATTTGATCTTTGATTAATTCCCCTTGCTTGATTGCTTAGCTTTAATTGATTTCCCATTTTCCTTCCCTAGTTTATGACCAGCTTGCTCTTCTTTGATTTATGTTTTTGAGTTTTGAAAAATGAACGTGCAAACAAATGGAAACGAGATTTTAAGGGTAATAGGATTATGGGTGCGGCTATTACCCATAATGCCATTTATTTTATTCTCTTATTAATTATCTAATAAACCATTTCCATAAACTCATTCTTTATGTTTATTTAAGCACGACGTCTAAATAAATTTTAAAATCTCAATCCCCTTATCACACTAATATTTACATTATTCTATTTAATTTATCTAATTAAATCTCCTGAATAATGTTATTAAAAATTAGGGGTGTTACAGATGTGGATCTTGAAGATCTGAGGAGATATTATCATTCAAGGTGTGATTTCTAGGCAACATCCTAAGGTGATTCAGTCGGATATAGAAGTCTTTATTCAAGGTGCAAATCAAAGGCAACATAAAAAAGGTGTGTTTTAAGGATTGGGTAGCAAAGTATGTCATTTTCTATATATATGGATTGTGATTTTGCAATGTTCGATGGAAATTTAATTTGACTTTCATAATTTGTATGATGTATTACTATCTTTCTTAATTCAAAATTGTTTATGAAGATTGAATTATTTGTTGAATGATATGATTAATTTTTCATTTGATAGATCAAAATTAATTTTTTTTATGTTTTAAAACAATATTTAAGTGTAGATCTATGTTTTTAAACATTCAAATTAAAGTATAATTCTTCAGATCTGAATGTTTGCATGTTCGAATTGATTAGTAGCTTTTCATTACTTCGTTAAATTAAGACTGAATCTATATATTTTAAAATACTATGTTTTATATTAGTTCTATGCTTTATCATTTAATTTAAATTCCATTACTTTAAATCTGGAAATTTACATTTTTATGTTGATTGATTGAATTATTGTTAAAGCTAAAAGTGAAATTTATATGGAATCAATACAATGTTTCAATTGTAGATCTATGTTATAATCTTTCATAACAAAGTGTGATTTTAGTTCTGAATGTTAATATATGTCTGTATGTATGTATGTATGTATGCATGCATGCATGTATTACTTGCACTTTTTATTGCATTAGATATTTACATATGAATAAAAGGAATTTTAACAACAAATCAAAATTTTAAAATTGGCTGTATCTAATTTATGTTATTAGAAAGCTTTGATTGAATTCCATATATACATGTTTGGACTACTTGTATGTGTTCATATAATATTTTTTACATATATTGTCATAGTATGAAATAATTTCTCTTTTTTAATTAAGACAATAATATATACATACAATTCATTGTTTACCTTCTATATTCTTACATTATGGTACCTATTGATTGTCATTAATATGTTGCATGAATTAAGTTTGCTAAAAGAGAAACTATATCAATCACCCTTGTCATCCCTTATTTATTTTCATTTCAATTCCTTGCAATAACCATTCAAATTGTTCTTGTTTATTTTATGTATATATCAATTAGCACTGACTAAGCACACTCTCTAGATGTTGCACTTGCACAATATTTACTATGAATATATTTATATTCATGTCATACTTAGATTAGTCATTAATGTTATTTTATTAATCAATTATATAATTTAATTAAGCGAAGGAAATGAAAAGTTTCATTCTCTAACTAAATTTATGATCCCTCATTAATTGAATAATTTAAGGGAAAGGAAATGAAAAGTTTCCTTCTTAAAATAAATTTATGTCCCTTCATTAATTGAATAAGTTAAGTGAAAGGAAATGAAATATTTCCTTCTCTGAATAGATTTGAGAAGTAAATGTTACACACTAATTTGTATATAAGAGTACATTTGATATACTCTAACTTACATACACATTAAATTAAAGTGAAAATTTATTTATGAAGTTAAATAAAATGTTGATTTTATTTAAAAGAGACTTAGAAAAGTTCCAAATGAATTTAGACTTCATAGGCCCATTAAAGATCCAAAATGGTTAAATTTTTTGAAATTCACCCGTTTCTTCTGCTACGGGCTGCTCCAATTCCAACAATGGTATCAGAGTCCAATAGCCTAAGCGGTCTAAATTAGTCATGTTAGGACTAACTAATTAAGCTTTCGCACTTAGTACGGTGTCAAGAAAGGTGGTGTTTAGGATTGGAATTGGGTAGTCAAGTACGCTGTCCTACCTAGTTACCTGCCTGGCTTGAAAGGTGAAGTGAGCCCAAATGTTGCCCCTTATTGAAAAGGCCCAATTTGAATTGGGCCATGAGCTAATTTTCAATTTTTTTTTGAAAATTAAGAAAAGATTTCAAATTTAAAAGTTAAATTTAAAATAAAAACATGTTTATTATAATTGGTTATGAGATAACATAAATTTTAAAATATTTGAAAATGTAATGAAAATTTCAAAATGTTTGAAATTATTTAAATATTATTTTAAAAATTTAAAATTTATTAATAAGATTAATAAAACAAAATAATTAATTAAGTTTATTAATTAATACTTATATGCATGTATTATATATGTTGATATATGTTATGTTATCTTAAAGTGTTTTAGATAACATAAGTATACATGTATGCATATAAGATAAATTTTGAAACTAATATAATTTAATTAAAATTTATAATTAAAGGTTAATTAATAAAATAAAAATACACGTATATAAGATATATGTGTTATATTATAAAGGTTATAAAATACGTTATAAAGTTATAGTAGATATGTCCAATATAAATGTTGTATTAGAATACTAATATAAAATTAATTAAAGAGTTAATTAATTTAAATTAATTAAATAAGATTTAATTAAATAAAATATTATACATAAGACTATCATATAATTAATATGAAATACAAAAGTTATATAACAATAAAACTTATATGATATGAATGTGTAAACTAAAGGTGGAACATTAAAGAAACCTAAATGGACTTAAGGAATAAATACATATGTAAATGTACGTATATCGTGATTTCTGATGTGTCTGAAACTTGAATCACGAGGGTATTTCATAGGAAATATATTAGTCCATAAGTCGATATCACTCAATATAATATATTGAAGATCATGAATCTTCAATATAATGTTGTCCTCTAACATATATAAATTAGTAAACTACTTGCATACTCTTAGTTGTTGAGCAAACTCAAGCTAGGGATGTTATGTGCAGTATTATTAATATATTAAATAGACGGAGTAAGACAGCTATATGTATTTGTTGAGCAAATCAAGGTACATATATTATACTTAGGCCATCACGATATGGTAGGTACAAGTGAATAATCTCTTACAATTTGTTGAGCAAACTCAAGGTCGAAATGAGATTAGGACATGGGAACATGGGTTAGGAGTTTATGTGATACAGTTGATAAAGAGTTATCCATCGTTTGTTGGGCTATGATTTGTTGAGCAAACCCAAGGTCAGAATACCAAGACAAACGAGTCCTAACACCCACTACTGAAGTTGAAATACTTCTATGTTTCATCTTAGGGTTTGTAGAAACATAAAAGAATAGTGGGAGCCTTATTAGAAAAATGAAATGGTAACATTTAATCTTTCTAATATTGTAAGAACGTATGCTAAATAATGTTAATTTTCTACAATGATAAATTTGTGAGATTTGTAAAATGTTTATCAATTAAGATATACAAATGAATTGAAGATTGGCAAATAGAGATATAACATATACTTACTAATAAAAGATTATTGCATGTTATCGTTTTAACACCCATGCAAGTGCCTGATTTTACAACTACTGAATACATTCGTTGTTCGGTCACTTACGCATTTATTTAGTCAAGACCATGTATTGCATTCTATGAGTTTCGAACTCTAAAAGTAATACAAGACTATGGATATTTGATCCATATACAATTGCATATAAATGTTATATGGTGAACGGTCAAAGTTTGTAACGAATAATATTTCGATGAAATTAGTTCATCTGAAAAACCAAATAAACCTTAGTGCGAGATCGAATATTCAATCTGATTGATTACAAAAGGATCGTATCGTGTTAAATGTAACACTAGACCAAAACTACAATCTAAGAACTCGATCACTAAAATGTTAGTTTGATCAGTTTACGTAAAGCAGAACATATCTAATGTCCTTAAAAGCTAAGGATAATTGAATGCGCTTTTGTAAAGAGTTCGTTATGATATTGTAGTAAGGGTTTTGTTGGAATGGTGTGACCATTTAGAATGAATAATGAATATATAACAATAGATATGATTTAAGGTGCGGTTGGGATGAAGAGAGTGAATAGTCATGTCTGCTTCATAAAGAAACAACAAAAACGAGAATTGTAATAATAGTGATTGATACCTAACGTTGGAATTAGAAATGAGATTTCTATTCTAAAATGTAATTTCGTATAGAAAATTGTTATCTATGAGATTTATTTCTTTGAGTTCAGGATATTGATCAAAGAACTTTCCGCTGTAAACTAGTTATAGTATATGAAATAAATAAACAATTTTAAGCGAATGATGGACCTCCAAATTTAATACGCTATTATAGTAATGGCGGAAATAGTGGGAGAATGCCATATAGCACTTATTAATTGCATCATATTATGAAAAAAAAATTACTAAAATGTACCGAACATTATTTATGAAATAATGACTATTTTTGGTATCGATTGAGAAATAGACATATCTATATTTCAATATGAATATTATGAATATTCGTTATGAAATAAAACTACAATGTAGTATTTTTTCATAACAAAAGTGATGCATTGGAAAATACAGAAGTATCTAATATTATTTATAGTTATTTTGGAATTATAGACTAAGCCATAGGTTTGAGAAAATAATTTTATTATATGATTTTGAATCATATGATACTAGTTAATTATATTTCAAACAATTAAGGGCTACTTACCCATTCAGCGGGAACATCATAAGAGTTGGTGAACTCTTCGGATTGATACATATAGATGTATATAATCATAAGTCTATTAATACCAAAACATTTCAATGTACTTCGTCATATTCACTGATGAGTTATCACAGACATGGACATGTGTATTTGATACTCATGTAGTATGTCTATGGTAAACTCATAGAGTATAAAACAGAAGTAAATAAAATAACATGATTTGATTTGATCGAATATGTGAGTATACTGGAAAATGTCGAGCATACCAAAAAATGAATAAAGATTCAATCTAAAAAAAATCGCTCCTCTATGTGATACATAATGATGCATCGATAAGGAGTAATTGAATTTTGTTGGACAATGTACGATTAATTATGAGTGAAGTTGAGTTATTTTCTTTCTATTAGGTCATGTATTTAAGAGTAGTACACAAGGTTAATATTATTTCATCTAAATAATAGTTTACAAAATCACATGAGATAAGAGTTTATAAGAAACTCCAACATATCCTAGGCCAAGGATTTGGCAGGTTATGCGAGTCGAAAGATTGCACGTAATAATTGTTCATGAAGGATCTTATATGAATCTTCCCAAAAGGATTTTGGGAAAGACTGTCATTGGATGACATATTTAAGTTTTGAACATAAGTTTTATAAACTAAAACCAAATTAGTTTTATAAATAAAGAAATTCATAAAACATTTATAAATACCTATTCTGTTGCACTGAGAAATAATTGTTGTTTTAAGAAATACCAACTTCATTGTGAAGATATTTCTTTAAGGAATTATTGGTAGTAAAATGGAATTGGATACGATCCATAGATAGAACTGATTAGATGAGACGAAATGAAATTAACTAATTTAAACGAACATATCGTATTAGAGTGTCTAATATGTATTCTCGCACATTAAAGAGAAATATGAGTTTCTTATCAATGTCAAAAATTTATAATCCTCGGTTGTTTAATTAAACTATTAAGAGTGTTTGTAACACCCCACAACCCTTAGTATACCCAAAAGAGCACACTAAAAGGCATGTTGTGTTGTAGGTATAAATAAAACTCGCAGAGACTAAGATTCACAAGACAAAAATATATAAACAGCGGAAACAATTATAATAATAATGATTTATTTAGAACAAAACCTCAGAATTACTTTATAAATCAAATAAGTTGCCAAATACCAAATACATCAAATGTCAAAATAACCTAACGTGTCTTTCGAAATAAAATCACAAGTATCAATAATATCAGAGTAAAAAATATCCCTCACAAAATGCCTGCTCAACAAAAAGGACTAAAACCTGAAACTGAAGAAAGGGAATACACGATAGAATCTCCTCCGAAGAAATCTCCAAATGCTTGCAGTCTACCTTCCTTGCCTCTGATTGCCTATGGGGGAAAAGGGGAAAATGGAGGAGTGGGTCAAGCTAAAAGTCTGGTGAATGATAGTAATCACTAGAATCTTTAAGCAAAGTAAAAGCAATAGACCCTACAATAGTTCTAGTATATAAAAGGAAACAAAGGAAATAGAGAGAAGGAATACACTGGAAATAACTACGAATTAACTAGATCAACATAATTGATTAACTTTGATTGTTTGCACTTGTTTTTGATAGCTGCTTAGATTAGGAAAAATTCCTAATACTACCCTTTGATCGACCTACTACTCCATAGAATCTACTATGGACCGGACGCTAAAGCTCCCTACGTAGTAGACATTGATGCCAACGAAAAGCACACACTAAGCGCTTAGAACTTATAACGATTACTGAGCACTCAAATGGAAGTCGCACGCGTAACCGCCACCATGCTCATGTTACATGTTGTTCCACCTATTAAGTCTTCTTATTACCTCAAGTTCCAGCATAAGCGCGCCCCTCGTCTTACTTCAGGATTATGTGAGACACCTCGTCTCACTTCAGGGTTATGTGAGACACCTCGTCTCACTTCAGGGTTATGTGAAACACCATGTCCATAGAAATAATAGGGGAAATGCTGTTGGTACTGGCCCGTCATCCAAACAATATCTAGTTGCGCCGCTGGCCCAAATCCCTATGATTTGGACTTCTACTTATTGACCATTTACTACCGTTATTAACATAAGCGTGCCCCTCGTATCACTTCAGGATTATGTGAAACACCGTATCCATAGAAAAAAGGGAATATTATTTGGTACAGGTCCTTCTTTAATTCTTTGCTTATTAACATAGATAAATTATTTAAATAAGTCTTTACTTTTGTTCTTACTATTTGTGCTTATTAATTTATCCTAAGTCTTAAAATAAGCCTCACTATGTTCTATTTCTTATTATAACCTACGTTATAATCATGCTTATTACTTAACCCAAGGTCTAAGTGTAAAAATAAGCTTCTTTCATCTTATACTATTTTTAGTTATAATTCTAAGTTATAACTAGGCCAATTATCTTTAATCAGGTCAATTCTAACATCAATATCATAATTAGGCTCAATTTCAGTCTTAATTCCATTTTTATTACAGTCTTTACAATTTACATCTTATCTTCTATTATTTCAGTATGCTTATAATTTTAATCCATATTCGCATTTAAACTATTCTAATCCATATGCGAAGAAGAAGGAGAAATAAAAGAAAACTAAAAATAGAAGAAAATCCAAAGCGTAGGAAAAAGATGTAAATAACGCATAAATAATAGTAAATAAATTAAAATATTGTAAATAAACTGTAAATAAATGGAAAAGCTATAATTAATAGAAATAAACTAAAATTAACTAAAAAGAATAGCTAAAAGAAATACACTGAAAAAAATAATTCTAAAAACTGTAAATAAACTACTAAAAAAGTTATTCCAAAAATCATAGTAAAACTACAACTATTGGTAACCCTATTATTTTAAATTACTTAAAGAAAACTAAAATAATCACAATCACTCACCAGTGGTCCTAAGCTCTTCCCTTTTGGTCTTCTTGGATCCACTTGAGGGTATTAAAATATTTTTATTAAAAAGATTCTCTCCATGGAAAATTATTTCTTTTAGGGTCCTTCCTGAAAAGGTGAACCCAAGCGGAGAAAATCTAGAATGAGAAAAAATGTTAGGCCAAGGGTCTTATTTATAGGGGTAGAAGTGGATCTCAGACTGTTGGATTTGGGGATTGAATAGGATGCAACCACGTCATATGCTGAATAGGAGCCGTCGGATGCCCGAATTGAAGGACCAGATGAGCTGAAATAATGCAAATGACGACTAAAATTCACTGTCGAACGTTATTGGACGAAGGAAAATTTCCTTCATCCATAACCCAAGGCGGGTCGACCGCCCCTTCCTCTAGGTCGACCGGCCAGTCGACCTAGGGCAGGTTGGGTCGACCTCTCAGTCGACCTAGCCCAATTTTTTTTTCCGTTTTCTTGTTTAATTTGTAACTCTCTTATATTAACTCGGATTCTGACATTCTATATGTTAGTCCTTGAGATGATGGTTTTGATGACAACAACCTTAGGACTTGCTATAAAATATAAATACTAATGTTATGGTTTAGATATATATGTATATGCAGAATATAAACATGCAGGTACCAAGAATAAAGACTGTACAGTATAGAGATACAAGACTAATGAATTTAAATATTGAAGATATCAAGATTGAAGACTCATGAGTATCAAGAAATCAAGTTATCAAGAGTTCAAGATTTCAAACAGTACAAGATAATGTAGTCAGTCTAGAATTATGTTAAAACTTCTTGAAAGCACTTACATCTTTATTCGAAATTTATTCGTGGAATGGAATCCACTTCGAGCCTGTTAAAGGGATGGAACCCTAGTGGGATGGAACCAACGACAATATCTAGTGGAACATATAGTGGTCCTATTTTGATATCCACTAATTTTATAATAATGTTTTTCAAAAATATATCTCTTGTTTTTTAAAATGTTTTCAAAACTTTCTTTTCAAAAAGACATCTCTCTTGTTTGAAATATTTTAGCCTCAAAACTATTTTTATAATTTTTAATATTTTGATTTCAAAAATATATCTCTTGTTTTAAATATTTAGCTTTAAAATATTTAGCTTTAAAATATTTATATACTCAGATTTTAAATCACTTTATAGATAAGATTATATATATTAAAAATTATTTTCTAAACCCTTTTATATGTTTAAACTATATTCAAATATATTTACAAAGTTTAGAAATTGTTTTGACAAATTATAGAAACCAATTTTAATAAGAAAATCAAAACATCAATTTTGCCTTGAGCATGTCGACATACCTCAACCCCCCATGTCGACATGATGTCCGTTATTTTCAAATTTCAATTTTCAAAAGAAGTGTCTATTCGTCGTATCCTTTCACAAATAGATATGGCTGTTGCTCTACTATAAATACCAGTAAGTTCTAAATGAATTTTTACCAGATTTCATTTTATTTTCTCTTCTCTTCATCTTCCACATTTATTCTAAAGAATCATAAACTATACTCTACCAAAATACCAAGTGAATCAAACTTGATTATCTCTTGTTTGATTCTCTACCACTCTCTCCATAAGATCTCAGTGCTATTCAAAGTTATAGAATCTTTTGTAAATCAAACTGTTGAGTAAAAGGTGCGGTTGAGCCTTGAAATCAATTGTGTGTGATTGTAGCCCCGGAAATCAATTAGGTGATCTTGTAGCCTGGTTAAATCAAGAGAGTTGCCCTGAACTCGAATACAGGAGAGTGTACCTCATAGCCTTGAAACCGAGGGTGTAATCTAGGAGATTATTTTGAAAAGAAATCCGTACGATTGTATGGGACTGGATGTAGGGTAACTCCGAACCAGTATAAAATCCTGGTGTGTTCTTTCCTTTACTGCTTTTAATTAGTATTTGCATCTGTGTCTGATTCTGTGATTATATCTGTGTTTGTGAATTGCATTTGTTGGTGTTTAAATTGAACCAAATTCAAAAGGATTTAAAAATACATAAAACACTATTCACCCCCCTTTAGTGTTATTCCAGCCTTAAGATCCGTAATTTGCATTTCTCACATTTGGTATCAAAGCATTGGTTTTCAAAGTTTTCATAATCTGAATTTTGAAAAAGTTTTTAAAATGGATATTTTTGGGGATTTTGTTAACACTAGTTTAAAATTGTTCAAATCATCATTGTCTCATAAGTCTGCATATAGTTATTATAGAAAATCAAGTTATCTACCGAGTTTGTATTCTGTGCAGAAAGAAAAATGTTATATGGCCTTTGAAGAATCAACACTCAATGGACAAATGGTGCAAATCAAGAAGAATAAGTTGATACTTGATAGTGGATGTTCAAGACACATGACTGGTAATCCAGATATGCTGATTGATATTATCTATATAGATGGAGGATCGGTTAGTTTTGGAGACAACTCAAAAGGATATGTGATTGACATCGGCAATGTCGGTAACTCTAAAACTCCTACTATTTCTAATGTTTTATTAGTTAAGAATCTGAAACACAATCTGCTTAACATTAGTCAACTTTGCGATAAAGGATACAAAATTAAATTTGAAAAAGATAAGTGTCACATCGAAGATAATAATTCAAATATTATATTTGAAGGAATTAGGAAGAAAAATATTTATATTCTTAGTATGAAAATCTCAAATGATAGTCTATGTCTTTTAGCTAATACAAGTGACCATTGGATTTTGCATAAAAGATTTGGGCATTTGAATTTTAAACTCTTATCTAGACTTTATAAACTTGATCTAGTAAGAGGACTCCCTAGAATGAATTTTAAAATAGATAGTATATGTGATGCTTGTCAATTAGGAAAACTTAGGAAGAGTTCTTTCAAATTAAAAGATATGATTTCAACTTCAAAACCTCTTGAGTTACTTCATCTAGATTTGTTTGGTCCATCTCAAATTCAATCAATAAATCATAATAAATATGTCTTTGTAATTGTAGATGACTATTCTAGGTTTACATGGACAATTTTTATGAAACATAAAAGTGATACTTTTGATTCATTTAAATTTTTTACAAAAAGACTCCAAAACCAACTTTCTTTAAAAATTATAACTGTTCGTAGTGATCACGGTGGGGAATTTGAAAATGAAAATTTTGAGAGGTTCTACAATAAAAAGGGAATAACTCATAATTTCCCTTTTCCAAGAACTCCACAACAAAACGGAGTGGTAGAACATAAAAATAGGACGATTCAAGAGTGTGCTAGAACAATGCTTTCAGATAGTAATTTACGAAAACATTTTTGGGCTGAAGCAGTCGCTACAGCTTGCTACGTTTTGAATAGAATATTAATTAGACCATTAACTGAAAAAACACCTTATGAATTTCTTTACAAAAAGAAACCAAAGGTATCTTATTTTAGAATCTTTGGAAGTAAATGTTTTATTCTAAATACAAAAGACAATTTGGATAAATTTGATCCTAAATACGACAAAGGAATCTTTATCAGATATTCTAATAGAAGTAAAGCATACAGTGTTTTCAACTTAAGAACTAATACCATTGAAGAAACAATGCATGTTTCATTTGTTGTAAATTTCGAAAATGTTGAACAAATTAATGATGAAGAAGAAATTGCTACCCTAAATAATGATTCAATTGAAGCAAATAATGATCTTATTCATCCAAATAAAAAGGTTAAGCTTTTAAAAGATCATCCTATAGAAAATATACTAGGAAATATTGAATCTATTGTTAGAACTAGAAATCAACTAAATAACATGAGTAATGTAGCTTTTATATCATCTATTGAACCTAAAAATCCAAAGGAAGCATCGTTTGATGATTCATGGATCCTGGCTATGCATGAAGAACTGAATCAATTCACCAGAAATGAAGTTTGGGAACTTGTTCCTAGACCCAAGGATAAAGCTATAATAGGAACTAAATGGGTTTATAAAAATAAAATGAATGAACTAGGTGAGGTCATTAGAAATAAAGCTCGATTAGTCGCACAAGGTTATTGTCAAGAAGAAGGAATAGATTTTGATGAAACCTTTGCACCCAAAGTAAGATTAGAAGCCATTAGAATTCTACTTGCTTTCGCAAACTATAATAATTTCAAATTATTTCAAATGGATGTTAAAAGTGCTTTTCTAAATGGATTTGTTAAGAGGAAGTTTATGTTGAGCAACCTCCACTCTTTGAAGATGAAAAATTTCCAAACCATGTTTTCAAACTTAAGAAAGCTCTATATGGTCTGAAACCAGCTCCTAGAGCATGGTATGACAGACTAAGATCTTTTTTATTACAATCAAAATTTGAAATTGATAAAGTAGATAATACTCTTTTCATTAAAAGAAATAAAAATGATATCCAACTTGTACAAGTTTATGTAGATGATATTATTTTTGGTTCAACTAATCATGAAATGAATAAAGAATTTTCTGAAATAATGACAAAAGAGTTTGAGATGAGTCATATGGGTGAACTTACTTTCTTCTTAGGTTTACAAATAAAACAATTAGATAATGGTATTTTTATTAGTCAAGAAAATATGCTAGGGATCTAGTTAGTAAATTTGGTATGGCTACTGCGAGTGGAAAACCCACTCCCATGGCAACCAATGAAGCTTTAAATAAAGAAGATCTATCAAAAGATGTAAATCAAAAACTATATAGGGGAATGATTGGATCACTACTCTGTATCACTGTGAGTAGACCTGATATCATGCATAGTGTTTGTCTCGGTGCAAGATACCAATCTCAACCCAAAGAGACTCACTTAAAAGCTGTGAAAAATATCATAAGATATGTTAAATATACTTTTAACTATGGTTTAATTTACCCTAAAAATGATTCATTTGATTTAATCTCTTATTATGATGCTGACTATGCTGGTTGCAAACCTGACCGAAAAAGTACAAGTGGAACTTGTCACTTTTTGGTGCATTCTCTTGTTTCATGGTTTAGTAAAAAGCAAAACACCGTTTCTTTATCAACAACTGAAGAAGAATATATCTCTGCTGCTTTGGCTTGCTCTCAAGTCATTTATATGCAACAAACCCTAAAAGATTTTGGATTAACAATTTCAAAATCACCAATTTACTGTGATAATTCTAGTGCAATAAATTTATCTAAAAATCCTACTCATCATGCTAGGACTAAACATATTGATATCAGACATCATTTTCTCAGAGATAATATAAGTAAAAAGATTATTTCTCTTGAATTTATCAATTTCGAAAATCAAATTGCTGACATTTTAACCAAACCCTTAAATCAACCTATATTTACTAGATTAAGAAGAGAACTAGGCATTTGTTCAATAACTGAGATATAGAATATAGATATAGTAACATATATTTTTAACAAACAAAAATATACAAGAAAACCAAATTTTTCATAGGGATGTCGACATACCCCTACCGCCCATGTCGACATACAACGGTAAAATTTGAAAATTTGATTTTCCTTCTAAAATCAGTTTGGTAGTTATATAAACCTATGTATTTCGAATTTTTCTGTCTTCTCACTTCTCCTTCTCTGTAATAAACTTCTGAAAATTAACATTTATGGCCTCCTCCACTAATCAAACCAAAATGACATCATTTCTTTCCATTCTCCTCATTCTGGTCCATTCCAACGCACTACACTAGCACGTGTGATAAAGATTGAAGAATCTATGAAGGATGCAATGCAAATGTTGACTGAACTTCAAGTTATGCAAATAAGGATGGCAAAAGAACAAGAAAAGAAAGGCAAAATTCTTCGGAATTTGCAAAAATTTATAATGGATAATCATGCAAATCCTATTGTGATTGAAGAAGATTCTCCTAACATTCAAGTGCATAATCCCTTAGAGCACAGCGAAGAGGAAGAAGAAGAAGAGGAAGAAGCACCTATGGAAGAAGACGACAAAGTGGTATGCGTAGGTGAAGTCTGTTTTGACAAAGATGGGAATTTGGTCGAACAACGTGGAAACTTTTGTTTTCATTATCCAAATTGTTCGATTCACAAATCTCCAATTGCCAAAAACTCTCGTTAGTAGTGTTATTCTATAATTTATATACTTGATTATATTTGTGTGTTTATGTTCCATATATATATGTAAATATAACATCGTATATAATAATAAAAAATTGTTTCGCTTATTATACTTCCTTATTAGCATTTAGTTTGGATAGTATTAGATTAAGGGGGAGCTATATATAAGTTTGGAATTAGTTTTTGTTGATGACAAAGGGGGAGAAGTATAAAATAGAGTAGTTAGGCTAAGATTAAGGGGGAGTTATTAGTTTTAGGGGGGTTATAGTGAAGGTAAAGTATATTTTATAAATATAGGTTGTCATCATCAAAAAGGAGGAGATTGTTAGTCCTTGAGATGATGGTTTTGATGACAACAACCTTATGACTTGTTATAAAATATAAATACTAAAGTTATGGTTTAGATATATATGTATATGTAGAATATAAACATGCAGGTACCAAGAATGAAGACTGTACAGTATAGAGATACAAGACTGATGAATTTAAGATCGAAGATATCAAGATTGAAGACTCATGAGTATAAAGAAATCAAGTTATCAAGAGTTCAAGATTTCAAACAGTACAAGATAATGTAGTCAGTCTAGAATTATGTTAAAACTTCTTGAAAGCACTTACATCTTTAATCGAAATTTATTCGTGGAATGGAATCCACTTCGAGCCTGTTAAAGGGATGGAACCCACGACAATATCTAGTGGAACATATAGTGGTCCTATTTTGATATCCACTAATTTTATAAAAATGTTTTTCAAAAATATATCTCTTGTTTTTTAAAATGGTTTCAAAACTTTCTTTTCAAAAAGACATCTCTCTTGTTTGAAATATTTTAGCCTCAAAACTATTTTTATCATTTTTAATATTTTGATTTCAAAATTGTCCTTGTTTTTAAACCATCTCTTGTTTTAAATTTTTAGCTTTAAAATATTTATATACTCAGATTTTAAATCACTTTATAGATTAAGATTATATATATTAAAAATTATTTTCTAAACTCTTTTATATGTTTAAACTATATTCAAATATATTTACAAAGTTTAGAAATTGTTTTGACAAATTATAGAAACCAATTTTAATAAGAAAATCAAAACATCAATTTTGCCTTGAGCATGTCGACATACCTCAACCCCCCATGTCGACATGATGTTCGTTATTTTCAAATTTCAATTTTCAAAAGAAGTGTCTATTCGTCGTATCGTTTCACGAGTAGATATGGCTGTTGCTCTACTATAAATACCAGTAAGTTCTAAATGAATTTTTACCAGATTTCATTTTATTTTCTCTCCTCTTCATCTTCCACATTTATTCTAAAGAATCATTACTCTACCAAAATACCAAGTGAATCAAACTTGATTATCTCTTGTTTGATTCTTTGCCACTCTCTCCATAAGATCTCAGTGCTATTCAGAGTTATAGAATCTTTTGTAAATCAAACTGTTGAGTAAAAGGTGCGGTTGAGCCTTGTAATCAATTGTGTGTGATTGTAGCCCCGGAAATCAATTAGGTGATCTTGTAGCCTGGTTAAATCAAGAGAGTTGCCCTGAACTCGAATACAGGAGGGTCTACCTCATAGCCTTGAAACCGAGGGTGTAATCCAGGAGATTATTCTGAAAAGAAATCCGTACGATTGTACGGCACTGGATGTAGGGTAACTCCGAACCAGTATAAAATCCTTGTGTGTTCTTTCCTTTACTACTTTTATTTAGTATTTGCATATATGTCTGATTCTGCGATTATATCTATGTTTGTGAATTGCGTTTGTTGGTGTTTAAATTAAACAAAATTCAAAAAGATTTAAAAATACATAAAACACTATTCACCCCACTCTAGTGTTATTCCAGCCTTAAGATCTGTAATCCGCATTTCTCACACTATATATGGAAATTGACCAGAAAATTACCACGGACACAATTGTGCAACTCCACTGGCTCAATTCTGATAATTTCACAAAGTTATTTTATCATTTCATTAATTAACGAATTAATTATTATGGGTTAAATTTCGAGTTGTTACATTCTCCTCTCCTTAAGGGATTTCGTCCCGAAATCTCTAAGGATAAAAGAATGTACTAAATGTTTTCATCCAAGTTCTACAACTAACTACCCAACCATCATCCATTCATCCATTATCCTTGAGTTTTTCTAATGCAATTTATGATAGTTATGCAATTAGTGTAGTGTCTATGTCCCTAACTAATGCATAAGATTAGGCGGTCCACTAATTCAATTGACCTCCTTTTATGCAATCATGTCTGTGCCATGTATCCAAATGAATGCAAATTCCCTAATGATCACTGATAGTTCTATATGTGTGCTAAAAACATCATCCAAATGCAACAATCATGTGAAAATCATCCATTTTTAGCAACCATGGAAAATAGGATAAAAATGCGCGCACATCCATATGCATATGCTCTAATGTCCTAGTTAGGCCGATCCCTAAGAGTTAATAGTGTCTAGTGTAAGTATATGCATCCATAGCATTCACTAGCAAACACTTGCAACCACTAGCATACATCATACATAACATGTTCTAATAACATGCTTACATAAAACCCTACCATCCATAGGTTGAATCCTAAGTTCTACCCTCCCAAAGGATAATAAAGGAAAGAACCTATTCAAAACTAAAGATGGAAAATAGGAAATTCTGAAACTTACTATCGAAAAGATGAGGATAGGAAGTACGAATTTTCTCTTCAACTTCCCAAGTAGCGTCTGCAACATCATCTCCCCATTGCATCTTCACTAGCAGAACCTCCTTATTCCTCAGTCGCTTGGTGTCTCTTCCAACAATCTTCGTGGGGATACACCGAACTAATGCTTCCCTTTCTACCTCTATCTCTTCCAACTGACTAGGCTCTATGACCTCCACTAAGTCATGTAAGAACTTTCGCAAGTGCGAAACATGAAAAACGTCGTGCCATCCTATGAGCCTTTCTGGTAGCTTCACTCGGTAAGCCATCTTCCCAACTCTCTCCATGATAGGAAATGGTCCAACAAATCTGGGGGCTAACTTTCCATTCGATCCGAACCTTACCACCTTCCTAAGCGGGGATACTTTGATAAAAACTAAGTCTCCAACCTCAAACTCAACATCTCTCCTCCGCTTGTCCGCATAAGATTTCTACCTGTCTTGAGCTATCTTCATCCTTTGCCGAATCAAATCCACTTTCTCCGATGACTCCCTCACCATGTCAGGCCTAAGCAGCAACTTCTCTATAGACTCCACTCAACATGAAGGTGACTTATAAGGTCTCCCATATAAAGCCTCGAATGATGCCATTCCTATGCTTGCTTGGTAACTGTTATTATACGCAAACTCCACCAACGGAAGATGCTCCTCCCAAGTTCCTCCAAAATCCAAAATGCACATCCGCAACAAATCCTCAAACACCTTATTAACTCTCTCTATTTAGCCATCTGTTTGTGGGTGATAGGCCGTACTCAACCTAAGTCGCGTCCAGAAAGCCCCTTGCGAGCTTCCCCAAAACTCGCTAGTAAAATAGGGTCTCTATCGCTCACTATGCTAGAGGGAACTCCATGTAATCGGACTATCTCTCGAACATATAGGGATGCCAAATAAGATGCCATCCTTTTGCTCTTAACAGGAATTAAGTGGGCACTTTTGGTCAAACGGTCTACGATTACCCAAATACTAGTATTCCCCTTTCTAGAACGGGGTAAACCATCTATGAAATCCATCGAAATGTTGTCCCACTTCCACTCTGGCACATCTAAAGGCTGAAGTAATCCACCGGGTTTCTACTGCTCCACCTTAATCCTTTGACATACAAGACACTTAGCTACAAACTCCGCTACATCCTTCTTCATGCCATTCTAGTAAAACATCTTCTTCATGTCCCTATACATTTTGTCACCACACGGATGAATAGTCATACGGGAATGGTGTGCTTCCTCTAAAACTGCTCTCAACAAGTCACTAGTGTGTGGAACACAAAGCCATCCATCTCTCCTAAACCACCCTCTGCCATCTATGGAATAACGTTGGATATGTCTAGAGACCTCTCCTCGGCTAATCCTATCCATAATTTCCATGAGCTCTGAATCCTCTTGCTGCCTCGAGCCAATCTGATCTATAAGGGTAGTCTTCACTTCAAGCGTAGCTAACAATCCAGGGGTAATGTCCATAGAGGGCTTAAAATCAAAAGTGGAAATAAACTCCAAGCTCTTCCACTCTACAAACAAAGGACTAAGGGTTGCTTTCTTCCTACTCATTGCATCCGCAACCACACTACCCTTGCCAGGGGTATAAGCTATCTCAAAATCGTATGACATCAAAAACTCCATCCACCGCTGCTACCTCAAGTTCAAGTCCTTCTGCGAGAATAGGTACTTCAATGACTTATGGTCGGTGAAAGCTCTAACCTCTCTCCAAGAAAATAGTGCCTCCAAGACTTGAGTGCAAAAACTATAGCAGCTAACTCCAAATCATGGGTAGGGTAGTTCTTCTCATGCATCCTCAACTGCCTACTACCATAACATACTACCCTTCCTTCTTGCACTGTAATCACCTTAGCGGGGTCAACAGCCAAACCTTCCTTCGAGATTACGTGCCCCAAGAAACATACCTCCTTTCTCCAAAAGTGATACTTCAAAAACTTAGCTATCAAATGCTGACTACGAAGTATGCGAAGAACCTCCTTTAAATGAACATCATGCTCCTCTCTATTCTTGGAAAACACCAAGATGTCATCCACGAATACCACCGCAAACTTATTTTGGACCCCTCTAAAGACGCAGCTCATCAAATCAAAAAAGTAGGCTGGGGCATTGGTTAGCCCAAAAGGCATAACCAACCACTCGAAGAATCCGTCTGGTGTCCTAAATATGGTCTTATCTATGCTGTCATCGGCGACCCTAAGATGATGGAATCCTGTGGATAAATCAAGTCGGGAGAATATCGAAGAGCAAACTAACTGGTCAAAAAGAACACCAATCCTAGGGAGTGGATATCGGTTCTTCTTTGTGAGCTTATTTAATTCTCTATAATCAACGCAAAGTCGAAGAGAACCATCCGCCTTAGTAGCAAAGACGACTGGTGCTCCCCACTCCGATATGCTCCTCCTTATGAAACCCTTCTCTAAAAGCTCACGGATCTGCTTGCTCAATTCCTTCCTCTCCCTAGGTGCCATGTGCCTCACAGGTAATGCTACTGGCTTAGCATTCACAGTGAAATAAATCCTGAAGTCAAACTCTCTCTTAGGGGGTAGTCGCCTAACCTCCTCAAAGACGTCTGGAAAATCTCTGACGACAAGAACCAAATCTAGCTCTGTTGAAGATGAATCGAGGGAATATAGAAAACTCAACATGACTGACCATTGCGAGTCGCAAGAAACCTCGAGAGTCCTACCACTGCATGTCTCTAGTCTAATGACTCTCCTCTCGCAGTCTAATGTAGCTCCATATGTGGATAGCCAATCCATCCCCAAAATTATCCCATACCCCGAAAATCCCAAAACATAGGCGTCGCAGTCGAATTCTACGCCTAGGATAAAAATTTTCAAACCCCTACAAACCATAGATAAGTGTGTCGATTCTCCTATGGGGTTTGAAACAACAATGGGGTCTACTATTACAGAAATGTCTAAGTGCAAACAATTCATAAGAGAACTAGAGATAAAAGAGTGTGATGCTCCAGAATCGAATAGAGTTCGAATGGGAAAATCAGAAATAGAAATCAAATGTTCAACTTTGACTTTCCTTCCTCTTTTCGGAATGCTGCCTGAAGGTGCTGCATCTAACGCCTGAATCTGTGCAACCGGTGTATTAGCTCCCTGTCCCGTCTTCTGGTGATAATTCCTACTCAAGTGACCGGGTTGCCTGCAATTAGAGCACTTTCCCTTCATCTTCTCCCTCTTGCAATCCTTGGCGATATGCCCCATAAGTCCACAGCTACCATACTTCAATCCTTTCTTAATCTGCTTCTGAGGGCCATCGCCTTTCTTTGTCTCTTTATTGTTCCTCCACCATTTTCCTCTTCGGACCTTCCGACTTAACAACTTCCTTTGACTCTCCTTCCTCGACTACATCAGACATAAACGCCATCTCCACCAAAGACTCATAAGTAGCTCCCATCGGCACATGAGTCAACAACAATCCCTGAAGGGGCTGATTCAATCCCTTCGCAAACTTCATAGCTTTCTTGTGCGGCGTATTCACCAACTCCATTCCGAATCGCGACAATTCATTGAATTGATTGATGTACTCCTTCATTGACAAACTTCCTTGCTTCAAATTGATAAATCGCTCTAGCTGAACATTCTCCTCTGCTTGAGATAAAAAATTCCTATCAAATAGCTCTCGGAATTTATTCCAAGTCACCTCTCTTCCTTCTAACTAAATGACCTCCCACCAATACGAAGCCTCCTCTTTCAGCTGCCAAGATGCTAGCTGAACTCACTGCTGATCATCCAATCCCAATAGTCCGAATATCCTCTCCATGTCTCTAAGCCAAGCTCTCGCCTCCACAAAAGTCTCCTTACCAAAAAAGGTCTTTCCACCCAAACTCGCAAAATCCTTACAAAGCTTAGGTAAATTGACGGCGGCAGGTGGGTTGATGGGATTCCCACCCGCTGGTGCTGGGTTGGGGGCTTGCTCGTGCCCCTTTGGAGTTGTGGCTTGTAGATACCTACGAAACAAAGCTGGGACTGGAAGGCCCTCGTGAAGGTTCGGGGCATCCACCACTTTACGAAAAGAAAAAGCGAGTTTAGGAAAGGATCGAAGGGAGATTAAACTGGACTTTTAAGGGGATTTTTATAAAAAACTCTTTTATACTTAAAAACTATTTCTACGAGTTCTTTTCTGAGAACTATTTTTAAAACAAGTTATTATAATTTTGAAAAATACTTTACTTAAAAATAAATTTTTAGGAATCCTGTAACCTGGCTCTGATACCAAATGTAACACCCCATACCCCTAAGTATACCCAAAAGAGCACACTAAAAGGCATGTTGCGTCGTGGGTATGACTAAAACTAGCAGAGACTAAGATTCACAAGACAAAAATATATAAACAGCGAAAACAATTATAATATTAATAATTTATTTAGAACAAAACCTCAGAATTACTTTATAAATCATATAAGCCGCCAAATACCAAATACATCAAATGTCAAAATAATCTTACGTGTCTTGCTAAATAAAATCCATAGTATCAATAATATCATAGTACAATACATCCCTTACAAAATGCCAGCTCAACAAAAAGGACTAAAAACTGAAACTGAAGAAAAGGAATACATGATAGAATCTCCTCCGAAGAAATCTCTAAATGCCTGTAGTCTATCGTCCTTGCCCTTGATTGCCTATGGAGGGAAAGGGGAAAATGGAGGAGTGGGTCAGGCTAAAAGTCTGGGGAATGATAGTAATTACTAGAATCTTTAAGTAAAGTAAAAGTAATAGACCTTACAACAGCTCTAGTATATAAAAGGAAACAAAGGAAATAGAGAGAAGGAATAAGCTGGAAATTAATACGAATTAACTAGATCAACATAATTGATTAACTTTGATTGTTTGCACTTGTTTTTGATAGCTGTTTAGATTAGGCTGAATTCCTAATACTACCCTTTGATCGGCCTGCTACTCCATAGAATCTACTGTGGATCGAATGTTAAAGCTCCCTACGCAGTAGACATTGGTGCCTACAAAAGGCACACACTAAGCGCTTAGAACTCATAACGATTACTGAGCACTCGAATGGAAGTCGCACGTGTAACCACCACCATGCTCATGTTACCTGTTGTTCCACCTACTGGGTCTTCTTATTACCTCAAGCTCCAACATAAGCGTGCCCCTCGTCTCACTTCAGGATTATGTGAGACACCTCGTCTCACATCAGGGTTATGTGAAGCACCTTGTTTCACTTTAGGGTTATGTGAAACACCGTGTCCATAGAAATAATAGGGGAAATGCTGTTGGTACTGGCCCGTCATCCAAACAATATCTAGTTGTGCCCCTTGTCCAAATCTCCATAATTTGGACTTCTACTTATTGACCATTTACTACCGTTATTAACATAAGCGTGCCCCTCGTCTCACTTTAGGATTATGTGAAACACCGTATCCATAGAAAAAGGGGAATGTTATTTGGTACAGATCCTACTTCAATTCTTTGCTTATTAACTTAGATAAATTATTTAAATAAGCCTTTACTTTTGTTCTTAATATTTGTGCCTATTAATTTATCCTAAGTCTTAAAATAAGCCTCACTCTGTTCTATTTCTTATAATAACCTACGTTATAATCATGCTTATTACTTAACCCTAGGTCTAAGTGTAAAAATAAGCTTCTTTCATCTTATACTCTTTTTAGTTATAATTCTAAGTTAAAACTAGGCCAATTATCTTTAATTAATCCAATTCTAACATCAATATCATAATTAGGCTCAATTTCAGTCTTAAATCCATTTTTATTACAGTCTTTACAATTTACATTTTATCTTCCGTTATTTCAGTACTCTTATAATTTTAATCCATACGCGAAGAAGGAGAAATAAAAGAAAACTCAAATAGAAGAAAATCCAAAGCGTAGGAAAAAGATGTAAATAACGCATAAATAATAGTAAATAAATTAAAATACTGTAAATAAACTATAAATAAATGGAAAATCTATAATTAACAGAAATAAACTAAAATAACTGAAAAGAGTAGCTAAAAGAAATAGACTGAAAATAATTCTAAAAACTGTAAATAAACTACTAAAAAGGTTATTCCAAAAATCGTAGTAAAACTACAACTATTGGAAACCATATTATTTAAATTACTTAAAGAAATCTAAAATAATTACAATCACTCTCCTGTGGTCCTAAGCTCTTCCCTTTCAGTCTTCCCAGATCCACTTGAGGGTATTAAAATATTTTTATTAAAAAGATTCTCTCCATGGAAAATTATTCCTTTTAGGGTCCTTCTTGAAAAGGTGAACCCAAGCGGAGAAAATCTAGAATGAGAAAAAGTGTTAGGCCTAGGGTCTTATTTATAGGGGTAGAAGTGGATCTCAGACCGTTGGGTTTGGAGATTGAATGGGATGCAACCACGTCATAGGCTTAATAGGAGCCGTCGGATGCCAAAATAGAAGGACCAGATGAGCTGAAAGAATGCAAATGACGACCAAAATTCGCTGTCGAATGTTACTAGACGAAGGAAAATTTCCATCGTCCATAACCTAAGGCGGGTCGACCGCCCCTTCCTCTAGGTCGATCGGCCAGTCGACCTAGGGCACGGTTATGTTGACCTCTCAGTCAACCTAGCCTATTTAATTATTATTATTATTTCCGTTTTCTTGTTTAATCTGTAACTCTCTCATATTAACTCGAATTCTGGAGTTCTATATATGAAAATTGACCCGAAAATTTCCACGGACACAATGCTGCGACTCCCGTGGCTCAATTCTTATAATTTCACAAAGTTATTTTATCATTTCATTAATTAACGAATTAATTATTATGGTTTAAATTTTGGTTTGTTACAGTGTTGAATCTATGATATGGTATGATGCGCAAATCCAAAAGATTTCCAAATATGCTATCAAAATATGGTTTTTGTACTTGTAATCAAAGGGATGTGATCCAACGGCCGTGATTGTGTCTTTATGAGCAAGACTAATGTAGTTGAAATTAAATGAGCAATGTTGGTACAAATAATATCGCAAAATTTTAATTGATGAAATTAGCATAATAGATTTGGTATTCAACGTGCTCAAGTTAATTTGGATTTAATCACAAAATTACCACTTAGTATGACTTTATGTTTGGTACGTATGTATTGAAACAAAAAATTCTAAATAATGATTTAGAGTAAAAAATTTACACATAATAACCAAAAATGTCTCAAAATCAGTGGAGGCGATATTAAGTTTATGAGTCTTTGGGTATGATTCAAGAAATGATAGAAAATATCATTTTATAAACATCAAAGTCGAAAAATATTTTGATAGAAATATTAAATAGTTTGATTATCAATTAAAATACAGAGGAACCGTGTGTTCATAAGAAAGAACATTAAAAGGTACATTGATATTTCTAAACTATAACAACACGTTGTTGATTTTAATACTCAAGTTTGGATATTAAATGATGTCTTTTATAGCGAGTATAAAAGATATCGGGAATGTCCAAATCGATATGCAAAGACACCTTATTAAATTGTTTAATACGGAACATGTGAGATTTGTTACTTATGCATTGGCAATAGGAATTATCATACATGTTATGTTGCCTACAATAACATGATTTGTTTATGTATTTGATACATATTGCAAATATCAAATCCAAATTGATATCACTAAATGGTTGTTTGAAGTGTTCTCGTGTATCTATGAAATACTAGAGAATTATTTACAGAAACAAAAACTCCTATGAAGGAGTGTTCAGACTCAAACTTCATAAGTGATATTGAGTATAAAATGTCAATATTAAATGCAAGTTAAGAATCTTTAAGTTGGAAATGTTCCAAGTGAAAGACCGTGGCCGATTCAATGAAAAAGGCTAAGTACATCGCCTTGAGTAGCGCCGTAATAAAAACATTGTATATAAAAATATAAGTGCACAAATTTATAACCAAGCCGATTCCAAATGTTGATGTTTGCACAAAAAATGGACAAACACCTCAAAATTATATGATTTAGTAGATCTTAGGTTGTTCTTAGTGATTTGGGAGATTTATGCAAATATATGAAAAACAGGGGCTAAACTGTAAAAAGACACGCAGATTTATAGTGGTTCAGCCAGAATGTGCCTACGTCCACTTTATATGTTATTTCTCTTCTTTTGTTGTGATTACAAGTACAAAGCTTTGGTACAAGTAAAAGAAAGTTGTTTGAAAGTTCTCTCCGTGCTTGAGCTCTCAAACTTGTCCTCATTGTTGTACCCCTGCCCCTCTATTTATAGAGTGAGGTTGGGAGCAGGGGTCTTGGATGTATATAGCTGCTGGTGGGCCTGGGCTGATGTGATCTGGCCTGGCACGTCTTGGTCCGGTGGTAGGAGATGAATTGGTTCGGCGAAGGTTAGAAGGAGGTTGGTCCGGCAGTTGCTTGAAGGAGGCTGGTCCGGCAGTTGCTTGAAGAAGGCTGGTCCGGCAGTTGCTTGAAGGAGGCTGGTCCGGCAGTTACTATGAGACATGGAAGCCGAATGAGTTCCTGCTGAATGGGCTCTGGAGAACGAGAATACCGAATGAGTTCCTGCCGAATGGGCTCTGGATGGATGAATCAAGCTTCTTGGTCTCGAGGTCTTCTGGGTGAGAACACGCCCAACATTTGCCCCCCAAAGCGAGGCATATGCCGGCATGTGCCGCGCTTTGTTTTAAAACTAATGACGTTAGCTTGGATGCCTTCGCCGAACCAGCCGGTCCGGTCGTCTATAGTTGCCTATAAGTAAGGGCCTAGGGCCTCTATTACCTTCCACCGAACGAAATAGCCGAGCCAAGTTAGTCACATAGCCGAATCAATTTCTAACCTTCTACCGAACCATTTCAGCCTGCCGAACCAGGTACTCAACTTCCCATCGCCGAATGGTTTTCGTGTGTACCGAATGAACTCGATTAGTAAATGCCGAATGGGATCGAGACTTTAAATGCCGAATGAATTTTAACCTTCACCTTACCGAATGACAATAGGAATTTGAGCATTTTGATTTTATGAGTGAAATTCTAGACTGCACACACTTGCTTTTTTACTTCCTCTAGTCTAACGACGTTCTTCTTTGTATTTGCAGATAATGTCTCGTAAAGCGGAAACTCGATCAGAAAAAAAGAAATCTGGGGGCGAAGGAGGTTCCTCCGCCGTGCCCCTAGCTCAGCCGAATCCAGAACGTCACGGACCTGCCCCGAGATCACTAGTGGATGGGTACGGCCCTCAGGAACTTCTAAATTCCCCGCCCGATTGCTTTCCTAGCTCCCTCAAGGAGGAGCAGCTTGATGTCATTTCCAAGTCTTTTGGAATTGATAGGGCGCACTTGCTGTTGCCAGGAGAGAAGTTATGCCGTATGAACCTCCTGAAGGGTACTTCGCCTACAGCAGATACCACTGCATGTGTGGTGCCATTCCTCCTCTTAACGCTTGGGTAGCCAGCTTCCTCACATATCTAAAGGTGGCCCCATTCCAGCTTCAACCCAACTCCTATGCTACACTGGTGAGCCTCTTCGTCATTTTTCAGAGAAAGTATGGTCGTGCTCCTTCCAATCGGGAGATCCGGTACTTATATAATCTGAGGGGCTTTAAGAAGGGGTCCCCATACATCAGCTTGGAGTCAGTTGTAACCTTCAAGCCAGTCTTGGATCTGTATTCCAAATTCAACATGTTCAAGAAGGAGTGGTTCTTCGTCAGGGACGACTCTGTTTCTATTCGGCGTTTTACTTCTGGATGTAAGTTGATGCTTTACTTATAATTTCCATTCTGATTGCAATGCTTCTTCTCATACTTTTTCATTTTTGCTAGCGACAGGTGGCTTTGCGATTGTGGAGACGGACCGCCTGGTTCAGACGGCGGCTGAGATAGAAGCTATTCCCGGAAGAGATAGATCAGCTGCTTTTCTGATCAGAAATGCGACCCTTCTGGAGTATAACTTGATCCTTCCACAGCAGTCAGTAGTCAAGCTGAGGGAAACGGCAGAGGAGAGGGCGGCTGCTCAGGCTAAGGGAGGTGTTGCGGTGGAGAGTGGAAAGAGGAAGCCTTTCACAAAACCTCCAGCTGTCGGAGGTAAGAAACTTAAGAGGTCGGATGGTCCTTCCCCCAGCAACTGTCCACTTACCCAGGGGGAGGAAGATGTGCAGGAGGAAAGAGGTGAGGGCGGAGATGGTCGTGAAGGTGATGAAGGTGGCGACGGTATCGGGGCCTTGCTTCCTGGGCAAGCGGGCGAGATTCAGGAATGGACGGATGATGCGTTCCACCAGGCTTTAGAGGGGCTGGATGAAGACCCGGCTTTGGCAGAGAAATCCGGGAAAGCGGACAAGGCCGGGACTGGTGCAAGCGAGTCTTCTCAGACCATTCCAGCCAAGGTGGCTCCGACGACTCAAGGTGAACTTTTGACTCCTGCAGGCTTCGTTAATGATAGGGACTTAGGAATATTTTATGATCCGCTCCCGTCCTGGAATGAAATCCAGGACTCATTGTAGTATCCTACTTCTCCCAAGGGTTTGTATAACAGACGTGTTTTCTTTCTTCTTTTAACTTTTAATCTACCGCGTTTCTAGAATTATATAGTGATGTAAGCTTGTGACACTTGTTCTTCATATCAGGAGCAGGTAAGACATCCGAGGCCTCGGATCTTCGGCACAGGCTTGAGCAATACAAGCTTTAAAAAACTTCCGCCAAGCCGAAGCCTTCGACCCACCGCTCCGGGGATGTAGTCGGCTACCGTCCTCTTCTCGGGGTTATTGAAGAGGGTATTCAACAGAGAAAGAGGAGTCATCCTTCATCCGAACCTTCACTTGGTCCTCAGCTCTCGGCTCAGCCTCTTCATGATATCACGGAGGAGGATAGCGAGTTTGCACTCTCTCCACGCCCGCCCGGAAACCCTACCGTTATTCATATCGACCGTCCTGACTTGGCTCGTAATCCATTTGCGGGTCATCCTGACCTGGATCCAAGCTCCCATGATATTACCTTTGACGAGGTCACCGGTGAGCACCTTCTTCCTCGCAACCCCATGGTACGGGTACTTGATGAGGCTAAGTCCTTAGATCTCGATTTACTCACTACTCATATAATTACTATGGGAGACGAGGCCAAGGCTAATATTGATCGGGTGGCGGAGGAGACTAAGAAGCTGATGGGGCATCATGCCCGGCTGGTTAAGGCCGGTGAGGAGATTGGGAGTGCCAACATCCGACTACGATTGGTGGTTTCGGATCAGGCCAAACAGCTTGCGGATCAGGCCATTCAGATTTCTCAGCATGAGGCTGCTTCTGGACGACTAAAGAAAACCATGGAAGAGGCCTGCCGGGCCGAACTGCGGAAAATAGAAGCTACTTGCAAAGAACGGATTGACATGGCTATTGCCACGGTGGACGAGGTTCGGAAAGCGGATCTTGAGCACGTGGAGGAGTTGTTCGGGAAACTTGAGGCTGCAGAGCTTGCTCAAGCCAAGTTGAGGGAGGAGATGGAGGCAATGCGGGGATCCCTTCTGGTTGACTGCTCGAGATACCGATCGGAGAGAGATGCTGCCGTTGAAAGGTTGTCGGCTTCCGAGGCCCGGATGAGGGAGTTTGAGGAGAATGAGGGGATGATGGACGAAATGCTTCAGGACATGTACTTCCGAACCTGGAAGCAGGGCAACCTATCCTAGATGGATGATTATCCTAGGGTCATGGCTAAGATCTATCTTCGGGCTCTGGAGGAGGCCAAGGCCGATGCGGATAAAGATGGTGGCGTGGCCTTCAGCATGGATGTGGTCACTGCCCAGTTTGCCAAGGGGGAGAAGGTGGCGGTGAAGGAGGGTATGCAGTTGCTTGCTGCTGAGGAGGCAGGGGTGCAAGTAGATGATGACGACCAGGATGGCCAAGAAGCATATGTTGGTAAGTCTTCCTTTTTAGTTTCTCCATTAACTTGGTTGCTTATCACTAATGAATCCTTTCTTTGACTGGACAGGTGGTCAACAGGACAAGGATAAAACTCCAATGTAGCCGGCCCCTTGATTAGACCTGGAAAAAACTCTTTTTGTGGACTTGACAGGGTTGTATATGTTAGTCTTAAAACAGTAAAGTAGCCTTTAGGTTGTATTATTTTGCTACTTGTAATAAATAGCTCCATTCTTGATGTGTAATTCTCTAACTTAAGCTGATTTTGTCGTTTTCTGAATGTTTGTTGCTATTTTGACATGTTGTATGAGAAATATAGCTATGTATATTCTTGTAATTGAATTGTGTTTGATGTCAGGTTCTGGTTCTAAAACATAATTTCATGACTTGCAATATTAGCGTGTGGTGTGAACAAATTATAGTCATGTATTTGTACACAAAAGAAGAAAATACCGCCTTTCATGTTTTAATCGTAGATGGCAGTTTTGAATATCTTGTATGACCGAGCATGGAATGTAGTCGAATGCCCTGCCAACCAATTGTGAGTCCCTACACCCATTGGCGAGTATCTCCTACTCTGTATCCTGTACTTTAGGGATTGTTATAGAGGATAGGGAAAAAGCTTTTTAAGTAAAATTGAAATATGTGAAAAAGTAAAACTTCCAATCACGGAAGGCCTTCGATGTGCTTAAGTTCGTGGCAAACGGGTTTTGTAGTCACTTTCCCTAGCTGTGGGTCTTGGAGACATTTGTCACCCATCTTACGCCTCCGCGGGGAGTTAATTCTTTTTTTTTACCACAGCCGCACTTAAGACACATCGGAGCCGAGATCGCGCACAGTAACTACCCGGGCCATTATGGCCCGTAATCGTGGGTATTATTCGATTTACTGTGGCCGGCTAGCGTGGGTGCCGATCGTCAACTGTGAACTTCCCCTGGCTGGCCACACCTTATGTTGGGGCTTATAGTCGGTTCACAGTTACCGGCGAGCCTAACACCGTAATGAGCTGCCTCAGCTATAGTCGGCCTTCTCGGTGGCTTATAATCGGCTCATTACAGTTGGCTTTAAGGGTCGTCGCGAGCAATGAGTTAACCCGTAGCAGAGGGATGCTGGAGCAAAAGTGTCTCATTGGCGAGGGCATAGATTCGCATAGTACCTGTTAGGTTTTGCCCAGGTGAAGTTGCGCCGTGGAGTGCTTTGAGTGGAAATGCTATACGCATAGTATTTTGTTCAACAGAAAAGGATAAAGTTTAACAAGTAGCCAAGATATAAAGGAACAAGTTAAAAAAGAGACAAGGTTTTTTAAAGTGGTTCGGCATGAAAAGGCCTACGTCCACTGATTCTCTTTGTTAATTCACTTCATATGGGCAGTACAAGTTAAGAAAAGTATCGACGGAGGTGCTGGATGTTCCATGCCCTCTGGAACACCTCTCCGTCCACTGTTGACAAAATATAAGCTCCATTGTGGAGATCTTTATGAGTTACATATGGTCCATCCCAGATTGGGTCTAGTGCTCCGGGGCGAGGGAAGATTCGCTTGAGGACAAGATCCCCTTCTTGTAAGGTACGATGCTTGACTTTGGAGTTGTATTGTGCTGCCACTTTCTGCTTGTGGGCTGCTGTTTTAAGGACTGCATCATTTCTTCTCTCCTCAACTAGATCCAAAGACATGTGGAGGAGTTCTTCATTCTCTTGTGGGTTATAGTGGATCCTACGGTGGGAAGGCACAATGGTTTCAACTGGGAGCATAGCCTCCGATCCGTATGCCAAAGAGAAAGGAGTGTGCCCCGTTGATGTTCTGAAAGATGTGCGGTAGGCCCACAGTGCCGTAGGGAGTTCATCCACCCAAGCGCCCTTTGATTTTTCGAGCTTCTTTTTGATCAGAGTTTTCAGAATTTTGTTGACTGCTTCGACTTGTCCGTTTGCCTGGGGATATGCTACGGATGAGAAGCTTTTATGAATTCCGTGCTCTCGGCACCAGTTGGCGAATTCCTCGCTGTCAAACTGAAGTCCATTGTCTGATATGATTTTGAGTGGGACTCCGTACCTGCGTAGAACATTTTTGATCAGGAAGTTAATAACTTTTGCTGAACATACTTTATTCAAAGGTTCCGCTTCCACCCATTTGGTGAAATAATCAACTGCCACTATAGCATATTTGGCCCTGCCTCGGCCCATTGGTAGCTCGCCGATTAAGTCAATTCCCCATATTGCGAAGGGCCAAGGGCTGGTCATTTGAGTAATTTCAGTTGTTGGTAGCCGCGGAATCTTAGCAAATTTTTGGCATCTGTCACACTTCTTGACGAAATCCAAGGCATCCTTGCTTAAGGTGGGCCAGAAATATCCGTATCGGAGTATCTTTTTTGCTAATGTTTGCCCTCCGGTGTGATCTCCGCAGCTCCCCTGATGGATGTTGGATAAGATTTTCTTGGCTTCTCTCCCAGCGACACACCTTAATAACGGGTTAGAGAAGCCACGCCGATAGAGGATGTCTTCTTGTATTGTGTAGCGGGATGCTTTCCTCAAGATTTTCTTGACTTCGTTACGGCCGTTGGGTAGTGTGCCACTCTGTAGGTAGTCTCGGATGGGAGTCATCCAAGTTGCTCCTTCGGTTGCAGCTACCAGATTCACTTGTTCAAAACTTGGGGCCAGTTGCTTTGAGATGGTTACCGCCCCGAAGATGGTGATGTCTCTCACACTTGCTTGCTTCGCCAATTCGTTGGCCTCTTGGTTCTCTTCCCGAGGGATGTGTTTGACTAAGTAGTGCTCCAATCGGTTGAGAAGTAACTTGGTCTTATTTAGATATGCTATAAGTCGTTCTTCTCGAGCTTGGAATTCTCCTAGTATTTGATTAACAATAAGTTGAGAATCGCTATGAAGACACAAAGAATTGGCTCCGATTTCGATGGCAATTTCTAGTCCGGCTATCACTGCTTCATATTCTGCATCGTTATTGGTGGCAGCGAACTCCAATCTTATAGCATAGTGCAGTTTGTTTCCCCTGGGAGTGATTATTACCACACCTGCCCCCGAGCCTTGTTCGTTAGATGCACCGTCCACAAAGAGATTCCACTTGATATCTTCTGTCATTTCCAATTGCTCCTTATCCTCGTTGGTAGTGAATTCTGCAATGAAATCAGCCATGGCCTGTCCCTTGATGGCGGTGCGAGGGTGATAGGTGATATCATATTGACTCAGTTCAATGCACCATTTAAGTAGTCGCCCGGAAGTGTCGGGACGATGGAGTACCTTCCTCAGTGGTTGATCGGTCAGAACTTTGATGGAATGGGACTGGAAGTAGTGACGCAGCTTTCGTGAGGTGATTAGTAAACAGTATGCTAGCTTCTCAAGTTTAGGATATCTGACTTCCGCCCCAGTAAACCTTTTGCTGACGAAGTAAACTGGCCGTTGCGTGCGGTTGTCTTCCCTTACCAAGGCAGCGCTTAGGGCGTGAGATGACACAGCAAGGTATATGTATAATTCTTCGCCTTCGCTTGGAGTCGAGAGTACCGGTGGTTTCTGGAGGTGTTCGATTAGGTCAAGGAAAGCGGTTAAGCATTCGTCAGTCCATTCGAACTTTCCTTTATCTTTCTTTAGAGCTTCGAAAAAGGGGACGCATTTGTCCGTTGCCTTGGAGATGAATCGGCTTAGGGCGGCCACTTTTCCATTTAGGCTTTGCATTTCCTTTCGGGTGGAAGGTATTTTGATATCTCTTAGCGCTCGGACCTATTCAGGGTTTGCTTCAATCCCTCTGGCATGGACGATGAACCCTAAGAACTTTCCCGATGACACTCCAAAGGAGCACTTTAGTGGATTCAACTTCATTCCATACTGTCGAAGTACCTGGAACATCTCACCTAGGTGGCTTACGTGATCTTTGGCTTTCCGTGATTTTACCAGCATGTCATCCATATATACTTCCATAGTCTATCCTATTAGCCCTGCAAACATCTTGTTGACGAGGCGCTGGTAGGTGGCTCCTGCATTTTTTAGTCTGAAAGGCATTACCTTATAGCAGTATAAACCCCGGTCGGTGATGAAACTAGTGTGGTCCTGGTCGGGAGCATGCATAGGAATTTGGTTATATCCTGAGTATGCGTCCATAAAAGATAGGAGCTCGTGCCCGGCTGTGCTGTCTACAAGTTGGTCGATTCTGGGAAGTGGGAAACAATCCTTTGGGCAGACGTCGTTTAGGTTGGAAAAGTCAATGCAGGTTCGCCACTTCCCATTAGCCTTTTTTACCAGCACCGGGTTGGCGATCCATTCCGGGTAGATAGCTTCTCGTATGAAGTCATTGGCGAGTAGGTTCTTTACTTCTTCATCGAGGGCTGCTGATCGTTCTGCCCCCATACTTCTCTTTCTTTGTTTTACGGGCGCCTTGGTAGGATCAATGTTTAATACGTGGCATGCTATGTCGGGGGAGATTCCGGTCATGTCAGCGTGTGACCATGCGAACACATCACAGTTGTGGCGGAGAAAATCGATGAGTTGTTCCTTCAATTCGGCTTTTAGTTGGGACCCAATTTTCAGTAGTCTACTTGAGTCGTGCTTGTCTACGGATATAAACTCCATAGCCTCTGCAGGCTCGGCGGTGGCCTCCTCCTCTTTGTCCCTAGGGTCTAATTCATTGAAAGGGTCGCTGGTATATCGAAGAGGAGGGGCTTTCTTTAGTTGCTATGCTTCTAGACTTTTTGTGCAGAGGGCAATCTCTACACCCTTCCCTTTATCCTTCCTGTGGTTGTTGCGAAGTTCAGTCACATAGCAGTCTCGAGCAACGTCCTGGTCTCCTTCTACTTCCCCTACTCCATTGTCCGTTGGAAATTTCATCTTTAGGCACCATGGGGCTAGGACAATTTGGAAGTCAGACAAGGCTGGTCTTCCTAAGAAGGCGTTGTAGGCCGAATGGTTTTCTATTAGCACGAATGTCTGCTTCCGTACAATGGAGCGAGGATGGCTCCCAATCTCAACAAAGAGGTCCAGTTGCCCGAGGGGCATCTTAGCTTCCCTAGTGAAACCGTGTAGTGGTTTATCGCAGGGAGACACATCCTTCATTGATAGCTTCATTTTGTCGAATGCGTGCTTGAACAGGATGTTTACTGAGCTTCCAGTGTCTACCAGGATTCGGTAAACTTCGGCAGGACCAAGTCAGGCAGAGATGACCATGGGATCCATATGAGGGTACTGCCTTCCTTCTAGGTCACGTTTACCGAATGTGATGTCATCACTTTCTTTCCGCTTCGGGTGGCGTTCTTCTATAACCGAATTGACATAGTCTTTATTGTCTCTAAGCGACTTTCCGTATCTTTCCATCTCTTTCCAGCTTCTGTCTACGATGTGTGGCCCTCCTGAGATGGTATGGACCACTATCTTTTCTTGACTAGAGCTGCTAGCGTTGCGGTTTCCTCTGTTGGCCCCCGGTAAGGGTAGCCTTGGGTATTCATTGGCAGGAGCTGGGGCCCTGTCCTGACCTTTTACATAACGTTCCAGTTTCTTTCTTCTGATGTGTTCCTCGATCAGATCTCGAAGATGATGGCATTCGTTGGTATCATGCCCGTGAGATTCGTGGAAGCGGCAGAACTTTCCAGACTTCTGTGCGTTATCTGATTCCTTCTTGTATGGTGGGCATTTGTATCTAACTTCGCCTTGGGTGGCAAGGAAGATATTTTCGACGGTCTCGTTCAAAGGAGTGTAAGTGTCGAATCTTGGTCCTGGCCGATATAGGCGCTTTTCTCCCTTCTTGCCCCCAGCATTGTCTCTGGAATCATTTCTTCGAACGTCCCTTGCCACAGCAGGGGCGTTGCCATGGGTTGTCTTATTTTGCTGCCCTGACTGCCCCTCAACGGCAGCATCCTCAAGCCTCATGTATTTCCCGGCTTCATGGAAGAAATCGGGTAAAGTAGCGGGTTTTTCTTTTGTCAACCTTCTAGCAAATTTAGTGTCCGGATGCACACCACTACAGAGGGCCATTAGGATAAGCTTCTCATCGGCATCTTGGACGGCGGCTGCTGCGGCGTTGAATCTGGTTAGGTATTGCTGCAGCTTCTCTCCAGGTTTTTGTTTGACGCTGGATAAGGAATAAGCGTCCTTAGGTTGCTCCACATGAATGCGGAACTGACTGATAAATTTTTCTTTCAACATCTCCCATGAGCTGATGGATCCCTGGGGTAAATGACAGAACCAGGAGGTAGCAAGATCTGCTAAGAAGAGCGGAAAGCATTTGCACAGTACTCCCTCTGTCGCCCCACTCATGAGCATATGCTGCGTGTACCTCTGTAAGTGTACAACGGGGTCAGAGGTTCCTTTGTAGGGTTCCATTGTTGGCATCTTCCATTCTCGGGGGGTGATAGCAATTTTGATATTGCGGGCGAAAGGGCTGGTTACCCTAGCGCCTATCCCTCGATCTCTTTGCTCCCGTTGGACACACTCTCTGAATAAGCGTGCCATCCTTTCATCAGAACTTGGAGCAGATAGAAATGAGTTTGGTTCTGTTTTGTGGGATTGATTCCGTTCAGATGACCTGTAGGGATGGTATCGTCTATCATTCCTCATATTTTCCAGTGGCTGCCTTTGATCTTCTGGGAGCATGCTAGGGTCAGCTACAGTTGGCCCTTGCCTTGATCTTCCCCTGCCGGGTTCTGATCTAAGCACTTCCTCGGGTCCAACTACGGGCTGGACTCTAGCTCGGCCCCGTTCACTGGCATTTCCGTGGTTAGGCAGAATGACAGGCTCAGCTATAGTTGACCTCCGTCCGGTACCTCCCCCGTTGGGTTCGGTACCAAACGTTTCCTCAGGCCTAACTTCGAGCTGTGCTCGGTCTCGGCTCCTACCATGGCTACTTCTGCCGTTAGCTCCTTCGAAGAAGGAAGATCTTTGTTGTCTCTGAGATCCTCCAGACTGGGACTCGCCCCATGATTCAGTGTTGCGGTTGGATTCTTCAGCGTCCCTTAAGCATGACATGAGATGGTCCACCAAGGCTTCTTGCTGGGACGTGAAGCGGTTAGTTACTTCAACCACAACTCTGTCCAAATCTGCCCTAGTAATTGCTGCAGGCTGTTCTGTGGCAGGAGTGGTTGGGTTAGCCTGTCCTTCACTCGTTACTGCTGCCGTAGGAGGGCGATTTACTTGATTTGTGACAGTTGGATCTGGAAGACTGCTGGATGCGATGTTTTTTCCTTTGTTAACATCTTTTCTCTGTTTGGGAGGCATGTTTTCCAAGTAGCGAACGATGCTGTTAGGAAAGCTGTTAAGTGGATGAAGCTGAAGCTTCGAGCTTCTCCGTTCTCAATGAAAGCACCAACAATGTTTGCACAAAAAATGGACAAACACCTCAAAGTTATATGATTTAGTAGATCTTAGGTTGTTCTTAGTGATTTTGGAGATTTATGCAAATATATGAAAAACAGGGGCTAAACTGTAAAAAGACACGCAGATTTATAGTGGTTCAGCCAGAATGTGCCTACGTCCACTTTATATGTTATTTCTCTTCTTTTGTTGTGATTACAAGTACAAAGCTTTGGTACAAGTAAAAGAAAGTTGTTTGAAAGTTCTCTCCGTGCTTGAGCTCTCAAACTTGTCCTCATTGTTGTACCCCTGCCCCTCTATTTATAGAGTGAGGTTGGGACCAGGGGTCTTGGATGTATATAGCTGCTGGTGGGCCTGGGCTGATGTGATCTGGCCTGGCACGTCTTGGTCCGGTAGCGTTTAGTCCGGTGGTAGGAGATGAATTGGTTCGGCGAAGGTTAGAAGGAGGTTGGTCCGGCAGTTACTTAAAGGAGGCTGGTCCGGCAGTTGCTTGAAGGAAGCTGGTCCGGCAGTTGCTTGAAGGAGGCTAGTCCGGCAGTTGCTTGAAGGAGGCTGGTCCGGTAGTTACTATGAGACGTGGAAGCCGAATTAGTTCCTGCCGAATGGGCTCTGGAGAACGAGAATACCGAATGAGTTCCTGCCGAATGGGCTCTGGATGGATGAATCAAGCTTCTTGGTCTCGAGGTCTTCTGGGTGAGAACACGCCCAACAGTTGAGAATCTCATAACATTGTTATATGATAAAAATGTTGCAATATATTTCATAATAGAACTTAGAGCTCAATAGAAGTCGAGAGATATAATCTGAATTGTTCCACATGATAAAACAGTTTGCCACTATCGAAGAGAGCTGATTGACAGAGTATATAATTAAAATATAATAGCATACCCATTCACAAAAGGACTGACCCAATTGGTTTTGTGAAAACTGATTGGAGAAGTTAGAATAAGATTCCATAATTGACCCCAAGTGCAATTGGGAGATTGATAGAGTTAGGGTTATGCCCTAGGGGAAATTATGTAATTTGTTACATATATCTAACTCATTGACCAATCCTTTTTGAAATAAAAGGTATTTTCTTTTTATTATATACTTGATATAATGTAGTTATATTAATTAATCAATTTAATTAAATGTATATTTAATAGAAAATCCATAATGGTACATTTTGTGGTAGTAGTTATAAAGTGTTATAACCGTGAGTAATTTATCACAATGAAACATATATACCATTTTAAATGTTCCTAGTCAAGATGCATCGAGACTGGATGTTGATATATCCGTTGAGACTAGAGTATGTAATGCTCTCCAAATGTTGGGCAGTGTATTACTAATAACTTCTGGGGGCACCAAGAGGTTACGTATTAATAGTATTAGATAACTACGGAATTACGCACTCAATAGTTTTTCGTTGGTTAATATAACCAAGGTCAAGCAGAGAATATCGATGCGACTAGTATACACAGTTCTCTTGACTTGAAAATATTGTTGATCTTCAATGTGGAAGCTCTGCTTTAAATGTAGTTAAATCATGGCACGACGTCCATTGAACGATTATAGTTGGGTCGAGTGGAAGCATTGGAAGTGAAACACTATTCAAGAGAGGATTCATCTCCTTAGTTATATGAGGTTGGTATCAGGGTCAATTGAAGTCAACTTAAAATCAATGTCTCTGACCAGAGCATTTCGGTTAATAATAATTGTTATTATTGAACCAAGGACTTTGCGTTTGGACTATAAAGTTGAATGTTGACGATATTGGAATTTTGACCATTTCCAAATTCCATAAGTCCTAATATAATATAGTTTTGATGAAGAGAATTGGTGTAAATAATTGTCACTATCGGGTACCGCTTAAATAAGTAAAATTGGATTTTACCAAAAGATGTGTAAGCGATAAATTCTGCCAAAATGTCACACCACCTGCTAAGTGGCATATGAACATTAATATTCGAATAGTTCGATATTAATCGCTGACTGAATTTACACCTTTGAGTCGCATAACCATAATGATGAATTCTTTGAAAAACCACATGATTTAATAATTTATAAAATGTTATAAATTGTTTAAATTAATTGATATTCAAGAAATATTAATTATTACTTATTTGATGTTTGGAAGTTGTTTGTAATTATTTTAATGCATTTATAAAAGTTATTTTTGCACGCATTGATATACAATATCGATGTAATTTAAAGATAATTGCATGAAATGATTTATGGAAATTTTATGTCATTTGATGACGTGATTTTTGAAAATTTTATGTCATTTGATGACATGATTTATGGAAATTTTATGTCGTTTGATGAAATACATGTAAAGAAAGGATTGGATAGAGAGAGACAGAATCAAGGGAATCAATTAGGGAAGTTTTAATTAAAGAATGAAAAAGGTTTCATTCTTTCAAATAAAACATATTCTCGAATTAATTCTGTACGCACAATTCATTTTTCCTTCTCATTTATTCTTTCTATTTCTCTCCTCCTAACTTTCATGGCAGAAACAAAAAGAAAACAAATTTCTAAAATCTTTCAACTCCAAATAAAAAGAGAAAATAAAACAAAATAAAGTGGTTCATCCATCCCTTGCAAGGATAGGATGTGGATCTTGAAGATCTGAGGAGATATCATCATTCAAGGTGTGATTTTTAGGCAACATCCTAAGGTGATTTAATTGGATCTAGAAGCATTCTTCATTCAAGGTGCAAATCAAAGGCAACGTCAACAAGGTGCATTTTAAGGATTGGGTAGCAAGATATGTCATTTTCTACATATAGATAGTGATTTTGCAATATTTGATGGAAACTTACTTTGATTTTCATAATTTGTATGATGTATTACTGTCTTGCTTAAATATTTTTTTCTTTTGAAGATTGAATTATTTGCTGAATGATATGATTGAGTTTTCATTGATAGATCAAAATTAAATTTGTTTATGTTTTAAAATAATATTTAAGTATAGATCTATGTTTTTAAACATTCTAAATAAAGTGTAATTCTTCAGATCTGAATGTTTACATGTTTGAATTGATTAGCTACTTTTCTTTACTTTGTTAAATTGAAAATAAATCTATATATTTGAAAATACAATGTTTTACATTAGTTCTATGTTTTAACATTTAATTTAAATTCCATTTACTTAAATCTGGAAATTTATAGTCTCATGTTGATTGATTGAATTATATTAAAGTTAAAAATGAAATTTATACGGAATCAATACAATGTTTTAATTATAGATCTATTTTTTAATCTTTCATAACTAAGTGTAATTTTAGTTTTAAATGTTAATATATGTATGTATGTATTACCTGCACTTTTTGTTGCACTAGATATTATTTGAATGTTAATATTATTTGAAAGCTTGCATATATACATATTTGGATCTACTTGTATATTTATACTATTATATAGTTTTAAATGTTAATTTATATTATTTGAAAGCTTTGATTGAATTTATATATACATATTTGGATCTACTTGTATGTGTTTATATAAAATGTATTACATAGTTTTAAATGTTAATTTATATTATTTGAAAGCTTTGATTGAATTTCATATATACATATTTGGATCTACTTGTATGTGTTTATATAAAATTTATTTTTCTTTATATGTATTGTCATAGTATGAAATCATTTCTCTTTTGTAATTAAGACCATAATGTATACATACAATTCATTGTTTACCTTCTATATTCTTATATTGTGGTACCTATTTATTGTCATTAATATGTTGCATTAATTAAGTTTGCTAAAAGAGAAACTGTATCAATCATCTTTGTCATCCCTTATTATTTCCATTTCAATTCCTATGTGATAACCATTCAAATTGTTCTTGTTTATTTTATGTATATATCAATTATCACTGACTAGGCACACTCCCTATATGTTGCACTTGCACAATATTTACTATGAATATATTTACAATTCATGTCATATTTAGATTAGTCATTAATGTTATTTTATTAATCAATTATTTAATTTAATTAAGAGAATAAAATGAAAATTTTCCTTCTATAACTAAATTTATGATCGCACATTAAATGAATAATTTAAAAGAAAGGAAATGAATATTTTCTTTCTTTAAATAAATTTACGCCCCCTCATTAATTGAATAGGTTAAGAGAAAGGAAATGAAATATTTCCTTCTCTGAATAGATTCGAAAAGTAAACGTTACATACAAATTTGTATATAATAGTATATTTGATATAATTTAACTTACATACACATTATATTAAAGTGAAAATTTATTTACGAAGTTAAATAAAATATTGATTTTATTTAAAATAAACTTAGAAAAGTTCCAAATGAATTAATACTTTATAGGCCCATTAAAGATCCAAAATGGTGAAATTTTTTGAAATTCACCCATTTCTTCCACTACAGCCTGGTCCAGTTCCAACAGCCGACGTGGTCAAATGATTGGTCGGTGTAGGAAGAATGAAGATTAGGGTTATACACCAAGCCGAACCCCGTTCATTGAAAATATCTTGAGAGAAGAATACCCTGAAAAGTTCATCATGCCGACAATTCCATCCTACAATGGAACTACTGATCCCAGACAATATTTACTCAAATACAAAAGACATATGGATGAGGCTAGAGCTATGGATGCTGTTTAGTGTAGGTGTTTCCCTATCTTCTTGGAAGGAGTTGCTTTTATGTGGTTCACAAGATTCATGCCTATATCCATTTGCATTTGATGAATTGGCTAGGAGCAATGACCCTAATTTTAATTAACATTATTTAAGACATTTAATTAGTTAAATAAATGAAATAATGTAAATGGTTAAGGGATTGAGATTTTTGTTAATAGAGGGTAGCTGTGCCTAATGAACAGAGAACTAAAAAGGGATTAAAATGAAATAGATAAGCAAAATAGATAAGGGCAAAGTAGGAATAAGTTATAATCATATACCCTAAACCCTCATACCACATCATTTTACACATTCACAAACTAAAATCAAAACATAGAAGTGGTCGGCCACCATTAGGGGAAAAGCAACTAGAATCAAAAGAAGGAAGCTTAATCAACTTAATCCAAGATCAAATCTCAACTCTTTAACAAGCAAGCTAAAGGTGAATAATAGATTACATCTCATATTTTTATTTTTGGTTATGGTTGAGATCCAAAATTATTTGGCAAATGATTTGCCATGTTTTGATTGTTTAAATAGAGATATATGCTTGTTGATGATTTATGCCATTTCATATAGATTTCATGATAAGGTTTGACTTTAAAAACTAATTAAATGACATCCAAATTCCTTGCAATTTAAATATATGGTCGGAAATATTATTTTATGGTTGGGTTTCAAGTTTCATAATTTTCTAAATTAATGTGGATTTAATATGAATTTTCTAGTGAAGAAAATGGTTAATTGGGTTAAAAATTATACGGTTATTTTTTATTGGCTTTGGATCGGAAATTTATATATGTTGGAAAACATATTAGAATTAATTTATAGGAATTTTTGGATAATTTTCCTAAGAGTTTTAATAAGTATATAAAATTATTTAAGGTATGGGACTTAAGTGTTTTATATGTTTATAACAGGAGAATGGGCAATTTGTAAATGTTTTAAATTATCAATCTCTAAAATTTGGCAGCATTTTTAGAAAAGATTTTGAAAAAGTATTAGCAACCAATCATATGTTCACAAACAAAGCAGGTTAGCTGAAAAGAAATTGCTTTTTAAAGTTAAAAATCAGTTTTATAAGGTTTTTACTGTTTCGCCACTTTCGGCAGCCACCTTTCGACCATATACTTCCGCCTCCACCTTAGTCGAAACCAATACACAGGGTATCAAGGACTTGGTACATAGTGGATTGGAGATAGACGAAAGGTAAAGAGTCGAAACAGGGCTTTCGAATGGGTCGAGACCTTGTTTTTCATTCAAAAGGAAATGCCGCTTGCTTTGCTTTCATAAAGAATGCTTTCGAATGAGATAGCTTTCGACTTAGTCAAGTGATTTAAAAGAAAAGAGCTTTCGAAAGAGGTTGCCACCTTTGTTTTAAGAAATTGCTTTTGAAGGGGTCGAAACCCCTGCTGCCACATCCAACCTTTCGAAGCAATGCCTTCGAAAGGTTTCTTTCGCTTTTAAAATAAGAGCCTCTCTCTAGCGCTTTCGAAGGGATTGGTTTCAACACCATTCACTTTTTTTACTTACGAAATAGCTTTCGAAGGAGTTGCTTTCGACTTAGTTCTTTTAAGACCCATCTTAGATTCTAAAAGTTAAACCAAGGATTTTGATATGAATGGATTTGAATGGTTTTGAAGGTTGTTCCACATGTTTTTACTTGAACCCAATGCTTTCGAAAGGTTTGTTTGAAGTAGAAGACTTTACTGCTTTCGAAAAGTATATGATTAAGGTTTTGAAGGGGTGGTTCCCCAATGTTTTCGAAAGGTTTACCTTAGTGTTAAATGGAGGGTTTCCAATATTTTCGAAAGGCATGTTTAAAGTGTTTTGAAAAGAGGATGTCTACGGTTTTATAAAGCTTTCGAAAGGATATTTTCAATGTTTTCAAAAGGTCTATTGTAAATGGTTTCGAAAGGTATGTTTTAGGCTTTTGGCCTAAGGTTATAAAGTAAAGTAGTTTACTTGTATCAAAAGGGGTACTATCAAAGGTTTTGAAACTGATTGTTTAAAGGTAAGGTTTCGAATGTTTTCATCAACATTGTTTTGAGTAAAGTAGATATACCATGGCAAACGGCTTTGAGTAAAGCAAAAGTATATTTTCCTTGTTTAAGTATGATTTAAAGGGTTAAATCAATTTGAAAAGGTTTTCAAGGAAAATTTAAAGGGTAGTTAGCCCTAAGTAAATGACTTAGACATTAGAATACTAGATGAAACTGGTGTAGGGTCGCGCCCTATACATTAGCTATAGCCCCTAGCAAATTTAGTCTAAAATTCCAGTGTGTAGGGCTTAGTCACAGGTAAGACTTAAACGATGGTTACACATAGAAAGGAACATATATAGAGAAGGAGGATAGGTTATTGGTGAGTCCACAAAACCATTAGGATCAGGTGACCCTTGGAGAAGTAAGTTAAGGACAGACCGTCCAGAAGTTTGTCTACTAGATGTTAGATTATTTATTTTTTCGGGTAGGCCCGAGTTAGCCAATGGTTAGTAGTTAGCCAAACAAAACTATATTTTTCGGACAGTTGGTCCATTTATTACCCGATTTTGAGTATATATAATATTGCTATTATTGTTATATTCAGTTGATTAATCAGTTTGGTTCCAGGATTTTGATTTGCAAAGAGATATGTTTTAAAGGGATATTAGTGAGGGGAAACCCATTCCGCTAAGCGGCCTAGTCACACTTAATATTAGTAAATCGAGATGTAATAGTGTTATTCACACCAGGCTTTATATCTGACTCGAAGTTTATGTTTTCCCCTTTAACTCTCGGGTGCTCAAAATTAATTTGAGTAGATTGAGAGTTGAGGATTTACAGGTTTTAGTAGGTGGAGGAATAAAACTTTCGGAGACGAGCAGGAGGCTGATGTTATCTATTTAGGAGTTGTTATGTTTTTATTTCTGTTGTGATGTATTAAGATAGTTTTTGTCTAGTTAGTACTCTGATCATTCAAGTGGACATCTTCATATGTCGCTCTTGGCGTATTTTGTAATAATTATATTTGTTTAATGCCTGGGAAACGTTTGGGAATATGCAATTGAATATGAAACATAATTTTGTGAAATGTAATCAAAAAATTTGTTTTTGAAATATGTGATTTTGTTCCATATTCATGTGCTTCTGATATTTTGGATACCATTCACATTACCGTATTTTGTCGTCGGAAGTTAATACTATAGATGACTACAACGTCTGTAGCGCTTAGCTTTGGGCCTCAAGATAGGGGATGTTACAACTTGGTATTAGAGCATAAGTTTACGAAAAACTTTAAACTTAAAATGATTTTTAAAACATAATCCTAATGAATTAGAGAAAAGATCGGGGTATGGGATAACCCAATAGTAACATACTTGTATTTGCTATATATATAAGTATACGCTTTAACTCTATTCTCCCATGTCTATTAGGCTATTCTTCTGCATCTTGAGAAGACTCAAATGTAGATATGGATGTTAAGGGTGGAAGAGTTAACCTTGCTGGGGGAAGCACCATGACCAATGGAAATGCCAAACCAAATACCAGGAGAAATCAAGGTCAGACACAAGCTACAAATGTGGGTGCTGGAGTCTCACAAGTAAATATAGGAGCAATGTATCAGTTCTTCGTAAACATGATGCAAGTGGGAATTGCTGTTGGAGTAGTTGGAGGAAATCAGGAAACTCCAGTGGTCAATAACTTTGATATTTTGATTAGAGATTATGCTCGATTGGGAGGAAAGCCGTTTATTGGTACGGAAGATGCAATTGAAGTGGAAAATTGGTGACTTCATTGCGAGAGGATTTTCACTAATTTGGGGATCAACGATGAGCAGAAAAGGAGACTCGCTTCTAGACAGCTACAAGGCGCGGCACTATATTGGTGGAATAATGTGACTGTTGGAGTCAACAAGGAGACCTTGACTTGGGCTGAGTTTTGGAAAAGGTTTGAAGAAAAATTTATGTTATAGATTGCTAAGTCCACTCTACTCATGAAGTTTGCTGAGTCGGAGCAGAGAGGTATGACTGTACTTGAGTATGGAACAAGGTTTGAGGAGCTAGCGAGATATGGCTATGCTACGGTTGATACTGTTATTAAGAGGAATGAAAAGTTCATTCGGGGGTTGAAGCCTGAGCTTGCTAAGGCCATGTTATCGCACATTAGAGATCTATGTAATGTTGTTGTTGAGATGGCCTTGAGGCATAAGGAGATGCTATCTTATCTTAAAGGAAATAAAGCAAAGGAAGCTCAAGGAGGGAAGAGTCAGAAAAAAAAAAATTTCCACAAGAAAGGAGCCCAGAAGAGTGGAGCTGCTAAGAAAGGGAAGGTAGAGTTTGTCTATTACAAGTGTAACAAGAGAGGACACTACGCTCATGAATGCCGGACATGCAAAGGAAAGAAAGTTGCCGAGAAGAAAGGGGTAAGGTGTTTCAATTGTGACCAGATTGGGAACTATAAGAACCAGTGCTAGGAGCCAGCCAAGGATGGAAAAGGAAAAGTGTTTGCATTGGAACCAACTACCCCGAGACCAATAGCAGATGAGAGAGGACAAGCTGTGTTGGGAGGTACGCTTTTAATTTTGGTGTATCAGTTAGAGTTCTATTTGATACGGGTGCATCATATTCTTTTGTATCTCATTGTTTAGTAGATAAGTTTAACCTAGAACCCTCATACCAAGTTACTTCCCTAAGGGTTGCAAATGCAATAGGAGGTTATGCGACTCTTGGGATGAGATGTGCCCACTTAGAGTTTGAATTGTTAGGTCTTGTATTTTCTTGCAGTTTGCACATGTTTGATTTCATAGGGTTCAAAATTATTTTGGGTATGGATTGGTTAAGTAAATAGGATGCTAGAATATTTTACAATAATAGGAAAATATCACTTAGACACCCTGACTGTAGAAATCAGATCATATACTCCGTAGAAAACCCTAGTTTTTAGGTCAACGCTTTGTGGGGTGTGGTGGAGGTAGAGGATGAATTGAATCTAGTTTCCGTTGTTAGAGAATTCGTAGATGTCTTTGAACCGTAATGGGATTGCCATCGAAACGAGCTATTGAGTTTCAGATATATTTGGTACCAGGAGCTGAACCGGTGAGTAGACCGCCAAGTAGAATGACACCTACCGAGATGAAGGAGTTAAAGGTGCAACTGGTGGATTTGGAAAGTAATAATTTTATCAAACCAAGCAGTTTGCCTTAGGAAGCAACCGTAGTATTTTCAAAGAAACCAGACGTATCGTTAAGATTATGTATCGATTATCGTAAGTTGAATGAGAAGAGGATAAAGAATCGATGTCCGTTACCTAGAGTTGATAATTTATTTGACCAGTTGAGTGGAGCCAAAGTATTTTCCCAGTTGGATTTAGCAACAGGGTTCCATCAGCTTAGAGTGGTAGAGGATAATATTCCTTTGACGGCGTTTAGAACAAGATATGGATCATACGGGTGATTAGTAATGCAATCTGGACTAACTAATGCACCGACATTCTTTGTAGATTTGATGAAATGAATTCATCGAGAGCACTTGGATAGGTTCGTATTGGTATTCATAGATGATATCTTGATATACTCTAAGGATAAGAGAGAGCATGAAGTTCATCTTAGAGTGGTGCTTGAGACGTTGAGGCAGCATTTACTAAAGGCGAAGTTTTCGAAGTGTCATTTCTGGAAGAAAGAAGCGAAGTTTCTTGGTCATGTAATCTTAGAGAAAGGGTTGTTTGTAGATCTGACTAAGACCGAGGTGGTGAATAATTGGAAGAGACCCGAGACGGTGATTGAGATAAAAGAGTTTTCTCGGATTAGCTAGGTACTATGGGAGATTCATTAAGGATTTCTTATGGATAGCGGCACCGATGACTAAGCTAACGCAAAAGGATGTGAAGTTTGTTTGGACCGATAAGTGTGAGGAGGCATTACAGAAGCTGAAACACTTATTGACTAATGCACCTGTGTTAGTTGTTCCAAAAGGGAATCAGGATTTAGTAGTTTACACAGATGCATGTGGAATAGGGTTAAGAGCCGTGTTAATGCAAAGAGGTAAAGCTATTGCCTATGCATCTCGATAGCTTAGACCACATGAAGTTAGGTATCCAACGCACGATTTGGAATTGGCTGCAGTAATTTTTGCATTGAAGGTATGGAGACATTACCTTATGGGGGAGAGATTTGAGCTGTATACGGATTATAAGTCGTTGAAGTATTTATTCTCTCAGAAGGAGTTGAATATGAGACAGCAGAGGTGGTTAGAGTTTTTAGCCGCTTATGACTTTGGTATTGAGTACACACAAGGAAAAGGCAACAAGGTTGCAGATGCACTTAGTAGAAAACATCAGAATGCAGTGTTGGCGATGATAGCTGAGTGGAAAGATTTAGAAGCATTGACTACATGCAGGGTGTAGTGGAGATCTAAGGCTAGGTCTAGTAAGAAAACTGCTATGTTGGCATGTTTAGAAGTTCAACCGGTGATGATCGGAAAGATTGCAGCTAGGCAGAAAGAGGATCCAGGGTTAGCTGAGAGGATTGGAAGGCTTGAGATTGGAGCTGAGATCGATGATCTAAAGTATTTTAGTCTTGACCAGAAGGGATGGTTGAGAAAGTAGGGATGGTTTTGTGTTCTGAATGTTGAGGACTTAAGGAAAGAAGTTCTTGGGGAATGTCATCAATCCAAGTTTACGATTCATGCTGGAGGAACCAAGATGTATCAAGATATGAAGAGAAGCTTCTATTAGGAAGGTATGAAGAGAGATGTAGGCTTATGGGTGAAACAGTGTTTGAACTGTCAACAAATAAAAGCCGAACATCAGAAACCAAGTAGGCTACTTCAGCCTTTAGATGTTCCAATATGAAAATGGGATTCTATCTCAATGGATTTTATAGATGGGTTTCCAAGGTCAAATAGAGGAAATGAAAGTATATGGGTCATAGTGGATAGATTGACCAAGAGTGCCTATTTCATTCCAATTAAGTCAACTAGAACGGCGCCTGTATTAGCTAAGTTATTTATGAAGAATATAGTTAGACTCCATGGAATTCCTAATAGTATAGTAAGCGATAGAGATTCCTTATTCACTAGCGAGTTCTGGAAGAGTACAAGAGATTTTAGGTACCAAGCTCAAGATGGGTACCGCTTACCATCTGTAGACCGATGAGCAAACGGAAAGAGTTAACAAAGTCTTAGAAGATTTGTTACGAGCTTATGTACTAGATTTTACGGGATCATGGGAAGACCATCTATACTTAGTTGAGTTTTCATATAACAACAGTTATCAGGCTAGTATATGGATGGCACCATTTGAAGCTTTGTATGGAAGGTCATGCAAATCTCCTGTTTGTTGGCTAGAGACCGAGGATAGGTTAGTTCTTGGTCCGGATTTGGTTAGAGAAGCTGTAGAAAGGATTGAGTTAATTAGAGCTAGAATGAAAGAAGCTCGGTTTAGGTAGAAGAGTTATGCTGATAAGAGACAGAAAGACTTAGAATTTTTAGTTGGAGATCATGTTTTCGTCAAGGTATCACCAATAAAGGGTGTGATAAGAATCAGGAAATCAGGAAAGTTGGCACCGAGATTAATTGGACCATTTCTTATTATAAAGAGGATCGAGAAACTCGCATATAGAGTGGAGTTACCGAACAGTTTGGCAGGAGTCCACGATGTTTTTCATATTTCTCATCTAAGGAAGTGTATTCAAGATCTGGAGACTACTATAGCACCGACCGTGTTAGATGACTTAATAGTGGAACCGAATTTGACTATAGCTAGAAAGCTAGTTCGTATAGTCGTGAGAGATGAGAAGAGGCTAAGGAATAAGACAGTCAGATTAGTTAAAGTCCAGTGGAGCAACAATGTGAGAGACTGTACTTGGGAAACTGAGAGCAGGATTAGAGACGCTTATCCTGACTTATTTTGTGGTATGTTTTACCTTTAGGATTGACTTTGATGAGTACCTTATCGTAATTTTGAGGACGGAATTCTTTAAGGAAAGGAGTTTGTAACTGTAACGATTTCGGATTTTCGCGCTCGAAAATCGACATCCATACTTTACATCATACTCGAATGTCGTAGATTCGACCGTTCAAATCCAAGTCGCCGGAGCTTATAACACAATTAAGTATAACAACACAGCGGAAGAAATGAATAATACATTAATATACAACACTGATACAATATCTGATACAACAGAATGATAAAATGAATATCAATATACATCAGAGATATGATACAACAAATAGCATCGGAAAAGAAAATGATAACATTAGCAGCGGATAATCTCCATCTTCAAAATGCCAATCCAGAAATAGCTCAAACTCCAAATAACAATGCACAAAGATAAGCAAGTGCAGTCCATATCCAAAGACTGAACTAGCTCCAAATAATCTACTAAACCTGACTATCTGAAAAACCCAACTCTAGACTGCTCGTGTAGAAAATTTTGTGCATCCAGAATTTAGGAAAGAAACAATAAACTCCGGATCAGTCATGGGACTGGTGTGAGCAACAAAAACAGTTTATCTTTAAAAACGAACAACAAGATAATTTTCAAAGTCAATTCGCAATGCTTTTGGAAAATGAAACTACCATAAGACCTCCCGTCACACACACAATGCAAACGCAGAATTGGAGGAGATTTCTTCTTATGATAGTCAAAGATGCTTACTACGCAAAAGAAAACTCTTTTGATATTATTACTAGTGCATAGTGGAAAACATTTCGAAAGTAGAATATAAATCTTAGCCAGCATAGACATTCCGAACTATGCCTACTATAGCTACCATCTAAACAGTGGTGACCACCATAAGTAAATGGCAGGTTCTACAACTATCCGTACAAAGTTCGTATTGAAAGATGGATTTCCAACAAATGGTCAGGCTAAGGAACTTCCTATGCCACAAAAGAACGCCTCTGGCTGGACGCTCTGAGAGACAAACTGCTCTCTGCCAAACAAGGCCGGCTACCCCCCTTCCCGGGGAATATACAAAACCTCAGATATGCCACCCCCGGTCCTTTGGGACCTTTAAACGAGCGCTCGTCACCAACATCACACATAATAAATAAAGTGTGTCCACATGAGTAAGTATCTGGGCTCCATACCATGATACTACCCTTTTCCAGAAGGAATGGTCATACTCTAGGGAAGCTACCCCTGAAACCTTGCCGCATCATTCCTGTTTCGACCATTTCCGGGTTGTGAGGCTCTGACGAAGTCTCGTCCACAAAGCTACGCTTTGTCACAAAGCCATGCTTTGGGTCAACAGATGATCAAAGAAATGATCACCTAGATAAATGATCAAACAAATGATCATATCACAAATGATCAAACAATGATCATCACACAGCAACACTCAGCATGTCACATTACCAAATTGGGAATATATCGCTGATAACCTTCAATTACATAACCTCTGAGCTCGTACGTCTCAGAGAAGGGTGTTAAGCTAAGAGAATAAATTCTCCGCCACCAAACAGAAATGTATTTGAAAGAAATCGGCTTTATATCTCAAAGTGTAATGTCAGACATACAATCCATACAAGTTTGATCCGGGTTCGAACAGAACCGAAGGCACTTCTTACGAAGCCCTTGCAATTCCGGGTATTCACAATCCCGATCGGATTTCCCATCACAAATGGAGATCTCTATACCGAGGATTAGCCAGTGCAGAGACAATCGACAAGAAACCCTTTCGTTTTCGAAAATATCCGGTCTTCAACACCGGTCATCAAATGCCATCCATTACGACGTATCACATATTCGGAATGGGTTATACGATCCAAAGGTCCTTTCCCGGCTAACCCGAATAGTGAGCGAAATATTTAAAACGTATGGATATGGGATTTCAATTATGTCACAACTTATTACCCAAAACCTTTATTTTAAATGGTTAAAACAAATTACCATTTCCAATCTTTTAAAACAAAAAGATTCAATTCACAAAGTTAACCCCATTCACAAAGATCCATTCATATATTTCAAAACAATTTCCATTTCACTTGGATTAACTCGTTAAACCTTTAAGTCAAGATTTAACTTATAGTTTTCAAAACTCGTTTCCAAAGATTCATTCATAGCCTTTCAAAACAATTTTATTTCAAGTTGGATTAACTCATTCGGTCTTTGAATCAAAGACTCATTTCACAGTTTTCAAAACATTTCAATTTTATTTTAAACTTGAAACCTTTCAACACAATTTGGAAATCCTTTCTTAAAATGAAAGCTATTATTATTTGAAAGAAAGTAGTTTTCGATTCGGAAAAATCCAGTTATATTTGCTCGAGTTAAAGCTTTTGAATTTAAATTCAAATTCCCAAATCAATACCTTTAAATTAGTTTAACCCATATATAAACATTTTTAATCCCTAGTTTGAAATCATAGGATCCAATTTCAAATATTGAATTCAAATTTAAATCAGATAAATTTAAATTTTCAAAACTCGATTAAGTTATTCAAAATAACTTTTATCTTTGAAATTTCTATTTCAAAAGCTTTTCATTTTAGACCCCAAATTTCCAATTTCAATAATCAATTGAAATTAAAATTTCAGTTTCAAAAGTATCAGATTTAAATTATCTGTGACTTAACCGATTTTCACGTGAAATCCATATTTGTGTATGTAAAGGTGTAGTCCAAGGGTTTTACACAGTAGTGCAACATCATACAATCATCATAGATCAGAATACAAAAATATAGTTGATAAGCGGTATTAACTATCACGCTTATCGTTCATATCACAGATCACAAATACATATCACAGATAAGTAAATTACAGATCACAACATAAATCAGGGTTTATCACAAAGCATCATATATCAGGGATATCAAACAATTCAACATTCAATAGAATTCAAACATTCATAAGTAAGGTCAGTTAATTGTCTGATTAATTCAAATCAGATTTATTACTTATGAATTACTAATCCTGGTTAATTAATATTAATAATTTACAAATCATTTTGATTAATTACTCTTTAATCATTTATTAATTAACCATTAATAATAAATTGATTAACCTTTAATTACAATTAATCAACCTTTAATTTAATAAATAATTAACCTTTAATTATTTAATTCACCATTTAATTAATTATCTTAAATTAATAAATTAACCCTTAATTAATCACATTAATTAATTAGCCATTAATCAATTATTGTTTTAATCACTTGAGTAATCAACCTTTAATTACATACATTAATTAAGCATCTTTTAATTTAAAGATAAACCATTTAATTAATTAATCACTCAATTGCCATTTAAATCTTATTTAATTAGAAGTAAGTTCTTTAAAACTTAACTAATCCCAAAATTTAAAAATAAAGCATTTATTATTTTAAAAGAATTAACAAAAAGTTGTTTAAATTGTTTTAAATTTAAATTTGGAAAAACTTGTTTAAAACAAAAATTGTTTTAACATCAACCTGAGACCAACACCTGTTTTACCCGAACAAAAACACTCAAACCCCAAGTCACACGCGCTCTTCTTCTTTCCCTTTTTCTTTTTAACTTTGTTTTTAAATTATAAAAACTGTTATACTCACGCGAACTAACCCGGTAGCAATCTCGAGCCAACAGTTCACATTCCCGAGTACGACTTCGATTCGTCTTCCTTCGTTCCCAAACGATGGCCACTGATACCATCACCCCCATGTGCACATGCACCGGCAACGGAGGCGACTCCGACCACCGGCGAACATCCTCGCACGTCAACCACCAACCCAGTAACCATTTCTAATCACCAAAACACCCTAACTCCCCTCGAATTAAAATCGAACCATTCACTCCAAAAACTGGAACACACTGTTTTACTAAATCCACCTTGACCCCGCGACGCTGTCCACCTGACCTCGCGCCACCGCGTCCCTACCATCTCCGGTCATCCACGAAGCTTTCCCCCCGGACCTCATCCAACTCGATGCACCCCAGAATCATCCGCGACCCGTTCTTTCAACATGAACAAACCTGGGTTCTCAACACTAGTTTGATCACGAATCAAATACTCAACGTTTTATAAATTTAGGTAGCATTTTTCTGGTGATCTCGAATACTAAATCATGCTGCCACCACGAATTCGAAGCCTATAACTTCTTAGATCATCAGATTTTGTCAAAAGTTCACTTTCTGATCGACTTCCATTTCCCAGAGAAATGTGCAATGGAAAATTTTGAATTTTGTTTTTAAAATCATCATTTTTATAGGGAATTCACATAGTGTTATTAAAGTTGAAATTCGTGAGGTTTGAATTTCTTGAAAAATTTGGATTTGTGACAGTACTTCATTGTTTCCAGGAAGAAAGAGCTATGAATGTTGTTTTAATACATTACTAAAATAAGATACAGGTTCAACAATGTTTTTAACTTGATTACATTCCTTTTTCAGGAGTAAAGAGGGAGAGAGATCTAAAATTTTGGTGTGGGTTACTTTGTAAACCTGTAATTCAACTGTAACTGTTTTTTTTCTTTTGTTTACAGTTTCTAGAAAAAAAGAAACTTCAAAACTTTGCTTTTATTAACTACTGAAAATACATAGCATAAGTTTAAACAAACTCCAACTTGTTTCCATTTAATTTCAGAAGAATAAAGGAAAGAAGATGGGATTTGACCATAGTTTTTTTTTCTTTACTGTAAATCAGGAAACTAAGGAAACAGGGAAAAGGAATTACATTTCCAGGCATGCATTTAAATTTTGATTCATACAAATAATTTCAAGGTTAAATTAAGTTTTCCTACATCATCCAAGCATTCATAACAACAAAAGATTGAAGAAAGACCCGGGTTTACTCACAAGCATCAAGAAATCAAAACAGGGTAAGCTTCTAAAAAAAATAGGAGTTTGCTCACCTGGAAATAAAATTCAAACAGAGAACAACTTTTGAGTTGAAAAGGTGGAATCTTTGATCTTCCTGGATCTCCTTGTTTGCTTTAATTGGATTGTTGTTTGTTTAAGTTTTGAAATGATCATCACTCAGATTTGCTCACAGGCTTTTCTTCTCTGGCTTTCATTTTTGTTTTAGGGATTTTTGTTTGATAGAAATTTTTGAGTTTGGTTTTAAGTTTAAAGATGATGCTTACTTTATATTTCCTCAGTTGTGATGAACGAAAATGAATTGAAGAGGAGATATAAAGAAATGTAGTTTTACTGGGTATAATATTTTGTACAATAGGCAGTGATCTTTCCTTTGTTTGGCCATGCTTGCATTAATTATATCCAAACTTTGTTTATTTTACTCAGCTGATGCATACTATATGGTGTACTAGAGGCAATGGCATTAAATGCCTTGGTACTTTATGCCTCCTATATTTACTTGTTTTGTATTTAAATGATTTGTTTACTTCGACCATGTACAAACCTTCATACTTTATCTTTGCTTGTTAATTTCGGCTGAGAAGATAGGGGTAGGTACTTTTGTTTCTTATTTTATTTACATACTTATAGTTTTATTTATTTTGGCCTTGTTACTTTCACACTTGAATGTCTTTTGCTGTCTTGTATTTTGTTTTGTTGACTATGCATTTTATTTACTTTATACTTCTTCTTTTGCCTTATGGCTTTGTAATATAAATGAAATCCTATAGTTGTTATGTTGTTAGAATTTGCTAATGTGTTTATTTTATATTTTACATAATTTATTAATGTATTGTTTGAATTTTAACCACTTATATCTATTTTATTTATTTGTTTAACTTACATTTATTGCCTTGTATTATTTTATAAACTCAATTATTTATTTTCCTTTAATATTTATTGTCTTATATTTAATTTATAAATTCAAATTATTACTAACCATAAATTTTAATATGTATTATTATTATTATTATTATTAATTATTAAACCATTTATTTAAGATTTAAATTCAAATTAAATATATACATTATTTCAAATTTACTCATCTAAGCTCAAATACATATCTATTTCACAAATATACATATTTTCAAATCCATATAACTTAATATAGATTCCATTTGAATCGGGGAAACTCGCTTCCATTTATAATTAATTTTACAAATTTTTATTCAAAAATTCATTTAATTATCAATTTAAATAAATTAAAATCTAGGGTCGTTACAGTAACGACCCTAATTTTAGTTAACATTATTTAGGACATTTAATTAGTTAAATGAAATTAAATAATTTAAATGGTTACGAGATTGAGATTTGTGTTAATATAAGGTAGCCATGCTTAATGAACAATGAACTAAAAGGGGATTAAAATGAAAAAGATAAGGGAAATAGATAAGGCCAAAGTAGGAATAAGTTATAATCATATACCCTAAACCCTCATACCACTTAATTTTACACTTTCACAAACTAAAATCAAAACATAGAAGAGACCGGCCACCATTAGGGCAAAAGCAAGAAGAAGATAAAGCTTGAATCAGAAGAAGTAAGCTTAATCAACTTAACCCAAGATCAAATCTCAACTCCTTAACTAGCAAGCTGATGGTGAATAATATGTTACATCTCATATTTTTATTTTCGGTTATGGTTGAGATCCGAAATTATTTTGCAAATGATTTGTCGTGCTTTGATTGTTTAAATAGAGATATATGCTTTTTAATGATTTATGCTATTTCATATAGATTTTATGATAAGGTTTGACTTGAAAAACCAATCAAATGGCATACAAATACCTTACGATTTTAATATATAGTCATAAATATTATTTTAGGGTTGGGTTTCAAGTTTCATAATTTTATGAATTAATGTGGATTTCTTATGAATTTTCTAGTGAAGAAAATGGTTAATTGGGTTTAAAATTAATTATGTTTATTTTATATTGGCTTTGGGCAATAAATTTATATATGTTGGAAAACATATTAGAATTAATTTATAGGAATTTTTGGAGAATTTTCCTAAGAGTTTTAATAAGTATATAAAACTATTTAAGGTATGGGACTTAAATGTTTATATGTATATAAAAGGAGAAGGGGCAATTTGTAAATGTTTTAAATTATTAATCTTTGAAATTTGGCAGCATTTTCAGAAAAGAATTTGGAAAATTATTGGCAACTAATCATATGTTCACAAACAAAGCAGGTTAGTTGAAAGATATTGCGTTTTAAAGTTAAAAATCAATTTTATATGGTTTTTGTTGTTTCGTCACTTTCGGCAGCCGCTTTTCGACCATATACGTCCGCCTCCACCTTTATCAAAACCAATACACAGGGTATCAAGGACTTGGTACATAGTGGATTGGAGATAGGCGAAAGGTAAAGAGTCGAAACAGGGCTTTCGAAGGGGTCGAGACCTTGTTTTGCTTTCAAAAGGAAATGCCGCTTGCTTTGCTTTCATAAAGAATGCTTTCGAATGAGATAGCTTTCGACTTGGTCAAGTGTTTTAAAAGAAAAGAGCTTTCGAAAGAGGTTGCCGCTTTTGTTATAAGAAAATGCTTTTTAAATAAGTGTCACTTCTCCAATGCTTTCGAATGGATCGGTTTCGACACCATCCACTTCTTTTACTTAGGAATTTGCTTTCGAAGGAGTTTCTTTAGACTTAGTTCTTTTAAGACCCATCTTAGATTCTGAAAATTAAACCAAGGGTTGCGAAAGGAATGGTTTTGTATGGTTTCTAAAAGTTGTTCCATATGTTTTTACTTGAACCCAACGCTTTCGAAAGGTTTGTTTTAAGTAGAAGACTTTAATGCTTTCGAAAAGTATATGATTAAGGTTTTGAAGGGGTGGTTCCCTAATGTTTTCGAAAGGTTTACCTTAGTGTTAAATGGAAGGTTTCCAATGTTTTCGAAAGACATGTTTAAAGTGTTTTGAAAAGTGGATGTCTAAGGTTTTATAAAGCTTTCGAAAGGATACTTTCAATGTTTTCAAAAGGTCTATTGTAAATGGTTTCGATAGGTATGTTTTGGCCTAAGGTTATAATGTAAAGTAGTTTACTTGTATCGAAAGGGGTACTTTTAATGGTTTCGAAAGGGGTACTTTCAAGGATTTTGAAAGAGATTGTTTAAAGGTTTAAATAAAGGTTTCGAATGTTTTCATTAACATTGTTTTGAGTAAAGTATATATAACATGGCAAATGGCTTTAAGTAAAGCAAAAGTATAATTTCCTTGTTTAAGTATGATTTAAAGGGTTAAATCAATTTGAAAAGGTTTTCAAGGAAAATTTAAAGGGTAGTTGACCCTAAGTAAATGACTCAGATATTAGAATACCAGATGAGACTGGTATAGGGTCGCGCCCTATACATTAGCTATAGCCCCTAGCTAATTTAGTCCAAAATTCCAACGTGTATGGCTTAGTCACAAGTAAGACTTAAATGATGGTTACCTATAGAAAGGAATATATACAGAGAAGGAGGATAGGTTATTGGTGAGCCCGCAAAACCATTAGGATCAAGTGACACTTGGAGAAGTAAGTTAAGAACAGACCATCCAGAAGTTTGTTTAACAGATGTCAGATTATTTAATTTGTCTGGTAGGCCCGAGTCAGCCAATGGTTAGTAGTTAGCCAAACAAAACTATATTGTTCGAACATATGGTCCATTTATTACCTGATTTTGAGTATATATGATATTGCTATTATTGTTATATTCGGTTGATTAACCTTGGTTGCAGGATTTTGATTTGCAAAACGATATGTTTTAAATGGATATTAGTGAGGGGAAACCCATTCCGCTAAGCGACATGGTCTCACTTAATATCAGTAAATCGAGATGTAATAGTATTATTCACATCAGGCTTTATGTCTGACTCGAAGTTTATGTTTTCCCCTTTAACTCTCGGGTGCTCAAAATTAATTTGAGTAGATTAAGAGTTGAGGATTTACAGATTTTAGTAGGTGGAGAAATAAGCTTCCGGATACGAGCAAGAGGCTGATGTTAGCTATTTAGGAGTTGTTATGTTTTTATTTCCGCTATGATTTATTAAGACATTTTTTGTCTATTTAGTACTCTGATCATCCAAAGGGGCATCTTCATATGTCGCTCTTGGCGTATTTTGTAATAATTATATTTGTTCAATGCTTGGGAAATGTTTGGGATTATGTAATTGGATATGAAACATGATTTTGTGAAATGCAATCAGAAAAGTTATTTTTGGAATCTGTGATTTTGTTTCATATTCGTGTGCTTCTGATATTATGGATACCATTAACATTACCGTATTTTATCGCTAGAATTTAATACTATAGATGATTGTAGCATCTGTAGCGCTTAGCTTTGGGTCTCAAGATAGGGGATGTTACACTAAGAAGTTTTTGGAGTAGTTAGGGCTCCATAGTGCAAGACCAGAGGACATTATGTCATTATTTGTTTGTCTAAGGTTCCACGGATTCACCGAAAGTTTTCCTGAACTGTTTAACATCGTTTTACGGAAGTTAACAATCCAAAGGAAGATCTTGTATTCATTGCAATTATCTGGGGCATTTACCCAAACATGGTTTTCGGTAGGTGGATAAAGATGTGGCAACCCACTACTATGGAGGAATTCCATTGAAAGTCTAATCGTGTTCTGAGGCTGAAAGAAGCTAGTATGGTGAAAGGCAAGTTCGGTGATGAGCAATCAAAAGAGGTGATACAAAGTAACGTTGCGGTCAAACAAGATGGAAATAGTTTTAGAACTGCTGCAGGAGGTGCCGAGAAAGCTGGGAATAAGAAAAGGAGGAATCAAAATGCTGGTAGGCGTGATGGATATAAGAAACCTCTAAGGAATATGGGACCTGAGGACTATGCGCTATTGAATGACAGTTTAGAGAATATATATCTTGGTACTCAAGGAACTAATCGGTATAATAAACTGCCCAAGATGGAAGCGACCAAGTAACAGAAAAGATTGGGGAAGTATTGCCACTTCCATGAAACTCACGGGCATAACACGAGTGAATGTCGGCATCTAAAGGACTAATCGAAGAATTGACGAGAAACAACTGGCTCCAACGGAGAAGGGCCGGATACACAAGGGAAACCGCCTGGACCTAGCGGGGAAGGGTCCAAGTGAACAGATGGAAAACTAGTCACAAACACCATTACAGGAGGACCTCACCCCAGCGCAGAAGAGTTGGAGTGAGATAGAACGATATGTTAGTTCTTTAAATCATGTACTACATGAGAGTTTCTATGCCGTCAAAGATGGGCTCTAACTAAGTAAAAAAGAATGATTATGAATGACACTTTGTTTAGGAATCGAGACATAGAAGGCGTAGAAGCACCGACTCTTGACCCAATGGTGATAACGGTCAAGATTGGACCAGTAGTTGTGCATCGAGTATTAGTTGACAATGGAACTTCGATCAACATCTTATTTCGGAAGACATTTGACTAAATAAAGATTAGCATGGAGGATGTAACCGCTTGCAAAACAAAGATTCATAGATTTACAGGTGAAGCTAAATGGCCGATTGGAATGATCGACCTCCCTATAGAACTCCGTGAAGGAGAACGAAGGGTAGCTCACATCCAACCATGATTTTTGATGAGTATTCTACTTATAATGCTTTCTTGGGTCGACCGGCTCTGGCCGACTTTAGAATCACTTTGGCTCCATGGTGACTGATGATGAAATTCCTAATGGAGAATAGAATAGGAGTAGTAAGAGGAGACCAAAGCGCTTCAAGGGAAGGCTACTTTGCTGAATTATGTGAAGCTAAACATCGTGAAAAGGCAAAGAATGTAGGGAAGACTCTCCACATTTAGGAACTACAAGCATCGCAATTATAGAACAACCCCTAGCTCGGGGACCATAGTCGCTCCGATAAGGCTATGGACCCCAAAAAGAAGTCAGGGAAGGTACGAGTAGCATCGACGAAGATTACGATGGCTGTCCCTATTGACATAGACAACCCGACTCGAGTCTTGAAGATTGGTTCTCAGCTAGGAGTCAAATTGCTAAAGGAATTGATTAACTTTCTCCGAGTAAATCTGGACATGTTCGCTTGGACGCATTTTGATATATGCAGGATATCGCCGAAGATAGAATGTACGCACTTAATATCGATCTTAAGTTCATGCTAAAGAGATAGAAAAGGCGCAGCCTGGGTCCGGAGCGATCCACTATATTGAAGGAAGAAGTAGATAAGCTCCTGGTCAATGGCTTTATCCGTGACGCTACATATCCTGAGTGGGTGTTAAACCCTAAGTTGGTCCGAAAATCAAATGGGAAGTAGCGAACTTGCATTGACTACTTAGATTTAAACAAAGTCTGCACAAAGTATAGTTTTCCGTTACCCAGGATCGACCAGTTTATTGATGGAATCGCGGGTATACAGGGTATAATCAGATTATGATGCATGAACCAGATCAGAAGAACACCAGCTTCATCACAGACTTAGGATTATATTGCTATCGCATAATGTTGTTCGGTTTGAAGAACGCCGAAGCTACTTACTAGAGACTGGTAAATACAACGTTCAAGAACCATAGGACGAACGATGGAAGTGTACGTGGACAACATTTTGGTAAAGTCACAAGTATCTAGAAACCATCTGGATGGTCTCCCGGAGATGTTTGAGATCCTTCGGAAGTACAGAATGAAATTGAACATGCTCAAATGTTCATTTGGGGTTGCATTTGTGAAATTTCTCGGTTTTATTATGAACGCAAGGGGCATTGAGGCTAATCTGGAGCAGATTGATGCCTTACGGAATGTTAGAGCCCCGACGACGAAGGAGTTACAAAGCTTAAATGGAAAGATTGCAGCATTGGGCCGATTTATCTCCAGAGCAACAGATAAGTGCATGCCGTTCTTTGATGCATTAAAGAAGGGTATGAAAATCCTTGAGTGGAATCAAAACTTCCATAATGCTTTCAAAGAATTACTACAACATATGGAGACAATACCGATTCCGTCTAAACGGGTGGACGTGGATAACTTATTCATTTACCTGACAGTGTCTGCCCATGCATTAAGCATAGCGCTCATGCGTAAGGAAGCTAGGGTTCAACGACCCATCTACTACATTAGCAAGTGGTTTACTAGAGCAGGATGGAGCTACCCGAAGTTAGAAAAGATGACATATTGCTTGCTAATAACATCTAGGAAACTGCAACCGTATTTCCAAGATTACTCGATCAAGGTGCTGACAAATCGACCCTTGAGACAGGCACTGTATCGACCCGAGACTTCAGGACGTCTTAAAGTTGAACATCGAGTTGAGCCAGTACGATGTGACTTACCATCCCCTAAGAGTGACTTACGGACATGAGCTGGCTGACTTCATCGTCGATTTCACTATTCGAGATGATGAGGAGAAGGACACAACGGTCATAACATCCCAGTGTTAATTGTTCGTTGATGGCACGTCAAATGAATTTTGTTCAGGAGCAGTAGTTGTGCTTGCAACTCTCGAAGAACAGATAATTTTTTATGCTCTAAAGCTGGAATTTTCTGCCACTAACAACGAGGTGGAATACAAGGCATTGATAGTCGGATTGAAGATTGCAAAGTAACTACAAAATAAAAACTCTGCACATTTACAATAACTCATAACTAGTCGCCTGCTAGGTTAAAAGAGAATATGACGCTAAGGGCACCAAACTTGCCCCTTACTTGTTGAAAGCTTGAGAGTTGCTCAATGAAATTGAACACTACATGATATCTCACATTCCAAGAGAATAGAATATGAAGGCTGATTCTTTTGTTCAGCTTGCCAGTTCTAGAGAACCGCAACTGATGGGATTAGTTCCAATAGAAGTGTTGACTGCTCCTAACATAGATCAAATGGATGTTGATTGGGTTCTGGAGACTTCAGAAGAAGCAAAGTCGAGGATGATACCAATTAAGGACTACTTACTTAGGGGAATACTCTCCAGAGACAGGAATGCGCGAAAGAAGCTTCTTCGAAAGGCACCACGATTTATAACATAGGACGTAGTGCTATATAGGAGAGGATTCTCTTCCTCTTGATTAGTTGTGTAACCAAAGTTGAAGCCAAGAATCTCATGAAAATTCACAAAGGCGGTTGTGGGGATCACAACTGAAGGCAGACATTAGAAAAGAAAGTGCTCCGTTATGGATACTTATGGTTAACACTAAACAAGGATACATCTGATTATACGACGCAATGTGACAAGTACTAGAGATTCTCGAAGATTCTGAGAGCCCTATCGAGAGAACTTACGCAGATGGTCAGCTCTTAGTCATTTGTAATATGGGTAATCAACATTATTAGCGTACTACCAATGGCAAAAGGAGGAACCAATTAAGCTATCGTTGCTGTTAATTATTTTACAAAATGGGCTGAAGTGGAATCGCTTGCCATGATCACTACTAAAAGGGTAATTAATTTTGTAGGTTTGGAGGGCCTCAAAAGGTTATCATGGACAGCAGGACTAAATTCGAGAGCACTGAGTTCAAAGATTTCATTAGCGGTACTGAATCAAAAAGAGCTTCTCTGCGGTAGCGCATCCACAGGTAAATGAGCAAGTGGAAGCAGTTAAAAAAAATCATTAAATCCATCATAAAGAAGTGATTGACTAGAGCTAAAGGTAATTGGTTTGATGAGCTTCTAGTGGCACTATAGGCTTACATGACAACGCACAAATCTATGACCGAGCACTTGCCATTTGGCTTGGCATATGGTTCAGAAGCTATGATCCCAGTGGAACTAGAAGTCCCCTCTCATCTTAGAAGACACTTCAATTAGAGAGATAACGAGCAGCTACTTCTCGAGTCCCTCTACCAAATCGATGAGAGGCGGGAAGAAGTTGAACTAAGGGTTGCTGCTCACCAAAAGAGAGTGGCGTGACAATTCAATGCAAAATTCCACAACCACACCTTCGAAATAGGGGACCTCGCTCTAAAATGAGTTATCCCAGGCATGGGAGCACTTGGCCCAAATTAGGAAGGACTCTGTTATCCCGCCTTTTGGCAAGGCCATGATATCAAGGAATTGACTGGAAACCAAAGACAGTTCATCTCGAATATCGATCATACGCAGGTTCACTATGGATATCGACAATTTTGTTTGATTCCGGATCAAGCTACAATTGACAAGGCACGACGTGCAAAGCTATGGAAGCCAACGTTCCAAATTTCAAGTCAATCCAGATTCGTATGCTCCAGATATGATCAATGCAAGCCAAGGAAATTGGTTTGTTCGAATCCATCATTGCGCTCACTTCGCATCGGTTCCGCTTTCATCCATCTGGAACTGCACTCTTCGTATCCATCAACTGAAAGGCTTTGTTCGCATCCATCAAGCTTCATTTGGTCGTATACATCAGTTACCTGTTGTTTGTATCCATTAATGAACATCGCTTCGTATCCATCAATTATCTGTTGTTCGTATCCATCACATACACCCAACTTCGTATCCATCAATTGGAATCAATTCGTATCGATCCCAATTGCACAGCTTGTATCGATCAATCAACGATCGATACGAATAAAACATCAAATGAACGATACGAAAATGGCCCCCGGTTATCGATACGAAGTAACCCATTAAGTGATCGATACTAATAGAACAATGACAATCGATACGAACAAGGCAGGGGTGATCGATGCGAACAAGATACACTCCAATGATAGACTTAATCACTTGGCATGAAAAGTGGATCGATCCGAGGAGTTAGCGCCACGTCAACTTGCAAGCACGTGCCCAAAAAGCGATACGAACAGATCGATACGAAGGGAATCGATAAGAATTCAATAGCCTAGAGAAAACGCAAGTTTGCATCGATCATAACTCACAAACTACATGTCCAAATACTACCAAATTTTCACAGAAGCTTGCGTACATCCTCAAAAACACTCGCCATCGATCCCGACTCAATTGGATGAAGTTTTGATCGATACAAAGCTCGTTTGTATCGATCCCGCATCGTGTGCAAATCACATGGGATCGATCGCTTAGGCCTACTCACGTGCAAGAAGAGGTCTCCCGAGATCTGTGCGAGATATTTGCATCCTACGCCTATAAACAACAGTCCAGGACCTACAGAAAAGGGATCTTTTGGCTCTCCGACGTCCAGACTCTGCCGAAATCATTGTTGTACTCGAAAGTCACTGTTCTACTTGAAATTTACTGCTGTAATCCGTTGTAACCAACAAACAAAAAGTTATTAAAAGTGAATTATTTCATAGTGGACGTAGGCAACACGCCGAACCACTCTAAATCTTTGCATTTCTATGTTGTTTTCTTGATTATTGTTTGAAGTGTTTGTTAGATAATCCTCTTTTTACATTTATTTCTTCATTTTATCTCTTCAAACACTTCCGAAGAGTGTTGTGCCCAATTTTGGTACAAACACTTTGGTGCTTTCACTGAGAAAACGATGTTTTTCTCCTGCTCATTGGATCTACTATTGATATCGGATTGCATAAATCTAAGAAGAAGATCCAGATTTCAAGTTAAAAGTTCTTCCATCTTATTCAGATTTGCACCAAGTCTAGGAAAGGGCTTCTCTATCCATTATGGTTAACACAAGGACTACTTCTACAACTGCAGATCCAGAAGGATGGGACAGACAGAATCCCGTACAACTGCCTCCAACTGATCATAATGCTGCTGGACCATCAGATCCGCAAGGCCCTGTCAACAGGGAAGAATTCCAACTGCTAATGCAAGAACTGACTTAGAGCTATCAACAGCTCACTCAACAGCTCCGTGCTAATGCGGAACTGACCAACCAACTGAACCATCAACGATGAAGGAGATCCGGGAGGGATCAAGCTTCCCATTCCTCCACTAAGAGTTCAGCCTCTTCGGATTAACATCATAGATCTACGCACCCAAGGCTAGATGGGATTACACTCAAGCTACTAGACATCAGCATGCACTGAACCTTGGGCAACCGAGAGTTGGCCCGTCAACCAGCCATCCGACTGGACCCTCTTCCCGAGGAGGTACTATTCCATATCATGTTACAGACAACCGCACTAACACCACTGCTACTGAACTGGGAGTTGACACACGAAATCGGACAGATCTGAACCATCGCTAGCATAAACATACTCCTGAACCATATGTTCCAAAGAACTTCGGACCAAGGAGGTGAGATGTGAACCGTCGACCGCGACCGGTCCAACCTTGCATTGTGGAACCCGACCACACCTTGGCCTAGCGTACTCAAAATGTACAAATACCGGACATCCCGGCGATGATCCATCAGATGATCCGAGAGAGTCAAGGCCTCACTAATGGCGACTAGGGAATCTCCCGGAGTCATACTCCTTTTACCGATGAGATACTCTATGCTGAACTACGTCGGCGATTCAGGATGCCAACTTTACCGGTTTATGAAGGGAGCTCTGATCCCAATCAACACATCTTAAAGTATGAGTGGCTGATGATGTTGCACGAGCTGATGATGCAGTTAAGTTCCGAAGCTTCCAAATCTCTCTAAGGGTATAACAACTATGTGGTTTACCCGATTGCCACCTCGATCTATCTCATGTTTTGATCAGTTGGCAACAAAGTTTGTTGAGCAGTTCCAGATGCATGTTACGAGGCCGAAGGATGTTAATACTTTATCAGTGTCACTCAAGCTCCTGGAGAGACACTCAGGAGTTATTTAGAAAGATTTAATGCTGCATGCGCTGAAATTAGTAACCCAAATGATACTTCGATTCTGATGGCACTGACTAAGGGGATTGATCCCCATTCTGAGTTCGGCAACTGGTTGGCCAGAAAGCCCCCTACATCATAGGACCGTTTTTATTCCAAGGCAGCCCAATTCTTGAGAAGGGAGGATGCAAAACAGTCTAGGAAGAAGGATGATGCAGGGCCTATCATGGAAGGAATTCAGAGCAATGTTTATGTTAAACAAACCGGGGAGAGTTCTGGGAAAGTGCAATTGAACATACAGAATAAACAAAATCAGCATAAAGGCAATGGTAACCAAAATAGGAAACGGGATCAGAATCGTGGTTCGCAACGTAGGGCTCCTATGTTTGATAATTATACTCCTTTGAATACGTCGCTGGAGAATGTATATTTACAGACCTGCAATACTATTCAGTATAAGAAGCCCGCTCCGAAACAGTCATCGGAGAAACAGATTCAAACAGGAAAATTTTGTAGATTCAATGAAAGCTACGGCCATAACACTAATGAGTGTCACCATTTACAAGACCTCATTGAAAAGTTAATACATGAGAGAAAGTTAGAGCAGTTTGTACGGACGCCGCAGTCTGGAGGTGCGAGCCCATCGAAACAGAATCATGTACCGAATCAGGCAAGACAAGAAGAACCCGCTCGTACTGGCGGGAGGTTGGTGATAAATACTGTTAGCGGTGGTCCACATCCAGCAGATCAGAGCTGGAGGGAGATGGAGTCGTATGCCAGCTCTATCAGGCATGTGGACTTTGAATGGTGTAGTAACTCGGAAGATGGGGCTCCGGCCAAGCAACAAAGAACGATGACAGATGACATCGTATTTCGAGGTCGGGATGTCGACAGGGTCGAAACCCCTACTACTAATCCACTTGTCATATCAGCTCAGGTAGGTCCTGCTTGGATGAAGAGGATCTTAGTAGAAAGTGGAAGCTTAGTGAGCACACTGTTCAAGCGAGCCTTTGACCAAATGAAAATGGAAACTAAAGACTTAAAGCCATGTCAGTCCCGTATTCATGGCTTCAATGGGAGCGCAACCATACCCACTGGAGTAGTTGAATTGCCAGTAGAATTGGGAATCTGAGAACGCCGGAGAGTCTGGATATTACAGTTTGTTGTATTGGACATAGCCTCGCCATACAATGCTTTCTTGGGCCGACCGACCCTGGCTGAATTTAGGGCGGCCATTGCCCCATGGTGTCTGACTTTGAAATTCCCTACCGACAATGGGGTCGGAGTGGTTCAGGGAGACCAGGCTGCTGGACGAGCCTGTTATGTTACTGAGCTGTGAGAGGCGCAGTGAAAAGAAAAAGGAAAGGGCGTAGAGGAATCTCTCTGCGTCCTCTTTGCTAAAAATTGACAATTGACGCTTGGGCCCAGGCCCGGGCACCCCAACCAATTCCCAAAGGATATTGACCCGAGAGATACTGAAAGTGAAGACGAAAGTAAAGACAGTCAAGCTTCTCCGGTTGAGCTGACGATCGTTGTCTCGATCGATGATAGCGATGATTCTAAAATGATAAAGATTGGATCTCAGTTAAGCCAAAAATGCAAGAGGAATTGGTTGAATTTCTCTGGGTAAACCTTGATGTGTTTGCCTGGACGCACTCTGTCATGTGTGGGATCTCGCCGGATATCGCGAGCCACGCATAGAATATTGACCCGCGGCATGTCCCGGTCAAACAAAAAAGGCGTGGTATGGATCCAGAGAGATCTGCCGCCCTTAAAGAAGAGGTAGATAAGCTTAAAACGAATGGATTTATTCGAGATGCATTATACCCGGACTGGGTATCCAATCCTGTACTTGTCTGAAAGCCAAATGGGAAATGGAGAATATGTGTTGACTACTCAGACTTGAATAAAGCTTGCCCCAAAGACAGTTTTCCTCTTCCTCGAATCGATCAACTTGTAGACTCAACGGTTGGACATGAACCTTTATCCTTCATGGATGCGTACTCTGGCTATAATCAAATACCCATGCATCTTCCTGACCAGGAGCATACCAGCTTCATAACCAATATGGGACTCTATTGCTATAAAGTTATGCCTTTTGGACTTAAAAATGATGGGGCAACTTATCAACGGTTAGTTAATCGAATCTTCGCTAACCAGATTGGAAAAACCATGGAGGTGTATGTGGATGACATGCTAGTCAAGTCACGATTCTCCACTGATCACATCAGAGACCTGGAATCAATGCTTAATATCCTCCAAGAATACAGAATGAAGCTCAACCCACTGAAATGTCACTTTAGGGTCGCATCTAGAAAATTCCTTAGGTTTATCGTCAATTCTCGAGGAAGCTCCGTCCGTATTTCCGTTATTGCCTCAAGGAAGCTCCGTCCGTATTTCCAAGCTCATCCAATCACCTTTTATACCGACCAGTAGTTACGACAGGTCCTTACGCGGCCTGAGACGTCTGGTAGGTTACTCAAATGGAATATCGAGTTAAGTCAGTTTAACCTTACTTACACTCCAAGGCGAGCCATTCAGGGACAAGTCCTTGCAGATTTCATAGCTGAATTTACCATCCCAGAGGACTTGCCCGAAATAAGTGAATCTCCCAAGTATATCTAGAAGCTTTCATACAGATGGTGCATCAAATGACCGTTTCTCAGGTGCAGGGGTTGTACTTGAAACTCCTGAAGGTCGATTATATGCTATGCTTTAAAGTTCAACTTCCGTGCGACCAATAACAAAGTCGAATATGAAGCCCTACTGGCCGGATTGAAACTTTCCAGAGATTTAAGAATCATTGTTGTGGAAATTTATTGTGATTCGCAATTGGTCGTGTGTTAAGTTCGAGGGGAGTACTAAGCCAAAGATCGAAGACTGGCCGCTTACATTGTTCAGGTTCAGGAGACATTGAATCAGTTTGATTATTATGCCATTTATTACATACCGCGAGAGCATAATCAGAAGGACGATTCGTTAGCAAAGTAGTATAGGTGAAGCACAAAAAATGGGACTCGTTCCCGTGGAGACATTGTCTTCGCCAAGCATCTCTCAAATGGAAACGATTGGGTATTTGAAGTCGTTCCCGAGAAGGAGTCGTGGATGACTCTGTTCAGAAATTATCTTGAGCACGGAACCCTGCCAGAGCCCAGGAGTTAAAAGAGACAGATTCTTCGAAAAGCTTCATGGTTCACTATTTAGAATGGAGTCATGTATAGGAGAGGATATTCTGTTCCTTTACTCCGGTGTATCGCTCACGATGAAATCAATCGAGTATTGCGTGACGTGCACGATGGAGAATGTGGCGATCACACCGGGGGGCAAGCTCTTTCCAAGAAAGTGCTTCGATATGGGTACTATTGGCCGACCGTAAATCGCGATGCATCAGACTACGCTAGAAAATGTGACAAATGCCAGAAGAACGCTCGAATTCCAAGAGCCCCACCTACCGAAATAACTCAAATGGTCAGTCCATGGCCGTTTGTAGTATGGGGCATTGACATTATTGGCTCTTTACCTCTAGCCAAAGGTGGTGCGAAGTACGCCATCGTAGCAGTTGATTACTTTACCAAGTGGGCAGAAGCTGAACCCCTTGCTACAATCACGACAAAGAAGGTGATCAACTTTGTAGTGCACAACATCATTTGCCGATTTGGTCTCCCACATACTATATCACTGATAACGGGACCCAATTCGATAGTATTGAATTTAAGGATTTCTGTCAACAATTCCACATTTAAAAGAAATTCTCCGCAGTTGCACACCCTCAAGCGAATGGACAGGTCGAAGCTGTTAATAAATTTATAAAGTCTATTCTGAAGAAACGACTGGAAAAAGCCGGGGGCAAATGGGTCGATGAACTTCCTATGGCCTTATGGGCCTACCGAACAACCCACAAGTCCGCGACCGACCACACTCCGTTCTCTCTTTCTTATGGTTCAGAAGCTGTTATTCCAGTCGAATTAGAAGTGCCTTCTCATCATGTGACATACTATGATCCGAAGACAAATGCTATACTACTTGCCGAATCCCTGGATTTATGGGATGAGAAGCGTGAAGAGGCTGATTTGAGGGCAGCCGCATATCGAAGTCGAGTCGCCCGATTATACAATGCCAAGGTCCGACCCCGAACCTTTGAACTCGGCGATCTCGTCCTTAAGAGAATTTACCTGGTCCCTTCGCATATGAAGCCAACTTGGGAAGGGCCGTATGTTATTGAACAAAAGCTAGGAGATGGCACATTTAAATTATCGACCGTTGACGGTCTCACTCTTCCAAGAGCCTAGAATAGCGAAAGTCTTCATTGCTACTACACATGACAGGCTCTGTTTATTTATTCAATCTACTATTCATTTTGCAATTTTTTTCTGCATTTCGAAATTTGAATTTGTAATAAGGCAACTGATTTTGCCGTATTTTCTTATTTCAGCAATAAAATGCAATCTCTTCGAGCTAGAGCTATGATTTATTGAATGCGTCATACAACTATCACTATGCATGGAGAGCTAAATTCCATCCGTCGGTGGAATTTATTCAAATAGGGAGTGACTGTAATACGACTGGTTACTCGCTAAGTGAAACCCGAGCTCGGGGGCAAGTCATCACACTGAAGTCAAAAAAGGGTTGATACACGACAGTCCTTTAACTAACTCTAGATTCCCAGAGTGCGAACTGGAGTATAAACTTAAAAATACGGCCTCAAAGAGGGTGGATCTGTACACCTAACAACTTCACTCGTATCTTGATCAAGTTTGAGGAGGATGGATCCGTCCATCTAACGACCTCGCTTGTTAACTCGGGATGGATGTGAACCGACCATCCACGATCCTGATAGATTCGTCGTTCCCGGAATGCGAGCGAAATTATAAAGCCTGAACAGATGTGACTGACCATCTGTCGGCTGACTCCAGGTTCCCAGAGCGCGAACTGGAGTACAAACGTCAACTAACTCCGGATTCCTAGAGTGTGAACCGGAGTGTCAACATAAACACCAACTCCAAATTCCCAAAGTGCGAATTGGAGTATAAACGTTGACTCAAAATCCTCGGAGAGTGGATTGGAGTTTAGACACAAACCAAATTGGAATCGACCGTCCGTAAAATAACTATGAGTCCCTGGAGAGTGGTCAGAGCGTAAATGCAAATTGGGTGTGACTGACCACTCGCGAATCCTTCTAAAATCCCTAGAGTGTGGACATCGTTACAAACATTAATCGGGTGTGACTGACCACCCGTGAAAATGACTTAAGTCCCTGGAGCGTGGACGTATCCTTGAAACTCAAGCAGGCGTGTCCGACCGTCGAAGCACGAATACAAATCCCTGGAGTGTGGATGCAATCATCAATAAATGAGCGAGTGCGATTCGACTACTCGAATTTCCTTGTATCAGCACCAATTCAACGACGTTAAGCTCGATGAGTTCAAGGCGGAGCACAATCACCACTTGATCTTTACAATTCGTCCCTGAAATTAGGGGCAAAACTTAAGCGCCAATCACTGACTGAGACAGTGCAGGCTTAACGTTCAGTCATAATTCATAGTCATGGTTTCCGGACTTAACGAATAAACTTGGATCCAATCCAAAGGTCGAAACTCAACAAGCGTACTGGACTGGAGTTCAAACACTGAAACACTTAAGCAAATAAATGAAAATTGAGTTGAAGACAAAATGGAATTTCATTTCAACTATTTGTGGAAGAAAACTAAGTACAAGTTTATCACAAAAATCCTACTAGCAAGAGCTGAACCTGCATCTATACACGGCCAACAAAAGCTAAAGAAATTCCTATCTACTCAAAAATAAGCCGAAGAGATGTATCTTTTTTTTTTCTTTCTCGGTTTCTTCTTCGATGTGGACCCGCTGGAGCTTTCGCTTGGTTTTCTCTTTGAGCCCTTGCCTCTCGGCGGCCGATCTCCAGTCGGGGGCATTATGTCAACGTCCTCCTCCGAACTCACATGTATGGGAATGCTACCTAAAGGCGGAGTTGGAGGGATCAGATCAATTGTAGGAGACGGGATAGGTACACTAGTCTCAATGACCGTTCCTCCCGGAGATATCATTCGTAACGGGGCTGGACCGGGGCCCGCCATTCCACCTCCAAAGCTGCTGGTCCGGGCCGCTCCTTCCATTTCAGCATTAATCTTGGTTATAATCTTCTCCTTATGAAGCGTTTGGGCCTCGCCAGGAATATTGGCGGATGGGATTGAGGAGCTAGTCGCCGGCGCTACTCCACCCAGAAAAAATGGTAAATCGGCAAAGGGGTCGCTATGACGACCAAGGAGTTCCTCCATCATCTCTTCATCAAAAGTCAGTGTGCTCCCTTGTGCACCATCCGTAGGTGCGGTAGCCGTCGTTGTGGTTGCCTCGGTTATGATGACCTCCTGCGCTTGGTGTTGTTCTTGGGTTGCCGGAGGCACGACTGGTGTAGCTTCAATCACTGGATATAAACAAAGGAAGGACTGTTAGTAATTATTTCAAGCAATGCTTCTGATTTTGGATAAGCATAGAGAATGTTCGGAGTACTTTCCTCAGTTTGGCTCGCGGGTGGCGGAACAGCCTCATAGACTTGCTCGCGAGCCGGAGACAACTGCAGTTGATCCGGTTTATAAGCAGGAACGAGCTAAGGATCAACCGCAGGTGTGGATTCAGGCTGAGTCAGCACGGGAGTTTCAGAACTTATATCATGATGCTTGACACCAGAGCCTTCTCCAACTTCCAAATGCTGAGCGCCAAGCTTCTCCTTCTCATATGAGATCATTGTATCATGGAGAATTTTTCATTCGTCTTCATTCAGCATTCGGTTTTCAAGCTTAAATTCATCAACTGATTCGCCCTGATGCGCAGCCTTTTCATCTTCTACTAATTGGCCCCAAGCATTATACTGATGTGTCGGATAATTATCAAGCCAGGCTAGGTTCATATGCTTCAAGACGTTAGCATTATAAGTAATGAGTAGATCCCCAATATCAGCCTCTAGCCTGGCCTCTGCCATCTTAACCTCATCTTCAACCTTAGCCTCCACTTCCCGGACCTTAGCCGTTGCCGCATCCCGTTCGCCCCGAAGCACTACGGCCTGTTCACATGCCTCCTAAGCTGCTCTATTTGCATCAGCCTTCTCCTTGGTGATTTCGGAAAATTTGGCTTTAAGCTCGTTAAGTTCTTTCAGAGCAGCGTCCCGTTCGGCTGTGACAGTGGTGTTTCGGTGGCCCATCTTCTCCACCAAAGCGAAATGCATTTGTCGCATTCTTTCCACAGATTGAGTGGCCTCGTCAGCTTTTTGGGTGGCCTCTATTTCAGATTTTCGAGAGGATTCAGCTTCATCATTAAGCACTTGAATAATACGGTCTTTCTGGGCCAGATCAGTTTCTAACTTCTCAATCGTCTTCGCATGTTCGAAAGCCACCGCAGAGACCTTATCAGCAGTCTTCATTCATTCCGTGTATTGGCTATATACATTGTGAATGTAGTTGTGCATGGTCTGTTCAGCCTCAAAGGGGATTTTCTTCAAATGTGGGGGAAAAACAAAGTCGTTTAAGCAAATATTGGGAAAGTCTTTCTTCAGCTGGGCGATTTTGATCGCCCCTTCCCCCGTAGGCTCGGTAATGGACTGTTCAGTGACAGTGGGAGCTATAGCTTCGGTCCTACGGTGTTGAGGCTCAGACCTCGGAGCGTGAGAAGATGGTTTTTGACGTAAAGGCTCCAGAGGATGTGTGATGTGAGTAGAAGGTTATGTAGAGACGCGGGGAGGTGGAGAACGCGATCGGGATCGATATCTGTAGTCTCTGTCTCTATCCCTCTCGTAACGTTCCTGACTAGAATAACCGCGATCGCGATTTCTGTCATTCTCCCTCCGGCGGGACTCGTAATATGAACTCGATGATTGGCACGCTGAACATAGACTTCCGAGCATAGAATCTCTCCTATTCATCGTATCTGTAAAGTAAAAGAAGAATGGAGTTAGTGAATTCTCGAAGCAGGCAGCTTAACGCTGGAAACCGTGTAGTGTCGTGTATATGTGTGTGCTACCCCCCGACCAACCGGTAATGTCGGCCGCACTGATGGGAAGAGACTCACTTAAATCTAGAGCACTTTGAAGCCCCTCTAATCCAGTATCGTGTTGAAGTGACACATAGTCCGGAATCGGAATATCAGCAAGTCCTTTAAAAGGATTCTCTACTTGCAAGGGAGGAGACTCCGAAATTCTAACACCGGAGGCTGGCAGGGACACAACTACAGATATCCATCTCGAAGATTTATAATGCTTGTGTGCAACTGCCTTGCCTTTTCTCCTTCCCTTTGAACCCTGAAAACTGTCAGAAGGCCCGGCCACGGGTTCGTCATTCGTAGGCATGTGTTCTTCATCACCCTCCTCAGTAATTACGACCCCGGGCGCTTTGCGCTTTACCCGCTTCATCGGGGCTGCCCTAAGCACTCCTTCAAGTCTTATGCTTTGTTTTCGTTCGATCAGCCCAATGATTCTCAAGTTTCTGTCTGTTAGCACCGAGTCAAAATCTCTCATTTCACTCGGCACTTCTTGGAGAATTCGCACTATTTCTTTGAAGTGAGCACCTTCGAGTCGCGGAATTACAACTGTAAAGAAAATACGAGTAGTTTCAACATCAACTACGACTATCTCGTTAACTACTGGAAAAAGTGCAGCACTTACGTCTGGCTAACCATCGACTAGCAAACCCTGGTGGGCATCGAACATAGAACCACTAAGTTTTGAAGTAGCTCAATCTGGTCAAGGCACCACTCACAACCTGGCTGTTCCTGACCGCCTCTAAGAACGTGAAAGAAGGGCTATCTCCCCGACTCTAAACATTAAAAAGGTTTCTGATTTCGATCGGAGTTGGGGGTCGGAAAAGATGCTCCATGAATACAATGAATAGACTATTCAGCAGCGCGTATCCATTGGGATGTAATTGTAAGGGGGAAATTCCAAAAAAACCAAGACTTCCCGAATGTACTGGTTGAATGGGGGAAGTGTTCCAGTAGTGCACGAATGTCGATTAAAAGCAGTAAACCCTTCCGGGGGAGCATGCGGTCTGTCATTTGGTCCTGGTAATAAGACATCATCCAATGGCAAACCATGTCTTACGCATATCCGCCCCAACATATCTTCGGAAACATTAGAAGGCATTGAATCTTGCGGATTCCCAATGAACCTGTCCCCTGGTAATTCATCAGGAGCTGGAATTATAACTTCGGCCGCGATGACCGGTACCTCTATGACTAAGGGAGATGAACTCTAAAGCTCCTGCTATTGTGAACTTGAGGATTCCATAGCTAATCAACTTATCAAAAACCATCATTAGATGATAATAAGCCCGTGTGTTCCCCAGTGTGAAGTGCGTGAATGTGTTGTGTAGTGCAGTGCTACATATTACTTGAGAAACTCTACAGAGTTTGAAGAAATATTCGAATGACAAGACTTAAAATTTCAACCAGAATGACCGTCATCACTGACCGTCACAACCATGCCATCCAGACTATAGAGACCGATCTGGGTTAAAGTTCGTTAAAGTTCTATTAAGTTACAGTTCCATCGACAAGCTTCAGAGAACAGTCAAATATACAGTTTAATAGTTGAATCCAGTTATGCAAGGTTGAAGCTCGTCAGAGTCAGGTGTTCAAATGTGCAAGAGGTTTCAGGTTCATTAAGGTTCAACTCGTATCGGTCGCAAAAGCCCTAGTTCGTAACGATCAGTTACGTATCCATCGGGATACGAGTTCGCATCGATCAAATGAGTTGCCATTGTATCGATCTCCTGGCACATAGTTCGTATCGATCGGGAACATTGGATTTCGTATCGATTAAATGTAACCCCTTCATATCGTTCAACAAGTCTGAAGCATTCGTATCGATTATCTCGAGTCGGTACAAAACTCCATCATCAGCCGATACAAAGACTTCTATTTCATCATCTCAAAATCCTATAATCTTGATCGATTCGAACGATCCATCACCCCTCCATCATCGATACAAAAGCAGAACTCATCCATATCCACACAGATCCTTCGTGTCCTGGATTTCTTCTTCCCCAAGTCCATCCAGGCATCATTTCCTCCTTCTCAAACCCACCTGCAGTTACCACCACACCGAAATCGATCACGGGAACGGTTAGGATGGTGAAATATCTCAAGTCTCATTGTTCTAGAAGGGATTGTTAAAGCTAATTACCTAATTTAGACGATTGGTTCAAAGTATTAGCAAGTTATGTTGGGTTGAGAACGAAAACGGTTCTGATTTCTTAGTTTTTCTATCGATACGAAGGCAAGGATAAAGTGAACAAGTGAAAATTTTCTACGTACAAAACGTACTTATATGGGTACAAAAATAAGAAGGAAATGATTCGTCTCCCAGTTGTTTCGACTGGTTAAAACAGGCTTCCCCTCTAATCGATACGAAAAGAGTTATTCGTATCCGTGGACCACCTAGTTGAGGCAACGCCTGTTCACAACCATCCAGCTATCGGTATGAAGCATGGACATTGCTATGAAGATTGATCAATCTGTTCACGTCCATCAAACATCTATCGATGGGGAATGGAAAGTTCGTGTCCATCACTTTGAAGACCATAGGAATTCGAATCTATCGATGCGAAGAAACTTCGTGAAACCGGCTAATTTCGAATCGATAACCATCGATATGAAAATCACTGCAAAATTATATCTGGACCATTCAACTCCATCGATACAAAACGCCTATTTCATATCCATCAACTTGAAGACCCAAGGCTATGTATCCATCGATATGATGCATCTCCAAGGGCTATCCATTTCGTATCGATAACCATCGATACGAAGCGTACATTCTAATTTCTCGAATCGATTCAGGAGAGGGTCGACATGAAAAGATGGATCAAAGAAACCATCATCATTCACTACAAGAAAAATACCTTTTTATAGCGTTTAAAAAACGCTGTAAAAGGATACGATGGCGTTTTTATAAACACTGTATATCAACAAGTTGTAATATGTCAGGGATCTATAATAGCAACCTCATAATCGCTATAAAAAACATTCTATAAATGACGTTACTTATAGCGTTTCTGAATTGCTATTAAATGGACGATTCATGACATACAAGTACCTTTCTATAGCAATTGTAAACGCTGTAGATATATCATTACCTGATTATTATAGCAATTATAAATGCTATAGAAATATCATTGTCGGATTATTATAGCAACTATAAATGCTGTAAAAACGCTATAGAATGTTTACTTTAGTCTTTCATAGCATTATTTACTTGCTATGAAAACTTATACGTTATTTCACACAGTATTAACAATTAAGCATAAAAAAATATGAATAAAAGCATTTCATGCACAATATTAATCATATAAATATTAGTAACAATTCATACCATCGTAGCTAACCAAAACAATACATAATAAAAGTAACAATCCATACAACCATAGCTAACCAAAACGATACATAGTAAAAGTAAAGATGTAAGAACATCGACACAAAATACATTTGAAGGAGAATGAGTGCGGCAACATATTTTTTCATGCCTTCCACCATAGCATAAAGCCAGAGCATCATACACCACCTGTCAAAAAGCACATACGTCTATTAGTCATAAAAAGTAAACATAAATTATCATGAATACTGATTTGGTCATTTTATCGATGAAGAAAAATATCAAATACGAAATTATGTTCGGTTTTTAACAAAGCAACATGCTTAGTTTTAACTGAGAAATCTCTCAGTTTCTAACCCAGTTTTTAACCGAGCTTATGCTCAGTTTTTTACCCAGTTTTTAACCAATCTTATATTCAATTTTTAACCGAGCTTGTACTAAGCTTTTAACTGAGCAACCTTGCTCAACTTTAAACTGAGCATAGACTCGGTTTTTACCTGAGCATAGACTCAGTTTTTAACTGAGCAAATGTTTGGTTAGATGTTCAGTTTTTAATTGATAAAACTTGCATAGTTTTTAACTGTCATTGTATTAGTCTTTTTTACTCTTTTTTACTCTGATGTGTAATGCATTTGACTGTAAGCAAATATAACGAATACAATTCAAATTTGAATATATTTTATTTCATTTTATAAGCAGAAACTAGAAGGAAAAAGGTAGGAATATATGATATATTTAAAGCAAGTAGGATGACTGCGTGGGCATGAATATACAATTTTAAGACCATAGACATGGCTGTCACTATTGTTTGAAGAGCATCCATACAAATCAATAAGTAAATGATCTATAATATGAAGATTTACCGGGAGATCAGCAATTGCTTGGCTAACTGAACTACAAGCTGTCGCAGTTGCACCTGTTTGTAACGCATTCATTGATACGTCAATTAGGAAGAAAAATACAGCGGGCATTGGATCGCGAACCTGTAGTATAGTAAAAAAAGAAAGGGTAAGCAAAATTGCAAACATCTAAGATGACAGCGTGATATTCATGAACAAGAAATTTAGTTGTGACAAATGTATTTCAGGATTGCATCTCTAGCAAGTATATTTAATGCACAAGATACTATTGGGGAAAACAGGTAAATGTACAAAGAAAATAAACAATACAGCTGGTTATAAAAGAAATTCGTTCTGCAGTTTATAATCACTTAAGCAGCATGTGTTACATACTAGGTCAGTACTTCCAAAGAATTTCTGTCTGATAAACATTCAATTTACAAATACACAGCAGGAAGAGTTACCATCATTAAAACAGTAACAATTAACAAAACATAAATGGAAAGTCGAGTGCGAATTTTGCAAGTTCACGTAATGATATAGTCTTGACAAATAAACTAAAAGAAATATAAGATAGATTATTACTTTACAAGCTTGCATACCATGTATTCTTTTGTAGCAACAAACTCCACCGTTCCTCTACATAGCTCAGCTCTCTCATCAGCATCTCGACGCCTACCGTCTGGACCAATGTTGCAAAAATAATCTCGTGGAGTCTGATCAGTGAATCCTGCCAAAAGCAAAGATGCATGTTAAGCTACATATAGCTTTTTCCATATACAAATAGGATTTATAGACTTCTCTTCTTATAGGTAGATTAGCTCAGAACAGTTGAGATCGTAGACCCACATAATAAACATGAAATTTAAGGTGGAGAAACAGGACTGAAAACAGTGGAGAAAAGCACAACATGTCCAAGTTTGTAATATCAGCTACTAAATTTTCTCCAAAAAAAATAAGAAAGGTACTAACAAGCAGTTTTCCTGTAGGGAGGACTTATTCGTTGATTTTGCTGCTGTAAAGGGTGATTTTAAGAGTGCTATTACAAATAGCACACTTATACTTTGATTATCAAGCAAAAGTGTCTAATTACTATGCAAACGCAATAGGAAAAGCATGATGCTATATCCCACATAACCAATTTTTTGAGTCGGCTTGCTGAAGCCTTTAGTACCTTCTACCAAGATTGCTAATCAAACTATGTATCACATCAACCACTTTAATACAAACCCAAAAGAGGAGTGTAGTGGATCCTTAATCCCACACGAATGCACGCGCGCACCCCACACACGCGCGGGCATGCACATACATCAAGCACTCACCACATAAGTTGCAAATGAACTGTCTTCCATGGTCAACAAATCTCATAAATGGATTAATGTACCCCTTGCAGCGTGAACACCTTAAAGGTCCACTTTCTCCAAAATCAACGACCTGGAAAATGAAGGGAAATATCATATTGAAGTAGAAATAAATAAAAACATCAATGCAGGATGAATAGAAAATGTAATGAAGAATAACTTGGCAATTCAATCAATCAATTATTTAATAGTAAAGCAGAAATTTTGCTCGCTCTTCTTAATTATATAGCTATACTTTCATCTATATCCTTTGTATCTTCGAACTCTCGATTACTTCCAGTTAATTTTCATATATATTTTCATTCAACTTCTCCATATATTCAAAATTCTCTCTGTTCAGTTTCATTGGCAATATTTTCACTTGAATCCTCCAAAATTTCAAAATTATCATCCGCTCAAATACAAACTAACTTAAATCCGACTTTTTCAAAATTTTATCAACCACTTAAATACACATTTTTCAATTTTAAATTCATCTCATCTATCTAAGCAATTTTTCCATCTAGCAAGCTTGTATCTTCTTCTTTTTAATTTTTTAATTACGTAAATATATGTGATTAAGCACTTATTACTTCATGTAACAAATAATACGCCTAAAAAATTAACTTCTACAACTTGTTTATCTTAACAACCATTTAATTTATGTTAAAATTTTAAAATATAAACAAACAACAAATATCAATTTTCTATACAATATATTTACAAATTTAACTAACTTTTACAAGTTACAACACTCCATATTTTCAGAACTCACTCTATTTAATATATCATTACCAATATTTTCACTTAAATCCTTCAAAACATTGAGATATTCATCTACTTTATTACAATCCTACAGTTTTTCAAAAATATCATCCACTGAAATACAAACCTTCAATTTTAGATCCATCCATCATCTATCTAAGCTTTTCTTTTGGGTACATCTAGCAATTCAAATTTATCGAGGTTCTTTTTAGTATCAAATTTGTTACCAAATAAACATAATTAAGTATTTATTAATTCATACAACAAATATTAAATCTTTAAAAAAACAATTTCAATCTATAACTATTTTTTTTAACATGATTCATTAATGCCAACAAGTGTCAATCTCGAGGATTGAACTCATGACATTTAATCTCGTGGTCTGAACTAGCAACCAACCGAGCCAATCCTGTTGGCAATCTATAACTAATTTATTTTAACAAAAGAAACAATTTCATTTATGTTCAATTTAAAAAAAACAGACTAAAACTAATTTCCAGTCCAATATATTAAAAAAATCAACATTACAACAATGTTGTGTGCAAGCATGGGTTATGTTGGCTTTATATTCATGAAGGAATCTTGTCATCTTTGCTAGTTCTTTACATGGTTATACCAAAAACTGCTGGCATTGCCAAAATTGAAGAGCCAAAAGATGCAGATATGATAACGATTGAGGATGCAAAGAAAGAAGTTATAAACAAAGAATTGCCATGCTTCTGTCATTGTATCAGTCTTAAATAATGATGTATTTTGAAATTAAAAAAAAAGGTGAAGCAAAATCAATTCACGACAATCTATAATATAGGAAAATAAAGTATCATGACATACATGCCATGGTTCTATATTATCTGAAAATTTTATTTGGGGGTGTAACATCATAGACTCAACACACAAACACATGAACACACACACGTAAATATATGTATATATTTATATATATGTGCATGTGCATGTGCACGCTGTGCGATTTAAAGAATAGTGAACATAGACACCAAGGGAAAGATCACACAGAGATTTTATGCACTTGCAGATTCAAAGATGAAACTTCATGAATAATCAAATCATATATGCATCTGCAATATAGAGGACAGGGTATAAAAGTAACTAAATAAAATGACAGGGTATTCATATTACTTGTATAGGTTCTTCTTCTGGATGAGGAAGTGCCAGCGGTTGAATCATTAGCGCCAATGACATGCTAGATGTCGACAGGAGATCTCCAGTACATGGTATATGGTATTACAAGATAATAGTACTTAGCAATAAAGAGTGTAATCCAGATCGTTAGGCTCGTAGGTACAGAAGGGTCTGAGAAATGTCATTTCAAGAACTAGCATTCACTTAAAAAATGAATATTCCACAAGGTCATGTTCAAGACTCGAACTTGCATCTGAGTGAAAAACATTGCTTCAATGTACTATGATGCCAAATCAGTTGCAAGGACTGTAGTTAGTTGGCACTATTCAGTATATTCATAGCTATCACTATTTGGCCTATGTTTTCTTTAACCTTATTATTTTCAGAATCAGCGATCAAAATTACTGTCTATTTTAGATAGTTGTTTTTCACTAGTGAATGCCTGATCAGTGTGCGTTGAACTCTTACAAAGGCTTAGATATGTATACATAGCGATGACATATCTTTTGTCTGGTAATAATATGGCATTGTGCAGCCTAAAATGTGATAAAAATTGAAAACAATACCTGAGCCATCGTACATCTCATTAAGCGTGGACTGCAATTTCCAGTATCCCTAACAATGAAATCGCCTGTTGTATATACTTTAAAAGTCAAATACCTTACAGGAAAAAAGAAGCAATTAGAGCATGTCCTAGATTACTGCTTAAAATCAAATTAGAAAGTAAAATTAAAGCAATTAAATCAAATTAGATAAATTCGAATTGAAACCGGATTTAGACTGGAGTTCTCATCTTTGCTGATCTCGTCGTTGCTGATCTCGTCTTTGCCGATCCCCTTAAGTCGCATCTTGTTGCGAGAATTGCTGCTTCGTTTATAAGAGTTTGAAGGTCTGCCCCAGTAAAACCTGAAGTTCTCCTTGCGATTTTCTCAAAATCAACATTCTTTCCTACTGCTTTTCCTCTTAGATGCACCTAGTAAGAACAAAATCACATAAATCGGTTCCATCAATCATTGAGAGATATGAAGAAGAAAGTTAATTAAAGGAATATATTACAGAGAGACGACTTTGGAGTGTAGGATTCTAAAGATGTGATAATACCGAAAGACAGATTCGAACGCGTTAGGATTTTGATGAGCGATGAAAATGGGGAGTTTTATGTGATTTAGGGTTTTGGACTTGGCAGTGAAAATGGAATTTCGCGGTAATGAAAATGGGAGGGAGGGAAATAATACGGACCGCCTAATTTTTTGTTTCGCTGTAGGAAACTTTAACAGCATGGATAATGCGTTGTATTTGACGCTAAGCAACTGATAATTAAACAAAGACAGCAATTTATGTTTCAACGCTTTCCATTCTTGCAATAAATATATCATTTTCTTGTAGTGATTACTACAACTCGAATTTCACATCGATTCAGGAGAGGATCGATACGAAATTCGATCTAAAAAAATAGGAAAACTGACAACAACTCGTGAACGTACAAACGTTAACGGGAGTCGGGCTAACGTACATTCATGTATAATGGACTAACATCTAATCTTTAAAAATTCACAGGAATTGAATACTCGTTTGGTAACGATTACAACAACAAATGACAGATCACTATCATACAACACTCAGTTACAATAGTACATGGTACAACAATTGGCTGTCAACAGTCCACGATTTATGCTTCTATGGATAGGTCAAAGGTCACAACTTTCGATGAGAGGACAAAAACCGTTTAACAAGTCAAATGGAACCTTTTAGAATGAAGATTGCAGCTTTTCAAAGCACGTCATGTCCCCACAGGATGTAATTTGGGGGAAAAATGTTATCCCACCTTTTGGCAAGGCCGTGATATCAAGGAATTGATTGGAAACCAAAGACAGTTCATCCCGAAGATCGATCATACGCAGGTTCACTATGGATATCGATGAATTTTGTCCGATTCCGGATCAAGCTACAATTGACAAGGCACGACATGCAAAGCTATGGAAGCCAACGTTCAAATTTCAAGTCAATCTGGGTTCGTATGCTCCAGATATGATCAATGCAAGCCAAGGAAATTAGTTCGTTCGAATCCATCATTGCGCTCTCTTCGCATCGGTTCCGCTTTCATCCATCTGGAACTGCACTCTTCGTATCTGTTGGGCGTATTCTCACCCAGGCAATCACAAGACCAAGAAGCACCAGGTTCGCCCAGGCTTGCCTAAGCTTCATTCGGCATCCCTACCACTGCCGAACCAGACTCACAACCACAGAACTGCCGAATCAACTCTACCTCCCATGCTTGCCAAACCAACCTACCGGTCCAACCTCATCACCGAACCAACCTACCGGTCCAGCCTCATCACCGAACCAACCTACCGGTCCAACCTCATCACCGAACCAACCTCCTCTACCGGTCCAACCTCACCTACCGGTCCAACCTCACTACCGAACCACCTCCTCTCCAACAGCCACCGGTCCAGATCAGGGCCGGACCAACCTACCACATCTCACCACCGAACCAAGCTATGCCGAACCAAGATGAGCCAGGCCAGATTGCCTCAGCCCAGGCCCGCCAGCAGCCATATACATCCAAGACCCCTGCCCCCAGCCTCACTCTATAAATAGAGGGGTAGGGGTACAACAATGGGGGACAAGTTTGAGAGCTCAAGCACGGAAGGAACTTTCAAACAACTTCCTTTTACTTGTATCAAAGCTTTGTACTTGTAATCAGAATAAGAGAAGAGAAATAACATATAAAGTGGACGTAGGCACATTCTGGCTGAACCACTATAAATCTGCGTGTCTTTTTACAGTTTAGCCCCTGTTTTTCATATATTTGCATAAATCGCTCAAATCACTAAGAATAACATAAGATCTACTAAATCATACAACTTCGAGGTGTTTGTCCATTTTTTGTGCAAACATTTTTGGTGCTTTCACTGAGAGCTAGAAGCTCGAAGCTTCAGCTTCATCCGCTTAACAAGTTTTCCTAACCGCATCGTCCACCACTTTGAAAACATGCCTCCCAAACAGAGAAAAGATGTTAACAAAGGAAAAAACATCGCATCCAGCAGTCTTCCAGATCCAGCAGTCACGAATCAAGTAAATCGTCCTCCTCCAGCAACAGTAACAAATGAAGAACAGGCTAACCCAACTACTCCTGCCACAGAACAGCCTGTAGCAATTACTAGAGCAGATCTGGACAGAGTTGTGGTTGAAGTAACTAACCGCTTCACGTCCCAGCAGGAAGCCTTGGTGGACCATCTCATGTCACGCTTAAGGGACGCTGAAGAATCCAACCGCAACACTGAATCATGAGGCGAGTCCCAGTCTGGAGGATCTCAGAGACAACAAAGATCTTCCTTCTTCGAAGGAGCTAACGGCAGAAGTAGCCATGGTAGGAGCCGAGACCGAGCACAGCCCGAAGTTAGGCCTAAGGAAACGTTTGGTACCGAACCCAACGGGGGAGGTACCGGACGGAGGTCAACTATAGCTGAGCCTGTCATACTGCCTAACCACGGAAACGCCAGTGAACGGGGCCGAGCTAGAGTCCAGCCCAAAGTTGGACCCGAGGAAGTGCTTAGATCAGAACCCAACAGGGGGAGATCAAGGCAAGGGCCAACTGTAGCTGACCCAAGCATGCTCCCAGAAGATCAAAGGCAGCCACTGGAAAATATGAGGAATGATAGACGATACCATCCTTATAGGTCATCTGGACGGAATCAATCCCACAAAACAGAACCAAACTCATTTCTATCTGCTCCAAGTTCTGATGAAAGGATGGCACGCTTATTCAGAGAGTGTGTCCAACGGGAGCAAAGAGATCGAGGGATAGGCGCTAGGGTAACCAGCCCTTTCGCCCGCAATATCGAAATTGCTATCACCCCCCGAGAATGGAAGATGCCAACAATGGAACCCTACAAAGGAACCTCCGATCCCGTTGTACACTTACAGAGGTACACGCAGCATATGCTCATGAGTGGAGCGACAGAGGGAGTACTGTGCAAATGCTTTCCGCTCTTCTTAGCAGATCTTGCTACCTCCTGGTTCTGTCATCTACCCCAAGGATCCATCAGCTCATGGGAAATGTTGAAAGAAAAATTTATCAGTCAGTTCCGCATTCATGTGGAGCAACCTAAGGACGCTTATTCCTTATCCAGCGTCAAACAGAAACCTGGAGAAAAGCTGCAGCAATACCTAACCAGATTCAACGCCGCAGCAGCCGCAGTCCAAGATGCCGATGAGAAGCTTATCCTAATGGCCCTCTGCAGTGGTGTGCATCCGGACACTAAATTTGCTAGAAGGTTGGCAAAAGAAAAACCAGCTACTTTACCCGATTTCTTCCATGAAGCCGAGAAATACATGAGGCTTGAGGATGCTGCCGTTGAGGGACTGTCAGGACAGCAAAATAAGACAACCCATGGCAACGCCCCTGCTGTGGCAAGGGACGTTCGAAGAAATGATTCCAGAGACAACGCTGGGGGCAAGAAGGGAGAAAAGCGCCTATATCGGCCAGGACCGAGATTCGACACTTACACTCCTTTGAATGAAACCGTCGAAAAACATCTTCCTTGCCACCCAAGGCGAAGTTAGATACGAACGCTCACCGTACAAGAAGGAATCAGATAACGCACATAAGTCTGGAAAGTTCTGCCGCTTCCACGAATCTCATGGGCATGATACCAATGAATGCCATCATCTCCGGGACCTGATTGAAGAACACATCAGAAGGAAGAAACTACAACGCTTTCTTGGGAAGGCCAGCCCTGTCTGACTTCCAAATTGTCCTGGCTCCATAGTGCTTAAAGATGAAATTTCCAACGGACAAGTGCGTTCCCTTCTTCGAAGCTCTAAAGAAAGATAAAGGAAAGTTCGAATGGACTGACGAATGCTTAACCGCTTTCCTTAACTTAATCGAACACCTCCAGAAACCACCGGTACTCTCGACTCCAAGCGAAGGCGAAGAATTATACCTATACCTTGCTGTGTCATCTCACGCCCTAAGCGCTGCCTTGGTAAGGGAAGACAACCGCACACAGCGGCCAGTTTACTTCGTCAGCAAGAGGTTTACTGGGGCAGAAGTCAGATATCCTAAACTTGAGAAGCTAGCATACTGTTTACTAATCACATCACGGAAACTACGTCACTACTTCCAGTCCCATTCCATCAAAGTTCTGACCGATCAACCACTGAGGCAGGTACTCCATCGTCCCGACACTTCTGGGCGACTACTTAAATGGTGCATTGAACTAAGTCGGTATGATATCACCTATCACCCTCGCACTGCCATCAAGGGACAAGCCATGGCTGATGTCATTGCAGAATTCACTACCAACGAAGATAAGGAGCAATTGGAAATAGAAAAAGACATCAAGTGGAATCTCTTTGTGGATGGCGCATCGAACGAACAAGGCTCGGGGGCAGGTGTGGTAATAATCACTCCCAGGGGAAATAAGCTGCACTATGCTATAAGGTTGGAGTTCGCTGCCACCAACAACGATGCAGAATATGAAGCAGTGATAGCTGGATTAGAACTTGCCTTGGAAATCAGAGCCAATTCTTTGTGTCTTCATAGCGATTCTCAACTTATTGTTAATCAAATACTAGGAGAATTCCAGGCTCAAGAAGAACGACTCATAGCATATTTAAAGAAGACCAAGTTACTTCTCAGTCGATTGGACCACTACTTAATCAAACACATCCCTCGGGAAGAGAACCGAGAGGCCGACAAATTGGCGAAGCAAGCAAGCGTGAGAGACGGCGATATTTCCGGAGCAGTAGCCATCTCGAAGCAACTGGCCCCAAGTTTTGAGCAAATGAATCTAATAGCTGCAACCGAAGAAGCAACTTGGATGACTCCTATCCAAGACTACTTACAATGTGGCACACTACCCAACGGGCGTAATGAAGTCAAGAAAATCTTGAGGAAAGCTTCCCGCTACACAATACAGAAGGACACCCTCTATCGGCGCGGATTCTCTAACCCCCTATTAAGGTGTGTCGCTGGAAGGGATGCCAAGGAAATCTTATCCAACATTCATCAAGGGAGCTGCGAAGATCACACCGGAGGGCAGACTTTGGCAAAAAAGATACTCCGATATGGATATTTCTGGCCCACCTTAAGCAAGGACGCCTTAGATTTCGTCAGAAAATGTGACAGATGCCAGAAGTTTGCTAAGATTCCGCGACTACCAACAACTGAGATTACTCAAATGACCAGCCCATGGCCCTTTGCAGTATGGGGAATTGACTTAATCGGCAAACTACCAATGGGCCGAGGCGGGGCCAAATATGCTATAGTGGCAGTCGACTATTTCACCAAATGGGTGGAAGCAGAACCCCTGAATAAAGTATCTTCTGCAAAAGTTATTAATTTCTTGATCAAAAATGTTCTGTGCAGGTACGGAGTCCCATTCAAAATCATATCAGACAATGGACTTCAATTTGACAGTGAGGAATTCGCCAACTGGTGCCAAGAGCAAGGAATTCACAAAAGCTTCTCATCCGTAGCGTATCCCCAGGCAAACGGACAAGTCGAAGCCGTCAATAAAATTCTGAAAACTCTAATAAAAAAGAAACTCGAAAAGTCAAAGGGCGCTTGGGTGGATGAACTCCCTACGGCACTGTGGGCTTATCGCACATCTTTCAGAACATCAACAGGGCATACTCCTTTCTCTTTGGCATACGGATCAGAGGCTATGCTCCCAGTTGAAACCATCGTGCCTTCCTACCGTAGGATCCCATATAACCCAGAAGAGAACGAAGAACTCCTTCACGTGTCTTTGGATCTAATTGAGGAGAGAAGAAATGATGCAGTCCTCAAAGCAGCAACCCACAAGCAAAAAGTGGCAGCACAATACAACTCCAAAGTCAAGCGTCGTACCTTACAAGAAGGAGACCTTGTCCTCAAGCGAATCTTCCCTCACCCCGGAGCACTAGACCCAATCTGGGAAGGACCATATGTAATTCATAAAGATCTCCACAATGGAGCTTATATTTTGTCAACAGTGGACGGAGAGGTGTTCCAGAGGGCATGGAACATCCAACACCTCCGTCGATACTTTTCTTAACTTGTACTGCCCATATGAAGTGAATTAACAAAGAGAATCAGTGGACGTAGGCATTTTCGTGCCGAACCACTTTAAAAAAAAAACCTTGTCTCTTTGTTAACTTGTTCCTTTATATCTTGGCTGCTTGTTAACTTTATCCTTTTCTGTTGAACAAAATCCTGTGCATATAGCATTTCCACTCAAGGCACTCCACAGCGCAACTTCACCTGGACAAGACCTAACAGGTACTATGCGAATCTATGCCCTCGCCAATGAGACACTTTTGCTCCGGCATCCCTCTGCTGCGGGTTAACTCATTGCCCGCGACGGCCCTCAAAGCCAACTGTAATGAGCCGATTATAAGCCACCGAGAAGGCCGACTATAGCCGAGGCAGCTCATTACGGCGTTAGGCTCACCGGCAACTGTGAACCGACTATAAGCCCCAACATAAGGTTTGGCCAGCCAGGGGCAGTTCACGGTTGACGATCGGCACCCACGCTAGCCGGCCACAGTAAATCGAATAATACCCACGATTACGGGCCATAATGGCCTGGGTAGTTACTGTGCGCGATCTCGGCTCCGATGTGTCTTAAGTGCGGCTGTGGTAAAAAAGAATTAACTCCCCACGGAGGCGTAAGATGGGTGACAAATGTCTCCAAGACCCACAGCTAGGGAAAGTGACTACAAAGCCCGTTTGCCACGAACTTAAGCACATCGAAGGCCTTCCGTGATTGGAAGTTTTACTATTTCTCATATTTCAATTTTATTTGAAAAACTTTTCTCCTATCCTCTATAACAATCCCTAAAGTACAGGACACGGAATAGGAGGCATTCGCTAATGGGAGTCGGAACCCACAACGGGACACCAGGCCGCATTCCATACTCAGTCACACAAGACATTCAAAACTGCCATCTACAATTAGAACATGAAAGGCGGTATTTTCTTCTTTTGTGTACAAATACATGGCTATAATTTATTCATACATCACACTAGCATTGCAAGGCATGAAATTATGTTTTAAGCAAGAACTTGACATCAAACACAACTGAATTACAAGCATATGCATAGCTATATTCAAAAGATGACAGAATCAGCTTAAGTTAAAGAATTACACGTCAAGAGTAGTGTTGTTTATTACAAGTAGCATAATTACAACCTAAGAGTTACATTACTGTTTTGAGACTAACATATACAACAATGTCAAGTCCACAAAAAGATATCCAGGTCCAATCAAGGAGCCGGCTGCGTCGGAGTCTTATCCTTGTCCTGTTACCCACCTGTCCGGCCAGAGAAAGAATTCATTAGTGATAAGAAACCAAGTTAACGGAAATACTAGAAAGGAAGACTTACCAGCATCTGCTCCTCGATCATCTTGGTCATCATCCTCTACTTGCACACCTGCCTCCTCAGCTGCAAGCAACCGCATGCCCTCCTTCACTGCCACCTTCTCCTCCTTGGTAAACTGGGCAGTAACCGCATCAATCCTGAGGGCCGTACCCATCTACTAGTGACCTCGGGGTGGGCCCATGACGTCCCAGTTCTAACTGAGCTGGGGGCACTGCGGAAGGATCTTCTCTGTCCTGGGATTTCTTCTTTTCTGATCGGGTTTCAACTCTATGAGACATTATCTGCAACACAAAAAAATACATCTTTAAAAAGGATGTAGAGATATAAACAAGCAAGTGCGTAAAATCTAGAATTTCATTTTGTAGTTCAAAACATAAAAGGTTCAAGGTTCGATTAGGCATTCAAACTCTGGGTCCCGTTCGGTATCACGAGTCATAAAAAGTCATCCGGCAGTTCAAGGCAAAAGCTCATTCGGCATTCGAGCTCCCCATATACCGTTCGGTAATCCGGGCCCCAAGGTTCATTCGGCTATCCCACTCCCTAAAAACCCATTCGGCAGAAGGAGGGCTCACCTCATTCGGCAGGCGTAGGCTTGGTCCGGCTCTTTCTAATAGGTGTGGATAACAGGAGCTTGAAGCCCATACTTATAGGCAAACAAAGACGACCGGACCGGTTGGTTGGGCATTTGGGCCGAATAGGAGCATCCAAGCTAACGTCATTAATTTCAAAACAAAGCACGGCATATACCGGCATATGCCCTACTTTGGGGGGCAAATGTTGGGCGTATTCTCACCCAGGCAATCTCAAGACCAAGAAGCACCAGGTTCGCCCAGGCTTGCCTAAGCTTCATTCGGCATCCCTACCACTGCCGAACCAGACTCACAACCACAGAACTGCCGAATCAACTCTACCTCCCATGCTTGCCAAACCAACCTACCGGTCCAACCTCATCACCGAACCAACCTACCGGTCCAGCCTCATCACCGAACCAACCTACCGGTCCAACCTCATCACCGAACCAACCTCCTCTACCGGTCCAACCTTACCTACCGGTCCAACCTCACTACCGAACCACCTCCTCTCCAACAGCCACCGGTCCAGATCAGGGCCGGACCAACCTACCACATCTCACCACCGAACCAAGCTATGCCGAACCAAGATGAGCCAGGCCAGATTGCCTCAGCCCAGGCCCGCCAGCAGCCATATACATCCAAGACCCCTGCCCCCAGCCTCACTCTATAAATAGAGGGGTAGGGGTACAACAATGGGGGACAAGTTTGAGAGCTCAAGCACGGAAGGAACTTTCAAACAACTTCCTTTTACTTGTATCAAAGCTTTGTACTTGTAATCAGAATAAGAGAAGAGAAATAACATATAAAGTGGACGTAGGCACATTCTGGCTGAACCACTATAAATATGCCTATCTTTTTACAGTTTAGCCCCTGTTTTTCATATATTTGCATAAATCGCTCAAATCACTAAGAATAACATAAGATCTACTAAATCATACAACTTCGAGGTGTTTGTCCATTTTTTGTGCAAACAGTATCCATCAACTGAAAGGCCTTTTTCGCATCCATCAAGCTTCATCTGTTTGTATCCATCAGTTACCTGTTGTTCGTATCCATTAATGAACATCGCTTTGTATCCATCAATTATTTGGTGTTCGTATCCATCACGTACACCCAACTTCGTATCCATCAATTGGAATCAATTTGTATCGATCCCAATTGCACAGCTCGTATCGATCAATCAACGATCGATATGAATAAAACATCAAACGAACGATACAAAAATGGCCCCCAGCTATCGATACGAAGTAACCCATTAAGCGATCGATACAAATAGAATAATGACAATTGATACGAACAAGGCAGGGGTGATCGATGCGAACAAGATACACTCCAATGAAAGACTTAATCACTCGGCATGAAAAGTGGATCGATCCGAGGAGTTAGCGCCACGTCAACTTGCAAGCACGTGCCCAAAACGTGATACGAACAGATTGATACGAAGGGAATCGATACGAATTCAACAGCCCAGAGAAAACGCAAGTTTGCATCAATCATAACTCACAATCTACATGTCCAAATGCTACCAAATTTTTACAGAAGCTTGCGTACATCCTCAGCAACACTCACCATCGATCCCGACTCAATTGGATGAAGTTTTGATCGATATGAAGCTCGTTCGTATTGATCCCGGATCGTGTGCAAATCACATGGGATCGATCGCGTGGGCCCACTCACGTGCAAGAAGAGGTTTCCCAAGATCTGAGCGAGATATTGCATTCTACGCCTATAAATAGCAGTCCAGGACCTATAGAAAAGGGATCTTTTGGCTCTCCGACGTCCAGACTCTGCCGAAATCATTGTTGTACTCGAAAGTCACTGTTGTACTCAAAACTTACTGCTGTAATCCGTTGTAACGAACAAGAAAAAAGTTAATAAAAGCGAATTATTTCATAGTGGACGTAGGCAACATGCCAAACCACTCTAGATCTTTGCTTTTCTGTGTTGTTTTCCTGATTATTGTTTGAAGTGTTTGTTAGATAATCCTCTTTTTACATTTAGTTCTTCATTTTATCTCTTCAAACACTTCCGAAGAGTGTTGTGCCCAATTTTGGTACAAACAGACCCTATGTGATCAATCAAAAGCTTGAAACAGAACATTCAAGCTGGTAATCGTTGATGGAATCCCGATTCCACGTGCTTGGAACAACGACCTACTGTAGCACTACTACACTTGACCTCTTTATTTCTTACTTTCGCAAATAAGCCAACTAGGGACATTGAAGGCACTATAAATAGGCAGGATTTGCCATTTCTATTACTCATCAATAAAATTAGCTTCTTGAACCAATGGAACCGTGTTCTCAAAAGCAAAACTGCCCAATCGATGGTGAAAATCGACTCTAACATTTTGAGAACAGGTGTTGTTCCGGCAACATTAGGAAGTCCTAAACCACCAAGTTGATGGTGAAAATCAATTCCAACCTTCTAAGAATCGGCGTTGCTTCGACAACATTGGGAAGGTCCAAAACTGCTAGATCAATGGAAAAATCGATCCCTACCTTTTGAGAACCAGTGTTTCTTTGGCAATGTCGGGAGGTCCAAAACTGTTAGATTGATGGAAAAAATAGATCCCTACCTTCTTAGAACCGATGTTACTCTAGCAACATTGGGAAGGTCCAAAACCACCGGGTCGACGATGAAACTCAACCCTACCTTCTGAGAACCAAAGTTGCTTTGGCAACTTCAACGCTAGGAATGTCCAAAACCATCGGGTTGACGGTGAAAATCGACCCCTAATTCTTAAGTACTGATGTTGCCCTGGCAATGTCAGGAAGGTCTACACCACCGAGTCAACTAGGAATCAAATCAAACCTTCTAGAACTTGATGTCACTAAAAGATAAGCGATAACAAAAGGAACTTACCATTGCCCGGAGATAGGCGACGACGGACATGAGAAATTGACTTCAAGTTGATTGGATTGGTCGACTTGCAAATCAAAACCAAAGCCTAGAGATAGGCGATGACAAGGAGAACTCTATAGAGTTAGGTTACTTATGTATCTGTTTCCGATGATAGAAACCGATACACGACTGCGATCTCAACATTGAACATGGAAGAATTTGTTATGACAAAAGATAAAGATACACATCTTTATAATTCATACATCCAGAATGACATCACCTGAAGTTTTCAACTTAGAAGAATTCGATTGTAGCCAAGGAATTAACAGCATTTAAAGTATAGTGCTTGGAATCAAGTAATAGAGTTAGTGGTTCCCAAAGATAGGAACTGCCATGTGAATTAGATAGGGGCAATCGAATGAATTGCTTAAGGTATCCAATCTCTCGTAGACGCCCGAATCTTAACATTCAGCCTTATGGATAGGGGTACATATGTTTGCACCAAAAATGGTCACAAACACCCAATTGTAGATGAAAGCACCAAATCACAGTCACAGATCACAGATAGATTGTATGTAATAGAATTAAATATGAAGAACACTCAAAAAATTAAAAGGAAAGCAGTAGAAAGACCAGATTTATAGTGGTTCGGCGTTGTAGCCTACGTCCACTATGAAGAGTTGCTATTTTATTGATGATTCTCTACTGATTTACAAGAGTATAATTGCTAGTATTCGAGTTACAATGAAGTTCAGCAGAGTAACGGCGTAGAAGAGCCAAAAGATCCCTTTTTCTGAAGCTCTTGGACTGCTATTTGTAGGTGTAGGCTGGAAATATCTGTCTCAAACTTCGAAAGACTCCTTCCATCACGTGGGTGGGTCCATGCGATCAATCCTTAGTCGTTTGGACTCGATCCGTGATCGATATGAATGAAATTCATATCGATCAAGATTTAGCCCAATCGAGTCCAGATTGATCATGAACATTCCTAAGGTTGCACGCAAGCTCCTATGAAAATTTGGTAGCATTTGGACTTGTAGATCATGAGTTATGATCGATGCAAGTTTGAATTTGTTGAAGGCTGCTGAGATCGTATCGCTTCCATTCGCATCGATCTGTTCGCATCGCTTCCAGGCACGTGCTTGCTAGGTGACGTGGCGCTAACTTTTAGGATCGATACACTTTTCATGCTGAGTGATCGAGTCATCCACTTGACCATGCCTTCTTCGTATCGATTACGTGATGCTCTGTTCGTATCGATCATTTCACGCATGCTTCGTATTGATGACTCAGGGGCCGTTTCGTATCGCTCACTATATGCATTCTTCTTATCGACTATCTAGTGATATGTGTCGTGTCGATGGAAGGGAATCGATACGAGATGACTGGGTGGCAACTGATACGAAATGAATGGAGGGCGATCGATACGAAATGGTCGTTTGTCAGGGAATGACTGATACGAAGGGGAGCGATATTTGATGGATACAAATAGGGTCAGTGCCAGGTGATGGATACGAATTGAGGCTTGTGGATCGATGGATACGAAATGGATCAATGCGAAAGTGATGGATACGAAAGGGATCGATGCGAGACAGATGGACACGAAATAGATGGATACGAACTGATGGATACGAACAGAATTTGCTTCTCATAGAATTTGATCGATCTATAACTTGAGCACACAGACTTCGATCGACTTGAAATTTGAAGTATTGGCTTTCAAATTTTTGATTGTCATGCCATGTTAATTGTAGCTCGATCTGGACTCGGAAAAAATTTACCAGCATCCATCGTGAACTTTGTAGGTAATCGGTCGTCGGGACTGATTATCTTTCGTGTTCAGTCAATTCTTTGGTGTCACGGCCTTGCCAAAAGGCAGGATAACACTTGCCCCCCAAAACTTTCCTTATGATAGTAAGGTGTGTTTTGTAGTTCGACAAGCTGGATGTTAGTATCCTGATAATGTCCTGTAAAGAGGTTGATAATCTTGCCTGACTGTGAATAGCGATCGTTCAAAATCGTATGCCGTTCGGGGCGGTATGTGACCATTCGAGGTCGGATGCCGTTCGAGGCGAGTTGTGATCGTTCCCGGTTGGGGTGCCGTTCGCGGTCGGGTGCCATTCGAGGCGAATTGTGACCGTTCGAGGCCGGGTGCCGTTCGAGGCGAATTATGACTGTTCGCCTTCGGGGTGTCGTTCGTAGTGAGCTGTGTCTGCTGGGGGGGACTTAGTATCATTAATGTCGAATTTCACGTTCGAGTGAGTTTTCGAATTGTTTGTTATGGCGGTTTATCGCTATCTCAGAGCATGCCTGAGGATCGTTCGCGATCCCTTACATGTGTAAGTGACTTAGTCGTTATGGAATTACAAATACCAGATTTACATTCAAAATGAGTCTTACAAACAAAATGTTCAACCAAATAAAGTCTAGATGCAAAGAATAGAAAACAAAAGCAAAGCAGAGACGTCAAAGTGCAGACACCTGCACTAATGCAGTTGATAGTCATCTCAGAGCACGCCTAAGGACCGTTCGTGATCCTGTACATGTATAAGCGACTTAACCGCACTAGTTTGGAGTTTGCGACTTATTCGTCATTATTTCAATCAGTTAATGACAAGCCAATGCCTCGATCCTGAGCCGTCCCCAGTTGATGAAGATGGTGGTCGTTCTTGCTCCACCGTTGTTGCTCGCCTTCTCACGTACTGTGATAGCATGTCGTTCCAAATATGCCCTTCTATCTCATCCCTCATATGCCTACAATCATTTGTACTATGGCCACTTAGCTCGTGGAATAAGCGGTACTTGTCTGATTTCCTCTTATTGCTGGTCGAATCCCTCCTCATCGGCCTCCGGTAGGGAACCTGCCCCCTAGTGTCTTGGTAGATTCGTTCCAAAGTCTCATTCAGCTCTGAATAAGAGGTGAATCTTGGTTCCTTTCATGGCTGCTTTGGCTCATCACAATTGTCCTCTGCTTTCCGTTTCCTTTCTCCTTGCCTGAATCCTTTCCGGGAGGATCTCTGCTTTTAACTGCATAAACATCAACCCCCTCTCGTTCCTCTCTCTCAGCATTTGCATCCTCTTGTCGCAAAAAACTTTCTGCCTCATGGTAAAACTCTTCTAAGTCCATAGGTGGATCCCTCGTCAGCGTATTCTTGAATTCTAAGCCATCAGCTATGCCAAATACAGCTGCCATCAGAACCATGGATGGATCTGGCCGATCCACTGATGCTGCTGCTGCATTGAATTGTGTTAAGAAGTTCCTCAAAGACTCTCTGGTCTTCTGCTTCAGTGTCGTCAGACTCATCAAATTCTTGGGCCTCGAGATGTGAATCCTGAACTGCCTCATAAACTTTTTAGTCAACTCGGTTCACATTCCAATCGAACTGCTCTCTAATTGTCTAAACCATAATGCTGTTATGTCCGTCAGATACAGTGGGAAACATCGGGCCATGATCTCCTCTGATGCCACCAGTAATTCCATATGCCGCATATACCTCGTCAGATGAACACCAGGGTCTGTCCCTCCATCATACATCTCCAATGTCGGTAGCTTGAATTCTGGTGGATTCCTGGCCTGCCTAATTGCGGGAGCGAAGGGGCTCCTGTTAACATCTTCCATATCTCTATTCACTAATCCGCCTCTCATGGCTCGTCTGACCATCTCCGCCAATCTGTCACTGTCGTCAAACTATAGTCCTTATTCGTTGCCTCCGATCTACCCCCCGAGTTCGCGAGGGAATCCTGGAATCTGCTCTCCTGGAAGGGCATCCATACCTTTGTCAATGCCGTGTTGAATAGCTCCGCCTGGTATCCTGCCTAAGGTTGGATCAACATGCTCCTGGGGAGTGCCCCCCAGCTCATGGGCTGCTCCTGATGGTCCTGCTCTATTCTGAATCCTGGTTGTTCCATGCTCCCGATCCCTATCTCCACCACCTCTTACAGTGGTGTTCTCTTGATTCTGCACTCTAGCTTGTCCAATTTGCGGGAGTAGGTTCTGCATCATCTCTTCTTGCCTTTTCAGCATTCCCTCCTGCATAGCTTCCATCATCATCTCCATCTCATCTCGGGTGATGAAGACTGAAGCCTGATTCGCTATTGAGGAAGCCTCCTGACTTCCTTCATGCTGGCTCCTTTCTGCTCTTGGTCTCCTTGCTGATTGCTTCACCATTGCTTTCTAGATCTAAGTCCTTAAGCCTTCATATCCAAAATCCAAGTTGTAGAATCACTGAGTTCAACCTCTCAGTGAAAGCGCCAAAATGTTTGCACCAAAATAGTTACAAACACCCAATTGCAAATGAAAGCACCAAATCATAGTCACAGATAACAGATAGATTGTATGTAATAGAATTAAATATGAAGAACACTCAAAAAATTAAAAGGAAAGCAGTAGAAAGACCAGATTTATAGTGGTTTGGCGTTGTAGCCTATGTCTACTTTGAAGAGTTGCTGTTTTATTGACGATTCTATACCGATTTACAAGAGTACAATTGATAGTATCCGAGTTACAATGGAGTTCATCAGAGTAACGGCGTAGAAGAGCCAAAAGATCCCTTTTTTCTAAAGCTCTTGGACTGCTATTTATAGGTGTAGGCTGGAAATATCTGTCTCAAACTTCGAAAGACTCCTTCCATCACGTGGGTGGGCCTATGCGATTGATCCCCGATCGTTTGGACTCGATCTGTGATCATACGAATGAAATTCGTATCGATCAAGGTTTAGCCCAATTGAGTCAAGATCGATCATGAACATTCCTGAGGTTGCACACAAGCTCCTGTGAAAATTTTGTAGCATTTGGACTTGTAAATCTCGAGTTATGATCGATGCAAGTTTGAATTTGCTGAAGGCTGCTGAGATCGTATCGCTTCCATTCGCATCGATCTGTTCACATCGCTTCCAGGCACATGCTTGCTAGGTGACATGGCACTAACTTTTAGGATCAATCCACTTTTCATGCCAAGTGATCGAGTCATCCACTTGACCATGCCTTCTTTGTATCGATTATGTGATGCGCTGTTCGTATCGATCATTTCATGCATCCTTCGTATCGATGACTCAGGGGCCGTTTTTTATCGCTCACTGTATGCATTCTTCGTATCGACTATCTAGTGATATGTGTCATTTTGATGGAAGGGAATCGATACGAGATGACTAGGTGGCAACCTATACGAAATGAATGGAGGGCGATCGATACGAAATGGTCGTTTGTCAGGGAATGATCGATAAGAAGGGGAGCAATATTTGATGGATATGAATAGGGTCAGTGCCAAGTGATGGATACGAATTGAGGCTTATGGACCAATGGATACGAAATGGATCGATGCAAAAGTGATGGATGCGAAAGGGATCGATGCGAGACAGATGGACACGAAATGGATCGATGCGAACTGATGGATACGAACAGAATGTGCTTCGCACAGAATTTGATCGATCCATAACTTGAGCACACGGACCCCAATCGACTTGAAATTTGAAGTGTTGGCTTTCATAGTTTTGATTGCCGTGTCATGTTAATTGTAGCTCGATCCAGACTTGGACAAAATTTACCAGCATCCATAGTGAACTTTGTAGGTAATCGGTCGTCAGGACTGATTATCTTCCGTTTTTAGTCAATTTTTTGGTGTCACGGCCTTGCCAAAAGGCGGGACATACACCAACACTTGGTCGAAAAGAACTCGACTGAGCCCGAATAGGAATAGCCGTAGAGTTGGTAAAGCGGCAGTTCTGTTTTTTCTAATGAAGTATTTTGGTAGAAACAAACCAAGCTAAGCAACATAATATTCTAAAGGAATTGCAGGAATATTATTTACACGCACAAAGTTGCGATAAATAGACACATCGCACAGAAATAGAAGTATATGATACAGGAAATTGTAGTACAAGCAATCGTATTATCTGCATTGATAGTCATACATAAATAGACATAGTACATAAAATGTAGAAAAGTACAAGGAAGGGAGACTATAAAGGAAAAGCCAATCTTTCATTGCTAGTAATCTTTTATGTACAAGTCAAACAACGGGGACTCGTATCCACACTATCATGGCCCATTGAGAAGAAAAGAACAAAATATAGACTCAACCACCACAACAACACAAAAACTGAACGCTCGGCTAGCATATGCACTACTGGGCCTTCCTTTTCCTACCACTCCGGCTGCCTTTACCAGTATTACCCGGATGGGTCTTGAGCTTCTCCCACCCTTTCCTCTCCTTGCCAAGAGGAGTCTCACCTTTCGAGTGAGTAGACTCCCCGCCAGTAGTAGTATGTGGCTCCACAGACTGGCCTGTTGAAGCCTTGGTTGGCTTTGTTTTAGGTGGCTGGATCTTCAATAGGGGAACCTTTTGCTGGGAACTTGTCGGTTTTAAAGATGCAAGTTGGTGTTCCTAGGTTCCTTATTCATAATCTTGAACTTTACAACTTCAGCCTTAAGTCTCTCCGCCAGGGTAACTGGGTCAATAGGGTCAGAAGCGCTAGTAATTTGCACATCTTCTTCCTAGGATACAAACATGTCCTCTAACCATTCTGGAGCACCGATCTTTTGAGCTTTAGAACCAGGCTTGGAACCGGAAGGCAGGATCGAAGTAGCAGACCTATGGAGATGGAAGTGGATGTGGTGAAAATAGCAACAGTCCCTGACACCTATGTAGCTGGAGGCGGAGGGGGCAAATGTGATTGACCTACAAGTTGACATAGAGATTGGTAAAGGTTAATGACATTCTCATGAGACCTGAAGCTTCTTGATGAGTGGAGAAACGAGAGATATACGTAAAGCAGAATCCTGGTGAGATACAATAAATTCTCCATATTTGGTCCCAAGCTCCCTAGGCTGGATCACAACGGGAGTAGTGTATGGCCCATCGAGTGCAGTCGCTGTTGGAGTAGGAATCACCTAAGTCATTACAGAGCTAAACCCCAGAGGTGCGAGAATAATTGCTCCCGACTCTTGAGATTTCGAAGCAGACGTTTCACCTAACCCGAAGAGCTCGAGCCAATAAGAGTTTTTGCATTAACATCAATATCAGCAGTATCGACAACCTCTTTAGCTAGGAGAGCCATTCCAATAGAAAGCGATTCAATATCTTCAACATCGAGGTATACAGCCATTAGCTCTTTCCCAGGACGATAGTCCCCGACTTGCACAGATCTGCACAACACTTCCTCCTAAGCGCCAGCAAGCATTTCGAGATAGTCATTTCCTAGCCATATCAAGTTCTTGTGCATCACCACATTGGTGTAGAAGAACATAATGTTAGCATCAAGCTCCTCGCTTGTCTTCGCCTTCTCTTCTTGAAGCCCTTTGAGTTCTTGCGTAGAAATTGCAAGCTCAAGATCGTTGGAATCTTTTCAATGGATAACTTGTCCAACTCATCGATGATTTTCCATTTCTCCTTGTCGAGTTTCTAATTTTTCTCCCAGAGCCTAGCAAGTTTAACAGCTTTCTCATCAATGGTCAAGTCCCGGGTCAGGATAATCTGATCCTTATCGGCATTTTGCTTCTTCAGTTCAACCCCCTTTTAATGCACAAATTTCAAGTTGTTGCACATCATAATTTCAATTTTCTCATGAGTATGCTTCAACCTTACTATAAGACCATCAGTGCTAGCCTTTTGCTTGAGAGCAAGGTCTCTCTCTAGTGACTTTGATCAAATCATCCTCACGTTCCTTAGCCATTTGCTTGAAGGCAGGTCTCTTGGATTTGAAGGATTGAATGTTGGTGTAGTTAATCTTGTTTCCTTCAGAAAAAGCGGCGCGCAGTTTCTTCCGCTTGTACCCTTCTTCGACACCCTACTCGGCATTTTTTAAGTTTTGCATCACCACCTCTTTTGGCTTATCTAAGATGTCTTGATTGACACTGTGTAAAAAGAGATATGGGAATGCAACCTACAAGCATGGAGGACCGAGCAGAAGAGTAAACGAAGGAGCGGAGACTCCCTTAGAAGCAGGCGAGATAGTCATGCTCATGGCTTGGGAGACAAGAACTTGCTAGACCGAGGAAGTTTGAGCTTGGGTCTGCAGTAGAACATCATCAGAAGGAGGCCTCGATGTTCAGAGGAATCTCTGTGACGTTTGGGTGCATCTTGAGGCAACTCAGTCTCAGCTTCCATTTTCCTTCTCTCCTTCTCTTTCCCCTTATCCTTTTCCCTATCAGCCTTGCGAGCTTCTTTAGCCTCGCGGTCTTTCCGTCTTCACCTCTCATCCTCAGTTTCGTAGGGTCCGGAGTTTGAGCGCGATAAGAAATGGCATGGCGAGAGAGTATAACCACAGCCTATGGAACATAAAGCAAGAAATAAAATAGAATTAGTGTTGGAATTGCGGAGGAAGATTCAATGCAAGAATGGGTGCCTGTGATCCTAGTGAAGTGTATGCTACTGATGACCCCTTAAGTACTCTACTAAAAATGTTTGTATGGGTGCAAAGATGGAGTTTCTCCACCTTCGCCAACAAAACCACCAAGCGAGAAGGTAATGCCTGAGCTGGTTTCATCTAAAATGTCGTGAACGATGAAATCGATCTCACAATATCACATAAACCGACAAAATTGTCACCAAAGAGCTAGGATCGAGGTAAAATCTCTACCCGAGGGCAATCCAGATTGATCTTTGGCCATTTTGGAAGTTTCTATGGCACTGTGTTATTGACAGGGCGAGCTGGGGAGATCAGGACTCATTCTGGACGATTCACCGAATGATTCCTCTCCTTCTTTATTAGCATGAAAGCAAATATTGCCATCACCGGCATCCTCTTCTTCCTTTTCGACCATCGACCCTTTCCCTCTCTCTCCTTTCTGCTTCTTCACCTTCCTTTGGAATCAAGAGCATTCTGACTGCTTCATCCCCATCTCTTGGGATATCACCTACTATGGGCTCTTCATTTACTCCCTCAATGGTCTCTTTTGTGTGCACCTTACTAGATAGGTCCACAACTTCCCCTTGAAGATTCTCGCCGAAGTAGAGAGTTTGGGCAGAAGAACGAGTATGAGCTCCAGAGTCGCTCTATGCTGGAGACTCGGTGTTAGAAAACCTATCAGGGAAAAGCAGACCGCACCGCCATAGATTTTCATTTGTTAGTAGGAATGCGACGGTGCATTGACATGGTCCAACTGCTTTTAGGGCATTAAATGTTGTTTTGTTCTCATCGCTCTCGTCTCGAGCTGGGATGCCTAAGATGAAACACATAACAAGTTAGAAACTTAGAAATGTCATCACAGGAGAAGCACGGGAAAAGAGGCATACATCTATAATGCCAAGGCCGATTGAAATCGTGCGGGCACCGCACAAAGAAATATTCGTTCTTGAAGTAAGAATGCTTGTTGTGGAGCTTCTCAATAACTTTGCATCCCTTACAGGCTTTGATTATTATGTAGGACGGGAATCCTACCTTCTCTTGAATTGAAGTAGATGAATAAGTTCGTTGAATCTTGAGGGTCGGTTGAATCGATTCATAAAGTGGATATAAAGCGAACTCATAAGAGAATACCCATTTGGACGGACTTAGAATGGAGCCAGTCCGAGTTCTTATAGCATCATCATAAGGAAAGGATTGAATGGTGGGATGGCACCGACTAGGAAAGTGTACCGATTACATGTTGTATAGCCTTCCGAGGGGTTGTGTGCAAACTCGCTCCTCCTGGGAAGACGGTCATCCTCTTAGGGGATCCCATGCTGAAAACAAATATTGTGAAGCATCCTAGCCGCTAGAATCGTCGGCACTTGCTCCAGTAGATCATTCAATATTATCAGGCCCATGAGAATGTTCAATGGACACGGCTGATCCACCACTTGAACAACTGGAACCAACGAACCTTGTGATTCAGATGCAGTGGTTTGGCCCGGTCCAACATGAATCGTTGGTGAAGCCTGAGTTGTAGAAGACCCAGCTTCATAAGGAGTAGTGGTGCCCTCATCGGACTCGAATTGAGGCGATCGATGAGTCATTATAAACTATAAAACTTTTGTTCTACATGGTCAAGTATGTCTTTTTTGAATAATAGACTTGTGTGACCGATGCCCGGAATCCAAAGGATGTCAACTTGTGTTGGCCAATCGGATTATAGGCATTGACCAGGGTAAGTGAAACATGTTAATCTATTCAGTGTGAGTCCAGTGTCCTATAGACCATGAACGGACCATCCTATGTAGATTATTCTTCGAGATTATACTTTGGGACTTACCCATTATCGATGAGTAATCGATAACGAAGCCATCTGGAGCGACGTGGAAAGCTTTTCTTTTCAAGAACACCAGAGGTGTAGAAATAGGGAAAAGCGACACGATGGGATCATCCAGTACGACTGATTTTGGAGTAAGTCATTGTATTAGATCTCCAGTGATGATCGGGACTTAGCCAAATTTTGACAAGAGATAGATGAATCCAGAAGATCGGACTTAGCTCTGAAATGATATGCACACGACTGAGGCAAATTTCATGATTTACCATCGGCCAAGCGCAACACAAATTTCAACCATCTCCCCTCAACCATAAATGGCCATTTCACCGCCATCGCCTTCGCTAAGTATATCTCTAATCGCCAACCTCGATGGATTGAGAATTTAGGTCGGTAGGATGAAGCCTTGGAGATCTTGGGTTTGAATGATTTGGTGATGAATCAGGGCAAGGCAGCGACGGCGATTCAACGGCGAAGTTGGTCTGGAGGTTGAATGACAGCGGTGCTGGAGTGAGTCGGTGTTAGGAAACAGATTGTGTCGTAGAAGGCAAATAGGTCGGCAAGCAAGAATGAAAAGTGACCTAAATTTTTTTCTAAGTCCTCAGTTATATACAATCGGGGGAAAGCCGTTTAACTCCATACTGAGGTAAACAACTCTGTGATAAGTTGTTTTTCCACCCTATAAAATCTAGAAAGCATGATAGAGAGAAGTTTTTTTCGTTTAAGGTGTGAAATGATCTCTGGAGTGCAAACCACGTCCCCAATGCAAAGGAATGGAATTCCAACTATAACTAAGCCAAACAGTTAAAGGAAAATCTACCGAGAAAAAGCAACATTTTGGTGCAATACTTGAACAATCAATCAGAACTTGAAGGATAGCAGTTCAGAACTTGTTTTGATTCAGGGCACGCTTTGTTTTCAACGAAAGCATACTTTGAGGGGCAAGTGTTAACATGGTTTTTAACCGAGCAGAAGTCAATGGAAGGTAAAACGTCATGACGAAGGTGAAATGACTCAAAAACTTGGAAGTACATTTAGAAGGAATTGGGAAACAACTAGGAGAAGTTTCATAGGAATTGGAGCTAAGGGTACAACTCGGTGCCGAGTTGTTTAGGTCATTACAAAGTCATTTTCCTCCCATTTTCACCTCCAAAACTTCGTACATCTCATATACCACTCCAACTACTCGTAATCACGGGGATTTCCCAAAGCTTGGACGAGCAATTTCAAGGATTGATGAAAAGAAGGCAGAGTAGGCATGACAATTCAAGTTTCAACGGAAAGATCACTAGAATCAACCAAAAGTCACGGAAAAGAGCTTGGAATGCATCAAGAAGAAGATGGAATAGCTAAGCATGTGAAGTAGTTTCATTTGCACTAAGAGAAATAGGTCGGTACCGAGTCATTTAGGTCGGTAACGAGTTATTTCCTTGGGTCGTGGGCCCTCGTGCTCACATGTACAACATCGGACTATCTTTTAGACTTCAGTGCAAGCAGGCTTCTGATCCAATACCTCTATTTCTCTATAAACACAAACCCTACTGTAACTAGAAAGAGATCTGGTTCTCTGCTGGCATAGACTCTTTCATTTCTTAATCTCATACCGTCCTCACAATGGTCACTTTGGAAGCTACTCATGGTAATTCTATGTTGTAGAACCTGTTAAGCCCTTGTACTAGTGGCTTGTAATCTCAAACTTTCTACAAACAACAATCAATAAAAACTATAAAGCGAACGTAGGCCAAAGATTGCCCAACCACTATAAAAATCTTGCGTGTCCTCGTAACCAAAATCTAATCGTAAATAGTGTAAAATTGTACAAACCCATTCTCCATGACACGAATTTTGAACAAGACATGGAAAATTTCCTATTAGCTTCGTCAAGTCCATACATAATGTAATTAACTTGTAGCCATAGTCATTATCTCGCTAACTGTACTATATGAATTAACACATACATCAATGCATATAACACTTCCCACTTAGTATTATGTATACATCGCTAGCTTCTCAAAATGTTTTATACAAAAATAATAATAACAAACCTATGTCGATCATATGGAGTTAACTAAGGTGGACATTGTTGCGGCGAAAACCTTTGTTCAGTTGAGCAACAATCGAGTTGAGAAATATGATAAAGTTGTAATTTATGATCATACGAAGAAGAGGAGTTACTACAGTAGTAAAGATCAAGTGATAATAATGTCTAGTAATTCAAAGAAGAATAAGGAAGACGAATGGTGCAAAAGAACTAAGAAAAAAGATAGATTTCTACCATTGATGTATACATATAAGGTTATTGAACCGATTGTTAACTGCTATCAACTACAATGATTCTATTTTAAAAAAATATGAAATAATAGCTGCTAATTATGCACTTTTTCTTTTAAATCATTATAAGGAACACTGAAGATGTTATTTATGTGTGTTCATGCAATACCATAACTTAAAAGGGCACCAGTTTGAAAATTAATGCCACGTTTGAATCGACATATAAGCTACTTTTTAGATGCCAAAATTAATAGGTTTTGGCTTTTAAAAACCTAAAAAGTAACTTATTTAAGTCGGTCCAAACGGAGCATTAATCTGAAGTTTTAGTATATAAATAATTTCATAAATCGTATATTCTCACTAGAAACACAGTATAATATTTATACACAAATTTATTTGTTTTACCATTATTTTACCGAACCGAACGTTCGGACATAATTTCACTTTCCAATTTTTATTTTTAATGTTGTAGTTTTAATAATAGTGTAAATTATTAGGCTGGGTTTTGGTTTTAATAAAAGTGCTAATCATTTAATGTTGCACTTTGAATTTGCTGAAAAGGTTATTTGTATATATCTTTCAGCCCTTTCAAGTATGACTTTGTTTTATTATTTGAATGAGAACAAGGAAGATTGGAGCCATCGGATTATCAGCTTTAAGAATGTATTGTGCTAGTGTATGAGAATGGCCTAGGCCCAGACTTATTTACTTGGCTATGTATCCTTTGTATATATTATGAACATAATGTATTTAATGTGGCTCCCTAAAAAGAGTGATCGTCTTAAGAGATGAATTATCATGAATTTGAATCTTGTCCGCATATGCTTCTTTATTTTTTAACAGTCAAATCGAAACTGCAATTTGGCCTTTTGACACCTGTCAAACCCGACCTGTACATAACTAAAACCAAACGAAATTTACAACTCAAACCCTAACCCTAATTTTCTTTCACAAAACTATGCCGGCTCTCACAAAATCAAGGCGGCCAAAGATTTTCAGCCGCGACATTATCTTTGACTAATTTTTTACCTTCACAACTTTTATAACTGCACTCATCCTTCTCCCAGCTTGATAATGTGAAGTGCTTGTTGTTGAGCTTCAAAGCTTCCTTTTGGCGGTAGGGCGACCACTCGACTCCAGATCTAGAATTTAGATCCAGACATATCATCTGTAGCATGCCCAAGTCGACTAGAGAAGCCGTATGGATCGGGCAAACTGGCAGTTCCAGTGTGAAATTTATCAAAAGCTTATAACTCATTTTTAAGAGGTAAGTTACACTTTATTTCCAGATCTATGTTGAAATTACTTGCCTTTTTTGAATTTAAAATAACCGATCTTCTTTTGTTGTCTTGATTTAGGGCTTCTGACTTGGTGACAGCAGAGCTATTAGACGTCGCGATTCTATTAGATAAAATTAAAATGTTCAGTTTGGCCCTTATCCTTCAAAACTAAAATTATTCTTTATATCTCCTCCATTCTAATTTTTGTTATTTTCCTTTTCTTTAAACCCTTTCTTAAAGTGGTTAAAAATTCCAAATTTTGTATCGAATCTATTACTTTATATTAAAGCAGGAACTTCTCTACGCTGATGTGGCCATCTCCGACCTTCTTATTTCAAAATGCTGCTCCCTAAGCCATTTTTCTTAACTTCCAATACACTGGTCTATCACGTTCTTCCCACCCCTCTTACTTCCCAACCGTTCCTTCCCACTAACGCATCTACACGTTGTCTTCTTCTTTTAACTTCATGCCGACTATACCCACAATCCCATTTCTTCTTTCTGTGCAAAATTATATCCCCAAATTTTACAACCCTAGGTTCCAAATTTCATTCATTAATTTCTCTACTAAGAAAAATCCATAATCTAACACCACCTCAGAAAATAGTAAGGAGAAATCCCTACATCTTTAATCTACCACCATCTCAGAAAATAGGACGAAGGAGAAAGCCTACCTCTTTCGTGTTTCTGTTCATAATCATACCAAGGCTGTTAGTAAATGTTTCTGCCATTTGAGCGATATTGTCCAAGGCTACCACACGGCATACGCTATGTCTGCTAAGTGATGTCCCAATTTCTGTCATCCGTCCTCATGCATCTTCGATTGCCTTCATTTGATTATCAGTGTCGACCGAAATCAATGATAAAAGAGCTCCTAAATTTTGATTTCACTTTAGGTAAATCATATTTTAACTGTAATCCTACCTGAAATTACTGTTGCTTGAGTTTTTATTGGAAAATTATGGGTTTATATTGCATCGACCATGATTATAGTACATTAAAATGGGATCACTGCTGAATTATTTGGTTTCTTAATGACGGTTATCTTCGATCAAATTAGTCCTGATTTTGTTGCTGCACATATACGCATTGAAAATTGTTCATGTATCAAGATTTCCTTATTTCGAACCTCGGCTTCTTTGAGTTTGCTAATCTTTGTTGTGTTGTAGTACTTTGAATTTAGGTGGCTGATTCTAGAATTGGAAAACCATTTTCATTCTAAACTTTTTATTAGTTTTATATGTACCGTTGATATTATTATATTGTATGCAGCCATAATTGGATAATTCCCGCATGAGACTGTTTAACAATAGAAGCTGGTCGATGAAATCATGAATTTCAATCCAAACAACAGCCGATTTTATTCAATGGCTAGCTAATACGATCTACATCCCTTTAAGCTTATTGTATATTTGTAACTTGATATATACGATTACTTATTTTAAGTACCCAGTTTTGTCTACTTGCTTGACAGACCATTTATTTCAACCATTTGCTTCAATGTGTTTTAGTTCAGCGAAAGTTAATTTCAACCCAAAATCAATCACTCCATTGCATTTACTCAAATCATGCACTGTTGATGCCTCAGCCATTGTTTGAAAATAGTGTCGTCTGATTAATTTTACATGTCTTTATGTCTTTATTATAATTTAACTTACCCCGAATTCCTTTTGCCTAAAACCCATATTGGTGGTACAACTAGTTGTTTGTGATCATTCAAAGTTGTAAAAATAGGATTATTTGCCATGAACAAAAAAACCACCACTTTCGAGTTTTTTCCCTTTTATCGTTAGGAAAATGGATTTCTTTTGGCCATATTTTTATGAGGTTTGTCTTTTTTTGCACCTTTTGACCTTGACCACTCTTACATGCGACTTATTAAATAGCAGAAATGTTTTAATATATTTAAGCAATTAATCAACGGAAGGGGTTAAGCATACATGGTCATTTGAGTTAGTGTGCTGTAGGATCACAGTTTTCATGCACTGTAGCTAATTAGGCCAATGTTCAAAAAAAGGAACATGGTATATTCAATTATGTCAGAATTGGTTACATTTAAATAGATTGTGTCCACATGCAGATAGTACCTACTAATTCTGTCATATATGAACTGGTTAAAATGCTATATATAATTGGGTAGCAGAGTAGTGAGGTAATAGTGTATAATATGGTATTTGATTTGTATTATGTTTTGTTCGATTTAAGAATAAGGTAGCAGCTTTAAACCCATTTTTTCATTGCGATGTAAATAGTTGGTTTGATAAACTATTCTGCTATGTAGGTAAACGCTTTTTCCATAGCAGACTGTTACTGTTTGCTGTGTAGTTAATTTCAATCATCTTTATGACTTATTTTACAGCTTTTTTGCTAGTTGTCATTGTATCTTTCATGATATTTTGGATATTTTAGTTTTCTCCATGTTGGAACTTGGTTTGGAACAATTTTATTCATGACAAAAAGACGAGGACAGTCGGATCATGTGCATGACTACCGACTATCAGTAATAACATTATTCATTGCTTACTAAGATTTTATACCAATTTTAGTAACGTCATATGAATTACTGGCTTCATCTGCCTTTGAGTAGGATGTGTCTTACACTTTAAATTCAAAGGTGTATGATGTACGTGCTGCATGATTAAGGTTAAAACTACCTCCCTCAAACGGCGCCGTGTAATGTTTTGTTAACTGGTACTAAATAACATATACAAAAGCTTACATCAGTACGTGTTTCTGGATATTTATATAACAGTTCATGATTGATATACACCTTATGTTGCACCTTCTTCCACTTACTGTTGAATTATTTAATAACTGTTACTTCCCACCTGAATGTTTCCCTGCACCGCAGTAAAGCACACACATTATCCACATCTGAACATACATTTTCATCTCCCACGTTGCGTATCAACCTAAAAATGACATCTCATACATATGCACCTATGCTCCACATCTGCACAGCTACATTAACAACAACATCGTTGACTGCATGATGTCCCAACATTGTTCTCCAACTTAAACTATTACATGCTGTAGGGAAATGGGGTGCAAAAAAATTGACAAAATTTTCCACCATCTCGCGAGATCTGAAGCGATATTTGAATTTAGACCGAGTAATTATGAGATAAATAATCCGGACGCTTACCTCACGATTAGAAAAATCACAAAAAACATCATAGTGATTCCGACGGTACATTCTCAAACTCGATTGCCTATTACCTTCTAATTTTTGCACTTACCACTTCGCTCTTACTCGCGTACTTTGTTCTTTTACATTTGAAATTTATAGTTAACTCCACCTAGCATTCAAAGTTCTAACTTAGTTTGTACTTCAAATACGGATAGTCATAACATACAGTCCGGAACAGACATCAAAGGAAAGAAACAATGTGCTCAGGTTTGATTTACAGTCTTGGACGCTCTTTTGTGCATATTCAATTGGTTGCATATCAATGACAGGATGTTCTGTTTGGTAGGACGACGTTACCGTGAACCATCCGGTAGTACGGGCTTCTGATCCGCCACTCCCTAGAAAGACACTAAGAAAAGGAAATGCGATTCAAGTACAATTATTTTCACCTTTTTACTACCATTTACTTCTCTCATTAATTAGTTAACATCTATTATATGTCACGGCTGACGTTGCATTGTACATCCTATGCTATGTTGTTTTACCGAATTACATTACTTGACTTTGTCCCCACCAAATCCTACTCGATTATTGTACTTACGGATACCTATACTTTGAACTGTTATAGCTTTCAAACCTATCATGTCTCTACGTGTCTTAACTTGATATTGAAAACTATTATTACTTCAACATGTTTCTTACTAACGCACTTAAACCATATGTTATTTCCCTTATCCGCAGGATGGTGATATGGATCAGCATGCTGCAACAGCTCTTAGGATCTAGATTCGGGAGAAGAAGCAGAAATATTAATTTCTAGCAGTTTATGATTTCATGTTTGTGGTACATTTACATTTTTATGTCTGCAACAACTTATTTTCTGTATGTTTTTCATGTCTACCTTTTCTTTTCCGCTACCTCAATTTGCACTTTTTTTTCAAGACTGTACGTCATGACGTATGACGATTGAATTATTTTTTTTTCACCTACCATATGTATGTTCCGTTTTTTAAAATTGCAACTCCAGCTTTGAACTACTATTTTCATTTATCATGCTCATTTGCACTACCGCTTTAACTGCATGCAATGTCCGTGCTGACATATGTACCTACTGTACACTGTGCATCAACATGCATATGAACGATATGGTCACTCTTTTGCCCGAACATCCTCTTTCACGTGTTCTGCTTAAACTTTACACAGTATAACAATGCACGTGTGCGAAGCACGGGCTACTCACTAGTTTCTTGTTAATTGCAGTTTTATGTAACAATGATTCTTTTTTCTCCTTCTCCACAACTTCGCCGATTCTCGAAAACCACACACTACTAACAATTTGTGGCTTTCTAACAGCTTTTTAATGTCGTTATGCCATTGTTAAACTAACGGAAAAATATCCATCATTAGAAATTGATGACACTGTCGTGACATCAGTTTACTAATGTAGAATTATTTAGAGGTGCCATCTTTCTGATGCAATATTATCGTCACTATGGCATCAAAAATTTACAAGGTGCTGCATTGGTTTCATTAAAATGACGTGACAATGGCGTCACAATGGTGATGCCAAGCAGATGTCAATTTCGTGATGCCATAGGGACACCCATAGTTATTTGCGCCATCAAATATATGCCAATTTGAAAATGTAAACATTAAATTGTTGTGAATTTCAGCAGCAACCTAGTGCATTCTCTTTCTTCCAACATGGACCACATACAATATCTTGTAAAGCCAAATTGTCTATGCTAACATAATCAACATATATCATCATAGGAAATATATATAACTAATAAACTACGATAAACAGCTATAAATCAAGTCTAAACCACACCTAATGTTATCATAAGTCCAAACAAAGTACAATGTTATATAATAACTACAAATCCAGCCTAACATGTCCGAATAACACTCAGTGACATCTTACATACCATGTGACATCTCACTACTATTCTTATCCTTTTGCCGTTAATACTCCTGCATAAACTCCATCACATCCATCATATTCGTATTTAACCCACTCACATTGGCCTTGAGTGTAGCAATCACCTCATCATTAGCTTTCAACTCCACATAAAGTTTCCTTATTTCATTTGATTCAGCCATTCTTGTGTTAACTGCGTTATCTTTGTATGACTGCATATAGTATACAAAGTATTAACTAATCAATTATTTTTATTGTTAATTCAAACTATATAAAATTAAACATAGTATGTAAGAAGATTTAATGGTTTTTAATAATCGTAGCATGAATATTTTAAAAACCGGGCGGACGAGTTCGTCTCTATCCAAGCTTGTCTCTCCGGCTGAGATGGTTTTTCCAAAGATACAATCTTCTTCTTCTTGCGCAGCCTCATTGCCTATAGATAATAGCTCGAAAACTCTGGCTCAAGATCGCGCTAAATGTATATAATTCATATTTAGTATCGTATAGTACATCATATGTATTAGAAATATTTGAACCAATACGGATGAGTTATAGAAAATGTAACAACCAATTGATCGGCCCATCAACTCTTCGAACCATCAAATTGAGTAACGTAACCCATTTTTCCACCAAATTATCATAAACATTTTACTGATTATTGGTTGTTTCAAAATAAACTAAAGAATTACTAAATCAAATTTGTACTATGCTAACGATTTGGAACCTCTAATGTAACAACCCGGCATTTCGTACCCATTTAATTATCGTCTCTTGACGATTTAATCTGGTTGCTAATAGCTACTGGCATTTTAATCAAATTGAAATTCAGGGATAAAATTTTGTTATTCGCTATTTGGAATTTTTAAAGCAGTTCTAAATGTTAAACGAGCTTTAAAAATTTGTTAAGTGTCGTTTGGGTTTAAATAATAATCTCGGCCCATGTTCTTTTGTTTTGAAGCCGTGATTTCACTCAACACCCAAATACCCTTCCTCCATTCGTTAACCCTAGGTCCAAAATGGAGATAAACAAAATAATGTCGGCCCGCTTGTTTTATTTTTCTTTGGAGAAAAATAAAAAAAAATGGCGACTCCTTCCTTTGATCGATTAAATTAGGTCTTGCAATTTTTCTTGCTGTCTGGAGCTTCGTGCTTCTCGATTGCCTTGAGATGATCTCGTTTCCGCTTGCTTGTGGAGGCTTACGAGATTTAGGGTTTCTCTGATTTGGGGATTTGTTCTCCTTTATGCTCTGCTATGCGAATTCGGGTTGAGAATATTATCAGCTTGGCTTGGCTTCGACTTTAGCTTGTTCTATTCGTCGATGACGACTCGGCTGCTCAAATTCGTGGTCTTCGAAAATGGTGAGTAAATTCTCACATCTATTCTAATTCGTTTGCTTGATTGTTTTCGTGGTCTTTGGCTTCAATTTGATTTCCTTAACTAAAATATATGGCTTTGACTTTGTGATTTTATCTGGTCTTCTGCCTTCCTGTTCCTTCACAATTTTAACTTGATCTTTTTTACTTTGTCCACTGCCTTGACATTTTGTTTACTGGTGCCTTTGTTTCTCTGTTGCATTCGACTTGATAGTGTTCTTCACTGTTTGCATCACAGCTTTGACATTTTTTTACTGTATATATCACCTGACTTTGATCATCTCTGCAGTTTTGTACACTGATTAGTTGAGCATGATAGTTTCTGGTGCCTTCACTGTTTCATGTTATCACTTGAGTACATTATAGTCTTCATTGCACTTGATAATGATGTTGAACTTGGATGATCATTTCTGTAGTCACTGCACTGTGTTTTGGTGACATTTGTGTTGGTTCACTTGATAGCCTTTGTTGTTGTCCAGTTTGTACTTGTCTTGTTGATGTTGCACATTCACCTGCTAATCGAGCTTGCATGTTGCCTTCATAATTTAATCACTGAGTTCTTCCCTGTTGATCTATAGCTTCACTTGAGTTGTTGGACTGCTGCACTCATGTAGATATCTACTGACTTGAGATTTAGTTCTATACTTTGACCTTTTGTACAGTGTAGTCACTGTAAACATGATGGGTATTTACTTGGTTGAGACTGGTCACTCATGTTGTAAGTAATTTGTGCATTTAGTTTGAGTCACAGATTCATGCATTTAGTTGCATCACTGATCTTTGCATTGTGGTTTCATGACTGCATTGCACTACTTCATGTATGGCTTTAGTTCTGTTCCTGGTGTTCATGATACATCACTGTGTTGCCTCATTGTTTTCCAGTCTTCAGCCTGCATCATTGTTTTTGTGATGCTTTGATTTGTTGCACTCAGTTGATTGTTGGTGCCTTCTTGAATTTCCAGTCTTGTTCATTAACCTTGTGTTGAACCTATCCGATTTTTGGGTTTGACCTTGTGATCATTCTTGACTTTCACTGAGCTTTTGGGTATCTCTTGCGATAGTGGCGAGGCAGTACACGCATGCATGTACTGCAGTCTTATCAGTTTTGACAGTTTTAAATTGATGTTCCGATTTGTTAAATTGTTTCGTTGGTTAGTTTCAATGTTTTGAAGTTGTATTCTGATTTGGATTTGCTGATTAACACTGTTTAGTGTTATATTTGCCATTATCTGATTCTCTTATCGAGAAGTTGGATATACGAGATTTCTGCGACTGTCGTCTATTTGACGTTTGATTATTATTGCTTCTATGCACTAATAACTGAGTTTGAATTAGACTGACCCGTGTATTATTTTCTTTTGAATGTAATACTCGGGTCAGACCCGAGTTATTTCAGGTTGTAGATTCCCTTCTTTGAGTTGCTGTTCGGGATTTGAAGACTTTTCACATCTTCTGAAGTTGTCAGTGTCATTTTATAGTAGTCGTGTCATTGTATAGAATGATATGTATTCATGTATATTAGTCGATAATGTACTTGTATATATAACTTCTAGAGTCGACAGTTGTAGTTGTATCATATGTATCGTGTCAACTATATTGTAACTGACATCGGTTATATATATATATATATATATATATATGAGATTTTTGTTAATCTGTGTTCCGCATTTATATTATCTGTGTTATTGTTATATCTAATGTCCTAAACTATTATGAACTATCGTAGTTTGTTTTATACTGATAATTGGATATGTCGATGGGAGTAAATAAATAATAGAAGAAAAATAAAAAGTATATACCACTCCTATCGAGATAACCAATATTAGTGTAAGGCCAATTACGGATGGTCGCTCCTATCCAGCCTTATTCTTCGTAATAATAGACAGTATTTCTTTTAATACTCTTTGTTATTATGAGCATAGAGGTGGGGCGTCACAGTTGGTATCAGAGCTTGAGGTTTATGGACATAATATAAAACATAACTTGGATGGAACATATGTTACAACTATTGGTCGATGTTTTATATGTGATTTGAGTCAAAACTAAAGTTTTGAAATTTTGATGAAATTTATAAACATCTTTATTTAAAAATAAAAGTGGAATTGTGTTTTGTTGTTTTGATGAAATTGTGTTCTGATGATTTGATTGATTTGTGTTCTATTTATCAGAGTGCGCAGCGGAAACAGTGAAACTGTCTTCGTTGATTACAACTGATAATCTTTAAAAAAAAAATCAAAATACGAAATTGATATGAATTTCATTTGTTGTTTACATAGCTGTGATTATTTTGTTTCTTTGAGAATTTCGAATCCGAATTGAGGATTCGAAGAAATTACAGTTATGTGATTTTTGTTGAAATTTCCGCTGACTTTCTTTTGTACTAATCATATATTGATTAGATTTTTGCTGTTTTGAATTATCTTCATTGAAGATACCTTCGAATGATTTCTTTGTTCATTTTGTAGTACGTGCAAAAATTTGAATTGCACGTTACTGTATTTATTTTACGTTGAACCGATACAAGGTTATGAAACGTATTTTGTTGCCGTTATCTTTATAACGAGATTTTTACACCAATGCTAAATTTTTGAAGCACGGTGTTTTGTGGCATTTTGATGAATGAGAATTCACTGATATTACATTTTGATGTAGATTGTTTTGATGTGATTTTGACGTTTTAAAAATTACTGTCGCTTTGGCTTCCGTAACCGTCAAATTTTAAAAGTGGATTTTCAAGCGGTTATTCCGCAATGCTGTTTTGTGACCGTTTTTACGGTATTTTGAGAAGTACGATTTCCTTACCGAAATTGTTACTGATTTGCTATTTTAATCACGTGATTGGAAAATCGTTTTACAAATGAAAATTGTTTTATAAATTTTTAACGATTTGCGTTTTCAAAAGAATGAGAAAGCGACTTAAACGATTCAGCAAAATCGAGGATTATGACCCCTTTCTTTTACTGATTCGCTTAATTCCGGACTTGTCCGTTTGAGAATGTAAAGTGTATTTTTACAAAATACACAATTTTGCACTTTCAATGAAACGATGAAGAGATTTAAACGATTTAGCAAAAGTGCGGAGTATGGAACCACACTGTTACTATTTCGGTTAATTCCGGACTCGTTAATTGAAATATCTGTCATTTTGATGATTTTGATGATTTTACACTTTCAAGGAAACGATGAAGAGAATTAAACAATTTAGTAAAACTCGTGGTTATGGGACATGTGCGTTTGCTATTTTGGTTAATTCCGGACTCGTTAATTGAAATATTTTGATGCTTTCATGTGCTTTCGAGCCACTATGAGGACCTTCGGGTCATATGATGGACCTTCGGGTCAAATACCAGTACTAGACCTTCGGGTCATATGATGGACCTTCGGGTCAAATACCAGTACTAGACCTTCGGGTCATATGTTGGACCTTCGGGTCATATGTTGGGCGCCAAAATTATGATGACAGTACTTGGTAGGCTTCGGCCATATGAGATGCACGTGCGGCGTAGCTTAGACTCGCCATATGATGGGATCGATCCAAGCTTTTATGTTGATTTTCTAGTCTTCTTAATTGATTTCTAGATATTTCTTGTTTCCAATTATCTGCAGGTAATTGGATATTTGTTGATATGAGTTCTGATTATCGATTTTGATAATCGGATATTTGTTGCTTCTAATTATCGCTTGTGATAATTAGATATTTGTTGATATGAGTTCTGATTATCGTTTTTGATAATCGGATATTTGTTGCTTTTAATTATCGCTTTTGATAATTAAATATTTGCTGATTTGAGATTTAATTATCGCTTGGGATAATTAAATATTTGCTGATTTGAGATTTAATTATCGCTTGAGATAATTAAATATTTGTTGATTTTAGATTTAATTATCGCTTGAGATAATTAAATATTTGTCGGTTTTAGTTTTAATTATCGCTTTAGATAAGTGAATATTCGTTGAATTTGGAATTTGATTATCGCTTGAGATAATCAAATATTTATTGAATTTGGAATTTGATTATCGCTTGAGATAATCAATTATTTGTTGAATTTGAAATTCGATTATCGTTTGTGATAATCGAATATTTGTTGATTTGAGATTTAATTATCGCTTCAGATGATTAAATATTTGTTGATTTGAGATTTAATTATCGCTTCAGATAATTAAATATTTGTTGATTTGAGATTTAATTATCGCTTGAGATAATTAAATATTTGTTGATTTTAGATTTAATTATCGCTTGAGATAATTAAATATTTGCTGATTTGAGATTTAATTATCGCTTTTGCTAATTGAATAATTGTTGATTTGAAATTTGATTATCGTTTTTGATAATCGAATATTTGTTGAATTTGAAATTTGATTACCGCTTTTGATAATCAAATATTTGTGATTTCGATTATCGCTTGTGATAATTCGATATTTGAGATTCTAATTGTCGTTTTGATAAGTAAATATTTGCGATTTGAAAATTCGATTATCGTTTTTGATGATTGAATAGTTGCGATTTGAGATTTGAGCTTCGTCTTTTTCTCTGGCAATTCAGGTGAGTAATTTGATTTACTCACATTCAATTCGTGCATTACGTGAATTCTGCTCTGTTTTCCTTTCCTTTTAAATGCTGGAACTCGATTGATTCTTGCTTTTGATAGTCATCTGATTTTGATTCCTTGATCCCCACGATTGTTGATTCTTTTGACTTGAAGCAGTCGAACCTTTTTGATTCTAAATCTGATACTTCCATAATTCCAATACTTCCCCGTTGACCTTTGCTTTGCTTATGCATTCGACATTGTTATGTTCTTATGGTTGTTACCTCTTTTCCACCTATCCCTTAGGATTGTGAGGACGCAATTTCTTTAAGGAGGGGAGTCTGTAACAACCCGGCATTTCGTACCCATTTAATTATCGTCTCTTGACGATTTAATCTGGTTGTTAATAGCTACTGGCATTTTAATCAAATTGAAATTCAGGGATAAAATTTTGTTATTCGCTATTTGGAATTTTTAAAGCAGTTCTATATGTTAAACGAGCTTTAAAAATTTGTTAAGTGTCGTTTTGGTTTAAATAATAATCTCGGCCCATGTTCTTTTGTTTTGAAGCCGTGATTTCACTCAACACCCAAATACCCTTCCTCCATTCGTTAACCCTAGGTCCAAAATGGAGATAAACAAAATAATGTCGGCCCGCTTGTTTTATTTTTCTTTGGAGAAAAATAAAAAAATGGCGACTCCTTCCTTTGATCGATTAAATTAGGTCTTGCAATTTTTCTTGCTGTCTAGAGCTTCGTGCTTCTCGATTGCCTTGAGATGATCTCATTTCCGCTTGCTTGTGGAGGCTTACGAGATTTAGGGTTTCTCTGATTTGGGGCTTTGTTCTCCTTTATGCTCTGCTATGCGAATTCGGGTTGAGAATATTATCAGCTTGGCTTGGCTTCGGCTTTAGCTTGTTCTATTCGTCGATGACGACTCGGCTGCTCAAATTCGTGGTCTTCGAAAATGGTGAGTAAATTCTCACATCTATTCTAATTCGTTTGCTTGTTTGTTTTCGTGGTCTTTGGCTTCGATTTGATTTCCTTAACTAAAATATATGGCTTTGACTTTGAGATTTTATCTGGTCTTCTGCCTTCCTGTTCCTTCATAATTTTAACTTGATCTTTTTTACTTTGTCCACTGCCTTGACATTTTGTTTACTGGTGCCTTTGTTTCTCTGTTGCATTCGACTTGATAGTGTTCTTCACTGTTTGCATCACAGCTTTGACATTTGTTTACTGTATATATCACCTGACTTTGATCATCTCTGCAGTTTTGTACACTGATTAGTTGAGCATGATAGTTTCTGGTGCCTTCACTGTTTCATGTTATCACTTGAGTACATTATAGTCTTCATTGCACTTGATAATGATGTTGAACTTGGATGATCATTTCTGTAGTCACTGCACTGTGTTTTGGTGACATTTGTGTTGGTTCACTTGATAGCCTTTGTTGTTGTCCAGTTTGTACTTGTCTTGTTGATGTTGCACATTCACCTGCTAATCGAGCTTGCATGTTGCCTTCATAGTTTAATCACTGAGTTCTTCCCTGTTGATCTGTAACTTCACTTGAGTTGTTGGACTGCTGCACTCATGTAGATATCTACTGACTTGAGATTTAGTTCTATACTTTGACCTTTTGTTCACTGTAGTCACTGTAAACATGACAGGTATTTACTTGGTTGAGACTGGTCACTCATGTTGTAAGTAATTTGTGCATTTAGTTTGAGTCACGGATTCATGCATTTAGTTGCATCACTGATCTTTTCATTGTGGTTTCATGACTGCATTGCACTACTTCATGTATGGCTTTAGTTCTGTTCCTAGTGTTCATGATACATCACTGTGTTGCCTCATTGTTTTCCAGTCTTCAGCTTGCATCATTGTTTTTGTGATGCTTTGATTTGTTGCACTCAGTTGATTGTTGGTGCCTTCTTGAATTTCCAGTCTTGTTCATTAACCTTGTGTTGAACCTATCCGATTTTTGGGTTTGACCTTGTGATCATTCTTGACTTTCACTGAGCTTTTGGGTATCTCTTGCGATAGTGGCGAGGCAGTACACGCATGCGTGTACTGCAGTCTTATCAGTTTTGACAGTTTTAAATTGATGTTCCGATTTGTTAAATTGTTTCGTTGGTTAGTTTCAATGTTTTGAAGTTGTATTCTGATTTGGATTTGCTGATTTGCTGATTAACACTGTTTAGTGTTATATTTGCCATTATCCGATTCTCTTATCGAGAAGTTGGATATACGAGATTTCTGCGACTGTCGTCTATTTGACGTTTGATTATTATTGCTTCTATGCACTAATAACTGAGTTTGAATTAGACTGACCCGTGTATTATTTTCTTTTGAATGTAATACTCGGGTCAGACCCGAGTTATTTCAGGTTGTAGATTCCCTTCTTTGAGTTGCTGTTCGGGATTTGAAGACTTTTCACATCTTCTGAAGTTGTCAGTGTCATTTTATAGTAGTCGTGTCATTGTATAGAATGATATGTATTCATGTATATTAGTCGATAATGTACTTGTATATATAACTTCTAGAGTCGACAGTTGTAGTTGTATCATATGTATCGTGTCAACTATATTGTAACTGACATCGGTTATATATATATATATATATATATATATGAGATTTTTGTTAATCTGTGTTCCGCATTTATATTATCTGTGTTATTGTTATATCTAATGTCCTAAACTATTATGAACTATCGTAGTTTGTTTTATATTGATAATTGGATATGTCGATGGGAGTAAATAAATAATAGAAGAAAAATAAAAAGTATATACCACTCCTATCAAGATAACCAATATTAGTGTAAGGCCAATTACGGATGGTCGCTCCTATCCAGCCTTATTCTTCATAATAATAGACAGTATTTCTTTTAATACTCTTTGTTATTATGAGTATAGAGGTGGGGGGTCACATCTAATAACTTCTCTTCTAATTTCGATTCGATTTAAACTACGTATTTTCACTTATGATACTGCTCCTACCATCCTCCAGCAATTGTGGTTCCAATGTGGTTTCAAGTTGCCACGTTTCTAGTCTGCAAATTCTTTTTTTCTTTCTAAGTCCCATTGCATAAAAACAGTAAACATTTAAGCATTCAAGTAAAGTAATCCGATTAATTAATCCATTCAAATGTAGCAACCAAAACCCTGATTCTAAGTGAAATTCTAAATATAAGTGAAACTCCAACCTAAAATTGTTTTAGCATTAAAGGTAATCGACTGGATGATGCATCATTCATGTGCAACTATTATGCAACACTAACCATGTACCCTTAAGTTGATACTTTATGTTAAATTTCTTAAATAAGTATTCTCATTCCAATCCAACGAATGATTCAAAAGAATCATATTATCCTCTTCTCAATATCTTACCAAAATCTCCAAGTTTGATTTCCCATGAAAATCACCCCTGCATCCTCAACGCGTGCAAACTGTAATATATTTTATTCAGTGAGAATTCAAAATTTAGTAGACATTTCTTGTCTAGTTTTAATTACAACTTCATCTAGTGTAACATCCCAAGAATTTTAACGATAAGTAAAATATTAAAAGTGGAAAAACGTAATTTCACATAAAAGGAAAAATAGTAAATTTCTATAAATGAAGGAATTTTGAAAATCTGATTTTTTTCATTGTGTTAAATTGATTTTTCTATCACAAATTCATATATAAGTTGTTGGAAACGGATACCATATTAAGAAGATACATAATGTTTACCGTAGCGCGCATTTTATGTTTTGCGCCTATTTTGAAATTAAAGTTTATGGATTAATGTAAGAGTAAAGAAAAATTATTTGATAAGAAATAAGTTGAATATGTATTAATTACTCCAAGAAAAGTAATGAAAAGAGAGAAGATATAACGATGAATGTGCATTTGAAAGAGAAAAAGCGAAAAGTATTTATGCCCACAAATGTAAAAAAGCTTCAATAGTTGTTGGGGTTTCTACTATTGAGTGGGATTTGATTAGCAAGGCAACAAAGTGGAGAAGTGATGACAGAGCTGTATTATTTTTCATCATAAAGAAATATTTGAAGATGGTTTGGGAGGAAAGGAATTTGCGTTGTTTTGGTAACAAGAGAAGGAGTTATCCAGTCCTATGGTCCAGTCTCAAGTATGCAATTGTGCATGGCATGAGGACAAGCATTTATCCATTCACTGATCAGAATATTGACACTTGGATTTCTGTCTGGTATTGCCCGTTGTGTTTTTTCCTTTTTCCTTTCTTGTTTTTGTTGTTTGTGTTTTTCACATTCTCTTTGTCCCTTTGCTGTTTTCTTTTTGGTTATGATCTTGTTCATAACTTTTTTCCTTTTTATTTGGAATAACCTAGTAGGGGACTAGCCAACCCCGCTTGCCTTGCAAAAAAAGGAAAAGTATTTATGCGTACAAATGTAAAAAAGCTACAAAGGGAAAATACTAATTATTGCAGTCCTTAATATGTTGAATATACAAAAGAAATGAAAAACAAAAAGAATATATCAATATATTTTAAAAGGGTACAACTTTGTCAATGAACATTAATAAATAAGAAGAAGATATAGTATTGACTAATCTAAATAAACAGATATCACTGACATTAAATAGGGACATGTAATAACATGATATGGAAAGATAAATACTAGATACGTATTGAAAATGAAAAGTAAATTTCTTAATCACTGTCAAGATGTATACACTTATGATTCCCTATAATGGTTAATAATATATGTATACATAACACAGTGAATTCATTAGAATGACATAAATTAGGGTAATGAAAAGATTTTATTTAGCACTATAAAAGGAAACGGGTCAAAGGAAATAAATATAAATTAATTGATGTTAACGGTGAAGAGGACTTACGTAGATTACTTAACCTCAAAGAAGGTTCAAATATATAAAATTTAATGGTTAATAAAGCGTTAACTAGATAACCATCTAAATTTAATATATTAATCCAACAGCCTAACTTTAACCAATTTTTTTTATTTGGGAATGAAGTATCTGATTAGCGCATAGGATGAAAACAAAGAATCTCGTAGGATTAATCAAGGCTTAGAATTAATTTAAATCCCCTATAAATATACACCTAACCTAAACCCTAATTCATCACAAAATTAATCAATATACCAAAACTTCTTCTCTCCACTTCTAATTTTCTTTCAAAAATAGATTAAAAATGAAAGAAGAAGGATACAAGTGAATATGATCTTGGAAATGGCAAGCTAACAGGTGCGGATCTCATGCGAGGAACCAAGTAAGAGCTTGGATCGGAGGTAAGTGAGAACAATTTAAATAAGATAATTATTACAGTTAGATTCAAACTATTTTAATTGATTTAGGGTGCTAGAATTCAAAATTGAACTATATAAAACCCTAAATTGGATATGCAAACTTCACTAGAATTAAAGCACTGTAAACTGTAAAACTTGAAATTGATGTATAACCCCTTTTATAGTTAAACGTGCAAACCCAAAATTGACAAACCCCAAATTGAACTGCTAATTGATAATTAGATCGTTAATTTAGTAATTAGGATTCAATAATAACTGCTAATAACATTTATTAAACAACGAATAAAAAAATCGATAATTAAAATCGTAGAAACCCCAATTTAACTACCTGATCGGTTGACCATGGAGCCCAAACAATCGACCAGAGGGTATCAGTGGTCGACCGTTTGAACGTAAATTGTAAGAATGAACCTCGACTTAAGGCCAATGTCAAAAATTATAAATTATATAATTGCAAAATTATTTATATGAATGGAAAATAAATCGTTTGAGCTTATTTTGGACTATAAGTACACATGCTAGAGACGGTAGGAAAGTTAGCTCTCCATCAAAGAACAATAGGTCATCGCGGTTTAGGTAACATCTAAATACCCAAAAGGGTTAAGAGTTGACTAGGGCGATGCATTTTGCAGACACTCATGGGGTGTTCCTTAGTGGATGTGCATCACTGATGGAGATACCGGATGAGCCCGATGCTAACAGGGGATTCTAAAGGACAGTCAGGTCCAGTTCAGTAGAATAAAAGGCTATAGAGTAGAAAGGAGTCCGATTATAAAGAGAGTTCTTGTATGCACGATTTTAGCGTGATATGGTACAAGTGGAAGCCAGCATAATACGATAAGAGGCATTTTTCCACGACGATCGAGAGGTGAATAGTGGGTGCATACGATGAGCCACACATCGAGTTTGCATTTCGGGGTTCTCCCTCTCTAGGCGTAGTGATGGTTGTAGGTACTCGTGGGAGAGCATTTCCCACAATAGTATGATTGAAAAATGGGGTTTCTACAGTAGCTTATGAGTGGTGATTTCTTTAGGTAGCTCTAGGAGCGTTATTCGATCGTTAGTGTAAGGTTCAATCCGTAATTCGATCCATATAGTAGTCCACGCAAGTAGTAGTATAGATATGTATTAAACAAAACCCTTAGGTAATGGACCTTAGGAATTCACAGACACTTGTGGTACACCCTATGTCATTTAGAATAGTTTTAACATTAAACTGCATATGATCATTAAATATTTAATTTATACTCATTCACCAGAATTTTGTTTGACCAATCTCCTTTTTTCATTTTTCCCACCACAAGATGACAGGTTATAGGTTGATTTGGCTTAGTATGTGAAGAAAGGAGCTTTACGTTGGAGTTCTTTTATCATTCATTGTTTTTTTTGGAGTCATCTATTTTATTAAATGTCTGTAATAATTATATTGTACTCTAAAAACAACTTATATGTTAATTATGTACTTTGAAGACTGTTTTTTTAAATGTCTATTTTTCAATATTTATATTTTAATTCCTTCCTCTGCGATATCTGAAAGTGTTGAATGTTTGGGAACTTACCTTTATAATTATGCTTTATAATGTTGTAAAAAATCCTAACAGATCATATTTCTCAGCACGACACGAGGTCGAAAGCTACATTGAGCTTTGGATCAGTATGTCGAAAAGTGTGGTTGTTACATTTAGTATCAAAGCTTAGGTTTAGGATTCTCTAGGTTTTAGGCACGTACTGAGAGACGTACTTGAAAGGGTTTTGAAAAAAAAAGTAGTATTTCTAAAGGTTTTCCAAAATGTTTCCAAAAAGTTTTCAAAATGGGTTTTGAAAATATACATACATACATAGATATATATTATAAGTTTTCAAAAAAAGCTTTCCAAAGATTTTTTCTATATATCATAATTCCCTTAATTCGTGCGTATATTATCTTTGGGAAAGTTGGAAATAATTTCCAATCATAAATAGTAAGAACGAGTAAAAGTTTTAGAGGAATGGCTTTAGAAAGGCTAGTAAAGGTTTTCTATACCAACTAGCAGTAGTAAATAAATTATAATTTAATGGTGGATGAAAAAGATTAGTACAATGAGATCCATATGGTAGGGATATGATGTTGACAGTATAAGGAGGATATGAAGGAGAACTTTTAAAAAATTTAATGCAAATCTTTCCAATTAAAGTAGGAACTATATTTTCACATTGGTAACATATTGGTGATGGTTGCATGGTCTCATATTTACTTAAAGGTATGACTAGAATATTCCCATATTGAAGTTGGACGTTGTATTGGAAAAGAAACTTGAGTTAACCATCTTTGAAATAGGAAGTGAAATATGAAGACATATGCAATTAAAGTATCATTAGGTATATGTGGGTTGGTATAATTATGTTGCTATTATCTGCTTCAATTTAAGTGATAAACCAATAAAAATGTTTTGTAATAGTAGATGTCTAATATTGTAAATAAAAAAGGTAAGTTTATGATTTTCTATAAAATAATCAGACAAATTATATAAAATTTGTTTAAAAAATAAGATTAAATTAATATGACAAAAAACAAATTTTCAATAATTGTTATAAAGCTTGTGTTTTGTCTTCAGGGCACATTGTTACACTTACCTTCAATGTTTACTTTGCTTTTAAAATGAAAGTTTTGAAATTTTTTTAAAAGTATGTATGACTCAACTTTTGAACTCCCTTTGTAATTAATAAATGGTTATGTATTTGAGAATGTTTCATAAATGTTTCTATTATACTCTAAAATATAAATAATAAGTTAGAAATATCACATTATCTTCAAAAATATGCTTTTGTGAAAATTCCTTATTTAGGAAAGAAATTTTTTAAATGGTGTGTTTTATGTACATTTTGCTAAGTTGAGTTTCACCATTTTGGTTAATTAATTAAAAAAAATTATGGCCGTAGTAAAAAGGGAAACATTTGTTAAAAAAATAAGAAGAGGGCTTTACAGTTTTAAAAACTTACTAGTTTTGTGAAAATAATTGTAAAATTAAAGGTTTTGATTTAAAAAGGTAAAATGAAGATGTTATGACTATCACTTAAAACTTAAAAGGATATGAAATATATTGAAGTTAGATAAATAGGATAAACGACCTACTAGAACAAGATTTACTATGGAGTTTGGAAGCATTGGAATGGTTGAGACAGAGATAAGAAGTAACATGTGAATTTAGCGACCTTTTCAAGCAACGGTTGGATTGGAAGGACAGAGTATTAGGCTGAACTTCCTGTAGTAGTGAAAGGTGATCACCACCTTGTATTTCTCCACTGAAGTATGGTTGAAAAGTATGATTAAGTAAACCTATTTCAAAGAAGGAAAGAGTAAATCAGGATGATTTAGTGGTATCAAAGAATACTATAGATGCAAGAAGTTTTTTGGTTTGAAGTGTCAAAGAGACAAGTAGGGTCTACTTCAATCTGTATTAGGAGCATTAGTAAGAAATAGGCATTTCCTTAATTACATTAGGCAGTCTTAAATGGAACAGTAAGTATAGGATTGGCGCTATGGCAACAAGATATTAGTTGATACCATGTAAGATGAGAATAGGATACCTGTAGGCTACGGGTAGTCCAGGTTGTATTGTCCCTTGAAGGCTATGGGTAGACCAAATGAATAAGAATGGGAAAGTATCTATTTATACATGTTATTGGACTTACATCATAATAGTTATGTTCCATGGATGCCTAGATGTGAATCTTGGAATTATAGAGTTGAATGTTGCACATACTTGAGTATGGAAAATAATGGGTAGTAGTAATTTCTGAAATATATAGATTATATAATAGCTCTAGATTGGTAGACTCAAATCACTTTAGCAAATAAAAATGTAAAATTAGTCATTGTAATAAATTGTTGAATAATTAATACGGATTAGTAAACACTAATTAGTAGTTGTTATAAAATATAGTGGGATTTAAATAATAGTTTAATTCGTTGGAACAAAGCATGTAGCAATGTAAATTTTTATAAATTATCCAAAAGTGTATCGTTTGAAACGATAAGGAATATACCTAAAAGAAAGAGATATACAAAATAGGAACGTTCACAGTATTTTATACCGTATATCTCAATAATAACAGAAAAGATAATTCCTTGTGATTCCAAACATAACACAAATCCTCTTTCAGATGATTTATGGAAAGTTACAAAGTTCACATTTCCTTTTAAGGAAAATGTAATTCCAACGTATTAAAATATAGAAATCCCTAAGTATAAACAAAAGTATTGGTCGTTATGTCTATTGGATTAAAACGCAAGGCACCATTCCATATTGAGTTGTATTGATTATGGGATAGTTGAAATAAAATAGTGAAAAATTACATTTGAAAAAAAATTATTACGGTTGCACGCATTAATAATGCGGAGCGACTTTTATGGAAAATGGGATTTGGAGGACTTTCTTAAGACTTTGAGAAGAAAATAGCAGGTTTCCATTTTAGTATAGTTACTTAGGCCACTTGGTGTTTAGATTAGTATATTCCATAGGTAGGATTGTTTGGATGATAGGAATGGTTGTAAACATGTCAATAAGACGTATTATGGGTGATGGATGCTAGTGGATGTATTGTTTGGATTGTTTCTTTTATATGCTTAACATAGTATATCCTCTAGGTAGTACATACACATTCACATTATTTCCTATTGGCATCCTCTAGGTAGTACATACACATTCACATTATTTCATATTGGTTGTTTAGCTTGATAGATACTTTACGTATGGATGCTTGGTGGTTGTTTATCTTATTGAGAATTATGCATACGGATGTTGCATATGGATTAAATGGTTGTGGATACATGTAAAATTGCAAGTATGTTTATTTAGGACATTGCATACATTTGGATGCATGACATGAGCATTTGCATGATAGAAGGCCGGCTAGATCAGGAGACCACCTACTTTTTGCATTACTATAGGTTCACGTGCATCTCATGTTGCATATGTGCATACATATTGCATTAGAAAATCCTAAGGACAATGGTTGTATGTAGATGATGGATGAGTAGATAGTTGTAGCTATTGATTGTTGTGTGTAAGTTACATTTTTCCGTCCCTAGAGATTTCAGGAACGAAATCCTTTTAAGGGGGAGAATGTAACACCCCAGAAATTTTAATAATAAATTAAAATATTAATAAGCATAAAAACATAATTTCATATAAAAAGGAAAAAATAGTAAATTTCTATAGATGAAGGAATTTGGATAATCTAACTTTTCCATTGTGTCAAAATTTATAGCATAGATTCATATATAAGTTGTTGGAAACGGATACCACATGAAGAAGATACAGAATGTCTATCGTAGCGCTCATTTTGTATTTTGCATCTATTTTCAAATTAAAATTTAATAATTAATGTAAGAATAAAGAAAACTTATTTGATAAGAAATAAGTGAATATGTATGAAGTACTCTAAGAAAAGTTAAGAAAATAGAGAAGATAGAATGATAAGTGAGAACTTAAAAGAGAAGAAAAGAAAAATATTTATGCGCACAAATGTGAAAATGCTTCAAGGAGAAAACATTAATTACTGCTGTACTTAGTAGGTTGAATATACCAAAGAAATGAAAAGGAGAAAAAATATATCAATATATTTTAAAAGAGTAAAATTTTATCAATGAACATTAATAAATAAGAAAAAGATATTTAATGCAAAGAGAGTGCATTAATTACGCTTTTATGGAATTTATTATTGTAATTAACATACATTACACGTGTTAAAAAAAGAGTATAGCAAAATATTTTAAAAATAAAAAGAATGCATCTACTTTTATGTGTTTGAAAAGTAAGAATCACAATGTATGCAATCAAGTAAAGTGTTATTTTAAAAGAAAGACAACGTAACAAAATATGTATAAAAAGAAGGCATTTAGTAAAAGTTACATATTTTGAAAAAAATGATATGTCTGAAATTGTATGTTTGAAAGATATATGATATCTTAAGGGAAAATGTATAGATAAAGACATTAATGCGATTTCTTACTAAACATAGGTAGCTTAGGTTAGAAGGGAGGTGTAATGATATGTATAAGAAAAATAAGAATGCACGTAATGTTACATAAACAATGGTAAAAAAAATATGGAAGTGAACCGTTATTAAGAAAGAAAGAAGGCCCTGATGGGTTTAATGCTATATTTTTCATTGCTTGTTGGGATATAGTTCAGACTGATGTATATAAAGCCATCCATAACTTCTTCAATAAATGCAAGATGCTTAGCTCAATGAATGCAACCAATATTGCCTTGATTCCCAAAGTCAAGAATGCTGACACTGTGACTCAGTTCACACCAATCTTCTGTTGTAACATCATATATAAAACTATTGCTAAATTTATTGCAACTAGATTAAAGTCTGTACTTCCCAATATCATCTCTTACAACCAAGCGGCTTTCCTACCTACTAGGTCTATCCTGGACAATGTACTATTATCTCATGAACTCCTAAAGGGCTACAACAGATCCAGTATTTTCTCTAGAGCTATGTTAAAGCTTGACATAATGAAAGCATATGATTCTATCCACTGGGATTCTATTGTCAGAATCATGGCCTACATGAACTTCCCTATGCACTTTGTTGCATGGATTCATGCATGCATATCAAGAGCTAAATTCTCTATAGTTGTCAATGGAAGTCCCGATGGTTATTTTGGAAGCAAGCAAGGTATTAGGCAGGGTGATCCTATGTCCTCATACCTGTTCATTATCATCATGGAGGTTTTGACTCAAATGCTCAATGGTCTGGTTGTGTTTGGTGCATTTATTCTTCACCCTAAATGCAAGAATCCGCAAATCACTAGTCTTATGTTTGCTGATGATCTAATAGTATTTACCAAACCAACAATGTCATCTATTACTAGTATCTTGGATGTGCTCAATCAATTCTATAGGTTGACTGGCCTTAAGATTAACCTATCTAAGTCTGAGATTCTTATGGCTGGTGTCCCACAACAGCTTTACAGTGATATTCTGCATATCACTTCCCTGAAGCCCAGTCATGACTCTATGTCTTACCTTGGGATCCCACTTTCCACCTCCAGGATTACTAAAGTTCAATGTATGCCAATGTTTGAGAGGATCATAACAGCGTTTAATTCATGGACCAATAGATTTTTGTCCCATGTAGGTAGATTAACCTTAATCAAGTTAGTTATATTTTCTATGGTGGTTTTTGTAACAACCCTAATTTTGGAGATTACCTGTAAATATTAAATTATAACGGTAGTTATAATTTAATATTGTGAATTAAAAGAAATTGGAGAAATTAAGTTGTTTATTTGGAACAAACAATGAATTTTGGAATAAAATGAGAAAATAAAGTTTGAAACTTTATTTTATTTGGTTGGGTTAATAATAAATGGAAAATAGTTTTTATTTAGGGAAAATGCAATAATTTTATTAATTATTGCCAATTACTTCTTTTAATAATTTTAAAGGAAGTATTTGATTTTTTTAAAGGCTGTTTATTCAAATAAAAAGGTTTTAAATTGTTTTTAAAATGAGTTTTAATTATAAATTTGAGTTTAGAATGGTTAGTTATATTTTTCTAAGCAAGAAAAATATTTTTGTGAAATTTTAAAGTTAAAAATAGGGTTTTGTGCATTTATTGTGAAGATTGTGCATTTTTATGAAATAAAGAAATTTAATAATAAAAATGTTTTTAAAATACAAATTAATCTTTTTATATGATAGAAAATGTTTTATTTGGTATGCAAACAAGTTTTCATACATTTCTTATGAGTAAATATGGAGAAAATGAATTTTGTTCGTATATATGTGATATATGCACATATATTGTTAAGTGTTGATTAATTAAACTTTTGGTCAATTTATTTTCTTTTATTATTAAACCCATTTGGCCCATTATCCCTTAACCTAGTAGGAAAGTGAGAAAATGAATTGGCAGTACGTTCATTTTCTTTATCTCAACTCTTTCTTTCTCCTTCAGCCTAATAAAAAAAAGCAGTAAACCCACCTCCATCAAATTAAAATCCAAACAATTTCTTCATTTAATTCAAATAAATCAAAGTCTTCTTGCAATCTAGAGACAAACCAAAGGTAAACTCCAAAACCCTATAATTTCAGCAAAATCCTAATTTCAAAATTGGGTTTTCTAATTTATTGTTGAATTCCTATTGCATGTCATTTTCTTTTGTTCTATATGTTCCTAGAGGCTAGGGTCAAGCAAAATCCTTCCACTTTCTTCAATTCTCCAAAGTTTGGTCTTCATATTTGCAAGGTGAGTTACAAAACTCACAAAAACTAGCTGAGCGAAGCTCAATATCGCCAAAATTGCTTTGTAATTCGTTTTTGCTTTCAATTTTGTTTCTGTGTCAAAACCTTCTCTGGTTGCTACTTTGAATGCTTGTAACTTTTGATTCCGGCAACGAAATGCTGTCGGATTTATTGCATTTGATAGATTGCATGTTGAACTTCATTTTTGCAAATTTTGGTTGAATAATATGGTCATTTGTGTGTTCAAATCGTCGCTGCAAAATTAGTGCACAGCCTGGAAATATCCTGTGCACATTTTTGTTTTCTGAGATGTTGCAAAACATGGCCTGAGTCAATGTTTGAGACATCATATCTCTTTCATTTCTTAATAAAATTTCATGATTCTTCTTTTTGTTGAAAGATGAAGTTCTCTACTTTAGGCATACCAAATTTCATGTCATTTTGACATAATTAGCTTATATAAATCTGCTGTCAAACATTAACCTGAACCATGTTTTTGCCCAGAGTTCAACAGTGAAAACACTGTCTGGGTTCAACTTTAAGACATCATAGTTTTCTCATATTTTATCCAAATTGCATCATTCTTTTTTTATTTGAAAGATGAAGTATTCTACAGCATTCTTACTAATTTTGAGATCATTACAATTCTATTTGATCCTCTGTTTTATGCCTGGAAGTTGAGTCCAGGAGGGTTTTAGGCCTGCACATTTTTGTGTTTTTGAACTGTTGCAAATATGGCCTGAGTCCATGTTTGTGACAGTATAACTCATTCACTTTAAATTGTATTTGAGTGATTCTTTTTGCATATTGAAGTAGGAGTATTGGTTTATAATCCTTAAAATTTTCATAACAATCAAGGTTGGTTTGCTATTTCAAAATGGCTGTCGAACTTGAACCCACAGCCTGCTGAAATTCAGCGATTTTACCTTGTTTTGGTCCGACTTTGAAACGACGCAGATTCTTCGTTTCAAATCGAATTTAAATGATTCTTTTTAAAGTTTGAATTAGGAATGATGAGCTATATTCCTGCCAAATTTCATGTCATTTGGACTCTTTTTTCAGGTCCAAACCTACTGTCGAACTAGTGATCACAGCTTGATTTCAGCGGTTTCTATACTTTAGTATAATTTCCGCCATTTTTGATATTTTCCCGAATTCTTGAGTTTTCTCTCTAGATTTCGTGCACGGGTTTTATAAAGTATTACAAAGTGTTTTTTTCAAGCAAATTGACTTTTGAAATTATTATTTAATATTATTTTTAAGTATTAAATTAATTACTCCATAATAGGAGAATTTCAAAGGCAATTTCTAAAGCAATTTTAAAGCGTTCCTAAAACTCGTTTTCTTCAACCTAATTTCTATATAAAACACACAATTTTGCACTTCGAGCGAAGAGGGAGGAGAATTAAATGATTAGGTAAAACGCGTACTATGAACACGTGCGTTTATCTTTTCAGTTAATTCATAATCTATTCGTTTGATCGTTTTGACCTTCGGGTCTGGTTTACCGATGAGATGAGGTAAACTTTGTACTGCTTTTAGTGTCAAACTGACTAACGGTTAGTAAACCGTTTAGTGCGAACGTGTGGTATGGGACACACGTTAACACTTTTCGGGTTCCTTTCCGAGAGTTTGTGACACATATTGCCAGTTAGTGGTGTCCAGTACTGGACCTCCGGACCTTCGCCACTACGGTTTGTTGCCTTCGGGCTTGTCCCTTCGGGTTTGTGCCTTCAGGTTTGTGCCTTTGGGCTTGTTGCCCTATAGTATCGCTTTTGGAGTTGGTCCTTCATCACTCCTCGAGGGATACTTGGGTTTGTCGCCTTCGGGCTTGTAGATCCTTGTTTATACAGTACTGAGCACGTGCATCTTTTGTTTTATTGATATTTATATTTCCCTAGAGTATCGCCTTACGGAGTAGGTCTTTCGAACCACTCGATACATAGCGATTACCTTGTGGAAACTTGTGTTACCTTCATTGGTATTTGTTATTTGCCTTTTTGGCTTGATTTGGGATATTTATATCCTTTGTTTATTTGAGTTTGCCGATGATATGAGGCTTGTTATGATTCATCTCTTGTTAGATGATCATGTTATTTCTTTTAGAGATTATTGTGGTACTTTATGACCTTGCATGTTCATTATCATTTATCTTATCTAACTGATTTGTTTAGTTAGACTGACCCGTGTATTTTATATTCGAGTCAGACCGAGGTGTTTTAGGTTAGGTACATTTGGACTTAGCCTATTCTGCTTCCGCATGGACTTTTCTGCTAGTTCCTTTTGTTATAGCTTTTTGTGTAGTCCTTTTTGTTTGTAACTCTGATATGTATATTCTTTTGACTCGCATGTATATTGTGGTTGCTACACCACTTGACATGTATCATTTTATTACTCTGTGATGTACCGGTATATGTGTATATGTATGTGATGATCTATTGTTCTGTGATGTGTTTTACATTTGAGTTGTTATATTTTGTTCTGTTAGATCTTATAGCCATTATAAGTTTGTATTAAATATCTATTGGATATGTCGATCAACATGGAAAAATAATAATTTATAAGCTACATTTATCGATGTATTCAGTAGATAGTTAAGACAAGGCTACGATGGTCGCTCCTATCCAGCTCTATTCTCCGTATTAGCAGACAGTATTACCTTGTAATACTCTTTGCTAATGTGGGTCTCGGAGTGGGGCGTTACAGTTTTTTGGGGCAAATCCTTTATACTTCCAATCAAGCTTCTCAACATGATCAGATGTGCCATGATTCAATTCTTCTGGACAGGCAAAATGTTCACCAACAAGTTGTCCCCTTTTTCCTTTAAGAGGTTAGAGCTCCCCCATAGCAAAGCTGGACTTGGCATTAAGAACCTAATTTACTGGAATAAAGCTGCATTTGGCAGGCTTGTTAATGATGTTCTCAGCAAGAAGAATTCTGCCTGGGGTCAGACCATCAAGCATAAGCTAAGTAATAAACACTTTTGGTCTATGGACATACCGCAATTTTGTAGTTGGACTTGGAGAACTTTACTTAAACTTAGGCCAATCCTTTTACCTCAAATCCGTTATGCAGTTGCTATGGGTGAGAATGTGAGTTTCTAGGACGACCCTTCGCTCATCCATGGTGTCATCCTCAACAACATATTCACTCATTGGCAAATATCTCAAACTGGTATTAATTTTAATGCTAAAGCACATGAGTTTCTTCATGGTGGCCATGTCATTTTACCCTACTCTTCTAATTAGATTATTAGACAGCTCTGAACATATTATCAACAAACTAAGATCAATCTGGTGCATGAAGAGTGTGTTTTATGGACTGTCAAAGATGTCCAGTTCAATATTAGTGATGTGTATTATGCAATCATGAATACTAACTCTTTCCCGCAGTTCAGTTGGAACAAAAGAGTTTGGTGCAAACATAATAATGAAAGAGAGAATCTGGCCTTCTGGAAAATTATAAATAATGTTGTTCATACTAAGGAAAATCTTATGGTTAAAGGATTTGTGGTTGACCAGAATTGTGTTCTGTGCAACAGTGCTATAGAGGACATCTTACATATATTTTTAAACTGCCCTTATGTCTTCAATCTTTGGTCCAATCTTATGTCTCAGATTGGAAGGCAAAATTGTACAAGAATCAGTTTGAGGGAATGGAACATCATATTTAAAGCAACAAGATGGAAAGGGATGCAGGCTTATGCACTTCTTTTTATATTAAAGAAGTTTGTGAAGGTTATATGGACAGAGAGGAACCATGCTTTATTTAATGAGAACTTGAAATCCACTCTTCAAATGAAGAATATATTGCTGCATGAAATTAGGGAGGGGATGGAGCAATGTCCTTTCGACTTCCCTTCTCACATCAAGCAACGCTTTGTATGATTGTCTTTGCCACATCTTTGTGCTTCTGTCCTTTGTTTTGCTTCGTATTTGTTTCTTTGTTTATTGCAGTGTTAGTTGTAGTGTTTTTTTTCTTTATTTGCTAGTTGTTGACCTACTTGTTTTGGTCACGGCTGCTTTTTTATTTTTTTCCTTATCTTCTTTGTGTTCTTGTCTGTACTCTGTTTGTTTTGCTCTACAATAAACTGGTAGGGGTCCAGTTAACGCCGCTGGCTTTGCCATAAAAAAGAATATACTATTTAATTATTTATAAAGGATAAGACCTTTAATTAATGCACATACTTACACGTTTGAATAGAAATCCAGGGTTCCCTACAAAAAGTTAATGTGTATATATATAGAATATCAATTAAGGATATTGACTGAGATTATAATTTTTAATTAACTAACTTAAATTATAATTAGTGGCATTAATTATGATGATACATCAGTTACATTAACATGGGTAAATGGAAATAGTTTATATATATGTATAGGTAAGCGGACATGAATGAAGGTATGATTTTTCACTTAAATTCCATTTGTAAATAAAAGGCAAACAAATATTCATATGTAGTCCGCAGGTGCGGCGCAGTGGAAAGGAGGCCTGGTTTCTGGTAAAAAGACCCAGGTTCGATTCCTACCACGCGCTTCCCTATCCTATATAAATTTACCTGAGGGTATGGGGGCTTGGATCAGCGGACGGCTTTGCTATACCCTCATCAGGAGTTTACCGGCCCATCGGGTTCTCCTGGGTTTTAAAAAAACAAAAAAATATTCATATGTATACATACATGAGTACTTTGAAAACAAATACATGATTCTTTGCCATTTTCAATAAGAATAAAAGTGAATGAATAGTATTGACTAATTTGAATAAATGGCTATCACTGACATTAAAGGGGGGAAATGTAATAACATGGATATGAAAAGATAAATACTAGATAAGTATTGAAAAAGAAAACTAAATTTCTTAATCAATGTCAAAATGTATACACTTAAGATTCCCTATAATGGTTAATAATATACGAATACATAAATAAGTGAATTTATTAGGACGACATAAATTAGGGTAATGGAAAGATTTTATTTAGCATAATAAAAGGAAACGAGTCAAAGGAAATAAATATGAATTAATTGATGTTAACGGTAAAGAGGACTTACATAGATTACTTAACCATAAAGAAGGTTTAAATATATAAAATTTAATGGTTAATAAAGCGTTAACTAGATAACCATCCAGATTTAATATATTAATCCAACAGCCTAACTTTAACCAAATTTTTTTACTTGGGAATGAAGTAACTGATTAGTGTATGGGATGAAAACAAAGATTCTTCTAAGGTTAATTAACGGTTAGAATTAGTTTAAATCCCCTATAAATATACACCTAACCTAAACTCTAATTCATCACAAAATTAATCAATATGCCAAAATTTTACCTCTCCACTTCTAAATTTCTTTCAAAAATAAATTAAAAATTAAAGAAGAAGGATACAAGTGAATAAGATCTTGGAAAAGGCAAGCTAACATGTGTAGATCTCATGCGAAGAACGAAGTTAGAGCTTGGATCTGAGGTGAGTGGGAACACTTTTAATTAGATAATTATTAGAATTAGATTCAAACTATTTTAATTAATTTAGGATGCTAGAAATCTAAATTGAACTATATAAAACCCTAAATTGGAATATGAAAATTTGACTAGAGTTGAAGCACTGTAAACTATAAAATTTGAAATTGATGTATAACCCCTTTTATAGTTAAACTTTCAAACTCTAAATTAACAAACCCCAAATTGAATTGCTAATTGATAATTAGACTCATCTATTAACAATAACTGTAAACGACATTGATTAAACAATGGATAAAAAATCGACAATTAAAATCGTAGAAACCCCAATTTTACTACGCGATCGGCTGACCCTGGAGCCCCATTGGTCGACTAGTAGTGGTTGACCAGAGGGTTACAGCGATCAACCGTTCGAAATGTAAATTGCAAGAATGAACCTCGGCCTATGGCCCAAGTCAAAGATTATAAATTATATAATTCAATTTTTTTATATAAACGTAAAATTGATTATTTGAGCTTATTTTGGATTAAGTACACATGCTAGAGACTATAGGGAAGTCAGTTCCCTATCAAAGGAAAATAGGTCATCACGGTTTGGGTAACAGTTAAATACCTAAATAAGAGCTAAGAGTTAACTAGGACAATGTATTTTGCAGAGGGTGTATCGTAGTGGATGCGCATCACTGTTGTAGACACCAGTTGAGTGATCCTGTTGCTAACGGGGAATTTTGTAACGACCCGTAAATTTTTATTTGTTTTATTAGTATATATATAATTGAAATTTTGTGAAATTTTTAAACGATAAAATTTTGAAATAAAATTTTATATTTGGAATACGTCTGTTTAAACATAGCAGATGGTAAATTATCATCAGATAATTTGGAAGTTTATTTTATTGTGTAATTTTATTTCAATTTAAATCAGTTAAAGATTTGATGATAATAAATTTTTTCCAACCTTGAATAATTTTTACATAATAAATTTGTAAATCATCTTCTGAGTGAGAAGTCATATTTCGTTTCTCCAAATTTTGACTATTATTGCTTTGTTTATCTTATTTCTGGCAAATTAGCAGCATTTTCGGTACCGATTATCGACTTTGATCGGATGATCGTACCACTGATATTTGTATATTGTTTTGATCGTCTCGTTATGTTGATCTCAGCAGCAAATTCCTTTCTGTTTTACGAACCCCGGTACGTCGCGAAATCAGTAAACGGTTAACTGTTGTGGTTCGTTATTGGTTTCCTTTTGACTGTTCAATTACCCATCAGTTGAATTCAAACAGCCATTACATTTAATACTTTCTGAATTCAATGCCTTGTCTTTTGCTATTCATCCGGGTTCCAATGTTTTATTGATGGTTCGTTTTACATTCCTCTGGTTTAGTGTGCCTTTACGATTTCAAGTTTCATTTCCTAGAACCCTTCCTTTTCTTCCACCCTCTACTACATTTCTTCCACGCAACCCAGCCTTCATTTGCTTGTTCCTCCAACCAGTAACTCGCCACAAATCTTTCACCCACGCAACCACCATCAACCTTCCCCTGACTGAGCCTGTCTAAACTGCCACCGTGTTCATTCGTGCCTCCTCTCCTCCGCATGCAGCCGAGACCAAAGCTTTTGCCCTCATTCACTCTTCTCTCTGTCAGCCACTCACGCAAGATTTTATTCTACCGAACCTCTTGAAAAAAAAACTTCTCGAGTTTGCCAAACCACTCGGCCGACTTCTCATTGGTTCATAGGTATATTTGTATTATAATTTGTTGCTGTATATATTTGTTACTATATATTATATGATAAAGGGAGTTATGGATTTATAACAGTTATATATTTTTCTGTTTATTATATTATATTATACTATGTTATGTTATAAAGTATATATATGAGTTTATATGATAGGTTACAGTACGTATGAAAGAAATATTATAAGTTATATTTGTATATAAAGTGAATTTGGGGTTTGCTGTTGCTTTATATATGTATACATATACTTTATATATATACGGTATTATATTATTATATTATCGATATTTATTATATATATATATATATAAAGTTATACCTACATTAAATCGGCTGCCATATATTTATGCTATATATCTCATAATATTTCATTTGTTTATATGTGCATAGTCTGTTGTTTAGAAGTGTGTATAAGTTTGACTAGTTGTATATATATTATATAATATTTTATAACATGGTAAGTGGCGTGAGTTTTTAAGATGAGTTGTTTATATATATAGTTGTTCATAATATATAAAAATAATGTATAATGTTTGTAAAGTATGAATATTGGCTGTGACTTGTCATAGCCGTGACTAGCCACTTATTACATAAGCTTTATACGTTCTGCTTTATACATATATAGATTTTTTGTGAACTTTATAGGTATTATACCAACTCATATATATTTTAATATACGAGTACTATATGTTAGATTATAAAGTACCACACACACACACACACACACACACACATATATATATATATATCATACTTTAAAGCATAGGCTGTGTTCTATTAGCTGTTATATATACAGCTTGCTGTTTTGAAAATTTTAAGTTCTGAGGGGATTGTCGTTTTAAAATAAATTTAGATATTATTTTAAATATATTATATATTAGTCTATATATATTGTTTATATCTATACATGAGTTTAGTATAGATTCTATTGTCAATATATGCCTCGATTTCTGAAGTATATATATGTAGATCTCTGGTTTTACATGTGTTAATATACATATGTATATATATATATATATATACTTTCCTGTATTTTATCAATGCAAATATTCTTAGCTGTATATTATATAGGTTATATAATCTATGTATGTACAAATATATGTTGGTTATGTAAGTTATAATGGGACAGTTACATATAAATGTGGAAGTCGTGGTTGTTATATATATAGTTTTTTTCAATTATTGCATAGGCTGTTTATTTATATGGGTATATATATATATATTGATTTTGGAAGTATATATGGAAATTTGTAATTTAAAGAACTAAGATTTTGTCTCAGTCCATATATATACATAGCAAGTTACATACCTGGTAGTAGCATATATGTGTACTCAATATATAATATAATATATATATTTTATTATATGATTTTAAATTTATAATGATCTTGGAATATATATATAGATTTCGATTTTGATATATGTATATATGTTTAAATTTAATATTGATTCTTGGAAGAAAATTCTTACATATATGGATAATATATATATGTGTTTGAACTAAAATATGATTTTTATATATATAGTATTTATATATATACAAGTTCACTTATACCATTTATCATCAATCTAGTTCTGATTTATTTTCATCAATTTCTTATTATCAGCGTGGATCATCGAATTCGTGCCAATCTTGCCTTGCTTTGGAATTCGTGCTTGGATTCGTAACTCAATTTCAGTGTTCGTATCCGTGTCATCTCCTGTTCCCTCTAGCCTCGAAAGGTGAGCAATCACTCACGATTAACGTTCTTATATTTATTAAATTTGATTTCAATTGAAATGACAATTGAAATATGCTGCTGTTAGTTATTCACATTGCTATATATATGCCATTATCTGTATCTGTTCACATGTGACATCTGACACCATTATTTGTTATTTATCACTGATGATATATGCCTGTTACTATTGTAATATTATTATCATATCTGTTATCACTCTGCAAGTTCCCTGTTAGTATATAATTCACTATGGGTTGAAATGATACATACCCGAACGATCTGTAGAATAGGAGAAAATCGTTATGGGTTGAAATGATAAACCCAAGCGATTTTCAATTGAATTGAATTTGGGATTACGAGTTGAAAAGATATATACCCGTATATATTTAAATTGAGGATTGAAATGATAAATATCCGTAACACTTGACCATAGGATAGAAAATTATATACAGACACCGTTGATCTATATATAAATATTTTAAAAATGATTTCTATGGTTTTGAAAAGGAATATATGGTTTAATAAATATTGATTTTAAATATTTATTAAAGTTGATATATAATATGTTTAAGTATTTATTTAATATATATATATATATATATATATTCAAATATAAAGTTTATAATGATTCAGGTTGGAAAGATAAAATTGAAATTGATTTGAAATTATATCTATTTAAGAATTTTACTTAAATAAGTTTGATTTGAAATTTATTAAATTTGAAATTTTAAAGATATGTTTTATAACTTGAATTTGATTAAAAGTGACTTAAATGAATATTTCAAATTTATATAAATTTAAATGTGATATTTTGTTTATTTAAATTTGTAAATTGAAGTTGTATTTAGACGTTATTAATGATTTAGTAAATATTTCAAAAATAATAATAGTAAAGTGAATTTGATATATATATATATATATATACACATATATATATATATGAAATTATCAAATTTAGTTTTGAAAATGTTGAATATATAAAGCTTTGAAATATATTGAAATTGAAATATGTATTTGAAATCGATATAATTTGAAATAGTTTATTTAAAACTGAATTGAGTTGAAATTTATGAACTAAAATTGAATAAAAAAATGAATTTTGGAATTTGAGTTGATTTGAATCGATTTGTGAAATTTGAGGAAGCTATTTTATTATATAAAGTATTTTTAAACTATATCTAAAACTATTTATATTTTACTTTATAAATTATTTTAATATAAACTATTTTAATATAAATCATTTTCAATATAAATTATTTTATTATAAACTATTTTAACTTATAACTATTTTATATAAACTATTTTTATTTTATATACTATTTTATTATATATACTATTATTAATATCTAAACTGTTAAAGGAAAGTGTTATGATTTCAAAGTGTTATAATTTCGGAAGAGTTATAATTTTGAAAGTGCTATGATTTTTGGAAATGAATATTATTTTAAGTGAGGAATGATATCGTATTGATTTGGTTTTTGAAATGAAAATGATATTTTGGTTTTGAAGTATAAACTATTTTGAAATGACCGCGGTGTTATAATAACGTTTGGTTGTTAAAGAGAACGGGATCGGATATGGGCATACTCTCTGTCGATACCGAAAACCACTTTAACAACTGTGTACGTGGTGGAGATTCCAGAATAAAGTAGGATTGTGGCCACGATCCTAAAGGTATATTTACGTGAATCCAACTCCCGTGAGTTGGCATAAGGTGGCTAAAACAGGAGCGATTCCGAGCCAATGAGGTAGCTCCTCTTATCGGACACACTCCATCGTATGCCATTCTATTACTTTGTGATTGATTTGGTGCGCACATTTGATTCGGGAGTGTGGCTCGAGGTGGGCGATTGCTGCGGCTCTGCGTTACCACCAGTTCTGATGCGTAATTGGTATATCTACCCTGGCATATCGATATCGATACCGATCATATCGATACCGATCTAAATTAGTATGGCCTACTCTGACCAAACTTCTGGGGGATGATGAGGAGGACCTTTAGGTTATGCTAAAGGTGTTTGTTCGAATGCTCGATGTTTATTTTCAATGGTTGTAATGCGATGAAGATCGATGATAAATAATGAGGCAAAGGCATGATGCTTCTGTAATATCCCGGAAATTTTTACAATATCAATTTAATAATCTGTTAAATAATTAAATTGATATTGATGATCTTTGATAATAAATTTTGAATTTAATTTAATAATCTGATTAAATTAGTATTAATTGGTGATTTTATCTTTTAAAAAGTTAATAAGATATTTTCTATTTGAATATATATATTTATTTATATATATTGTAAATAGAAGCTTTGGCAAATTGGAAATTTAGATTTAATTTAATATGACTTTTCAAAGATATTTAAATAAGTAACTTTATAGTTTTAAATATACTTTAGGTAGATATTTTAATTGCTTAAATATTTTTACTTAAGTTTAAAAATATATAAGAGTTAACAAAAAGGCTTGTTTTGTTTCTTTTTAAAATATTACTTGACAATATAATCTCTTATATAAATTATTTAATATCAAATATGTTAATTTCAAATAATAAGTATAATGTATTATTTTTATTAATATGAATGGACTTTAAAATAATATGGAATTGTTATTTAATTGAATAAATAGTTATATATATATATATATAACTTAACTTTTAAATTGAATCTTAGGATTTAATTTAATTTGAACTTGAATTTAAAATTTTGAAATTCAAAGGAATAAATATTTAATTGTTTGGATATTATAATATTTGTATAAACTTTTATTTATAAAATATAATTAGTTTTAGTTTCTCTTTAAATAGATATATATATATATATATAAGTATTTTATAAGTAAAGAAAAAGGCTTTTTGATTACTTTAAAATAAATAGAATTATGAATAAATACTTATAAGACAAGTGTCTTTAGCCTAAAGCTTCATTATAACATGTGTAAATAAAAGATAAACTATATTGACAAGTGTCTTTATTATTTTTAATTTTCTTTTATTTTATAAATTTCAAATTCACTTATATAAACATATGCATTCTCTTTACTTGATTCTTTCTATTCTCATTTTTCAAAACAAGATAAACTCAGTTTTTCTCTAATCTAAATCTGAAACAAATCAATATTACTTTTCAAGATAATCCTCTAAACTCAAATCAGAGAATCAAATGCCTCAAACTAGAAATTAAATACCTCAAACCAAATCAAACCCCTGTAAATCTTCTTCAAACCAAATCAAAGAAATCAGTCTGTAATTCTATTCAAAAATCTGGAAACAACTCAAAAGATCAACCTGCAACAATCTCATTTTCAAATCTCAAAACTGTCTGCATTTTTCAAATCTGGAATCATTTTAAAGCCAGCCTGCATTCTTCTCATCTCTGGAAGCAACATGCATGCAGCTCTAAATCCAATAAGTAAAGACCAGCAATTCAAGTTTTAAATCAAATTCAAGAAACATGCAAGTCCACAGTTTTCAAAAGCTAAAATCTGCCTCTGTTCATTTGCATGTCTGGTGAGTAACTTTTAAACTTAAAATAAAATAGGATTGCATGTTGAATCTCTGTGACATATATAAGTATTGATGTATGAATAAGTGCATTCTCCTGTTTGTATATATGGATGTGGTGTATGGATGTATATGAATTCTGTTTTGTTCTGTTGCCAGACCCAAAATGTCTTTTTATCTTTTACCACTTGATTTAGTTTTTATTAGGACTTAACTTATAAGTAAGTATTGTTTAATTATCATATACTAAAGTTTAAAAAGCCTAGTTAAGTCAAATTCACACCTAAGTGTCTCTGTCAACAAAAACAACAGAGAAATGTTATATAAAGGTAAAAATTTAAACTTGTAAATTTATAACTTCAGGTTTATAAATTTAATAGATAGGTTATAATATGATTTTTAGCAATAATATCATAATTTTTAGTTTCGAATTGAAAGAGCAGTTCTGGTTTAAGTCAGAAATGAAATTTTGGTGATTTTGATTATCTCAATGGAACTGGGGTGTTGAATTCTTCAATGATGGTAGTGGAATGATCATGGATATAAGGAAAATTATTAGAAATCGAATTAAGGCAGTGAGGAAGAAATGATTTAGGTTTTAAATTTTTAAACCTAGTTTTAAGTAAGGTTATGAATTCGTTCGTTCGTTTTCATGGATGGATCGAGTGTTCTAAGATTTTGGGAAAGTGAAGCTCTGAGGTAGTCGAAGTCATGACCGGAGTTGGAGGAGTTCTGGTGGATGGGTTTGCGAAGGCGAGGCGATGACAGGTGGGTGGTTGGTCGCGAGCCAGTGTTTCCAGGTTTCAATTTAATCGAGTTCGAGTTCGAGAGGGATCGGAGGGGAACTGATGGATGGGATCGAAGCTGGGGTTGATTGTCGACTTGTAGAGTTCGTCGTGGGTGGCCGGAGCTCAGGCGAGTAGTTGTGCACGTGCACCAGGTAGCAGTCATGTCTGGAATGGTAGCAGGGGAGAGGTCTGGGTTTTCTCGAGTTTTGGTCGAGTGATGCTCGAAGTTTTTAGGCAGGCGACTCGAAGTAAATTAGATGATCTCGAGTACAATAGATGTTGCCAGTTTTAAAATTTAAAACTGCCTGTTTAAAGTTTAAACTGGATTTAATTTTCTAAAGCAATATTTAAACAAATTTTAAATCTAAGTTTAATCTGATTTAAGTTAATTTGAATCTCAGTTCAAAAATAAAATAAATTGTTGAAATTTAAAATATTTTAGCAACCTTAAAAGATTTAGATAATTGAACTTATGTTTTAAATTGCAAGTAAGTTTAAACTTAAGATTGATCTAGAATCTAGTTTAAATCTGTATCTCAGATTTAAAATAAAAGCAGATTTTTAAATCAAATTGTTTTAATAATTTTTAGTGTTTAAATTATATATTAAATGGTAGAATTTAAAGGTAAATTTGATTCAAATTCTTTAGTTATTTATAAGATGAGTAATTTCTTTAACTTGTAAAATAAAAGAGTTTAGAAATATTGTTTAAACATGGTTAAAGATAAATTGTTTCATTTTAAATCTTTAAATTTAAAATTTAATTTTGAAGATAAATTTAAGTAAATTGGTTTAAATACTTTGTAAATGATAACTTGATTTTTCAATAAGAAAATGTTTTATCTTAAAATAATTAGGAATGTGTGTTCATTAAATTATAAGGAAATTTAATGAGTAAATTAAATTAATTGATTAATTAATCATTTGGATTAATTAAATAGGTAATAAATGGTTTAAACAAATTAAATTATGATTAAGGTAAATTGATTAGGAATGATTAATTTATAATTAAGGATTATAAATTAGAGTATTAATTAATGATTAGGAATTAAATAATTAAGTAATTAAATATTAATTAAGTAGGGCTAACACTTAATTAATTAAAATAATTAGAGATTAATTAATTGGTATTTAAGATTTATTAATTTGGAATTAATAATAATTAATCTAAGTTAATTACTTAAGAAAAGTAATTAAAGAATTATTAATAGTTAATGAAGTCATTAACTATGGATTATTAAATAATTAATTAATGTAATTAATTTTTAATTAGATTAATTAATTTAAAGATAATCAATTATAGAATTTGTTTTAAATGGAATTACTTAATGGAAGTAATTAAGAATTAATTACTTATTGTAATTAATTGAAGTTAATTTGATTAGTTAAGTTAATTAATTAAGTTTAATTAATTTAGAATAATCAAGAGTTGATTTGATAATAATTACTTAATGTAATTATTAAGGTATGATTATTTAAGAAGTAAATAATAGATAATTACTTGAGGTAATTAATTGATTGGTTATGTATTAAGGAAAGTAATTTAAGTTTAATTACTTGTAAATTAATCAAGGGATTAATTAAGAAATTAATTAAGGAAGTAATTAATTTAGTTAGTGAAAGTAATTAAGGGTAGTTAATTACTGATTGAAGATTAATCAAGAGTGATTAATAAATATTGTTTAAATAAAGGTTAATTACTTAATGTAATTAATTTAATTAAGTAATTAATAATTAAGTTGTAATTAAGGATCATTAATTAATATAATTAATGATGTAAATAAGAATTGATTAATTAAGTAATAATTAATAAATGAAGTAATTAATCAATGTAATTAATTAAGGATTAATGTAATTAATTATAGTTGATTAACTTAATTAATTTTAGTTAATTAATTAATGATGTAATTAAAGGTTAATTACAATAAGTGGTTAGGGATAATTAATTTGAGTAATTAATTAAGGATAAATTACTTGAAGGTAATTAAAAGATAATTAATCAAAGATGATTAATTGAAAAAGGTAATTAAAGGATAATTAATTAATTTGTAATTAATTAATGATTAAGTAAGCAGGATTTATAGAATGAAGTAATTAATTTAATTCATTTTAAATTAATTAGAAATGGTATAAATCATTACTTAAGAATGGATGATAATATTGAATGCTTTGCATTGATTGATATCTCTGATGAGATATATGCTGTGTGATATGGATGTTTAGTTGAATTGTGATGATAATATGGATTATCTGATAATGTTGATTATCTATTGTGAATTATCCTTTTATGTGTATAAAGATAATGAATTGAATTGTTTTACCCTTAAAACAACTTGGCCTTAAAAGATACGCTTTGGATTTCGATGAGACCGGGATCGGGTTTCCGTATACCGGATTTCCAGGTCTGGAGACCCGAATACCACATCGATCCAAATTTACGATAGGTCGTGAATCAAGTGAAGATGAAGATTCAGAGTGCAAGGGTTATTGTTGTTAACTCTGAGGGTGATTCCAAAACGAGTGTAACGAGATAATGCCTTCGGTTTCGTTCGAACCCGGAACGAACTTGTATGGATTGAATGCTTTCAGAACATCGTCAGGTGGACGATGAGCATTCTAAGTGATGTGTTCTTTTCTAAGGTAATCGTGACCTCAAGCCTCACAAACCGGGAATGGCTAAAACAGGGGAGGTGCAGCAAGGTTAGTGGGTAGCACCCAAGTAGGACAAGATTACCTCTGTCTAGAAGTCCCTTCTTATTTCGGCTTAGTGTGTGCGGTTGCTGATCCCAACCGTGAGGTATCTTGTGCGGGAATTATCCAGTAAGGGATGTTCCGACCTTGTGTTGCAGGGGATTGGGAGTGATCCTCGGTACGGTGATCTAGGCCACGTACTGTGACGGGCGGTACCCCGGTAGCCCTGCCATTGTATGAAATCCAAACTCCAATAAGTGCCGTACGTATTAGTTGTGCCCAACTATGTTGGAATGTGAGATGTAAGCATTTCAGCTATTTCTGTATTTTACTTGAAAACCCTAGACCCTATTATAATATAACTGGATTTCCTATCAAATGTTTTGGTTAGCGTAAGGTAAAAACTTTTCCATGTTTATGTGTGGGAAGTCTTACGTGATACCTTTGTTTTGAAAAGGTTTTGAAGTTAAACAATTTTAACCCGTTTACTCACACCAGACCCATGTCTGACCCAAGTTGTTTATTTCTGTTTTATAAACTCTTGGGTACTCAAATTTTTACGAGTAGCCAAGGGATTCAGGTTATCCTTGACGAATTGTGGAGGAGCAATGGAGCAGGAGGCTTCGGCGTTGTGGATAGATAGTAGTTTCCGCTGTGTTGATCTTGTTTAGATCTTTGTTTTGTATTGAGTTGTAATAACTAGACAGATGTTTATAACTGTCTAGTATGTGATGTGTAATCTGTGTAACTCTGATAAGTGTTGTATATGATACTGTGTAATATTTATGTGATATAATATATTTTGTTCGTTTCCGCTGTGAGTATTTGTGTTTGTTTCTTTTCTCTTCTTCTCTTTTCTACTTCTCACCCCTTTCTTTCTTATTAGCGATACGACTTTCTATGGAGAGAAAGTCGGGGTCGTTACAGTGGTATCAGAGCATAGGTTGAGCGAATGCCTAAGCTTTTGGTTAAGTGAATATCAGAGCAGTAGGTTGAGTGAATACCTAGGCTCTGAAGTGGTGTCTATCTTGAGAGCGCGTAATTGTTAGTTATATAAAAATGGTTTTATATTGTGTTAATTGATCGGTTGAGTGGTATATGGATTCTGGTCAATACGAGTAGCTAACGTTATTGATAGGGATCTCTAAACACTTGAACCAGGCCAACGGACACAATATTGTTTTAAAGAGGTAAATGAAATAATTTTACCCAGAAATAATTTCTATATAAAAAAAATATATCATTTTAAATATATATATTTATGTATTTCTACCTATTTATTGGGTTACCTGTTCGGGTTTTCCAATATAGGATATAAAGGTAGATAGGGTAGTGGTGTGTGTAACACGACTACCAATGGTTGGAGTTTGAGTATTGAGGTTGGAAGTGTATCTGTCGAGACTGTAGACCTAATACCGTCTCGAGTAAGCTTTGCTATGGTAAAGGATTTCATCGATCTCTGAAGGAAACCTTTTAAAGGTTCGGAGTTTATCTTTGAAGTGTGGATGAGTAGAGTTGGATCTGTCGATGAGGCAGAAGTGAGTGATGGTACCTTGATACCTCAGGTAATAGTAGCTGTATGATGAGATACAGTGATGATGGATGTTCCCGAAGATGTTTTCTTTGGAACAATCTTAAGGAAGTGTGTATATTTCGGTGTTGTGGCTGAGTTCAGCATGGTGTTTCTGCTTTGGTTTGGAGTCCGAGTTTCTCGAAGAGCTTTGGTTAGGAAGTCTTTGGCATTGTGGCAGCGTTGCAGCTCGGAGTATTCTTGGATTGGCAGGAAGTTTTTCTGGCTGAGCAGTTTTTCTGAAGTGGAGTTCAGAAGCAGCAGAGTATATCCATTTCTTAGATAAATTGGATAAATAAGTGTAAGCTGTTCTGATTGGTGAAGAGAGAACAGTCTGTTTGGAATTGGGATGGGTTGATCGCAAAAGTGACTTGCGATTGTCTGAGTGTTCTCTTGGGTTGTCAGAGTTTTTCTGGATGTCTTCAGAGAAGTCAGAAGTTTGTCCGCATCTGAAGGTTGAGTTTTCTTATCGACTGGATTCCAGGAGTGATACCGGTGGTTCAGTCTAGTGGAAGGATGTTTCCTAGAGATAGAGTTTGGTAAAGCAGCTCAAGTTTTGCTGGAGTATCTGAGTTTTCTTTATGGATCAATGAACCTTATTTCTAGAAGTGAGTTGTCCAGTCTGTGCTTGTGTCCTACCTCATATCAGAGTTGAGCAGCGAAAGCAGTTTGGAGTGTATCTCTGGATAGGAGGAGTAAGTTTGGAATCTACGGATAATTGTGAAGTAGAGTATGTTTGGATCTCGTCTGTGTTCTGATTTGGATAAGTAATTGGTCTACTTGGTTGAATTGCCAGTTTGGATAATTGGAATTCATTGTGTTTTACGTATCTCTGAGGGAGTACGTATTTGATCTATCTTTGGTTTTAGAATCTGCAGTTCTGGAAGGTTTAGTTGTTGAGTCAGACTCGTCTGTAGTCTGATATTCTGTTTAGTTCTGTAGATCTAGATAAGTAGGAGATCTATAGCTTAGTAGTATTGATTGTTTAGATTGTTTGTAGAGCGAGTATCCCGGTATATATATATACTTGGGGAAACTCGAGGAATTTTATCTAGAATTTAGTCTAGATAGTTAGAATTGTTTGATTGGATGATTGACTACTATGGTTGTTAGCATATGGATGATAGTATATGCTTGTGTTTTAAATTAAAATCTTTAATAAGATTATTAAATTACCTTTGTTTAAATTTCGGGGACGAAATTATTTTAAGGGGGAAGGAATGTAATATCCCGGAAATTTTTACAATATCAATTTAATAATCTGTTAAATAATTAAATTGATATTGATGATCTTTGATAATAAATTTTGAATTTAATTTAATAATCTGATTAAATTAGTATTAATTGGTGATTTTATCTTTTAAAAAGTTAATAAGATATTTTCTATTTGAATATATATATTTATTTATATATATTGTAAATAGAAGCTTTGGCAAATTGGAAATTTAGATTTAATTTAATATGACTTTTCAAAGATATTTAAATAAGTAACTTTATAGTTTTAAATATACTTTAGGTAGATATTTTAATTGCTTAAATATTTTTACTTAAGTTTAAAAATATATAAGAGTTAACAAAAAGGCTTGTTTTGTTTCTTTTTAAAATATTACTTGACAATATAATCTCTTATATAAATTATTTAATATCAAATATGTTAATTTCAAATAATAAGTATAATGTATTATTTTTATTAATATGAATGGACTTTAAAATAATATGGAATTGTTATTTAATTGAATAAATAGTTATATATATATATATATAACTTAACTTTTAAATTGAATCTTAGGATTTAATTTAATTTGAACTTGAATTTAAAATTTTGAAATTCAAAGGAATAAATATTTAATTGTTTGGATATTATAATATTTGTATAAACTTTTATTTATAAAATATAATTAGTTTTAGTTTCTCTTTAAATAGATATATATATATATATATATATATATATATATATATATAAGTATTTTATAAGTAAAGAAAAAGGCTTTTTGATTACTTTAAAATAAATAGAATTATGAATAAATACTTATAAGACAAGTGTCTTTAGCCTAAAGCTTCATTATAACATGTGTAAATAAAAGATAAACTATATTGACAAGTGTCTTTATTATTTTTAATTTTCTTTTATTTTATAAATTTCAAATTCACTTATATAAACATATGCATTCTCTTTACTTGATTCTTTCTATTCTCATTTTTCAAAACAAGATAAACTCAGTTTTTCTCTAATCTAAATCTGAAACAAATCAATATTACTTTTCAAGATAATCCTCTAAACTCAAATCAGAGAATCAAATGCCTCAAACTAGAAATTAAATACCTCAAACCAAATCAAACCCCTGTAAATCTTCTTCAAACCAAATCAAAGAAATCAGTCTGTAATTCTATTCAAAAATCTGGAAACAACTCAAAAGATCAACCTGCAACAATCTCATTTTCAAATCTCAAAACTGTCTGCATTTTTCAAATCTGGAATCATTTTAAAGCCAGCCTGCATTCTTCTCATCTCTGGAAGCAACATGCATGCAGCTCTAAATCCAATAAGTAAAGACCAGCAATTCAAGTTTTAAATCAAATTCAAGAAACATGCAAGTCCACAGTTTTCAAAAGCTAAAATCTGCCTCTGTTCATTTGCATGTCTGGTGAGTAACTTTTAAACTTAAAATAAAATAGGATTGCATGTTGAATCTCTGTGACATATATAAGTATTGATGTATGAATAAGTGCATTCTCCTGTTTGTATATATGGATGTGGTGTATGGATGTATATGAATTCTGTTTTGTTCTGTTGCCAGACCCAAAATGTCTTTTTATCTTTTACCACTTGATTTAGTTTTTATTAGGACTTAACTTATAAGTAAGTATTGTTTAATTATCATATACTAAAGTTTAAAAAGCCTAGTTAAGTCAAATTCACACCTAAGTGTCTCTGTCAACAAAAACAACAGAGAAATGTTATATAAAGGTAAAAATTTAAACTTGTAAATTTATAACTTCAGGTTTATAAATTTAATAGATAGGTTATAATATGATTTTTAGCAATAATATCATAATTTTTAGTTTCGAATTGAAAGAGCAGTTCTGGTTTAAGTCAGAAATGAAATTTTGGTGATTTTGATTATCTCAATGGAACTGGGGTGTTGAATTCTTCAATGATGGTAGTGGAATGATCATGGATATAAGGAAAATTATTAGAAATCGAATTAAGGCAGTGAGGAAGAAATGATTTAGGTTTTAAATTTTTAAACCTAGTTTTAAGTAAGGTTATGAATTCGTTCGTTCGTTTTCATGGATGGATCGAGTGTTCTAAGATTTTGGGAAAGTGAAGCTCTGAGGTAGTCGAAGTCATGACCGGAGTTGGAGGAGTTCTGGTGGATGGGTTTGCGAAGGCGAGGCGATGACAGGTGGGTGGTTGGTCGCGAGCCAGTGTTTCCAGGTTTCAATTTAATCGAGTTCGAGTTCGAGAGGGATCGGAGGGGAACTGATGGATGGGATCGAAGCTGGGGTTGATTGTCGACTTGTAGAGTTCGTCGTGGGTGGCCGGAGCTCAGGCGAGTAGTTGTGCACGTGCACCAGGTAGCAGTCATGTCTGGAATGGTAGCAGGGGAGAGGTCTGGGTTTTCTCGAGTTTTGGTCGAGCGATGCTCGAAGTTTTTAGGCAGGCGACTCGAAGTAAATTAGATGATCTCGAGTACAATAGATGTTGCCAGTTTTAAAATTTAAAACTGCCTGTTTAAAGTTTAAACTGGATTTAATTTTCTAAAGCAATATTTAAACAAATTTTAAATCTAAGTTTAATCTGATTTAAGTTAATTTGAATCTCAGTTCAAAAATAAAATAAATTGTTGAAATTTAAAATATTTTAGCAACCTTAAAAGATTTAGATAATTGAACTTATGTTTTAAATTGCAAGTAAGTTTAAACTTAAGATTGATCTAGAATCTAGTTTAAATCTGTATCTCAGATTTAAAATAAAAGCAGATTTTTAAATCAAATTGTTTTAATAATTTTTAGTGTTTAAATTATATATTAAATGGTAGAATTTAAAGGTAAATTTGATTCAAATTCTTTAGTTATTTATAAGATGAGTAATTTCTTTAACTTGTAAAATAAAAGAGTTTAGAAATATTGTTTAAACATGGTTAAAGATAAATTGTTTCATTTTAAATCTTTAAATTTAAAATTTAATTTTGAAGATAAATTTAAGTAAATTGGTTTAAATACTTTGTAAATGATAACTTGATTTTTCAATAAGAAAATGTTTTATCTTAAAATAATTAGGAATGTGTGTTCATTAAATTATAAGGAAATTTAATGAGTAAATTAAATTAATTGATTAATTAATCATTTGGATTAATTAAATAGGTAATAAATGGTTTAAACAAATTAAATTATGATTAAGGTAAATTGATTAGGAATGATTAATTTATAATTAAGGATTATAAATTAGAGTATTAATTAATGATTAGGAATTAAATAATTAAGTAATTAAATATTAATTAAGTAGGGCTAACACTTAATTAATTAAAATAATTAGAGATTAATTAATTGGTATTTAAGATTTATTAATTTGGAATTAATAATAATTAATCTAAGTTAATTACTTAAGAAAAGTAATTAAAGAATTATTAATAGTTAATGAAGTCATTAATTATGGATTATTAAATAATTAATTAATGTAATTAATTTTTAATTAGATTAATTAATTTAAAGATAATCAATTATAGAATTTGTTTTAAATGGAATTACTTAATGGAAGTAATTAAGAATTAATTACTTATTGTAATTAATTGAAGTTAATTTGATTAGTTAAGTTAATTAATTAAGTTTAATTAATTTAGAATAATCAAGAGTTGATTTGATAATAATTACTTAATGTAATTATTAAGGTATGATTATTTAAGAAGTAAATAATAGATAATTACTTGAGGTAATTAATTGATTGGTTATGTATTAAGGAAAGTAATTTAAGTTTAATTACTTGTAAATTAATCAAGGGATTAATTAAGAAATTAATTAAGGAAGTAATTAATTTAGTTAGTGAAAGTAATTAAGGGTAGTTAATTACTGATTGAAGATTAATCAAGAGTGATTAATAAATATTGTTTAAATAAAGGTTAATTACTTAATGTAATTAATTTAATTAAGTAATTAATAATTAAGTTGTAATTAAGGATCATTAATTAATATAATTAATGATGTAAATAAGAATTGATTAATTAAGTAATAATTAATAAATGAAGTAATTAATCAATGTAATTAATTAAGGATTAATGTAATTAATTATAGTTGATTAACTTAATTAATTTTAGTTAATTAATTAATGATGTAATTAAAGGTTAATTACAATAAGTGGTTAGGGATAATTAATTTGAGTAATTAATTAAGGATAAATTACTTGAAGGTAATTAAAAGATAATTAATCAAAGATGATTAATTGAAAAAGGTAATTAAAGGATAATTAATTAATTTGTAATTAATTAATGATTAAGTAAGCAGGATTTATAGAATGAAGTAATTAATTTAATTCATTTTAAATTAATTAGAAATGGTATAAATCATTACTTAAGAATGGATGATAATATTGAATGCTTTGCATTGATTGATATCTCTGATGAGATATATGCTGTGTGATATGGATGTTTAGTTGAATTGTGATGATAATATGGATTATCTGATAATGTTGATTATCTATTGTGAATTATCCTTTTATGTGTATAAAGATAATGAATTGAATTGTTTTACCCTTAAAACAACTTGGCCTTAAAAGATACGCTTTGGATTTCGATGAGACCGGGATCGGGTTTCCGTATACCGGATTTCCAGGTCTGGAGACCCGAATACCACATCGATCCAAATTTACGATAGGTCGTGAATCAAGTGAAGATGAAGATTCAGAGTGCAAGGGTTATTGTTGTTAACTCTGAGGGTGATTCCAAAACGAGTGTAACGAGATAATGCCTTCGGTTTCGTTCGAACCCGGAACGAACTTGTATGGATTGAATGCTTTCAGAACATCGTCAGGTGGACGATGAGCATTCTAAGTGATGTGTTCTTTTCTAAGGTAATCGTGACCTCAAGCCTCACAAACCGGGAATGGCTAAAACAGGGGAGGTGCAGCAAGGTTAGTGGGTAGCACCCAAGTAGGACAAGATTACCTCTGTCTAGAAGTCCCTTCTTATTTCGGCTTAGTGTGTGCGGTTGCTGATCCCAACCGTGAGGTATCTTGTGCGGGAATTATCCAGTAAGGGATGTTCCGACCTTGTGTTGCAGGGGATTGGGAGTGATCCTCGGTACGGTGATCTAGGCCACGTACTGTGACGGGCGGTACCCCGGTAGCCCTGCCATTGTATGGAATCCAAACTCCAATAAGTGCCGTACGTATTAGTTGTGCCCAACTATGTTGGAATGTGAGATGTAAGCATTTCAGCTATTTCTGTATTTTACTTGAAAACCCTAGACCCTATTATAATATAACTGGATTTCCTATCAAATGTTTTGGTTAGCGTAAGGTAAAAACTTTTCCATGTTTATGTGTGGGAAGTCTTACGTGATACCTTTGTTTTGAAAAGGTTTTGAAGTTAAACAATTTTAACCCGTTTACTCACACCAGACCCATGTCTGACCCAAGTTGTTTATTTCTGTTTTATAAACTCTTGGGTACTCAAATTTTTACGAGTAGCCAAGGGATTCAGGTTAGCCTTGACGAATTGTGGAGGAGCAATGGAGCAGGAGGCTTCGGCGTTGTGGATAGATAGTAGTTTCCGCTGTGTTGATCTTGTTTAGATCTTTGTTTTGTATTGAGTTGTAATAACTAGACAGATGTTTATAACTGTCTAGTATGTGATGTGTAATCTGTGTAACTCTGATAAGTGTTGTATATGATACTGTGTAATATTTATGTGATATAATATATTTTGTTCGTTTCCGCTGTGAGTATTTGTGTTTGTTTCTTTTCTCTTCTTCTCTTTTCTACTTCTCACCCCTTTCTTTCTTATTAGCGATACGACTTTCTATGGAGAGAAAGTCGGGGTCGTTACAGCTTCGATGTGATGACTTTGGAACTGTGATAAGAAAGACAATTCTACAGCATGAGATGGGCGAGTAGAGATGTTCCAAACTTCACATATGAGGCATTTGATCGAATACTTTAAGTGGGAAGTGAAGGATGGGACTATAATAGTCTGGGAAGCACATTCAATATGGAGAAGAGATGTTAGGGAGCATGAGATGTTCTGGATCGAGTTGGATGCTGAAGGGATTGTAGATAGCTCTAGATAGGATGGTTGTTCCTAGTGGTAGGGGTATGTGAGGACCCTCACCTATATATCCTGGACCGTGAGACAGTCTAGCTTGTCCTGAGAAGGGAGTACCTATGAGATGAGTATCTAACAGAATGTCGGATCCAATTGTGGCATGAGATGTCACCGGTTTGAGAGGTCGTAGAGTGGGTTAACATACATTCAAGAGACCTTGAGAAGGTCATGATCAAGGTGGACTTTGAGAAAGTAATAAGGAAGCGGGACTCTAGAAAGGATCATGATGGGGTAGGACTCCAGAAGTGATCGTAACGAAGTAAGACTTCGAGAATACCTTGAGAAGGTCGCGATGAAGGGAGAACTTTGAGAAAGTTATAATGGTGAGTGAGACTCGAGAAAGGATAGTGGTGAAGCGAGACTTTGGTGAATATTTTGGAGAAGTGGGACTTCAAGGATAGTTGTAGTGAAGTGAGACTTTAGCGATAATCATGATGACGTAAGTTCTTGAGAAGGGCTATGACAATGCGTGACGAGGTGAGACCTTGGTGATAGACATGGTTATACGAAAACTCAAGGACAGTTGTCGTTACATGTTTATCTTATGCTTGTTATGATTGGTATGATTATAAATGTCATGTGACATTAGAATTCTTAAGATAGGTACCATGACACCCATATGAAGTTGATAGTATTATAACATATATTATGTCACATGCTAACTCTTTGGATGCATGGGCAGGTCAGGTATGATTTTCCATGCCCTATGTTCTCTACATTATCGGTTTTCATAGTATTTTGAGATTTTTTATCGCTCATACCAGATTGTTGTCCGACTCGAGGTTTTATGCTTTGGTTCTTATTATCTCAGGTACTATAACACTTTTTATCGCTCATACCAGGAAGGTTTGAGTTTAGTGCATGAAGCTGTTCAGAGGGCGAGCAGGAGGCTGGCACTATTACACTTTTTATTAGAGTTTGTTGCCTATTTCACTGTGTAGCACTGTGGAGCTTTAGTGCGCTTTATCTTATTTAGAGACAGATTTCCCTTGAGTTTATTTTCATAATGTATAAACTCTGTTCCACTTATTTTTTGTGGCTATTGTGGACCTTGCACATTGATATTTTTTGGTTCATTTAGTTATACTTACCTATCTCGCATGTTTTATATTTATGTAGATATTATATTTTATTTTGTAATGACCTACCTTTTCGACCTTCGAATGTCGACACTAATACATCCATGGTATTCACTTGTCAAATGCTTAATTGCCGAAAAGACAGATTGTTAAGGTAAATAAAAAGAAAGAGAAACAGAACAAAGAGAGAAGGAACACAATACCAGAATCTCACAGAGGAATGATAACATATAATATCAAATTGACACTACAAAGTGTCTCTCTAAGATATATAGCATTTCAGAGTTACAAGCCCAAGTACTATCATTAGCCTGAACAGTTATAGCATCATGCCATCACAATTACTGTTATATACATAACAGTAATGCAGCGGAAATAAGAATACCATGGTTGGTGAAACATCTAACTTGTCTCCTTGAGCTCCAAAGAATATCCATCTAAAAACCTGCCTTTGTCAAACTGCTCGAAAGAGCACTCGAGGAATTAAGGGAAAAATAAAACCACGAGGCAGACAAAAGTCCGGTGTGAGGAACTTAAGAAATATCTACATGATGTAACAACACCTTTTAAGACTAACTGAATCACTGGAATGGGTTTCCCTCAAAAGAACCAACAATCTAATAAGTAAATATTGCGATATAATAGATAATATGTAGGGTGTAAAATATAAATAAGAAAATAGCCATGTTGCGTGTACACCATAATAATATCAGATATACAATCAATACTGCTAAGGCGCGTATGTATATGTATGGATTTCCATTAGAAGTGCCCTCAGTACATCGAGAACAGGCCTCCTAAAAGGGGTCAGAGATATCCTTTTAAGTAGCGTATATCTCTAGATAAAATATACTATAGGAAAAACATAGCTAGTCGACGCCTGATCAGGTAGCACCGAGTGTCATCGCCCTCATAAGAAATTTTACAAAATGTTTGAAAATAATTATAAGATTCATTTCGAAAACAATTTTTATTAATAAGATTAATAAAAGAAATAAATAAATTAAGTTAATTAAATAAAATAAATACACATGTATAATATATATAGACATATGTTATGTTGTCTAGAAATGTTTAAGACAATATAAGTCTACATGTATGTATATATAAAATAATTTTTCAAAAGTATTAAAATTTAATTAAAATAGTTTAATTAAATAAATTAATTAAAAGTTAATTAATATATTAAAATACATATATGTGTATCACTATAAAGGTTATAGTATTTATAAATATTTAATATAATAGGTTAAAATTGAATAATAAACAATTAATTAAAGAGTTAATTAATTGAAAATTAATTAAATAAGATTTAATAATATAATGTTATACATAAGCTTATATGAATGTATAAACTAAAGATGGAACATTAAGAAACCCTAAATAGATTTAAGGAATAAATACATACGTAAATGTATGTATACCATGATTCCCGATGTGCTCGACACTTGAATCATGAGGGTATTTAATAAGAAATACATTATTTCATAAGTCAATATCACTCAATATAGCCTATTGAAGATTATTAATTTTCAATATAATGTTTTCCTCTACCATATATATATATATAAAAATTACTTGCATACTCCTTGGTTGTTTAGCAAACTCAAGCTAGGGATGTTATGTTTAGTATTATTAATATATCGAGTAGACAAGGTAGGATAACTATTTTTATTTGTGGAGCAAACTCAAGGTACACATACTATACTTAGGTCATCGCGATATGGTAGGTACGAGCGAATAATTTCATTTCAATTTATTGAGCAAACTCAAGGTCAAATTGAAATTAGGATAAGATGCCATGGGTTAGTAGTTGTATATGATACAACCAATAAGAAATTGTCCATTGTCTGTGGAGCTATGACTTGTTGAGCACACTCAAGGTCAAAATTCCAAGTTGGACAAGTCCTAACACCTACTAGTGAAGTCGAAAAACTTCGACGTTTCAACTTAGAGTTTGGCGAAACATAAAAGACTAGTGGGAGCTTGTTAGTAAAATGAAACATAAAGTTTGACCTTACTAATATTATAAGAACATATACTATGATATTATCTTAATAATCTACCAATTTAAACTTGTAGAAAAATAACAACTCCATAACTATTTTATGAAAGTGACAAGCTTACCGGACCAAACTATACCTATTGGCTAAGAGTGATTAAGAGAGCGTTGACTTACGAGCGTGTTTGGTAGGCTATTACATCCGAACCTAAAGAACAACCTGCTGATGATGCAGATCCTAAACTTAGACTTGCTCATGGGAAATGGTTTTAAATCTAAAGATCGCCCAAGTTTTCGTGTTATCTACATTAGACAAGCCATTGTAGAGCAGTATGAAAACATGTCTTTCCCTGAGATATTTGATAGTCTCAAGGCCCTGATAGGTGAACAGTCATGTTTTACAAGGTACGAGCTTAGGAAGAAGCTGTTCAATACCAAAAATGACTAAATGATAGAAAGTGGATGATTACGTACCGATGATTAAAGGCTATATTTATAGGCTTTGACAGTTGGACATACATATAAATAATGAATTACAAGTCGATTTTGATCCTTAGTTCTCCTACACCTCAGTATGAACCGTTCATACTAAATTACAATATGAACCAATGGAATGTGAATCTCATGAAGCTCCTCAATATATTGAGGTCGGCCGAGTTTTCATCAAACGATTAAGGGTTGTTCTTGCTATAAAGGGTGGAACATCAGCTTTGAAAGATTCGAAGAAGTGGAAAAGAGAAGGTAAAAAGAATAAGAAATGTAAGAGGACCAATGACAAGGGTAAATCTCACCACTGCCATAAGAAAGATCATTGTAAAGGAACTGTCCTGATTACTCAAAGATTGTTAGAGGAAGAAAGCAGAATGGTTCTGCAGCTCCGTCAGGTACATATATGGTTCAAAATTGTTTCGTAATCAATAAAATGCCTTGGGTCTTAGATATTGGATCTGGAACTCATATATGTAATTTGTTAGAGGGGCTTAGGAACTAGCACCACGTGGTAAAAGGAGAGATGATGCTCCAAGTTACTGATGGAGCTATCATAGATGCAACAACTGTAGGAGCTTATCAATTATGTTTGCCTAGTGGAATAATATTGATATTAAATAATTGCTATTTTGTAAAAGACTTTATTTGTGGAATTATTTCTATTTCTAGATTGTCTTAGAATGGACATATATTTCATTGTGTAAATAATGTTATGAGCATTAGTTTGAATGGAAATAAAGTCTACGATGGTGTTCTTGAAAATTGCATTGTGATACTAATTATGAATGTTTTGTGAATAGTCTTTTAACAATATAATCGATAGTTATCTTTTACATTGTAGGCTATGTCATATTAGTGAAAAGTGACCACAAATTGAAAACAGAAGGTTTTCTCACATCACCTTATTCTAAGTCATTTGACACGTGTGAGTCATGTCTCAAAGGTAAAATGACCAAGCACCCTTTCTGTGTTAGCAGTGAAAGAGTTGATGAAATATCAAGGTTAGTACATAGTTAGTATATGGCCCAATGTCTATAATCACCAAAGATAATAGTCCTTACTTTGTTACCTTCACTGATGATTTCTCGAGACTAGGATCTATCTATCTTATGGAGAACAAATCCGATGTCTATGAGAAATTTACTGAATAAAAAATGTAGTAGAAAATTAAACTGACCATAAGATTAAGATTCTTTTATCTAATCGAGGACGTGAGTACATTGGACAGAAATTGCAACAGTACTTAAAAGATAATGGGATTATCTCTCAGATTACTCCATCATATACTCTGGAACATAGTAGTGTCTGTGCGAAGGAACTGAATACTATTAGATATGGTTCGTTCTGTAATGAGTAAAGCTGAGATGCCTCTGTCCTATTGGGAATATGCACTAGAAACTACAACACATATGTTGAACTTGTTACCGACTAAATCTATGCCTAAAACACTATATGGTATGTGGTATGGTAAGAAACCCCGACTCAAGTATTTGAAGATATGGGGTTGTCCAGCGTATGTTAAGAACATTGGTCCGAATAAATTAGTGGCAAGATCGGTACTATGTAAAATTTTAGGATATCGTAGAAACTCAATGGGATATATTTTCTACAATACCGAGGAACAAAAAGTTATTGTTTCTCAACATGCTGTCTTTTTAGAAAATGAATTTTTATTAAAGGAAATTAACAGCAAAGTTATAGACTTGGAAGAGATCCAAGAAGTTAACACCGAGCCTGAACTAGCGGGAGAACCAAATTCACCCGTATATGAAAACACGCAACCTATTTGAAGTTCTAGTAGGGAATCTCATGCATTAGAAATATACTATGATTTTCTTATGGATGGTGAGAAGGAGGACTATGTCTTAGATGAAAACACTCCTTTGTCTTTCCAATAAGCACTTTAGAGTAAAGACTCGGCACTCTTGCTTAAAGCAATGAAATCTGAGATGGATTCCATGTATGAAAACAATGTATGGAATTTGTCGGATATACCAGAAGGGATAAAACTCATCGCCTGCAAATGGATTTTTTAAAAAAAGCTAAATGCAGATGGGGAAGTAGAGACTTATAAGGCAACACTAGTTGTGAAAGAATTTTGTCAAATTCAAGGTGTTGATTATGAATAGACCTTTTCGACATAGCCATGCTTAAGTCCACTCAGATTATGCTAGCCATTGCAGCATTCTATGGCTATAAAATACTGAAAATGGGTGTAATGACGACATTTCTAAATGAAAATTTAGGACAAATCATCTATATGTTGCAACTCGAGGGTTTTATGGTCAGTGGGAGTAAGGGAAAGGCTTGCAAGTTGTTATAGTCCATTTATGGACTTAAACATGCTTCAAGAAGTTGGAACAAGTGTTTTGATAATGTAATCAAATAGTTTTATTTTTTATCAAAACATAGAGGAAACATGCATATACAGAAAGGAACAAGGCAACACAATCGTATTCTTAGTACTATATGTCGACGATCTTCTGTTGATAGGCAATGACATTTTGTTATCGCAATCAATGAAAGCTTGGCTTTCCAAGAACTTCTCCATAAAGAATTTGGGTGAAGTAGCCTATATACTAGGTATAAAGATATATAGTGATAGATCTAAGAGGCTTTTGGGATTGTCCGAATCCCTATACATATGTAGCATACTGAAGACGTTTAGTATTGAGAGTTCCAAACGAGAAAACGTTCCAACGTAGTTTGGAATCGCCCTTTCTAAGAAGGACGCTCCTCATGTCGATGAGGAGAAGAGCGTATAAAGAGGATCCCTTATGCTTCAGCCATAGAATCCATAATGTACGATACGTTATCTACTAGACCAGATGTGGCATATACATTAAGATGCATAAGCTGAGACCAGTCTAATCTTGGAGAAAAACATAGAACGACTGTAAAATGTATACTGAAGTACTTAGAAATACTCCAGATTTATTCCTCATTTACAAGAATGGAAAACTCCTTATGAAGGGGTATGTGGATTCGAGCTTTCACAATGATATTGATGATAGTAAGTCGGTGTCTGGTTATGTCTTTTCACTTAACAGTGGAGCCATCAGTTGGAAAAGTGCCAAACAAGAAACTGTAGTTGATTCAACGATGGAGACCAAATCCATCGCCCTCAATAAAGCAACTAAAGAGGCTGTAACGACCTGCATTTTTAACACTTTAAAAATACGAATTAAAATAAAATTTTTGGATAAAAATCCGAAGAAAATAAAATTTTGTGTTGTTAAATGTGAATTACAAGTTAAAATGCAAAACTGAATTCTGAAATAACTTATTTGTAAATTAAATATGGATGTTAACCTGTATTGAATGTAAGTAATGAATTGAGTTTGATTGTAAACCAAATTGGTTATGATTGTAAACAAAGAATAAATAAAACGGTAGATTTAATAGTGGAAGTTTATGTTATTGAAACTAATATAAATAAATGTAACTTAATATTACAGTTGATTGAAATCAAATAATAATCGAAACTGTAATTTGATAAAGATGTTAACTGGTAATTGAACGTAAGTAAAGATTTAAATTTGAATGTAACAAGTAATTGAATTGAATTGAATTTGATTGTAAACAACGAAATAAATAAAATGTACATTTAATATTGAAGTTATAATATGGAAATCAACGTAAATGAATGTAATTTAATATTACTGTGAATTTGAATAAGATGATAGCTGAAGAAAATGAAAGTAAATGAATTATAAACTATTGATAATAATGTATAAGTAAATGGTTGATTCAATAATGAAAGTGTAAATCGAAATAAAAGAATTCATTTGGAATTAAATAACTTGAATTTGAATTACAATATAATTGAACGTTGAATCTAATATAATCTTTTATATTGGGTTTATAATGAAAAACTGCATTGTAAATGATTTTAATTATTGTGAAATTAAAAAATGAAATTTGCGAACAATTGAAATTTGATTTAAAAGTTAATAATTTAAAATTGGGAATTTTATATTGAAATTAGACTGTAGAAATAGCCATTTTTACAACTGTCTCGGATTTCGACGAAACCAGTTTCATCGGATCCGTAACAGTGAATTATTGTAAGGTTTCAATTTTCGTAGCAATCGGACTTGTCGTTTGGTCGTGCGAGCTTGAAACGCGTAGAAATTTAACGTCGTTAATTAAAATAATCGACCTCAAAAAGCTATCTTCCACATACGATTGAATTAGGCCTTGGGACTAGTTCCATTGCGTCCGGAACGGGGGTAAAACCTTATAAACGCCTGGCGGCACGTCTCGTTTGGAGTTCGGACGATTTTGGACCTAACTTTATAAATACACACTCAAAACCGAGACAGTTTTATCATTTTTCATTTCAGAAACCCTAACTCTATCTCATGGCCGCCACCTATTCAATGGCCAGAATCGCTCGAACTTCTTTCCTCTTTATCTCTCAATCCGTTCAACGAAATCGAAAAATTCCAAAAGCAAAAGTGTAGATCTCGACGAGCTCTTCAAATCCATACGGTTGATTCGTGCTAATTCGTCACGGATTGGTCCAGATCTGGCTTTGAAGCGTGCGCGTTTTTCTTGGTTTGCGTGCAAACGGTGGCGAATGGAGTGGCAAAACTTGGCGCGGAGGTGGAGCAAGGCGAGGCGCACGTGATGATGCCCCCTGATCGACGTCCGGTCGTCGTTTGCCGCGCGCGTGGATGAATGAACGGCGTGCGTGTGGGTTTCTATGCGTGAAGAAGAAGAAGGTTAAGCGGTTAATTAATTTTTATTATATGGCTAATCATGTTTTAAATTATATCGTTATATTAATTTAAGCGTAACTTTTGCATACGAGGTCCGCTTCGAAGCGAAACATCTGGCGACGTTGAAATCGCAGCGACGAGAGCTACGCTGTAGTTTAGGTCCGAAGACATTTGGAGCTCGTTAAAATTTTAGGTTAAATCGAACGTTGTTCGATTTGATTTAAAAATCGAAACTCAAGGTGAGTGTTTATACGCTCACAATTGACTAAAATATCTTTATGGTAGTTAAATTTGACATTATGAAGTGATATGAATTTATTTGTCGTTGTTTGATAAAAATTTAATTGCCATATAGATTGTCATTTGAATTCACCGTTGAAAATTAAATTGACAGTAAATTGAAATTAGGATTTAATTGAAATCAAATTTCCCGATATTGATAACTATGAAATTGCCGTGAATTGTATTGGCTATTGGATGATTTATTTCGATGGATGCTATTGGTTGATATTTAAATGTTTGGATGTTTATTTGCTTATATGTATCCTGTTATACATACATATGACACTATGATTGGTTTATGTGATATATATTCATCCCTGACATTTAACTGAAATAAATAATCACTTGGCCGTAGGTTAGAAAATTATATACGGACACCGGGTTGGTTGAATTAAATGATTTTAAAAAGTTGTTTTGAAATTATTTAAATGAGTTGATTTTAAGAATAAAATCCAATTTATGGAAATTGAAGTATTTTGAATTGAAGCTCGAGATGTTGGAATTTAAACTTGGTAAATGAAATTGTTTAATTATTCGAAGTTTAGATTTTTAAGAAAAGATTGAATACGACGTAAATATTCGAAAGTTGATTTGTTTTAAAAGATTGGACTTTTAATCGAACTCTGAATATTTCTAAGAAAATTTATATGAAATGATATTTCAAGTTTGAGTTTGGAATTGAAAATTAATTTGAAATTGAGATTTAATTAATTTGGAATTTAATTGAAATTCAAAGAAATTTGTGAATTGGACTAAATTGAAACTATTGAATTAAATTTGAAGATAAAATTGATTTGAATAGGATTTGAACTGAAATTGATTTGGAATGTAATACTTAAATGAATTCTTGAAATCCGAATGGTAATCTAAGTTTATTGAATTGGAATTGTTCCAGAAATTAAGTAAACTACTTAATACGGATGTTTAATTTGAAGTATATTCTAATTTGAATACGAAATGGTTTTAAAGCGAATCTTATATTCTTATATAAATATATGAGCTGTTTTGAAATGTGGAATATTTAAAGTTTCGAAATATATTGAAAGTGAAATTGTTTATTTTGTGGTTCAAATATGTATTTGAAATTGATAATTTGAAATGGTTTATTGAGAAGCTAAATCGAGTTGAAATTAATGATTTTGAAATCGAAATGAAATATTGAGGCGAAAATGATTTTTGAAATGAAATCGTATATTTTGAGTAAATAAGATGATTTTGGAAATGGATTTATTTAAAGTGAAAGTGATATCGTATTGATACGATTTTGAAATTGAAATGAGATGTTGAGGCGAAAATGATTTTTGAAATGAAATCGTATATTTTGAGTAGATATGATGATTTTGAAACGGATTTGATCTTTGAAGCGAATATGATATTTTGATAATCAATGATGAATTGATTTTGAAAATGTAAAAGATCCAACCGGTGTGAAAAATATAACGTAGTTATTAAAGAGACCGGGATCGGATATGGACATACTCTCTGTCGATACCGAAAACCACTTTAATAACTATTATACGCGGAGTGTTGATCCAGAATGAAGTGGATGGTTTGGCGAACGCGTTGATTGAAGAAAGAGAACGATTTTGGATGACCCCTGACATGACTAAAACAGGAGCCGCGCCGGGCCATTGAGGATCGCCATCTCTAGCGGACACACTCCTTCGATACCATGTCTATTACTTTTGTGATTCGATTTGGGTGCACCCCGCGATTTGGGAGTGTTGTTTCGCGGTGTTGGGGTAGTAGCTGCTATGCCCAACATCAGTCCGGATCACGCAACTACTAGTATCCTAGTTGGTATTGCCTCATGTACCTTGTCATACTGATTATCCTATTCGCGACCACTACGATTTTGGTTTGTACCTTTAGTATATGGATTGCCCTCTGGTGACTTCCGGTTTTGGGGAAACTACGGTCTTGTATATGCTCTTGGGAATATAAACTGTGTTAAGGGTGGAATGGGCCATGGCTTAACGCTATTTTAATACTTTTACTTTAATGTAGACATATTATAATAGCGTATTGTACTACATAGTAGATAGTTTAACGGATCCTTGAGAGATGGAAAATCCCGTAACATCTCTTAAGTTATTGCACTCACGTTGACACTGGACAGGAGATGTCAAACCCCGTAAACATCTCTGACGCCGTCACACTCATATTTTCTTATTCGATTTGACTTACATGAGATATTTTAGTCCTGACTCGAGTGTTTTGTCTTTTCATTACGCTCGGGTCAGCCTGAGCATTTCAGATTAGGTTGAAGGTATATTCTGGAGGGCGAAGACGGAGTTTGGTATTACATCATTTGTATTCTACTATTGTAATATTTTTCCGCTGCATTGTTGTTTTATCTCTGATATGTATGTAACTCTGATTTATGATGTATAATAATAATCAAATTTATTTATTTAACAGCTTCATGAACTGTTATTTTATTATTATATCTTGTTCCTTCCGCTGCAAGATTCTGAGTTTGCTTCTGTTCTTTCTTTCCTTTTCTTATTTAACCCCAATAACCATCTGCCTTTTTGAACGGTTTGAGTTGGACATGTGTGGATTATTGTCGACTTGAACGGTCAAAAATGCGGGTCGTTACAGTTGGTATCAGAGCTTTGGTTTAGCGATAAACCTTGGCTCTAGTGGGGAATAACTCATTGAAATAGAGGTAAACTATATGAATGAGTTGAGTGTATATGAGAGAGCGTATTTGTAATTTTGATATAAAAATGATTTTATATTGTGTTAATTTGTTCCGTTGAGTATTTATGAATTCTGGTTGGTACTTGGGACGCCAAGGCATCGATAGGAATTTCTAAACACTCGAATAGGACAGATTGACATAATATTGTTTTGGATTATATTTTATATATAAAAGAATTATCTTGAAAGTTTATAAATTTTGATTGTATTGTTTGTTAGGAGATGATAATATTAGATTATCATCGTTTATTGTTGATTAGTCAATATTTCTAACTATTGGCTAATGGATGATTTTAAGGAATGAAACTTGTAAATATGATTGACAATGAATATAAATGGTAAATAAAATAAAATAAAAATGAATTTAAATTAAGATGGAGAATTTAAATTCCGGTGTTTTGAAAATTTATTATCAAAAATTTGAAATGTATAATATAAGTATTATATGATAGTATATTCGATTAGAAATTGTTTTCAAAGGATTTTCAAATGAAGTAAGTGTTATACTCCCCTCTTGACACTAGAAAATGATTCCGGTGATGAGTGCACGCATCATCGACTTTATTTTCGAGAGTCCAAGTGGGGGAGATCACTTAATAGTTTTTCTAAACCCTATTTTGATTAAAATTGAATTTTATTTTATATTCTCTATAGTATGACTTGATATATATTAATATAAGTATATATTATTTCAAACTTGATTTGAAATGAAACCGGAGTTGAAATTTTTAAGTTCTTTAATATTTAATGACTTTAAACTATTGAAATAAACTAGAAACTGTACTCTTTTGGATTAAATAGAACTTGAATTGAAATTTTCTAAAGTATGTAATGAAAATAAGTATATATATATATATATTTTTCAATGCTGATTAAATTTTTTCTAAAAGTATGATTTGAGATATAAAGATATTAGTATATATATATATATATATATTTAAAAAAAAAGGGGTTTAATCGAATCCGGTGTTGAAATTCTTAAGTTCTCTAATAAGGAATGATTTTAATTATTAAACTAAAGTAAATCTTGAATTGTTAGAAACTTATGAATTGAAAAAGGCGAAATTGAATTTAAGTGTTAAAAAAAAATTAAAATTGTAAGAGTAACCCTTAATTTGGAAAATAATAAATTGGAAATTTATTTAATAGGTATAACACTCAAATTGAATGAAAAGAGGTTGTATATTGTTTAACTACATTCTATTTGCATAGCTATAACTTACCAAATACTTAAAAAGTTTAAAATGCTAATATGGATAAGTAAATGAATAATATACAGGTGTGAGAGTGAATAATAAAATGTAAAGATCTATTGATAGTTGTAAATATAAAGGAAATTTAAGTTGTAAAATGAATTTAATTTAAAATTAATTAAATATAGAATTAGTAAATGGAAACTAATTAAATTTGAATAAAACTAAATGTCAATAAACTTGGAAGTGCATGAAATTAAAATTTTGACTTGGAAATGTATAATTGATTTAGTGTAGATTTTGGATGAATGTTAATGTTGATATGCATTGGTTGTTAGTTGGATGATAATTGATTAAATAGAATTCAGTAGTGTAAATGGAATTGAATAAACGGAATAAAATTTTAAAATAATTAAATTCAAATTTGAAGCATAGGGAAATTAAATATAACTGAATTCAAATTAAATTGAAGCAAATTGACTTGAATTTAAATTATGAATGAAACAAACTTGAATAAATCGGAAACAAATCGAATGTAAACTTATTTCTTGGATATATGAGAAAATAAACGACTTTGTGTTTATGATTGTTCTTTAGAAAATTTGAAGTTTGATGGTTTGTGCTTTGAAATAATAAAAGCAAATTTGGGAAAAGAAAAAAAAAATCCAAAATTGTCCAATATATGATGGAACGAAAACAGCCATAACTTTTAAATGTTTGAACGGAATTCGACGATTTTGGACTTTTCAGAAAGCCTAGAAACTGTGCTACATCTTTTGTTTAGAATGTTTCGATAAATACCTTCATCCACTAGGCTTAAAACACCAATATTAGTCGCTGGCCTGTGCGGAGTAGAAATCTGAAGCACCTTAGTATTCTCGCCATAACTTTTTACTGGTGTATCGGATTTTTATGATCTTGCACTTTCTGGAAAGCTTAGAACTTAAACTAAAACTTTAGTTTTAAGAATTTGGTGTTTTGCTGTCATTTAGAAGGTCAAAAACGTGACCAAACGTCGCTGACCTGCGCAATTCATTGCCAGGCTGAGGCGTGTCTATTTAGTAAAACGGTCGTAACTTTTGAACGAAAGGTCCGAATTCAATGATTTTGGACATTCCGGAAAGCCTGAAACGAATGCAACAACTTTTGTTTAGATTCCATCGTCAAATTTTATCGTCTAGGTGACCAAAAACTGAGATTCGTTTGCTGTCCTGGAATTGAAATTTCAGTTTTGAAGCTAAACATGTTATATGTGTGTTGTTTATGATAAGTATATCAATCTATCTTTATATGCATGGTTCTAACTTGGTTATTGAGTATTTTAGTAGGTAGCAAAGGGGTTGCGCTTCGCTTGTGGAGCTCGCTTCTGCGCTTAATGCAAAATGTAAGTTAAAATGCTAATAAACGCTAAATAAAAGGTATGTTCTCGGATTACAGTTTATGTTGTGGTATATTATTGTGTTCCCCATGTTTTGGGATGCATCATTCTTGTAATGAGATGTATATCATGCAATTATTACCACTGTGAAATTTTTCGGTCCTAGCCGCGCAAAGGAGGTGCTGTCGAAATTTTTCAAAAATCCGAAAGTTAGAAAATTTTGAGATTTTAAAAATCCTATAACTAAATTTTTGCAAATAAGTCGAATATTTTGAATGAATTATATCTAAATGATGGTTTCCCCTTCTCCGTTCCTTTTCGAGGACGAAAAGTTTTAAGTGGGGGAGAATGTAACGACCTGCATTTTTAACACTTTAAAAATACGAATTAAAATAAAATTTTTGGATAAAAATCCGAAGGAAATAAAATTTTGTGTTGTTAAATGTGAATTACAAGTTAAAATGCAAAACTGAATTCTGAAATAACTTATTTGTAAATTAAATATGGATGTTAACCTGTATTGAATGTAAGTAATGAATTGAGTTTGATTGTAAACCAAATTGGTTATGATTGTAAACAAAGAATAAATAAAACGGTAGATTTAATAGTGGAAGTTTATGTTATTGAAACTAATATAAATAAATGTAACTTAATATTACAGTTGATTGAAATCAAATAATAATCGAAACTGTAATTTGATAAAGATGTTAACTGGTAATTGAACGTAAGTAAAGATTTAAATTTGAATGTAACAAGTAATTGAATTGAATTGAATTTGATTGTAAACAACGAAATAAATAAAATGTACATTTAATATTGAAGTTATAATATGGAAATCAACGTAAATGAATGTAATTTAATATTACTGTGAATTTGAATAAGATGATAGCTGAAGAAAATGAAAGTAAATGAATTATAAACTATTGATAATAATGTATAAGTAAATGGTTGATTCAATAATGAAAGTGTAAATCGAAATAAAAGAATTCATTTGGAATTAAATAACTTGAATTTGAATTACAATATAATTGAACGTTGAATCTAATATAATCTTTTATATTGGGTTTATAATGGAAAACTGCATTGTAAATGATTTTAATTATTGTGAAATTAAAAAATGAAATTTGCGAACAATTGAAATTTGATTTAAAAGTTAATAATTTAAAATTGGGAATTTTATATTGAAATTAGACTGTAGAAATAGCCATTTTTACAACTGTCTCGGATTTCGACGAAACCAGTTTCATCGGATCCGTAACAGTGAATTATTGTAAGGTTTCAATTTTCGTAGCAATCGGACTTGTCGTTTGGTCGTGCGAGCTTGAAACGCGTAGAAATTTAACGTCGTTAATTAAAATAATCGACCTCAAAAAGCTATCTTCCACATACGATTGAATTAGGCCTTGGGACTAGTTCCATTGCGTCCGGAACGGGGGTAAAACCTTATAAACGCCTGGCGGCACGTCTCGTTTGGAGTTCGGACGATTTTGGACCTAACTTTATAAATACACACTCAAAACCGAGACAGTTTTATCATTTTTCATTTCAGAAACCCTAACTCTATCTCATGGCCGCCACCTATTCAATGGCCAGAATCGCTCGAACTTCTTTCCTCTTTATCTCTCAATCCGTTCAACGAAATCGAAAAATTCCAAAAGCAAAAGTGTAGATCTCGACGAGCTCTTCAAATCCATACGGTTGATTCGTGCTAATTCGTCACGGATTGGTCCAGATCTGGCTTTGAAGCGTGCGCGTTTTTCTTGGTTTGCGTGCAAACGGTGGCGAATGGAGTGGCAAAACTTGGCGCGGAGGTGGAGCAAGGCGAGGCGCACGTGATGATGCCCCCTGATCGACGTCCGGTCGTCGTTTGCCGCGCGCGTGGATGAATGAACGGCGTGCGTGTGGGTTTCTATGCGTGAAGAAGAAGAAGGTTAAGCGGTTAATTAATTTTTATTATATGGCTAATCATGTTTTAAATTATATCGTTATATTAATTTAAGCGTAACTTTTGCATACGAGGTCCGCTTCGAAGCGAAACATCTGGCGACGTTGAAATCGCAGCGACGAGAGCTACGCTGTAGTTTAGGTCCGAAGACATTTGGAGCTCGTTAAAATTTTAGGTTAAATCGAACGTTGTTCGATTTGATTTAAAAATCGAAACTCAAGGTGAGTGTTTATACGCTCACAATTGACTAAAATATCTTTATGGTAGTTAAATTTGACATTATGAAGTGATATGAATTTATTTATCGTTGTTTGATAAAAATTTAATTGCCATATAGATTGTCATTTGAATTCACCGTTGAAAATTAAATTGACAGTAAATTGAAATTAGGATTTAATTGAAATCAAATTTCCCGATATTGATAACTATGAAATTGCCGTGAATTGTATTGGCTATTGGATGATTTATTTCGATGGATGCTATTGGTTGATATTTAAATGTTTGGATGTTTATTTGCTTATATGTATCCTGTTATACATACATATGACACTATGATTGGTTTATGTGATATATATTCATCCCTGACATTTAACTGAAATAAATAATCACTTGGCCGTAGGTTAGAAAATTATATACGGACACCGGGTTGGTTGAATTAAATGATTTTAAAAAGTTGTTTTGAAATTATTTAAATGAGTTGATTTTAAGAATAAAATCCAATTTATGGAAATTGAAGTATTTTGAATTGAAGCTCGAGATGTTGGAATTTAAACTTGGTAAATGAAATTGTTTAATTATTCGAAGTTTAGATTTTTAAGAAAAGATTGAATACGACGTAAATATTCGAAAGTTGATTTGTTTTAAAAGATTGGACTTTTAATCGAACTCTGAATATTTCTAAGAAAATTTATATGAAATGATATTTCAAGTTTGAGTTTGGAATTGAAAATTAATTTGAAATTGAGATTTAATTAATTTGGAATTTAATTGAAATTCAAAGAAATTTGTGAATTGGACTAAATTGAAACTATTGAATTAAATTTGAAGATAAAATTGATTTGAATAGGATTTGAACTGAAATTGATTTGGAATGTAATACTTAAATGAATTCTTGAAATCCGAATGGTAATCTAAGTTTATTGAATTGGAATTGTTCCAGAAATTAAGTAAACTACTTAATACGGATGTTTAATTTGAAGTATATTCTAATTTGAATACGAAATGGTTTTAAAGCGAATCTTATATTCTTATATAAATATATGAGCTGTTTTGAAATGTGGAATATTTAAAGTTTCGAAATATATTGAAAGTGAAATTGTTTATTTTGTGGTTCAAATATGTATTTGAAATTGATAATTTGAAATGGTTTATTGAGAAGCTAAATCGAGTTGAAATTAATGATTTTGAAATCGAAATGAAATATTGAGGCGAAAATGATTTTTGAAATGAAATCGTATATTTTGAGTAAATAAGATGATTTTGGAAATGGATTTATTTAAAGTGAAAGTGATATCGTATTGATACGATTTTGAAATTGAAATGAGATGTTGAGGCGAAAATGATTTTTGAAATGAAATCGTATATTTTGAGTAGATATGATGATTTTGAAACGGATTTGATCTTTGAAGCGAATATGATATTTTGATAATCAATGATGAATTGATTTTGAAAATGTAAAAGATCCAACCGGTGTGAAAAATATAACGTAGTTATTAAAGAGACCGGGATCGGATATGGACATACTCTCTGTCGATACCGAAAACCACTTTAATAACTATTATACGCGGAGTGTTGATCCAGAATGAAGTGGATGGTTTGGCGAACGCATTGATTGAAGAAAGAGAACGATTTTGGATGACCCCTGACATGACTAAAACAGGAGCCGCGCCGGGCCATTGAGGATCGCCATCTCTAGCGGACACACTCCTTCGATACCATGTCTATTACTTTTGTGATTCGATTTGGGTGCACCCCGCGATTTGGGAGTGTTGTTTCGCGGTGTTGGGGTAGTAGCTGCTATGCCCAACATCAGTCCGGATCACGCAACTACTAGTATCCTAGTTGGTATTGCCTCATGTACCTTGTCATACTGATTATCCTATTCGCGACCACTACGATTTTGGTTTGTACCTTTAGTATATGGATTGCCCTCTGGTGACTTCCGGTTTTGGGGAAACTACGGTCTTGTATATGCTCTTGGGAATATAAACTGTGTTAAGGGTGGAATGGGCCATGGCTTAACGCTATTTTAATACTTTTACTTTAATGTAGACATATTATAATAGCGTATTGTACTACATAGTAGATAGTTTAACGGATCCTTGAGAGATGGAAAATCCCGTAACATCTCTTAAGTTATTGCACTCACGTTGACACTGGACAGGAGATGTCAAACCCCGTAAACATCTCTGACGCCGGCACACTCATATTTTCTTATTCGATTTGACTTACATGAGATATTTTAGTCCTGACTCGAGTGTTTTGTCTTTTCATTACGCTCGGGTCAGCCTGAGCATTTCAGATTAGGTTGAAGGTATATTCTGGAGGGCGAAGACGGAGTTTGGTATTACATCATTTGTATTCTACTATTGTAATATTTTTCCGCTGCATTGTTGTTTTATCTCTGATATGTATGTAACTCTGATTTATGATGTATAATAATAATCAAATTTATTTATTTAACAGCTTCATGAACTGTTATTTTATTATTATATCTTGTTCCTTCCGCTGCAAGATTCTGAGTTTGCTTCTGTTCTTTCTTTCCTTTTCTTATTTAACCCCAATAACCATCTGCCTTTTTGAACGGTTTGAGTTGGACATGTGTGGATTATTGTCGACTTGAACGGTCAAAAATGCGGGTCGTTACAGAGGCAGTCCAGATTTGCAAGTTTTTGAGTAAGTTCGGAGTTATTCTCGATATTGAGAATCTAACGACATTTTTCTATGACAGCAATGCGACAATACAGATCACAAAGGAGCCCAGAGCATAGAAAAAGTCACAGCATATTCTTTAGAAGTTCCACCTCATTAGAAAATTCGTTAAGAAGAAAGAAATCATGATACAAAGGGTAGATACCAAGGATAACATGTCAGATCTATTCATTAAGGATTTAGCTCGGTCAGCTCTCGAGAACCTGATTGAATAAGTGGGATTGAGATTCAATAATTGTCCCCAAGTACAAGTGGGAGATTGAGAGAGTTAGGGTATGCCCTATGGAAAATTCTATAATTTATTGTAAATTAATCTGTAATTATTTCTCGTTCGTAATAAATGTGTTGTTTTCAATCATTATCATGGCGCCTGTTCTCTCATCCCCTCTCCCTCCTTCTTCTTCTTCTCAGTCCTTCCCTCCCCTTCTATCTCCCTTACCCCCCCTTGCCTTTCCTTCCACCATCTCTGACCTGCCTGACCCTCCACCCCTTCCTGACCCTCCTCCACCTTCGACGACCATTCCTCTCACTAAAACTTTTCCTCCTTCTCCTACCTTGCCTGACTCCTTAGCCTGTCAACAAGCCTGGACTTCCTTATTCAAGCGCAAACCAATACATGCGGGGAAGTACACACCTGTTGACCTTCCTCCTTCCCTCAACAATGACGTACTCCAGCTCTGTGAAGGTGTAGTGCAAGCAGGAGAGGAAGTGTGGTGTGACTTTCTTGTGGGGTTTTTTCTTGACAAACCTCTCTCATTCACTGCTGTCAAAAAGAAGCTAGAAAGTATGTGGAAGCTTAAGGGTTCCTTCTCTATTCAATCTGATGGTAACATTTTCCTCTTGTCTTTCACCTGCTCTGATGACAGGGAGAAGATTCTTAGAGCTGATCCAATAATTATGAACAACAAATTATTCATCATCACCGAATACAACTCTTCAATAAGCAATGTTTGTGGAGCAGTAAAGGCAGTACCAATCTGGGTCAGATTATATAACATACCTCTATTTGCTAAATCAAATTTTGGGTCGAATTGGGTTTGCAGCAGGTTAGGAAAACTACTTTGCCTTGATGAGAGAACTGAAAATAAACAAAGAATTGATTTTGCTAGATGTTTAGTAGAAGTAAATCCAAATCAGGAGCTAGTTGATGACTTCTTAGTGCAACTGGTTGATGGTGGAGTGCAAAGAGTATACGTAGACTACCTCTGGCGGCCGGACATTTGTACTAAATGTAAAACTTTTGGGCACAAAACTATGGAATGTGATATTGAAAAAGTAGTGGAGGCTGAAGAAGTTATTGAGAAGTCCAAACAAGTAAAGAAGAATGAGAAAGGAAGCCGAATGACAGGAAAAAAGAAATTGATAGTAAAAAAGAAATGGCAAAAGGTGAATAGAATTAGTAAAAGGAAAGAAATTATAGTGACAGACAAGAGAAATAGTGGTGAGAAGCAACCTGTTCGGATTAATGTTAGCAATGAAAGGAGTTTTGTGCAAAAATTATCTAATGATAATAATGATGTTGAGAATGAGGAGGGAGAAATTAGAGACAATGTAGAGGAAGAAAACCCTAGTAAGGAAACAAGTAATAAAGGTGTTGTTAACCAAAGTAGTACGAGGAATCTGCATGATCTAGCAGAAGTGAATTTTCCCATGCAAGAAGAAAATATTAATGATGCTGCTCCATACAACAGTAAACCAGACAACCAATTCATTTATGATCAGGTGATGGAAAATGGAATTATAACAGAAAATAGGTTTGACATCCTAAATTCAGTTGAAGCCTCTATGGAAGATGCAAGTAATATGCTGACACAAAATTTAATTGCTTGTGAGACCAATAACCCTCTAAATGCTCATGTTTCAGTGACATCTAACCTTTCCCTTTCAACTTCCTGTAATAATCCAACTATTCAACCTACCCCAAAGCAACATGTCTTAGTAGTTCCTACTGACCAAGGGAATGATCATCAACTGAACACTTCTCTTTCTCCCTCTGGAAGTCATGGCTTCTCTCCTCAAACCCATCTCAACCAGGTAGAATCTGATCCTCAACCTCTTGTTCCTGTCCTTCTTGAACCTAATTATCCTTATAACCATATTCCTCCTCCACATGCTTTTAAGCCTCCAGTCCCCAACCTAGCAGTCTCCCCACAAGCCAAGGAAAAGATCCCACCATGCACCAATGCTCATGTTTATCCTACTAGGAGCAAAGAAAAGAAAGGCCGTAAAACTACCAGTTTAACCAATGTTTGAAGCAATAGGAGCGTGGAACATAAGGGGAGCCCATAATGACATTAAGCTCTCCCAATGTAGGATGATTATTGCTGAATATAAATTGAAAGTCATGGCAATTTTGGAAACTAAACTTGATCAACAAGCAACTGCTAGAGCAGCTAGGCTTATCAATCCTTCATGGAGTTTCCTCCATAACTTAGACCAAGCTCCTTACGGTAGGATTCTTATTCTGTATGACCCCTGCTTGTTTACCCTCTCTATCATAACCTCATCTCCTCAATTCATCCATTGCCATGCAGTTTCCACCTCAACTAACCTTTCCTTTTATCTGACCTTTGTTTATGCATTCAACTCTGTGAATGCTAGAAAATCTCTTATGCACTCTATACCCTTCTTAAGACAAAACTCCCATCCCTGGCTGATCTTAGGGGATTTCAACTGTTGTTATGAGCTCAATCAAAGATTAGGAAGGAATGCCCTATCTAACAGTGAAATAAAACCACTCAGATCCTGCCTTATCAATTCTGAGCTAATTACTTTTAAAAAACTGGGATGCAGCATACATGGAATAATAAAAGAATCTCTAGCTCTAGAACTTACTCTTCCATTGACCATGCTTTTTGCAATCAAAATGCTCTTGATTTCTGGCCTGCCATTTCTTTACACTCTCCTCCCCCTCTTTTATCTGACCACTCCCCTATAATCCTTAGCTTGAGTTCAGTTGCTATGATAAACAATAAAAGTTTCAAATTTTTTAATGCTTGGATTGGAGAGCCTGATTTCCAAGATGAGGTTAGGAAAATCTGGCACACACCTTTTTTTGGTAACCCTCTTGTTATTTTGCAGAGGAAACTAGGAGCATTGAAGGCCAACCTAAAACTGTGGGCTGCAGCTAAATATGGTAAAGGAGCAAAGCAAAGCAATTACTGGAGAATCAAGCTAGAAGAAACTCAAACTCAACTGGTGAATGATATTCATAACCCCACCCTAGCAGGTATAGAGCATTATATTTCTGAACAATACCGATACGCATTGATCAAGGAGGATTCAATGTTGAAACAAAAAGCCAGAAACAAATGGTTTGGAGATGGTGATAGGAATTCTGCCTACTTCCATGCTACTCTAAGGGCCAAGCAGAATAGAGAGAATATCAAGATGATTGAAGATCATATGGGTAATACGCACACCTGCAAGGCTGATATTGAAAATGCTTTCATAAGTCATTTTAGAACATTGTTTGGTAACTCGACCAACTTCTCCCCTGCCATTGACACAATTGACCCTCAAATTATTCCTCAAATAAGTGAGCAGGAGAAAAAATCCCTTAGTATGGAAGTTCTCCCTTCTGAAATTACTAAGGCTATGTTCTCTTTAAAAAGAAGTTCTAGTGGAGGCCCTGATGGTTTTAATGCTATGTTTTACTACTCATGCTGGGATATTGTCTCAGATGATGTTATCTGTGCCATTCAACATTTCTTCAAAACTGCAAAGTTAGTGCAATTTTTCAATAACACTAATATTTCCCTTGTTCCCAAAGTTAAATGCCCTAGTAAGGTTGCTGAGTTCAGACCAATATCTTGTTGTAATACTATCTATAAGTGTATCACCAAAATCATAGCATCAAGACTTAAAACTGTCCTACCCTCCATCATCTCCCCCAATCAAGCAGCTTTTCTGACTGGTAGGAGTATACTAGATAATGTGCTCTTATCTCATGAGCTTTTGAATGGTTATGCTAGGGAAAATATATCTGCTAGGGGTATGTTAAAGCTTGATATTATGAAAGCTTTTGATATGTTGCAGTGGGATAGTATAGTCAGAATTATGGGCTATATGAACTTCCCCCATCATTTTATAACTTGGATTTATGAGTGTATTAAAGGTGCCAAGTTCTCTATTATTCTTAATGGGGCTCCTGTGGGATTCTTTAACAGTAAACAAGGTGTTAGGCAGGGGGATCCTATTTCTGCTTACATTTTTATCATGGTTATGGAGCTCCTTACAAAGATGATTAATAAGTTGGTTGAAAATAATATGTTTAGCCTTCACCCAAAGTGTAAAGACCCTAGGGTAACTTCCTTAATGTTTGCTGATGATTTGGTTATATTCTGTAACCCTAATCTTCCCACTATTAAAGCAATTCTTGACACCCTATCTGAGTTTCACAACATGACTGGTCTTAAGGTTAACCTACCTAAGTCTGAGATGCTTCTTGCTGGAGTGCCACAGCACACCATAGATATTCTCCAAGAGTATACTGGTTTGAGAAATCACAATGATACCAGCTCTTACCTAGGGCTTCCTCTTGCAACAACCAAAATCACAGTAACTCAATGCATGCCTCTTTTCTATCGAATTACTAATAAGCTGAATTCATGGACAAATAGATTGTTAAGTCAAGCTGGCAGAATAACTTTGGTTAAAGCAGTTGTGTTCTCCATGCAAGTGTATTGGTCTAGAACATTTCTACTTCCCTCAAAGCTAACAAAGATGATCAGAACAGCGATGATGAGATTTATATGGAATGGAAAGACTGAAGGTAATTACTCTGCACTGATTGCCTTTAAATTTATTGAAAGGCCAGTCAGACTTGGAGGCTTAGGTGTACTTAATGTAGCACTGTGGAACAAAGCTGCCATGATGAAACATCTAGATAACTTACTAAATGAGAAGAATAATGTCTGGGTTGTCTGGTCCAGTAAAAATGTTTTAAAAGGTAGAAATTTCTGGCAAATGAACCCTCCCCAGAATATAAGTTGGACATGGCGAGCTCTTTTCAAGTATAGGGAAATAATTATGCCTCATGTGCAATACAAAGTTGGTGTGGGTTATGACACTAAAGTTTGGTCTGATCCTTGGATCAATAAGGGAGTAACTCTTGAAAAATCATGTTCTTATCTCGAAAAATTGTTGAGTGGTATTGGTCAAAGTGCTGAGGTAAGAGATTATATCAGTTTTAACACTATTTGTTTGCCACCTTTACTGTGTTCTGGTAATTTGCATTACAGTGTCCAAGCCTGTAGTATAAAAGTTCACAACGGTGTGGATAACAAAGTCATGTGGGGTACTGGAACCAATACTTTCTCTATTTCATTATTATACAGTTCTATGGCAGGTTTTGATAATCTCACAACATGGAAATGGTACAAAAGAGTTTGGAAAAAGGACAATACAGCTAAAGAAAATATCAATCTCTGGAAGATTTTAAATAAAGCATTATTTACAAAGGACAAGCTAAGAGATAGAGGGATGCTCCTAGACACGTCTTGTACCTTTTGCAATGCTAATGAGGAAACAAGGGACCACTTGTTCTTCTCCTGTCCTATCATTTGTTCTCTATGGACTGATCTTATGCTTGTATCAGGAGAGCTTCTCGTGGCTGGTACAAGCTCATACCATTGGGATCAAATCTTTAGATTGACAGGAGAAATTGGTGACAGAAAAAGATCATTCCTATACATGCTTAAAAAAGTGGTCAGAGTTATATGGGAAGAAAGAAATAATAATGTGTTCAGACAAGATAGCAGGTTGACCCCTACGCAGCTAAGGTCCAGAGTTTATGCAGCTATCAGATCAGACATATCATGCCTTGGTTTCAATTTCGATCCTGGAATTAAAAGAGCACTTGAAGCTATCTTCTAAGTTCTTATTTGTTTTCTTGTTTTTTGTTTGTTTTTTCTTCATTGGTGTGCCTTTGTTTCTATGTACTCTTGTATCTATGTGTGTCTACGGTGCACCAATAAAGTGGTAGGGGACCATCCAACCCCGCTTGCCTTGCAAAAAAAAATAAATGTGTTGTTTTCTTTCTATTATATATCTGTTATAATTTATTATAGATAATTAAATGTATAATTAAAATATATTTAACAAAAAATCCATATATGGTGTCTTTGTGAAAGTAATTACAAATATTTGTAATCATGAGTTGTATCATAATATAATAAACAAGTCATTTTAAATATTCCCAATCAAGGTCCATCGAGACTGGATATCGATGCATTCATTGAGACTAGAGTACGTAACGGTTTCCAAATGTTGGAAAATGTATTAATTATGATTGCTGGTGGCACCAAGGGTTTAAATAATGATATTTATTGGATAACTATGGAATGACTCAATCGATAGTTTTCTTTTGGTTAACATAATTAAGGTCAAACATAAAATATCATCATGACTAATTTACATTGTTCTCTCGACTTTAGAATACTGTTGATCTTTAATATGAAAGCTCTGCTTTTATTATAGTCAAATCATGTCATGGGGTTCATTGAGTTACTATAGTTGGATTGAGTGGAAGTATTGGTAGTGAAACACTATTCAAGTGAGGATGCATCTCCCTAGTTATATGAGTTTAGTATCATGGTCAACTGAAGTAAACAAAAAGTCAAAACCTATGGTCAGAGTAGTTCAATTAATAATAAATGCTATTATTAACCAAGGACTTTGCATTTGGACTATAGAGTTGAATATGAAGGATATTGAAATTATGTCCATACCAAATTCCATACGTCCAAAGTGATATATTGTTGACGAAGATAATTAGTGTAAATAATCATCACTACCGAGTAATGCTTAATAAAGTAATATTGGATTTTACCAAAACCAAATAAATGATAAATTTTCTCCAAAATGCCACAACACCTGCTTAATGGCGTGTGAATTTTAATATTCGAATGGTTTGATGTTAATCGCTAACCGAATTTACATCTATAGAGTCACACAACGGAAACGTTGAATACTCCTTCTACCGCATGATTTAATTAGTTGTTATAAATTAATTATAATTTTTTTATGTATTAATTAATATTAAACAACGCATTTATAATAGTTATAAATACACTAACTGATATACGATATCGATACACATTTAAATCGAATTTAAATGCAACATTTTTTATTTGATCTTGGAATGCATTGTGGCTTGGAATAGGGACTTTAGACAGTTGGTCTAGGCTATATAGGGTCGTTTATGGGTTAGTTAAAGGGGGTATGTTAACTTAGTTAAAGGAAAGAAAGAGTAAGAGGGAACTATAAGGATCAAATCCACTTTTCTCTCCACGATCTCTTTCTTTATTTAAACAACTCTTCCTCCTCTTAGAAATATGATTTTTCTCACTCTTGAACCCTACTATTTACAACCACATATAGAAGCCCCCATTAACACAAAAAATTCTAAAACCAAATAGATCAAATTATACCTCTTTTCTAGCATCGATGGTAAGCAATTCAAAGTAAGCACCTTCTAGATGCACTAGGATTCAAAGGGGCTCGTACCTTTGTTTCAACATTATTTAATAGGCCTTGGTTAAGGTATGTTTTCGATTTACAAATATAAATTAACGTCGTATTAATCTTATATTATATGATATTTAGATCGATAGGTGATGAATCTAGTATATCAATATATCATCACATTTATAATGATTGTATATTTATGTGCTTATGTAATTAAAAAAATTGTAATATAGATACATATAATACTAACGGCATAAAAAATTACTATTATTAAAATAAAAATAATACCAATTAAATGACTTACATAGTCCAAAATAATAATAAATTATATCATACAAACCATATTTAAATTTTATAAAATTAGTTTGGAACCTGAAAGACTTTCAACATAAATTTTTTTATTTATATATATTATTTAAAATTTATTTAAAATAATTAAAATTACATAAATCTAAAACATCAATAAACATATCATATAAATTATGTTTTAATTTTATAAACTTAATTCTATGCCTAATAAGCTTTCGACCACAAAAAATTTAATTATATATATATGCAAAAATTAATAATTGATTTTAAATTATAATATATATACATAAATATATTTAAATGTTAAAATAATGTATAAAAATTTTATAAAATTTTAATATACAAATTTTATATTTGGAAATAATTTTATAAATTTTCAAAGAAAATTTAATACAAAAATTATTAAAAAAAATAAATTTTGTTTTCGGATCCTATAGTAAAATAAAAAAATCAATTTAATTTTTATTACAACTATTTTGCATTTATTTACATTCATATATATATATACATATATATAATTATATATATTGTAAATTCTTTATATATATAAGTACATAAATTATCCAAAATTAAATATAGATACATACATACATCCACACACATATACATATATAAATACATACCTACATACATATAGATATATTTGTAATACTTTGTATACATGAATTAAAGCACATAAGCATACATTTGGACGATATATTTGTATACTAAAAGGGCTAACATGTCTATTGCGCATAAATCCTAACGCTTATACACGGACATGTCAAACCTTACATGGATTGCTATGTTACACATGCACACACACATATATGTGTATATGATACGTGTGTGTGTGTGTATTATGCAATGTTAATTATATAATATGCAACTATATCATAGATTTGAATAAAATAATGATTTTATTTAAAAGAAATTTAAAAATGTTCTAAATGATTTAGACTTCATATGCTTGATAAAGATTCAAAATGGTATTTTTTAAAATACAATCATTACTTCCACTGTGGGCTGGCCCAGTTCCGTCAAAAACTGCTGGGTCATATCGACGAGTCCTTCGAGAAGTTGGTTGAGAAGGCTTTAAGACATGAGAGTCTGCACACAAAGCCAAAATTTGAAATTGTTGTTTCAAAGGAAGAATCAAAACCGTAAGCAGGCGACTGAGGAAAAAGGAAATGGAACAACAAAGAGAAGAAGCAATCGTAGAAAGAGGATGGTAGAAGAAAGTCAAAGGGGAGATGAAGTTCTTTAATTGCAGTAAGATTAGACATCCTAGCAAGATTATAGGGCCCCGAGGGGTAGCGAGAGGAAGTGCTTCGTTTATGATAGGACTGGACACTTGAAGAAGGACTGCCCGGAGTTGCAGAAGAATAAGTAGAGTGCTACTGCTTATACATGGGATGTCATTCCTACTTTGTTGATCACTCCATCAATGAAGGAGAAGGGGAAGAGCAAGAGGTATGCATTTATTTTTGTTAAACTTATGCGTGTTTTTATTTTTGATATCGATACAATAGACCTTTCATATATCCAACTACTTAGTGAGTAGGTTAGAATGTTGACTTGACCTAGTGGATGGACCTTTAGTTGGTTCGACTTAGTGGTGGTTCGACCAACTTAGTGTCGATTTGTTAAGGCTTACTGTATTGAGTCATGGTAGTTTGTTTGCTTGTATTTGCTTTGTTTGGGTCTTTTGGGTTTCGGTATCATTTGGGTGAGACGACCAAAGGGATATGGAGCTATGGCGGAATAGCGAGGTATAATATGTGATGAACATGGCGGGGGGAGAGCGGAGGCCAAAGTAAGATTGTACACCTGAGAGGGTGCAATTAGGTTTAGCTTGGTGTGTTCGCTTGGTGTGTTCGCTTGGGATCCTGCACGAGGTGTCGTTATTGTTTACCATGGTAAGGGGAACAACCAAAGGAAGCCAGATTTTCCCTATGGAAAGAGATGGAGTTTCGTATCGATTTATTGACCAGTGCTATATTTTCAAGGAAGATGGTATCAAAAGAGAAAAAGGAAAGTACAGGAGAGTGGCCCGTGAAGAGGGTCATTCGAGGTGGTATATCAAGGTGAGGAGTATTTGTAGCATTCGCATGGCGGGCGAATGATGCTTAGAGATGGTGTGGAGTGCCAGGAGCTTGAGAAGCTTGTACTGGAATCCATATGTGGTAATTTTGTCTTCTAGAGGTGGAGTGGTATCTTTGGAGATGAGGTAGTATGGACTCAACCAAGTTAGTTGGCTCTGTATAGAAGATATATCGATTGTACTAACATTGATGGACGTAAAGATGAGGTACTACAAGAGTGCCGTCATCCAAGATTAATGGTACATTCCGGTGGAAATAAGATGTATGGTAATGCATTTTATTAGAAAGGAATAACGGAAGATGTCAGAAATTTAGGTATGTGGAAAGCTTACGAGGAGTATAAAGGGAGAAAGACATCATATCGAATGGGAGATATAAGGTTGAATCTACAGCGGCTTAAGAGGATGGTGTTGAAGTCATAGAAGCTCGGTAGAAAGGAAAGCAGAGGTGGTAGCATGGAAGAGGCCAAAGAGGGCGCAGGGAAGGATGGTGTGGAATGCTTTGTTTAGTAGGGTTTTCTATGTATTGCATTCACTTTCGCTTATGATGTCATATATGATAGCTCAGTATCTCATATGCTCAGATAGGTATAAATATTGCTTGATTGCTTCTGGTTGCACATTTGAATGGTTGATGTTTGAAATGAATGCTTATGATTGTTAGGCATGCAGGGTAACTATGGTTGACATTTCCTCATTTGATGGGGATTTCGAGGGTGAAATTCTTAAGGAGGGAGAGTAATGACGCATATTTTACGTATCGAAGGATTGTAAAGTATTATTTTTAAATTCATATGAGGTTGTATCTATAATTTCGGAAAATATTAAATAATGATATTTTCCATCTTTAGAATTTTTGTTGGACGGTTTTGACCGTGAAAATCTTGCAGATCCTATAACTTTTGATGGAAGTCAAATTAGGGTCTGAAACCACTTTTATTAGATTAGGATGATAGTTTCTCTTTCCATAGAATAGTTATATTAAGAATTTGGACTTATCGGCTATGAGTTATGGTTATTTGAAGCTCTAACTAATTCTAAGAAGATTAGTGGGTGATTAGGGATTCAATAGTGTTGTCCATTAGTCCAATCTGAAAATTAGGGTTAATACTCTTTCATCAATAGTCATTAGTCACTTCCTTTCTTTCTAATTTCCTCATAACCTCCATTAATCCAAATTAGAGCTAAAAACCCTCCTTTTCTCCAATCTATTAGTGTAATTGGTTAATTTAAAAGAGATTTAACATAAGAATATGATAGATCTACTATTTGGGAGCTTTGGGATTTGTATAGTTGATGTCCTATGTTATATATACCTAGGGATTTGTGTGCTTTGCTCCAAGGTGTGAATATTAAAGTAAAAATGTTTGAAAACTTAGATCCGATATAAACAACACCCTAGAATATAGTTAAAAAGATAGACTTGTATTCTAATATGATTTATACCGTTTACCAACCATAATAGTAGTTTTGTAGAAAACCTGATCCGGAACAATTTAGGCTAGTAAATCATGTTTCGATGGATTATATGTATTTTTTGGATGTTTCATGATGATGTTCAGTAGTTGTAGGGATTTCTTTGATGTGTTTTTTAATTGTTTTGCATAGTTACAAAAGTGGTACGTCGTTTGGAGAAAATAGCACTAAAGTTGTCGAAACGTGACAAAACTTGGGTATGTTATTGAGGGGAGTTTGGGGAGTCTATAGATATAGTTGCATAATGATTGGAGGTGATTTGGTTGCTCAAATTCAGGTCGGTAGAGTTTGCATATCTGGTCGGTAGAAGTGGTAGGTTAGGACATAGGCTGTGAAACTTCGAAAAATACTTCAGGGAAGGCTAGAACATGAAAGTATGGAATTTCCAAGGTTTGGGGTAGGTCTACAAATCCTTACCGACCTCTTTTTCAGGCTCAGGGAAGGTATGAAAGACTTGGGGAGTGGGGGCACTGAGGAAAGGAGCTCAAAGCAATCAAAAATAGAAGAAGTTAGGGAGTGAAAGACTTAGCCAAACTTTTGGCTAAGCAATTCAGATTGGTACCGACCTGATCAGATTGGTACTAATTTGAATTGTTGTGGCCAGCTCTAGGAGGCCCTAGAGGTCGTGCTGAAGGTGTTTGTTTCTATTGTTCAATGTTAATTTTCAATCATTACAATGCGATGATGATCGATGAAAAACGATGAGCCAAAGGCATAACGCGTCTATGTGATGACTTCAGGACTGTGACAACATGAATCCATGACATGAGATGTGAGAGTAGAGATGTTACGAAATTCGACGACACAAGGCATTTGATTAGATACTTCCAGTGGGAGGTGAAGGTTGGGACTAGAGTAGTCTAGGGAAGCACATTCGATAAGGAGAAGCGATGTAGAGGAGCATGAGATGTTTCGGATCAAGCTGGATGCTGAATGGATTGTTGATAACTCTAGATAGAATTTTTGTTCCTATGGGCATGGGTATGTAAGGATGCTCATTTATGTACCCTGGACTGTGAGATGGTCGGGCTTGTCTTAAGAGGGCAATACCTATGAGATAAGTATATGAAAGAACGCCGAATCTAATTGTGGCATGAGAAGTCACCGGCCAGATTGGACGTAGAGTGAGTTATCATACATCCAAGAGACCCTGGAAATGTCATGATGAAGATGGACTTTGAGAAAGTAATAAGGAGTGGGACTCCAGAAAAGATCATGATGAGGTGAGACTCCAGAATTGATCATAGCGAAACGAGACTTTGGGTATACCTTGAGAAGGTCGTTATGAAGGGAGAACTTTGAGAAAGTTATAATGTAGTGAGACTGACGAAGCAGCGGATAACGAAAATGTATGTAACGGTGAAAGTAGCAATCGGTGGACTGAAAGATACCAAAGGCCCAAATCCGTTGATTCAAAGATACCGGATTCTAGCTATCCCAAACACGTTGATTGCGCACGATACCGTGTTTAAAGATCTACGATTCTTCGACGTTGATCAAGCGCACTTGATTCCATGAATCAGCTTCAGCAGTCGTTGATTCGAGCACACTCGAATACCGAAAGTGGAGATAGGAGATCACACTCAACTACCAATTTAAGAAGAGGCACAAAGCTCTCAAACAAAAGTTTATTCAAAAATCAACTTACTATTACAAATGAAACCACCCGCCTATTTATAGGCTTACAACTCAACGCTTACATCACAACACTTAGGTTATGGACGACCTAACAAACGCGACCTAAAAGATCAAACAAATACAATACATCACATTATAGTAGTTACGACCTAACAGGCGGCCGACCTACGACCTAAGTACAAAACAGTTAACAAATACAACATAACATCAATACGCGACCTAAGTACAACACACGCGACCTAAGTCAAAATAGTATAAGCGGCATAAGGTCGTTAACTCGCTTGAGCGACCTAAAGCATAGCAGCATAGAGTAAAGCGGAAAAAGAGTCTTCATCACATGCGAATTATAGGATTGAGCAACCTAGCCTTTGAGCGACCTAAGATAGGTCGTAGCTGATTAGGTTTGAGCGACCTAAGATAGGTCGTAGCTCGTTAGGTCGCTCGGCGACTTTCCATAGCTCGTTAGATCGCTTGGCGACTTTCCATAGGTCGCTGAATCATTTCCTTGCACATAACTCGTAGTTAGGTCGCTCGGCGACTTAAAGTTAGGTCGTTCCAGCTTGTTATCTTCCTCGTTAGGTCGCACGTGACTTAACAGCACGTTAGGTCGCTCGCGACCTAAGACTTGGGCTGCATCATCCTCCCCTGGTTGGAAAAAATTCGTCCTCGAATTTGCACCCTCTTCTTCCACAACAAGTTCATCCCCATGATACGGAATCAAGTATTTGACGTTAAAAACATCTGCAGTGTGAATATCATCCGGCAATTTCAACTGATACGCATTATCGTTGATCATCTTCAAAATTTCCACTGGGCCAATTTTTCGAGCTTTCAACTTGTTGTAAGTTCCAACAGGAAAACGATCTTTTGTCAATACAGCATAAACCAAGTCACCTTCTCTGAAATTCACACTCCTTCGCTTTTTATCTACCAGTTGTTTATACTTCTCATTTGATGCAAGCAATCGTTCATGCACAGTTCTGTGGCACTCCTGCAACTCAGTCATAAAATCACAAGCTCGCTTAACAACTCCCCTCTGATATGACACAGTCGTCAAATCTAACGGTCCCTTCGGAATTGCTGAATATACAACTTGAAACGGACTGAAACCAGTACTTCGATTAACAGCATGATTATGTGCAAATTCCGCCTAACACAACTTCATATCCCAACTCTTCAAATTATCTTGTACAAGACATCGCAACAAATTTCCCAATGATCTGTTCACCACTTCCGTTTGCCCATCTGTTTGCGGATGATAGGCGCTACTAAAATTCAGCTTCGTTCCAACCATCTTCCACAAACTCAACCAAAAATGGCTTAGAAATCTAGTATCCCGATCAGAAACAATAGATTCAGGTAGCTCATGTAATCGATACACCTCTTTAAAGAATAATTGAGCAACACGAACGACATCAGCTGTCTTCTTACAAGCTATGAAATGCACCATCTTGGAAAATCTATCCACCACCACATATATTGAATCATTCCCTCGCTGAGTTCTTGGCAACCCCAAAACAAAATCCATGCTGATATCAATCCATGGTCTAGTAGGCACGGGTAATGGCATATACAATCCCGCATTCGTCGCTGTCCCTTTGGAAACTTGACAAATATGACATCTCTCCACAAATCTTTCAACTTCTTTTCTCATAGAAGGCAAAAAATATGATTGTGAAATCAACTGCAATGTACGATCTCCGCCCACGTGACCCTCTTCATGCAATTCTTTGACAATCTTCAACCTCAAGCTACAATACGGAATACACAATCGATTTCCTTTGAACAAGAATCCATCTTTCACCACAAAATCATCAGAACTCCCTTCCTGCACCTGATCCAGCACTTTTGCAAAATAAAAATCTGAAATAAGCAACTCTGGCAACAAATCAAATCCCACTACTTCCACTTGCATAGTTGTCAGCAAATGATTTCTACAGCTCAATGCATCGGCAACTCGGTTAGTAACTCCTGATTTGTGCTTCACAACGAAAGTAAACTGTTGTAACTAAGCAACCCACGAAGCATGCCTTGCTGAAATTTTATCTTGCCCCTGCAAATGTTTCAAAGCTTCATGGTCAGTGTATAGCACAAATTCTTTATGAAATAGATAGTGTCTCCAATGCTTTATGGCTTGGACTATAGCATAGAATTCCAAGTCATAAGTACTGTATCTCGTTTTAGCTCCCGTCAGTTTCTCACTAAAGTAGGCAATAGGATGACCCCTTTGACTCAACGTTCCTTCAATTCCAACCTTGGACGCATCAGTATTTAGCTCAAAGAGTAACTGAAAATCCGGGTATCTAAGAATGGGCGTTGTGGTCAAGAGTGTCTTGATTCTCTGAAAAGCAGAATCAGCCTCTTCAGTCCAAACAAACTTCTTCCCTTTCATACATTCCGTAACTGGTGCCATCACGCTACTGAAGTGTGGAATGAATCTTCGGTAGAATGATACTAAACCATGAAAACTCCTCACTTCTGTTATTGTCTTAGGTTGTGGCCAATTTCGAATAGCTTCAACTTTACTCTGATCAACTTGAATACCATCCTTCGACACAATATAGCCCAAGAATAGAATACTTGTAGTCATGAAGGTACACTTCTTCGTTGCAGCATAAAATTCCTCACGTCGTAAAACCAACAACACTTCCCGCAAATGTTGTAGGTGTTCTTCAGTGCTTCCACTGTATATTAAGATGTCATCAAAATATACCACTACGAACTTCCCGATAAATGGTCGAAAAATCTGGTTCATGACTCTCATGAATGCACTCGGAGCATTTGACAAGCCAAACGGCATCACCAACCATTCGTACAGACCCTCCCGAGTTTTAAAATCAGTCTTCCACTCATCACCCAGTCTAATACGAATCTGATGGTATCCACTTTTCAAGTCAATCTTCGAAAACACAACAGCACCGCTCAACTGATCCAACAGATCATCCAGTCTCGGCATAGGAAATCGATATCTCACCGTAATCTTATTCAATGCTCTACTATCTGTGCACATTCTCCACGTTCCATCCTTCTTCGGTACCATCAAAGCTGGCACTGCACAAGGACTCAAACTCTCCTGAACACGCCCTTGTTCCAGTAATTCCTCCACCTGTCTTCTCAACACCTTGTGTTCTTTTGGACTCATCCGATAGTGCGGTCTATGAGGCAATGCAGCACCTGGCACCAAGTCAATCTGATGATGTATGTCTCTAAGCGGGGGTAACTCTTTCGGCAACTCCTCTGGAAACACATCTTTGAATTCCTCCAAAACTGGCTTCACTTCCTTTGGAACTTCAGTAACTTCACTAATTTCATGCCCAATTAACATAAAAACTTCAGGACTCTCATCTACCTCTTCCACGAACTCCTTCAAGGACAACAAAGTCTTCAATTCCTCAATCTCCTCCAGCTTGTTCTCATTCTGCTGTCGCTTCTTCGGAACTAGAGTGATTTTCGTGCCCTTGAACAAGAAACTGTAGCTATTTGTTCGACCATTATGCTGTACCTCCCGATCGTACTGCCACGGCCTTCCCAACAGCAAATGGCAAACATCCATGTCAACCACGTCACACCAAATCTCATCTTTGTATTTCTTCCCAATAGAAAATGGAACATGAGCTCGCCTCTCTACTTTCACTTCTCCTCCTTTCCTCAACCAAGAAAGTTTATAAGGACTAAGATGTTTCTCCGTTTTCAACTTCAACTTCCTCACAGCTTCCGTTGAAATGATATTATCACAACTCCCAGCGTCAATGACAAATTTACAGACCTTCCCCAAAATAGTGCACGTTGACTGAAAAATGTTACTCCTCAACCAACTCGACTCCTCTTCCTGCTTCGGGGTTAAACAAGATCTCCGTAGCATCAGATTACATCCCTCGTCTCCCGACACCTCTTCTTCCTCCTCATCACGGTGTGAATTGAGATCTTCTTCTACATCCTCATCTTCCACTTCAACAATCATAGTTCTCTTCTTCGGTTTCGGACATTCGTTGCTCTTCTGACCCACTTCCTGGCAATTATAGCATTTGAAATTGGTGTTGACTTTTGGTTTAGCCACTTCTTGAACAACCGGCTTACTCGACGCTTTAGGAACATTAGAACTACTACCCGCTCCTTTTTTCTGCCCCGTAAAACTTGGAAACACACCTCCCCTATGTCTACCTTGTTTCTCCCAAGCCAACGCCTTTTGATGTGCTTCTGCCACAGATCTAGGGTCGAACATGTTCACCATATCCTGGATCTGTGTTCTAAGTCCACCAACAAACCTAGCGGTTAATTGTTCTTCTATCTCCATAATGTCATTTCGAGCAATCAACTGGTAGAACTCATCTGCATAATCAGTAACAGTCTTCGTCCCTTGCCTCAGGTTTTGTAATCTCTGATACATCAGTGATTGGTAATTGTACGGTAAGAAAGTAGCTTTCATCAACTTCTTCATCTTCTCCCAAGCAACAATCTTCGACTTCCCCATCCGCTCTCTAGTAAGTTTGGTTTGTTGCCACCACTCCATAGCTCTCCCCCTCAACCTAGTAGCAACCAACTTCACTTTACGATCTTCCGGAACCTCCTTGAAGTCAAAAATTTCCTCAACATAAGCTAGCCAATCAATAAATTCCTCATCTTGCATACCTCCCTTGAATTCCGGTATTTCAGTTTTCATCCCGGACTCCCATTTGTGATCATACTCTGAATGATTTCTTCCTTGACCTCGTCCTCGTCCATGAACACTACCACCATCAAACTCCTCTTCAAAATCTGATGCATATCGATGTCGATCCTAACCACCAACATCTCTACTACCACCATTTATTCCACCAACATACCTTCGATCCACATTCCTCCGATCACGATCATTCACATTTCTATCACGATTTCGATCATCAACATTTCTATCATAATCTTGATCCACACTTCTATGATCACTATCAATACTTCTCTCTCGATTTGAATGTGGTGAAACTCTACTTCCCCTATGGTTAGATTCAGGTGAAACCCTTCTCTGATTTTGATTCATCTCCAACATCATTCTCTCTAATCGACCAATCCCTTCATTAAGCTTCTCATTAAAGTTTTCGTTAATTCTTTGCTCCATCTCATCGGCTTCTTCTCTTCTATAAAATGCTTCAACATTCTGATGGAAATTAGCTCTTCTTGGCGGCATGATTACTCTTCAACAAAAGCTAACTCTCGGCTTAAACTTCAAATTTAACTTCACACTTCAACTTTAAACTTTCGGCCTTGAATTACAAATGATGCACGGCTTCACTCTATTGGCTCGGCTTGATTTCTTCAATAAGAATTGGCTCCAAGACTCGGCTTAGCTATGATTGGCTAAGTCTAGCTTTGATACCAAATGACGCAGCAGCGGATAACGAAAATGTATGAAACGGTGAAAGTAGCAATCGGTGGATTGAAAGATACCAAAGGCCCAAATCCGTTGATCCCAAGATACCGGATTCTAGCTATCCCAAACACGTTGATCGCGCACGATACCGTGTTCAAAGATCTACGATTCTTCAACGTTGATCAAGCGCACTTGATTCCGTGAATCGTCTTCAGCAGTCGTTGATTCGAGCGCACTCGAATACCGAAAGTGGAGATAGGAGATCACACTAAACTACCAATTTAAGAAGAGGCACAAAGCTCTCAAACAAAAGTTTATTCAAAAATCAACTTACTATTACAAATGAAACCACCCGCCTATTTATAGGCTTACAACTCAATGCTTACAACACAACACTTAGGTCGTGAACGACCTAACAGACGCAACCTAAAAGATCAAACAAATACAATACATCACATTATAGTAGTTACGACCTAACAGGCGGCCGACCTACGACCTAAGTACAAAACAGTTAACAAATACATCATAACATCAATACGCGACCTAAGTACAACACACGTGACCTAAATCAAAACAGTATAAGCGGCATAAGGTCTTTAACTCGCTTGAGTGACCTAAAGCATAGCGGCATAGAGTAAAGCGGCAAAAGAGTCTTCATCACATGCGAATTATAGGATTGAGCGACCTAGCCTTTGAGTGACCTAGCCTTTGGTCGTAGCTGATTGGGTTTGAGCGACCTAAGATAGGTCGTAGCTGATTAAGGTCGTAGCTCGTTAGGTCGCTCGGTGACTTTCCATAGCTCGTTAGATCGCTTGGCGACTTTCCATAGGTCGCTGAATCATTTCCTTGCACATAACTCGTAGTTAGGTCGCTCAGCGACTTAAAGTTAGGTCGTTCCAGCTTGTTATCTTCCTCGTTAGGTCGCATGTGACTTAATAGCACGTTAGGTCGCTCGCGACCTAAGACTTGGGCTGCATCAGAGACTCCAGAAAGGATCGTAGTAAATTGAGACTTTGATGAAGGTTTTGGAGAAGTGGGACTTCAAGGATAGTTGCAATGAAGTAAGACTTCGACGATAATTATGACAACGTAAGGCCTTGGGAAGGGTTGTAACGATACATGACAAAATGAGACCTTCGTGATAGACACAGCTATATGAAATCTCATGGATAGTTGTCGTTGCACGTTTACCGTATGCTTATTATGATTGGTATGATTGTTGGATGTCTTGTGATGTTGGTATTCTTAAGATAGGTACCCTGACACCCATAATACTTACTATAGTATACATATGATGTTGATAGTAGTATAGCATATTGTGTTATGTGCTAACTCTTTGGATGTATGGAAATGTTAGGTATGATTTTCCATACACCATATTCTCTAATGTAATGAGTTTTATAGTATTTTGAGATTGTTTGTCGCTAATAATAGACTATCGTCTGACTTTAGGTTTTTTTGCATTGCTCCTTATTATCTCGGGTACTCTCAAATGAGTAGACTGGCTAGTAGGTTTGAATTTAGTACATGGAGCTGTTCAGACGATGAGCAGGTTGCTCATGCTATTATACTTATTATTAGAGTTTGTTGCTAATTCCGTAGTGCAACACTGTGGAGCTTTAATAGTGCTTTATCTTATAGGGAAAGATTTCCCTTGAGTTTATTTTGATGATGAATAAACTCTATTCCACTTGTTTTGTATGGCTATTGTGGACCTTGCACTCTGATATTTGTTTTGGTTCATTGAGTTATACTTATCTGTCTCACCTATTATAGTTATATATATATATATATATTATTCGATGGGTTGTGAAATATACGATAGGTTATGTTTAGGATTTTAGTTATTTCATAATTGACAATCGTCCTACATCAGCCGGTACCATAGCAGCGCATTCTTCAGGTATATTGGATACCGAGGTGTAGGGTGACTGTCACATGTTCACTCTCTATTATTACAGAAAATTTAATTTGGTAATGGTACTGTTCCACTTCGAAAGTCGATTGAAAAGGTCAACCAATCTCTATACTAATTTTGTTCTTTACCTAAATTTTAGCTTTACAATTCCACAATGTTCATACTTGCAAGTCCTTAGCACATTGGTGTTGATTATTCTAGCTAGTTTACCATAATCAGTTCAAACTTTATAGGCCGTGTAATTCTTCTAATTCCAATCAAATTTCAAATAAAAAGTTGTTTTTCCAAAATCTTTGATCTCAAATCTTATTTTTCACAAAACTAGTAAGCTTATATAATTCTCTGATGATTTCAACAGGTGTTTCCTTTGGACAAAAATTATGATACTATTTTTTCAGTATAAATTTTTATCCAAAATAGTTCAACTTAATTTGAAAAAGTTGACACGTAAACGTATCCTTTTTATTTTTCTTTTATAAATAAGAAATCTTCAAAAGGGTGTATTTTAAAAGAAAACATGATATTTTAAATTTTTTTAAGTGCGGCAAAAATATTTTCAAAAAGATGGATTTTACTTCTTTTTTTAATTTACCTATCAAAAGTTTCACTATAAAAAAACAAGTACATATCAAAAGATAAGTGGCAACAATCTGCCTTACTCTAACTATTTACAAAAATAAAAACTTTAAAAATAGTTATGGAAAATTGCTTTTTATTAAGTCCTCCCATGTTTGAAGCTTAAACTAAAGGGTTACCAATTCAGACTTCAAATACTATACTTTCCAAATATATCAAACACTGATGTTTCTAACTCATTTAAAATTTTTATTCAATTCTACATTATATATATATATATTTAAATTTCCATAAAGTTTGTTTGAACATTTCATAGAAAATCATAAACCAATTTATTTTCTTTAAAGATACTAGACATTTAATGCTTCTAACTTTTTGGAAAACATTTTAAATGGTTTAACACATAAATTAGAGTAGATGAAAACAACCTAATTTACATAAGCCAAACTACATCTAACAATGCTTTAGGTGCATAGGGTTTTAACCCTTCTCTTTCAAAAATAGTTAACTCAAATCTATCCTCCAATATAGTGTCAACTCCAATGTAGGAACGTTCTTGTTATCAATTTAAGTTAAATGGAGTTTTTGCAACTATTTCTAATATAAGGATAAAGCTTTCACTTTAACTGGGGAGATATACTCTAACTTTGAGAGGTCTTTCTTTCATGTCTCCATTATGCCTTATCAACATCACTCTTATTTTATATGGACCAAATGGTACTACACTTCTTTTCTTCACCCTTAGACCCATAATTTACTCACTACTTCTAGTTGATATAGGGATCCTCTCAGCATTTCTTTAGAGTAAATTATAATAAATATGATGGATTTATTTTTCACTCCTACTATTATAATCTTAACATTATCTTAACTCACAATTGTTTGCTTATATAAGGGCCAAGCCAACAACTACCTTATAAGTCAAAATATATAGGATATGGCATATATATATATATATATATTTGAAAATTACAAATATGCTATCTCATACGCCCTAATTTTATAGGAATCACTTAATCTAAGCTCTAATACCAAGTGTAATAACCCGCACCTCCGAACACATAGATCCAAAGCCTAAAAATGGCATTTGAACTGGCGTCATGCCTAGAAGTATGAAAACATAGGTTTTCAAGGTTTGCATGGTATAGAGATAGATATAATTATACTGTATTCTATACTTTTAGATCTCACAACGGAAGGAAATAAAATATAAATATCGAAAATAATCCAAAACATCATAGTTTCAAAATAACCGTGGTCCATACAAGTGCTGATAAAATGGAGTCCAAATGATAATACAACATAGTCTGGATGATAAATATAGTATGAGGCACTAAGAAGAAAAAATATATCTTTAGAGCACCAAGGCACCTTCTCCATACACCTTATCCTGATTACTCACCGATGCTTTATCCTCTTGTAATAGATATAAAAGGGAAAAATGGAGGGGATCAGACAAGGTTTGGTGAGTGAATTATATCACTAGTGGTATGACGTTGACAAGTAATTAAAGTTTAGTTATAACCTACATAACCTTGCGGTGTTTCTTAGTGTGTTTATATTATTTACATATAAATAATTATTCTTACATTATAGATTGACTATCCTTAATGTGCATAAATCCAACTATGATTTATGGAGATTTATACTCACATGTGGTAAATACCAGAACTGAATAATCTTAGAAATATCTCTAGCGTATGGTCTCAACAATGGACACCTATTTATACATTGGGTCGACATTCTCAGCCATAAGTGCTTTTCTATAAATTGAGTTAACATTCTTAAAGATAGTCGTTTTAGTTGCACCTAACCAAGTATACCTAACAATGCTAAGCCTACATATTCAGGTTAACAATCTCAATGTAATCCTTTGAGATAACAATCCCAATAATAAGTTATCACTTAAGCATTGCGTAACTTCCACGTTAGTGTTCGTGATAACGCTATATACAATTACACAAGTAGCAACAAGGAGTGAATTAACCGATCCAACTCCTCTATAAAATTAAAAGACCCCACTATGATGGATTTCTCTACCTACTCTTTTCGCTTTCACCACTAAGTGATTAGAACTTGGCTACGAATAATAAGAGCTTCTAATTGCGATGTAATCGCTCGCCAGATCAAGTGTCATGTTTAACAACTTCATGAAGTAGGAGCTTAGGACATCACTGTGTATGATATTATTCTAGCTTGTTGCATGACTCCATTCAGCTACGTGAACTCCTACAAAACAAGAAAGTAGGAACGACTTTCCCCGAGTCATCCTACTTGGCCTGCATAAGGTCTAGGTTCAACCTGGTCTTGTCTCAGCCATTCAAACGTCTTAATTTTAATTCAAACGTCTGATTCCCTATACAAAAATTTAATACAGGCATTCAGACATCTAACCCTATATTTAGAAGTCTGGCTTCGACTCCAAACATCTGAACATGGATTCAAAAGTCTGAATCAAGTCAGATTGAACTGGTTCTTTTCAGTTTCATATTTTTTGAAATTCAGACGTTTGATTTGAAATCCAGAAGTTTGAATCAATATTTCTAGGTCTGTTATCTTCTTTATTTTGTTCATCTTCTTCGTAGATTCAATTATAGGCGTAAGGTTCCTTTTTTATATGTGTTTTTGGTACAATTTCTGTTTCGTTTATACTCAACCTTATGTATTTTGTTTCATGATTGTAATAATATTTCGATCAACCGTCTACATATATTTCAATAAGTTGTCTATACTTATTTCAATATGACTTTTATGCATATTCAAACTCGTCATATTAAACCAAATCTATAAAATTGGAGTAGTTTCAATCTAATTTTTACCCTTCCCTCTCAAGTTACAATAATTATATTTACTAATACATTACCTGTGGTTTCCATTTCAACTCACGATTATTTTAAATAAAAAGCATTGATTTGGATTAAAAATCATATTTTTAATCTAAGAAGGTATATAATTGAAGTTTAACTACTTATCTCCAACATAATCGTTTCGTTGGTAAATCCACTCATTTGGAAATACTTTTTGAAGAGATTTCCCTTTTAAAATCCGATTCGAATAATCGCCTATCTCCCTTTGCCTAGCTTGTTGTTATTTATTTTTGTTTTCTCTTGCTTTCAATTTGGATTCTCTACCTCTTGATTTGTTTGCTCCTTTCTCCTTCTCTTTTTAATTTTATTTGCTTTGTTTTTAATTTAGAAATTAGAGTGCGCACGCTTTAGGAATATGGTGTTTTGGTAAAGAAGTTTGGAGGAGAAAGAAGAAGAAAAGAACGTACAAAATTAGTGAGGCGACAGCTAGTGTTAGAATGAAAGGAGTGGGGCTTTGCTTTATTTTTATAGATGAAATCTAGGTTTATATAAATTATTTGTTTACTCGTACATCACTTACCTTATATATATGCAAAATTCCTTTCTTTTTATTTCCTTAAAGAAAATAGCATTTATATTCTTCTGATTAATGTCATTAATTATAGTTCGAATCAATATCATTTATTATAATTTCAATCAATACTGTTTATTATAATTCAAATCAATATCGTTTATTGGTGTTCTATATATATATATTATTATCGATTATTGTAGGGAATCATGAATTCATATTCGAAGGTACGTATATTTGTACTTATGTGTGTATGGTTGTGTGTGTTTGTGTGTACATACATTAACATCAATTATAAATAGCTTGCTCTTTATTAGTAATTTTTCAATCAATCTGTAGTTAATTCGTCTTAATCTTCCATAGTCAAAATTTGGATTTACACTTTTTCTTTATAGATAAAAAAAGAATATACATTTTCCTTAAGAAATGCATTCTTTTCATAACTATATTGTTACCTTCTATTTTTAAAACATGCAACGTTTCTTTCATTAAATACATTCATTTTATAAATGTATAGTAATGTTCTCTTTCTAATAAATGTAGCATATTATTTCATTAATTATTGCAATATTTCATCATCATGGTAATTAATGCTTTCCTCCTGAAGCGGTTTCAAGTTTGTGCATGTAAGTTTCTTTCCTCCATCTCTTTTAATGCACATAAAACCATTATATCTTTTTTTAAGTAATTAAAACATATTCAATTAAATACTTAATAAAAATGTTTTGATTTATTTTTATAATTAATTCTTAAACTAAATTTCAAAATAGGCACAAAACTCAGAATGCGCACTACGATAAACATTATGCATCTTATTTATACAATATTCGTTTTTTACACTTATATATGAATTTAGGGTAAAAAAAATCTAATTGACCTGATAGAAATATCAGATTTCCCAAATTCCTTCATTTGTAAAATAAAAATTAGATTTTCAACTTTGTGTAAAATTACCAAAATGTTATTTTTAATTAATTAATTATTTTATTAAAAATACAGGGTTTTACAGAACCAGTAGCAGACAATTAAAAGGTGATTCGAAGAGCTTGGGCTGCCTTTTTCACATCTTCATGTTTCTAATATGTCAAAAATTAATTCCACACCTTAATAGGTATGCACCCCAACTTCTTCTTTTCTTTCATTTCCTAGACGATATACTTGTAAAATTTGAGCAGTTTGAATTCTAAACCTGCTTACAACACCAAATGAAATGTTGAGCACCCAAGTGAACTAATCTTGTGTATTCATTTAAATATATTATTAGTAGAATATATGTTCAGATAGTTAATATATTTAATTTCTCATGAAATAATATTAGTTTGACCTTAAATTCAATGAACCAAGCACCTGTCACAAGTTCGGGAATGAAAGTAAAACTGGGTAAAACTGTGTGATATAGGACTTCAGATTTTAGATACCAATGCACGGTGCCATGTTACTACCTATAAAGTCACAACTATTAATGCATTAATTGTGTTAATCATTAACTATAATATAAAGATATAATTAAATTAAATTTTGTAAATTTTGCTTACAAACTAGAACGGGAAGTTAACAATTACCAATGCATGGTGACTCAGGATAAGAAACCTATGCGGATCCCCAAGTTTATCCTCCTTGGATCAAGTGTGTTGTGTGTCAAGGTGCGTTGGAGTGGGAGGGGTGGTCTGTTCTATAAAATCCTGACCACTACCTCAACGATTACCATCCGAACTATAATGACAAGTAGTTGATGATATCTCTCATACAAGAATACAACACATACAATTATATATAAGAAAATCTAACAATTGTTAGAAGATTCCAGGACTTATGAAAATACGTTAAACATGAACTAAAAAATTGAAACTTTGCATTTAACTAAAAGGTCAATAACTATATATATATATATATATATATATATATATGAAATCAACCGAATAATATTTACTTGCAAATAACTAAACTTTTATGCTACAAATCCTCATTACCATCGTGGCTCTCAGTATTTACATTATCGTTTTCGGACTCACAATCGTCTTCGTTTTCTTCAATTTATGCACCACCATATTCATCTAATTTGACTCTAACATGAATTTCATTAACAAGATCCTAAATCTTCGGTTTGGTCAGCTTATAATAGTTTGTTGGATTCAAAATCATCCGGGTTATTAGTTTATCATGTTTGAGTGAATCGACCATCTGGGCTTTCTATTTAAGTACAAACCATCAATATAATTTACTATTATCGATATCAGGTTAAGGTGTATAATAAACTTGTATTGCTTGTGTCGCTGATACATATGGACCATAAACTTGATACTTTTTTATTTACATCTATTAGAGGGTAATCCCTAAAAGAGTTAGTGGTATGCCTCAGGGGAATTTATGTAATTTGTTACATATATCAAACTCTACAGTCAATCTTATTTGTACTAATGATGTCTGTTTTCTTTTGCATTTTTATATATTATGATATAATTAATTAAGTAAATAATTTAAAATATATAATAAAAAAATATCTAAATAAAATGTTATGTTATTGTAGCTGCAAACAGATGCAAACGTGAGTAGTTAATCACAAAATATAGTGATATTTAGTTTTAAATATTTTTTGTCAAGATGTTTTGAGAAACGATATCAATACATCCGTTAAGACCAAATGTGTAGTACTCTCCAAATGTTGGACAGTGTATTACTCATGGTTATTAAGGGTACCAAGGGGTTACATACTTATAGTTATTGAACAACTATGGAATGACTTGTGTAACGACCCAGAATTTTGGTCATTTGGTTTTGAACATTTAATTTATTTTAAATATTGGTTTGGAATATAAATTGATTTTCGGATATGAAGATTTTGGTTGAAATTATAGAATAAATTTAAATTTCAAATATAGCGATTTATTGTAATACAGAAATGGTGAATAATTGAAACTTGAGTTGAATAGGAATCAAAACAATTTCTAATATGGATATAAATTATACTTGAACTAGAATTGAGTTAATAAGTTTTTAAAAATGAAATTTCAAGTGATTTCCACAATTTTTGAAATCGTCGATTTAATCGACGCGTTAAAATAGCGATCCATGGCACAATCTCAGAATTCGACGAAACTAGTTCCATTAGATCCGTAATAGTGTATTATTATAGGGTTTCAAATTTCGTAGCATTTGGAGTTACCATTTGGTCATACGGAATAGAAACGCGTTGAAATTAATATCGAAAATTTAATATTATAATTGGGTTCAAAAAGCTATCTTCTCCATACGATCGAATTGTGACTCGTGATTTGTTCCATTGCGTTTGGAATAGGGGTATAACATTAGGAACGCTAGGCGACACGCCCCGATAGGGGTTCAGGTTTTCGAGATACGTAAATGAGATATTTTGGATATAAAATAAAATATATTTATAAAAGTGATACCCTATACACCTACGAGCCACCCTAGTCTGATTACACGCCACCTTACTCACGAAGCCAACTTCCCCAAATTTATATCACGTTATCACTTCCTTCTCTTTCTAATTCGATGTAGCAAAACAAAGGAAATTAAAATTCAAAATCGTTCGAGATTAAATATATATATATATATATATATATATATGTGTGTATATATATATATAAATAAACGAGACTACGTCGCGATACTCCCTGGACGATGAACGCGGCGGCGCTGGAGAAAGGGGATGTGGCGCGATGGCGACGTGGAAGGGGCGATCGATTTCGGCGGCACTGGCAATCAGGGGAGGCATGTTCAAAGTCGCGATGGTATGGGTACGAGCTCGATGGAGGCGGCAATTTGGGTAATCTCATGGCCGATTGTGCTCAATGATTTTTGTAGCTTTTCTTCAGCGAAGCAATTTACGAAGCGGCTTTCAAAGTCGTCCAACAAACTTCGAAGCGACTGATGATATCCTTGGAGTGGTTCAATGATTGTCGGAGTTGTTCGGGGAAGATTGACGAAATTTTCTAATAGTTTTCAAAGTGGATCTGGAAAAAAAAATCTCTGAAGTCGTTCTGTGGGTTAATCGGTTTGAAGACATTATTGACGGAGAGGTATACTGTAATAAAATTTAATTACATATTTATTTATTTAATTAAGAGTTTAAATTGAGATAGCTAATAAAATTTAATTAAATTTGCATATGAGGTCCAACAATCATGAAACAAGTCGAGTTTGGTTCATATTTGTGAAATCTATGCAATAAAAATTGGTTCCAAAATTTATTGAAGTTAGCTGGGATTTTAAATTTAATTGAACGCTATTCAATTTAATTTAAAACTGGAACAGATTGCAAATTAAATCAAGGTGAGTAAATCTCACTCAATTTGGTTGACTGTATTAATTTATAGCAATTAAAATTTAATTATTAGATGATCGGATTAATTTATAAATTATTATCAGTAGAATATTATTATATATATAGCAGTATATATTAGTAGTTGGATATATTCCCACCGATTGGAGTGGATGACCCTATATTACCGCGATATACCGCCTCGAAGCGGGATTAGTATTTTATGTTATATAACAAGTGTGGATGCAGGGAAACAGGTTGGAGAGATCCAACTGGATTCCTCAAATATATTGATTATTTTTCATATATAGTGATATATGACGTGATTAGATAAATCTGTTATGGATTGTTGTTTGATTTGATTATTGGATGCTATAGTAGTACTGGCCTTTATTTTGGTATTTTAAATACCATAAATATTATTTTTGAATTTGAAGGAAATTAAAAGAGTGTAACGACCCGAGAATTTCGATCCCGAAATTTCCGGATAGTTAGAGAAAAGAAGAAGAGATAGAAGAAAAAGAAGAACCATAAGCACCAAAACACAGAAACCTCACATTCGCAGCGGATCAAAATATAATATCAGATAAATAATAGTTATATAAAGGAACACTGTACTTGTCAAATTACACTTTAACATATCAGAGTTACAACATATTTACAAACACAAGACAGATAAACAATCTGTTTCAAATACTATTATATATCACAGTAGAACTCTCCATACGTTCCTGCTCTCCAGCTCACCTCCTGAGCTCCAGAACGTCCTTACCTGAAAATCTGTAATACTCGGTCTGACCCGAGCATTACATCAAAGTAACACCCGAGTCAGGCTGGAAACCAGCGTGAGTAAACTCATCTAATATGAAATTTCAATCTATAGAACTTATTTAAACCCGGGGTAACTCGTACTTTACCACAAGTAAACAACTTATATAGTCAGTACTTATTTCACAAAACAATATCTAAGTATCCAACTTAGTTTAAATAGTCCACATTATTCCAAACCGGCCTATTGATTTCACATACCAAATCTATAAAGGATTATTGTAGATTACAAATCGAAGTGGTTTCGGGTATTTACTGATACCCGACCCCGGTCTCTTCGAATCAAATGTTATCATAACCCAAGTTATCCAAGTGAAATACAATTCAAACTTAAATACAGGATGTCACTGTTTTAACCCAAACATATTATATCACATAACACTTTATATCAGAAATGTCAACCAATTCAAGGTATTTAATCATTAATCAATCATTCATAAGCAAGATTAATCACTTCCAAAAATTAATTCAATTTATCTCTAATTAAATTAATTACTAATCTTTAATCACTTAGATTATCCTTACTTAACATTAATTAATCACAAACCAATTAATTTATTATCTTTAATTATTCATCTTAATTAATCATTTTTGATTAATTATCTCTTAATTACAATAAGTAATTAACTCTTAATTAATCACACAAATTAATTATTCTTTACCCATTCACATTAATCACATTTATTAATTTACTAACCCTTAATAAATTTTCTTAATTATTTAATCAACCCTTTCATTAATTACACCAAGTAATTAAACCTTAATTTCTTCCTTTAAGTAATTTACCTTTAATTACTTAATTAATTAATCTCTAATTACAAATACTTTAATCACTAATCATTAATTAATCAATCTCTAATCACTTAATTAATAATACTTAATTACAATTATCCTTAAATTAATTAATTATAATCAAATTTATTTAATTAATTTAATTAATCTCACTTATTAAACCTTAATTATCTTAAGATAAAACCATTATCTTAAAAATACCTTAATTAATATTAACATTTAACCATTTTATCTTAATTGACTTTATTTAATTAAAACATTAATTTAGTCTTAAAATACTCGTTTAACTTGATAAATTAAAATTACCAAATCATAACTTCTTTCAATCAATAACTTAAACATTTATCAAGTAATAAGTTTAAACTAATTTCAATTTAAATTTAAAACCTTGCTTATATAAAAACCTTTAAATAACTTTACTTTACAACATTTAAATTAGACAAAATTTAAAACTTCATAACCAATGTTTCAAGAAAACAATTATTAATTTATATATGAAAGTTTAAACTAATTTTATACTTAAATTTCAAAATCTTATTTTTAAAACCCTGTTTAAAACTAGTTTAAACCTGCTTCGGGTCAAACCCGAAGATCACTCGGGTCTAACCCGAGTTTTCCCTTCTTCTTACCCTTTTTTACAAACAAACTTATATAAATTTTTAAGTTTTAAAAACTGTACGCAAATACACTCACAAACCCGAGTCCCTCCTCGAGTCCTTCTTCCAAAATCGCGAGAGCTTCTTCAAGCCAATCCTTCTCCTTCCTCTCGAATACAACTACTGACACACCCCAACACATGTGCACATGCACAGACCACCGGCGATGCTCCGACCATCTCTGACCACCCTCGCACCTCGACGATCGCCAACCTATCTGATTCCGACAACCCAACCACCCAAACAAATCCAATATCGAAATCGAGGTAACTCGATAAATTCCTGGAACCACTTGAACGATCAACCTCCTTCGCCGACAACTACCTCGTCCACCGGAGCTCACGTGCCTCCAGCCAAAAACACTCCGACCACTCACGAACCCATCCCCCAGTCGCGATCGATTGAATCGTGGTGACAACGACGCAAATGCCACGCGAATTGCCACTAACCAAATGCAGGACTAAACCCTAGATCCACGTCGTTCATCCACCACGATGAACCAGAAAATCTCTGGCTATTTTTCCCATGATCTCCACCATCCAAGCTTCCTCCAACTTCGACCCCAACAACCAACACCTCGTCGATCATCGGTATTCGATGAAACTCCAAAAACAATCAACTCGAGATAACTCGACATCCACATACTTAAAAATCATGATTTTCACATCAAAAATCACCATTTGCAAATTCAAAACAGTTAATATAATTAAAACTCGAAATTACATCATTCGATTTTCTGCCTTATGTTGATTATCACTGATATTTCTAGATTCCAGAAATTCTACTAGTTAACTTTAATAAAAATTATTTTTAAGACTTGAACCTGACTATTTTAACAATTTTCCTTTAAAGATTTTAACTCAAAAATTGCTTGCATATTGAGATATGAATTTTTGAAAGTAATTCTTGGGTCTGGGAAAAACAGAGACCAGTCTATAATCAGACATGCACACATACAAACAGAGTAGTTCAAAATACATTCCAGATAAAAACAATCATGCAAACTATAATACAACATTTCTATACAAATTTATCACATGCATCCATAAAATCATAGATTAAAACTGTTTTTAATAGGAAAGTTTACTCACCTGTTTTGTTTAAGCAGAGTAACATGAAACAGTCGAGATTTTTGAAAACTTGAATAGCTTAAATCTGAAAGCTGAATCTTTGGCTTGAAACTAATCTTGAATTTGTTTTCAACTTGAATTTGTTTCAGGTTGATGTTACCTTTGCTTCAGATTGAAACTGTGACTCCTAATCTTGCTTGAAGTTGAATTTTTCTTAGCTTGCTTGTTTGATTGCTTTGAATTGAATTAGTTGCTACAGGTATTGAAATTTGTTTCGATCTGATCTATACTTGAAACTGGAACTTGGTTTGATCCTGTCTTTGATTTACTTTGATCTGATACTTGGTTTTAAATTTGATGAAGATTGTTTTGAGTTGAATCAAAATCAGGATCTTGCTTATGTTATATTTTTTTTTCTGGTTTACCGTTTTGAAAATGAACCAAAGAAATTTGAGAAGCCTGGTTTCTCCTTTTAAAACATGTTGTTTAATTTTTATTAATCTTAAATTAAATCAATTGACACTTGTTCAATTTGCTTCCATTTGTCATTTAGGCTTGTTAATCTAATTACACATGTTATTTAGAGAGGTTTAAATCTTAACATATGTAACTTACATGCATAAATATTTTAATTTTTTTTTTAAGCTTTTTATAATTAATTTTCCCAATTAATAAATACATATATAAATAAAAAAAATTAAAAAAAAAGAAAATAATATAAAACAATCTATATTCTAAATATAATATATTCTCAAATCCAAAATATATTTAAGATATATCTCTATCTTTTGTATTCAATATCCTAATCCAAATTCAAATTCGATTTAAAAAATCCAATTTAAAATCGACCCAAATATATACATTTAGACAAACACAAATTTAATTTGTTTGAAAATAATAATTTTTTCCATTCTAAATAATTATATTAGGAGGTTATCCAATTAATATCTATCCTGACATAAGTATTTATTATCAAATTTTTATCTGTTCAATTGATTAAAATGGTTAATTATCCAATTATCTAATGTCTCAAAATCCGGGTTATTACATTCCTCCCCCCTTAGAATCTTTTCGTCCTCGAAAAGGAACGAAAGCAGAATTTATTCAATACTTATTATCAGATAAATTTCTTGTTGAACATTTTAAACTATAAACTCCTTTTATATTAAATAAAAAAAAGATTTTGGATATAAAATTATTTATATCGAATTTGGATTACTTTAAAGGAAATTGACTTAGATAAAACAATGATTTGATTTTGGGTTGTACACTTGCACTTAACTATTCGTAAAATGTTTTAAATAGTGATTTTAAATAATTTATATAAAGGATTTTTAAGTAATATTTCTGGATTTATGGAAAAGAAGTTGAAATCGATATTAAAAATAGAATTGAAAAGAATAAATGGGTATTTTAAGGAATAGATTTATAAAATGAGATTTTATGAATGAGATTAGTTTTATAAACAAGTGAAACTCAAAGGAGTTTATAAATTTATAAACGATATTTACAAATAAGGGAAATGATATCCATGAATAAATTGGAAATATAAATTCATATTGTGAATTTATATCGAGATATAAAAATCGGTTTTGGGAAAAATAGCGGATTCTATTTTTGAAATGTGATAATGGTAGGGAATCGAAATGAAATCGATGTATTATGAATCGAGAAGGATTTATAAATTGAAATTGGTTATTGGGATTTTCAAAATATATTTTTATCAAGAAGTTAAGTTTGGTTTTAAAAAGGAAATTTTATCAAACTATGTAATTTAAAGCTGTTTAGTTGTAAAATACGACGAAAAGTGAATTTTTCAAATATTTAATATTAATTGAAATAAATTCTAATTTTATTAATAAGCTTTGTAAATCGATTAGTATATTTAAAAATGGAATGGGAAATGAGTTATCGTTGTTGACTTAAAGTGCTTTAATATTTTAAATAATTACCATACCATGTTTAAAATAAATAAATTAGTATTCCTTTAAAATACTTATTATTAATACATGTATATATAGTTTTGAAATGATCAGAATTCATTTATAAATACTCTCGAGATTTGTAAATAGCATTGTAATGAATGGATGTGATTTTATAAGTAAATCTTATAATGGAATTCAGGAACTTAAGAAATTTGAGAAAAGGAAATTTTCCAATTTGTTTAGGTGCGGGAACTTTAAAATGAAGTTGAATTCATTAAAGGAGTTATAAATTGTTAGTGGATTATAAATAAGTAAAATCGATAATGTTTGGAAATTGTAAAAGGAAATTAATAGGAATTGCTGAGATTTATGATATAAGTGTGGAATATTTCCTAAGTATGGATATTAGAAATGATTTTGGAAAATAAACTTATAATATTTTCCTAAGTATTGAAATTAAAGGTTTGGAGATATTTTAGCCACGAAATGATTTTTATAGGAATATTTTTCGAAGTAATGAAATACTAAGTTGGACTTGGAAATTATTTCTAAGTATTGGAAAAAATGATTTGGGAAGGGTTTGTCCATTGGAAGGTTATAGGGAAATATTTCTAAGTGTTAATATGGTTTGAAATATCCCGTTAAGGATATAAGGTTTTGAAATGGTTCTCAAATATTGGTATACGGGAAGAGATTTGGATATATATATATTTGTAAAGATATTTTGAAATAAATAATTTGAAGAATTATAAAGTAGGTCCTAGTGACTACTTGTATGTAATTTGGTAGTTAAATAACCGACTATCAAATCTGTCCAAATTCGTCGATCGTTTCGATGAGACCGAGATCAGATTTAATTATCCAAAAACCACTTTGATTCGATTTGTGAGTTACAAATTATGATATCTCGAAGGTAATGGAGACGGTGATCTTGAAGGAGATTCGGTTTGTTCAAACCCAGAACAACTTGTATGGATGACTGCTATCATCTGCATCGTTGCCTGGAAGGCATTGTTAGCATTCCAAGTATGAATGATGTTCTAAAGGTAAAACGTAGCCTCAAGCCTCATCAACCAAGAATGACTAAAACAGGGGAGATGCGGCAGGGCTAAGTGGGTCGCACCCAAGTAGGGTATGTTATCACTTTTCTAGATACCCTCAGATATATTATATTATAATTATGGATATGGTTGTGCGTGGAAAAGATAACGCTCGATTAGGGTGGGAACACCCGGGGTGATAGCATATTCGGTACTATCCAGTAAGGGGTAGGCTGGTCCTATGTTGGCAAGGATCGTTAGGTAGGATCTTGGTACATTTTTCTAGAGGTGTACTCTAGCGGGCGGTAACCCGGTAGCCCAGTCATTGTATGGACCCTAATATCCATTACAAGTCTGTACGGTTCCAGTTTTATACCAACTATGCTGAAACGTGAGATGCAAATATTTCAGCTATTTTCTAATTTACTTTCTATAGACACTATTATAATATCAGATGATTTTGATATAAAATGTTTTGGTTATCGTAAGGTAAGAACACGTCATATTTATGCGCGGCGTGGTCTTACGAGATACCTTTGTTTTTCAAAGGATTTTGATAACAGTAATAATTCAAATTGAGTATGTTTCCTCACGCTGGTTTTCCAGACTGACTCGGGTGTTATTTTTTATAATGCTCGGGTCAGACCGAGTATTACAGATTCAAGTTAGGATGCTATGGAGCTCAAGAGACGAGCTGGAGGAGTTACAGGCGTATTACTCGTACTTTATTATATTCCGCTGTGTGTGTATGTTGTATATTCAGCACTTGTGAGGACAAGCTATTATAACTGTCCAGTTTACCTGTTGACTGTTGTACTCTGATGATTGTATGTACACTAACTCATACAGTTTCTTTTGTATAAAGATCAGTTATTATATATTATATATTGTTCCATTGCGATTGTGAGATTCTGTGTTATTGTTTTCTGTTTCTTTTATCTTTCTCCTTCTTCACCCCTAGTAATTGGTATTTTCAGCACTTGAATATTCAGCATGCTATATAGTGAACGTATTGATGTCGATTTTTGAGGGTCAAAAATCCCCGGTTCATTACAGTTGGTATCAGAGCTGAAGTTTAAGCGAGAACCTTGGCTTTGGTGGGGATTATTCATTAGAGATAGGGCCAGTAGTACCCTAGAATGAGTTTGAGTGTATTAATAGATACGAGCGCGTATTTGTTAGTAAATATAAAATGTTTTATATTGTGTTGGTTGATTTATCAAGTGGCTTATGAACTCTGGTCGACATAGTCCATACAACTGTATCGATATGAGTTTCTAAACACTTGAATAGAGTAATTCGACATAGTATTGTTTTGAAATGAGGTAAATGAAATAATTTTCCCCAAAATTATATTTGGATATAAAAAGAAAATAATTTTCTGGAAATTATTATATATATTTGGTGAGTGTGGTTGACATTATTATAATCAAAACAAGAATATAATAATTGAAATGGTTTATATAACCTATGGGAATTTCAAAGGTGAAATTTGTGAATGTGATTATAACTAAAATTGGATTCAAACCAAAATTCAGAAATTAAAAATATTGGAAACTTGAAGAAATGTTTTAAATGGATTTGAACTAAGTATTTGGGAATTTTGAAATCTCGAAAGGTTTGGAAATGTTTTTCGAAGGGTTGAAAGGAATAATATAATATTATTTTGGAGAAATTTTTGAATAGAAAATGTTTTAAATGTATTTTGGAAGTAATAAAGCACTGAGCTCACTTCAGTCGCAGGAAAATAATCCTAGTGACGACTGCGCATCATCATCAGTATTTATTTTTGAGTTTCTAAGTGACAGATTGCTATTGTGATTATTTGGCTTCAGATTTTTTTTGGTAAAGTCATGTTTTGATTTAAAAATTCCAAAGGTAAGATTTGATATACAGAAAGGAACATATATTTGTATATGTGATTTCAAAATGGTTTAAAATGAAACCGGGTGTTTGAATTCTAGAATATTCATTTGAATGTTTTATGAAAGTTGTGAAAAATAAGTTTTGAACTTATAACATGGAATTGTGAATTTCAATATGAAATTAAAATTTTACTTATGCAAGTTAAATAAATTGAATTTGTAAAAGAAAATTTGTATGGGTTAGACTTTAACTTGAGATAAGTTAAATGAAAATTTAATTAAATACATACAAAAGTTGTGATATCCCGGGATTTCAGAGAATTTAAAATGTGATAATCTTTTAAATTAATTAATGAATATTGGTAAAGTAGTTATTTTCAAACAATTTAATAATGAGTTGTTTTTAAATATAGTTATAAATAGATTTTAATTAAACATATTATTTCAAAGTAATAGTGTGTTTGTTTAAATGTATATATATATATGTATATTTAAATTGATTTTAAATAGGATTTTTTAAATTGAATTTGAATTTGAATTGATTTTTAATTTGGATTTTTAAATTGACTTTGAAATTGAATTTAAAAATTGAATTTAAAGATTTATATATATATATCTTAAAATGAAATAATAATATAGTTTGAATTTAAAATATATGAATAAAAGTTTTATGTAAAAATAAGATTTGTTTTGTATTATTCTCTTTAAAAAAAAAAATATTTATAGAAAGGGAAGAGTATTTATTTAATAGTAAATAAATACAAAAGTTTTATATTATCATTTAAAATGGATTAAATATACTATATATGATTTTAGTTAAAATCTAATTGGTTTTTATTTTATTTTCTTTTAAAGGTTTTATTTTTATAAATTAAGAAAAGCATTTATAAAATAAGATATGTATTTATCTAATTAGGAAATAAATATAAAAAGCTTTTAAAATCATTTAAAAATATTTATGCATGTAGTATTACATGTGTTAATCTATAAACCTCTTAAATACCATGTGTAAGATAATTAGTATTCAAATAGACAAGTGTCACATTTATTTTAATTTTCTTTAATTTTAATAAATCCTAAATTAACACTATATAAACATACACCTTCTTCCTTCATTTCTCTTTTTCTTATCTTCACATTTTTAAAAGCTAGCAAGAAAACAATCTGTAACCATTATGTTCGAAACCTGAATTCACTCCTCAAAAACAAATACAAAACCAGAAATAAATCCAAATCAAAACCCTGAAATCATTCCTCAAAACAAACTCTCAAACTCAAATGCAAAAGCCTGTAGTCTGAAACCCAAAGCCAAAACCTGTAAACCAAGATCAAAAGCCTGTAGCAAAGATTTCATCTTCAAATTACAACCTGGAATCAAGTCTTAAATCATCTCTGCAATTCAAAGTTTTCAAAGCTTCAGTTTTTCAAATTCCAGAAATCAAGCAGATCGGTTTTCAAAATCAATAAATTTCCAGATCAAATAAAGAACAAAACCTGTTTCTCTGTTCAACATTTTCTGGTGAGTAAATTTTCTTTTAAAAACAGTTTAAAACCTGTTCTTATGTTGATGCATGTGATAAATATGTATAAGAATGTTGTAATATGGTTGCTTAAATGTTTTTATTTGGAATATGGATTAAACTGCTATGAACATCTGTGTGTAGAATGATCTTCCTTTGATATTTGTATTCACAGACTAGAAAATATGTTCTTTGTCCTCTGCTTTAAACTTGTGAGTAAACATCTACTTAAAATCCTAAGTAATAATTGTTTTGTTGCTTGATAGATTTCTGGAATGATAAATGCTTGCATGTGTATTTATAAGTGTGAATACCTGATATATATATGTGTGTTTGTCTGTGCATGTTTGGATTTGTCAGTTCTCCACTGCTCTAATTTTCCAGTGAGTAAACTTTCCCCCTAAAAACAGCTTTAATCAATGATTATAGGAATGCATGTGATAAATTTGCACTGGAAGGTTGTAAGATGGCTTGCATGTGGATTTTATCTGGATAAATGTTTTTGAATATCTCTGTTTAAATGTGTGTATATCTGTGTATATATATACAAACTGTTCTGTTATTTTCACAAGGCCAAATTACAATTTTAAAAATAAAATCTTAATTTCCTCATGCAATTAGAATTTAGCCTTGATGCCTGAATGAAGTATGTTTATAACAACATATTTAAAATTCTAAAAATAGTTTTAAGGATTTTAGTTTAGTAAATTAATCAAAAATTAAGAAAATACAGTAATGGGTTGGAATAAGTTAAAAACAAATCTTTATAATTTCATGTTTGGATTATATAGGTTGATTCGTAGTTAAAAGTTAAGAATTTTGATATGATAATCTTGATTTTTAAGAATTTATTCAAGAGTATAGGTCGAGTTGACCAGAGTTTGGTCTATCGTCAAATTCAGATGATCGACGTGATCATCGTCAATGAGATTTCCATCGAAGTTTGTGGGAAGGCTGTCGATCATGGGAAAAATGTGGATGGTGTTTATCGATGGCTATGGTGGTCAGAAATCGATAAAGTAGGGTTTAGGGACCCGGTTTTGTCAACGATGAATCTCGAGTTCGTGCTACGTCAATGGATGATCGGAGACCATCGGACCTAGGGGAAAAGATGAAGGGTTGGTCGGAGAATTTGTAGGCAGAGTTTCGTGGTCGTACGTGGTCGGCATCGTCGAGTTCGAAGGGCTTTCAGGCGAGGTGTGGTTCCAGGATTTTGATCGAATTGCTCGAATTTGAATTCCAGTCGAATTCGACGAACTGGGTGCTTGAGTTGAACGGCGAGGTCGTAGGCGATGTGTCGAAGTCGGCGTTGATGGTCGGAGTCGCTTCGTTCGGTTGTGCATATGTACGTGTGCACGTTTGGGCATGTTGTTGGAGAAGAAGTGTTGGATCGGGTGGGTTCTCGTGCAAGGAAGAATTGTCTCGAAGCAGATGAGTTTTGAGAAAACTCGGGGTAGCTACAGGGTAGTCTCGGGTATGACCCGAAGTAAATCTAAACCAGTTTAAAAAGATTTTTATAAAAGCAAGTTTTTTTTTTTCTAAATTAAAATTAGTTTAAACCTATTACTTAATAAATGTTTTAAGTTATTGATTGGAAGAAGTTATGATTTGGTAATTTTAATTTATCAAGTTAAATGAGTATTTTAAAAACTAAATTAATATTTTAATTAAATAAAGTCAAAAGATAAAATGGTTTAAATGTTAATAATAATTAAGGTATTAATAAGATAATGTTTATCTTAAGATAATTAAAGTTTTAATGTTTTGTTATTAATTAAGTTAATTAAGGAAATTAGATATAATTAATTAATTTAATTAGTAATGATCAAGGATTAGTTAAGAAATTAATTAAGAGTAATTAATTAACTTAATTAACTCAATAATGAAGGTTGATTTAATTAATGACTAAAGGATAATTAATTTGTAATTAATAAATTAAGTAATTAGAGGTAAACTCAATGGTAATTAAGAAGTACTTAATTTGTAATTAAGTTTTATAAATTAATAATTAAGTTTTATTAATTATTAATTAAGGGGTGATTAATTTGTAATTAAAGATTAATTAAGGATTAATCAAATGATAATTCAGGTTTAATTAACTCAAATTAAGGATTGATTAATTTGTTATTAAGTTTTATTAATTGATAATTAAGGTTTATTAATTAATAATTAAAAGGATAACTAATCTATAATTAAAGATTAATTAATTGGTTTAAAGAGTAATTAAGGATGAATTACTCAAGTATAATTAATGATATGAATGTGATTGATTTAAGTTAATTAATTTGTAAATTAATTAAAGATAATCACTTGATAAAGACATTAAGTATGAATACTTAATAAGATTGATAAGTATAATTACATAGTGTAGGTAATTAATGTATAATTACAGGATGTAATTAATTAAAGGAAAGTACTTAATGGGAAGTAATGGAAGTATAATTACTTTACAAAAAGTAATTAAGGATTAATTATTTGGTAATTAATTAAAGGATTAAAGAAATTAATTAAGAAGTTAATTAATTAAGGTAAGTAATCATAGGATGATAATTACTGTATATGATTAATTAAGGTGGATTAATTAAGGATAATTAATTAATTAATGGTAATTAATTAAGAATAATTAATCAATGAAATTAATAAAAGTAATTAATGGTTAATTACTGTTAATGGTTAAGAATAATTAATTTGTGAAATTGATTAAAGGATAATTACTTTATGTAATTAATGAATAATTAATCAAGGATGATTAATATTTAATGAGTAATTAATTAATTAAAGGTTTGTAATTAATTAATGGTTGATTAAGCAAGGTTAGGAATTAATTCTTAAGTAATTAATTTAATTTAAATTGATTAAATTGATTATAATAGAGATTAATAAATGGTTGCTTATGAATGATGGTTGAGTAGAATGTCTGATTTGGTTGATATCTATTGGATGATATACTATGATATATCTGTGATAAATGTGTGATATTTATCTATGTTAATGCTGTGTGAATTCAAGTATTAAATTGAATCAAATTGTTTAAACCTTTAAACAACTTGGCCTTAAAAGATACGTTTTGGATTTCGATGAGACCGGGATCGGGTTTCCGTATACCGGATTTCCAGGTCTGGAGACCCGAATACCACATCGATCCAAATTAACGATAGGTCGTGAATCTCAAGTGAAGATGAAGATTCAGAGTGCAAGGGTTATTGTCGTTAACTCTGAGGGTGATTCCAAAATGAGTGTAACGAGATAATGCCTTCGGTTTCGTTCGAACCCGGAACGAACTTGTATGGATTGAATGCTTTCAGCACATCGTCAGGTGGACGATGAGCATTCTAAGTGATGTGTTCTGATTAAAGGTAATCGTGACCTCAAGCCTCATCAAACCGGGAATGGCTAAAACAGGGGAGGTGCAGCAAGGTTAGTGGGTAGCACCCAAGTAGTATAAGATTCCCCTGTCTAGAGTCCCTTTTTATTTCGGCTGTGTGGGCGGTTGCTGGCTCCAACCGCGGGGTTTCTTATGCGGGAATTATCCAGTAAGGGATGTTCCGGCCTTGTGTTGCAGGGGATTGGGAGTGATCCTCGGTACGTTGATCTAGGCCACGTACTGTGACGAGCGGTACCCCGGTAGCTCTGCCATTGTATGGAATCCACAATCCAATAAGTGCCGTACGTATTAGTTGTGCCCAACTATGTTGGAACGTGAGATGTAAGCATTCCAGCTATTTCTGTATTTTACTTGAAAACCCTAGACCCTATTATAATATAACTGGATTTTCTATCAAATGTTTTGGTTAGCGTAAGGCAAAAACTTACCCATGTTTATTTGTGGGGAGTCTTACGTGATACCTTTGTTTTCAAAAGGTTTTGAAGTTAAGCAATTTAAACCGTTTACTCACACCAGACCCATGTCTGACCCAAGTGTTTATTTTCTGTTTTATTAAACCTTGGGTACTCAAATTTTTACGAGTAGCCAAGGGATTCAGGTTTGCTTTGACGAATCTTTGGAGGAGCAATGGAGCAGGAGGCTTCAGCGTTCGTAGATATAGTGTTCCGCTGTGTTAGTCTGTATGAGTCATTTGTTGAGTTGTATTTGGGTTGTAATGACTAGACAGATGTTTATAACTGTCTAGTATGTGTTGTATAAGCTGTGTATCTCTGATGTATATGATACAATGTAATATCTTATTTGATTAATATAATTTATTCGTTCCGCTGTTTAGATTCGGATGTGTTTCTTTCTTTCTTCTCTATCTTATCTCTTTTCTATCCCTTTCTTTCTTCTTGATGATACGACTTTTTGTGGAGAAAAAGCCGGGTCGTTACTTTTGGTATCAGAGCATAGGTTGAGCGAATACCTAAGCTCTGGAGTGGTGTCTATCTTAAGAGAGCGTATTTGTAATTTTTATATATAACTATATATATATATATTCTACCTATTTGATTGGGTTACCTGTTCGGGTTTTCCAATATAAGATATAAAGGTAGATAGGGTGGTGGTGTGTGAAACACGACTACCAATGGTTGGAGTTTAAATGTTGAGGTTGGAAGTATCTGACGAGACTGTAGACCTAATACCGTCTCAAGTAAGCTTTGTTGTGGTATAGTATTTCATCGATCTCCGAAGGGAACTGTTAAAGTTCGGAGTTTATCTCTGAAGTTGAATGAGTAGAGTTGGATCTGTCGGATGTGCAGAAGCAAGTGATGGTAGCTTGGCAACCTCAAGGAGTAGTAGCTGCGTGAGGAGATGCAGTAACCATGGATTGTGTCCTAAGATGTTTTCTTTGGAGCAAGTTTAAGGAAGTATGTCTGCTTCGGTGTTGTGGCTGAGTTCAGCAGGGTGTTGAGTTTGGTTTGAGGTCCGAGTTCCTCAAGAAGCTTTGGATAGGAAGTTTTGGCATTCTGTGTCAGCGGTGCAGCTCGGAAGTGTTTTATGTTCCAGCAGGAAGATCTTTTGGCTTTGTAGTTTTCTAGAGGTGGAGTTCAAAAGCTGCAGAGTGGATCCATTTCTTCGATGGATTGGTTAATTAGCATAAGCTGTTCTGATTGGTAAAGAGAAAACAGTTTTCTTTGGAATTAGGATGGGTTGATCGCAAAAGTGACTTGCGATAGTTGAGTATTCTCTTGAGTTATCTGAGACTTTCTAGATATCTTTAGCAAAGTTAGAAGTTTGTCTGCATTTGAGATTGAGTTCTGTATCGACTTGATTTCAGGATTGATACCGGTGGTTCAATTTAGTTGAAGGATGTCTCCTAGAGATAGGATTTGGTGAAGCAGCTCAGGTTTTTGATAGAGTATCTGAGTTTTTTTTTTTTTTTTTTTTCCTTTCTTTATGGATCTGTTGAACCATATATTTTCCAGGAAGTGTTGTCTAGTTTGTGCTCGAGTTCATCGACGGCATTCTTATCTGCTCTAGATCAGAGTGGTGCAACGGAAGCAAGATGGCAGCTGTTCTAGAGTGGAAGGAACTGGGAGTTGCAGTGTTTGATTAAGAATTTCTACAAGAAATATTTCTGGATTTGAGTCCAGATTTGGCAGTGCATCTGTTTTGTCTTTTCCAGATAGGAGAAGTAAGTTGTAGTCTACTGATGTTGGGGTAGAGTTTGTGTTCTGGATTTTGGGTAGATTTTGAGAGAATTCATTTGTTGGATTGTTTTTGGTCCTGTTTGTTTCGAGAAGCATCGGCAAAGGATGAGCTGATCAAGAAGGATGTAGGCAGCCCAGGATCGTCAGAAGAGTTCTGTAGATTAGAGATGGAGGAATTTGGAATTCGAAGTTGGAGACTTCGTTATTATTGAAGTTTTCTCTGGTAAAAAGGAAGCTATAAGATTGGGTAAGTCTGGGAAGTCAGCTCCGAGGTGTTTTGGATCTTTTCTGTGTTCTGATTTGGATAAGAGTTTGGTCTACTTGGTTGAATTGTCAGTTTGGATAACTGGGATTCGAAGTATATCGCGTATCTTTGAGTAAGTACGTGTAGGATCCATCATTGGTTTTGGAACCAACAGTTCTAAAGGAATTGGTAGTTGAGTTAGACTTATCTGTAGTCTGATATTCTGTTTAGTTTTATAGATCTAGTTGTGTAGGAGCTCTGTAGCTCAGTAGAATTGGTTGTTTGGATTCTGTTGAGCGAGTATCCCGGTATATATATATACTTGGGGAAACTCGAGGAAATTTTAGGAAGCTTATCCAGATTTGTGTCCGGATAGCTAGAATTGTTTGTTTTGATTGAATTGGTTGTTTGGATGAAATTGTTTGTCTGGTTGTATATGGCTGATAGATATGCTTAGATTGTTTGAAATAAAATAAAACTTTGGATTATCTTTTGTTTTAAATTTCGAGGACGAAATTCTTTTAAGGGGGAAGGAATGTGATATCCCGGGATTTCAGAGAATTTAAAATGTGATAATCTTTTAAATTAATTAATGAATATTGGTAAAGTAGTTATTTTCAAACAATTTAATAATGAGTTGTTTTTAAATATAGTTATAAATAGATTTTAATTAAACATATTATTTCAAAGTAATAGTGTGTTTGTTTAAATGTATATATATATGTATATTTAAATTGATTTTAAATAGGATTTTTTAAATTGAATTTGAATTTGAATTGATTTTTAATTTGGATTTTTAAATTGACTTTGAAATTGAATTTAAAAATTGAATTTAAAGATTTATATATATATATCTTAAAATGAAATAATAATATAGTTTGAATTTAAAATATATGAATAAAAGTTTTATGTAAAAATAAGATTTGTTTTGTATTATTCTCTTTAAAAAAAAAATATTTATAGAAAGGGAAGAGTATTTATTTAATAGTAAATAAATACAAAAGTTTTATATTATCATTTAAAATGGATTAAATATACTATATATGATTTTAGTTAAAATCTAATTGGTTTTTATTTTATTTTCTTTTAAAGGTTTTATTTTTATAAATTAAGAAAAGCATTTATAAAATAAGATATGTATTTATCTAATTAGGAAATAAATATAAAAAGCTTTTAAAATCATTTAAAAATATTTATGCATGTAGTATTACATGTGTTAATCTATAAACCTCTTAAATACCATGTGTAAGATAATTAGTATTCAAATAGACAAGTGTCACATTTATTTTAATTTTCTTTAATTTTAATAAATCCTAAATTAACACTATATAAACATACACCTTCTTCCTTCATTTCTCTTTTTCTTATCTTCACATTTTTAAAAGCTAGCAAGAAAACAATCTGTAACCATTATGTTCGAAACCTGAATTCACTCCTCAAAAACAAATACAAAACCAGAAATAAATCCAAATCAAAACCCTGAAATCATTCCTCAAAACAAACTCTCAAACTCAAATGCAAAAGCCTGTAGTCTGAAACCCAAAGCCAAAACCTGTAAACCAAGATCAAAAGCCTGTAGCAAAGATTTCATCTTCAAATTACAACCTGGAATCAAGTCTTAAATCATCTCTGCAATTCAAAGTTTTCAAAGCTTCAGTTTTTCAAATTCCAGAAATCAAGCAGATCGGTTTTCAAAATCAATAAATTTCCAGATCAAATAAAGAACAAAACCTGTTTCTCTGTTCAACATTTTCTGGTGAGTAAATTTTCTTTTAAAAACAGTTTAAAACCTGTTCTTATGTTGATGCATGTGATAAATATGTATAAGAATGTTGTAATATGGTTGCTTAAATGTTTTTATTTGGAATATGGATTAAACTGCTATGAACATCTGTGTGTAGAATGATCTTCCTTTGATATTTGTATTCACAGACTAGAAAATATGTTCTTTGTCCTCTGCTTTAAACTTGTGAGTAAACATCTACTTAAAATCCTAAGTAATAATTGTTTTGTTGCTTGATAGATTTCTGGAATGATAAATGCTTGCATGTGTATTTATAAGTGTGAATACCTGATATATATATGTGTGTTTGTCTGTGCATGTTTGGATTTGTCAGTTCTCCACTGCTCTAATTTTCCAGTGAGTAAACTTTCCCCCTAAAAACAGCTTTAATCAATGATTATAGGAATGCATGTGATAAATTTGCACTGGAAGGTTGTAAGATGGCTTGCATGTGGATTTTATCTGGATAAATGTTTTTGAATATCTCTGTTTAAATGTGTGTATATCTGTGTATATATATACAAACTGTTCTGTTATTTTCACAAGGCCAAATTACAATTTTAAAAATAAAATCTTAATTTCCTCATGCAATTAGAATTTAGCCTTGATGCCTGAATGAAGTATGTTTATAACAACATATTTAAAATTCTAAAAATAGTTTTAAGGATTTTAGTTTAGTAAATTAATCAAAAATTAAGAAAATACAGTAATGGGTTGGAATAAGTTAAAAACAAATCTTTATAATTTCATGTTTGGATTATATAGGTTGATTCGTAGTTAAAAGTTAAGAATTTTGATATGATAATCTTGATTTTTAAGAATTTATTCAAGAGTATAGGTCGAGTTGACCAGAGTTTGGTCTATCGTCAAATTCAGATGATCGACGTGATCATCGTCAATGAGATTTCCATCGAAGTTTGTGGGAAGGCTGTCGATCATGGGAAAAATGTGGATGGTGTTTATCGATGGCTATGGTGGTCAGAAATCGATAAAGTAGGGTTTAGGGACCCGGTTTTGTCAACGATGAATCTCGAGTTCGTGCTACGTCAATGGATGATCGGAGACCATCGGACCTAGGGGAAAAGATGAAGGGTTGGTCGGAGAATTTGTAGGCAGAGTTTCGTGGTCGTACGTGGTCGGCATCGTCGAGTTCGAAGGGCTTTCAGGCGAGGTGTGGTTCCAGGATTTTGATCGAATTGCTCGAATTTGAATTCCAGTCGAATTCGACGAACTGGGTGCTTGAGTTGAACGGCGAGGTCGTAGGCGATGTGTCGAAGTCGGCGTTGATGGTCGGAGTCGCTTCGTTCGGTTGTGCATATGTACGTGTGCACGTTTGGGCATGTTGTTGGAGAAGAAGTGTTGGATCGGGTGGGTTCTCGTGCAAGGAAGAATTGTCTCGAAGCAGATGAGTTTTGAGAAAACTCGGGGTAGCTACAGGGTAGTCTCGGGTATGACCCGAAGTAAATCTAAACCAGTTTAAAAAGATTTTTATAAAAGCAAGTTTTTTTTTTCTAAATTAAAATTAGTTTAAACCTATTACTTAATAAATGTTTTAAGTTATTGATTGGAAGAAGTTATGATTTGGTAATTTTAATTTATCAAGTTAAATGAGTATTTTAAAAACTAAATTAATATTTTAATTAAATAAAGTCAAAAGATAAAATGGTTTAAATGTTAATAATAATTAAGGTATTAATAAGATAATGTTTATCTTAAGATAATTAAAGTTTTAATGTTTTGTTATTAATTAAGTTAATTAAGGAAATTAGATATAATTAATTAATTTAATTAGTAATGATCAAGGATTAGTTAAGAAATTAATTAAGAGTAATTAATTAACTTAATTAACTCAATAATGAAGGTTGATTTAATTAATGACTAAAGGATAATTAATTTGTAATTAATAAATTAAGTAATTAGAGGTAAACTCAATGGTAATTAAGAAGTACTTAATTTGTAATTAAGTTTTATAAATTAATAATTAAGTTTTATTAATTATTAATTAAGGGGTGATTAATTTGTAATTAAAGATTAATTAAGGATTAATCAAATGATAATTCAGGTTTAATTAACTCAAATTAAGGATTGATTAATTTGTTATTAAGTTTTATTAATTGATAATTAAGGTTTATTAATTAATAATTAAAAGGATAACTAATCTATAATTAAAGATTAATTAATTGGTTTAAAGAGTAATTAAGGATGAATTACTCAAGTATAATTAATGATATGAATGTGATTGATTTAAGTTAATTAATTTGTAAATTAATTAAAGATAATCACTTGATAAAGACATTAAGTATGAATACTTAATAAGATTGATAAGTATAATTACATAGTGTAGGTAATTAATGTATAATTACAGGATGTAATTAATTAAAGGAAAGTACTTAATGGGAAGTAATGGAAGTATAATTACTTTACAAAAAGTAATTAAGGATTAATTATTTGGTAATTAATTAAAGGATTAAAGAAATTAATTAAGAAGTTAATTAATTAAGGTAAGTAATCATAGGATGATAATTACTGTATATGATTAATTAAGGTGGATTAATTAAGGATAATTAATTAATTAATGGTAATTAATTAAGAATAATTAATCAATGAAATTAATAAAAGTAATTAATGGTTAATTACTGTTAATGGTTAAGAATAATTAATTTGTGAAATTGATTAAAGGATAATTACTTTATGTAATTAATGAATAATTAATCAAGGATGATTAATATTTAATGAGTAATTAATTAATTAAAGGTTTGTAATTAATTAATGGTTGATTAAGCAAGGTTAGGAATTAATTCTTAAGTAATTAATTTAATTTAAATTGATTAAATTGATTATAATAGAGATTAATAAATGGTTGCTTATGAATGATGGTTGAGTAGAATGTCTGATTTGGTTGATATCTATTGGATGATATACTATGATATATCTGTGATAAATGTGTGATATTTATCTATGTTAATGCTGTGTGAATTCAAGTATTAAATTGAATCAAATTGTTTAAACCTTTAAACAACTTGGCCTTAAAAGATACGTTTTGGATTTCGATGAGACCGGGATCGGGTTTCCGTATACCGGATTTCCAGGTCTGGAGACCCGAATACCACATCGATCCAAATTAACGATAGGTCGTGAATCTCAAGTGAAGATGAAGATTCAGAGTGCAAGGGTTATTGTCGTTAACTCTGAGGGTGATTCCAAAATGAGTGTAACGAGATAATGCCTTCGGTTTCGTTCGAACCCGGAACGAACTTGTATGGATTGAATGCTTTCAGCACATCGTCAGGTGGACGATGAGCATTCTAAGTGATGTGTTCTGATTAAAGGTAATCGTGACCTCAAGCCTCATCAAACCGGGAATGGCTAAAACAGGGGAGGTGCAGCAAGGTTAGTGGGTAGCACCCAAGTAGTATAAGATTCCCCTGTCTAGAGTCCCTTTTTATTTCGGCTGTGTGGGCGGTTGCTGGCTCCAACCGCGGGGTTTCTTATGCGGGAATTATCCAGTAAGGGATGTTCCGGCCTTGTGTTGCAGGGGATTGGGAGTGATCCTCGGTACGTTGATCTAGGCCACGTACTGTGACGAGCGGTACCCCGGTAGCTCTGCCATTGTATGGAATCCACAATCCAATAAGTGCCGTACGTATTAGTTGTGCCCAACTATGTTGGAACGTGAGATGTAAGCATTCCAGCTATTTCTGTATTTTACTTGAAAACCCTAGACCCTATTATAATATAACTGGATTTTCTATCAAATGTTTTGGTTAGCGTAAGGCAAAAACTTACCCATGTTTATTTGTGGGGAGTCTTACGTGATACCTTTGTTTTCAAAAGGTTTTGAAGTTAAGCAATTTAAACCGTTTACTCACACCAGACCCATGTCTGACCCAAGTGTTTATTTTCTGTTTTATTAAACCTTGGGTACTCAAATTTTTACGAGTAGCCAAGGGATTCAGGTTTGCTTTGACGAATCTTTGGAGGAGCAATGGAGCAGGAGGCTTCAGCGTTCGTAGATATAGTGTTCCGCTGTGTTAGTCTGTATGAGTCATTTGTTGAGTTGTATTTGGGTTGTAATGACTAGACAGATGTTTATAACTGTCTAGTATGTGTTGTATAAGCTGTGTATCTCTGATGTATATGATACAATGTAATATCTTATTTGATTAATATAATTTATTCGTTCCGCTGTTTAGATTCGGATGTGTTTCTTTCTTTCTTCTCTATCTTATCTCTTTTCTATCCCTTTCTTTCTTCTTGATGATACGACTTTTTGTGGAGAAAAAGCCGGGTCGTTACTAAAGTGCATACATAAGCATACATAGATAACAACAAATTACTAAACTATGGTAGGAACTAGAAATAGAAACACCATGTCAGGTAACCAAAGTTCAAAACAACAAGTACTATTTTGTTGCTAGGAAGCTCTAAGTTAAAATCTCCATGTGTATAGCATGCATCAAAAGAATTGTAGTCATGTTCAAAACGTCCATTGGATGTGCATGGTAGTGCAGGCAACATATAAAATCAATCAATCAATATAACTAAAAAAATTGATAATGTTGGGTTTATAAACAGTTAGCCTGGTAGAAATTTAACCAAAGCAATTTTATCAGGACAATGTAATTGATTAAAAGCAATTATCATTAAATAAATAGCTTTATCTTAAATAAATAAACAACCAAAATCGCTGAAATAACACACACGCACACGCGATAATGCATAAAGCCTCATAGAGTACAATATGATCCAAATGTTGCCATCATTATTGGTTCGCTTGTTCCAATGTTTCTATTGTTCATATATGGTTATACAACGCATCAAAGCTAGCAACAGAAAAACAAAAGTCTCTTAGGTTAGTTATAATAAAAGCTGAGCTCACTTTTCAATGATGGCATGAACTCTGATGGCTAACTTGACTTAACAAGGAACTTGGTTAATGATAGAATGAAATAGAAAATAGGCAATAGTTCAATACAACCAGCTCACCATGATAATTATTTTGAAAGCCATCTTTAATTTTCATTATGTTAAGTAATTACAATTAGTGTTTTGTAATATTGTAGATTGTAATAAATAAATGGTGAAATGAAATTGAATGAATTAAAAATAAATTAACTTTGGAATGAAATTTAATTTTAAGTGTAAATAAATTGAATATGGCTTTGGGATATTATTTAAATGAATTCAAGTATGAAATAAAATTTTGAAGTGGGAATGAATATGTGTGTTGTATAAAAGGTTATAATAAACCTTAATATTAATTTTATGAAATGATTCTCAAGTAATATAGTGTAAGTTGAGATATACCAAGTAAATGGAAATGCGAATCAATCGACGATAAATAAATTGAATAACAATCAATTTAAAATGAAGTTAATATTTTTGGATGGAAGCTTGGCTCGGGTAAATTTATGGAATGGTTCATAAATAAATTGGCATGGATTGGATTATCGTTGAATATAAAATTAAGCAAACATGATTTTTGTGAATATTGATTGTGAATTAATAGAAGTTGATAAAATTGATTTAGCATTAATTTAAATGGTTTATAAGCTAAAGTGGTTATTTTATTAATGAATATCACCAAATAGCATGGAAAATTTTGTCGTTTGACGTAAACGGAAGTAAACAAAATTTTGTGAATAAATGGAAAGTGAATAAATTGATTTAGAATCAATTTGAAATGGATATGAATATGTTGTGTGTAAATATGAATTGAATGTAAATAAATGTTATGTGAATCATTTGGAATTGAATGAAATGGCGTATAAATTGAATTTGAAGTGAATAACTAAAGTTTGGAACCCTGTATGTGCATGTACCTTCTAAAATACATGATATACCAGGTTGGCGTTATGAAATCATGTATTTAAAGTAGTTAAAGGGATGTAAAGTTATTAAATTTCATATATATGAAACTGATGAAATTTATTTAAGTAAGTACATGTACAAAGAGGCTATTAGGCTAGATTTGGGTTGCGAAATTGCATATAAAGTAAGCTCGCTCACTTAATAACGCTAATATAAGGTACGCTTACGCATTAAAAGCAAAAATGAAATAAATATTGAAATATATTGTGTTTCCAATCGTGTGGTCAATGATATCATTTTTATCATATTTGTCATATTGCAAAAGGCACTTCGTACAAGGGGGACTTTGCCAAAAAAATTCGGAAATTTAGGGTGTTAGAAAAATTTTGAAATTTTTTGTTAAGCAAAATTTGATTTCAAATTGTAATTGAAATAAGGAATTTTGGTTTAGAAATGGAAACCAAATGTTTGTATGGAACCTAGGGATTAGGAAACTGAAATAGCAAGTTAACTAAGTGGGTTTTGATAAGTAAATGGGTTTGAAACATTTTTCCACCTTAACAATTTCGGGGACGAATTCTTTAAAGGGGGGAGGAATGTAACTACCCGGAATTTCGGTCATTTGGTTTTGAACATTTAATTTATTTTTAATATTGGTTTGGAATATAAATTGATTTTTGGATATGAAGATTTTGGTTGAAATTATAGAATAAATTTAAATTTCAAATCTAGCGATTTATTGTAATACGGAAATGGTGAATAATTGAAAATTGAGTTGAACAGGAATCAAAACGATTTCTAATATGGATAGAAATTCTACATGAACTAGAATTGAGTTAATAAGTTTTTAAAATTGAAATTTTAAGTGATTTCGACGATTTTTGAAATCGTCGATTTAATCGATGCCTTAAAATAGCGATCCGGGGCACAGTCTCGGAATTCGACGAAACTAGTTCCATTGGATCCGTAATAGTGTATTATTATCGGGTTTCAAATTTTGTAGCATTTGGAGTTATAGTTTTGTCATACAGAATAGAAATGTGTTGAAATTATTACCGGAAATTTAATATTATAATTAGGTTCAAAAAGCTATCTTCTCCATACGATCGAATTGGGATGCGTGACTTGTTCCATTGCTTCAAAATAGGGCTATAATATTAAGAACGCCAGGCGGCACGCCTCGATAGGGGTTCAGGTTTTTGAGATACGTAAACGAGATATTTTGAATATAAAATAAAATATATTTATAAAAGTCAAACCCTATACACCTACGGGCCACCTAGTCCGACTACACGCCACCTTACTCACGAAGCCGACTTCCCCAAATTTATATCGTGTTATCACTTCCTTCTCTTTCTGATTCGAAGCAGCAAAACAAAGGAAATTAAAAATCAAAATCGTTCCAGATTTATATATATATATATATATATATATATATATATATATATATATATATATATATATATATATAACGCGACTACGTCGCGATACTTCCTGGTTGATGAACGCGGCAGCACTAGAGAAAGGGATGTGGCGCGATGGCGAGGTGGAAGGGGCGATCGATTCGGCGGCGATGGCAATCAAGGGAGGCAAGTTCGAAGTCACGATGGTATTGGTACGAGCTCAATGGAGGCGGCAATTTGGGTAATCTCGTGGCCGATTGTGCTCAATGACTTTCGTAGCTGTTCTTCAGCGAAGCAATTCACGAAGCAGCTTTCAAAGTCATCCAGCAATCTTCGAAGCGGCTGATGATATCCTTGGAGTGGTTCAATGATTGTCGGAGTTGTTGGATGAAGATTGACGAAGTTGTCTAATGGTTTTCGAAGTGGATCTGGAAAGAAAAATCTCCGAAGTCATTCAGTGGGTTAATCGGTTCGAAGACATTATTGACGGAGAGGTATTACTATGATAAACTTTAATTACATATTTAGTTATTTAGTTAAGAGTTTAAATTGAGACAGCTAGTAAAATTTAATTAAATTTGCGTATGAGGTCCAACAATCATGAAACAAGTCGAGTTTGGTTTATAGCTGTGAAATCTATGCAATAAAAATTGGTTCGGAAATTTATTGAAGATAGCTGGAATTTTAAATTTAATTGAATGCTGTTCAATTTAATTTAAAATTAGAATGAATTGCAAATTAAATCAAGGTGAGTAAATCTCACTCAATTTGGTTGACTAGATTAATTTATAGAAATTAAAATTTAATTATTAGATGATTGAATAAATTTATAAATTATTAGTAGTATATATTAGTAGTTGGATATATTCCTGCCGATTGGAGCGGATGAGACACTATGCGCCCCACATAATAACGGATGATCCTATATTACCGTGATATCCCGCCTCGAAGCGGGATTGGTATTTTATGTTATATAACATCTGTGGATGCAGGGAAACTGGTTGGAGGGATCCAACTGGATTCCTCAAATATATTGATTGTTTTTCATATATAGTGATATATGATGTGATTAGATAAATCTGTTATGGATTGTTGTGTGATTTGATTATTGGATGCTATAGTAGTACTGGTTGATTTTGGTATTTTAAATACCATAAATATTAATTTTGAATTTGAAGGAAATTTAAAAATATTTTGGATATAATATATTTATATCGAATTTGGATTATTTTAAAGGAAATTGACTTGAATAAAACAATGATTTGATTTTGGGTTGTACACTTGTACTTAACTATTCGTAAAAAATAATAATAGAGATTTTAAATAATTTATACAAAGGATTTTTAACAATGGATTTTTTAGTAATATTTTTGGATTTATGGAAAAGAAGTTGAAATCAATATTAAAAATAGAATTGAAAAAGATAAATGGGATTTATTAAGGAATGGATTCATAAAATGAGATCTTATGAATGAGATTAGTTTTATAAACAAGTGAAACTCAAAGGAGTTTATAAATTTATAAACGATATTTATAAATAAGGAAAATGGTATCAGTGGATAAATTGAAAATATAAATTCACAGTGTCAATTTATATCGAGATATAAAAATCGGTTTTGGGAAAAATAGTGGATTCTATTTTTGAAATGTGAGAATGGTAGGGAATCGAAATGAAAACAATGTGTAATGAATCGAGAAGGATTTATATCATAAATTGAAATTGGTTATTGGGATTTTTAAAATATATTTTTATCAAGAAGTTAAGTTTGGTTTAAAGGAATTATTTATTAAACTATGTAATTTAAAGTTGTTTTGTAGTAAAATACCGCCGAAACTGAATTTTTCAAATATCAAATATTAATTGAAATAAATTCTAATTTTATTAGTAAGCTTTGTAAATCAATTAGTATATTTAAAAATGGAATGGGAATTGAGTTATCGTTGTTTATTTAAAGTGTTTTAATATTTTAAATAATTACCATAACATGTTAAAAAAATTATTATTCTTTTAAAATACTTATTATAAGAAAATGATCAGAATTTATTTATAAATACTCTCGAGATTTGTAAATAGGGTTGTATTGATTGGATGTGATTTTATAAGAAAATCTTATAATGGAATTCGAGAACTTAAGAAATTTGAGAAAAGGAAATTTCCCAATTTGTTTAGATACGGGAACTTTAAAATGAATTTGAATTCATTAAAGGAGTTATAAATTGTTAGTGGATTATAAATAAGTAAAATCGATAATGTTTGGAAATTGTTAAAGGAAATTAATAGGAATTCTTGAGATTTATGAGATAAGTGCGGAATATTTCCTAAGTATGGATATTAGAATTGATTTTGGAAAATAAACTTATAATATTTTCCTGATTATTGAAATTAAAGATTTGGAGATATTTTAGCGACGAAATGATTTTTATAGGAATATTTTTCTAAGTAACGAAATACTAAGTTGGACTTGGAAATTATTTCTAAGTATTGGAATAAAATGATTTGGGAAGGGTTTGACCATGGGAAGGTTATAGGGAAAAATTTCTAAGTGTTAATATGGGTTGAAAATATCCCATTAAGGATATAAGGTTTTGAAATGGTTCTCAAATATTGGAATACGGGAAGAGATTTGGATATCTATATCTTTGTAAAGATATTTTGAAATAAATAATTTGAACAATTTATAAAGTAGGGCCTAGTGAGTGCTTCTGTGTGTAATTTGGTAATTAAATAACCGACTATCAAATCTGGCCAAATTCGTTGATCGTTTCGAAGAGACCGGGATCAGATTTAATTATCCGAAAACCACTTCAATCCGATTTGTGCGTTACGAATTGTGATATCTCGAAGGTAATGGAGATGGTGATCTTGAAAGAGATTCGGTTTGTTTAGACCCAGAACAACTTGTATGGATGAAAGCTATCATCTGCATTGTTGCCTGGAGGGCAGTGTTAGCATTCCAAGTATGAATGTCGTTCTAAAGGTAAAACGTAGCCTCAGGCCTCATCAACTGCGAATGACTGAAACATGGGAGATGCATCAAGTTTAAGTGGGTCGCACCCAAGTAGGGTATGTTATCACTTTTCTAGATACCCTCGGATATATTATATTATAATTATGGATATGGTTGTGCATGGAAAAGAGAGCGCCCGATTAGGGTGGGAACACCTGGGGTGATAGTATATTCGGTACTATCCAGTAAGGGGTAGGCCGGTCCTGTGTTGACATGGATCGTTAGGTACGATCTTGGTATATTTTTCTAGAGGTGTACTATGGCGGATGATACCCCAGTAGCCTAGTCATTGTATGGAATCCAATATCCACTACGAGCCTGTACGGTTTTAGTTGTATACCAACTATGCTGAAACGTAAGATGCAAGCATTTCGGCTATTTTCTAATTTACTTTCTATAGACACTATTATAATATCAGATTATTTTGATATAAAATGTTTTGGTTATCGTAAGGTAAAAACTCGTCGTATTTATGTATGGCGTGGTCTTACGAGATACCTTTGCTTTTCAAAGGATTTTGATAACAGTAATAATTCAAATTGAGTGTGTTTCCTCACGCTGGTTTTCCAGACTGACTCGGGTGTTATTTTATTATAATGCTCGGGTCAAACCGAGTATTACTGATTCAGGTTAGGATGCTATGGAGCTCAGGAGAATAGCTGGAGGAGTTACATGCGTATTACTCGTACTTTATTATATTCCAATCTGTGTGTATGATGTATATTCATCACTTGTGAGGACAAGTTATGTAACATCCCGCCGTTTTGGACCATTCAAATTGACAAAAAAACCACACATGTTAGACTTGAATAATTCAAAAACAACAGATTGTTAATAAAATTTGGGGCAAACAAAATCAATCATAGAATCACAGACACAGAATATCAGAATAACTCGCAGCGGAATAAAATAAACATAGGAGTTCATGAAGCTCCTAGATACATAGTCTCAAACTAATACATAATACCCAAGTCTGAAAACAAATACAACGGAAAGTTTAGATACATAAGTTCTCTACTACAAAAGCAAAAGCTGAGTGGAAATAACTGGAATGGAAATATCACGTAGACAGCTAAATCTCCGGCGGATCTCTAGCTCCAAAAAGGATGAAACCAAAGTTGTGAAACTCAGGCTGACCCGAGCGTAAAGCAAAAACCAAAATTGTTACTGTAAGAATCTGCAGCAATGCAGGATTGTTACAATAAGAAATCGCAGCAGTTTTGAATTGTTACCGTAAGAAATCGCAGAAGTTTTGAATTGTTACTGTAATACTTCCTACTACAATAATTTATATAATCAAATAGTACATATATTTACAGTTTTTATCATAGTCATTTTATCATTGTTATTATATTACTCTAATTTTAGCTATTTGGTCATTAAAGAAACCACCCCTTTAGTTAAATAACTTTGTTACTATAATGTCAAATTTTAAAGCTGAAATCCTTATGCTAAGTTAAAAGTACGTTATTAACTTACACTTTATTTTCTTTTCAGTAAATAACATTTATCATTTGTATTACCCAAGTTATACCATTTACATTAGTTAAAAACTTACATGTCAAATGTACGTTTTAACTTACATTTTTTTCCACAAAAAAAACCATTTATCATTTTAATCACTATTACATGAATTAAAACTTACAATTTATTAGTTAGAATAAAATACCATTATTAAGTCAAATCGGATTATTAAATTTCAATTAACCTTCATACTGTAAATTAGATTCCAAAATTTACATTTCCAACTATTTATTTCTTATAAATTTTTTTGACTCATGTGAACCAATTCATAGAAATTATTACATTAAATTTTAGTTGAAATTCATATATAGAAATCCAAAATACTTAATAATTTTTAGAAAATCATTTTAAATCAACCACGGAGTCTGTATAAAATTCTCTACCTTAGGGTAAAGTAAATACAGACATATATCATTTCAATCCGCAATTTATTAATTTTCCAGGTTTTATATCATTTCAAATCCGCAATCCCAAGTCAAATAAAATTGCTCAGGCCTATCATTTCAGCCCATAACAATTTTCCTTAACCTAAAGATCATTCGGGTATGTATCATTTCAACCCATAGTGAAGGAACTTGCAGTGTGAGAACAGAATATTAAATAAACTTAAAAATATTCAATATATCATGGCATATGATCATAGCAGGTAAAATATGATATGAAATAACATAATATAAACATAGGTGAAATTCTCAACTTGCATATACAAATCCATACAATTCCATTGTCATCAATTCACCAAAATATAAGTACGTTGTCAAGAGTGACTACTCACCTTTCTTTGGTAAGAGAAGTGATTCAAAACACAACACAACGACTACGACAAGCACAACAAATTATGGACAAGCTTGAGTGAGGGAAGAATCCAAATCCGACGCTTTGAAAAATAAAATAAATTCCATACGTAAACAAATAATTCACATAGAAAAATAAAAGTAGAAAAATTATATATTTGTAAACATCCGTGACCATAGGGGTTTGGACTAGGTTAGGTCGGCCATAGGGGTTTGGACTAGGTTAGGGTTGGGTATTGATGGAGAAGGCTCGGCCTAGGGTTAGGGTTTTGGTAGTGGAGGCTCGGCTTAGGGTTTTGGTGGTGGAGGAGATGGTCACGGCCAAGGCAAAGCAAGGGGAAGGGTTTGAGGTAGTTCGGATATGGGGTTTGTGGTGGGAAGAAGAGGAGTGGAGGCCGAAATTTGTGAAGAGGGAAGTGAAAAAGGAAAGAGGTGAAGTGGTTTTTGGCTAGGGTTTGTGGTTGGAGGGAGATGAGATAGGTGTGGCCGAATTTTTTGAGGGGGGGAGGAGGAAAATTTGTATAGGAAAGAGGAAGAAAGTCTAGGGTTTTGAGGAGGAAGATGAAGAAGAAAACTTACATTGATTTCTTTCCGCGGAGGCACAAATGAAAAATGAGGAGTCTAGAAAACCCTAGGATATTATATAGTCATCTCAACAGGTGGCTTCTCATCTAACTAAAGCACTTCCTAGCCCATTAGTATAAGCCCAAACAATCAAAATATAAATAAGATAAAAGTTATAGGGAAAATAACTGCGTGTAATACGCCAAGAGTTGTAAATTTTAAGAAGTTGGAATCAAAATTTAACAAAACAAAAAACAAAGAAAATGTTAGAATTAAATCCATCTTCATAAAAAAAAGGAAAAGTTCAAAATTCAAATTTTCATAGAAAGTTAAACTTTGACCAAAGTTGACCAAAATTTGCATTTTAAGAAAAATCTTTATTTTATTAAATTTGGAAGAACATTTCACATCAAATCCCAAAATATTACATTAAGTTTCCATATTTATCAAATTTTAAATTAATTATATTCAAAGTTTCAAATGAATTTTCATTTAAAATATTTTCAAAATTTGCGGGTTGTTACACTCTCCCCCACTCAAAACTTTTCGTCCTCGAAAAGGAAAGAGTCCCAGAAAACAACGAGGGATAAGGTAGGATAACGAATAGTACCTGGAATAAACAATTCCGGATTCGAAGCAAGAATGCTCTCCTCCGTTTCCCAAGTATAATCCCGATCATCAGTGCTCCATTGCACTTTGACCAGGTTGACATGTTTTCTTCGTAGCTGCTTCGTACCTCCATCGATAATATGAAGTGGCTTCCTCTCGACAGTAAGGTTCGGCTCAACATCCAAACTCTCGAGAGCAGAAGGCTGGATAATCAAAGATGGATCATGAAGATACCGACGAATATGCGAAACATGGAACACATTATGCACTCTAGAAAGCTTCTCAGGCAAATCCAAACGGTAAGCTAAGGAACCAACTCTCTCTAAGATGCGAAAAGGACCAATAAACCTAGGAGCGAGCTTCCCTCTCCGACCAAAACGAATCACATTTCTTAATGGGGAGACCTTAGGGAAAACCGGATCACCAATAGAAAATTCTAAATTCCTCCTACGCCTGTCAGCATACTTCTTCTGTCTATCCTGAGCAATCCTCGTCTTTCTCCTAATCTCCTCAACCTTCTCATATGCTTCTAGAATCATATCAGGACCAAGAACGAAACGATTACTGGATTCAATCCAGCAAGATGGAGATTTGCAAGGGCGTCCATAAAGAGCAGCAAATGGAGCCATTGCGATACTAGCCTGAATTCAAAAATGGGATAAGATAGGTAAATGTTTAAGACAACCTTAAACAGATATTTGAGATTATACCTGATAACTATTGTTATAGGTGAATTCAACGAGATGGAGATGATCTTCCCAAGATCCTCCATAATCAAGGACACATGCATGAAGAAGATCTTCCAGAGTTTGATTTACTCTTTCCGTTTGACCGTTGGTCTACGGATGGCAAGCAGTGCTCAGATTCAGACGAGTACCTAAAGATTCCTGAAAAGCTTTCCAAAACTAACTGGTAAAGATGGGATCTCTATCACAATACTGACCAGAACACCATGAAGACGGACAATCTCTCTCATATAAATCTCAGCTAAACTCAAAGCAGAAAGGTTGGACCTAAGCGGAATGAAATGAGTTGACTTGGTCAATCTATCCACAATTACCCAAATACTCTCATTACCTCTTCTAGTCCTCGGTAATCCATCAATAAAATCCATAGAAACTTGTTCCCATTTCCAATTAGGAACCTAAAGGGGTTGCAATAATCCAGCGGTCTTTTGATGATCAGCCTTAACCTGCTGACAAGTTGCACATCTACTAACAAAAAGGAAGATATCACGGTTCATACCACTCCACCAATACAGCTTCTTCATATCATGGTACATCTTCTTCACACCTGGATGAATAGAAAGTCTAGACCGATGATTTTCCCGAAGTAACTCTTGCCTCAATCCATCGACATTCGGGACATAAATCCGATTATTAATCCTCAAAATCCCTTTATCATCGATCTGAGCTCCACTTCCATCTTGGCTATTACCACCAACCCTGCCACAAACATTTTCCTTAATAAGCCTAAGCATCTCATCCACTTCTTGCTTAGCAATAATACGATCCATAAGAGGAGAAGAAACAACAAGATGACACAACATCGCCTTCTTTCAACTCAAAGCATCGACTACAACATTAGCTTTTCCTGGGGTATAGTTGATGTCGAGGTCATAAGAAGCTAGAAACTCAAGCCACCTAACCTGCCTCAAATTCAAGTCCTTTTGGGTGAAAATATATTTCAAAGATTTATGATCCGTTAAAAGCTCAAACTTAGTTCCCAATAGATGATGTCTCCAAAGCTTCAAAGCAAAAACTACGACAAGCAATTCCAAATCATGGGCTGCATAATTGGCTTCATGAGTCTTCAACTGACGACTGGCATAAGCGATAACCTTCCCATCCGGCATCAGAACGACTGCCAAACCTTCACTACTAGCATCAGTGTATACCGTTAATCCCTCATTTCCATTTGGAATGGTAAGAACTGGCGCGGAAGTAAGCTTGCGCTTCAACTCATTGAATGCAGCTTTACACTTATCATTCCATCTAAACTTAGTATTCTTACGAGTTAGAGCGGTGAGAGGTGCAGCAATCCGAGCAAAATTCTCAATGAATATCCAATAATAACCGGTAAGGCCCAGAAAACTACGGATATCAGATGGAGTCCTAGGAGTTTCCCAATTCAAAAATAGAATAGGGAGAATAAGAACCGAGAAAGAGATAGAGTAATTAATGTACAAAGGAAGAAGAGAAGATAGACATACATTGATCGCAACGATCTTAACTGGATCAACAGAAACTCCGTCACCAGAAACAATATGTCCAAGAAATCAGACTTCATCTTTCCAGAAATGGCATTGCGAGAATTTGGCTTTCAACTGATGACTCCTAAGGGTCTTCAGAACAAAATTCAAATGTATTTCATGTTCCGCCTAGACTTAGACAAAACCAAAATATCATGGACGAAGACTAGAACAAACTTATTAAGAACATCACGGAAAACCCGGTTCATAAGGTCGACAAAGAAAGCTGGGGCGTTAGTCAAACCAAAAGGCATAACTAACCATTCAAAGAAACCATCTTCAGAACAGAAAGCAGTTTTGGGAATACTTTCCTCGGCAATTCTGAGCTGGTGGAAACCGATGGCAAGATCAAGCTGAGAGAATACAATAGCTCCATAAAGTTGATCGAACATATCATTAATATGAGGCATTTGATATTTGTTTTTCATAGTGAGCTTGTTCATCTCTCTATAATCAACACACATCCTCAAAGAACCATCAGACTTAGTGACAAAATCGCTGCTGCTCCCCATTCGGAATGACTGGGTCTGATCAAACCTTTGGAGAACAAGTTTTCAATTTGCTTCCTCAACTCAACCTTCTCACGGCGTGCCATTCTTCTGAGAGGAAGAACTACAGGTCGAGCTCCAGGAATGAGATCAATACGGAATTCGATTTCCCATTTAGGAGGTAAAGAAGTGACTTCACTAAACACATCCAGATAGAGTTTGACCATAGGAGTAGAATCAAGATCACTAGGGGAAGAATCCAGAGAATAGATAAAACTGCCTACATAGTCCTGAGGGATACGACACTGAATCACCAATGACTTACCAAAATCATCAACAAGAGAAACAGTCTGGGTTTTACAAGAAACAACAACTTCATGCATCTTCAGCCAATCTCCTCCTAGCAACATGTCAAAAGCATCGAAATCAAGAACATAGAAATCACCACAAAAGCGATGGTCGGAAAAGAAGAGGTTCACATTGTTACAAATCCTACTAAGGTTTGCGGGACCACCAATCGAATTAGTAACACACAAAGGTTCGGTTGCAAACTAAAGTGAAAGGATATGCTCAAACTTATCACAAAGGTCCACATAAATGAAACTATGAGAAGCTCCCGTGTCAAATAGAACACGAACCGGAAAATTAAACAAAGTAAAAGTGCCCTGGAGAGTACCTTGAGTATCACTAGGAGCAGGTGGAGTAGGCGGAGCACGAGTGGAAGAAGTCATGGCAAAGACTCCAGATGTCTTGCCCTTCTGATACAAGGGACAATCATTCTTGAAATAGCCAGGTTGCAAACAGACATGACAGAGGTTGTTCTTGGTATTCTGAGGTGGAGGAATGGCGGCACTGGCAGGTGCTGGACAATTGTTGGCATAGTGACCCTTCTGATCGCACTTGAAGCAAGTGATGGTAGAAAGATCAATAGGCTGCCTATGGGAAGAAGAAGATCCTAAACCTGGATTCTTAAGCCAATTCTGCTTCTGTCGATGGAAATTAAACTTCCTCTTCTTAGAGTTGTCAGAAGAGGGCTGAGATGAAGGTGCATGAGCAACGGATACTGTTTGCACCAAAATTGGTCACAAACACCCGATAGTCGTTGAAAGCACCAGTACACAATCACAATTCACAGATAACAAATATGTAGAGACACAGAAATGAAGAACACTCAGAAAATTGAAGATAACAGCAGTAAACAACACAGATTTTATAGTGGTTCGGCGATCTTGCCTACATCCACTCTGAAGCTTATGATTTTATTGATTCACTTGATAACTTCAATCTGTTACGGCAGATTACAATTGATGATAGCTCTCAAATTCAAATACAACTGTGATGATAAGATGTAGAATTGAATCCGGCAGAGTCTGGATGTTCAATGGCTCCGGTCCCCCTCTTTCTGCAGGCTTCAGGGGGCTATTTATAGGCGTAGGAGGCTGAGATCGCGCTCAAATTTCGGGAGACTTTTCCTGGCATGTGAGTGGGCCCACGCGACCGACCCCACCAAGTCTCGGCTCGATCTGAGATCGATGCGAAACGATTTCGTATCCATCAAAAATTGATCCAATCGAGCTGAAACTTGGCAGGAACGTTCTTTACCTTGTGTGGAAGATGCTGTGAAAATTTTGTGGCATTTGGATTTATGGTCTGGGAGATATGATCGATACGAGCTGACGTTTCTTGGTTGGAAGTTTACTTCGAGTCGATTGCTTCGAACCCACGTCTTCGAATCGATGGATGCACATGCCTTCGAGACGACGTGGCGTGCACATCTCGCATCGATCCGCATTTTGCTCCAGGTTGACCACGTCGTATCCATGAATCTTGCCTTGTTTGTATCAAATGCCTTTACCCATTTTGCATCGATGGATACGAACTGATCGATACGTACTGAATCGAGACGAACTGGGGTTCTTTGGTGGATGGATGCGAACAAGGCAGATGGTTCATGGATACGAAATGGTGACTTGTCACTGTTGATGGATGCGAAGTGGATCGATGCGAAGCAGCGCTTGGGGATGGATACAAGACCGACCGACTCGAAGCAAGATGCATCAATGGATGCGAACAACCAGACATGCGTGAATCTGATCGATTCGAACCCGATGGATTCGAACTGTACAATACTGTGTGGATTCGAACATGCTGAGGCGGTGCCATTCCGATGGATACGAACTCTATGGACTCGAACTGTACATCGTCTCAACTCTTTGATGGGTATGAACAGTATATTCCCTTACATTGTATCGACCATATCTCCTCCATACGAACTCCGATTATCTTGAAATTTGGACTGCTGACTTTCATGGCTTTGTTGTCGTGTCCTATCAATTGTGGCCTGATCCGGGCTCGGACAAATTTCATCGATATCCATGGTGAAACGGTGTATAACGAACTTCACGACGAACTTTCTTTAGTTTTCCAGTCAACCTTTTGGTGTCACGGCCTTGCCAAAAGGCGGGATAACATTTGCCCCCTACAACATGCCTTGCGATAGGAGGGTGTGTTTTGTAGTTCCATAAGCTGGATGTTCATATCCTATTATCGACCTGTAAAGTACTTGATAGTCTTTCCCGACCACGAATGACGATCGTTCGCGACCGTAAGTCATTTGAGGTAATATGGGACCGTTCGAGGCCGGATGTCGTTCGCGGTAAATAACGAAATGGGACTGTTCGCGGTCGGATGCCGTTCGCGGCAAATAAAGAAATGGGACCGTTCGCTGTCGGATGTCGTTTTAGACGAGTTGTGATCGTTCGCGATCGGGTGTCGTTCTAGACGAATTATGACCGTTCGCGGTTGGGTGACGTGGAAAGAAGAATGTGATTGTTCACGATCGTGTGCCGTACGAGGCAGAAATGTGATCGTTCGTGATCGAATGTCATATTAAGTGAATTGTGACCGTTCGTGGTCGGGTGCCGCACGAGGCAGAGTGTGATCGTTCGGGATCGAATGTTACATTAGATGAAGTATGACCGTTCGCGGTCGGGTGTCATACGAGGCAAACGGTGACCGTTCGTGGTCGAGTGCCGCACGAGGCAAACGGTGACCGTTCGTGGTCAGGTGCCATTCGAGGCGAATGAGTGTGCCCGGGGGGGACTTAGTATTATCGATCTCAGATTCACGTTCGGGGGAATTTCTGAAGCAGCGATCGGGGCGGTTCGTCGCCATACAAGGTGTGCTTGTGGACCGTTCGCGATCCAAAGCATACGCAAGTAAATTCTTCTACAGAATTGCAATATCAAATTAACGTTCACATGAATTCTATAAGAGAAGTGTCCAAGCAAGAAAAGTCTAAATGTCCAAATCAACATGAAACAAAAGCAAAGCAAGGATGTCAAAGTGTAAATTCTCACTACGAGACGGTCAATAACCATTCAGAGCATGCCTGTGGATCGTTCGCGATCTCATACATGTGTAAATGGTTTGATGTTGTTAGTGAGAAGTTTACGACTTGTTCATCGTTATTTAAATCAATTGATAACCATACGGTGCCCCGGTTCGGGGTTACCCCTGGCTGATGTAGATGGTAGCCGCTCTGGTTCCATCGTTGGAGCTCGCCTTCTTACATACTGAAGTAGCCTACCGTTCCTGATATGCCCTTCTACCTCATCCTTCAGATGTCTACAGTCATTTGTGCTATGACCATTCAGCTCGTGGAATAAGCAATATTTGTCTGACTTTCTCTCGTCGGTAGTCGGATCCCGTCGTATTGGTCTACGATAGGCAACTTGCTCTCGGGTGTCTTGGTAGATTCGCTCCAAACCCTCGTTCAGTTCTGAATAGGTGGTAAATCGCGGCTCCCTCTGTTGCCGCTTTGACCTGTCATCATTTTCTTCAGCCTTTCGCTTCCCTTTACCAGTCTCTGCACCTTTTCCAGGTGAATTACCGCCTCTAACAGCGTAAACATCTATTTCTTCTTCTATCTCCGTACGAGCATCCTCTAATCGCAAAAACTTTTCGGCTTCATGATAAAACTCTCCCTGGTCCATCGGTGGATCCTTAGTTAGTGAATTCTTAAACTCCGTGCCATCAGGTATTCCAGATACAGCTGCCATCATGACCATAGATGGATCTGGTCGATCCACTGATGATGCTGCCGCATTAAATCGTGTCAGGAAATTCCTCAAAGACTCCCCAGCCTTTGTTTTAGAGTCGCCAAACTCATCACGTTCTTGGGTCTCGAAATATGAACCGTGAATTGTCTCATAAACCTTTCTGTCAAATCTGTCCAATTCCCAATGGAGCCACTCTCCAGTTGTCTAAACCATAGCGCTGCAATGTCCGTCAAATACAATGGAAAGCACTGGGCCATGACTTCCTGTGATGCCCCCAGCACTTCCATGTGCCTCATATACTTTGTTAGATGGACCGCTGGATCCGTCCGCCCATCATACATTTCCACCGATGGTAGCTTGAAGTCTGGTGGATTCCTGGCCTGCCTGATCGTAGGAGTAAAGGGACTCCTATGTACATCCTCTAGATCTTTATTGACTAGTCCGCCTCTCATGGCCCGTCTGACCATCTCTGCCAACCTGTCGTTGTCGTCAGGCTGTGATTTTTGAGTGTTACCTACGTTCTGCCCCCTTGGCTGAGCGTTCATCCCTCTATTGCCACCAGGTTGCTCGGATGTCCCTGAATCTCTTCCCGGGATTGGATCAGCATGCTCTAAGTGTGTGCCCCCGAGCTCCGGCGCTGCGCCAGATGGTCCTGCTCCTTGATTCTACGCTCCAAGTTGTCCAATCTGTTGAAGCAAATTCTGGATCATTTCCTCCTGTCTCTTCATCATTGTCTCCATCTCATCCCTGGTGATGAAGATCGATGCTTGGTTCGCCCCCGAGGAAGCCTCTTGACTCCCTTCATGTTGACTTTGCTCTGGCCTTTGTCTTTTACTAGTTTGCCTTGTCATATCTTCTCAGATCTGAGCTCTTAAGTCTTCAAATTCAACTTCTAAATGATAGAACTCCTGAATTAGCCTTCTCGGTGAAAGCACCAAAATGTTTGCACCAAAATTGGTCACAAACACCCGATAGTCGTTGAAAGCACCAGTTCGCAATCACAATTCACAGATAACAAATATGTAGAGACACAAAAATGAAGAACACTCAGAAAATTGAAGATAACAGCAGTAAACAACACAGATTTTATAGTGGTTCGGCGATCTTGCCTACATCCACTCTGAAGCTTATGATTTTATTGATTCACTTGATAACTTCAATCTGTTACAGCAGATTACAATTGATGATAGCTATCAAATTAGAATACAACTGTGATGATAAGATGTAGAATTGAATCCGGCAGAGTCTGGACGTTCAATGGCTCCGATCCCCCCCTTTCTACAGGCTTCAGGGGGCTATTTATAGGCGTAGGAGGCTGAGATCGCGCTCAAATTTCGGGAGACTTTTCCTGGCACGTGAGTGGGCCCACGCGATCGACCCCACCAAGTCTCGGCTCGATCTGAGATCGATGCGAAACGATTTCGTATCCATCAAAAATAGATCCAATCGAGCTGAAACTTGGCAGGAACGTTCTTTACCTTGTGTGGAAGATGCTGTGAAAATTTTGTGGCATTTGGATTTATGGTCTGGGAGATATGATCGATACGAGCTGACGTTTCTTGGTTGGCTGTTTACTTCGAGTCAATTGCTTCGAACCCACGTCTTCGAATCGATGGATGCACATGCCTTCGAGACGACGTGGCGCGCACATCTCGCATCGATCCGCATTTTGCTCCAGGTTGACCGCGTCATATCCATGAATCTCGCCTTGTTTGTGTCAAATTCCTTTACCCAGTTTGCATCGATGGATACGAACTGATCGATACGAACTAAATCGAGACGAACTGAGGTTCTTTGGTGGATGGATGCGAACAAGGCAGATGGTTCATGGATACGAAATGGTGACTTGTCACTGTTGATGGATGCGAAGTGGATCGATGCGAAGCAACGCTTGGGGATGGATACAAGACCGACTGACTCGAAGCAAGATGCATCAATGGATGCGAACAACCAGACATGCGTGAATCTGATCGATTCAAACCCGATGGATTCGAACTGTACAATACTGTGTGGATTCGAACATGCTGAGGCGGTGCCATTCCGATGGATAGGAACTCTATGGACTCGAACTGTACATCGTCTCAACTCTTTGATGGGTACGAACAGTATATTTCCTTACATTGTATCGATCATATCTCCTCCATACGAACTCCGATTATCCTGAAATTTGGACTGCTGACTTTCATGGCTTTGTTATCGTGTCCTATCAATTGTGGCCTGATTCGGGCTCGGACAAATTTCATCGATATCCATGGTGAAACGGTGTATAACGAACTTCACGACGAACTGTCTTTAGTTTTCCAGTCAACCTTTTGGTGTCACGGCCTTGCCAAAAGGCGGGATAACAGATAGTTCCTTAGAAGTGGGGTTCTCATATCTAATGGCCATATCCATCAATCTAGTAAAAGGACTATGTACATGAGAAATCAGACGATCATAAAACTCTGGGCGAGCTCCAGATATAAACTTCTCATTCTTCTTAAGAGGGGTATCAATCAAGTTAGGACCAAACTTGGAAAGTTCGTTGAACTTCCAGTCATACTCAAAAAATGACATATCCCCTTGCTTAAGATCCATAAACTCCCTGTATAGCTGAGTCTTCCCAGCTTCTGGCATCCACTTTGCCACAAAAGCCTCCCGAAACTGTTCCTAAGAAATATCTGCCTCAATAGCGTTGGCTGTAACTGACTCCCACCAATCCAGGGCTACCTCCTGTAACTGCCAAGCTGCTAACTGACGCTTCTGAGCGTCGGTGATCTCCAAACCAGCGAAAATCCTTTCCAAACTCCTCAGCCACCGTTGAGCCTTAATGATGGTCTCTGATCCCATAAACTTAGTACCACCTAACTGAGTGAACTCCTTACAGAGAATGGTAAACCTAATGGGTGCAACTAGTGCTGGAACTGGGGCAACACCACGACCCTGACCTCTGGCATTCCTACGATTCATCTTGGAAATTCAAGAATGAATTTTTTTCTTTAGGACCAAGATAGAGGAGAAATACGAAAGACAAGATTCAACTAGAATGGAAATCCTAATCAAAGAATTCTATTAAACAAGATGGATTCGAAAAGATGGGACATTCTAAGGAAAATTAGATTTTAAAAACAAGAAAAAATTTATATCCAAAATAATCCTTTATAATCATTTGAAAACTATTTTAAACTTGAAAATATGTTCTCTCGCAAAGAATGATTCTAAGATTGATTTTAGTCATTCTAGGGTATTTCTACCCTATCTCTAATGAGTTTTTGCCCCATAGGCTAAGGTTTGCCTAAAACCAAAGCTCTGATACCGACTGTAATGGGACAACGCCAAGTGGGTAACGCCCACTGTAGTATACAATGGTACCTGTGTTCTGCTTTTATGGCCAGCCTCTCGACTGCTCCAACCCCGCGGGACATGTAGGAGTAAGAGTCATCCGCTCGCTACCAAACCCAAATGTGAGAACCCCCTATCATGTTACACCCGGCAAGTGCATAAGCAGACACACATGTCGGGTGTAGTATCCCACCGTTACCAACTGTAACATCCCGCCGTTTTGGACCATTCAAATGGACAATAAAACCACACATGTCAGACTTGAATAATTCAAAAACAACAGATTGTTAATAAAATTTGTGGCAAATGAAATCAATCACAGAATCACAGACATAGAATATCAGAATAACTCGCAGCGGAATAAAATAAACATAGAAATTCATGAAGCTCCTAGATACATAGTCTCAAACTAATACATAATACCCAAGTTTGAAAACAAATACAACGGAAAGTTTAGATACATAAGTTTTCTACTACAAAAGCAAAAGCTGAGTGGAAATAACTGGAATGGAAATATCAGGTAGACAGCAAAATCTCCGGCGGATCTCTAGCTCCAAAAAGGATGAAACCAAAGCTGTGAAACTCAGGCTGACCCGAGCGTAAAGCAAAAACACAAAACACTCGAGTCAGGACATACATACTTATAAAATATAAATCAACTCAAGTGAACTATAAAAGAAATGCATCAGTAACTTAAAAGATGCTTGGGATCGCCCATCCTCTAAGGATCCGTTAAACTATCTACTATGTAGTAATATACGCTATTATAATAATGTCTAAAGAAAAGTAAACTATTAAAATAGCGTTAAGGCGTTACCCATTTCCCCCTTAACATATTTTATAATGCCAATATTCTATACAGTACCGTAACTCCCCGTAAACTGGGGCCACAAGAGGATACCCCATAGGTACGACATAAAACAAACTCGTAAAAGGCATGCTAGGGTAGGTGACACGGCACAACTAGGCGCCAGGGTAGATATACCAATTACACTTCCGGACTGTTGGTAACGCATAGCCGCAACTACCACCCAACTCAATCCACACTCCCGAATCAAAGGTGCGCACCAAATCAATCACAAAGTAATAGAATGGCTAATGATGAAGTGTGTCCAATCGGAGGAGCTACCTCACTTGGCCTATCAATTGCTCCTGTTTTAGCCACCTTATGCTAACTCACGGGAGTTAGGTCCACGTATGTATACCTTTAGGATTGTTGCCACCATCCTACTTCATTCTGGAATCTCCACTGCGTACACAGTTGTTAAAGTGGTTTTCGGTATCGACAGAGAGTATGCCCATATCCGATCCCGGTCTCTTTAACAACCAAACATTATTATAACCCATGGTTATTCAATTTCAATTGGTTTATTTTTCATATCAAACATATTCCTTTCAAAACCATATAAATTCCATATCATTATTCTTTAAAATATTATTCATTTTTCCAAAGTCGTACACTTCCAAATTCATTTAATTATAACCCCTTTGAAACGTAAAAGTATAGAGATCATAGCACTTTAAAAATGTAACCTTTAGAACCATAACATTCGAAACTATGACCCTTTAGAAAATTTTGTAGCATTCTGGAAATGTAACTTTTAAGAAAACGCAGCAGTATAGAAATGCTACTGTAAGAATTCGCAGCGGTGCAGAGTTGTTACTGTAAGAATTCACAACAGTGCAGAATTGTTACTGTAAGAATCCGCAACAGTGCAGGATTGTTACAGTAAGAAATCACAGCAGTTTTGAATTGTTACCGTAAGAAATCGTAGAAGTTTTGAATTGTTACTGTAATACTTCCTACTACAATAGTTTTTATAATCAAATAGTACATATATTTACAGTTTTTATCATAGTTATTATATCATTCTTATTATATTACTCTAATTTTAGCTATTTGGTCATTAAAGAAACCACACCTTTAGTTAAATAACTTTGTTACTATAATGTCAAATTTTAAATCCTTATGCTAAGTTAAAAGTACGTTATTAACTTACACTTTATTTTCTTTTCAGTAACTAACATTTATCATTTTAATAACCAAGTTATACCATTTACATTAGTTAGAAACTTACATGTCAAATGTACGTTTTAACTTACATTTTTTTTCCACAAAAAAAACCATTTATCATTTTAATCACTATTACATGAATTAAAACTTACAATTTATAGGTTAGAATAAAATACCATTATTAAGTCGAATCGGATTATTAAATTTCAATTAAACTTCATACTGTAAATTAGATTCCAAAATTTACATTTCCAACTATTTATTTCTTATAAATTTATTTGACTCATGTGAACAAATTCACAGAAATTATTACATTAAATTTTAGTTTAGATTCATATATAGAGATCCGAAATACTTAATAATTTTTAGAAAATCATTTTGAATCAACCACGGAGTATGTATAAAATTCTCTACCCTAGGGTCAAGTAAATACAGACATATATCATTTCAATCCGCAATTTATTAATTTTCCGGGTTTTATATCATTTCAAACCCGCAATCCCAAGTCAAATAAAATTGCTCAGGCCTATCATTTCAGCCCATAACAATTTTCCTTAATCTAAAGATCATTCGGGTATGTATCATTTCAACCCATAGTGAAGGAACTTGCAGTGTGAGAACATTATATTAAATAAACATAACAATATTGAATATATCATGGCATATGATCATAATAGGTAAAATATGATATGAAATAACATAATATAAACATAGGTGAAATTCTCAACTTGCATATACAAATCCATAAATGCCATTGTCATCAATTCACCAAAATATAAGTACGTTGTCAAGAGTGATTACTCACCTTTCTTTGGTTAGAGAAGTGATTCAAAACGCAACACAAAGACTACGACAAGCACAACAAATTACGGACAAGCTTGAGTGAGGGGAGAATCCAAATCCGATGCTTTAAGAAATAAAATAAATTCCATACGTAAACAAATAATTCACATAGAAAAATAAAAGTAGAAAAATTATATATTTGTAAACATGTGAAGAGGGCTTGTCCAGGGAACGCATAGGTTTGGTCTAGGGTTTATTTGTGTTCGGCCATAGGGGTTTGGTTTGGGTTTGGGTTCGACCATAGGGGTTTGGACTAGGTTAGGGTTCGGCCATAGGGGTTTGGACTAGGTTAGGGTTGGGTTTTGATGGAGATGGCTCGTCCTAGGGTTAGGGTTTTAGAAGTGGAGTCTCGGCCTAGGGTTTTGGTAGTGGTGGAGATGGTCACGGCCAAGGCAAAGCAAGGGGAAGGTTTTGAGTAAGTTCGGCTATGGGGTTTGTGGTGGGAAGAAGAGGAGTGGAGGCCGAAATTTGTGAAGAGGGAAGGGAAAAAGGAAAGAGGAGAAGTCGTTTTTGGCTAGGGTTTGTGGTTGGAGGGAGAGGAGATAGGTGTGGCCGAATTTTTTGAGGGGAGGAGGAGGAAAATTTGTAGAGGAAAAGAGGAAGAAAGTCTAGGGTTTTGAGGAGGAAGAAGAAGAAGAAAACTTACATTGATTTCTTTCTATGGAGGCACAAATGAAAAATGAGGAGTCTAGAAAACCCTAGGATATTATATAGTCATCTCAACAGGTGGTTTATCATCTAACTAAAGCATTTCCTAGCCCAATAGTATAAGCCCAAACAATCAAAATATAAATAAGATAAAAGTTATAGGGAAAATAACTACGTGTAATACTTCAAAAGTTGTAAATTTTAAGAAGTAGAAATCAAAATTTAACGAAACGAAAAACAAAGAAAATGTTAGAATTAAATCCATCTTCTTAAGAAAAAGTAAAATTTCAAAATTCAAAATTTTCACAGAAAGTCAAACTTTGACCAAAGTTGACCAAAATTTGCATTTTAAGAAAAATCTTTATTTTATTAAATTTGGAAGAACATTTCACATCAAATCCCAAAATATTACATTAAATTTCCAAATTTATCAAATTTTAAAATAATTATTTTCAAAGTTTTAAATGAATATTCATTTAAAATATTTTCAAAATTTGCGGGTTGTTACAAGTTATTATAACTATCCAATTTATTTGTTGATTGTTTTACTCTGATGATTGTATGTATATTAACCGATACAGTTTCTTTTGTATAAAGATCATTTATTATATATTATATATTGTTCCGTTGCGATTGTAAGATTCTGTGTTATTGTTTTCTATTTCTTCTATCTTTCTCCTTCTTCACCCCTAGCAATCGGTATTTTCGGCACTTGAATATTCGGCATGCTATACAATGAACGTATTGATGTCGATTTTCGAGGGTCGAAAATTCCCGGTTCGTTACAACTTGTCTGAGAGTTTTCTATTGGTTGATAGTCAAATAGGAAATCTCAATGTGATGAAGTTACACAGTTCCCTTAACTTGATAATACTAAAGAACTTCAATGTGAATAATAACTTCGATTATCTTTAAATCATGGCATGGCGATCCATCAAGCGACTATAGTTGGTTCTGAAATGAAGCATTACCAGTGAATCACAATTCAGCAAAGAATTTGCCTCCTTGGTTGTATGAGGTTACAACCACAGTCAACTATAGTAAACTCAAAGTTAAAATTTCTTGCCAAAGTTGAACGGTTAATAATAAATGTTATTATTGAACCAAGGAATTTTTTTATAGACTAATTAAGTCGAATGTGGATGATATTGGAGTTTTGGCCAACACCAAATTCCATACATTCTAAAGTGATATATTGTTGGTGAATAGAAAATGTGAAAATTATTGTCATTATCGATTTCGCGTAAGGCAAGATAAAATAATTTTTTACTAAAAAGAACGGTAAGCGTTGAATTCAACCAAACTATAACTCCATTGGCCGAGGTGACGTGTGAACGTTAATATTTGAATTCTTCAGTATTAATCGCTGACTGAATTCACACCTCCAAGTCACACAAACGTGTTGTAAATTCTTTGAAAATCCACATGATTTAATTAATTTATATAATATTGTAAATTAATTAATATTTGAGAAATATTGATTATTATTTAATTTATTTGATGTTTTGAAGTTGTTTGGAATATTTAATGCATATATAAAAGTTATATTAGCGCATTGGTATATGATATCGGTGTAACATTAAATGAGTTTAATAAAAGATAATTGCTTGAAGGGATTTTTGGAAACTTTGTGTCATATAATGGCAAGACCGACCACATCAAGAAAGTGAAGGGTGGAGTAATTGAAAATTGATCAGGAATCAAAATGATAAGGTTTTAAAGAACGAATAAGAAAGGTTTCTATTCATTCCTTAAAACAAATTCTTTTTACTCATTTCATTATTCTGTTCTCTTTTTCTTTATTCCTCCTTCCTTTCTTCTAGCCACAACCAAAAATTTCTTTATCTTTTTTCAAAAATTTCAACTCAGAATCAAATCAAAACATCAATAAAATAAAAGGTTAAGTGGTCTATTGTTCTCTTGCAAAATTGGGTGTAGATTTACTTAGAGATCTAAGGAAGAATCTCAAATGAATGTGTTACAAAGGGCAAGAATTTTCACGTTCAATCCTTCTATTTTATTGTATTTATTCATGATGTTTAACCCTGACATTCACTTATATGAAGGAACCGCGCTAGTCTGGAGCGGGTGAAATGGATAGATTGTTTTTTCCTATTTGGATCATAGTGGGCCCATGAAGTCTAATGTGTTTCACTTGATCCGATCTGGTTATTAAATAAAATAATATTTTATCAATCTAGTTATTATAAGTGACATTTAATTTATTTATTTGGATCTTTGTTATGGTAGCATGTTATCATCACAGATTTTTCTTCTTATTTCTTAATCAATTTGGTAGAGGCCAGTTCTTCCTCGTTAGCTTGGCTAAAATCATATTTTATTTGACTTTATTTTATATTTGTTGATTAATCATATTGATTAATTCAACTAAATGCTCAAATAAACCATAACAAATTAAAATTAAATATTCATATCGTATTCATACTAGAAATAAATTCATTCAAACGTGTAAATAGATAAATCACACAACATAAGTTATATATACAAACAAAAATAATAAACTCACATTATAATTCAATTATATCAATATATTTACCATGTATTGCATTATAAAATTCTTTTTTAACTTCAAATATCTACATTGTAAATTTCTACTGTTATTTACAAAACCCTCATTAATATTATCTAATATTGTACATTTAAATCAGTATATCTAAATTAATTATGTAATTTTGATTGTAAATTATTTAAAAAAATTAATTAATAAAATATTCATTAATTCATCTAATAAATCCCAAAATATGATGATTTCAAAATGTATACCAGTATTATTCATTCATTCAAATATAAAGATATATAAATCACATAACCTAAATACTATACATAAACTATTATAAAATTTAATGTGTTATTCATTTGTCGTAATAAATTTATCATACACTGGATTGCAAAATATTGTATTTAGCATCAAATACTTATTTTTTTTAAACTTTTACAATTACTTACAAATCCCCTCAATTCTTTCCTCATAATTTATATTTGAATTTATATATTTAAACTACTTACAAAATTCCAAATTTAAACAATTTAAATAAACTTAGAAAATAATTAGTATATTCTTCAAATAGTCCTAAAAATACATGCCAATTTTAATATTCACACACACACACACACACACGTAAGTTCATATTAAAAATATGGTACAACTATATTTCCATTCAACTATAAAAATATATAGATCACATAACATAAATTATGCACACAAATAATAATGACAAAGTTAATTTATAAAACAACTATAACTGATCATTCATCTTAAAAATTTATCATCTACATTACGGAATTCTATTTTCGACTTCAAATGACTCCGCTTTGGATTTCTATAATTTTTCGTAAGTCTTTGCTTAGTTCTTTCCTACCATTTACTTATAACTCCATATATCTAACTAGTTACATATTTTCAAATTTAACCAATTTGAACAAATTCAATTAAGTAATGCCTGATAATTCATCTTTTGAATCATTAAAATATTCCAGCTTCAACATGTATATCATACTCATAATAACTGAAATAATACACTGTTGTAACTGGACCAGCTTATAGTGGAGTTAAAGGGTAAATTTCAAAAAATTCCTTTATTGGATCTTTAATGGGTTTATGATTCCAAATGTAACAACTTGCCTCGCAATGGGCCTAATTTTCGATCCAGAAAAGGCCCATCGAATCTTAGACTATTCCAAAGCTGGCCGTGGTTGGTAAAATTAATTTAAAGAACAATGAATAGGGCTTTCTATCTACACATTCAGAATCTCATAACAGAGGACATAATATAATATTAAAACAGTACTCATTTATTAAAAAATTAGATGTAAAAAACAAACAACATAATCCTATATAACAACGCCAAATATTCATGGTATAGTATCTCAAAATACATCATGTCCCAATGGGTGCATCAAAAATATGAAAAAATAACATAGGTAGCTAAATAACTACCACAAGTCTCCATCTCCGCCACCATCTTCGATGCTTCATCATCTCTAACATGTGTTGTAATGAGGAGGAAGTCAGAATAACAATGTTTGGTGAATAAAAATCTCGAGCCTTTTTATACAAGTACTTAGGAAGTATAATTTAAATAAGAATATGTCTTACGTATCCTAACTATATTGTAATTCTTCCAACTATAAGCCCTAAGGATTTTCCAATCCAGTTCCCTAACCATTACTCCATCAACCCAATAACCCATATCTATCGTCAATAATGTTCTAACATCGTAAGAGATAACACCCAAGCCACTTAATACCCTTTTAACGGGTACTAGGCATACTTTGACCATTTAATACCTCATTTAAGGCTGGTCCCCGTCCTTTAATACATATTCCAAGGTGGACTTCCTCTCCGATACTATCCAGACATTGTACAAAATCTCTTCAGGCCACTTAATACTTTATTTATGGGAGAGGCAGACCCCATAATAGCCACTTGATACCTCAAAACCGAAGCAGACCCTCCTTGAGATATCCTCTATCTTGCCTAACTGCTAACCTTGACCATTTAATACTTCCTACATAGGGAAGAGGCGGGCCCTCAATCAGCCACTTAGTACCTTCAACCCCGAAGCAAGTCCTTTGTATTATGACCCGTAACCCAACTGTGATGTCTTACATTAGTCCGACTATTCATAGGTACTGGCAGCTAGATTAGCTAGGCAGGTTTATCCTATAGAATTTGGGGCTAACCTCACGTCCTCTATGAGTACTATTATAGTCGATGCCTCACATCAGCTCCAAAGTCACACTGTTGGTAGCCAGATTAGCTGAGCAGATTTCTGTGTGCTTTTGACTGACCTCGCATCCCTACGGCTTAATCATAATTTAAAACACTCTCTTAACATATTATCACACATCTCATCGCATTCCATATCAATGTCTTATAATAAAACTCTTATTTTGCCTTTACAATTAACATCTTTCCTAAGAAAGATTTAATGATAATTAATAGCCCATTAACTATGTAATTAATACGTTCTAATTATATATTATTTACGCTAATATATATTAATACACTCCTAAAATATTTCTAAGCATGTAAAGATTGCGCCCTAAACTAACGTTTAAATGTAAAAACTTCAAATTTATACAAGTCCAATTCCATATCAATAAATATACCATATATCCAATATCTACAATTCAATCAACAGACTTGTATAAAATAGAATCCATACCATTAACAAAAACTTACAATTCAAGCACTTTAACGCTTTATTCAACATCTTTGTATAAAACTTAAAAGGGAATTTCTATTTAAATTGTGGAAATAGGCAGTGCAAACTACAATTTAAAGAATAAGTACCTTACACATCAGTTTCTAATTTATTCTTTTCAAAACCCTTAATCAGATCCAAAGAAAAAGATAAGAAGTGGAATAGAAAAAAAACATTAAAATTGTAATATTTACACAATTCTGTTTTTTTTAATATAGAGTAATTGAGATTCTAACTTAAGAATTGACAGTGTGCTTTAGGGGAATTTTGGGGTTTTAGTGCGACATTTTCGTAAATGAAATTTCCTAAAGGTATATATCAATCCAAGTTATACTATACAATTACTAAAATAAGAAAGACTAAGATTTTCACTCACAAAAATTCCTTAGCTCTTTCATTTTGGATTTGTTTACGCCTGCTTCTATCTGTTAGAATTCTCTTCGTCTTGAAAATAAAATAAGGGAATTGTATATGAATTAAAATCAGAAATTTCGGGATTGGAGGAGAAAAGAATTAGAAACTGAATAATAAACATCTAAAATTTTTTACCTAAAACCCTAGAATATTTTCTGAATCTTCGATGACAAAGACTAACAGAGCTTCGCTTGGTTTCCAAAATAATTTATGAATAAAAGTGAAGGGGCTAGGCTCTTATTTATAATGGTTAGAAGACACCAGAACCATTGGATTTAAGTCGGTTAAAAATAATAAAATCTGAACCATTCAAATGGGCAAAACCCTAGCCGCCTTTAAGATCGACCGATCGATCGGTCCTTCCTAGGCGGTCGACTGCTAGTGGTCGATCGGTCCAGGGGAGCGGTCGACCGGTTTGGCTATATTGGGACTGTTTAATAAGTTATTGTTGTAATTTATTTAATTCATTAATTATCAATTATCGTTAACGTTTACTTAACTCACAAGTCTAATTACTATTAATTTTAAATTTCAAATTTTGTAATTAATTATCAATTTTAGTTTGAATTCCATTTAAATTATTTTAAATCTGAAAACTTCAAACATAACATCTTTTTTGTTTGAGCCCCATTTTCAAAACTTTATATATAAAAATTGATCAGAAAATTGCCATGAATGCAATAGAACAACTTTTGTGACCAAATTTTGATATTTACAAATTTTCATTTTTAGATTATTAATTTCTTTATTAATTCTTTTTTATTAGTTAATTTCTTATTAATTTTTATGGGGTCTTACATTCTCCCCTATAAAGCGATTTCGTCCCCTAAAATCCTTAAGGGATGGACAGTGTAACATGTACTAAACATCCATGTTATTACAACCAGTTTATCTATACAACCATCCACTCAACCAAAAGTGCAATGTGATTATGTATGTAGACATACTATAAGTGAGCTTAATCCTAGCGTGAATGCAAGTATCGTGACATATATGCATGTATGCAATATCCTAAACATGCAAAAAGTTTTCTATACGAGTGCAAATGTGGCAGTGAAAAGTTTGACAACTATCTTCTACCATCCAATCTTGCAACCACGATGAACCAAAACTTAATTTTAGAGAGAAAAGTTTACCAGTGAAAATCTCAGGTTGAAAAGTCCTTATCTTCTCTTCAGTTTGCCATGTGCTCTCTATCGGCTTGTCTCCCATTCTACTCGAACCAGTCTAATTTCTTTGTTGCGGAGTTTGCTAATTCCATGCTCCACAATACGTGCGGTGGCACCAGATGCTATTGGCTCCACTCAATGTCCCCTAATTGTTCAGGCTCTACCACTGTGGTTATGCTATGAAAGCATTTCCTCAAGTGCAGAACGTGAAAAACATTATGGACTCCTGCCAACTAATCCGGTAGTACCCTGTAATTTATGATAACTAATAAATAATTAATAAGCCTCCAAAATTAAAATTTGAGTAAATGACAGAATTTGTCCATGATACTTGCACCATTGAGTTCATGGCGATTTTCTAAGCAACTTGTATATTTGAAGCTTCGTGATCAGAGCTCAAACGAAAAAGTTATTGGCATTTGAAGCTTTCAAAACGAAAATAATTAAAAAGTGAATAAAGAAAATAAATTATAATAAATGCAGATCCCACCAGTCGACCCCCTCCTTGGGTCGGTCGACCGCCTATAGAGGAGCGATCGGTCGTATGGCGGCGGCTAGGGTTGAACCTTGACCAACGACCCAAATTTTATTATTTTAATCTAAAGGTTATGGTTGATTCGAGTACCTATAAATATAGGCCTAAACCCTCAATTCTCTTCTCATTTTTATGATCCAAGAAATAAAGCTCTGCCATTTTCTCTTCACCACTATTTTTAAAAATTATTACACACACGCGCGCACGTGCGCGCACACGCACACAAAAATTAAAGAAGAGGAGAAAATTAAAGAGAAAAGGAGAAGAAGTGAACCAACGTTGTGAAAGGAAAAGGTAATATTTTATAATTATAAATCTATATTCACCTTAACTCCAAATCTCTTCTCAGATCTGTAATTATAATAGTATGTATATACCTTGTTATACATATTCTTTTGGATTGGAAACGAAAAGGAGTCAAGTAAGGGGATGGATTTAGATTTGAGAGATTTGAGAAACTTAAAAGGTGAGTGAGAAATTATATAATTTATTTATAATATTGAAAATTATATCTCTGAATTTTATTTAATTATTATGCACGTATAAGATATGGAGTTGTAGGCTCAAAACAAATGTATATAATTATCTCCTACATATTCTATAAAGTAGGCAATTGGCATAAAAATAGTATATACAATCTAATGTGAAAATTTGAAATCAGACCCAAATATTTATTATTGTAGAATGTTTTTAAAATTATATAGTTTATTCCCGATTTATAATTGAATTATAAATTAGGTTGCCCTAGTTGACTTAGAATGTGAATTTTCATGTTTTATTTTATTGGAAGCAGGGTATAATTTAATTGTATCTATTTCCATGTAATTTTCATAAATTATCTAATTCCACAAATGTATAAAAAGTGCGTCGTTTGAAATAATAAATATTATACCAAAAATGAAAGAGATATATAAAGTGCGGATGTGCTTTCGTGTAGTTTGCATTGTCTATTTCAATAAAAGAAAAAATGATTCTTTGTGATTTCAAATGGAGCAAAAGTCTCATTTTTGGGTAATTTATGGAAAATTATAGTGGTAATCCTTTTTGAAAGGATGATTCTGATAAATTAAAACGTAAAAAGGAATGTTCTAGTTTATGAATTAATAGTTAAAATAAAAACACACACATACACACATATAACAGCGCTTGCCGATATATATGTATTGTGTAATTTACGGCAATATTCATATTAGTTATTAATAGTATAATAATTATAGGACAAGGCGGTTCAAAAAGGAAGGAATAATAATTCCAAAATTAAGGGACAATAACTATAAATTTAATGGGCAATAAATTTGTAGTTAATTAAGAGTTAAAGGAATTAAATGAGGACAAGTTAAGAGTTTAATATGCATTAATGGGAAAATAAATAGGCATAATAAGTTGAATTAGAACGAGTATGTGTAATATTATTAGAGATTGTCCAATTAGAATAATAATGACCATTGATTAGAGACAATTGACATTTATGGAATATAGTAAATAAGTAGATAGATGAAAATTAAATTCTAGAAACTAGTTTAATTTTCATAATGAGAAATCATATAACCTTAATTATAAGTTTAGGATAAGTGTGAATTAGTGGGCCTAGCTTAGAGGCTACCAGTAGTTGTGTATACTTACCACTGATGTGAGACATCTCCAACTGTAGGACCCATGAGGAAGGGATATGTGTTGTGAATATGTAGGAGAAAATATACTAGGGGTTCGCCTTAGATTTGAAGTATTAAATGGCTCGGTTCTTTTAAGAAAACGAGGTCTACTTTATTTCTAAATAGAGGTATTTAGTAAATAAAAGGGGCGTTTTCCTTTATTTACATTAGGTTAGTCTAATCGGGATGCCACTTAAGGAAGGTCGACAGGATATGTCAGTACTTTTGGACCGGTATTTAGTAGTAGGGTTGGCATATAACCTATGACCACCAGTAATCCCGAGAGAGCGATAGCAAAGGCATTGGTTATTCTTTGATGGATTTTGCTTCCTACTAGTGTAGAATCCGTATGTGATACACGCAGACTTCAAAGTAGTTGGTTAGACATAATTTGTTTGTCGGAGGTAGACTAGTTAACCTTTAGATGAGTCTTTGAGATGCATTAGTAGCATGACAAATAAATTATAACTACAAAGACGTATATACGGGTCATCAGACTCTGTGACTAAGATCGATTGACTAGTGTTTGCATTGCGGAGGTCCCACTTCGGGGACTGAGGTATTAATTGGTCATTGGACCTGCCCCTCCCTATTTAAGAAGTATTAGGTAGCCGAGGTTTTTGGGTAGTTTATGTTTAGACATATATGTATATAGGCACATATATAGTTATACCTCAGAGTAGGTTAGACATATCGTACACGCACATAGGATTGAACAGATTAGTCATAAGTAATAGATATAACTTTTAAATGGAAATCGATCATCATAAATAAATGGTGTGAGTAAAGTATGTAATTTTCCAATCACAAAAATGTTTCTGACCCCTCTCCTCTTTACAACCTACATGATAGATCTATAAGGGTAAGCTACTGGAGAAAGACAGGAACGGTAGATGGAGAAATCTTCTTATTCATGCTCAGTGCTGACAAGACAACAAACTCCAAGGAATAATATTGATTCCAAGGTAGTAGCCTTAGTCAGTGCGTATGTTCTAATATATTTTTCTATTCCATTGTGAGTTTATATTAATCGCACTTTAATATACTTGTATTTATTACAGGTTACCATAACCAACGATCCATACTCATAATAACAAAAATGATACAATTTTTTTTTACCTAATACAAAGACATATAAACTATATAACGTAAATGATCATATAAACAGTAATAATAATTTGAATTTGTATAGTTCAATTATTTTAGTGAATTTATCATATGCTGCGTAACAAAGTTTTAATTTTAACATTAAAAGTATAAATAATATATTTTACAATAGTGTGAAGGACAGATCTTATAATTTTTTTAGCTCCAAGGATAGACTCTTAATTTTGTTGAAAGGAGAACAAAATTTTCAACTAAATATAGTTGAAGGACAAAAATTTGGTGAGAAGGACACGATAATTTCAATAATGATAAATTAGCATTTCAAGTGAGTTAGAGTCTGGACGACGGAGGAGAGGTTCAACCGCTTCAATGAAGGCATGATAAACCTCGACGACAGTGGCGGCAACTTAGGTTGATGCGATGGTGGTGGGCTAGGCTTTGGATAGAGCGCTATGTTGAAGTGCGTTGACAATGTGGTAGGGCGAGTAAGGATGGAGAAGGGGCGGCTTTGCTGGTAGTAATGATTTCGAGTTTCAACACGAGTGAAGGAGTAATGTTAGATGAGAAGCAACAAATTAAAGAAGAAAATAATAATTTGTAGCAATGCTACTGCGCAGTATTATTTTTTTCTTTTCCCAAAATATATTAGTTATGTATATTTCGATTTATAATGCTATTTTATAGTAGCATTTTATGAATTCTAATAGAATTTTTGATTTGTAGTAGCAATTCATAAACAATTGTAGTATTTTTAGATTTTATATGTGTGTGTGTGTGTTTTTCTGTGTATTGTATCTCATCATTATTTTATAATAACATTTATGAATTGTAGCATTAGTTTATGAAGTATACTAGCATTTTTTGATCTGTAGTAGGCTTTTACGTATTGTAGTATCATTTTTGAATAAGAATTTTTAAATTCTAACTTTTAATATTATTTTAGGATTTTTGTAAAATGATATCATTTTTATTTTATTTTTTAATAGTTTGTAATACCATTTTTCATAAATTAATTTATAATGCTGCTACATATCATCATTTTTATATTAACTGAATTATGAGAAAAATACGGTATTTATATTGTAAACGTGATATCATTTTTTTAATATAACATTTGCTTTTAAAGTAATCCTATAGTAGCATTATTTAATGAAATATAATTTTATTATTCAACCTTGTATTTGCTTTTTTTTTTTACTATTACACAAGTAACTTATATCATTTTTTGTAAAGCTCGTTTTATTTTTCTACCGATAGCATTTTTGAAGGAAGAATTTTAAATTGTAGCTTCTAATATCGTTTTATGATTTTTGTAAACGTGACATCATTTCTATTTAATTTTTTGATCGTGCTATTTTCATAAATTATCTTATAATGCTATTGTGTAGTGTTACTTTTACATTCACTGAATTAAAGAAAAGTATAGTGTAATTATATTTCATTTTATCGTGTAATTGTTACGTATATTTAAATGATACGACTCAGTAGCACTTTGTAATTGCTATTCTTTTACGCCATTTTCTCAAGTTAAGTGAACTGAAATTTTATTTATTGAATAACAAATAACATTGTAATATAACTATTTTGAAAATAGAAAAATGTTTCATTAGATCATATACTGTAAGCTTTTCTTCACTTTTTTATTTTATTTTTATCTTTTTCTTGTACGTTGCGAAAAGAAGAGACTATTTAACTTATCATTAAAGGATTAATGGGTAAATTGTTGCTATGTTTGATTATCGACTGTCTAGGATGTTTTAGGGTACATCAATTTGGGCAGTGGCTTACGCTAAATACAAATGTAACGATCCCTCTCCTCCGAAACTTACTTGCAGCCTCTTTGCTTTCTCCACTGCCATCAGCAAATTGATTACTTCAAATCATAACCGAAGTTTAATCACACTCCTTTCACATCCCAACATTAAATTTCACTACTTCATTTATGATGAACAAAACCGTCTGATACAAATTCAGTAACAAACACCCTTCCTCTTCTCACTTAAACTCTATATAAAGCCCTTTTCTTCGTTCTTTTTTTCTGCATTATCACAAAATACTACGAACAAAGTACTCACTACAATGACTCTCCTCAAAAGTTTAGTAATATTGCTAACAATAACCTCCTTCATATCCCTGACAGTATCTCGGGCACTTCCTCCATTAAATGCCCGTATTGAAAATGGACTTTTCTATGGAATGAGCAACAACAAAGTAGGGCTAGTGGATTGCTGGAGTGCTTTAACAGAGCTCCGATCATGCACTAATGATATTGTTATATTCTTTTTGAATGGGGACTCATACTTGACCATAAGTTGTTGCAAAGCTATTCGAGTTATCACTAAAAACTGCTGGCCTACAATGCTTACTAACATCGGCTTTTCTTCCGATGAGGCTGATGTTTTGAAGGGCTATTGTGATGTTGATGTTGCCCCTCCTCCTATGTCTTTGGCACCTTCGCCTTTTCCAGTCTCTCCTATGTAATAATGTAGGGATTTGTGAAATAATTACTTGATGCTTTTATGCATTTGTGTTTTCTTGTTGTTGCTACTAAAGTTTGTTTAAGTTGCATCAAGATCCAAATATTATCACACGTGTACTAGCTAGTCAAGTGTGTTTTGCTCCATATTCTGAATCAGAACTAAGCTTGAAAACAAATGAAAATGAGCTAAGTATTGGTGCCAAAAAAATATGTGTTAACATAACCTATGTATGTAGCTATAACGATATAGAATCACATAACGCTTTTGTTGAAATTAAATAACATAACAAATTTAACTTTCACAATGAAATTGAAATGGAACTTTCGGAATTGGAACTAAATAAACAGTGTTTTCAAAGCGGACAAACCAACAGAAATATTTCTTGATCCTATATTTATTCTTTTGATATCATGGCTGTCTACCTATCTCAAAAGTCAAAACATCATAAATCACAACGCCATATACTAGTATCATCTATGAAATTCGATTAAAGAAAGTCATAGACTGCATGAATATGCATAACACCATTACCGTTCTCTAGTGGATTGAAAAATAGAATAGTAATTGCATAACTATGAAAATATAAAATCTACAATGTGCTGACGGCAGTAGGTTCAGTAACCTTGTATATATACATCAATGGCAGAAACCTCCCCTTTTTCTTTGTTGCTTTGCACCATTCATCTTCTTCTTTATTCTTCTCTGAATTACTCGATATTAATACCACTTTGTCTTTATCACTGCAGTAAGATCTCTTCTTCATACAATAATAAACATCTTTAGGATTTTTCTTCGCACGATCATTGCTTAGCTGAATCAGGTTTTTTGCTGCAGCCATGTCTGCCTCAGTTAACTCCATATACTATTACTGAATAACAATAACTTATTTTGTTTGATGTTTTATTACGAGAAGCAATAGATGCATATATATTGCGGAGAATGTTATGCACTGATGTGAACGCGTTAATTGGTATATTATATTTAGAGGGATAATGACTTTGGCTACAAGTTACATTAGAATTTCCTATGTGGACTTCGGAAGCAGTTAGGAAAAGAGTTATAGTGACTTGTTCAAAGTTAGCTTTGAAGTATTGAAGAATAGACCTGCATCAAAATAGAGGGGGTCCGTTGTTTTGTTTTTTGCTGTGAAACAGCCGAATCCCCTTCAAAGTAAACTAGCAATTTGTTTGCGTATATTTCCCAACGTATTTATAACATGCAAAAGAAAGATTAAGAAAGCTAGTTTTGTGAAGTTACTTTGTTTCTTTGAGCCATGAATAAATCCAGTAAAAATTTTAAGTACTGTGTTATCTTTTGGGTAACTAGATTAATTGAGCCCTAAAAACTACTTCTGAATTTTCTTTTTAAATTATCTGGACTTCTTACAATACTGGTTTTAAAAATACGATTCATCCAAGATTGAAATTTGACCTTTTGAGTTGACGATAATTTTTCCAAAGTCCACAGTTTCAAATGTTTATTTAAGAGTTCATTATCCTATTGTCCTGCAGAAAATGAAAGGAAAAATAAAAAATAAAGAAGACACTATTCAAATGACCATGTAGTATTTATCTATAACGGAAAATAATAGATTGATGGAGATGATTCAGTCAATAATTAACCCAATCCATGAAAGCTATCAATTTTAAAAATGGTTGTAAACACACACTGCTTAAGGTATTAAGACCCAAAGTTATGAATGAATATTCAAAACCAAGAAAGATTTAGTAGATAACTTATAAGGCTCGTCCCGTAGAAAAGACTATACCACTACAAAACAAGTTTGGTTTGGTGACGTTGTCTAGCGACGGCTAAAAAAAGGTGGTCGTCGCCGGCCGTCACCAAACGCTGGTTATACCGCGAAGCCGAGATCAATTTTCTTCATTTTTTCACCCAGCTTCTCCTAAATTTTCGACCGCCAGCTCCATCCTCCGCCTCCAACCACCTCCTGCTGACGCCAACCGCCTCCAGAAGCCGTCGCCGCCTTCCGGTGCTGCTGCGTTTCCTCTTTCTTCTTCGATTTCTCAATTTCTAGGTATAATCTCTAAACCTAAATTTCTGAAAATAATTTGATTATGTGTTTGAATTTGTTAGAATAATTGATATTAGATGATGGTAATAGTATATTAGTCAATTTGGGGATAAAATTAAAACCCTTATTTAAAAAATTAGTTGATTATGGATTTGAAATTGATTATTATTATGTATTAGTTGATGATAATGGTATGTTAGTTGATTTAGGGAAGTTAATAAGTGGTTTGATTATTTAATTTGCAAATAAAAATTAGAGTTGATTCAAAACTCAAAAATTAGTTAGTAATAGTTGATTAATATATGCTTATTGATAAGTATACAATGTTTAATAAGTGTGTGTTAATTATAAGTTTTAGTGGTTAGTAAAAAATAGTAAGTTAAAATTTTAGTTTACAAAATAGTTAAGTTAACATTTAAAATAGTTAACTGAATGTTGAAATAAGTTTTAAATTTTCAAATTTATTAAATAAAATATTTAAATAGTTGAATGAATTATTAAATTTTGAAAAGAGCATAACAACAACAAATATTCTAGTGAAATGTATTTTGTAAAGCAATGAATATAACAACAACAAATAATTTTAATGAAATCGATTTTGTAAAAAAATTAAGAAACAATATAACAGCAACAAATATTCTGCTAAAATCGATTTTGTAAAAAAATGAAGAAATTAATTTAAGAACATTAAATATTATGCTAAAATCGATTTTCTGAAAGAAAAAAAAGGAAATGAATATAACAACAACAAATATTCTGCTAAAATCGATTTTGTAAAGAAATTAAGAAATGAATATAAGAAAAAATATTATACTAAAACCGATTTTCCAAAAAATTGAGAAATAAATATAACAAGAATAAATATTTTACCCAAATCGATTTTAAAAAAAGTTTGAAATGAATATAATGTTGATTTGAAAATAAGCATTAAATATTATTTCAACAAATAATTGATGCTAAAAATTAAAGCCTTTAGTCCCAAAAGGTTTGAATTTAGTTTAGAAAATACAATGACAAAAATACACCCCTTGGATGCAAAGTTATGCGTAGAAGAAAAGCGAAATGAAGTGCTATTGAAATTAGACAAAAGTGTGGTGTGTGAAGCCTTTAGTCCTAAATGGCTTTAATTTATTTTAGAAAATACAACAACAATATACCATTTGAATGCAAGTTATGCGTAGAAGAGAAGTGAACTAAAGTGCTGTCAAAATTACTAATATATATTTTCAAATCAGGAAAAACGCTCAATTAATTCCTCGACCGTACTTGGATGTATGAAGTCAGAACTGGTAGGAAAGGTTCAATAAAGGAACATTTCTATAACTGTGTATACGAATTTATTAGGTTCGCTAAATCTAATAATCGAAATAACGAAGAAATTCGTTGCCCGTGTAGTAAGTACCAACATTTGAAGCACTGGAAACCAGATATAGTTGAAGTATATTTGTATAAATATGGTTTCGTGCCGAATTATTATTTCTGGGATCGTCATGGAGAACTTGTTGAACCTACACCTAATCTTGTAGTGTTAGAGGACGATAATATTATGACGAATCCGATAAAAAATATGATGGAAGATGCAGCACGATCAATGTTTCCTACCATTCAAGCTGACGATGAAGATGTAAATGTCGAAGAAGAACCGACTGTGGGAGCTAAAAGAATATATGATTTATTGGATTTTGCTAAGAGGCCATTGTGGGACGGTTGTAAAAGCGGAACCGAACTATCAGTAACCGCCGAATACATTACTATGAAATCAAAATTCAACCTTACAGAAGCAGCATTTACAGCAGTTGTACAAGCTGCAAAACGACACATGTTACCCAATAATCTGATGTGCGATAATCATTATAAAGTGCAAAAACTGATGTCCGCTTTCGGTCTGCCATACGAAAAGATAGATACATGTGTAAAAGGTTGCATGTTGTATTGGAAAATGACGTTGACCTTAGAAAATGCAGAATATGTAACGAGGAAAGATATAAACCAAGAAAGAAGAAAGGAAAAGAAGTTCCGTACAAGAGAATGCATTATTTACCCATCACTCCCAGACTTCAAAGGTTATATGCATCTTCTGCTACGGCATGTCATATGCGGTGGCACAGTGTGAGAACACCGGAAGAAGGAACTCTGATACATCCATCTGACGGAGAAGCATGGAAACATTTCGATAAGACTTATCCTACATTTGCTGCAGAAAGTCGTAATGTCAGACTCGGTTTATGTACGGATGGATTTTCACCATTCTCTCAGTTTGGTAGTAAATATTCATCCTGGCCAATTATCGTTACTCCGTATAATTTACCTCCATGGATGTGTATGAAAACACAATATATGTTTCTCACTATTGTCGTCCCTGGCCCTCATGATCCAACACAAGGAATCGATATTTATTTACAACCATTGATCGAAGAGTTGAAAAAACTGTGGAATGAAGGAGTTGAAACATACGATATTTCGAGAGAAAAAAATTCGTATGTTCGTGTTTGTACCAAAAATGGGCACAACACTCTTGTTTGTACCAAAAATGGGCACAACACTCTTCGGAAGTTTTTGAAGAGACAAAATGAAGAAATCAAATGGAAAAGGAGGATTATCTAACAAAAACTCCAAAAAACAGATAGGAAAATAAAAAAAATGCACAGAAACGCTAGGATTTAGAGTGGTTCGGCGTATTGCCTACGTCCACTATGAAATTGTTCGCTTTATTGATGTTTATTTGATGATTACAATTGATTGCAGCAGGTTACAGCAGATAACAATGAATTACAGCAGTAAAATTCGTTAACAGCAGCAGCAATGGAGTATGGAATTGAGTCCGGCAGAGTCTGGGCGTTAGAGAATTCAAAGATCCGTTTTTTGTAGGCTCTGGGGGTCTATTTATAGGCGTAGGAGGCTGATATTTCGCCCAGATCTCGGGAGACTTCTTCCGGCACGCGAGTAGGCCCACACGACCAAGCCCATGAAGTTTCGACCCGATCCGTGATCGATACGAATGGATTTCATATCGATCAATACTTCGTCCAATGGAGTCGAAACTTGATGTGGACATTCTTCATCTTGTACGTAAGCCTCTGTGAAAATTTGGTAGCATTTGGACTTGTGGATCGCGAGATATGATCGATACAAAATGGAGACTTTCGGTAGGCTGTTTGGTTCGACTCGATCATTTCGACTCGATCTTGTTCGAATCGATGGCCGCACGTGCATGTGAGTTGACGTGGCGCATGAACTTTGGATCGTTCCGCTTTCGATGCTGAGTTGACCGAGTTGTCCTTGAACTTTGCCTCGTTCGTATCGATAGCAGCTGCCGTGTTCGTATTGAAGGAAGTGGTTCCATTCGTGTCGATTGATGTGGCCCCGTTCGCATCGATCAATGTGGCTATGTTCGTATCGATTAATGTTGCTTTGTTCGTATCGATTGATACGGCTCAGTTCGTATCGATCGAAGTGTTCCAACTTGATAGATACGAACACATAGGCAATGGAATGGATACGAACAGTGATTGTTTGATGGATACGAATAGTGATTCTCTGATGGATACGAACAGTGACTCTCTGATGGATACGATCAGTGGTTCTCGGATGGATACGAGCAGCGACGCTTGATGGATACGAACTACTGTTGCTCGATGGACTTGAACAAGGCTCTTCAGCCGATGGATACGAAATGGTGCGTCCTGGATCGATGCGAAACAGATGCTCATGCTTCTTGCCGATGGATACTAAGTGGACATTGGATGATCGAGTCGAACTGAGGCTTCTTGATGGATGCGAAGTCGATCGAGTCGAAGTGAGGCTCTATGATGGATGCGAGGTCGCTGCCTTTCTGATCGATACAAAAGTGATGGATTCGAACCGGGGTTCGATGATGGATACGAAAATGGGATCATTTCCTTAATCTTGCATCGATCATAAATTGATCATACGAACTCGGATTGACTTGAGATTTGGAACACTGGCTTCCATGACTTTGGCTGTCGTGTCTTGTCGATCGTAGCTTGATCCGGACTCGGACAAAATTCGTCGATATCCATAGTGAGCCTGCGTATAACCGATCTCTAAGACGAACCGTCACTGGTTTCTAGTCAAGTTCTTGGTGTCACGGCCTTGCCAAAAGGCGGGATAACATTTGCCCCCCAAAGTACGTCTTGTGGAAACATGACGTGCTTTGAAATGCTGCAATTTTCATTCTGAACAGTTATCGTCTTTTCGCTGAAAGTTGTAATCTTTGTCTGACTTCCTCGGTAATCTGAGCTGTTAACTATCAACTGTTGTAATCGTTATCAGATAAGTATCCAATTCCTGTGGATGTTGAAAATTGAATATTAGTTCGACATATATGCGTATATGTTAATCTGACTCTCGTTGACGTTTGCACTTTCACGAGTCGTTGTCAGTTTATCTCGTATCGAATCCCGTATCGATCCTCTCCTGAACCGATGTGAGATTTGAATTGTAACAACACTCGATGGTTGTTTTTGAATGTTCCTTTGTATCGATCCTCTCCTGATTCGATGTAAAAGGTTAAAACATTGTCTCTGCATCGGTACACATCGTATTGATGGATACGAAATGAACATTTCGCATCGATGAATATGAGCTCCGATGGATACGAAACGAACGTTCGTATCGATGGTTAGGAACTTCAGTGGACTTCATTTTCGAATCGATGTGGGTCACAAAAATGGATACGAACTATGCGTTCGTATCGATAAATACTGGCCTCCTGAAGCTGTGTTTTGATGGATTCGAATGGCACAGTTCATATCGCTGCATTGGGGATGGAGTCGAAAATGATCGATACGAACAATGGCTTCGTATCGATGGATTTGGGTGACTCAGAAAAGCCTTCATTGGCAATTTCGCTTCGATAAAGATTCGAGTTGATGGATTCGAATAGCTTGTTCGAATCGATCCCGTGGTGACATTTTGCAACCGGTCGAGTTTACTGGGAGGCGAATCGTTTCTCCCTTCACACTCGAGTCCATATAAATACTGTGGCCTTAGCCGTTTTTCACTTTTTACTTTTCGCTCCTGCGCTTTGTCTTCGTATCGCTCCAAAGACTTGGAAAAGGAAAAAACTGCTTGACTTCGAATCGAACCAAAACCTTTAATTCCTTTAACCAATTATCGAAATCAGGTAATTAATTGAACAAATCCAGTCCTAAAACGATGAGATTCAAATTCTCATGCCATTCCATTCGAATTCATGTCCGAACGTTGTTCGGGGAAATAGATAATGTGCGAGGTCGTGGAAGGAAAAAATGGAGTTCGAATCGATCTGGGGAAGGAGTAACAACGAATTCGAAATAGTAGGTGGGCAGTTTTTTGGCCACAATCTCGTATCGATTGAGGAAGAAAATGTCCTGCCTTGTATTGATCCCGATGGGAAATCTTGTATCGTTGTCTTGCTTTGGGCTTTGTATCGATCATGGAATAGTCACCTATTGATCGATGCGAAATAGATGTTTTCTGATCGATTCGAAGTAGATGTTTCTCTGATCGATACGAAGTTGTAAGCTCTGATCGATTCGAAGTAGTAAGCTCCGATCGATTCGAACTACGAGCCATGGGATCGACACGAAAGTGTCTTTGAACGATCGATATGAATTTGAATCTGTACCCCTGATGGATACGAACAACTACACAGATCGATGTAAACTCGAACTTTGACGATCGACAATGTGCCTAACTTCGATGATCTTGAAAACTCTTGTGCATTTGAACATCTAACTCCGACGAGCTTCACTTTGGCATGATTGGACTTGACCGTTGGACTGCATATTTGACTTCCCTTCGAAGCTTGTCGATGACACTGTAACTTAACAAAACTTTCACATCTTTAACTCGTATCGGTCTCTGAAGTTTGGATGGCATGGTAGTGATGGTCAGCGATGACGGTCATTCCGACTGAATTTCGAAGTCTTATCGTTTACATGCTTTCTCCAATTCTGTAGAATTTTTCAAGTGATACACAGTACTGCACTGCACAACACATTCACACACTTTACACTGGGGGATGCACGAGCGCTATTGTCTGTTTAACAATGATTTTTCATAAGCTAGTTATTCATGGAACCTTCAAGTTCGCAACAACAGAAACTTCCGAGTTCAATTCCTTCAATCATCGAGATACCGGCCATCGAAGCCGAAGTTATAGATCCAGCCCCGGATGAGTTTCCAGGTGCCAGGTTCATTTGCAATCCATAAGACTATGTGTCATCCGGCATCTCCGAAGATATGCTGGGATGGATTTGTTTAAGACATGGCTTGTCACTTGATGACGTATTACTGCCAGGGCCAAATAATAGACCACATGCTCCCGCGGAGGGGTTTACTGCTTTCAACCGTCATGCTTGCAGAGCGGGGACACTTCCTCCATTTAATCAGTACATAAGGGAAATGCTGTCATTCCTTGGAATCGCTCCATCCCAGCTACACCCCAACGAATACGCCTTGTTGAATAGCACTTTCATTCTGTTTATGGAAATCCTCTTTCGACCACCAAAGCCGATCGAGATCAGATATCTCTTTAACATTAAGAGTCGTGGAGATAGCCCTTCTTTCAAATTCTTGGAAGCGGTTAGGAACTGTCAAATAGTAACTGGGTCCTGGGGAAGGCTGAGTTACTTTAAGATAGAATGGTTCTACGTTCGATGCCTCCCTGGATTCGCTAGGCGATGGTTGGATAGACGTAAGTGTTGCAATCCTTCTCATGAATCATCGAGATAATAATAATCGACCTCGAAACTGAAATACTTCTCTTCTTTTACAGCCGCAATCTCACGACCCGATGGTGGATATTTCAGAGAGCTAGTTCGGATCCTCCAAGCAGTTCCGGGTGAAGAGAGGCACATTGACTTGGTTCTAACAGACAGAAACTTGAGAATTATCGGGCTGACTGAACGTAAGTAAAGCATACGGCTGGAAGGGACACTTAGAGCGGTCTCGAAGAAGCGGGTGAAACGCAAAGCGCCCAACGTCGTGATAACCGAAGAGGTTGATCCGGAGAGAACACCCACTGATAACGAACTCCAAGCTGGGCCTTCTTCCAGTTTTCAAGATTCAGGAGGACGGAGAAAAGGCAAGGCAGTTGCTTATAAGCGTTCTAAATCCCTGAGATTGAAATATGTGGTTATGTCTTTGCCCATCCCGGGGATTAGAATTTCAGAGGCTCCTCCCCCGCAAGTAGAGAATCCTTTTAAAGGGCTTGCTGATATTCCGATTCCGGATTATGTGTCATTTCAATACAACACCGGGATGGAGGAGCTTGACAATGCTCTTGAGCTGAGCGGGTCGCTTGCTATGAGTGCGGCTGACATTTCCGGTTTGTCGGGGGGTTACACATACATACACTTCACCGCACTACATGATTCATAATTGTAAATCGTCCAACCCAAGAGATCACTAACTTTTCCTTCGTTTCTCATTTTCAGGTACAATGTCCGAGAGATGATCAATGCTTGGGAGCCTTCGCTCGGCCTGAAAGTCTTCTTCTTATTATTATGATTCCCGCAGGAGAGATTCGGATAGAGACCGCAATCGCGGGTACTCTAATCAAGAGAGGTACGAGCGGGACAGGGACAGAGAATACAGACACCGATCTAGGTCCTGCTCTCTACCTCCTAGACTTCCATCTCCACCTCCGGTTCATACTTCACATCCACCGGAGCCTCCACGACACAGGCCATCTTCTCAAACTTCTAGATCTGAAACTCGTCTCCAGAGAGTCAAAACCAGGGCCTCCATAATTGCATAGCAGGTCCCAACTGAGCCCACAGGGGAAGGGGCTATTAAAATTGCTCATTTGAGGAAAGAGTTTCCGAACATATGCTTCGACGGCTACGTCTTCCCCCCTCATTTAAAAAGAATTCCGTCAGGGGTGGAAAACACGATGCATGATTACATTCATGACGTTTACACCCAGTATAGAGAGTGGGTGAAGACTGCTGAGAAAGCTTCCAAGGTGGCCTTTGAGCGAACCAAAGCTATCGAGAAGATGGAGTCCGAACTCGCTAAAAAGGACCGAATCATCCAGGTGCTCAACACCGAGGCCGAGTTTTCTCGGATATCTGAAATTGAGACCACCAAAAAAGATGACGAAGCGACTGTGGTGAAGGATAGGTTGAGGCAGACACATGTTGCCTTGGTGGAGGAGATAGGCCATCTAAACACCACAGTCACCGCCGAACGGGATGTGGCGATCAAGGAACTTAGTGAGCTTAAGGCCATATTCTCTGACATGGCCAAGGAAAGAGATGATGCGAACAACGCAGCCCAGGAGGCGTGCGAGCAGGCTGTCTTGCTCCGGGGCGAACGGGATGCGGCAGTGGCTAAGGCTCGTGAGGTGGAGACTGAGGTCGAGGAGAAGGTGAAATCGGCCAAGTCCAGGCTAGAAGCCAACATCGAAGATCTTATTATTGTTTACAACGCCAACGTGTTGAGGCACAGGCGTCTAGCCTGGTTCGATGATTACCCGACACACTTATATAACGCCTGGGGCCGATTGGTTGAGGAGGAGAAAGCGGTGCATCTGGGTGAGTCTATTGATGAGTTTGAGCTCGAGAATCGTCTGCTAAATGAAGATGAAAAGAAGATTCTCCATGAGTCAATGATTTCTTATGAGAAGGAGAGGCTCGGCACCCAGCACATGGAAATAGGAGAAGGCTTTGGCGTTGAACACCACAATGCAAGTCTTGAACTTCCAGCGTCAACTCAGCCTGAATCCTTGCCTGCGGTCGATCCCCAAGCTGTTCCTGCCTACAATCCGGATCAGCCGCAGATGTCTCCGGCCACAGAGCAAGTTGCTGAAGCCGTTCAGCCGCCTATAAGTCAAACTGAGGAAGGTATTCTGAACATTCCATATATTTGTCTTAAGTCGAAATCTTCACTCGAATTAAGTTCTAACAGTTCTGTTATTTTTTGTCCAGTGATTGATGCTGCGCCGGTCGTGCCTCCTGTCACTCAAGAGTCACATCAAACGCAGGAGGCTATTGTGACCTAAGCGACCATTGTAACTGTCACTGCACCACTTGACGAAATGCAGTGGAGCTCACTTGTTTTTGATGAGCAGCTGATGGAGGAACTCTTTCGCCGTCATGGTGATCCTCTTGCCGACCTGCCATTTTTTATGGGTGGAGGCGCTCCTGCTACAAGTTCTTCGATGCCAACTACTGATGCTCCCAGCGAGGCTCGAGCGGTTACTGAAGAGGAGATGTTCGCACAAATCGACGTTGAAATGGAAGCAGCGGCTCATGGTGGTAGTTTTGGAGGTGGGATGGCGGCACCTGGTCCAGCTCCGCTCAGAATGATATCTCCTGGTGGTACAGTTTTCGACACCAGTGTGCCCATTCCACCTTCTACACTTGATCATGTTCCTCCGACTCCGCCCGCAGGAAGCATCCCTATTCATTCGAGCTCGGAGTAGGATGTTGAGATCATGCCCCCGCCTGGAGATCGACCACCGAAAAGCAAAGGCTCAAAGAAGAAAGGTAGTGGCGGCTCCAACGGGTCTACACCGAAAAGGAAGCCGAGGAAGAAGAAAGATTAGACATGCTTACTCGGTTTATGTTGACTTTCATTTTTTTGGCCGTGCATAGATGCGGGTTCGGCCCCTGCTAATAGGAATTTTTTGGAACAAACTTGTACATGAATTTCTTTCATAAATAGTAGAAATGAAACTTTTCTTTTTTAGCTTCTTGTGTATTTGCTTAAGTGTTTCAATGTTTGAAATGCACTTATAAAGTTCCAGCTTCCGAGTCAAGTTTATCTTTTTTGCGCCAGGTCTGGAAACTGTGGACATGGTTCGCGACCGGGAAGCGAGTTGAATTTTGACGTCGCATCGCTTCAGTCAATGGTTGATGCTTAAATCCTGCCCCCTAGTCTTGGGGATGAGTTGTTGAACATCAGCCAGCGATTGCATTTCACTTACAGCACGTTGAGTCTAGTGCCGCTGAACGGATGTTTGGAACAAGTGGAAATTGAGTAGTTCAACCCTACTCGTTTAATTATCGGCGATCATATCCGCACTCCGGGGATTTTCATTTGTTCACCGGCGGTCGGTCATGCCGGTTTAAGCTTTAGTTGTATGTCCGCACTCTGGGGACTTGGAGTCATCATTCATACTCCGACTCGCACTTTGGGAGTTCGGAGTTGGTGTTTATACTCCAATTCGTGCTCTGGGAATTTGGAGTTGATGTTTATACTCCATTTCGCACTCTGGGAATCCGGAGTTGGTGTTTATACTCCTATTCGCACTTTGGGAATTTGGAGTTAATGTTTATACTCCGACTCACACTCTGGGAGTTCAGAGTTGACTTTTATACTCCGACTCGCACTTTGGGAGTTCGGAGTTGGTAAACAGACGGTCAGTCACATCTGCTGCATGTTTTGGATTTCCCTCGCACTCTGGGAACGAAAGGTGTATCAGGATCGTGGATGGTCGGATCACATCCACCCTGAGTCAACAAGTGAGGTCGTTAGATGGACGGGTCCACCCTCCTCAAACTTGGTTCGGATACGGACGAAGTCGCTAGGCGGACGGATCCACCCTCTTCGTGGATGTATTTTTACACTCCAGTTCGCACTCCGGGAATATGGAGTTAAGTGAAGGATTGTCGTGTATCAATCCTTTTTTGACTTTGGTGTGATGGCTTGTCCCCGAGCTCGGGTTTCACTTAGCGAGTGACCGGTTGCATCACAGTCACTCTCTATTTGAATAAATCCCACCGTATGGTGAAACTTAGCTCTCCATGCATGGTGATGTTCATATGAAGTATTTCAAGTAAATCATAGCTCTGGCTCGAAGAGATTGCATTTTATTGCTGAAATAAGAAAATATGGCAAAGTCAGTTGCCTTATTACAAATTCTAATTTCGAAATGCAGAAACAAATTGCAAAATGGAAAATAAACTAAATGAATAAACATAGCATGTTATGTGTAGTAGCGACGAAGACTCTCGCTATTCCAGGCTCTTGGCAGAGTAAGACCGTCAACGGTCGATAATTTGAATGTGCCATCTCTGAGCCTTCGTTCAATAACATACGGTCCTTCCCATGTCAGCTTCATATGCGAAGGAATCGGGGTAGATTCTTTTCAAGACGAGATCGCCTAGTTCAAATGTTCGCGGGCGGACCTTGGCGTTGTACAGTTGGGCGACTCGATTTCGATACGCGGTTGCCCTCAAATCAGCCTCTTCACGCTTCTCATCTAGTAAATCGAGAGATTCAACAAGTAATATAGCATTTGTCTTCAGATCATGGTATGTCACACGATGAGAAGGTACTTCTAGCTCGATTGGAATAATAGCTTCTGAACCATAAGAGAGAGAGAATGGAGTGTGACCGGTCGCGGACTTGTGGGTTGTTCGGTAAGCCCATAAAGTCATAGGAAGATCATCGACCCACTTGCCCCCGACCTTTTCCAGTCGTTTTTTCAGAATTGACTTTATAACTTTATTAACCGCTTTGACCTGTCCGTTTGCTTGAGGGTGCGCAACTGCAGAGAATTTCTTTTGAATGTGAAATCGTTTGAAAAAATCTTTAAATTCAGCACTGTCGAATTGGGTTCCGTTGTCAGTAATAATGGTGTGTGGGAGACTGAATCGACAGATAATGTTGCATACTACAAAGTTGATTACTTTTTTCGTCGTTATGGTAGAAAGAGGTTCAGCTTCAGCCCACTTTGTAAAGTAATCAACTGCGACGATGGCGTATTTTGCACCACCCTTTGCCAGAGGTAGAGTACTAATGATGTTGATGCCCCATATTGCAAACGGCCATGGACTGACCATTTGCGTTATCTCGGTAGGTGGGGCTCTAGGAATTCGAGCATGCTTTTGACATTTATCACATTTCTTTGCATAATCCGACGCATCGCGATTCACAGTCGGCCAATAATATCCGTATCGAAGTATTTTCTTGGCTAGTGCTTGCCCCCCAGTGTGATCGCCACATTCTCCCTCATGTACATCGTGAAATACTCGTTTAATTTCATCATGAGCGATACACCGGAGTAAAGGAACGGAGTACCCTCTTCTGTACATGATTCCATTCTGGACGGTGAATCGTGAGGCCTTCCAAAGGACTTGTCTCTTTTCACTTCTACGCTCCGGTAGGGTTCCGTGCTCAAGGTAATTTCTGAATGGAGTCATCCATGACTCCTTATCGAAAACAGTTTCACATACCCAATCTGCTTCTGCCCGGTCAATACTTGGGGAAGTTAACATCTCTATGGGAACGAGTCCCATTTGCTGAGCTTCACTTGTGCTGGCTAACTTCGCCGGTGAATCGGCTTTCTGATTACGTTCTCGAGGTATACAATAAATGGCATAATAATCAAACTGATCCAGTATTTCCTAAACTTGAGCTAAGTAGGCAGCCAGCCTCCGATCTCTCGCTTGATATTCTCCCCGAACTTGACAGACAACTAATTGTGAATCACAATAAATTTCCACAGCGATAATTCTCAAATCTCTGGCAAGTTTTAGCCTAGCTAAGATGGATTCATATTCAGCTTCATTATTGGTTGCATGAAAATCGAAATTTAAAGCATAACATAAAGATTGGCCTTCGGGGGTTTCAAGTACAACTCCAGCGCCCGAACACCGGTCGTTTGATGCACCATCAGTGTACAGCTTCCAGACGTATTCGGGAGACTCACTACTTTCGGGCAAGTCCTCTGGAATGGTAAATTCAGGTATAAAATCGGCTAGCACTTGTCCTTGAATGGATCGCCTTGGAGTATAAGTAATATCAAACTGGCTCAGTTCGATGTTCCACTTGCGTAACCTACCAGACGTCTCAGGCCGCGTAAGGACCTGTCGTAACGGCTGGTCGGTGTAAAAAATAATAGGATGTGCCTGGAAGTACGGACGGAGTTTCCTTGATGCAATAACAAGGCAATAAGCCAACTTCTCTAGTTTCGGATAATTCCTCTCAGCTCCAGTCAATCGTTTGCTGATGTAGTATACTGGCTTCTGTATCCTGTCTTCTTCTCGAATTAAGGCAGCGCTGATAGCGTTTTCTGATATCGCCAAGTATACGTACAACTTCTCATGATCAATAGGCTTTGGCATGATAGGTTGTGTGGATAGATGTTGAATTAGTGCTTGAAAAGCGCCCTCACACTCCGTGGTCCATTCAAAGTTTCGTTTTCATTTTTGGATCAGATCGAAGAAGGGAATACATTTGTCAGTGGACTTTGAGATGAACCTTCTCGGTGCTGCTACTTTCCCATTGAGACTCTGGACTTGTTTTATAGTTTTCGGAGTTTTAAGATTTCTGATAGCCCAGATCTTTTCAGGATTTGCTTCGATCCCTCTAGCATTGACGATAAACCCAAGGAATTTTCCGGACGCAACTCCAAAATGACATTTCAGTGGGTTAAGCTTCATTCTGTATTCTCGAAGTATGTTGAACATAGTTTCCAGGTCGTTAATATGGTCAGTGGAAAATTGTGACTTCACAAGCATGTCGTCTACATATACTTCCATTGTTTTCCCGATTTGATTGGCAAACATCTGATTGACCAATCGTTGATAAGTAGCCCTGGCATTCTTGAGTCCGAATGACATAACTTTGTAGCAATAAAGTCCCAGATTGGTTATGAAGCCGGTATGTTCTTGATCAGGTAAATGCATCGGTATCTGATTGTATCCAGAATACGCATCCATGAAGGATAAGAGTTCATGTCCAGCTGTCGAGTCTACGAGCTGATCAATTCTGGGAAGCGGGAAACTGTCTTTAGGACAAGCTTTATACAGATCGGAGTAATCTACACATGTTCTCCATTTTCCGTTTGACTTTCGGACGAGCATGGGATTTGACACCCATTCGGGGTATAACGCATCTCGAATGAACCCGTTTGCTTTAAGTTTTTCTACCTCTTCTTTAAGGGCGGCAGATCTCTCTGGATCCATACCACGCCTTTTCTGTTTGACCGGGACATGCCGCGGGTCAATATTCAGGGTGTGGCTCGCGATGTCTGGCGAGATCCCACACATGTCAGAATGCGTCCAGGCGAATACGTCAAGATTCGCCCATAAGAATTCAACCAATTCCTCCTGAGTTTGCTGGCTTAGCTGAGAACCGATCTTTATCATCTTTGAATCGTCATCACTGTCAATCGGGACATCGATCGTCAATTCGGCCGGGGATGCTTGACTTTCTTTAGATTCTCCTTCGTCTTCAGTTTCTCTTGGGTCTAGATCCCTTTGGAATTGGCTGGGTTGCCCGGGCCTAGGCCCAGGCGTTAATTGTCAATTATCAGCAAAACAGACGCAGAGAGATTCCTCTATGCCCTTTCCTTTCTCCTTTCGCTGCGCCTCCCACAGCTCGACAACATAACAGGCTCTCACCGCAGCCTGATCTCCTTGAATGACTCCCACTCCACGATCAGTCGGAAACTTTAGGGTTAAACACCACGGGGCAATAGCTGCCCTGAACTCAGCGAGGGCCGGTCGGCCTAAGAAAGCATTATAAGGGGAGTCTATATCTAACACAACGAACTGTAATATCCGCACTCTCCGGCGTTCTCCAACTCCCAACTCCACTAGTAGTTCCACTACTCCAGTGGGTATAGTAGCGCTCCCATTGAAACTGTGGATTCGGGACTGACAAGGTTTCAAATCTTTGGCTTCCATTTTCATTTGGCGTAAGCTCGTTTAAACAAAATATTCACAGAGCTTCCACTGTCAACTAAGATCCTCTTCATCCAAGCAGGACCTACTTGAGCTGAGATGACCAGTGGATCGATAGTGGGAGCTTCGACTTTATCAGCATCTTTGTCTCTGAATACGATGTCATCAATCATCGTCTTCTGTTGTTTGGATGGAGCTCCTTCATCAAAACTACTATAACACTCGAAGTCTGCATGCCTTATAGAGCTGGCATACGACTCCATTTCCTTCCAGCTTCGGTCTGTTGGATAAGGACCACCACTTATTGTATTAATAACCAATCTCCCACCGGTACGAGCGGGTTCCTCCTGCCTTTCTTGATTTGGCACACGATTCTGATTCGATGGGCCCGCACCTCCTGACTGCGGCGCCCGAACATACTGATCCAACTTCCGTTCACATATCAGCTTTTCGATGAGGTCTTGTAAATGACGACACTCATTTGTATTATGGCCATAACTTTCATGGAATCTACAAAATTTCCCTGTTTGGTCTTGTCTTTCCGTTGATGGCTTCGGGGCAGGTTTCTTGTATTGCATGGTATTACAGGTCTGCAAATACACATTTTCCAGCGACGTATTTAATGGAGTATAATTGTCGAACATGGGGGCTCTACATCATGGACCACGATTCTAATCTCGTTTTTTTAGCTTGATTTACACTGTCCCTCTGCTGATTCTATTTGTTTTGTATATTCAACTGAACTTTTCCGGAACTCTCTCCCGGATTGTTTAACTGCGATGTTACTTTGAATTCCTTCAATGTTGGGCCCTGCATCATCCTGCTTCCTAGATTGTTTCGCATCCTCCCTTCTCAAGAATTGGGCTGCCTTGGAATAGAAACGGTCCAATGACGCAGGCGGCTTCCTAGCTAACCAACTTCCGAACTCGGAATCAGGGTCAATCCCCTTAGTCAATTCCATCAGGATAGAGTTGTCATTGGGATTGCTTATTTCTGCACAAGCAGCATGAAATCGCTCCAAGTAACGTCTGAGTGTCTCTCCGGGACCTTGAGTGACACTAGACAAGGTATTAACATCTTTAGGCCTCGCTACATGCATATGGAATTGCTCAACAAATTTGGTGGCCATCTGGTCAAAATTAGAAATGGATCATGGTGGTAAATGAGTAAACCACATAGTAGCTATGCCCCCAAGGAAATGGGGAAACTATGACATTTTACTACATCATCAGCTCTCGCAGCATTCATCAACCATTCATACTTCAGGATGTGTTGATTTGGATCAGAATTTCCTTCATAGACTGGCAAAGTTGGCATCCTGAAACGCCGAGGTGGTTCAGCATATAGTATGTCATCAGTGAAAGGGGTATGACTCCGGGAGATTCCCCAGTCGTTGTTAGTGAGACCCTGACTTTCACGGATCATCTGACGAATCATCGTCGGTATATCTGGCATCTGAATATTTGGAGGATGTTGTGCCAAGGTATGGTCGGGTTCCACAGCGCGAGTCTGGACCAGACGCGGTCGACAGTCCGTGCCTCGCCTCATTGGTTCAATGTTTTCAGGAACATAAGGTTCTGGAGTATGATCTCGTTGGTGACGATGCGGATCAGCTTGGTTTCTACCATCAACTCCTTGTTCGGTAGTGGTGGTAGTAGCAAGGTTGCCTGTGACATGGTAAGGAGCAGCACCTCCTCGGGATGAAGGTCCGGTATGATGGTGGTTGGTCCAGTTCTGTGTTGTCCAAGACTTAAGGCAGGTTGGTGTCCTGTGGCTTGGGTGTAGCTTACATCCAGCCGTGGGCGTGTGGATCGGTGATGATCATCAGATGAGGTTGATCTCTCAGTGGAAGAATAAGAACCTTGATCTCTTCTGGATCTTTTGCGCCTTTGGCGATTCAGGTGGTTGGTCAACTTTGTGTTGGCGCGCAATTGTTCAGTAAGTTGTTGCCGACTATGGGTCAACTCTTGAAGCAGCATCTGGAACTCTTGTCTGGTAACCGGGCCTGATGGATCTGAAGGTCCGGCGGCATCTTGGTTGGATGGAGGCAACTGCACGGGATTCTGTCTGTCCCGTCCTTCTTGATCAGCAGCTGTAGAAGCAGTCTGTGTGCTTACCATGGTGAATCAATGAAGTCCTTTCCTAGTTCTGATGCAAATCTAAATAGAATGGAAGGGCTTCAAGGTCTGAGATCTGGATCTTCTTCTTGGATTTATGCAATCCGGTATCGATAGGAGATCCAAGGAGCAGGAGAAAAATTGCGTTTTTTCTTAGTGAAAGCACCAAAGTGTTTGTACCAAAAATGGGCACAACACTCTTGTTTATACCAAAAATGGGCACAACACTCTTCGAAAGTTTTTGAAGAGATAAAATGAAGAAATCAAATGGAAAAAGAGGATTATCTAACAAAAACTCCAAAAAACAGATAGGAAAATAATAAAAATGCACAAAAACACCAGGATTTAGAGTGGTTCGGCGTATTGCCTATGTCCACTATGAAATTTTCGCTTTATTGATGTTTCTTTGATGATTACAATTGATTGCATCAAGTTACAGCAGATAACAATGAATTACAGCAGTAAAATTCGTTAACAGCAGCAGTAATGGAGTATGGAATTGAATCCGGCAGAGTCTGGGCGTTAGAGAATTCAAAGATCCCTTTTCTGTAGGCTCTGGGGGTCTATTTATAGGCGTAGGAGGCTGATATTTCGCTCGTATCTCGGGTGACTTCTTCTGGCACGCGAGTGGGCCCACGCGACCAAGCCCATGAAGTTTCGACCCGATCTGTAATCGATACGAACGGATTTCGTATCGATCAATACTTCGTCCAATGGAGTCGAAACTTGATGTGGACATTCTTCATCTTGTACGTAAGCCTTTGTAAAAATTTTGTAGCATTTGGACTTGTGGATCGTGACATATGATCAATACGAAATGGAGACTTTCGGCAGGCTGTTTGGTTCGACTCGATCATTTCGACTCGATCTTGTTCGAATCGATGGCTGCGTGTGCATGTGAGTTAACGTGGCGCATGAACTTTGGATCGTTCCGCTTTCGATGCTGAGTTGACCGAGTTGTCCTTGAACTTTGCCTCATTCGTATCGATAGCAGCTGTCGTGTTCATATCGAAGGAAGTGGTTCCATTCGTGTCGATTGATGTGGCCCCGTTCGCATCGATCAATGTGGCTATGTTCGTATCGATTAATGTGGCTTTGTTCGTATCGATTGATACGGCTAAGTTCGTATCGATTGTGTGGCCTTGTTCGTATCGATCGAAGTGTTCCAACTTGATAGATACGAACAAATAGGCAATGGAATGGATACGAACAGTGATTGTTTGATGGATACGAACAATGATTCTCTGATGGATACTAACAGTGACTCTCTGATGGATACGATCAGTGGTTCTCGGATGGATACGAGCAGCGACGCTTGATGGATATGAACTACTGTTGCTCGATGGACTCGAACAAGGCTCTTCAGCCGATGGATATGAAATGGTGCGTCCTGGATCGATGCGAAATAGATGCTCATGCTTCTTGCCGATGGATATTAAGTGGACATTGGATGATCGAGTCGAACTGAGGCTTCCTGATGGATGCGAAGTCGATCGAGTCGAACTGAGGCTTCCTGATGGATGCAAAGTCGATCGAGTCGAACTGAGGCTCTAGGATGGATGCGAGGTCGCTGCCTTTCTGATCGATACGAAAGTGATGGATTCGAACCGGGGTTCGATGATGGATACGAAAATGGGATCATTTCCTTAATCTTGCATCGATCATAACTTGATTATACGAACTCGGATTGACTTGAGATTTGGAACGCTGGCTTCCATGACTTTGCCCGTCGTGTCTTGTCGATCGTAGTTTGATTCGGACTCGGAAAAAATTCGTCGATATCCATAGTGAGCCTGCGATAACCGATCTCTAAGACAAACCGTCATTGGTTTCTAGTCAAGTTCTTGGTGTCACGGCCTTGCCAAAAGGCGGGATAACAGTTCGCTTCTTTATTATGGACTATTAGTGATTTTCCTACATATGGGATGCTTTCTGGTTGGAGTACGACCAGTCGTCTAGCCTGCCCTTATTGCATGGAAGAAACACGGGCATTTTCTTTACGGCATGAGAAGAAAGTTTCTTGGTTTGATTGTTATCGGCATTTTCTCCATCCCAATCATACTTTTAGAAGAGATAGAAAAAACTTTATATCTAACAAAGAAGATAATATGCAACCACCAAAGATTTGGTCAAGCGAAGAATTATATGAAATTGTAAAGGACTATCCAAAGATACATGAAACTGGAGTACAGATTGAAATTCCAGGAAAATCGGACATTCATAATTGGTGCAAACAAAGTATATTTTGGGAGTTACCATATTGGAAAGATCTCTTACTCCGACATAATATTGACGTGATGCACAACGAAAAAAACATATTTGAGAATGTGTTTAATACAATTTTGAATGTAAAGGGGAAAACTAAGGACGATTTGAATTCGAGACTTGATATAGCACACTTTTGTAAATGTCCTAAACTTCATATGAAGCCCGATGACAATAAAAAACCCAAAGCATGCTATGAGCTAGACAACAAGTAAGTAAAACTCATGCTAAACTGGGTGGAAGAACTAAGATTTCCCGATGGGATTTCTTCTAATCTTCGTAGATGTGTTGACTTTAAAAACAGTAAATTTAATGGGATGAAAAGTCACAATTTTCATATCATGATGGAATATTTACTACCCGTGGCTTTCAAAGAACTATTTCCCGTAAAAGTATGGAGTGTTATAACAGAATTAAGTATGTTTTATAAACAGCTTTGTTCGACGACATTAAAAGTAGATCGTATATGTAAACTTGAAGTAGAAATCCCCATACTGCTCTGCAAACTGGAGAAAATATTTCCGCCAAGTTTCTTTAATGTAATGGAGAGGTACCTAGTCTCTAAGGGGTAACGAGCCTCTACAACAGTAAATGCTGTCGAGCAATTAACAAGTAGAAGGTGATGTTGAACATTAACAATAAAGAAAGGTATCGAGCTTTTGAAAGATGATGGAGATATCGAACTTGGGGATTTCAAAGTTGTAAACTCTAAATCAGTTTGGATATTTTTTGACCCGATTGTAACTCTTAAACTATTTGCACATAAGGGCCTGGACATTACACTTTGCATAACATATTTTTCCTCGAATTTGTATACTTGACTATTATTGAATAATGGACACACATATGAATTAATCTTTTAACTTGGACTTAAACATAATGGACTTGGACTTGAACACTAATGGACTTGGACTTGCATATATTCCCAAGCTTGCATAAGGCCACTTAAGCCCTTATTCAAACTAGTATAAGCGTGCCTTGCATATTAAGTTAGCGAAGAAATTTGCTAACAGGACCGAATCTCTCTTCATGGTATGTTCCATATATCCCACTTACATGTCACTAAATCTGCATCTTTCGACCTAAGTACAAGTTCCCAAATAGAGTTATGATTCAAAGCATCAATCTCTTCACGCATAGCAGCTTCCTATCCATATTCCTTTGGCTTCACTATAATCCTTAGGTTCATCTTCATATGTGCCTCCCATGAGAAAATAAGAGTTTGTATTGCACTGACTTAAACCTTATAGTCAGATAAGTGCTACAGTTGTTGTGTTAGCCTTGTAGACCTAAGTTGAGGCGACTCTTTGCTGAACATGTAATTCATGCGATGATAAAAATGGTTATGCATCTCTAGAAAATGGCTTTAGGTGAGTGACATTATTATTTGGATTGAAAGAAAATTGATGTGCTGACACCTCAACAAATACGACATTGCAAAAGACAATCACCTTATTAGTTGTGGGATCTGTACAACGGCAACCTTTCCTATGTGAGTCATATCGAACAAAAATAAATCCTTTTGCTTTCGAGTCAAGTCTAGTTCGATTTTATTTGGTATATGAACATAACATAATGAGCCAAAAACTCTAGAATAACTCACATTTGTTTCGCTATAAAGAGCTTTAAATGGTGAAGGACTTGTCGCTAGCCACGAAAGAAGACGATTGATGACATGATAAGCAGTCACAATAGTCGCTGCTCAAAGCTCTCTTGGAAGGTTCTTTGCATGTAACCATGACAAAATTATGATTGTAAGATGTGCCAATTTTCGCTCAACATCTCCATTTTATTATGGTGTGTTTGGACAAGTCATTTAAAGTCGAATTTTGTTGTTGTTGCAGTATTTAATTTTTTTACCAAACATGTTTCTGCACCATTATCTATATGTAGGCACTTTGTACATAGTACAAACTCCTTTTCTACCTACTATTAGAACTCAAAAAAAATTGGAAAACGTTTCACTTTTATTTTCTAAGAAGTACACCCAAGTGAAAGAGGAAAGTAATCTACTAACACCATCAAATAATGAAAACCTTTGTAGCTAGGTGTTCTAGTTAGTCCCATAAGACGTGAATGAATTAGCTCCAAAGCAGTATGTACTTTATGATAGGGAAAATCCCTTCAGATGATCAGTCTAAGGAATAAAAAACCCAATGCAGCGGAAAAACAACGAACTGGATCGTGATTGTAGTAAGTCGGAACAAACAGAGATAAACACCAGAACAGGCAGTCATAGATCAATGCAATGCAGAAAAATAAATAACACCAGTATTTATAGTAGTTCCACTACCGTTAGGCAATGTACGTCCACTTGGGGAGATGAGATTTTATTAATCACTGAAAGATTAGAGTTAGAATATTGATTCACTTTTGGAAGCTATACATAAGAAGAATTTACAATACAAACAAAATTCTGCAAAGTTTCAGCTCTTTAGGATGGCTGTCATTGTTGTGCAAAACCTCCACTATTTATAGAGTGGAGAAATGAGGAGGGGTAGCTGCTATATGGCAGTCCTAAGGTTTGGTTCGACATTTCTGGTCCGGCATAATTTGGTTCGGCAAAATGCCGAGCAAAAAATTTGGACCGGCATCTCCAAAATACTAAACGAAAAATTTCGTTTGGCAAATCACCATTCAAAATTACCAAATGAACTTCTTCCTTCTTTGCCGAACGACTTCTCCAAATCACCACTCCAAATATTTGGTTCGGTCCTCCTCAATGCCGAACAAAGTTTTTACAACTTCCCTGCCGAATGAACTCCCTATCTACAAAATCATCGAACGAAATATCTACTTCCTCAAATCTCAACAATATTTCGATTGGCAGTATTTCGGTCGGCATTCTTTTAATCTCGTCGCTTCTTCTTCACCACACCACCTAGGGTTAGGGCTTCTCTCAATTTGGGAATCTAGCTATCAATTTCTAACAATCTCCACCTTGATACCAGAAACAGACCTTTCAACTTCATCTAAACCTTTATGCTCCACGCAATGGATACATACCCAATGAGCTTCGGCAATGTCATCACCCATTACACTCTATCAACGAACTCTGGCAAGGCCACCACCCGTTAACAAAGTGTTCAAAGTACCTAGTCCGTGTAGAATATATCAATCTCCACCATGAAAACAAACGTCTCCATAAACCATCTCAACTCTCTTCTCCCCGCCTCCCCCCTCCCATGTGCCACCCCGTGGCACCTAGCACTTCATTAAGCAAAACAAGTTCGAGCAATGCTCGAACTTAGCAACATGCAATGACTTGGTAAACATGTCTGTTGCATTCTCCTTTTTGTAAATCTTCTGAAGACGAACTAGCTCTCTTCACTCATCGAGACAAGAAATGACTCTCTCACCTCAATGTGCTTCATCCTTGAGCTGAATGCCAGATTTTCAACTGAGTGGATTGCACTCTGATTGTCACAGTACACATCCACGTCTTCGTATACGAAGTCCAAATCACACAACGGTCGTCTCAAATAAAACGCTTCTTAAGCTGCTTCAACCGCATCTATGAGCTCTGTCTCTATAGTAGACAAAGCCACAATCATCTGCAACCTCGCTCTCCAACTGATTGTTGTCCCACCAATGGTGAACACATATCCGGAGGTTGACTTCCTTCGATCTCTATCACCGGCATAGTCGGAATCGCAAAATCAAACCAAGCTGAAATCTCTATCTCTGCTGCCAAAGGCAAGTCCATGGTTTGGAGTCCCTCTAAGGTATCTGAAGATACACTTCACTGCTTCCCAATGCGTCTTCCCTGGATTTTCCATGAACCTACTCGCCAATCCAACCGCCTGTGCAATGTCAGGCCTAGTGCAGACCATGGCATACATCAAGCTGCCAACTGCACTTGCATATGGGACTTTCATCATATAAGCCTTGTCCTTTTCCGAGATTGGAGAGCCGTTACTAGAAAGCTATATGTGCAAAGGCATAGGTGTGCTGATTGCCTTTGCCCCTTCCATGCTAAACCGAGTAAGAACCTTTCGAATGTACTCCTTTTGAATGAGACTTAAAAGTCCTAGCTTTCTATCCCTTTGGATTTCCATACTCAAAATTTTCTTTGCTACTTCAAGGTCTTTCATTTAGAATTCCGCTTTTAGCTTTCGCTTTAAACTATCGATTTAAGCCTTATCCTTGGAAGCAATCAACATATCATCCACATACAAGAGTAGGTACACCCATCTACCATTCTTTAAATGCTTGAAGTACACACAAGCGTCTTTGATGCTATGATCAAAACCAAGTGAAAGCATAAAAGAGTCAAACCTCTTGTACCATTGTCTAGGCTACTGCTTAAGTCCATACAAAGACTTCTTCAATTTGCAAACCCAATTTTCTTTCCCATCTACAACTAATCCTTCTTGTTGCTTCATGTAAATGGTCTCATCCAAGTCTGCATGTAAGAAAGCAGTTTTCACGTCCAGTTGCTCCAGCTCCAAGTCATGAGCTGCGACGATAGCGAGCAAAATGCGGATGGACGTATGCCTCACTATTGGAGAGAATATCTCATCATACTCCAATCCCTTTATTTGTGAAAACCCTTTAGCAACTAGTCTAGCCTCGTATCTCCCATCATCCTTCACCTTGAACACCCACTTGTAGCATGTGGCTCGGCTTCCTTGAGGAGGTGGTACCAAATCCCAAGTCTTATTCTTCTTCAACGACTCTAACTCCTCTTCCATAGCGAACATCCACTTCGAACTATCACATGACTTCAAAGCTTCATCAAAGTCTAGCGGCCCCTCATGAAGCACATGTAGGGCATAGCCAAACTGATCACTAAGGCTAAGGTTCGCAAACTTCCAATCACCATACCTTTTGGGCAGCCTAATAGTCCTACGACTGACCCGGGTAGGTACTACTTTGCCTAAACTCCTTTCAGCTCCACCTTAAAATGAACTTCCTCTAGATTCATGCACATCACCAGCACTACTAGAAGGTACCTGTGGACTATCCTATGGTGTTTCATCAACTGTGTTTTCCTCGACAGCATCAACAATAACTCTTCAATTTGGCTGGAACACGGGAACTTCTTCCATCTCCTTAAGCCTATCAAAATCTTATGATGTGGTAGGTAGCTTCTCCTTCGGATTAAACATAGCAGACTCATCAAAAGTAACACTCTTGAATGAACAATCTTCCGATAAAAAGGGTTCCAAATTTGATACCCGTTGATACCATCGGTGTATCCCATTAGTATGCCCTTGTATGCTCTAGCCTCCAACCTGTCATCACCTGTATGATGAACGTACACAGGACAACCAAAAATTTGGAAGTAACCAAGATACACTGCTTTTCCTCTCCACTTCTCCTCTGGATTCTTCCCATCTATGGCTGAGCACGGAATTCGATTTATGATATGCGCCGTAGTTGATAATGCCTCAGCCCAAAAGCCTCTAGACAAGCCCACCGTCAATCTGAAGCAACGAGCCTTCTCCAGTAGAGTCATGTTCATCCTTTCTGCAACCCCATTGGATTGCGGATCTATGGGTGTAGTGAAATGTCTCCGAATTCCATGCTATCTACGGAAATCTAGGAACTCCCTAGAGACAAATTCACCGCCATTATCAGGTCTTAGCACCTCCAACCTAAAACGAGATTGGTTCTCAACAAGCGCGTTCCAGTCTTTGAACTTCTCAAAACTCTCTGATTTGGCCTTCATCACATACACCCATACTTTCCAAGAAAAGTCATCAATGAAAGAGATAAAATACTTTGCTCCTCCAAGAGAAGGAGAAGCAACTGGTCCCCAAATATCTATATGCACATACTCAAGAACTTGCCTTGATCTATGGAGTCCAACTCCAAAAGATACTTTAGTTTGCTCGCTTAACACACACTCCTGGCAAAAGTCCATCTTGTCGAAGCTTTCTCCTTTGATCATCTTCCGTCTCCGAAGCAACTCTAAGCCCTTCTCTGAAATATCACCCAGCATGAGATACCAAAGCCTTATGGCATCCAAAGCACGAGAACTGTCTACTCCAACACACGATTCTCCAAGAACTGTGGTTCCTTTCAACAAATACAGATTTTGAAACACGTCTCCTTTCATAAGAACTAGTTCACCTCTCGAAACCTTCAGACTATCCTTCTCGATAGTTACCTTGCATCCCAAAGATGCTAATTGTCCTAAAGAAATTAAGGACTTCCGAATACCTGGAACATACCGGACACCTGTCAAAGTGTGTATCACTCCATCAAACATCCTGATCCTCACTGTACCTTCACCCATTTCTCTACAGCTAGCATCATTACCCATAAGAATAGAGCTTCCCTCTCATCAACTGAAAGAACTGAAGTAATCCTTATTAGGCATCTTATTGAAAGACGCCCCCGAGTCCCGCACCCAATAGTCTGAGACATTCGACACTACTGTAGATAACACATCGTCAGATACAGAATTCTCCATCGCAATTATGAAGATCCGTCTTCTTCCTTCTTCTTCAAGTCTGGACAATCCTTTTTCCAAGGACCAGGTTTCTTGTAGATAAAGTACTTCCCGTCCTTAGACTTACCTCTCCTGCCATTACCGGGCTTCCTGGACTTGGAACGCCCTCTAGAGTGCCAATTCTTCTTATCTTCTCTACCTCTTTCAACAAACAAGCCGTGACTACTACTTCCACCTCTACTTCCTTCACTTATCTCCTTCATCTGATCTCTCAAGCCCTCAGATAAAAGGCCTGACTGCACATCTTCCACTGTCAATGTGTCTCTAGCGAAGATAAGGCTGTTAGCAAAACCTGTGTATCGCTCCCGAAGAGAACACAAAAGAATCATTGTCATTTGCTCCTCATCCATCTTAAAGTCAATAGTCTTCATCTTCATCATGAGATCATCGAAGAAATTAAGATGTTCCTTCACTGAAGGACCCTCTCTCATCTACATGGCGAAAAATGTCTTCAGCAATATCAGACGGTTAGTCAGAGATTTCTTCAAGTAGAGATTTTCTATCTTGGTCCAAATGCCCCTAGCAGTGGTCTCACTGCTAATCTCTTAGATGACATTCTCTCCCATAGCTAGTTGTAAAGTAGTAAACGCCCATTTCTCCATCTCCTTCCTTTCTGCGACTGAGATGTCAGCCGTCAACTCCTCAAGGGCAAACACTACTGGATGGACTTCATTCCTCATTAGAACAACCTTCATCCTCCATTGCCACTTCTTGAATTCTTTATCCCCATTCCATTTCTCAATTGCCAACTGTGATCCTGACGTAATATACATCCCTCTAGTATAGGGTCTTGTAACAACTGGAGTCGCTTCATCTTCTACCATAGCGTCTAACACTCCTTAATCAACCTTGCAGCTTTGATACCAGACTGTTGGAGCGAATCCCTTCAGATGATCAGTCTATGGGAATAAAAAACCCAATGCAGCGGAAAAACAACGAACTGGATCGTGATTGTAGTGAGATGGAACAAACAGAGATAAACACCAGAACAGACAATCATAGATCAACGTAATGTAGAAAAATAAATAACATCGGTATTTATAGTGGTTTCACTACCGTTAAGCAGTGTACGTCCACTTGGGGAGAGGATATTTTATTAATCACTGAAAGATTAGAGTTACAAGATTGATTCACTTTTGGAGGCTATACATAAGAAGAATTTACAATACAAACAAAATTATGCAGAGTTTAAGCTCTCTAGGACGGCTGCCATTGTTGTCCAGAAGCTCCACTATTTATATGGTGGAGAATTGAGAAGAGGTAGCTGCTATATGGCAGTCCTAAGGTTTGGTTCGGCATTTCTGGTTCGACATAATTTGGTTCGGCAAAACGGCGAGCGAAAAATTTGGACCGGCATCTCGGCATCTCCAAAATACCGAACGAAAAATTTCCTTCGGCAAATCACCATTCAAAATTACCGCACGAACTTCTTCCTTTTTTGCCGAACAACTTCTCCAAATCACCGCTCCTAATATTTGGTTCAGTCCTTCTCAATGCCGAACAAAGTTTCTACATCTTCCCTACCGAACGAACTCCCTATCTCCAAAATCACCGAACGAAATCTCTACTTCCTCAAATCTCAACAATATTTTGATCGTCGGTATTTCGTTCGGCATTCTTCCAATCTCGTCACTTCTTCTTCACCGCACCACCTAGGGTTAGGGCTTATCTCAATTTGGGAATCTAGGTATCAATTTCTAACACTTTATTCTTAGAATTTTTAAAAGGAAGACGATTAGATTTTTCATATTGACAACCTAGACAAACCACATCGTGATGAATTTCTTTAAGAATAGGAACAAATTTAATAATTGATTCATCGAGAGTTTCTGCAGTAACGGGTAACTGATGTGACCTAGTCGAGCATGCCAAAGATAAGCACTTGCATTTTGGTATATCTTTTAAGCATACGAATCACTTGCTAATAGGACATAAAGGGTCTCCTTTCGTTACCATTAAAAATAAAATAAGCATCAACATATGTCAAGTTAGTTAAAATTTGACATTATCGGGACCAAATAAGAAATATCATCTTGCATTGGCTATATGAGTAACTGAAGCCGGATTCTTTTTTAAACTTGGGACTTGATTTACATCTTTAGGAACAACTTCGTCATCATTATTTAAGTTATCAAACTTGGTACTGAACTGCTGCACTATTACTACATGATGTAATGAATTATTAGCTATCATGATAGCTTTCTTTCCTATATGAGGGCGAATATCAAAATGTAATGAATCTTTTCCAATTGCACGATGAGACCAGGATGAATCAACAATCCATTCATTTTTATAGTTTATGGATCCATTTGTACCTTATATGCACTAGTTAGGTGCACATCAAAAGTTGCATTGTCCGATTGATATGTAGTTACACTAGAGAGACATTGCTCTCACTTTGTTTGTTTTGATTCATTGTATCCGTGTGTTGCATTTGCTTTTGAATCCGCAAGCTTAACACGACAATTATTTTTAATATGTCCAAATTTGATGTATTTATTAGACATGACTTTCACTTGACAATTGTGTTTTAAGTATCTCTGTAATCCACACCTATGATATGTATAACAATTACTTTAGAATGTTCCTCATTTGCAGACTCCTTCCATTTCTGGTATGTTTACCTTCGCTTAAAGCATGCTTGTATGGAAATTTTCTTTGCTTTTGTTCCTTTGTGTATAAAACACCATCCACTTAAGCAACATGACATTTGCTTCACTAATGCTTCTTGGTTGGATAGCAAATTTTCCATGTCGATGATCGAAGGTTGATTCGTACTTCCTTTCATCGAAGAGATAAATGACATAAGTTCTTTAGGCAATCTAAGAATTAATAAAAATGACATAATCGAGAATCACTAATGGGCTCATTTGTATCCAGTTCTAAAAATGCAAACAATTTCTTCATTTTAAGAAAAAAAATCTAAAATTGAAAGATTGCCTTGACTCATCTCAGCAAGTACCTTCTCTAGAAAATACAACCACATCACATTCTTTTGAGAGAACAATCTTTCAATATGCCCAATACTTGCTTGTGTGACGTAGCATCTCGAATGTGATTGATATAGTCCTTGCTTATTGACGATCGCGAAGCAAATAATGCTTTGTTGCACTTGATCCTCCACTTCCTTTTTGGCTCAATATTTTGTGGAGTATCTTCTGGGTCGTTTCATCACCAAAGATAATCTCTCACAAATCCTTCCCTTGGAGATAAGCTTCCATGCAAAGCTTCCAATAGTTTTGGTTATCACCAACCATCTTCTCCATGATAGCTTAAGAAAATGCACCACTATTTATTTATTTAAATTGAGTAATAAATCCAGCAACTTGTCTCTGATTCAATATAACAATTTGAGTAAAAGAAGAAGTGAAGAATATAAAAATAATACATATATTACTCAATTCAAATAAAGCAAGAACACTTCAGATACAACTTAAGATAAGGATGTGACACTGCTATTATACTAAAGAAAAAAGTAGCAGTAACACTACTCAACTAGCAGCATGACAAGCTCCTAAAGAAACTAAAATACAAAACCATAATAAGATCCTAAATTAGTGGATCATATAATATGCCAGTGCAACATAAATAAGTTTATTGGTCTACACTAAATTGTAACATGTACCTGAATACACTAATGATGATTAAAAAGAGAAGAAGTGCATGTTTTGGCCTTCAAAATTGATGCATTCCCTATATTAAAAATTATTTCTATAGTTAGGTTTAACAAATGGAGCTTAAGAAATTTGTGGATCATAACCACTTATTTTAAATATTGACATATTTTAATTCGGCTCTTCAAAAAATTATAATATCACTTTGGTAGTTATACATTAATACCTAAATAGTTATACCCTAAAGTCTTTTAACTTAAATTCATAATTTGATCGGTTTAATTTGTCTTATACATAGAAGTTGTATAACACATATTATTTTACAACTGTGGTTCACATGTTAAAATTTTTCAACAATCTCCATTTAGGCGACATATGTATATTATCGACTTGTTTAACTTTATGAACTATCAAAATTTTACTATTTCATAATATAAGGTATATCTTAAACAATTTCATCTATTGACAATGTTGACAAAGGATCAAAGCAGCCTTCATTACTGAAATTGTAAATAAATTCATAAATGGTCATATTTACCATTACAAAATGATATAGATCAATGCAAATGAGTAGCACAGAAAATACATGCATTGTGATCAATATATGTCTATTTCTAGTTGGCCCTACTTTACTTTAGTGAGATCAAAAGTTTGATATTGAACTAATAATGTGCACAGAAATTACAAAATTTAGCTCTTTTTAGTTTTCCTATGGTTTGATTATGATTTTTTGAAGTGCTCTATATTTTTTTAATATCTTCATAGCTATTTCCATTAGACCGTCATAAGAGAATTCAGGAAATACCTCATCATTTAATGACATGAAACATACATTTTCTTGTTCCATGTCGCTTTCACTCTCGGAGGAGGATGATTCAGAATCATCCCAAGTAACCTGAAAATCTTATTTCATTTTCTTGTAGAAGTTTTCATTTTTCCCATTGTTCCTTTTATCTTTGTTTTACTCTGTACAGTTCTTTTTCATGTTTCCCATTTTGTTGTGTTTGAACCATTTTGGTGTTAAAAGACTTGTTGTTCCCACCAATCTTCTTAGTCCTTGCAAATTTTGCAAATTTATTGAAATTTTTGGCAAACATGCAAGCTCTTCTTCCTCAATCCTTGAGACATCTTCTGTCTGAAATGCTATGGTACTTTTTTCTTGACCATTTTATTTCCTAACCTCCAGGTTAACTTCATAGGACATTAGATTTCCTGATAAATCTTCAAGCTTAAGCGTAGTTAAGTGGTTAGATTCTTCAATAACTAGGACTTGTCGTTCCCACTTATCTTTTATAGAGTTTAGGGTTTTTTTATACAATATAAAACTTAGTAAAATTCTGCCCTAATGCCATAAGTGCATGTTGAATGGCCTAGAAACGTAAGTACATGTCAACAATGCTTTCACAGTGTTTTATTTTAAAATTTTGAATTGATTTTTAAGCAAATAAATTTTACTCTAGTTAACATTGTTTGTACCTTGATGTGTAATTTCTAATGTATGCCATATATCACATTGACAACACTCACTCTATTAAATTTTTTTATGCACAAAATTAGATGAACATAACCTTGAAGTAATCTTAACGATAGTTTTTTACTCAGTGGTCTATGACCCATAATCAGTGGAGGGTTCCTTATATTTGTGTGAGTCATTTTCCAAATTGCAAAACTATTGGCCTTTATACACACACCCAGACATAGATATATATCTTCATTCTAGTCAATCGATATGGATAATTAAAACTAGAAAAAAAAATTGGAGGACGTGCCTTCAACAAATGTAGAAATAGTTGTCGCCTTTTTATTTAATAAAATATAGTATGGTTTATACATAGCAGTGCTCTAATACCTTATGAAATGTATGTGGATCGTTTATGCGACCAATTTTACTACTATAACTATATAATGTAAATAAAAAATAGTAAATGTAAATATAAATCAAAATAAGCATACCAATATTTTTATACCAGTTTAGACCTCCAGTCCTACATCCAGTCCCAAGCCCCTTTTTAAAATTTCACTAAATAATCATCTCTTAATAAGGAGGAATGTGTTTTATAACAAGCTACTTGAATTTCTTATACATGGCTTCATTTATATTCGAATATACAGTCTTTGACAATAACACATTCTTGACAACACTAATATTTTCGTACCCTTCCTATAATCTTTTTAGATTATGGTAGCAAGTGATAGTGCAAAGATTATGTTAGTAATTTGATCATCAAAAGTAAAGTTTTGAATGCTTCGAGTGATTTCTTGAAAATGCTTTTTGAGTGCTTCTTTGAATTGATAGAGAGTAGGCAACTGATAGAGAAAGATTGATAAAGTTAGTTTCTAGTAGTACCAAAAAGTGGCACAAACACCCATGAAATTAAGTACAGAATGAAAATGAAGAAATGTAAATGGAAAATGAGTAAAAACACGATTCCAAATGTTTATAGTGGTTTGTCCAACCACTGCCTATGTCTACTTAAAATTTCTACTGATTATATTGTTATTTCGTAAGTGCGGTTCTTATGGTCCGGTAGCACTCTACGGGTGATTACAAGAAAATTTATAATAATTGCAATGAAGCAAAAAGATCCTTGAAAATGTGCCCCTAGCCTCCTATTTATAGATGTTCGTTGCCGAGAAATGCTTCACCACATCTTCTTCCACGATCTCCACTGCCTAACGGTAGTTATCCTCGAGAAAACATGGCCAGGTCAATAATGTTGACAGATGATCCATAGGCATGGATCAGTACGATCCATAAGATCTTTATATGGATCATTCTTGTTATTTTTGAGATGAAGCGACTTGTCATTAACTTTGTGATTTCTACCTTGTTTGCACAGTTATGCGCTTGTTTTTGGGCCAATGAGATGGATCGGTAGAGGAATGAAGTTGCTGATTTCAAGTGCTCCAGGAGATCGATACAGAACCGCGTATGACCAATCCAATTGAACTTGTAATAGGTTTCTAGCATCAGGACTTATGAATAGGAGGAAATTGGGGAGATTGTGTGGAAGTTTTATGATCGATCCATCAGTTGGATGGATCTTGTTCTGGAATTTTTGGGATGATCTTTTTTCTATCTAATGACTTTGGTTGCACTTGGTTTTTAGACTATATGGCTCTCTCTCCGGGCTTCCTACCTCTCATCAAGTTTATCCAGATAATGCCTGGTCAAAAGATCGAATAACACTTGCCCTCCAAAGTACATCTTGTTTCAAACATAATGTGCTTCGAACCGAGGTAAGTTGGGATTGCCATATTAGACTCCAATCTATGATTTGAATAGTTATTATCCTTCCTTTGGACCTTTTCAATGGAACATTGGGTCTCTAACTATTCATTTTGATGTTTCACCAGCAACTAGCACTATAAAACTGGAGTGTGCTCTCATGATCCTTCATTTCGAGCTTAGCAATTTTGAACTGGTTCCTTTTTTGAATCTTTCAGGTTTGAATATGCTTTCTTCCGATTCCAGTTATAGAATGTTGAATATACATATGTAGACGTATATACACGCATATTCTCATGGAGTTCGCTGATCATATGCACATACACATGCATGCACATATGGTTCTTCGCCCTGTTCATTCTTTTTTCCATTAGTATGGATCGTTCGGTAACGATCCATGGGCATGGATTGATACCAATCTAGCATTTGGAAATAGGTGAGTCATCTTCTTATTCTTTTAGTTCGTGGGTCATATACCCGAACCATCTCCTCTTTGTTATTTACTTTATTTATGTTCTTCGCGTTCAAGCTTTTGTCTGCCATTAGTATTTCTTCACCACCAAACTAAAGCTCACACCGCCGTTTGACCATGAACTGCCGCCTCCGCCCATCTTTGACTTGCACCTAAAGCCCTCGCTTTCCCTATTTGGATTGGACCTGATCCTTCTTGTACTTGAACCTGATCCTCAATTTGAAGTCTAAAACTTCAATCGACCATTTCCTTTGAGTTTCGATAGTTCTAGGTAAGCGGCAACAGCGTTGACGAGGCTGATGAACTTTCACGTGGACGGTCGAGTCTTAAATCGGGGAAGAAGATGGAAGAGGAGGCCGACATCCATACAATGACATGGATTGGTATCGATCCAACCCTTGGTTGATTTTGGTTTTCAAACTTCTTCGTGAACTTTGCCTTGTTGATTAGTTATTTGAGTCATACCAAATGTCATCTCTGAGTTCCAAAGCGTTTCCAGTACATGGCTAACAATGTGAAGCCCGTTGGGATGGTAAGCAATGATGGTCACTTTTGATAGCATCCATATTTTCAAACGAACTGTTGCACAGTATTGAAAATAATACCTCACGGCAATACACGACACGGTAATTTTGCACCGTACTGCACTTGGTTCTCATTTCAGCACAGGGGAATCTTTTAATCTATCTGATATAACTTGTATGTTGAGCTTTGATAGTTATAGGTCATAGGCATTTCGAGCGTCTCTATGCTCAAGCAGCAGGTCCATCTGTTTCCATATACATCGAATCAAATATCGAGTCAAGCTTGACTACGGTTCTAACTACACGACAAACTCTAGTGCAGCTTATACCTCAGCCTGGAAATCCACAAGTAGAACAACTTGCTCCAGAAGTACCATTAGAGCCTATAGAAGGCCCAGAAGTCGAAGCTGCTCCTGACACACTTGATGATGTCGTTATATTAGATGATATAGTAGATTTCATATCATCCAAAATTGAGGATGAATCACTCAAGATGATCTGTGAGAAACACGGTATCTCGTTTGAGGACGTGCTAGTTCCTACGCGCCACCAAAGGGCACATCATCCCTCATGTAGGTACACAGCATGCAACAAATACATGCGCTTGGCAGGATGTGTCCCACCGTTCAATAATTTTATCCAATCAGTCCTATACTTTATGAGGCTAGCTCCAACTCAGCTCCATCCAAATTGCTATGCATTCTTTCATAGCTTGTGTATCATCTTCGCTCACTGTTTCAACCGAGTTCCCAGTAACCCAGAGATTTTATACTTATTCAGCTTCAAGCACCGCAAGGGAAATCCTTCTCTCATTTTTTTAGAGCCATCCAAAGGTTGTCAAATCATGGTCGGCACCTGGAATAAACTGCACTATTTCAAGGATCAATTCTTTTTTGTTCGTTGTCCTCCTTGATTTGCACAGCTATGGTTGCCTGCACATAAGTTCCATTCTTGTCCTTTTCATGCATGTCCAGGTTTATAGTTTTGCTATCACTGAACGTCTTTGTTGTTCTTTACATATGTACCATGCAGGCCTAGCAATATTGCTCGGGTAGAAACTCTCCGATAACTTCACTAAATACCAGAGGCTAAGACTACTTGTTAACAAGAATCTACGAGCCTATAACTTGTTGGATCTAGATCGCAGTGTTGGTCTTGCCCCTGAAGCCACTGATAGTGACAAGGACGATTCTTTGTCCGAAGATAATGGGTGTTGATGTCAAAAATGGCGCCAACACCCCAAACAGTATGAAAGAACCACAAATCCAATAACAACTCCTAAACAAAATGAAGTAAAGAATAAAATATTAAGGATAGAAAATTCAAAACAGAAATAAATGAACACATAATGTTTTATAGTTTTGGTTGGCTTTGGCCTACATCCACTCTAATAATTTTCCTTTTATTATACTGTGGATTACAATTACAGTCCGGATGATAGCCTTATAATAATAATGGTGGAAGAAGACAGCCAGAATGAAGATCTCTGAATGAGTGCCATGCCCATTGCATTTGCAGGGGAAGTCGTGCAAAGATCTAGCTAAAAACTCGCCTACAAGACCTTGAGACCAAGACCCAGCCCACCAGGGAAAACCGACCCTAACTCCTCGATTTGAGGGATCAGAGCCGATTGGTCAAGATGGCCATTGGGGCCCTACTATCACTCCTATGGGTCCCCCACTATGCTAGCTTCGCGTTTCTGCAATTGTTTTCTAATCCTATCTAGATGAAATTTGGAGTAATCGATCGATTTCTGTTGACTTGAGCTATCGAGTTAAGTGTCCATAGCCATAGTGATTTGATCTGATCCCCCGCCTAGGGAAAGGGATAGATACCGATCCCATGCTTAGAGGAAGGGATAGGTACCGATCCTCTGTCTAAGGGAAGTACCAATCCAATACTTAGCCAATTCCGGAATGTTATTCGTCTGAATCCACTTGACTATCATCCACAGCCTTGCTTATACCTGGATTCTCAAACCCGACAATCATTCCTCCGGACTTCCTGCCTTGATGATTATGAAATTCATTTAGTTAAATCCGCCCATATACTGCCAAGTCAAAAGGTGGGTTAACACTTTGCCCCCCAAAACATACCTTGCGGTAGGAAAGCGTTTTTTGAGTTACCATAAGTCCGAAGTCAAAAATCCACAATCCATCGACAGCTAAAACTTCTAATCCAAAATCCAATCCTTTGCCAAACGAAATTGCCGTAAGCATCCTGTGTTTGCCCGGGAGTTAGTTTTTGCATGCCGAATCCTCAATCTGTTTGGATTGTTAGTGAAACCTACAACCATTCTAAGTCGATAGTCCATTCCGAAACCATTCCAAATCCTTAGCAAGTCCATATCCATCCAAAGCCGGTAACCGAATCCATGATCTCATCATATCGTTCACCAAATCCAAAGCCCTGATCTCTCCGGTTCATTATCCAAATCCTCGACCTTTCCGGGTCGTTTGCCAATTCCATAACCTCTCCGAGTCAATATCCAAATCCATAATCGTTTGAAATCTCAAAAGTCAGTAAGCCAATCTGCGATCTCTTTGGATCATTATCCAAGTTCATGGTCTCTACGGATAGGTCAATGGTCTCTCTGGACCTTGCTAAGCCTGATCCACTTGCTCTCCGGTGAGGAGACTTAATGACAAGTGAGTCGATCATGTCGCTCTCTGACGAAGCAGTTCACTCCCTGCACTCCGGCCCTTTTGGGAGGCATATAGCGATGTCTTGATCCCCCTGGACCGATCATAGCCTCACCAAGCTCTTGTTGGACCCTATCCTATCACTCTTTGGTGAAGGGGGAACAACAACAAGTAAGCCGATCCTGTCACTCTCTGATGAAGTGGCATTACTTCCTACACTCCGGTTCAGTGTCCTTAAACATAACGTGATGTCCTGGCCTTCCTAGTCCTATCATAGTCTCTATGCACCCTTGCCGGACCCCATCCAGTCACTCTCTAACGAAAGGGGGACAACGATAAGCAAGTCGATCATGTCACTATTCGTCCAAGCAACTCACTTCTTGTACTCTGGTCCCCGACTCTTCGGTCAGGGACATAACGCAATCAATTCCGTACTGACTTCCTTTCTCTGGCCTCGACTCTCCGATCAAGGGCTTAATCCATGACGTACGAATCCATCCTATCCCTTTTCGGCGAAGGGACTCGCACATTGCAGTTATCGCCCCGTCTCTCTAGCCAAGGCAATCACGACCTGTTTTGTTCATTGAATTAATGCAGATTTAAGTGTTTTAAGATCCATTCACTAAACTTGATTTTTAAACAACCAGAGAACTAGAATAACTAAGTACCGCCTCTTCGAGAATGGCAGTTCATTGCCATCTCAGATCATGCCTACGGACCACTCATGATCACGTATATGTGTAAGTGACATAGCCGCTTTATTGTAGAGTTTATTATTTATTTGTTTTTCATGGCACCTCGATTAAGAGATGGCGATCTGTCCCTAGAGCCGGGCCCGATGCGATTTGTTGCGGATGATAACTACTCATGTTCCATCCCCGCCGTCTGATTCCTTACATACTATGGCAACCTGCCATCCCTAACGTGTTCCTCAACCATATCCCGAAGGTGCCTGCAATCATTGGTAGTATGCCCATCCACTTCGTGGAACAGGCGGTATTTTTTGAACCTAGTTCCCACTCTGTAGGATCCATTATTGCCGAGTTCCGATAGGGGAGTTGCCCCCATGTGTCCAGATAAATCCGTTCTAACTTTCTATCAAATCTGAATAAGAGGAGTACTTCGGCTCCTATTCTTTCCTTTTCCTTTTTGACCCATCATAACATCGTCTAGCTTCCTTTTCCCTTTATCCTTCTTGGATCCTTCTCTAGACGGTCCTTCACTTCTCATAGCATATAGTTCCTCTTTATCGGTTCGTGCGTCCTCCTACCGCAAGAACCTCTCAGCCTAGTGATAAATTCCCCGAGATCCATTTATGGATCTTACTCCAATGCAACCTTAAAATCCGTGTCGTCGACAATCCCTGATACTGCTGTCATTAAGACCATCGATGGATTCGGCCGATCCACCGAAGCAACTACTGCATTAAACCGTGTTAAGAAACTCCTCAGGGACTCTCCTATCCTTTATTTTGGCATCACCAATGTCATCACATTCTTGGGTCTCATGATGTGAAACTGAAATTGCCTCATGAACCGGTCCACTAGCTCGTTCCAGGTCCTAATTGAGTCATTCTCCAGCTGCGTAAACAAAAGCATAGCTAATTCCATCAAGTACAATGGAAAAGATCTCGTCGTGACTTCCTCTAATGCCCCCATCACTTCCATATGTCGGATATACCTCATTAAGTGCACTGTAGGATCCGACTTTCCGTCATACACCTCCAGTGTTGGTAGTTTGAACTCTAGTGGGTTCCTAGCTTGCTTGATATTTGGAGTGAACGGACTCCGATTGACATCTTCCACACTCTTGTTGGCCAATTCGCCTCTCATTATCCAACATACCGGCTCAGTCATCCTTTCATTCTCATCCATAGGTGGCCTCTTATCCATATTACCAGCCTGCCTGCTGAATCCACGAGGGTATTCCAAAATATACTCCTCCGGACATGGATCCGCATTCTGATCTACATCAACATGCACAACGTCGACCACTGGCCTACCAACATCCAAACCAACCTAACCCGAGGTTATGCCCCCAAGCCTGAGAGGTTCGGTACCGACCCCTACGGAGGGATTGGTGTCGATCGCCTGATGTTGGCCGGGTGTAGCCTCCGGCTGCTCTGCTGCAATCTCCTACTTGTTGGCTCTATTTCCATGCTCGCCGTTCTAATTTTCTACATTTCCTGCCGCTTTAACTCCTTGATCCAAATTGCCAGTAGCTCCTACTGCTCCTGCCTGTCCAATTTTCCTAAGGAAATTCTACATCATTTCCTCTTGCCTCTTCATCATCCTCTCCTGTATTGCATCCATCATCGCCTCGATCTTATTCCTGGTGATGTAGATGGAGGGTTGATAAGCTCCTATGGAAGCCTCCTGGCTTTCTCCATGGTGAATCCTATCCGCAAGCGCTCTCCTTGTAGATTGTCTAACCATTACTTCCAAGATCTAAGTATTCAAGCTTCCAAATCCGCGGGTGGAAGTAAGTCTTAGTGAAAGCACCAAAATGTTGACATCAAAAATGGCGCCAACACCCCAAACAATATGAAAGCGCCAAAAATCCAATAACAACTCCCAAACAAAATGAAGTAGAGAATAAAATATAAAGGATAAAAAATTCAAAACAGAAAGAAATGAACACAACAAGTTTTATAGCGGTTCGACTGACTCTGGCCTACATCCACTCCAAAAAATTTCTTTTTATTATACTATAGATTACAATTACAGTCCGAATGACAACCTTATAATAATAATGAAGGAAGAAGAGAGCTAGAAAGAAGATCCTAGAATGAGTGCCATACCCATTGTATTTATAGGGGAAGATGTGCAGAGATCCAACTGAAAACTTGCCTATAAGACCTCGAGACCAAGATTAGCCCACCAGAAAAAACTGACCCCTAACTCCTCGATTTGAGGGATTGGGGCCGATCGGTCAAGATGGCCATTTGGGTCCCTACGATCGCTCCTGTGGGTCCCCCTCTATACTAGCTTGTGTTTTTGCAGTTGTTTTCTGATGTTGCCTAGATGATATTTGTAGTAATCAATCGATTTCTGTTGAGTGAAGCTGTCGAGTTAAGTATCCATAGCCATAGTGATCCGATCCGATTCCCTGCCTAAGGGAAGCGATAAGTACCGATCCCCTGCCTAGAGGAAGGGATAGGTATCGATCCCCTGCCTAGGGGAAGTACCAATCCATACTTAGCCAATTCTAGGATGCCATTCGTCTGAATCCGCTTGACTATCATCCATAGCCTTGCTTATACCTAATTTCCAAACCCGACGATCATCCCTCCGAGCTTCTTGCCTTGATGATTACGTGATCCGTATAGTTAAATCCACCCATATACTGCTTGGTCAAAGGGCAGGTTAACAACGAGGATCATTTACCGGTGCACCGAGTTCAAATTCTAGTTATTGAGGCTGAAGGAGCAGGAGAACACTTTGATGAAGGTGAAGGCAATGGGGATGGCCATAATGATGATAATGTAAGCCATGATGCATCTATTGGTGAGGGCAACGACGACCAACAACCTCTTCAAAGAAGAATTCTTAAGGTTAAACTTAGCAAAAGGCAGACTCTGATCCCGCCTCTGCCAGCTACAGTAGCATTTGAAGCTCCCATACAGACCTCTAAGGATATGTACGTTGATCTGAGGCCAATTTCGGATGATATTCCTTCTTATGGCCTCGCAGATATGAGCATTGGGGATGTTGGATCCCCTTTTTGTTTCCAAGAAGATGCACCTTCAACTAAAGCAAGGGAGATTACCCCTGTCAGCAAAATGCAAACCCACGGTCCATCGGGGGGACACTTGCATGCACACGCATATGCATATGCACTACACTTTGCTCAGCTTATGTTGTGTTCTTGTCTTGTCAAGACTGATTCGTCTTTGTTTCACTTGCAGGTTCAATTGAATGTCGCGGTCTGTACAAGGATCTCGAGGATCAGATGGCTTATTTTCTGAGACGCAAACCGAGTCCACGCTCCTATAAATCAAGCCATGGTTCTAGTTCTAGTTGGTATTCAAGCCATGATCGAGGAGGCAGAGAGAAGGACTATAGGTCACATGACTCATCATCAAGGCGTCAATCTAGATCCAAGTCACCCCCATCTAGGGGTTGGGGAGGCACTCCAGCCATTACGACGACATTCCTCATGATGACCCCTCTTATGCTTCTCTCTCTACCAAGCAAACAATAGCGTCTCATACTTCCCAATATTCTGATCAACCACCAAAGTCTACCACTTTCGATTCCTCTCGACATAGAGCTGGAAAAAGGGTCATTGAGCAACTTATTGAACAACCTATTCTTGAAGCAGAGCAGCTGGTCACTTCTAAACCTCAGATAGCTAAATTGCAACATCGCTTCCCAAAAATCAATTTTTAAGGTTGCAAATTTGTTCCCTATTTGAAGGATATTCCTCTGGGGGTAAAAGACCAGACGGTGGAATATGTCAATGATGTGTATGATCAGTATTACATTTGTAGGAGGTTGGCTAAGCAGATTTTCGAATATGCCGAAAGCGTGGAGACTGAGGCTGCGGGGTTGTGTCTTACAACAAGTCGGAATGATGAGACCGTCGCTTATTTTGACAAAGAAGTTGCTGAATCGAAGAGGGCAATGGTGGATGTTGATCAAAAAGTCAAGGACTTAAATGTAATGATCGAGTAGGAAAGAAAAAACCATCTAAGCCAAGTTGAGTCTATTCATCACTTGAATCATGTGCTAGCTGAAGAGATGAAGGAGCTGAAGACACAACTTGAAAGAGTGAAGAAAGAGAAGTACGAAGCCCTTCAAACAGCTCAAGGCTACTATAAGGAGGTTCTTAACGCTCGCCAGCAAAGAGACGATGCGTTGGACAAGGCTAAAAAAGTGGATGAGTTGGTGGCGGCTGTAGAGAGGCAGTTTAAAGACAAGTTCGAGCTGCTTATCACTAATTACAACGCTAACATACTCAACTTTAGAGATTTGGCATGGCTCGGTAAAGGCTATCCTCGAGCTCTAGCATTGGCATGGAGCAGATTGTATGGGAAGAGCAACAACATTCAGAAGGAGGCGAAGTAAATCTGACAGAGCTAGAGAGCGAGATTCTAATTCCCACAGAGATTGAGGCACTCAAAGTGGGTGAGCTTATCTTGCATGCTACTACATTTCAAAAGGATCGAGTTGAAGGCTCCGGCACTACTCCTTAGGATATTAGTATAGGGCTTACTTCTGGGCCTCCAACTGTATCTATTACTCCATTTGTCCAACCATACAATTGGAATGCGCAGCAAATTGAAAAAACAAGCATGTTATCTCCCATTCAAGAAGGGAATTCAGATGGTATGCCTGCCTATACAGAGCCTCAATCCAGTGGAGGTATATCGTTGGCCTCACCATATTTGAGAAGGCGCACATGACACTGGTTGAAATCGCTAATGTAATGACCCATATTTTTAACTTCTTTAAATTATTAAATTCAATAGGGTTATTGAATAAAAATGGTTACAAATAAAATTTTAATTGTTATTAATGTAATTTGTTGAATAATTTAATTGTTTAAATTTATTATTGGAAATTATTTGAATAACTGAATTTTGAATTTTATATGAATGAAAATGATTTTAAAAGTTGATTTAAATTTTATTCAAACGACAATGAAGATTGTTAACTTTTAAAATTGAATTTAAAGTGAATAAATTAATTTCTGGGAATTTCTCATTTTAATTAATGAGTAAAATAGCCATTTTGGCCATTGTCTCGGATTTCGATGAAACCGGTTTCATCGGATCCGTAATAGTGAATTATTATAGGATTCAAGTTTCGTATCGATCGGACTTGTCTTTTGGCCGTGCGAGCTTGAAACGCGTAGAAATTAATTTCGGAATTTAATTAAAATTAATTGATTTTGAAAAGCTATCTTCCGCATATGATCGAATTAGGCCTCGGGACTAGTTTCATTGTGTTCGGAATGAGGGTAAAACATTAAGAACGCCAGGCAGCACGCTTCGTTTGGAGTTCAGTATTTTGCGGACCAATCGGGTGAGATATTTTTATTTATTTAAATAATATGATAAAGGTTAACACTCGTTCAAAACATCGTGTCTTATATCTACCCGTACACTCCCTCTACCCTTTTTCTTCTAATTGTAGATTCAAAAAAGAAAAAGAAAAAAACTAAACTCGATCAACATAAAAAAATTTCCAATCGATGCTCGCAGCAGTCGAGCTCGGCATGCTAGGGTGGGTTGGCGGCAGCTGGTGGAGATCAAGTTCTTCAACACGTTTGAAGGGTGCGGGTTCTGGGTTAACGGCGAGGTCGAAATCACGATTTAGGGTTCCGTGCTTCAACACATCGAGTTCATGTGTGGCAAATGGAGGCGGCGGCTACTGGCATTCGGGGGAGGGGCGCGACAGTTCACCTGGATGCGGAGGGTATTGGCGATACTTCGATCGTTAAGGTTGCGTGTGCGTGGATGGTGTCGAGATGTTTTTGTTTTCTCGTGTACATGGGTTTTATCGATCTGGAACGAAGGGCTGAAGAGGAAGGGTAACGTATTTGTTTTATTTTATTTTATTTAACTATTGTTAATTAGGTTTAATTATATCAATATTGATAAAATCATAGCTCTCTCGTACGAGGTCCATTTCGCGTGAAACGAGTTGCTGAAAATTCGTATCGATGTCGTCTATGATATGGGATTGAGCTGGAATTTATTTGAAGCTGAAATTATTTTCAGTTTCAAGTAAAGGTGAGTGTTTTAAACGCTCACGATTGACTAGAATATTTTATATTAGATAAATTTGAAGTTATGATGTGATTTAAATTTATTGATTGTTGTTTGATAATTTAATTGATGTTTAAATTGACATTTGAATTAACCGATAGGAATTTGAATAGACAATTAGATTGAACTAGAATTGAATTGGAATTTAATTGCCAGTAAAATTTCCAATATCGATAACTATGTGATTGTCATGAATTATATTGACTATTTGGATGATTGATTGTGTTGGATGCGATTAGTTGATATTTTGTATGATTTGGATGTTATTTATTTTATATATATCCTGTTATCACCCTACATATAATTTTCAGTAAATAAAACTGTAAATTGAATTATTTCGAATAAATTAAGAAATAGGTTGAAATAATATGACGCAGCGGATATTACAAAAACAATGTAGATCGTTGAATGTAGTAATCGATGGATTGGAAGATACTGAATTGCCCGAATTCGTTGATCCGAAGATACCGAACTCTAGCTATCCCGAACTCGTTGATCGCGCACGATACCGGGTTCAAAGATCTTCAATTCTTCGAGCGTTGATCTAGCGCACTAGATTCCGCGAATCGGCTTCTACAATCGTTGAATCGAGCGCACTCGATTATCCGAAAGAGGAGATAGGAGATTACACTCAACTACCAATTTAGATGAAAGCACACAGCAATCAAAAGAGAATTTTATTCAAAAATCAACCACCTTACAAAATGATTCAACTTGCCTATTTATAGGCTACAACACACAACAGAAAAGAAATACATCTCCTAAGCCGTTTCCGACCTAACAGTCACAACCTAACATTTCAGACGACTTACGACTTACACACATGCGACTTAAAAACAAGTAAGAACTACGAGTTAACAAACAGAAAATACAAACAGATTACATCACTTAGGTCGTAGACGACCTAGCAACTTCCCACGACTCAATCTTCAGACGACTTAGTATAAGTCGGTGGCAACTTAACAGCAGCTTCTTCACGACTTAAAGAATCCACGGTTTAGATTAACTCGGCATAAGAATCTACAGCATCCAGAGCTTCAGCGACTTAAAACTTGCGGCATCCCAAATCAACGGCTTAAGGGAATCAAAGGCAGAGATTAACTCGGCAGACGAATCAACGGTATCCAGAGCTTCGCGACCTAAAAGATAAGCGGTTCCAGAAACAACTTCGCGACCTAAGCCTTATCTCGCTAGGTCGTACGCGACCTAAAAGCATGTTAGGTCGTTCCAGCGACCTATCTCCTTGTTTTAACTCGCCATCCCCAAACCCATTAGGTCGTAGTTCTTTCCCTGGTGCTATGTTAGGTCGTTCACCATGTTGCACTGCAAAGTTAGGTCGTTCGCGACCTATCACTTCCTTAGGTCGTAGATGACCTAAGACTTCAGCTTTCCACCATTCTTCACAAGTTGTTAACTCCTTAGCTTTAGGTCGGATTCGACCTATCAACATGTTATGACCTACGAGTTTGCTAGGACGGTGACGACCTAGTACTTGACCTGCATCATCCTCCCCTGGTTGAGAGAAATTCGTCCTCGAATTTGTAAATTCTACCACCTCAGCTCGTTCATCTCCGTGATATGGTACAAGATGTTTAACATTGAACACGTCAGACATATACACATCATCTGGCAGCTTCAATTTATAAGCATTTTCATTGATTCGTCTCACAACTTCCACCGGACCAATTTTCCTGGCTTTCAACTTGTTATAAGCGCCTACTGGAAAACGATCTTTTGTTAACACTGCATAAACCATATCTCCTTCATTAAACTCAACATTTCTTCGTTTCAAATCTGCAGAACGCTTATACTTCTCATTCACTTTCTCCAATCGTTCCTGAACGATTTTATGACATTCCGTCAACCCCTCAACAAAATCAGCAGCTTTCTTAATTGTTCCCTTCGAGTGTGGTATTACCGTTAAATCCAACGGTCCTTTTGGCATACTAGAATATACAATCTGGAATGGACTGAACCCAGTACTTCGATTTACAACATGATTATGGGCAAACTCTGCCTGGCATAACTTCACATCCCAACTCTTCAGATTATCTTGCACAAGACACCTCAGTAAATTCCCCAATGATCTGTTCACAACCTCGGTCTATCCATCCGTTTGCGGATGATAAGCTCTACTAAACTTCAGCTTCGTTCCCACCATCTTCCACAAACTTAGCCAAAAATGAATCAGAAAACGAGTATCTCTATCCGACACAATAGATTCTGGCAATCCATGAAGTCGATAGATCTCCTTGAAAAACAATTGAGCAACATGAATAGCATCCGCCGTCTTCTTACAAGCAATAAAATGTGCCATCTTCGAAAATCTGTCCACCACAACGAATATAGAATCATTTCCCCTCTGAGTTCTAGGCAATCCCAAAACAAAATCCATACTGATATCCACCCATGGTTTTACAGGCACGGGTAACGGTATATATAAACCAGCATTAGTCGCAGTTCCTTTCGAAACCTGACAAATATGACAACGCTCCACAAACCTCTCCACCTCTTTCCTCATCGATGGCCAAAAATAAGATTGTGAAATCAACTGTAATGTACGGTCTCTCCCAACATGTCCTTCTTCATATAGTTCTTTTACGATCTTCATTCTCAAACTACCCTCCGGAATGCACAATCGATTTCCTTTGAAAAGAAAACCATCTATCATTATAAACTCATCCGTCTCCCCATCCTTGACTTTATCAACAAACTTTGCAAAGTAAGGATCATCGTCAAATAATTCTGGTAACATTTCAAACCCCGTCACTTCAACCTTCATTGATGTCAACAAATGATTTCTTCTACTCAAAGCATCAGCCACACGATTCGTCACCCCTGACTTGTGTTTAACAACAAAAGTAAACTGTTGCAGATATGCAATCCACGATGCATGTCTTGCTGAAATCTTGTCTTGCCCTTGTAAATGCTTCAACGCCTCATGATCAGTATACAGAACAAACTCTTTCTGAAATAGATAATGTCTCCAGTGTTTAATAGCTTGCACAACAGCATAAAACTCCACATCATATGTACTGTATCGCATCTTTGCTCCTGACAACTTCTCACTGAAATAGGCAATAGGACGACCCCTTTGACTCAACACTCCTCCAATCCCAACCTTTGACGCATCAGTGTGTAATTCAAACAACAACTGAAAATCAAGTAATGTTAGGATTGGTGTTGTCGTCAACAACTCCTTGATTCCTTCAAAAGCAACTCTTGCTTCCTCCGTCCATGTAAACTGTTTACCCTTCATACAATCAGTCACAGGTGCCATCACACTACTAAAGTGTGGAATAAACCTTCGATAGAATGAAGCCAACCCGTGAAAACTACGAACTTCCGTTATCGTCTTGGGTTGTGGCCAATCTCTGATCGCCTCAACTTTACTCTGGTCCACCTGTATACCTTCTTCCGACACAACATACCCTAGAAATAGAACACTCCTTGCCATGAAAACACATTTCTTTGTAGCAGCATAGAATTGTTCTTCACGAAGAATAATTAACACTTTCTTCAAATGTTGAGCATGCTCTTCTGTACTTGCACTGTAGATCAGAATATCATCAAAGTAAACCACCACAAATTTTCCAATGTACGGTCTGAAAATTTGATTCATCACCCTCATGAATGTACTTGGTGCATTTGATAGACCAAACGGCATTACCAGCCATTCATACAAGCCTTCCCTCGTCTTGAATGCTGTCTTCCATTCATCCCCTGGTCTAATGCGAATCTGATGATAACCGCTCTTCAAGTCTATCTTAGAAAAGATTACGGACCCACTGATCTGATCCAATAAATCATCAATCCTCGGCATCGGAAATCTATATCTCACAGTAATCTTATTCAATGCTCGACTGTCAGTGCACATCCTCCACGTTCCATCCTTTTTGGGTACCAATAAAGCTGGTACAGCACAAGGACTTAAACTCTCCTTCACACGCCCCTGTTCAAGCAATTCCTCTACCTGCCGCCGCAACTCTTCATGTTCCTTCGGACTCATTCGGTAATGTGGTCTATGTGGCAACACTGCTCCCGGAACAAGATCGATTTGATGTTGAATGTCTCTTAGTGGCGGTAACTCCTTCAGTAACTCATCTAGGAATACATCTTCAAATTCTTTCAAAACTGACTTTGCTTCTTCTGGAATTTCAACCTCTTCACTGCTCTCATGCCCAATTAACAAGAATACTTCCGGCTCTTCCTCAACCTCCTTAACAAACTCCTTCAGAGATAATAAAGTTTTCAGCTCTTCAATCTCTTCTGACTTACTTTCTCCTTGTGGTCTCTTCTTTGGAACTAGGATAATCTTCGTACCTTCAAACATAAAACTGTAGCTATTGGTCCGACCGTCATGCTGTACTGCTCGATCATACTGCCATGGTCTTCCCAAAAGTAAGTGGCAAACATCCATCTCTACTACATCACACCAGATCTCGTCTTTGTATTTCTTTCCAATAGAGAATGGAACACGAACTCGTCTATCCACTTTCACTTCTCCTCCTTTTCTCAACCATGCTAGCTTGTATGGATTCAGATGTTTCTCTGTCTTCAGCTTCAACTTTGTCATAGCCTCGGTTGAAACAATATTGTCACAGCTTCATGCATCAATCACAAATTTACACACCTTCCCCAGTATAGTGCATGTCGACTGAAAGATATTACTCCTCAACCAACTAGCTTCCTCCTGCTTCGGTGTCAAACACGATCTCCTTAGCATTAGATTACAACCTTCATCTCCTGACGCAATATCCTGTTCATCCTCCTCAACTGGACTAGAATAACCTCCATCAACATCCTCATCTTCAATTTCCGCAATCATGGTTCTCTTCTTTGGCTTTGGACACTCATTGCTTTTATGACCCAATTCCTGACAATTGTAACATTTGAAGCCATTGTTAACCTTCACCTTCTCAGCCTCCTTCACCACTGGTCTACTGATAGGTTTAGAAACATTAGAACTCCCACTAACATCCTTCACTTGATTGTTGGAATTAGTAAACACACCACCTCCACGCCTTCCTTGTTTCTCCCAAGCTAACGCCTTTTGATGTGCTTCTGCCACAGATCTTGGATCGAACATATTAACCATATCCTGAATCTGCATTCTCAATCCCCCAATGAATCTCGATGTCAGCTGCTCTTCCGTTTCCATAATATCATTTCTCGCAATAAGCTGGTAAAACTCATCTGCATAATCATTAACAGTTTTTGTGCCTTGCCTCAAGTTCTGCAAACGTTGATACATCAGAGATTGATAATTATAAGGTAAGAACGTTGCTTTCATCAATTTCTTCATCTTCTCCCAAGATTCAACTTTTGACTTCCCCATTCGTTCACGTGTAAGTTTGGTTTGCTGCCACCATGCCAAAGCTCTACCCCTTAGCCTCGTAGCAACCAACTTCACTCTACGATGTTCTGGAACTTCTTTGAAGTCAAAAATCTCCTCAACATTAGCCACCTAATCTAGAAACTCCTCCGCTAGCATACCACCTTTGAATTCAGGAATTTCAGTCTTCATCCCCGTCTCCCACTTGTGATCATACTCAGAGTAATTTCTTCCTTGTCCTCGTCCTTGTCCTCGAACACTACCACCATCATACTCCTCTTCAAAATCAGATGTATATCGTTGTCTATCTCATCCACCCACATCTCTACTACCATTACGTCTTCCACCATCATCCCTTCTATCTACATTCCTCCGTTCACGATCATTCACGTTCCTCCCACGCCCTTGATCATTTTCAACACTTCGGTCTCGATTGGAATGTGGCGAGACTCTACTACCCCCATGGTTAGATTCAGGTGAAACCCTTCTCCGATTTTGATTTATCTCCGTCATAAGCTTCTCTAACCGGCCAATTCCTTCGTTAAGCTTTTCACTAAAGTTTTCATTGATTCTTTGCTCCATCTCATCAGCTTCTTCCCTTCGATACAAAGCTTCAACGTTTTGATGTCGATTGGCTCTCCTTGGCGGCATGATTGAAATCTTCACAAATTCTTCAACACTTCAAAATTCTAACACTTTTCGAACTTTGATCCAAAATGAAATGGATCAAAAACTTCCACTTTGTTGCAAATCGCGATGAACACGATGGACAAAGTTTCGGCCTCCCACTCAAATCTGATCAACCAACTTCAATACAAAGTCGAACACTTCAACTTGATCACGGCTCAATACTTCAAGCTCGGTAAATCACTTCAAACTTCAAACTCTCGGCTCCAAGACTCGATCTAACTATGATTGGTTAGAACAAGCTCTGATACCAAATGACACAGCGGATATTACAAACACAATGTAGATCGTTGAATGTAGTAATCGATGGATTGGAAGATACTGAATTTCCCGAATTCGTTGATCCGAAGATACCGAACTCTAGCTATCCCGAACTCGTTGATCGCGCACGATACCGGGTTCAAAGATCTTCAATTCTTCGAGCGTTGATCTAGCGCACTAGATTCCGCGAATCGGCTTCTACAATCGTTGAATCGAGCGCACTCGATTATCCGAAAGAGGAGATAGGAGATTACACTCAACTACCAATTTAGATGAAAGCACACAGCAATCAAAAGAGAATTTTATTCAAAAATCAACCACCTTACAAAATGATTCAACTTGCCTATTTATAGGCTACAACACACAACAGAAAAGAAATACATCTCCTAAGCCGTTTCCGACCTAACAGTCACAACCTAACATTTCAGACGACTTACGACTTACACACATGCGACTTAAAAACAAGTAAGAACTACGAGTTAACAAACAGAAAATACAAACAGATTACATCACTTAGGTCGTAGACGACCTAGCAACTTCCCACGACTCAATCTTCAGACGACTTAGTATAAGTCGGTGGCGACTTAACAGCAGCTTCTTAACGACTTAAAGAATCCACGGTTTAGATTAACTCGGCATAAGAATCTACAGCATCCAGAGCTTCAGCGACTTAAAACTTGCGGCATCCCAAATCAACGGCTTAAGGGAATCAAAGGCAGAGATTAACTCGGCAGACGAATCAACGGTATCCAGAGCTTCGCGACCTAAAAGATAAGCGGTTCCAGAAACAACTTCGCGACCTAAGCCTTATCTCGCTAGGTCGTACGCGACCTAAAAGCATGTTAGGTCGTTCCAGCGACCTATCTCCTTGTTTTAACTCGCCATCCCCAAACCCATTAGGTCGTAGTTCTTTCCCTGGTGCTATGTTAGGTCGTTCACCATGTTGCACTGCAAAGTTAGGTCGTTCGCGACCTATCACTTCCTTAGGTCGTAGACGACCTAAGACTTCAGCTTTCCACCATTCTTCACAAGTTGTTAACTCCTTAGCTTTAGGTCGGATTCGACCTATCAACATGTTATGACCTACGAGTTTGCTAGGACGGTGACGACCTAGTACTTGGCCTGCATCATCCTCCCCTGGTTGAGAGAAATTCGTCCTCGAATTTGTAAATTCTACCACCTCAGCTCGTTCATCTCCGTGATATGGTACGAGATGTTTAACATTGAACACGTCAGACATATACACATCATTTGGCAGCTTCAATTTATAAGCATTTTCATTGATTCGTCTCACAACTTCCACCGGACCAATTTTCCTGGCTTTCAACTTGTTATAAGCGCCTACTGGAAAACGATCTTTTGTTAACACTGCATAAACCATATCTCCTTAATTAAACTCAACATTTCTTCGTTTCAAATCTGCAGAACGCTTATACTTCTCATTCACTTTCTCCAATCGTTCCTGAACGATTTTATGACATTCCGTCAACCCCTCAACAAAATCAGCAGCTTTCTTAATTGTTCCCTTCGAGTGTGGTATTACCGTTAAATCCAACGGTCCTTTTGGCATACTAGAATATACAATCTGGAATGGACTGAACCCAGTACTTCGATTTACAGCATGATTATGGGCAAACTCTGCCTGGCATAACTTCACATCCCAACTCTTCAGATTATCTTGCACAAGACACCTCAGTAAATTCCCCAATGATCTGTTCACAACCTCGGTCTATCCATCCGTTTGCGGATGATAAGCACTACTAAACTTCAGCTTCGTTCCCACCATCTTCCACAAACTTAGCCAAAAATGAATCAGAAAATGAGTATCTCTATCCGACACAATAGATTCTGGCAATCCATGAAGTCGATAGATCTCCTTGAAAAACAATTGAGCAACATGAACAGCATCCGCCGTCTTCTTACAAGCAATAAAATGTGCCATCTTCGAAAATCTGTCCACCACAACGAATATAGAATCATTTCCCCTCTGAGTTCTAGGCAATCCCAAAACAAAATCCATACTGATATCCACCCATGGTTTTACAGGCACGGGTAACGGTATATATAAACCAGCATTAGTCGCAGTTCCTTTCGAAACCTGACAAATATGACAACGCTCCACAAACCTCTCCACCTCTTTCCTCATCGATGGCCAAAAATAAGATTGTGAAATCAACTGTAATGTACGGTCTCTCCCAACATGTCCTTCTTCATGTAGTTCTTTTACGATCTTCATTCTCAAACTACCCTCCGGAATGCACAATCGATTTCCTTTGAACAGAAAACCATCTATCATTATAAACTCATCCGTCTCCCCATCCTTGACTTTATCAACAAACTTTGCAAAGTAAGGATCATCGTCAAATAATTCTGGTAACATTTCAAACCCCGTCACTTCAACCTTCATTGTTGTCAACAAATGATTTCTTCTACTCAAAGCATCAGCCACACGATTCGTCACCCCTGACTTGTGTTTAACAACAAAAGTAAACTGTTGCATATATGCAATCCACGATGCATGTCTTGCTGAAATCTTGTCTTGCCCTTGTAAATGCTTCAACGCCTCATGATCAGTATACAGAACAAACTCTTTCTGAAATAGATAATGTCTCCAGTGTTTAATAGCTTGCACAACAGCATAAAACTCCACATCATATGTACTGTATCGCATCTTTGCTCCTGACAACTTCTCACTGAAATAGGCAATAGGACGACCCCTTTGACTCAACACTCCTCCAATCCCAACCTTTGACGCATCAGTATGTAATTCAAACAACAACTGAAAATCAAGTAATGTTAGGATTGGTGCTGTCGTCAACAACTCCTTGATTCGTTCAAAAGCAACTCCTGCTTCCTCCGTCCATGTAAACTGTTTACCCTTCATACAATCAGTCACAGGTGCCATCACACTACTAAAGTGTGGAATAAACCTTCGATAGAATGAAGCCAACCGGTGAAAACTACGAACTTCCGTTATCGTCTTGGGTTGTGGCCAATCTCTGATCGCCTCAACTTTACTCTGGTCCACCTGTATACCTTCTTCCGACACAACATACCCTAGAAATAGAACACTCATTGCCATGAAAACACATTTCTTTGTAGCAGCATAGAATTGTTCTTCACGAAGAATAATTAACACTTTCTTCAAATGTTGAGCATGCTCTTCTGTACTTGCACTGTAGATCAGAATATCATCAAAGTAAACCACCACAAATTTTCCAATGTACGGTCTGAAAATTTGATTCATCACCCTCATGAATGTACTTGGTGCATTTGATAGACCAAACGGCATTACCAGCCATTCATACAAGCCTTCCCTCGTCTTGAATGCTGTCTTCCATTCATCCCCTGGTCTAATGCGAATCTGATGATAACCGCTCTTCAAGTCTATCTTAGAAAAGATTACGAACCCACTGATCTGATCCAATAAATCATCAATCCTCGGCATCGGAAATCTATATCTCACAGTAATCTTATTCAATGCTCGACTGTCAGTGCACATCCTCCACGTTCCATCCTTTTTGGGTACCAATAAAGCTGGTACAGCACAAGGACTTAAACTCTCCTGCACACGCCCCTGTTCAAGCAATTCCTCTACCTGCCGCCGCAACTCTTCATGTTCCTTCGGACTCATTCGGTAATGTGGTCTATGTGGCAACACTGCTCCCGGAACAAGATCGATTTGATGTTGAATGTCTCTTAGTGGTGGTAACTACTTCGGTAACTCATCTAGGAATACATCTTCAAATTCTTTCAAAACTGACTTTGCTTCTTCTGGAATTTCAACCCCTTCACTGCTCTCATGCCCAATTAACAAGAATACTTCCGGCTCTTCCTCAACCTCAACAAACTCCTTCAGAGATAATAAAGTTTTCAGCTCTTCAATCTCTTCTGACTTACTTTCTCCTTGTGGTCTCTTCTTTGGAACTAGGATAATCTTCGTACCTTCAAACATAAAACTGTAGCTATTGGTCCGACCGTCATGCTGTACTGCTCGATCATACTGCCATGGTCTTCCCAAAAGTAAGTGGCAAACATCCATCTCTACTACATCACACCAGATCTCGTCTTTGTATTTCTTCCCAATAGAGAATGGAACACGAACTCGTCTATCCACTTTCACTTCTCCTCCTTTTCTCAACCATGCTAGCTTGTATGGATTCGGATGTTTCTCTGTCTTCAGCTTCAACTTTGTCATAGCCTCGGTTGAAACAATATTGTCACAGCTTCATGCGTCAATCACAAATTTACACACCTTCCCCAGTATAGTGCATGTCGACTGAAAGATATTACTCCTCAACCAACTAGCTTCCTCCTGCTTCGGTGTCAAACACGATCTCCTTAGCATTAGATTACAACCTTCATCTCCTGACGCAATATCCTGTTCATCCTCCTCAACTGGACTAGAATAACCTCCATCAACATCCTCATCTTCAATTTCCGCAATCATGGTTCTCTTCTTTGGCTTTGGACACTCATTGCTTTTATGACCCAATTCCTGACAATTGTAACATTTGAAGCCATTGTTAACCTTCACCTTCTCAGCCTCCTTCACCACTGGTCTACCGATAGGTTTAGAAACATTAGAACTCCCACTAACATCCTTCACTTGATTGTTGGAATTAGTAAACACACCACCTCCACGCCTTCCTTGTTTCTCCCAAGCTAACGCCTTTTGATGTGCTTCTGCCACAGATCTTGGATCGAACATATTAACCATATCCTGAATCTGCATTCTCAATCCCCCAATGAATCTCGATGTCAGCTGCTCTTCCGTTTCCATAATATCATTTCTCGCAATAAGCTGGTAAAACTCATCTGCATAATCATTAACAGTTTTTGTGCCCTGCCTCAAGTTCTGCAAACGTTGATACATCAGAGATTGATAATTGTAAGGTAAGAACGTTGCTTTCATCAATTTCTTCATCTTCTCCCAAGATTCATCTTTTGACTTCCCCATTCGTTCACGTGTAAGTTTGGTTTGCTGCCACCATGCCAAAGCTCTACCCCTCAGCCTCGTAGCAACCAACTTCACTCTACGATGTTCTGGAACTTCTTTGAAGTCAAAAATCTCCTCAACATTAGCCACCCAATCTAGAAACTCCTCCGCTTGCATACCACCTTTGAATTCAGGAATTTCAGTCTTCATCCCCGTCTCCCACTTGTGATCATACTCAGAGTAATTTCTTCCTTGTCCTCGTCCTTGTCCTCGAACACTACCACCATCATACTCCTCTTCAAAATCAGATGTATATCGTTGTCTATCTCGTCCACCCACATCTCTACTACCATTACGTCTTCCACCATCATCCCTTCTATCTACATTCCTCCGTTCACGATCATTCACGTTCCTCCCACGCCCTTGATCATTTTCAACACTTCGGTCTCGATTGGAATGTGGCGAGACTCTACTACCCCCATGGTTAGATTCAGGTGAAACCCTTCTCCGATTTTGATTTATCTCTGTCATAAGCTTCTCTAACCGGCCAATTCCTTCGTTAAGCTTTTCACTAAAGTTTTCATTGATTCTTTGCTCCATCTCATCAGCTTCTTCCCTTCGATACAAAGCTTCAACGTTTTGATGTCGATTGGCTCTCCTTGGCGGCATGATTGAAATCTTCACAAATTCTTCAACACTTCAAAATTCTAACACTTTTCGAACTTTGATCCAAAATGAAATGGATCAAAAACTTCCACTTTGTTGCAAATCGCGATGAACACGATGGACAAAGTTTCGGCCTCCCACTCAAATCCGATCAACCAACTTCAATACAAAGTCGAACACTTCAACTTGATCACGGCTCAATACTTCAAGCTCGGCAAATCACTTCAAACTTCAAACTCTCGGCTCCAAGACTCGATCTAACTATGATTGGTTAGAACAAGCTCTGATACCAAATGACGCAGCGGATATTACAAACACAATGTAGATCGTTGAATGTAGTAATCGATGGATTGGAAGATACTGAATTGCCCGAATTCGTTGATCCGAAGATACTGAACTCTAGCTATCCCGAACTCGTTGATCGCGCACGATACCGGGTTCAAAGATCTTCAATTCTTCGAGCGTTGATCTAGCGCACTAGATTCCGCGAATCGGCTTCTACAATCGTTGAATCGAGCGCACTCGATTATCCGAAAGAGGAGATAGGAGATTACACTCAACTACCAATTTAGATGAAAGCACACAGCAATCAAAAGAGAATTTTATTCAAAAATCAACCACCTTACAAAATGATTCAACTTGCCTATTTATAGGCTACAACACACAACAGAAAAGAAATACATCTCCTAAGCCGTTTCCGACCTAACAGTCACGACCTAACATTTCAGACGACTTACGACTTACACACATGCGACTTAAAAACAAGTAAGAACTACGAGTTAACAAACAGAAAATACAAACAGATTACATCACTTAGGTCGTAGACGACCTAGCAACTTCCCACGACTCAATCTTCAGACGACTTAGTATAAGTCGGTGGCGACTTAACAGCAGCTTCTTCACGACTTAAAGAATCCACGGTTTAGATTAAGTCGGCATAAGAATCTACGGCATCCAGAGCTTCAGCGACTTAAAACTTGCGGCATCCCAAATCAACGTCTTAAGGGAATCAAAGACAGAGATTAACTCGGCAGACGAATCAACGGTATCCAGAGCTTCGCGACCTAAAAGATAAGCGGTTCCAGAAACAACTTCGCGATCTAAGCCTTATCTCGCTAGGTCGTACGCGACCTAAAAGCATGTTAGGTCGTTCCAGCGACCTATCTCCTTGTTTTAACTCGCCATCCCCAAACCCGTTAGGTCGTAGTTCTTTCCCTGGTGCTATGTTAGGTCGTTCACCATGTTGCACTGCAAAGTTAGGTCGTTCGCGACCTATCACTTCCTTAGGTCGTAGACGACCTAAGACTTCAGCTTTCCACCATTCTTCACAAGTTGTTAACTCCTTAGCTTTAGGTCGGATTCGACCTATCAACATGTTATGACCTACGAGATTGCTAGGTCGATCACGACCTAGTACTTGGCCTGCATCATGATATATACCTATGACATCATTTTGGATTAAAATGATGTATATATCCATCCCTGAATTAAAACCGAAATAACTGATTCACTTGGCCATAGGATAGAGAATTATATACGGACACCGAATTGGTTAAATTAAATGATTTTGTAATTTTTGATTTGAAATTATTTAAATGATTTGATTTAAAGAAATAAAAATCGAATTTATGGAAATCAAATTATTTTCGAATTTGAGCTCGGAATGTTGAAATTTAAGTTTGATAACAAGAATTGTTTAAATAATCGAAGTTGAGATTTTGAAGTTATAATCGAAATATGACGTGAATTTTAAAAATTGATTTGATTTAAATGATTGGACTTTTATTCGAACTTTGAATATTGCTAAGTAAAAGTGATATAAAACGATATTTCGAAATTGAGCTCGGAATTGAATTATATTTGAAGGTTTGGATTTTAAATTGGATGTTGAAGGAAAATTTGATTTAAGCGTTTTTAATCGATACTTTGGAATCGAACTCGAATTGATCTAAATCGAAATGGTTTAAATTCGGAATTGGAATTAAAATTAATTTGGAATTTGAATTAAAATCAATTTGGAATTGGAATTTAAATTAATTTGGGATTGGAATTGAAATTACTTTAGAATTGGAATTTAAATTAATTTAGAATTGGAAACGAAATTAATTTAGAATTGAAATTGAAATTAATTTGGAATCGAAGGAAAATTCGACTTAAATTCGGAATTGAATGATTAAATCAAAATGGAAATTGGAACTGGTTTGAATTGGAAAATTTGGAAAGTGAACCGGTGTGACTTTGAAACTATTTTCAAATAAATCATTTTAGTATAAACTATTTAAAATCTATCTTCTTAAATATTCAAATTATTTTGATTTCTCAAACTATTTTACTATATAAACCATTTTCAATACTCAAACTATTTTCTATTAAAATATTTTAACTATTTAAGCTATTTTAAAACTATTCAAAGTATTTTCTTAAAATTCAAACCGGTCAAGAGTGGAATGTTTATATTTAAATCATGGATTTAAATGCGAATGAGGTTAAATTGAAGTTATAACCTAAATTGAAATTCGAAACAATTTTGGAAGCGAAATCGATATATTAAGGCAAAAATGATAAGGTATATTTTGAGTAAATATGATGATTTCGAAATGGATTTGATTTTGAAGTGAATATGATATTCTGATATCAAATATGAATAGTTTTCAAAATGTAAAAGAACCAACCAGTGTGTAAAATGACGTTTGGTTGTTAAAGAGACCGGGGCCTCTTATTAGCATACTCTCTGTTGATATTGGAACCACTTTGACAACCGTGTACGCGGTGGATGATATCCAGAATGTAGTGGTTGAATTGATGAACGTTTACTGGAATGAAATAAGAGAACGATGATGGATAGCCTTGAAACTTGTGTCATAATTAAAATGACAAAAACAGGAGCCTATGTCTGGCCAACGAGGTTAGCTACCTCTAGCGACGTTGATCACTCGTATTATTATCATGATTTTGTACTCGATGGGTGCACCCTTTTTGTTTGGATTGATGGTCACGGTCGGCCACAGATGGGTTACGACTAGCCAGAAAGGGTAAACTGGTAGAATCTTACCTTGGGCATTGCCTTATGTGCCTTGTCATATTTATCCTTATGCGAGCCCATTACGACTTTGGTTTAGTACTATAAAAATGTGTTAAGGTGGATTAATGTAAAGCCTTAACGCTATTTTGATATTAATTTTATTGATAGACATTACATATTATAGCATATACAATTATATATAAATAGTTTAACGGATCCTTAGGAGATGAAAAATCCCGTAACATCTTTTACGTTATTGCACGCACGTTATACACTGGATAGCAGATGTAAAATCCTGTAAACATCTCTGACGTTGTTACACTCATTTTCATGATATTGATTTGACTTACATAAGAGTATTTTAGTCCTAACTCGAGTGTTTTGTTTTTCATTACGCTCGGGTCAGCTTTGAGTTTTTTTTCCAGCACAATGAAGATCGTTTTTCGGAGGACGGAGACAAAGATTTGGTATATTATTACTATTATTATTTTTTGCATCATGCTATTCTGCTGCATTATTTATTTATCTCTGTTGTATATATATAACTCTAATAAATGTAGTATAGATTATAATCAAATGTATAATATAGACAGCTTCATGAACTGTTATTTGATGATTATATTTTGTCGTTCCGCTTTGAGATTCTGTGTTTGTTTTCTTCTTCTTTCCTTATTTTTTAATTATCTCCATTGATTATCTACGTTCCGGATTGTTTAAGTCGGACATGTGTGGATTATTGTCGATTTAAACCTTCCAAAATGCGGTTTGTCACAGTTTGTATCAGAGCTTAGGTTTAGCGATAACTTTGGCTTTGTGGGGTTTGACTCATTAGAGATAAAGTATTAATACCCTAGGATGAGTTTGTTTGAGCATATATATATATATATATATGAGAAAGCGTACTTGTTAGTGTTATAAAAGGTTTTGTATTGTGTTTACTTATCCGTTGAGTTGTTTATGAATTCTGGTCGATGCGTGTGATGCTATGTTATCGATGGGGGTGTCTAAAAACTTAAACGTGGCAAGTCGACATAATAATTATTTTAAAATAGGGTAAATGAAATAATTTTACCTAAATTATATTTTTTATATATAAAATGATTATTAATGAAGTTGTTAGGAGGTGAAAATATTTAGTTATCATCGATTATTGGTTGAGTTAAAATAAAATGGATACTTTGGAAATTTTATTTTACGAAGCATTCGATAATTAAATTGAATTGAAATCAATTAAAATAAAAATTATTTGAAATAACAAAAATGTAAAGTAATGGAATTGTATAAGCTATATTATAAATAGAAGGATTTAAAAATTGAGAATTTTAAATTTTAAAATCCTTTTGGTTTCAAAATTATTTTCGAAGCCTTTAAAATTAATATTAATATTATTTGAAAGAGTTTTGACTAGAAAAATATTTTGAAAAGATTTTTGAAGAAAATAAAAACATTAAACTCGCTTTGATCACTGGGAAATAATTCTACGGATGACTGCAGCATCGCCAGTATTCATTTTCGAGTTTCTGAGTGAGAATTGCTACCAAAAGAAATTTATTTTCGATTAAACAAGTTTGGTTGTGAAAAAAATATATTCCGAGTATGATTTAATTAATATATGAAAATATTATTAAACTTATAAATTTAAAATAGTATAGATAAGAAAATAAGTTTGTAACTTATAAATTTGAATAGGAAAATAAAACCAAATTTAAAATGGTTAAACATTTTGATTTAAGCAAATAAAAGAAATTTGAATTCGAGAAATGAAATAAAATAATTAACTTAAGAAATGTTAAATTGATTGAGTTAGTAAAATGAAGAAATAAAATGAAATTTAACTCAAGAACCTTAAATAAAAATGAATTGTATTTGAAATGAATTAGATAAAATAATAAAATGAAAGTTTAAATGAATAAATTGTATAACTTATAGGTTTGAGAAATATTAAGCTAAAAACAAATATTAAATTTGTTGAATGTGAATGACAAGAAAAAACATTTAAAACAGAGTTAAATAAAATAAATAATGGATTAATGAAATAAATTTTCGCTTAATTAGTTTTAGATGAGTTTCTACTGGCAACAATTTGGATTGAAAACCCCTATTGTTTTGGTCTTTCCAAATATGCCAAGTAGTGTAGTTAATGCTATGTTTGTGATGATGTCTTTCATTATGCTTGATTGCTAATACGTATTTGTGATTTGCTCCATGACTTCATCTAACCCATACTTGTTGTTATTGAATTGAGTACTGAGACTAGTTGCATTCCGTTCCAAAATGAATTTAGAGTACCAACACTTAAAATAAATTCGGAGAGGATTTGATATCCGAGTTGAATTGCAAGCAATTTAGATCATTACTGTTTGACCAACAATTGATTCTCCCTTCTATTGGAAGTCTAGTTAATTTGGCAAAATACGTGGGTATAGACATTTTTGGAGAACAACATAAATTCCAAATATGGCTGCATCATTGTAGTTCTTTCTTAACTCTGATTGCTTCCCAAGCAGATTTCATTGTGAACTTTCCATTTCCAAACCATTGCCATTTTTTTTGCTATTCTATCATTGTGTATTTTAATCTGTTTTATTGGGTTGCCTGTGCTTGCTGGTAGCTCAGCTGCATTTAGTTGCCATTCACTGTCATTTGTAATGGTATTTACTTTTTGATTGTGTGTCCTGACCATTGCCATATAAGGACCACCCCAGCATGTTAGTGATTTCCCATTAAACCATGAGTCCATCCAAAGGCCTGTATCTATGTCATTTACTATTTCATTGTGAAAAGTTGTTTGCCTTCTTCTTTTATTCTCATCAACAGTTTTATCTTATTATGATTTTATAAACAAGTTTCACTCGATTCTATGTAAGAGACTAAGTTTTTGCTATAGTTTTTAAATGATCGGTTGTGATGACATTCTATACTCTTAGGAATAAATTTGTATAATGTTAGGCGTGTTAGTTAAAGAGCCCTATACTTTTTGTTTACCTCAATCAGTATGACAGTACTAATCCTAAAATTATAATTTAATATGGAACTGCTCTTGCTTTGCTAGGAGTTTATTCGAAGCCATGGTTATTGGGTGTAAAATGATGAAATCTTGGTGAAATGCAAAAGAATATAATTAAATTTTGACAGTCAAATGTGGCATGTTTTCCGATTGTCTTTTAGTTTTATTGTCGGGTTTAAATTTGTTTAAAATTATAATATTATGATCATGTTTAACTTTAGGATCTAGGTGGCAAAGCTTATAACGTGTTGGTAATAGTTTTATATATTTTCTAAATTATATACATGAGAAGGTAATGTGTTGATGTTAAGTGCGGGTTTATTAAATTATACTCCTAATGATTTCTGCATTATTTCTTCATACTGAATGAAATAGGGAAGAAAAATAATCAGTACCTGATATGTAGATATCCTGGTGATAATTTTATATGTTTCCTAAATGAAGTGTATAAATTAATGATTGACATTGGATAATGAAATTTCACATAGTTTAAATTAATTAGATGATTATTATTTTGTTGGATGATTTCTTTTGTTGTAAATCATTGTTTTAACTGTTTTGATTGCATATGATTGTTGTATGTTGTGTATTTGTGCTTGTGTTTGTGATTTGGATTCAAAATTCATGCTATGTGGTTCTATTTCACTTATACATGTTCTATATTGTTTGCACCAAAATTGGTCACAAACCCCAAATATTGCGAAAGCACCATTGTATGAACACAGATCAGCAATAAATAATCACATCTCATAGATCTATGTAATGTAGAGGATAAAAAATGAAGAATAATAAACTTCAAACAGAAAGAAATAGACACAGACAAGATTTATAGTGGTTCGGCTATCTCCGGCCTATGTCCACTCCAAAAATTAATCTTTTATTGACTTTCCTTGCTGGTTACAGCTGATTATAGTGGATTACCATGAAGAAATTCGAGTACAACAGTAGCTTAATAATGCCAAGGTGTTTTCGATAGAGTCTGGACGTTGGATAGCCAAAAGATCATTTTTCTGTAGGCTCTGGGGTGCTATTTATAAGCGCTCCATGCAAATATCTCGCTCAAACTTCGGGAGACTTCTTCTGGCACATGAGTGGGCCCACGCGATCGATCCCATGAAGTTTCGGCTCGATCTGTGATCGATACAAATGTAATTCGTATCGATCAGGATTTTGTCCAATGGAGTCGAAACTTGGCATGAACCATCTTTGGCTTTTACGTAAGCTCTTGTGAAAATTTCATAGCATTTGGACCTGTGGATCTTGAGATATGATCGATACGAAATGTAACTTCCTCAATGTCATCCGGTTCGTATCGATCAATTCGTAGCGATGCTTATTCGTGTCGATACTAAGCACGTGTGCATCGGTGACGTGGCACTGTTTCCAAGGCTCGATCCCATTTTCATGCCAAGTTGAATGCTTCTTCCCTGAAATCATGCTTGCTTCTCACTCGTGTCCAAAACGTGCTTCGAATCCATTATTTCGCATCCATCAGTTTGTATCGGTCTCATCTTTGTTCATCAATTCGTATCCATCAGCTGCTTCCTTGCTCGTATCGATCAGGCTACTGCCATGGATCGATACGAACAAGACCGATGCGAGTTCTGCCTTCGATTCGAAGTATGCCAACATCTCCATCCTGACCGATACGAACACTATTGACTCAAATCCATGTTGATCGATACGAACAGTATCGATTCGAAGTACACTGCTATGCTCCATCCTGATCGATACGAAATAATCGAGTCGAACAAACCATCATGCACCTATCCATTCAACCCAAGTTCATACTCACCGAGTCGAAGTCTACTCAGCCTTCCTCCCTGATCGATACGAATGTCTTGTTCGTATCCATGTTGATCAATACGAATAACTCATTCGTATCCATACTGGACCGATACAAATTTGCCTCGATTCGAATGGGATCTCCTTGTGCATGTATCCATCAATTTCTTGAGCAAATGAACTCCATTTGACTTGAAATTTGAAACGTAGCCTCTTCAAGCCTTGATTATCATTCCAGATCGATCCCGCCTTGATTCGAGCTTGGCCAAATTTCGACGACATCGACCACAACCCTGTTTCCAATCAATCTCCTACCCTGATATCCATCCTTTCTAGCCAATCTGTTGATATTCCAGCCTTGACCGAAGGGTGGGATAACATTTGCCCCCCAAAACATGCCTTGTGATAAGAAGGTCTGTTTTGAATAGTTCCGAATCCGACATCCGAAGTCCATATTCCGTCTATAGCCATACTATTTGATTCATAATCCGATCCCTTACCAAGCCATGCCATCCAAGTGCCTCATCCTTGACTGCTCCGAGTCGATGTCCAAATCCGAATCTAGTAACCAAAGCCTTAGCCAATTCCATATCCATCCGAACCTGATAACTGAGTCCTAATCCATCCTTACCCAATAACCAATAACCGAATCCAGGACCTCTCCGGGTCAATATCCAAATCCTAAGCTATTCATAGCTAACATTCGTATCCATAACCTCTCCAGGTTCTTGTCAAGCGTAATCCACACCTGACGACCGTGGTCCAGTGTCCCTGAACGTTGAGTAATGCCATGGCTTAAGTCCTAAGCCGAATCCTGGTCGCTCCGGACCCTTGTCGAGCATAGTCCATACTCGACGACCTGAAATAGTAACCGATAGATATTGTGTGGCCTAAGTCCTAGGCTGAATCCTAATCTCTCTGGACCCTTGCCGAGCATAATCCATACTCGACGACCTGAATAAGCCAATTCGCCACGTTCGAACAAAGAGTCTTACCCCTTACCAGGCATAATCCATACCAGATGACCATTTACCAAAAACCAGATGAAAATCCAATCCAAAATCCAAATCAAATCGGAAAACCAAAAATCCATATCAGAAATCCAAATCAATATCCAAAACAAAAAACAATCATCCAAACGAAAGTCCAAACCAGAAAACAAACAACATCAAGGTTCAAACCAAACTCCAAAACCAAGCCAGAAAAGACAAATGTCCAAACCAAAAGAAAAGGCAGATTTCACAAACCATAGCGTCGCGGTTCATCATCATTCAGAGCATGCCTAGGAGCCATCTCCGTCCCCGTACATGAGTAAACGACTTGGCCATTTGCCTGTAGTTTGCTACTTATTTCATATCATCCTTGTCAATTGATAACCAATCGACCATCATTCCTGGGCCTCGTGCCATCGTTGTTTGAGGTAGACGGTGGTTGCTCTTGTTCCACCGCTGCATTCCGAGCCCCAACATATTGTTGTAACTGTCCATTCCTTACATGCTCCTCAATTATGTCCTTTAGATGCCTGCAGCTATTGGTGTCATGTCCATCCAAATCGTGAAAAAGACAGTGCCTCCCTGATGCCCTTTCACGCTCCGAGGGTTCTCTCCTTGCTGGCCTTCGGTAGGGAAGGCGATTCCGATTCTCAATGAATATCCGTTCCAACGTCTCATTTAATCACGTGTAAGTGGAAAACTTTGGCTCCCTCCATCGCTTCCTAGCTTTTCCTGACTCGTCATCCAGCTTCCTCTTCCCTTTATCTTTATCCGAGCCTCCACTGGATGACCTTCCATTCTCAGCCGCATTCACCTCCTTTAATTTCATATCTGAACACGCATCTTCCTGCCAAAAGAATCTCTCAGCTTCGTGAAAGAATTCCCCGAGATCCATTGGTGGGTCTCGTATCAATGATAATTTGAAATCTGAATTTTCTCTAACTCCTGACACTACTGCCATTAAAACCATTGATGGATCCGGCCGATCCACCGAAGCAACCGCTGCATTGAACTGAGTTAAGAAAGATCTGAGCGATTCTTCTGTCCTTTGCTTTATCGATGTTAGCGTCATCATGTTCTTCGGCCTTTTGATATGAACCCGAAACTGCTTTAGAAACCTGTCCACCAATTCTGTCCATGTCCTAATAGATCCTTCTTCCAGCTTTCTGAACCACATAACAGCTATATCAGTTAAGTACAGAGGGAAACATCAGGCCATCACTTCCTCCGATGCCCCCAGCACTTCCATATGTCTTGTGTATCTCATTAAGTGATCAGTAGGATCAGCCTTGCCATTGTGCACTTCCAAAGTAGGTAGCTTGAACTCTAGTGGATTCCGAAAAATTCTGATGTCACGAGTAAACGAACTCCTATTTACTCCTTCCAGATCTCTGTTTGTCAAACCTCCGCACATAGTTCGTCTAATAATCTCAGTTAGTCCAGCATTGTCCGTCAAGGGTTACCCCCCGAGTCTCCGAGGGAATTCTGGTACATACTCTTCATCCCGCGCTCCTATATTCCTTCCAGCATCTTGTTGTGTGGCGTCAACTAGAATTCCTCCATGAACTGGTCCATTGTTGCCGGGTGGTGTACCCCCGAGCCTGGATCCATCCAGATTAGCAGTTGTGTGCTGATCAGGGGTTGTGCCTTGTTGAGCAGCTCCATTCGATTGCCTGTTTGGTCCTTCTGCTCCAGCTCCGCGGATCTGAACTCCTGAAGCTCCATCTGTTCCTGCTTGCCCAAACTGTTTGAGGAGGTTCTGCATCATCTCCTCCTGCCTTTTCAGAAACTCTTCATGCATAGCTCCCATCATCATCTCTATCTCGTCTCTGGTGATGAAAGCTGAAGTCTGATTAGCCCCTAATGATGCCTTCTGGCTCCCTTCATGACGACTTCTCTCGGCTCTTTGTCTTCTACTTGATTGCCTTGTCATAGCTCTTTAGATCTGAAACCTTAAGCCTTCAAATTCGAACTCCTAATCTGGTATAGCGGGTGCTAGTTGTTCTCAGTGAGAGCACCAAAGTGTTTGTGCCAAAATTAGTCACAAACCCCAAATATCGCAAAAGCACCAGTGTATGAACACAGATCAGCAATAAATAATCACAAATCACAGATCTAAGTAATGTAAAGGATAAAAAATGAAGAATAATAAACTTCAAATGGAAAGAAATAGACAGAGACAAGATTTATAGTGGTTCGGCTATCTTCGGCCTACGTCCACTCCAAAAATTAATCTTTTATTGACTTTCCTTGCTGGTTACAGCTGATTATAGTGGATTACCATGAAGAAATTCGAGTACAACAGCAGCTTAATAATGCCAAGGTGTTTTCGGTAGAGTCTGGACGTTGGATAGCCAAAATATCATTTTTCTATAGGCTCTGAGGTGCTATTTATAAGCGCTCCATGCAAATATCTCGCTCAAACTTCGGGAGACTTCTTCTGGCACATGAGTGGGCCCACGCGATCGATCCCATGAAGTTTTGGCTCGATCTGTGATCGATACAAATGTAATTCGTATCGATCAAGATTTTGTCCAATGGAGTCGAAACTTGGCATGAACCTTCTTTGGCTTGTACGTAAGCTCTTGTGAAAATTTCATAGCATTTGGACTAGTAGATCTCGAGATATGATCGATACGAAATGTAACTTCCTCAACGTCGTCCGGTTCGTATCGATCAATTCGTATCGATGCTTATTCGTGTCGATACTAAGCACGTGTGCATCGGTGACATGGCGCTGTTTCCAAGGCTCGATCCCATTTTCATGCCAAGTTGAATGCTTCTTCCTTGAAATCATGCTTGCTCGCTCATGTCCAAAACATGCTTCGAATCCATTATTTCGCATCCATCAGTTTGTATCGGTCTCATCTTTGTTCAACAATTCGTATCCATCGGCTGCTTCCTTGCTCGTATCGATCAGGCTACTGCCATGGATCGATACGAACAAGACCGATGCGAGTTCTGCCTTCGATTCGAAGTATGCCGACATCTCCATCCTGACCGATACGAACACTATCGACTCGAATCCATGTTGATCGATACGAACAATATCGATTCGAAGTACACTGCTATGCTCCATCCTGATCGATACGAAATAATCGAGTCGAACAAACCATCATGCACCTATCCATTCAACCCAAGTTCATACTCACCGAGTCGAAGTCCACTCAGCCTTCCTCCCTGATCAATACGAACGTCTTGTTCGTATCCATGTTGATCGATACGAATAACTCGTTCGTATCCATACTGGACCGATACAAATTCGCCTCGATTCGAATGAGATCTCCTTGTGCACGTATCCATCAATTTCTTGAGCAAATGAACTTCGTTTGACTTGAAATTTGAAACGTAGCCTCTTCAAGCCTTGATTATCATTCCAGATCGATCCCGCCTTGATTCGAGCTAGGCCAAATTTTGACGACATCGACCACAGCCTTTTTTCCAATCAATCTCCTACCCTGATATCCATCCTTTCTAGCCAATCTGTTGGTATTCCAGCCTTGATCAAAGGGTGGGTTAACATTTGCCCCCCAAAACATGCCTTGTGATAAGAAGGTCTGTTTTGAATAGTTTCGAATCCGACATCCGAAGTCCATATTCCATCTATAGCCATACTATTTGATTCATAATCCGATCCCTTACCAAGCCATGCCATCCAAGTGCCTCATCCTTGACTGCTCCGAGTCGATGTCCAAATCCGAATCCAGTAACCAAAGCCTTAGCCAATTCCATATCCATCTGAACCTGAAAACTGAGTCCTAATCCATCCTTACCCAATAACCAATAACTGAATCTAGGACCTCTCCGGGTCAATATCCAAATCCTAAGCTATTCATAGCTAACATTCGTATCCATAACCTCTCTAGGTTCTTGTCAAGCGTAATCCACACCTGACGACCGTGGTCCAGTGTCCTTGAACATTGAGTAATGCCATGGCTTAAGTCCTAAGCCGAATCCTGGTCGCTCCGGACCCTTGTCGAGCATAGTCCATACTCGACGACCTGAAATAGTAACCGATAGATATTGTGTGGCCTAAGTCCTAGGCTGAATCCTAATCTCTCTGGACCCTTGCCGAGCATAATCCATACTCGACGACCTGAATAAGCCAATTCGCCATGTTCAGACAAAGAGTCTTACCCCTTACCAGCCATAATCCATACCCAATGACCATTTACCAAAAACCAGATGAAAATACAATCCAAAATCCAAATCAAATCGGAAAACCAAAAATCCATATCAGAAATCCAAATCAATATCCAAAACAAAAAACAATCATCCAAACGAAAGTCCAAACCAGAAAACAAACAACATCAGGAGTTCAAACCAAACTCCAAACCAGAAAACAAACAACATCAGGAGTTCAAACCAAACTCCAAAACCAAGCCAGAAAAGACAAATGTCCAAACCAAAAGAAAAAACAGATTTCACAAACCATAGCGTCGCGGTTCATCATCATTCAGAGCATGCCTAGGAGCCATCTCCTTCCCCGTACATGAGTAAACGACTTGGCCATTTGCCTGTAGTTTGCTACTTATTTCATATCATCCTTGTCAATTGATAACCAATCGACCATCATTCCTGGGCCTCGTGCCATCGTTGTTTGAGGTAGACGGTGGTTGCTCTTGTTCCACCGCTGCATTCCGAGCCCCAACATATTGTTGTAACTGTCCATTCCTTACATGCTCCTCAATTATGTCCTTTAGATGCCTGCAGCTATTGGTGTCATGTCCATCCAAATCGTGAAAAAGACAGTGCCTCCCTGATGCCCTTTCACGCTCCGAGGGTTCTCTCCTTGCTGGCCTTCGGTAGGGAAGGCGATTCCGATTCTCAATGAATATCCGTTCCAACGTCTCATTTAATCACGTGTAAGTGGAAAACTTTGGCTCCCTCCATTGCTTCCTAGCTTTTCCTGACTCGTCATCCAGCTTCCTCTTCCCTTTATCTTTATCCGAGCCTCCACTGGATGGCCTTCCATTCTCAGCCGCATTCACCTCCTTTAATTTCATATCTGAACACGCATCTTCCTGCCAAAAGAATCTCTCAGCTTCGTGAAAGAATTCCCCGAGATCCATTGGTGGGTCTCGTATCAATGACACTTTGAAATCTGAATTTTCTCTGACTCCTGACACTACTGCCATTAAAACCATTGATGGATCCGGCTGATCCACCGAAGCAACCGCTGCATTGAACTGAGTTAAGAAAGATCTGAGCGATTCTTCTGTCCTTTGCTTTATCGATGTTAGCGTCATCATGTTCTTCGGCCTTTTGATATGAACCCGAAACTGCTTTAGAAACCTGTCCACCAATTCTGTTCATGTCCTAATAGATCCTTCTTCCAGCTTTCTGAACCACATAACAGCTATATCAGTTAAGTACAGAGGGAAACATTGGGCCATCACTTCCTCCGATGCCCCCAGCACTTCCATATGTCTTGTGTATCTCATTAAGTGATCAGTAGGATCAGCCTTGCCATTGTGCACTTCCAAAGTAGGTAGCTTAAACTCTAGTGGATTCCGAAAAATTCTGATGTCACGAGTAAACGGACTCCTGTTTACTCCTTCCAGATCTCTGTTTGTCAAACCTCCGCACATAGTTCGTCTGATAATCTCAGTTAGTCTAGCATTGTCCATCAAGGGTTACCCCCCGAGTCTCCGAGGGAATTATGGTACATACTCTTCATCCCGCGCTCCTATATTCCTTCCAGCATCTTGTTGTGTGGCGTCAACTAGAATTCCTCCATGAACTGGTCCATTGTTGCCGGGTGGTGTACCCCCGAGCCTGGATCCATCCAGATTAGCAGTTGTGTGCTGATCAGGGGTTGTGCCTTGTTGAGCAGCTCCATTCGATTGCCTGTTTGGTCCTTCTGATCCAGCTCCATGGATCTGAACTCCTGAAGCTCCAGCTGTTCCTGCTTGCCCAAACTGTTTGAGGAGGTTCTGCATCATCTCCTCCTGCCTTTTCAGAAACTCTTCATGCATAGCTCCCATCATCATCTCTATCTCATCTCTGGTGATGAAAGCTGAAGTCTGATTAGCCCCTGATGATGCCTCCTAGCTCCCTTCATGACGACTTCTCTCGGCTCTTTGTCTTCTACTTGATTGCCTTGTCATAGCTCTTTAGATCTGAAACCTTAAGCCTTCAAATTCGAACTCCAAATCTGGTATAGCGGATGCTAGTTGTTCTCAGTGAGAGCACCAAAGTGTTTGCGCCAAAATTAGTCACAAACCCCAAATATCGCGAAAGCACCAGTGTATGAACACAGATCAGCAATAAATAATCATAAATCACAGATCTAAGTAATGTAAAGGATAAAAAATGAAGAATAATAAACTTCAAATGGAAAGAAATAGACAGAGACAAGATTTATAGTGGTTCGGCTATCTTCGGCCTATGTCCACTCCAAAAATTAATCTTTTATTGACTTTCCTTGCTGGTTACAGCTGATTATAGTGGATTACCATGAAGAAATTCGAGTACAATAGTAGCTTAATAATGCCAAGGTGTTTTCGGTAGAGTCTGGACGTTGGATAGCCAAAATATCATTTTTCTGTAGGCTCTGAGGTGCTATTTATAAGTGCTCCATGCAAATATCTCGCTCAAACTTCGGGAGACTTCTTCTGGCACATGAGTGGGCCCACGCGATCGATCCCATGAAGTTTTGGCTCGATCTGTGATCGATACAAACGTAATTCGTATCGATCAAGATTTTGTCCAATGGAGTCGAAACTTGGCATGAACCTTCTTTGGCTTGTACGTAAGCTCTTGTGAAAATTTCATAGCATTTGGACTTGTAGATCTCGAGATATGATCGATACGAAATGTAACTTCCTCAACGTCGTCCGGTTCATATCGATCAATTCGTATCGATGCTTATTCGTGTCGATACTAAGCACATGTGCATCGGTGACATGGCGCTGTTTCCAAGGCTCGATCCCATTTTAATGCCAAGTTGAATGCTTCTTCCCTGAAATCATGCTTGCTTCTCGCTCGTGTCCAAAACGTGCTTCGAATCCATTATTTCGCATTTATCAGTTTGTATCGATCTCATCTTTGTTCATCAATTCGTATCCATCGGCTGCTTCCTTGCTCGTATCGATCAGGCTACTGCCATGGATCGATACGAACAAGACCGATGCGAGTTCTGCCTTCGATTCGAAGTATGCCGACATCTCCATCCTGACCGATACGAACACTATCAACTCGAATCCATGTTGATCGATACGAACAGTATCGATTCGAAGTACACTGCTATGCTCCATCCTGATCGATACGAAATAATCGAGTCGAACAAACCATCATGCACCTATCCATTCAACCCAAGTTCATACTCACCGAGTCGAAGTCCACTCAGCCTTCCTCCCTGATCAATACGAACGTCTTGTTCGTATTCATGTTGATCGATACGAATAACTCGTTCGTATCCATACTGGACCGATACAAATTCGCCTCGATTCGAATGAGATCTCCTTGTGCACGTATCCATCAATTTCTTGAGCAAATGAACTTCGTTTGACTTGAAATTTGAAACGTAGCCTCTTCTAGCCTTGATTATCATTCCAGATCAATCCCGCCTTGATTCGAGCTTGGCCAAATTTTGACGACATCGACCATAGCCCTATTTCCAATCGATCTCCTACCCTGATATCCATCCTTTCTAGCCAATCTGTTGGTATTCCAGCCTTGATCGAAGGGTGGGATAACATATATCTTATTATAAGTGACTAATATCTTAAATTGAGTTGAGATAGGTACATGCGAAGACCGTTTGAATATATACGCGGGTTTTTATATGCTTTTGCTTGCTTAATACGAGCGAACTCGCTTGTATTAAAAATAATAAGGTACGTATCTCGGATTACATACAGCGATTATATATTTTTCCCTTTGGGATGCCTCATCATTGAGATGAGATGTATATTTGATATATATTGGATATGTTTGTGGTATATATTGATATTGTAAATTTTTCCGATCGAGCCGCGCAAAGGAGACTCTGCCGAAATTTTTCGTAAATCCGGGAGTTAGAAAATTTTGAAGTTTTAAAAATTTTATAGCTTGTTTTTAAATATAATTTATATTTTCTGTAAAACCGATATCGAAGTGGCGTAGTAGAAGCGTAGTAATGATTTTGTAAATAAGATTTTGATGTTTTATAAGTTAATCATTTTGAGAAAATATAACGACCCGGATTTTTCGACCTTTAAATTTTGTATATTTAAATGGTTTTAAATATTGGATTTGGAATTATGATTGAGTTAGAAGGTTTTAAAACTAAAATTTCAAGCGACTTCGCTAATTTTTGAAATCGTCAATTTAATCGACGCGTTAAAATAGCAATCCGGGGCATAGTCTCGGAATTTGATGAAACCAGTTCCATTGGATCGGTAATAGTGTATTATTATCGAATTTCAAATTTGGTAACGTTTGGATGTGCCATTTGGTCATACGATCTGAAAACGCCTAGAATAATTTCATTGAATTTAATTTAAATAGTCGATTTAAAAAGCTATCTTCTCTATACGATCAAATTGAAGCTTGAGACTTGCTCCATTTAGTTCATAATAGTGGTATAACATTAGGAACACCAGACAACATGCTTCGATAAGGATTCGGGATTTTAAGATGCCATTAACGAGATAATTTGAAATTATATATATATATATCGTTTTCATTCACATTAACTTTTCCTGTTCAGCCACCCTACCCCCTAAGACAAGCCGCCCTATATCTAAAACCAGCTGCCCTTCTACATTTTAAATCATGTTCCCTTTTATCTTATCCAAATCTATTCGAACGAACAATAGGAAAAAGGAAAAAAGGGAAATCAAATCAGTTCGATTCATATATAAAAAAAAATAAAAAATTATATCACGCGATCAAATCGATCGCGATTATATGTAGTCGCTCACGCGATGGTTGAAGAGAGGAAAAATCGTTCGAAATAAATTCAGAAGAAAAGAAAAATCGAAGAAAATATATATTATAAAATGTGATTTGCATCGCGATTGTGGAGCTCGTGCTCGAGCTACAAGCGATGAGATGGATGGGTCGGCAGCAAATGATGCTCACGTGGGGATAGGGCAGCCGCGAGGTGGCTGCTGAGGATTTGAGTGTGGCGCTCGCGAGTTGGAGGGAGGTGGCACGTAAGGGAAAGTCGACTCAATGATAGGGAGGAAGAGCATTCTATCATCTAGGGTTTGTATCACTCTCGTTTAGTAACGATTGGTATATTGGGGTCGCCTTCGAGTTCTTGATGAAGGGAGCAGCTTGTGCCAGAATGGGGAGCGGGGTTACCGCTGCTTAAATGGTGGTCCAATTCTCTTAGAAGCATCGCGACCTAGACAGTCAAGCACGTACTTGGATGACGTGTTTTGCAGGAGGATGTCGGGGTCCATGATGTTTGTATCGACAAGTCGAAGGTCTGTCAAGGAGTTCAACGGCGCAGGTGGTTTTCAATTTCATGGAACTGAGCTCCATATCATAGCAAGGGATGCATGTCCATTTTGGGTTTTCTTGATAGGTGCACATACAGTAAACATTGGGGGAGCAGTAGGATTAGCATACGAAAGCGGCAAGTACTACGCAATGGAATTGGAACGATTAACAATTTTGGAAAAATCAAGTTGAGTAAATCTCACTCATTTTTGGATTACTAGTTAAATTTTAAATGGTTAAAATTTATTATTAGGTGGTTGATTGAATTAATAAGTTATTATCAATTTGGATGTTATATATATAGTAGTATATATATTAGTAGTTGGATATAAATTCCCGCCGATTGGAGCGGATGAGACACTATGCGCCCCGCATAATAGCGGATGACCCTATATACCGCGATATCCCCCTCGAAGTAGGATTGGTATTTTTTATGTTGTATTAACATCTGTGGATGCAGGGAAATAGGTTATCCAATTGGATTCCTCAAATTTATATTGATTTTTTTTCATATATAGTAATATATGATGTGATAGAATAATCTGTTATAGATTATAGTTGTGATGTGAATTATTGGATGCTATAGTAGCACTGGCCTAAATTTTGGTATTTTAAATACCAAAAATATTATTTTTGAATTTGAAGGAATTAAAAGGAGATTTTGAATATAAAAATATGTATATCAAAGTTGGGATTATTTTAAAAGAAATTGATTTGGATAAAACGATAAATTGATTTTTTGGTTGTACTTAACTATTCGGGAAAATATATTTTAAATGGTATTTCTGAAAAATATGAAGAGGAGTTGATATCGGTATTAAAAATAGATTTGTGGAATAAATGGAATTTATTAAGAAATTGATTTATAAAATAGGATTTATAAATGAAATTAGTTTTATAAACAAGTGAAAACTCAAAGGAGTTTATAAATTTATAAACGATGTTTATAAATAAGGGTAAAAGGATATCAGTTGATAAATTGGGGATATAAATTCATAGGGTGAATTTATATCAGAATATGGAAATCGGTTTGAGGAAAAATAGTGGTTTCTATTTTTGAAATGTGAGAATGGTTAAGGAAACGAAAATGAAATCGACGTGTAGTGAATCAAGAGGGATTTATAAATTGAAATTGGACATTGGAATTTAAAAAATATATTTTTATCGAGAAGTTAAATTTGTTTTAAAAAGAAAAAATTTATTTATTAAACTATGTAATTTAAAAACTGGTTTAGTACTGAAATACTTCGAAAGTGAAATTTTCAAATATCTAATATTTATTGAAATTAAATTCTAATTTTTATAATCGGCTTGTAAATCGATTTGTTTATCTAAAAATGAGTTATTGATGTTTATAAAAAGTGTTTCGATATTTTAAATAATCACTTGAACATGTTTTAAAAATAAATTGGTGTTTTTTTGAAATATTTATTATATATATATATATGTGTGTGTGTGTGTGTGTGTGTTTTAAAGGTAAGTGATTGAAGTGATTTATAAATATCCTCGAGATTTGTAAATCAAGTTAGTAAATGGAGTTGGTTTTGTAAGAGGAATGTTATAATGGGTTTCTGGAAACTTGGGAGATTTCAAAAATGTTTAGAGACGGGAACTTCGAAAATGAATCTGAATTCATAAAAGAAGCTATAAATTGTTAGATGGGATTATAAATAAGTATAATCGGATTTCGGAAATTGTAAAAAGGAATTTAATAAAATTCCTGAGAATTGTGAAATATTTCGTAAGTGTTGATATTAGAAATGATTTTGGAAAATAAACTTGCAATATTTTCCTAAGTATAGAAATGGAAGATTTTGGAAATATTTTAGCAATGAGATGATTTGTATAGAAATATTTTCCTAAGTAATGAATTATAAAGGGAATTTTGAATATTTCTAAGTGTTGGGATGGTTTGGAAAATATCCTGTTATGGATATAGGTATTTGAGTTGTTTCAAATATTGAAATATTGGAAGAAATTTGAATATATATCTTTGTAAAGATATTTTGATAATGTTTTGAAGATTTATAAAATAAGGCCTAGTGACTGCTTATGGATGTATTTGATAGTTAAATAACCGACAATAAAAATTGGCCAAATTCGTTGATCGTTTCGAAGAGACCGGGATCAGATTTAATTATCCGAAAACCACTTCGATCCGATTTGTGCATTACGAATTGTGATATCTCGAAGCTAACTAAGATGGTGATATTGAAGGAGATTCGGTTTGTCCAGACCCAGGACAACTTGTATGGATGGATGCTATCATTGCATTGTCACCTGGAAGGAAGTGTTAGCATTTCAAGTATAAATGCTATTCTAAAGGTAAACGTAGCCTCAAACCTCATCAACCGAGAAAATGACTGAAACAGGGTATGTAGTAGGGCTAAGTGGGTCGCTCCCATTAGGATATGTTATCACTTTTCTAGATACCCTCGAATATATTATAATTATGGAAATGGTTGTGCATGGGAAGAGAGTGCTCGATAAGGGTGGGAACACCCGGGGTGATAACATATTCGGTACTAGTAGTCAAGTGCTAGGCCGGTCCTGTGTGGCAGGGTGCAAGATGTTCTTGTTAAACCCGGGTGCATTGGTCTAGAGATGCACTCATCGAAAGGTAGTTCCTTACCTGGTCATAGTATGGAATCCATTTTTCAATAAGCGCCATACGGTTTTGATTGTGCTCAACTATGTTGAAACGTGAGATGCAAGCATTTCAGCTATTTTCTAATTTACTTTCAATAGACACTATTATTATATCAAATGATTTTGATATAAAATGTTTTGGTTATCGTAAGGTAAAAACCCATCGTGTTTATGTGTGACATGGTCTTACGAGATACCTTTGTTTTCAAAGGATTTTGATAATAGTAAAATTCAAATTTAGTGTGTTTTCTCACGCTGGTTTTCCAGACTGACTCGGGTGTTATTTTATTATAATGCTTGGGCCAGACTGAGTATTACAGATTCAGGTTAGGATGCTGTAATGACCTGCTATTTCGAACCATTCGTAGACACTCATGTCAGACATGAATTGCTCAAAACAACAGATTGTTAATTTATATTTGGCAAAACTCAGCATATACAGTAAATAAATCAATCACAGAATCACAAACACAGAGTAATATAACAACAAGCAACGAAATAGATAAATAGTAGTTCATGAAGCTACTATATAAACTACAGAGTTTGAAATAAAATACAATAGAATATCTCAAATACAATGTAGTCTCGAATACAACAGATGACAAGTCTGAATAAAACAACTGGAATAGCTGAATAGATAAGACAGATCTTCAAGCAAAGCTCCAATCTCCAAAGGGGAGTCTCAAATGCTGTGACACTCTGTCTGACCCGAGCGTAAAGCAACACAAAACACTCGAGTCAGGATTAACAATCTTATATTAATAAATTCAACTCAAGTGAAATGTCCACTGAAATACAAGTAACTTAAAGGATGTTTGGGATTTCCATCCTCTAAGGATCCGTGGAACTATCTACTATGTAGTAATATACGCTACTATAATATGTCTACGGTAAAGTAAACTATTAAAATAGCGTTAAGGCGTTACCCATATCCCCCTTAACACATTTTATATAATGTCGTAGTCCATACAGATACTGTAAACTCCACTCGCAAGTGGGCTATCAAGGAGCACTCCATAGGTACGACACAAAACAAACTCATAGAAGGCGCGATAGGGCATGCGACAAGGCACTCGAGGCAATGCCAGGGTAGATATACCGTTTGCGTATCCGGACTGGTGGCAACGCATAGTAGCTACTACCGCCCACCTCGTGACACACTCCCAAATCAAAGGTGCACCCAATCAAATCACAGAAGCAATAGAATGGTATCGAAGAAATGTGTCCGATAGGAGGAATGGCCTCACTAGGCCCGGCGTGGCTCCTTTTTTAGTCGCATCAAGCTAACTCACGGGAGTCAGGGCTACGTAAATACCATATAGAATCGTCACCAAACCATCCTACTTCATTCTGGAATCTCCACCACGTACACAATTGTTAAAGTGGTTTTCGGTATTGGCAGAGGGTATGACAATATCCGATCCCGGTCTCTTTAACAACCAAACGCTTATTTCACACCGTGGTCATTTCATTTCAAATAATTCATACTTCATATCAAAATATCATATTCATCTCAAAACCATATCAATTAAATATCTTTATTCACTTTAAATCATATTCATTTCCAAAATCGTAACCCTTTCAAAATTATAACACTTTCGAAATCATAGCACTTTCGAAATCAAAACACTTTTGAAATCATCACACTTTGAAATCATAACACTTTGAAATCATAACACTTTCCACCTAAACAGTTTAGATGTTGGAAATAGTACATATATTAAAATACTTTATAAATTAAAATACTTTATATATATAATAAAATACTTTATAAATGAAAATAGTTTGTATATATAATAAATTATTTTATATAATAAAATTAGTTTCCTCCAATTTCGCAAATCAATTTAAATCATCTTAAATTCCAAAATTCAATTTAAATCAATTCCAGTTTAACCATTTCAATTTAAAGTTCAAAGATTCAAGTTTAAATATTCAACATTTACAATATAAACTTCATTTATATTTCAACATTAACTTTAAATTTATTCAAATTGGAAATTATTCCCTTAACCATTTTTATAACAATTTATTTAAATCCCAATTTATATACCTAAATCAATATTAAAGATTTAATCTCAATTTTATTAAAAATTGAAAATATTCATTTAATCACTTTTTATTAAATCAAGTTATAAACCAAGTAATAATCATATCTTTTCAAAATCTTAAAACCAATAAGTTTAAATCACTTCTTTCTTAAATTCAACTATTAACCAATTTAAATTCCAAGTCAACATTAATTTATCGTCCCAACCTTTATTATTAAAGTTATAAAAATTTATTTTTTTAAATATTAATATAAATTTAAATAAATACGTAAACATATTATATACTAATTAAATTAAATTTTATTAAATCAAATCTTATTATTAAATTTATTTTATATATTTTTAAAATAAATAAAATATAAGTAAATCTTGAAATTTACATTTTTCAAAACTAACTTATAAATTAAAATTTCCAAAACATATAAATTTAAAAATCTAATTTTTTTTAAAATAAAATATCTTTACTTTACTAAAATCCATATATTTCCTTTCAAAATTCAAAGATCATTTTTCAAAATAGACCAACGGTGTCCGTATATAATTTTCTATCATATGGTCAAGTGATACAGATATTTATCATTTCGATCCGCAATTTAAATATCTACGGGTATATATCATTTCAACCCGCAATCCCAAAAATTCAAAATCAATGAAAATCCCTTGGGTTTATCATTTCAACCCATAACGATTTTCTCCTATTGTGAAGCCCCACCTCTATACCCATGCTAACCAAGAACACTACGATGTAGTGCTGTCAATTAGCACGGAGAATAAGGCTGTGGAGGAGCGACCATCCATGTAACTTCTTTGTGCGAGCAACGATATGTCAGATACAATAGAATGCATACCATTTAAGGAGGAAATCCGACATACCGATACAAACTCAAAGCTATCACACAGTGGCTATATATAATCGTCGGAAACAAACATAGAAATAATCATAACATAAATCAGTCACAGACATCCATATCACAAAGGCGGAAGAAGATATGAATATATATATATAACACATGAAAGTGTACATCAGAGTAGTGGTCAGAAAGATCCACGATAATACAAAAAGAATATCAACATGTGCTATACAAAAGAATACAACAAGTCAATATCTCAAATGTGTACAACAAAAACTACTAATCTAAGTAGTTAGCCAAAAGTCGGAGTAATAGATCCCGGAAGAGGAGTCAAGCTGAAGCACCTATAACCATGGTTTTAAATCTCCTATATATCGCCTGAAATCTCCTCCGAGATCTCCTTTTCACACTTAAACAAGACGAAACATCAAATCTCCTTCATATCTCCCTCGACACTCATCTCGTACGAGATATTCAAATCTCGCCCGAAATATGGATCAAAATCTCAATCCGAGATCTCACCCGAAATTATACATTTTTCTTATTTTGCATAATATTTTTTATTTCCATATTGATTCAAAAGAAACTACCCAATCCAATTATAATTTACCAACTTCTTTAACATATTATTTACTTTTTATCTTAATAAGCCATATCGAAAGGTTTCACTTCTTTATTATGTTCAAATAAAAGGATATTATTCAATCATTACCAAATCAATCAAGCTAATCAAGCTACTACTCTTCTAAAAATATTCCTTTTTCCATGTAAATCAAGTATGTTACCATTTTTATTTTTACTATGAAAGTTATAACCGTTAAATAATTTTTTGACACATCAATTTTAGACACATAAGCACATCCGAGATATTCCCGAGATGCATTATAAGACCCGAGATGTCAATCCGAGATGTACATCCGATATGTACTCATCTCGTCCGAGATCTCCCCCGATACGAGATAACTTGTGTAAAAATTCCGAGATGAAATGTGACCGAAATCCGATATTTAAAACCTTGCCTGTAACATCTCGGTCTGACCCAGTATTATTTATAAGAAAATAATAAACGGATCAGTCTAGCTATAAATATTAGATGATATGGTATAAAGTAAAATACATGGCATGAACATGTAATAACCATAATGGCATACTACTATAAGTATGTAATTGAAAATCAACAAGAGATTAATCAATAACACAAGAATCTTCTCAAAGATAAAATAGGGTATCATACCCTAAACTCGTATTCATAACAAGTCAATGACACACAAATTCACCAATGCACAAAAATTGATAAAACTTATCAATGGAAATCACGAAAATTGGTGAAACACAAAATTACAGAAATCATCACAAAAAATCAAAAAATCACATGAAGGGGGGAGGCCTATCACAAGACAGGAGTATGAAAACTCACCAACACGTGTAACACAAGATGAGACGCTATCTCATGGAAGCCATCTATTAAATTTTGACACACGAACGGCCCGAAGACCATGGGTCGCTACCCCATTTCTATGTGATGGTGAAACATCACACAAGCGGGGTTTAGTCTCCCTCGCAGAAAAAGAGACATCGCATAGTTGCTAGTCTAAATCACAAAAATGATCGTCATGATCATTAAAAAGTGTCAATTACACTAAGCTAGTAAATATAAGAGTTTAGCTTCATGTCCCATAACCACTAGCTTAACTTAAATATTTACGAACAAACTGTAGATCTTCACTAGGAAATTGTCACAAAAGTTTCAATCGAACAAGTCCAAAAATTAACCGACGAAGTAAACGCAAGCGTTTCATACCACTTGTTTTGCTAAGCCGTTTAATTATATTTTCTCATACGAATGAGGTAAAGGTTTGTATATACTAATAGATTGGAAAATGGTTTAAGAAACGAGCTTTGTAATAAAATAGTGTTGAAATCGTTTTAATGAAAGAGTTTTGATATTTACTACTAGTATAGAAAACCTTTATATTTTTAAAGTGACAAATCACAATAACGATTGTAGAAACAATCTATCACAAAAATTCACATTCGAAGACGTGAACAAAATCCAAGGAAATCAGCTCAAAATGCATCTAAGTGGAAGTTCTGTTGAATGTTTTTCAGATAAGATCCCCTGCGGAGGGGGGGTCCAGGGGGGTGGCAACCCCCCAAGGTGGGGGTGCGGGGGCAACGCCCCTGCTACGGGGTTCGACCTGCCCGGTCAGGTCGTAGGGGTCCAGGGGGCAGCACCCCCCGGCGGGGTGCGGGGCAGCGCCCCGTCCAAAACGGTACGACCTAGAGAAGACAAGCGACCTAGGGAAGCCAAGCGGCCTACGACCTAAGGCAAAACAGGTCAAACGACCTAAGGGCGAAACAGGTCGAGCAGAGCAGGTCACATACCCCAGACGTCTGAGGTAAATACTCAGACGTCTGCAGGAAGTTTTGGGAACTTCCTGAAACAGACCCCAGACGTCTGAGCTTACCTGCAGACGTCTGGTGACGAGCTGAACCTGTTATTCAGCCAAGTGGGAGAGCAATCTCCCACTCCTTTCACCAGGTCGAGCAATGGAATACGGGGCTTTTGTCAATTGATGATTCGGCCCTATAGGCTCTCTGATTCACAACCAAAAACATGTTCACAATTCAAAGCAAGGAGATGCAAAGTTTTGACTTCAAAACATCAAAAATTGAAATGTTCGCCAAATCAATTCAAACCAAAAGCAATTAATCATGAAATAGTGTTAGGAATTCATACCCAACATCAAAGATGGTTATAGTCATAGATGTGAGATAAAAATCTCACCTTTGAACCTAAAAACAATGAATGAGAAGCTTGAAGACAAGGGATGATCAACCACACTTCAATCTCAACACAAGAAGCTTGAATCTAAGCTTAAAAAGGAAAGACTTCCCAAATTAGGTTTATGAATTTTCTGAAATCAAAGAGAGAATGAGTTGGAGAAGAAGATGGAGATGCATACCTTAGATTCTCTTTGGATTTGGAGCAAGAATTTGAGATTGAAAGAGGAACTAGGGCTTGGAGTTTTAATTTTCCATCTCTCCCACCATTTTTGCTTTAGAACTGAAAAGAGGAGGAAGTGAGAGTGAATGGGGAGGGATGGTTCAGTTTGGGGTATAAGGATGACTAGTGGGCTGAACCCAAACCCAAAGTGAAAAAGGTCAAATTTTTAGCTAGCTCCAAACATATCAAAGTTTATACTCAAAAAGGTTGCAAACGGCATTTTGAACTCAATGGAGGTGGTCTCGAGTCCTAATTTGACCGTATGCAAAAAGTAGCATTTCGGACTAACATCCGACTAACGATAAAATATTTAAATAAAATATTTAAATATAAAATTGATAAATATGCGGGTTGTTACACCTATTCTACAAGATCGTTCGGGTACATATCATTTCAACCCATAGGGAATTCTATACTAACAGGGAACTTGCAGAGTGAGAAATAAAATAACATATCAACAACAAGCATATATCCTCAGTGATAAATTAAATAAAATGTAAACAACAGGATATGGTGTCATATCTCATAGGTGCACAATTACAGATAATAGCATATCATATATAGCAATTATAAAATTAACAGTTCAATTTAGCAGCATGTTTCAATTGTCGTTTCAAGTGAAATCAAATTTAATAAATATAAGAACGTTAATCGTGAGTGATTTCTCACCTTTCGAGGCTAGAGAATTTTGACAATGGAATGGGTTGCGAATCCAAGCACGAATTGAATCACGTACTCGACAATCGGCTAATTCAACCAACAAATCTCAAAGCGAAGTAAGCTGAACACGGATTTGACGGATAAAGCTGATAAATAGGAATTGATGAGAACAAATCAAACCAGCTTGATATAAGTGAAACGAAGAGTATATTATATTATATTTTTATTACTTACTTTCGTAAAATCAATGTTTAATCGAAACACGTATTTAGAAATAAGACCTATATATATATATATTTGAAAATTCAATTAATTTATTTTTGCATACATATAAAATCAAAATCTATATATATGTATTAAAATCAAATACACATATATATATATAATATAAAGTCTATAGGCATGTCGAAATCCAAATACCTATATATAATATAAAATAAAACACGTATATTTGAAGGCATATCAGTTTGAAAACTTTTCCATGCATAAAATTACTATTATAAAATTTCACCTTACTATTACATATGAGAAATCGGTCAAATCTATAGTGCAACTTTTATATAAAAAATTACTTTATTACTATATATACATAACAGTAGCAAATTTGCACTGGCTCAATTTCACTTCATATAAACTAATATAACACTAATACATTATAAATAACAGAATCCAAGATACAACAGATTTATATAAACTAACATATTATAAAAATTTATATAAAAATTATGTAATTTTACCATTTATATACATACATCCTTAACACATATCTTAAAATATATACAACTCATACAAACAGATTATGGTATATATATAACACTATAATAACTTAAACCCAACAGAATATATAAACTAATATATATAAGACTTATATAATATAACACTTAAAAAATTTATAATTATACTATAACATATATAATTTTTACACATAAACATCATATATTTTAAAGTGAAATTTAGCCACACATCCTTAAAACGGAACTTAAATTCAAAGCGGGTCCCTGTCATAAAATATATATTTTCTACATCCATGTTTCTGTTTTCCGCCATTTTTTTTCCCAAATTACCCTTACGTTTCACTGTGGAGCTGAATCTTCTTCTTATTTTTCGATTAATTGGTAAACTGCAATAATATTAAGGATGAATCAATTTTTTTTTATGAAATATGATATTCTCAATATTTGTAGTTATGAATAATCGCAACAAATTTCTGCAAAAATATGCGCAATAATTGCAGAAATTTCTACAACTATACACAATAGTTGCAGACATTTCTGCAACTATAAGCAATAATTGTAGAAATGTCTGCAACTATACGCAATAGTTGTAGACATTTCTGCAACTATTAGCAATAGTTGCATTTCTGCAACTATACGCAATAGTTGCAGATATTTCTGCAACTATACGCAATAGTTGCAGAAATGTTCGCAACTATGTGCAATAGTTGTAGATATTTCTGCAACTATACGCAATAGTTGCAGAAATGTTCGCAACTATGTGCAATAGTTGTAGATATTTCTGCAACTATTTGCAATAGTTGCAGAAATGTTTGCAACTATGTGCAATAGTTGCAGATATTTCTGCAACTATTTGCAATAGTTGCATTTCTGCAACTATACCATATAGCTGCAGAAATATCTGCAATTATTTATAAATTTTGTAAATTTAAAAAAAAATCAAAAAGGTTTAAAAGTTGCTGAATTGTCTGCAAATATTTGAAATAATTGCACATTTACTACAAATATGAATTTTTGGTATCAACAATGGATCTCATTTCAAAGATCATAAAATTTGTGATTTTTTGGTGAAAACGGTTTGTTGATCCGGTTTTTGTACATAAAGTTATACGCATTTGAAATGTTAAAAACGTAAAGGGTATTTGTGTATTTTTGCCTGCGCGAATTTGAAAATAGGGGGCGGAAATGTAAGTTTTGTATGTGAAGGATGTTTTGTTTATTTTGAAACTTATTAGGGATGTGAGCCAAACTTACCCTATTTTAAAACCCATATTTCAAGTTCAGAACATATTTATTTAACAATATATATACTAGTGGTTATGAAAATCTATTTTAAGATATTGATATAAATCTAAACAAAATCTATAGTATATAATATATGTATTTATATAAAAACTGTAACCATAACATATATGTATTATATATATACCTCTAATCCTAGAATATGATATAATACTTACATATATATGAACGCTGGTAGAGGCTGCTCGGCAAGGGAACTTTGGCCAATGGAGGAAGGAAAGCAGTGGTGGAGGTTGGAAGCTTTGCGGAGATGATGGAAGGCTCGGCCATGGGTTAGGAGGGGAAAGGCCATGAAGGGATGAGGGTCGATCATGCAGGGGAAGAGAAGGAGCATGTTGGGTCGGGTGGAAGGTGGAGGTGGCAGCCATGATGGTTCGGCTGGGTCTGAAGCAGTGGAAGAATAGGAGGGCTTTGGGTCTTAGGCTGTGCAGAGGAGAGGTGAAAGAGAGGGAAGATCGGTGTTGTGGAGGGAGGTTAGGGGAAGAGGGAAAGGTGGCTGGGTGGAAGGCACTGGCGAAGGGGTGGCTGGAGGTGAGCACGGCCTAGGCAGAAGGTTGGGTAGGTGACGATGGGTGAGGGACGCAAGGACGTGGCTCGGAGAGGCGTTTGTTGTTGAGGTTGGAGAAGTAGGAAATAGCAAATTGAACAAGACATATATATTATACTAGGATAAAAATATTGCTTAGATTTATAAATTTTTTTTTCCAAATATATAAAAGCTACTGACATAAACTTTATACCAGAATGGAAAGTGAAAATGAAGAGCAACAAAAGGTTAGAGATAACAAATGAAATAACAGATATAAATTGGAAACGTGGAATCACAAAAGCCAAAAGTTAATTTCAGAGAAAAATAAAAACTCGTGGGCATTGGTCTTTCTTACGGTGGATAATTGAATGGTCACGGAAGACAAATGGGCTCGAACGAATACCAATACCACTGACCGTTTCACGGTTTTCCCCCGTGTACCGGACACCGAAATGCACAAATAAATATATTACGGAGATCAGCACGACAAAACGATCAAAACGGTACACAGATACCAGTGATACGACCATCCTATCAAAAGTCGATATTTCGCTGTTCCATTGGTGCAAATTCATCGAAAATAAGATAAACGGAGCTAGAGAAATCCAAATCTGACGAAATGAAATATGACGTCTCACTTAGAAGATGATTTACAAATTTATTATATAGAATTATTCAGGTTTTAAAAATATTTTATTATCATCAAATATTAACTGATTTAAATTAAAATAAAATTACACAACAAAACTAACTTCCATATTTTCTGATGAAAATTTACCGTTTGCTATGGTTATATAGACATATTCTAGATATCAAATTTTCATTTCGAAATTCAATTATTCAAATTTTCACAAAATTTCAATTAATTATGTTATAAAAACCGTTAAAATTTACGGGTCGTTATAGATGCTATGAAGCTTAGGAGACGAGCTGGAGAAAACTCGGGCGTATTCCACGTACTTGATTATATTCCGCTGTGTGTGTAAACTGTATAGTCAGCACTGGTGAGGACAAGTTATTATAACTGTCCAGATTGATTGTTGATTGTGTTCTCTGATGATTATGTGTATATATATATTAACAGCTACAGATTCTTTTATATAAAAATCTGTTATTATATACTGCGATTGTGAGATTCTGTATTGTTATTTCTGTTTCTTCTTCTACCTTTTCTTCTTCACCCCTAGTTATTCGTTCTTTTGTACAATTTTGGTTGAACAAGTGTGAATTATTGTCAACTCAAAGGGTACGGAGTGGCAGGTCGTTACAGAAAATATATCAAATGTTAATTTATCAACTTAACCCCTTTTCGAGGATGAAAAGTTTTGAGTTAGGGAGTATGAAACGACCCGTATTTTTAACTTTTTTTTTAAATTATTAAATTCAATAGGGTTATTGAATAAAAATGGTTATAAATAAAAATTTAATTGTTATTAGTGTAATTTGTTGAATAAATTAATTGTTTAAATTTATTATTGGAAATTATTTGAATAATTGAATTCTGAATATTATATTAATGAAAATGATTTTAAAAGTTGATTTAAATTTTATTTAAACGACAATGAAGAATGTTAACTTTTAAAATTGAATTTAAAGTGAATAAATTAATTTCTGAGAATTTCTCGTTTTAATTAACGAGTAAAAATAGCCATTTTGGCCACTGTCTCGGATTTTGACGAAACTAGTTTCATCGGATCCGTAATAGTGAATTATTGTAGGATTTCAAGTTTTGTAGCGATCGGAACTCTCTCGTATGAGTTCCATTTCACGTGTAACGAGTTGCTGAAAATTCGTATCGATATCATCTACGATATGGGATCGAGCTAGAATTTATTTGAAGTTGAAATTATTTTCAGTTTCAAGTAAAGGTGAGTTTTTTATACGCTCACGATTAACTAGAATATTTTATGTTAGTTAAATTTGAAGTTATGATGTGATTTAAATTTATTGATTGTTGTTTGATAATTTAATTGACATTTAAATTGACACCTGAATTAACCGATAGGAATTTGAAGCAACGGTTAGATTGAACTAGATATGAATTGGAATTAATTGCTAGTAAAATTTTCGACATCGATAACTATGTGATTGTCGTGAATTATATTGACTGTTTGGATGATGGATTGTGATGGATGCGATTGGTTGATATTTTGGATGATTTGGATGTTATTTATTTTATATATAACCTGCTATCACCCTACATATGGATTGAAATGATATATATCTATCCCTGAATTAAAATTGATATAACTGATTCACTTGGCCATAGGATAGAGAATTACATACGGACACTAGATTGGTTAAGTTAAATGATTTTGTAATTTTCGATTTGAAATTATTTAAATGATTTGATTTAAAGAAATAAAAATCGAATTTATGGAAATCGAATTATTTTCGAATTTGAGCTCGGAATGTTGAAATTTAAGTTTGATAACAGGAATTGCTAAATAATAAAAGTTGAGATTGTGAAGCTATAATCGAAATATGACATGAATTTCAAATTTTGATTTGATTTAAATGATTGGAATTTTATTCGAACTTTGAATATTGCTAAGTAAAAGTGATATAAAACGATATTTCGAAATTAAGCTCGGAATTGAATTATATTTGAAGATTTGGATTTTAAATTGGATATTGAAGGAAAATTTGATTTAAGCGTTTTGAATCGATATTTTGGAAATCGAACTCGGAATTGATATAACTCGAAATGGTTTAAATTTGAAATTGGAATTTAAATTAATTTGGAATTTGAATTGAAATCAATTTGGAATTGGAATTTAAATTAATTTGAGAATGGAATTGAAATTAATTTGAAATCGGAATTTAAATTAATTCGGAATTGGAAGTGAAATTAATTTAGAATTGAAATTGAAATTAATTTGGAATCGAAGGAAAATTCAACATGAAATCAGAATTGAATCGATTAAATCGAAATGGAAATTGGAACTAATTTGAATTGGAAAATTTGGAAAGTGAACTGGTTTGACTTTGAAACTATTTTCAAATAAATTATTTTAGTATAAACTATTTAAAATCTATCTTCTTAAATATTCAAATTATTTTGATTTCTCAAACTATTTTACTATATAAACCATTTTCAATACTCAAACTATTTTCTAATAAACTATTTTAACTATTTAAGTTATTTTTAAACTATTCAAACTATTTTCTTAAAATTCAAACCAGTCAAGGGAGGAATGTTTATATTTAAATCTTGGATTTAAATGCGAATGAGGTTAAATTGAAGTTATAACCTAAACTAAAATTCGAAACAATTTTGTAAGCAAAATCGAGATATTAAGGCAAAAATGTTACGGTATATTTTGTGTAAATATGATGATTTCGAAATGGATTTGATTTTGAAGCGAATATGATATTTTGATATCAAATATGAATAGTTTTCGGAATGTAAAATAACCAACCAGTGTGTAAACTGATGTTTGGTCGTTAAAGAGATCAGGGCCTCTTATTGACATACTCTTTGTTAATATTGGAACCACTTTGACAACCGTGTACGCGGTGGATGATATCCAGAATGTGGTGGTTGAATTTTCGAACGTTTACTGGAATGAAGTAAGAGAACGATGATGGATAGCCTTGACACTTGTGTCATAATTAAAATGACTAAAACATGAGCCTATGTCTAGCCAATGAGGTTATCTACCTCTAGCAACGTTGATCACTCGTATAACTATCGTGATTTTGTATTCAATGGGCGCAACCTTTTTGTTCGGATTGATGGTCGTGGTCGGCCAGGGATGGGTTATGACTAGCCAGAAAGGGTAAATTGGTAGATTCCTACCTTGGACATTGCCTCACGTGCCTTTTCATATTTATCCTTATGCGAGCTCATTACGACTTTGGTTTAGTGCTATAAAAATGTGTTAAGGTGGATCAATGTAAAGCCTTAACGCTATATTGATATTTATTTTACTAATAGACATTACCTATTATACCATATACTATTATATATAAATAGTTTAACGGATCCTTAGGAGATGGAAAATCCCATAACATCTCTTAAGTTATTGCGCGCACGTTATATACTGGATAGGAAATGTAAAATCCCATAAACATCTCTGACATTGTTGCACTCATTTTCTTGATATTGACTTGACTTAAATAAGAATATTTTAGTCCTGACTCGAGTGTTTTGTTTTTATTATGCTCGGGTCAGCCCTGAGTTTTTTTTCCAGCACAATGAAGATCATTTTCAAGGACAGAGACGAAGATTTGGTATATTATTACTATTATTATTTTCTGCATCATGCTATTTTGCTGCATTATTTATTTATCTCTATTGTATATATATAACTCTGATAAATGTTGTATAGATTATAATTCAAATGTATAATATAGATAGCTTCATGAACTGTTATTTGATTATTAAATTTTGTTGTTCCGTTATGAGATTCTGTGTTTGTTTTCTTCTTCTTTCCTTATTTTTCTTAATATCCCCATTGATTATCTATGTTCCGGATTGTTTAAGTCGGACATGTGTGGATTGTTGTCGATTTAAACCTTCCAAAATGTGGGTCGTCGCAGCTAATCTCTTATTTCATCTTTCTCAAATTTCAGGTCTGCCTGCAATTTCTAATCTCGAAAGGAGTGCCTCCAACTGGGACAACAAGCGACGACCGATTCAGCGATCGTGACTATTTCCAGGATGACTCTGAGCATTCCAGTTGGTGACATTCTGGGTCCTAGCGTGTAAATAATTCATGCTTTGCTAGAAGTGGGGCCTGATGACTTCTAGGGTATGTATACAGAAGATGATGTTCAGATCACCGAGTCAATCGAACTTGCTCAAAAGCTTTCAATGAGCGAGCTTCTAGAACAACAGCTCAAGTCTGCTGCAGAGATTATGTAAGAGCCGGTCGACTTCATCTCACCTCCTCTATCCATCGCTTTGTCCGGCGAGGCCATTTTTATTCTGGTCATGCAACCTATGGCTGAAAGCACTCAAGGCGCGTCTGCTGGCTCATTACATAGCTCGCCTTCGAAGGGAAAAGGAAGAAGAGGAAGGTTAAGGAAGAAACCAGAGGTGTCCAATGCGCCATCTTCCATGAAAGAGAAGAAAATGAAGAAAACCAAAATGTGATCATCTGTCTCCTCTAAGTTTTTGGTTGTGTAGTTGCAGGACCCATTTTTCTCTTTTGTTTTTAGGTCGGTTTTGTGCGGGTTCAGCCCACACTCTTGCTTTTATTTAGATGTTAATAACACTTGTACCTTTCCTCTAAGTCTTATGTTGACTGTGAATAATAAAGACTTCTTGTTTTATTCAAGTCTTGTGCGAACATGTTTAAGTATTTTGAGAAATACGCTTTATATTCAACGTGTTTGCTATCAATTTTCCATTATCATAATTGGACTAAGTTATCAGTCCGTTTTTTGTTTAGGCGAGCAAGGGGTGATCTTCAGGGCACCTACCTGCCTGTGCCCGTACAAGACCATGTTCAACTCTAGAACTTGGTCGAATTCCGATTGCTAGAAAGAATGACTCAAACATTCTTTTTGAGGACATTTTAAGTGTGATTGCACCTAAGTCTGGGCTTCAACTGAAATGATTCTTCTCTAGATGGCAATTTGGACGTCTTCTCCGGGATGCATTCTTTGACCACGCCATTTTTTGGGCATCAGTTGGAGCCAACTACTAAAGATAGTGGTTTGGACAGCCCTATCTAGGATGTTTACTTGTGTTCGCACCTAACTCCAAGCATCGATCGAAGTGTGTAAGAGATCCCACCTATATTTAGGCGCAGACCTTTCATCTTGCCAACCCTAGGCAAGGTGGGGAAGCTCTACCAAACTCTAAGCATGATCTATAGAGGCGAACTATCTCGTTTCGCTTTCGAATGTTTATACTCTTACCCCAAATCATGGGTTAGAGGAGTTGTTGGGTATCTATCTCCGGATACCAGGTATGGTCAAGCTTTGTATATTCGATCATGGACTATGGAAGCTTAGTTGAAACCTATCTCTTGATGCCTACGCACCTGCGTTTTGCACATGCAGGTTCATTTATATATAACACCGTTCGTAATGTAAAGTCAAGCATAGATAGATTTATGAGCTTCAAAAGTCATTTCCTTTATAAACATTAGAAATGACAGATTCCGTCTGGTTACACAGCTTTGATTAAATATATACAAATTTACATTCAAGTGAAATAGCATCACAGGTGTTCGCTATTCCACATATGTGGGAGTGAGATCCCGTCCACCATTGCTATCTTGAATGTACCATCTCCAAGCTTTTGCTCAATTGCGTATGGACCTTCCCAACTCAGGCCCAAGTTCCCAAGGCCAGGGAAGATTCATTTGAGAACAAGATTGCCAATTTCAGAGGTCCGAGGAAACCTTCCTCTTTAATTAGTCTTTTTTCACGAAAAGTAGACATAAGATAACAAATTAAGTCTTTCCCTAAGATTTTGAATAACTGTCCCGAAGTTAAGTTGATTATGTTTTGCTTCTTCCTTAGAGAAAGACGATCAAACAATTCCCAATCATGGTCCTTGCAGATCAGATCATCCGTATAGGATAAAAAAGAAACTCCAGATATTTTCTGCCTTTACCATTCAGTAATAGTTCTTTTCACAAAAGGGTTATCCATACAGTGACGAAATTTAATTATGAAAGTTGGCTAGGTAGCTGACTTTGTTACTCTGTTCTTTCAAGAATAGGAACATAACCTTTTTTACTTCTTATAGTACTCTTTCCTCTGCTTAATAAATAAATATTTGCTACCAATGGGGAATTACTTCTCATCTCAAACCGAGGTGATTGGATTTGCACCAATGGTAACCATAAATTACATACACAAAAATATAGGTAGATGATGAATCTTTTGAGCTTGGTGTCATAGCATTGGGCGACTCGGTTCTGGTATGCGGCTACTCTTAAGTCAACTTCATCATGCTTTTCATTGATCATATTAAGAGACTCCAATAGGTTTTCCTCATTCGTTTGAGGATTATAGTGATTCACTTGATGAGAAGGTACTTCAAGATCAACCGAGATCATGGCCTCTGATTTATAAGCTAGGACGAATGAAGAGTGGCTAGTCATGGACTTATGGGTCGTTCTATAAGCCCAAAGTGCCAACGGAAGTTCATTGACCCACTTGCCCTTAGCCTTCTCCAGTCACTTCTTAATGGACTTGAAAATCATATTCATTGCTTTGACCTATCATTCGCTTGGGGGTGTGCTGCCATAATAAATCTCTTCTCTATGCGGTGCCTGCAGCTGAAATCTTTGAACTCAGGGCCGTCGAATTGGGGCCCGTTATCAGAAATAATCATTTGTATGATCCCAAAATGACAGATGATGTTTCTGACCATGAAGTTTATTACTTTCTTTGTGGTGATTGTGGCTAATGGCTCTGCCTCAGCCCATTTGGTGAAGTAATCAACAACGATGATGGCGTACTTCATGCCACCTTTAGATGTTAGTAGTACACCAATGATATCGATTCTCCAAACTGCAAATGGCCAGGGACTAACCATTTGAGTGATCTCCATCAGCAGGGCTCTTGGAATCTTAGATAATTTCTGGAACTTGTCACACTTTCTGCTGTTATTAGCTACATCATGGTAGATAGTACGCCAAAAATACCCGTAATGAAGGATCTTCTTCGCTAGAGTTTGCCTTCTGATGTGGTTGCCGGAGGCCCCTTCATGTACTTCTCTTAGGACTTGCTTGGCCTCATCATTGGCAACAGACCGAAGCATGGGAACTGAGAATCCCTTCCTGTAAAGTACTCCCTCTTGCTTGATTAACCTTGAAGCTTTACGAAGGAGTTGACGTCCATCCTGTCAGGAAGGACTCCTCTCTGCAGATATTTATTTATCGGAGTCATCCATGACTCCTTATATTCAGCCTCCAAGATCCAATCGATGTCCATCTGGTCAACGATCGAAGCCAATAGCACTTCCACCAGGACCAAGCCTATGAGCTGCTCGTCCTCGGAACTGGCTAACTTAGTTAGTGAGTTGGCCTTTGCATTTTTGTCTCTAAGAATATGCGTTATGGTGTAATATTCAATATCACTAACCACCTCAAGGGCTCAGTTGAGATAAGGGCTAGCCTCGCTCCTTTTGCCTAAAACTCTTTTCTCACTTGACATACCACTAGCTAGGAATCACAGAAGATATGCAAAGTTTTAACTCCCAACTCCTTGGCGATCTTGAGTCCTGTGATCAAGGCCTCATACTCCGCTTCATTGTTTGTTGTAGGAAAGTCCAGTTTCAGAACATAAAAAATCGAATGTTCCTCGGGATTCACCAGCACGACTCCATCACCAAAATAATGTTCGTTGGATGCACCATTCGTGTACATCTTCCATCTGGTATTTTGCTATCCACTGCTTTCTGAAGTGTCATCTGGTTCAGTGTATTCAACAATAAAATCTACCAGATCTTGACCCTGGATCGCTCTTCGAGGTAATAAGTTATGTCATACTGGCTCAATTCAATGTTCTATTTTAACCGCCTTCCAGAAGTTTCAGGTAACTGCAGAACTATCTCAAATGCTGGTCGGTTAGAACTTTGATCGGTGAGCCTGAAAGTAGGGTCGGAGCTTCCTTAAAGCGATTAATAGGAAGTATGCGAGCTTTTCCAACTTTGGATAGTTTCTTTCTGCTCCTGTCAACTGCTTACTAATGTAGTACACCGGCCTATGGATTCAGGACTCCTCACGTATGAGTGCGGCGCTCAAACCGTGCACCGACACTGCCAAATAAATAAACAAGTCCTCAACCTCCAATGGCTTCGACAGAATAGGGGGTCTCTTTAAGTGATCTACTAGAGTCTGGAATGCATCTATACACTCCTCTGTCCAAGTGAAATTACTCTTCACCTTCTTGATCATGTCGAAGAAAGAGATGCATTTGCCAGTGGGTCTGGAGAAGAATTGACTCAGGGTGGTAACCTTTCCATTCATGCTTTGAACCTCTTTGATCATTTCCGAGGCTTTAATGTTCCTCAATGCTTCAATCTTCTTCGGATTGGCTTCGGTTCCATGGGAGTTCATGATAAAGCCTAAGAATTTCCCTGGCACAACTTCGAATGAGAATTTCAAAGGGTTAAGCTTCATCCCGTACTTCCAGAGAATGCCAAACATCTTTGCCATGTCATCAATGTGGTTCCTCGATCGTCATGACTTCATGAGCATATCGTTCACATAGACTTCCATCAAGCACCCTATCTAATCTTTGAACATCTTGTTCACCAGCCTTTGGTAAGTTGCTCCTGCGTTCTTCAATCCGAAGGGCATGACAAGATAGCAGTACAATCCTTGGTCGGTTATAAAGCTGGTAGGTTCCTGGTCTGGGATGTGCATCGAGAATTGATTGTATCCAGAATATACATCCATGAACGAGAGAAATTCATGTATGGTCGTTGAGTCTACCAGCTGATCAATCTTCGAAAGTGGGAAGCTGTCATTCAAACATGCCTTGTGAAGGCCTAAATAGTATACGCATGTCCTCCATTTTTCGTTAGCTTTTTTCACCTTGTCTGTATTGAATACCCACTCTGGGTATAGGGCATCGCGGATGAAGCCGTTGTCTTTCAACTTCTCCACTTCTTCTTTGAATGCAGCAAATCTCTGCAGACTTAGGTTTTGGTGTTTCTGTTTCATAGGAACACATTTAGGATTTACATTTAATGTGTGCCTTTCCATCTCCGACGATATTCCACACATGTCCTAGTGAGTCCAAGTGAACACATCCAGGTTCGCCTGTAGAAAACCAACTAACTCTTTCATCGTCTTCACGCCAAGTTGTGATCCGACCTTCAAGACCCGTGTAGGATCATCTTGGCTGATCAGGATGTTGATTGTCAACTCGGTTGGAGCTGCCCTTCCATCTACTGGCTCTTTGCATAGATCCATATCCTTATGGAACTGACTATGCTGCCCGAGCCAGGGCTCAGGCAGTGGTTGTTATGCATCCAAAGCCTTGATGCAAAGAGTCTTCTCCATACCCTTTACTTTATCTCTTCGCCTTTCCTCTTTTAGCTCAGCGACATAACATTCACAGCCAAGCCCCTGATCCCTTTGCACTATTGCCACACCATTCACTATCGGGAACTTCATCGTTAATCATCAAGAAGCTATTGTCGCTTGGAATACAACAAGGGCTGGTCGGCACAAAAAGGCATTACAAGCAGAATAAATAACCAACATAACAAAAGGAACGACCTGCACTCTCTTGTAGTTGCCCTCTCCAAGCACCACCAGTAGATCCACATATCCCACTGGCTCGGTAGTAGTCCCGTTAAATCCCTGAATCTGTGATTTACACCGCTTTAAGTCCTTGCCCTCTAGAAGCATCTGGTCGTAGGCTTTCTTGAATAAAATGTTGATTGAACTGCCATAGTTAACCGGCACCTTCCTTATAATAGCATGGCTAATCACGACCGATAACACTAGTGAGTCAATCATTGGGGCTTCCCCCTATCAGCATCTCGATTCCTAAAAATAATGTCATCTGCTATAGTTCTGAATAGTTTTTCCAGAACATCATCTTCGACGACCAAATAGCTCTCATTCACTGTGTGCTTCAAAGCACCCATATATCGCTCCATCTCGTTCCAGCTCTTCTCAGCTAGATGTGGCCCTCCAATAATAGTATTGATCACCCATCACTTCTCAAGCGGCCCGGACTCATCAATATAAGGCCCGGCTTGCCCCAACTGGGGGTTTGAAGTTCCTTACCCACCGTCTCGTAGGGCCTACACAAACTAGTGTAATTTCTTCTTATGAATCCAGTCTTCGATCATGTCACGCAAATGTCTGCATTCGTCAGTGTTGTGACCACGCGTCTTATGGTATCTGCAAAACTTGCCAGAGCTTTTTCTCCTTTTCAGTTGACTCCCTAGGAGCTGGCTTCCTATATTGTTCTTGGCCTTGAGTAGCTAAGTATATGTTCTTAATCAAGTTGTTCAATAGAGTATAGTTGTCGTACTTTGGGATTCTTGGACGCCTTCTTGAATTTGATTTCTTATCTTTAGCTCCATTATTGTTCTTGCTTTGTCCACCACTTCTATTTTCCATATTAACATCGCATTGCCAAAATCCCCTCTGAACTGTTTTACATCAATATTACGTTGTATCACCTCTACCGACTGCCCGACATTGATTTTTTCGATGGTAATGCTTGCCTCTTCCAAGCACAAGAAATGAGTCACCTTTTTGTAGAACACGTCCATTGTTGGTGGGGGTTTCATCTTCAACCACCTCCCGAAATCGGTGTCGGGATGAATCCCCCTAATCAAATCCAGTTACACAATATTTTCTTGAGGATTGTTCACCTCTGTTACTACAATATTAAATGTTTCCAAAAAAATCTTTTAAAGACTCTCCCGCTCCCTGGAAGAGGTTGGATAGTGACATGACATCCTTTGGCAAGGTAGTGTGCTTACGGAATTGTACGATGAACTTTTTGCGCCAATTGCTCAAAAGACGATATGGATCTCGGTGGTAGTCGGGTGAACCACATTGTCGCCACTCCCTCTAGGAAAATCTGGAAACAATGACATAGCACAAAATCCGTAGCTTTGGAAAAATCCATGTGTTTGTCGTACTTCATCAGATGTTGCCTTGGATCTATCTTCCCGTCATATGACGACATCATCAGCATCACAAATCTACGTAGGTATTCGTCATGTAGGATCTCTTCTGTGAACGAATTCCTACTTGGGGAGGAACACCAATCATCATTAGTCCAATGATGGCTTTCACTTATAAGTCTCCTTACCATCTCAGTCAAATGGCTCGGGTGGATCTACTGAACGGCGGTAATCATGATCCACTTCGAGTGTTTGGCCCAACAAATGCTCTCGGTTAGTCTCACAATACCTCGGTTCCACTGATTTCGGGAGAACTGTTCGTTGAGTAGTTCCATGTACATAGTCTCTTCATGGTGGATCCACAATGGCGGCTTGATCTCCAACATTCTGGCCATCCACAGCATGGCTAGAAGCCGAAGCAGCACCGTCACCTAGAAGTCGACCAACCAAACCAAGGTTAGATGGTTCGATACCGATCCCTCTTGATGGATCGGTATCGATCCATAAACCTTTTCCATGGCTTGGTCCTAGTTTTTATTTCGACTTCCCAGTCTCTTTTCAGAGCATCTTATGTTTTATATTCCTTTGCCTTTGCTCTGATTATGAGGAACCATCAGATTCTGGACCAGAAGACGTCAAGTCCCTCCTACTTGTCCTACGGCTATTAATCAATTGATTCAACAAATCCAAGTTCTGTTTCATTTTCTAATTCATTTGATCACGACTTTCCTGGAGCTTGTCTTCCATTTTCTTTGTTATACGGTCTATCTCAACCATAGTAATCACATCTGTTGTGTTTTGACCTTCGGTAGCGGTGGTTGCGCAACCTCCTCAACATGTTGGGAATCGACATTCTCAACATTCTCAATAGCTTTTGAGGTGGTGGATGATATCTTCGAAGGGACATTCAAAAATAGCTTCTAGTAGACTTTCTGGAAATTTGAATAGTTCGCAAGATTAGAAAATAAGAAAATTGGATCTATCTCTTGGATTTAGGCAATCTAATAGTAGATAATGGGTGCAAACGGGCTGAGAATCGTGCTTTCGATGAAAGCTCCAAAATGTTAGTACCAAAAAGTGGCACGAACACCAAAGATTAAGTAGAGAATGAAAATGAAGAAATGTAAATGGAAAATGAGTAAAAACAAGATACCAAATATTTATAGTGGTTCGACCAACTATTGCTACGTCCACCTGATATTTCTATTGATTATATCGTTGTTTTGCAAGTATAGTTCTTATTGTTCGGTACCACTTTATGGGTGATTACAAGGAAATATATAATAATTGCAAGGAAGTAAAAAGGTCCCCGAAAATGAGCCCCTAGCCTCCTATTTATAGCTATAGGTTGCCGGTAAATGCTCCACCACGATCTCCACTACCTAGCAGCGGTTGTCCTCGAGAAAACGTGGCCAGGTCAACAATTTTGACGGATCAGTACTAATCCATAAGCATGGATCGGTAACAATGTGATGTGCACGTAAAAGTGCATATTTTTATTTTCATATTTAATCTACTTTCATTTTAATAAATGAGCATATTGGGGTGTTTTTACATGTTTTTACCAAAATCTAAAGTGTTTTCAAATCATCATTCATTCATCTTCATATGGGGTTAAAATGGTCATTTTTGTATGTGTTAATTTTTGATAAAATTTACTTGCACATTTTATTGTTATTTTGTAGGAATTTGAGTGATTATTGGAAGTGGTTTCATGTATGTATGCATGCACAAGTGAAGGGAGAAAAATGAATGAAGAAATAAAAGAATTCATGCAACATGGAGGAGCCCACCTACCCATTAACCCATGAACCACAATTAAAAGCTAATGGGGATTAAAATGCAAATGCAAATATTAATGGAGGATTAATTAATTCTCTAATGATTACTTGGAGGTTACACTTCCTAAAGGGCATTTTAGGTAGTCCCATCAAATATGAATTAGGGTTTTAAGCATGTACAAATATCCCTTATATCTCATGTAGTTATCTTCTTACCTTTGACGCAAGTTGTAGCACAAATCAATGAGAAATAAAATGGCTTCTTAAGCCTCTTCTTCTTTTTCTACATGCTTTTCCATTTCATGCTTACTTTTATTTACATGCTTACTTCTATTTCATGTTAGTAGATTAGCTTTCTTTTCATTGCAATTAGTTTGGTTTTAATTTATGCAAGTAGTTTAGTTCTCTTCTCTTTTAAGTAGCTCTTACATTCCGCGCTTTTTAATGTTGCAATATACATGTGCTAAAATGATAACAAAAATGAGAAGCTAAACCTCTTTAATTTAGGGGTAATGAAGCTCTGTTAAATCATGTAGATTCAACATATTTGCTAATTTATGATCTCTTTTTATGCTTCATAGATAGATAGATGTTGATGTAAGTCTATTATTGAATTTGATAGCCTATGTTGTTTATCACAAATAGGCTATTCTTACTCAAATATAAACACAATTTACATTAACATCTAACTAAGTGATTTTGATCATGGAATAAAAATAGAATAAAAATTTGATGATCTATGTTACCAATCAAAAATAGTAATAGATTATGCTTAAAATAGATTTTTTTTAGTTTCATATTCATTTTTATAACATTTAACAAAGTGGTCTTAGTGTTGTATTAAAGTTTGATGGTTTAAGTTATGTTAATTAATAACATAAATAGATCATACTTATGATAAATACACCACTAATACTACTAGATCAAAATGAGAGATCTTAGATTAAATTTTTTGTTGATTTATGTGAGAGTATGAGAGTAGATTTGCCTCTAAATTGTCTCTTAATCTCGTATTTTTATTCACTTTTGTTGTAGTTTTAACATTTTTTTAACTTAAAACAATTTCAAACTCTTTGGGCTAATTTGATTGAGTAGAATTTAAAATTAATTCATTTCCCTACGGATCGATCTGTACTCACATACGTACTACAATTGTACACCATGTGCTTGCGGTTTTAACGATAATATTTTTAATGGTGATTTTCTAACCGATGGAAAATCCATCGTTATCAACAAGTTTTTAGCGTCGTTGCTGGGGAGTTGCAATTTGATTTTAATTCTAATCTTCGAATTATTTTTATTTGATTTTATTGTGTGTTCATTTTGTGTGTTAATTTGCATTTTAAACAAAAAAAAAGAAAAAAAATATTTTGTGTTCTGTGCATTCTTTGTGTTTCTATTTGCATTTGCAATATAAAAAAATTATACACAGTTGTATTTTAAAACAAAAAAAAATTATTTCATTTACATAACAATTTACAATCTCATTTTCTATATTGCAACTTAGTCTTTACATTTTCACTATTCCATTTGCAAACAATTTGTTCACTGTGCACTTTTTTCCACTACTTCCTATATTGCAACTTCTGTTTTACTACTTTCGGTCATCTTCTTTGTTTCCAAGTGCAATATTCCAGCTTTCTACCTCTGCCAAACTCACTGCCTCATCAAACTGCCATCAGCAACACTGCAGTCTTCCAGCAACAGTCACTGCATTCCTCTCAAGCAAACATCACTGCATCTTTCAGCATCCAAAAGCCACATCTACAACTCCTACACACAAGATACAACAATCTCCTATAATCACCCTCCTCTGTCAACCATCAACTTGTGCAACAACTTAAACAAACACCAGTGCTCAACACCATCACCAAACTGCCATTACATCCCCTTCACCAGTCATTCCATCATCACATAGCAACTACACTGCCATTATCCTCTACCATACATCATCAACTACATCATCACTGCTCCAGCTTCCGCTTCTTCCTGCCAAATAACTCAACTTCCATCACTGCCATCAACCAGTACAACCTGCCTCTGTCCAACATAAATCACCACTACCTCCTTCTTCAAACAATTCAAACTGCTCCTCCTTGTTACACCTCCTGAACAACTTCAGCCACAAAAACTGTACACACACTTTATCAATACTTGCCATATTCTCCAATATCCACAAACTTAACACTACTACAACATCACTTCACTGCAATTCTCCTGCTCCAACATCAAGCATCACCTCCCTACTTAACAACATTGCCAAACCATCATTCTTCCTTCTCACAACCACAATCTTAATACAAGTTCATCATCTGCACTGCACTTCCATCAACACTGCCATGCCTCTACATTCTTCTTACCAGTCATATCATCACTGCTACACTTCAACCATCTCCAGTATCTCCATTGTATACAACATCCACCCTTGCCTCATCAATGCCTTCCATTCCCTCTGACTTCACCTCCACCTTCCAAATTTTGTCATCACAACATTCAACAAACAAACCCAAACAAACTGCCATCCCTTGCACATCAACTTCAACACTGCACAAAGAAACCACTACCACTTCAACTCCATCCCATTTGCACTGCCAACAACAACCTACCTCACAACATCTTCCATCTTCCCATTGCTGCATTCATCCAACCAACTGCTAACTCCACTACCTTGAACTATTGCCTCAAATCTCCACTTGTCACAACCATTCCTATGCATTACTTCCCTCCATTACAAACAACTTCACCTACATCTTCATCACCTACAGCAGCATCCAAACCATCAAAACACCACCATCATTACAACACCCCAACCACCTCTGCACTGCCTCTAACCCAACCTGCTGTGCTACATCCTCAAACAACATACAACCTGTCTCGGCTTCACTCTGCTGCAAAAAACCACTATCATACATACATACAACTCATTGCAATCCACAACTTGCATCCACTACTACCCACGCATGCAAACTCTTCATCCACTGCTACCCACGCAGACCACGACTTGCCGCAACTTCCCTAACTCCGACTAGCCTTCAACTTTTGCACTCATCGCAATCCACAACTTGCGTCGAAATCACGACCATTCATCCAAATTCCCAATTCCAATAATTCAAAATCCAACCACCGCCTCCAATCCGCCACCCGAAACTTCCATAGCCAATTGCGACCACCCTTGAGTGGTAGCAATTTCAAAATCGCAATTTCCTTTCTTTATTTTCGTTGTGTTGTGTTTTGCATTTTTCTGAAGGAAAGACTAGTTTAACAAGTTGTTTAACAATGAAGGATTAGTAATTGTACGAATTGGGCTTCTCGTGGGCTTGTGTGGGATATTTTAAGTCATAATTTTTAAGTGCAAATTCATCTTTCTTTCATTTGGCCTTTTGTTTAAAAAAATTAAAAAAAAAGTTGTTTTTGGTTTATCTTTGTAATTTTTTTTGGAACTAGGGAAACCTGTTCAATCACTACCGACATGCGATTCCTGAACAATAAACCTAAGGAATAGACGACTGGCCTGCCACAACCGCTATTCCAAGCTAGCCAGACCTTTCGGTTGACCTAGTGTAGGAGGCGGGAAATGAACCTCAAACCTCCCATGTGAAAGGCGTATCTCCTCCCATACCTCCCAAGTGGGACTCGAACCTAAAACCTCTCATCTGGGAGGCGTATCACCCTACCACCCAACCAAGCCCACGGATAATTTGGAATATTTGGGTTGTGTTGGGCTGAGCTTTTCAGATTTTTATATGTAAATTCATTATCAATTTTCTTTTGGCTAAAATAAAAAAACAATTTGTTTTGGTTTCATTTGTTTTAGTTTTTTCCTTGATATAAAATAAAACAGAATAAATACACTGTATATATCTTGTTCAAGTTTTTAGGTTGCAAAAGCAGAAATTCAGAAGGAGAGAATTACTTGCTAAAACTGCTCTACTTGATTGCTTTATAAAAAGAATTGCCGCTTTAAAATAATTTGCTAATAATTCTGCACGCTCTGATATCGTGCTCTTATCTCTTGTTTTTAGTTTCCTAGCATTGTTGGTTGCTTGCATTTTAAAAAAGTTTCAAAATCCATTTGTAGTTGCATCGTTAATTCATGTTTATTTTCAGTTTTGCATTCATCTCATCTTATTTTCTTTTCTAAAGGCAACACCCAAATCCACATAAGGTGGGGGATTTCATCACCCCTTCCTTGCCCCATAAATTGCATATCATCGTAGAATTTGCGAATAATAACGGTTAGATGTTGGACTTAAGGGAGTCGCGAGCTCACTAGGGCTTAATTGTATCTTGACAAGTTGTCCTCTTTCGACAATTTAATTTCTTGGTGTCTGGCTACGGCAGAGAAATAGTCATATATAAATATTACGGTGATTCGTAAATATTATAGCGATTGTTTCTCTAAAGGTACTTAAACCTTCGGCTGCATTGCTATGGTTATTTGTGGTGCATCAATAACTCTTGTTCGTTACCTGGCTGAGAACTATTTTGTTGAATTGAGACAAAGTGTGATTATACAATATTGGGTTTGGAGCTACTAAGGATAGAAAATTTGTAATTAAGTCCTTGCATTCATTTAGTTGCAATAGTTCATGCATATTTAAAAAAGAAAAGAAAAAAAACAACAAAATCCAAAACGAAAAAAATGTACATTTTATTTAACTTAGTTTTTATTTTTAATCCAAAAGAAAAAAATCTTTTTAAATTTTTTCCTTTGAAAAAAAGAAAGAAAAAAAATTCAAACAAAATCAAAAATCCAAAAAAAAAGCATTTTATTTAAGTTCGTTTCCTTTTTAAGAAAACAAAAATCCAAAAAAATATCTTTTCAAAAACTGAAAAAAAAGCAAAAACATATTAAAAATTCCTTTCAGTAAATAATTTTCCTTTATAAAAAAACAATTTTCCACTTTATTTTCCAAATCTTATTTCATTCTCTTAAACTCGATTCTCGCTTCTTTCTTTTCTTGACTTTTTCTTGTGCATGAGTACTTGGACTCGTGACACAACAACAAATCGTTTAACTCGAATAAACGATCCTCCAACAATGGCAAATGAAAACACCCCTCGAACTATCATTGATAGAATCTTTCCCGATAGAGTTTCTATTCCTTCTCGTATCACGCTACCTGCCCCAATGGGTAACCATTTCAAAGTTCATTCCAACCATATTGCCACGCTCCCAAAATTTGGCAATTTTTAACATGATGACCCATACATTTTCCTAATAAAATTCAAACAATTTTGTGCAACCATTAAACTCCAACAATTATGTGATGATGGAATCAAACTTCGGTTAATTCCATTCGCCCTTACTGATTACGCTAAAAAATGGTTCTATAGCTTACCATCGAACTCGAATAAAACGTGGGAAGAATTCGTTAAAGTTTTCTTAAAAAAGTTCTACCCCTTGGAAAAAACAACTAAAATCCGAAACGAAATTGTCAATTTTCATCAATTCAGGGGTGAACCATTCGGAATTTGAAAGATTTAAAGAGCTTTTGATTAACTGTCCACACCATAATTTCGAAAAATGGACTCTTTGTCAAATCCTATACGATGGACAAAATAGTTCATGAACTATGCTAGAATCAATGTGCCAAGGAAATTCTCTTGCCCAACATCACGACGATGCTTGACAATTTCTTGAAAACTTGGCTGAAAAGTCATCCTAATGGGATCGTTCGGACGAAAAGTCCATTTACTCACGATCGAGCGCACACTCGATAGGATCATCTTTGGCTTTGGAAGCTAAAATCGATGCAATGATTAATAAATTGGACAACGTTTTCTCGTCCAACCAAATGAGCCATGCTTCCCAACCAATGTGTTATAAATGCAATGATCTGAATCACATTGCCGATCAATGACCTAACTTAATTGAACAACTCAATGCTTTCAATAAGGTTAAGAATGACCCGTTTTCTCCAACGTACAATCTTGATTGAAGAAATCATCCAAACTTTGATTGGAACCAAAATAATTCCAACACAAATTTGGTTCATCACAATTTTCAAGCATTTTCGAACAATGCTTCGAATCCTCCCTTTCAACCCAATCATTTTCAATAAAATTTTGCACCTCCATCTCAAAATCAACCGCAACAATCTTTTGCTCCCCAAGACGATAAACGATTAAGTTCACTTGAGAAAAGTCTTGAAACTTTGGCTAAAGCAACCACTCAAAGCCTCCAATCAAATGGCAATTTGTAAAATTTGTTAACCTCGTACCTGCAGAATACGAGTCAATCGATTGCTAAACTTGAAATGCAAATGAGTCAATCAGCCACGTCTATGAGTGAACGTGAACGAGGCACATTCCTAAGTCAACCAATTCTGAATCCCGAAAATCATAACACGAATTTGAATCAAGCCCATGTTGTTCAAGATAGAAACATAACCCAAATGAATGCTATCACGACTTTACGTTCCGGTAAACAAATCGATAATCAAGTTGTTAATCCAAACGATATACTGAAAAATCCTCCCGACACTTCAAAAACAAGTGAATCTGAACAAAACATCGAGCCAAACATTGAATCAAATTCCAATCCAAATTCTTCTTCTACTCAAGTAGACACACCTATTGAGTATCGTGTTCCATTTCCACATCGTCTTCGACCCAAGAAACATTCTGAGCAAATGGAAAAGATGTTGGAAATTTTTAAACAAGTGAAAGTTAACATCCCACTTCTTGATAACATTCAGCAAGTCCCAACTTACACTAAGTTTCTCATGGACTTGTGTACCCAAAACCGACACACTCATGTACCAATGAAAGTTTTCTTAGCCCCAGACATAGCGAAGTCTTGTCCCAATCAATTCTCGTCAAATAGAAAGATCCTGGATGTATGACGATCTCGTGCACGATAGGTGACAAAATTATTAACAAGTGCTTACTAGATTTGGATGCGAGTGTCAATTTGATTCCTTATTCCGTTTACCAGCAACTTGGCTTAGGTGAACTAAAACAAATGAAAATAACTCTTCAATTTGCCGATCGTTCGATAAAGAAACCCGTGGGAGAAATCAAGGACGCACTCATCCAAATCAGTCAATTCATATTCCCCGTTGATTTCATTGTTTTGGAGACTCAACCCGTGAATAATCCAATGATTCAAATTCCATTGATTTTAGGCCGACCCTTCTTGGCTACTTCAAATGCTTTCATCAATTGTCAAAACGGTTCGATGAAAATTTCTTTTGGAAACATGACTTTGGATCTTAACATCTTCAATCTTGAAAATCAATCAAATGAACCACGTGACAAAACGCTGGAAGTTAGCTTCATTCAAAGAAAATTTTGATAATGAAACAGTTGACCTTAACAACAAACGTGAGACCGAATACGAACAATTGTTTCAAGACGAGCCTAACGAGATTGAAAATGCGCTTCCATTTGAACCCCTTACCGTTGAATCAGAACTTCAACCAAATTCGTTAATTGAGCAACCCCTAAGGTTGGACCTTAAAACCCTTCCCGATCACCATAAGTATGCATACTTAGGTGACAACGAAATGTTTACCGTCATAATCTCTTCAACTCTCTCTCTTGATCAAGAAGCTTCCTTTCAATTCAGTCGAAAGACAAGAAGCAATTGGATGGCCAATCACCGATATAAAGGGAATTAGTCCCGCTCTTCACTACAACAAAAGGACCCTTTAATAGCATTTAAAAAACATGTTGTAATAAATCAGTGACCTATTATTGCAACAGAAGAAACGCTATAAAAAACATTTTTTATAGCGTTTTGAATATGCTATAAAAAGTATAATCAATGGCGTTCTTAATATGCTATAAAAGGCTTTTACAGCGTTTTTATAAATGCTATAAATCAACATGTTGTAATAAATCAGTGACCTATTATTGCAACAGAAGAAAGGCTATAAAAAAACATGTTTTTTCTAGCCTTTTGAACATGCTATAAAAAGTCTTATTAATGGCGTTCTTAACAACGTTTTAAAAATCATTTTTGTAGTAATACATATCCATTATCACATTATAATCGACAAATTTACATAAACACAATGTATCATTTCACATTAAATTAAAAATAACTAACCATTCAACATTCACATAGAATAATGCATAACATATCGTAATATTTAATGAACATTACATTAGAAGTGTAAATAATACAAGTGATAAAAAAATCGTACTACACATGATGATTAAATGTGCAAACCAAAGAAGTTGTTACTTCAAAAGAACTTCAAATCGCTAATATACAACAGCATGTTGCCATTTGTGTGCACCATAGATTGGTAATTACCTATGAAAAAGAAATTCAACAATTAGCAATTATAATTATACATACATCCATGTGTGTGTGTGAAACTTAATTATATAAATTTAATTAGTTTATATGGAACTTAACTAATTTATATAAAAATTGATTAACTTAGTTATTTTTATAAAATTAAATTGATTTATATAAACTTTAGTTAATTTTATAAAATTTAGTTAATTTATATAATCATATGGAAACGATATCAATAACATATGGAATTTCCTGAAATGGATGTAAATTTTGTTTAAGATACTTTATTCAATAATTGCATGTATATTGTTATAAACATATTAATTTTTATAAAGCTTAATTAAATTTTATAAACTTGTTTAATTTTAAAAAAACAGTTGGCTTGTTTAATTATTATAAAACTTAATTAACTTAGTTACTTATTTTAAACTTAGTTAATTTGTTGTTGTTATTGTTATTGTTGTTGTTCTTATTATTATTATATTAATATTATTATATTATTTTACTACTATTATTACTATATTATATTATATTATATTATTCTTCTACATTTAGTTAATTTTTATAAAACTTAGTTAATTTAATTAAATAAAATAAAATTTTGTTGATTTTCATAAAACACAATTAACTTAGTTAATTTTTATATAACTTGGATAATTTTTATATCCTTTAATTAATTTTTATTAAACTCACTAAATAACTTAGCTGAATATTTATAAGACTTGTTTTATAAATTAGTTAAATAATTTTAGTTATTTTTTATATAACTTAGTTAAATTTTATAAGAATTAGTTAATTTTTATAAACTTTTAGTTAATCTAGTTAAATTTGTATAAAACTTGATAAAGTAGTTAACTTTTATAAAAATTAGTTAATTTTTAAAAATTAACTACAATTTTTTAATTTTAATTATTTTTTATATAACTTAGTTATCTTAGTTAAATTTTTATACTTAGTTAATTTTCATAAATATATTTAAATTTTATAAAATTTTATTAATATTTAGATATTAATTTAATATATTATAAAACTTAGTTAATTTTTAGAAAATTATTTAATTTTTATAAAACTTGGTTAACTTAGTTAATTCTTATAAACTTTGTTGATTTTTATAAACTTATCGGATTTCATGAATTTTCGACGGCACCTCCTTTGCACAGTCAGTGCTTTCCCGCACACTCCAATTCGATATACATTTACATGGTCAAAATAAGATCGGATTTATATCATATATAACAAAATATACTTCATAATAGCGTACACATTCAAATGCATTAAAACATACCTTTTATTAGCAACTTTAGCTAGCAATCTTCCATGTAGCAAAGGAATGTTTTGTGTACCTATATAGCAAAGTAAAGGGAATAATTAGTAAAGATGGGCATCTCATATTATAATTTAAATTAGACTACATAAATTTTCTTAGGATAATTCGTAGGATATAAATGATGCAGTAGAATGCCAACATCTCATTTAAATTGAAATTAGACTATAAAATTTTCTTAGCACCAACAGAGAGAAGATTAATATCATGTATATTGCTTTATATTATATTTCTATGAGATAGGTTTAGATTTTAACTACCCAAGCCAAACAAAAAAAGTAAAAAAAAATCTGGAATTGTTTATACTTGTTCAAAATTTCTGAAGTTGAAGCGAATAGCGATTTTTACCTGAGCCGGATAGATCTTAGAAGCGAAAAAGTCTATTTCTATCCTTGTTTTTGTTCCAATTATAAAATGAAACGAAGAGTTCATTTGATAAACATATTATCATTAACTTTTGCCAAAGCCAAATAGGAGAATTTACATGTGCGACCAGGGCAACGCGTTGAGGATGAGCTGAATTTCCATAAGGGACTACTGCGTAACTGAAAGGTAAATATAAATGATCAGTAATAATGTAGTATCTAGTGTGATAGCCTGATAGTGATAGAATAGATGAACATTATCGGTTTAAAACATGTCAAGAGTATATTGATGGATATATGAAGGTATGATGACTGTTAATTTAAGCCCACCACTTGCACCATGTCATGGAAAAAACATCCAGCTCTTAATAAAAAATTGTGTCAAATACAATGGGTAGGTGAATTTAAGCCCATCACTTGCACCATGTCATGGAAAAATCACCGGACAGGTTTTATGAAGATGTTGGTCACTACATCATCCAACCAGTCTGACATATCTATGCTAAATGAAGCGTGTCATGTCATGAACCATCTACTACCAATTAGAAGTTATTAATTATCTACGTTTGGCAACAGACAAAATATAAATGGAAACAATGGTGCTTGTGTCACCCAAATCAAAAGGAATATCTATTGAAACAATCCCACATATGAAGTCAACATAGTAAATCTCATATATAAATACTAAAAGCAACATTTTTCCAAAATTTTGTTTTTTTCTTAAACAAAGCGGTTCTTAAATCTAACATAGCATTAGATATTCTATTCATGCGAGCATAACCTGCATTTCACATCATATAATGCAAATGTCAATGTATTTGATTGTAGATACAACACATATAAAAGTGATGTTAAAAATAATTCTTGATTGAGAGACTAAATATGATAGTTGACTGCAGCTACCCAGTAGCTGCTTTTTAGGTATAAACCCCAAAAGCAACCTCTATTTGGGTAATGATACCCCTGTTGGGAAGCTTTAAAAAAGTAGCATAAATATATCTTACAAGTCAAAAGTTGACGGAACAATTGTTTGCCGGTTATAAATTACGATAGAATTTCGTTAGTAAATTTAACCCAAAAATGACTAAAATAGAATTGGTATTTCAAATAACTAAAAGCAAACTATCGCTAATTGATACTCACTGTACTTTTACATAGATATGTTCAGTTATGTAGTTGTTACTCATTCATTATTTACAAGTCATGTTAGCCAATCACCGAAATAAACTAACTTTAATGTGATAGTCAAATTACATCTCGCTATTTAAAAGATTTAAAATATGCCAAAACTTCTAAATAAAGATACAAAGAGAAATGAATCTGCGCTTAGCATTATTACTCATCTCTACATCTTTCGGATCTGGACTATTATTGGGCCTTGCAAAGCCCAAAAGCATTATTCTTTTTATTACCATTGTTTTACTCTTGTACACGAGAATACTATAAATACTCTGTGTATTATTGTATCATATTTCATTCGAATGTATCAAAATCATTTTTCTGGCAATCAATAAAATTTTCTCAGTCAAGAAACAATTCTGCTTACAAATTTTATCATGGTATCAGAGCTACCAAAGGCCTAACAGCCATATTCCTGGATTGATCAGACTCATCAGAGAGGAATCATCATTTGAGTGATCTCCACTCATCAGAAAGCAGTGTTTCATCATCTGAGAGGATAGATTCAGTGAAGAAAATCAAGTGCCATGCCTTAGTTCAAAGAACTCGGCTGCATCAAAATTTTCTCACCAAATCTTGAAGAAAATCAATCAAGAAAATTTCAGAAAACAGTTAAGAAATCAAAAATCACCATAAAACTAAAGAAAGTGCCTTCCAGCAAGACTTATCAGATTTAAAAACAAAAAGAAAAGAAAGAAGATCATCATTTAAGTCTTGCGGTTGCATCAAACCTGGTTGTGAGCAATTCTTGTTTTTATTTTTTGAATTCTGTCTCTGATTGATTCTCTTGTTTTTTGTCTGTTATTACTTTGTCTGTTCATAATCTAAAACCATCATGGTTGATGATACAACCTCTGCTACATTTGCCAATATGAGCAATAATCATCAACCCAGTGCTACAACAGAAAAGTTTGTTAACACTGTAATCAGCCCTCAAACCAATCTGGTCGCTGTACACTTCACTGAAGATAACTATCTTCTCCGGAAATTGCAAGTTGAGACTATAGTCCAAGGATATGGACTTGAAGGTCATATTCTTGGAACCATGCCAATTCCTTCTAAATGCATCACTAATCAAGAAAACAAAATAGTCAACAATGAGGATTACATAAAGTATCACAAACAAGATAGACTTATCTGTTCTTGGCTACTATCATCAATAAATACAAATTTGTTATCTCAAGTTATTGGATGCAAGATAGCAAATGATATATGGAAAACTATTGAAAAAGTGTTCAATATACAGTCTGCTGCTAAGGTGATGTATCATAAGAAGCAACTGCACAGTATGAGGAAAGATAACAATACTATGAGAAAATACCTATTCAAAGTTAAAACAACTTGTGACCTATTGGAAGCTGCGAATCACAAAGTATCAGATTCTGAGCAAATCCTAACTATTCTGAATGGATTATGTGATGATTATGAATCTGTAGTTGCTGTCATAGCATCTTAAAAGGATTTACCATCTATTGATGATGTTTACTCAATCTTACTTGCTCATGAGGCCAGAATTGACAACAAGAAACCACAAGATTCTGATTTCACCATCAATTATACTACTCATTCCAAGAACAAAAGTCAAAGCAATAACAAACCAGATCAAAATACACAAAGAGGAGGATACTCTAACAAATCTAGAGGAAGAGGCAGATGGAACAATGCCAACAGACCTAGATGCCAGATTTGCGAAAAAATTGGTCACACAGCAGTCAAGTGCTATTTCAGGTACTCAAATCGGAACAGTGGTCAAAGGAACAACAATCCCAGTGCTAACATGGCTCAAGTTAATTCAAAAACACAAACAAATAGTGATAAAAGTCATAATTCTAATGAAACAGCAAAGCCAGAAAACATTCAGGATGATTGCTGATACCCAGACTCTGGAGCAACAAATCACATTACAAATAATCTTGATAACTTGAATCTTGACAACAGGAAGTATAGAGGTAAACAGTCAATTTGCATGGGGAATGGTAAGTGTATCAAGATTACTTATATTGGTAATGCTTACATTAAAGGCGAGAAACAACTCTTTCTACATAATCTGTTAAGGGTACCAAAAATAAAGAAAAATCTTATTAGTGTATCTCAGTTTGCCAGTGATAACAAAGTTTACTTTGAATTTTATCCCAAATATTGTTTAGTTAGAGACATACTAAATAAAGATATTCTTTTATAAGGTGATGCTGAAAAAGGACTATATAAATTTAAAACAGTCAACAAAATAATTTGTGTTCAGATAATCAGAAATCCTGTAACTTGTGTGAGGAGCAAGACTCCAAAAGTGTATTTGATGTGTGGCATTACAAACTTGGTCACCCAAGTGTGAAAGTTGTAAAGCAGGTTCTTAATGAAAATAGAATATCTTTCGATAATATTTCACTGCCTTATGTCTGTACATATTGTCAAATGGGTAAGAGTCATAAGTTGACATTTAATGACTCTTCAACTGTTTATTCAAAACCATTAGAATTAATTGCCACAGATTTATGGGGACCATCACTACAACAAAAAGGACTTTTTATAGCGTGTAAAAACCGCTATAAAAACTTTCTATAGCGATTCTATAATCGCCATAGATCAACATGTTGTAAAAAGTCTGGTAGATACTATAGCGTGTCATACTTGCAATGGAAAACATATTTTTCTTGCCATCTAAAATAGGCCATATTGGTGCAACTGCTTTTCTATAGCATTATGAAACGTGCTATAGAACTTTTTATGACGCATTTTAGTTGCTATAAATATGTCGACATGCTATATTATTATAGCATTTGAACGCGCTATGGAATCATCGTGTCAACCTTTTATGACACATTGAAATGCTATAGAAAATTCATTATTATCTATTATAGCACCGTCTTATTGCTATGAAAACTATTTACTCTTTGCAAAATATTTGTATAGCACTAACATGATGCTATAGTATAACAAAGCTGAACAATTTTTCTTTTTATTGCATAGTTAGAACGCTATAAAAAAATTCTATTGCACATTTTTTGCTTCCATAACATTCAAAGCTTACAATTTTCAATTCTACTTATATATTATACACTCTGACAAGCATTTTACCACTTTGGTTCAATTTGACAAACGGATTTTAAGAATAAACTCATAACACACATGAGCCTTCAGGTAATCATCTAAAGCTTGAAGTTCTGGAAGGAAAGCCTGCTCTGTTCCATCATTAGGATCCTTGCTTTTCAAGAATTTTATAAAAGAAGAAAATATATTCGACCCCTTGAAGGAAAAAACAAATATATTCATAAATTATTAGGTTGAGATAACTTACCTACAATTCTGATTTTATATCAACATTTATAAGTAACTTGATTTACTTGCATCAGTTTATGACAAAAGTCTATTATGTGTATAAACGTTAGCTAAAACAATTCACATTGGCAGTTAAAATGTATCTATATCATGCAACCTTAACAACAATGCTTAAACGGATTTTGAGTTCAAAATTATCTCCTATCAACAGATATGGTATAACATGCATCACTTTTGATGAAGTCAAATCCTCAAACTAAGTACCGATAGCCTTAAATAAGATAGCTTAAAGGAATAAAAATTTCTTTTACAATTCTTGCACAGTTACCAAAGTATCTTCTACATGTCTCAATTTTCTATACATTGGTTTTTTTCACTGATCTGGTGATATACGTGGTCAACTAGTCATTCTAATCAAGTTAACTTTACAAATAGCTATAAAGATATGAATTCACAATTTTTATACATGGTGATATACCGGTCAGTTTATTGACAGTTTACTTTTTTAAAACATGTTCTATTTCTCAACTTTTATACACTATATGTCCAATCCATCTGCCAAAAAGATATGAATTCACAAAAAGTATTGTACAGAGTTATATGAACAAAGTCATCCATTATTTTTTATTTCACGCTTAAAAACATGAGCTACCTATTCCATTTAGTCTTTAATTGATTGTTATTTTATTTAATTTGTATTTAAAGTATCACTGTGCTAACTTCATGCATTAGTTATTACTTACTTTCTGCTACTTCCATCCTATTCACATTTGTATCTTACTAAAGCTATATTATATATTGCTTACTGTAGATAAAGGTTGGTAACGAATCATTGTATACAGTGGCAAACTTATTCTACTTCAAACTCATGGACACAAAATATTTCAATTCATATGCTTAATTTGACTACACACTATATCTATACGCATATTTATTAGCCAGACAATATGTTATTTTTATTTTTGAAATGATAATTGAGAATCGAGTATCATGGCTGAAGCTAACATCACTCTTTTAACATTACTTATGTGTAAGACCGTATGTCTTGCCATTATCACACGGTTGATTAGTACCTTGAACCATTCCTTTAATAGGTTAAAATTTTATAGTACAAACATTGCCATGGCATGCTTCCATAACCAGTAGGCATTGTAATATAACACAACAAACTACTGAATACTCACATCACCACCATCCATCCAAATCTTTATTCAAAGCTCCATTTAAAAAAATTAATACATGAAAACAAACCACAATCTGATTTAGAACTTAGACCCAACAATTGATAACAAGGGCTCCAACCTAGTTATGTATTTAATATTTAAGATAGAAAAAGTATAATAATATGAAGTACAAATTATTTATTTAGTTATGGTAAACAAATTCTTTAACAAATTCAAATTATATTTCCATCTACATAGTTAAGATATAAGTATATTTGATCTCTCTCTAACAATTTTGAAGTTGGGATTTCACTTTTAATAGAACTTTAGATGGTATCAGAGTGTGCTGATAAATTACTAGAAAACAATGACCACTTTAAGTGGGAATTAAATTCAGTAAGAAACATAGTTCTAAATCCTTGTATAACTTCCATACTAGCTCTTAAATAATAAATTTATTTGGATAACTCAAGCTCCACCCAAACAAAAAATCAATTTGAGGATTTAATTGAATAGTCATGCTCATTTAGACAAGTTTGGGAGCTCTAAACAAGTTCATACGTAAAATCAATTATCAACCAATAATAAAAGGAATACTTAATTTGTCCACTAAACAGGCGAAGCAAAATAAAATGTGCATTATATCCCTAAAAGTTAAAAATATATATACCTACAAGTGGTCGAAGTTCACGGCAGTTGAGGAATCAAAGCACTGTGTAGTGAAGCTGACGGATCAAAGCAGCGGCGAAGTTGAGCAATCAGAGCAGCAACGAGCAGATTGAGGAATGGTGAACCGCAAAGTTGAGTCACAAAGCCAATCCTGACAAGTAAACATATAGTTATTGTAGTATAGGATACTGATATTCAAAGGTGTTATATATTGCTTATATCTACCAATGTAAATTGCCTTCTTTTAAAATGAGGAACATAGTTCGTACATTTTAAACTCAGGCGATTAATCAAAACAGTTTTGAATCAAAGACTACGTATCATCATTTGTCAGTTTATAATGCATTTATTTCTGACTCACAAAACACATGTAGCAGTAACAATCGATGTACCTTAACCAATGCTCCAGTTTAATCACGTTCTGTCCGATCATTTGTTAGCCATAGCCTGCATGCTTCCATTATCAACCTGAGGCACCTTTTATAACCTGTTGCACCTTAATCAAGACCTGCATGCACTCTCTCGATCTTCAGTTGTGGGCACTTCAATTGTGGGCACTTTAGCTTGTGCACTTTAGTATAACCAGCATGCACTTCATTTTTGACTGCATGCACTTCAGTTGTAGTTGTGGCCATAGCTTGTGCCTGTATGGACAGTAAAATATAACCTAAATTAGGAATTGAGAAAGCTATGAGTAACTCAACATCACACAGCTTACTGATCTAAATAACATATTGTAAAATTTAAGCTGCTGATAACTGTAATGTGAAGAAACTGATGTATTAGTATGTTAAAATAAAAATAACATATGTTTCTCGAAGGAAATACAAGAAAAAATTTACATTACTATTGCCAAAATAAAATCAGTAACTATACATAATGACGTGAAAGTCATAAATTTTGCAAGGTGATTCAAAAACCTAACAGATTATTGTTTAGGAACAATAACTAATGGCACATGACATGTGAATCCTATAATGTGATTTATTATCATTTTGATACACCATTGTCAGTAGTACTGACAATGATTTTGTTGAAATTTTCACTCAGTGATAATGAATACAAAAGCCATCATAATTTGCATTTGGATAAATATGGCTTACAAAAAAGTACTTGTAAATGTCTCCATATATGGGATCTGTAAATGCAAAACAAGTAGCTGTTAAAATCTAAAAAATACCCAACTTGTGAAAAATCAAAAGAGAAAAAAATGTTTATAGAAATTAGATATTTATGCAAAGCAGTGTTAACTGATATTACATCGTTGACTAATATATGAACTTCCATCTTTTATGATTCCTATTTATATAAAACTATAGTGGTTAGTTCACGCATCCATTAGCTTTGTAATTAATCAATACAAGAAGAAGAAAAAACATTTGAATGCATCTCAAAAGCTCAAATAGACATGCCTGATTAATAGCCACATTAGGCATTTTATTTGATATCTGAGTGAATCAATTAGTAAACAAGGGTGATATAAGTATTTTGTAATGCACTAGCATATGGGTTATAAGGGACTCGAATGAAATTCGGTATTAAAAACAAATTCATGTCATTTATTTATTCATCAATGTCATATGAATTATGAAGGGGGGACGCCAATTATAACAAATAAATACCCATTTATTTATTCAGCAATGTACATTTTGATTTATCATAAATTCAATGCTAATATATTATCTATTCAAATACCATAAATATATTCTATTATTACTCTAATAATTTCACCTAATAAGTTTTACCTTTATAACTTATCGCTATGAAACCCCAATTTAAATTACAGTTATTCATTCTTTATGAATATCGAAAGTCCGCATACCGAAGTGTGACATTGGAGTAGATTGCCAGGTGTTTTATCTCCAAAATCTGCATACCGAAAACCTCCACAACAAAGATAGAAAAAAGTAGTAATAGAAATATATATCATTGATGCTCTCTTCGTTGTTTTTTTTCTACTGGTGGTGATTTCAGTGCATCCTTCGTTTGAGAAAAAATGTTTATAGAAATTTATTACATATTCATCTTTCCAGGTGGAAAAATAAGCAACTTATGCTATTTTTTACCTGGATTTCTAGTAAAATATATGGGTATGGATTAGGCAAATGCGATGTCACTAGGCCTGAAGATAAAATAATGTTACAGATTTGTGTATACTTAGCAAAACTACAACAAATTAAAACAAAAAAATCAGATATATGACCTGAGACCTATATACCCTGGTAACTAGATTGGAACCAAAGTTTACAACGTGATGTACTGGTAAGATATTATGATGTAATTCAAGAGCACGAAATAAGGTTTTGCCAGCATAAAATTAAATATAGAAGGGAAATAATCAAGCAGGTGGAAAGTGTAAACAAATCTTAGAATAACTTCCACTTTGGCCAAATTCAATTGTTTACCTGAAAAATGACGAGGCCAATAAGTACGGGCTAAGTATCAAAACCAAAACTCTCAAAAAGATCCTTTGAGTTCCTCACAAAGGTGTATCCTCCAAATTGTAGAAATGTAAGTAATTGCTCAACAAATGTCAAATTAAACTCTATATCACAAATTCTGTAAATATATTACGCTTTAGAATCTTTCCGGTGCATTATGTTGTCACACCTTTATAGCCAACCAATGTTTGTTTAGCACTTCAAAAAGTGCTTCATGCAAAATAAAATATTAAACAATAGAAAATATGAATGGAAATAGAAAAGCTACACTTAGTTCGACACAATCGAGTTGTCAGATTTTCTTGTGGCTGGTAATATTGGATACATTTCTACTAGATATATTTTGTTTTAATTACTGAGATAATAGGTGAGACTGAGTTAAGAGGCCAAGTTTACTCACAAATAACACATTCAGTGAGTTGCACATTCTTTTATTTTAACAACTTAATCATGTTTAACTTATTTTGGATCATCAACCAAGTATGCATCTCAACTTTTGAAGGCATTATGATTTTCTACATTGAGTTAAAATGGGATTATCTACTGGAAGAACGATGGAATTATAATCCCGGAAATAAAATGAAACTTAAATATGGATTATCTATCTTCATTAGAGACTTAAATTTGTGGTCATCTTCAAGTACAACAGGTTGCATGATATTAACTTTTGTATTGAACCTGCGATCCATCTTCTAAAAGTTCATAAAAACCAAGCTTCCATTAAAATCACTCGGTATTGAAAGACTTAAGATATTATATGCTAAATTTTTTCCAAAAAAGACCAATATCCTAGGAGATTGAACACAATAGCTTCTTCAGATTTAATAATAGTATTGACTGAGGCATATGCCTCAGTTAAGCAAATGCCTTAGTTGAACATGGATTTTCATGAGTTATATCAAACAAACTACAAACTAAACTAATACAAACAATAAACTTGGTAAAAGTTTGTGAATCAGATTTTAAATGCTACTTCTGCATAAAAGTTTATTGCATTTAAAAAAGAAAATGAATACATTTCTACATTGTAGATAATACTTCCAGAGCTTCTATAAACAAAACTTAAACTACAGCGAAGCTGAATCAAAGCTCATATTATCAAAAGGACTAAAAAACAAACTAGCACCGAAGTAAAAACTTAGTCATTGTAAACATGAAGCAGAAAATAGCAGAAATAGAATAAAAGGACAACCAAATACTCCAAAGGAAACTGATAAACAACTTAAATTTGTCACCAAACTTAAAAGGCTTATAGCTTAATTATAGCAAATCAAATACTTGGTGTCACATACATTGCCAATATAAAATGATTATGACACCACACAATAACAAAGTTCAACTGAAATCAAAATCATACAAATAAATAGTTGAAAACTACAAACAAGATAGAATTAAAACCTGAAACTTAGTCGACCTCTTGGATCTTAGGACATGCAATGCCATCAGAAGGAGCAGATTTAGGAGTAATGCTTGCAAGAATCAAATCGAATTGATAAAAATCGAACGAAATTAAACAAAAAGAGAATATTATACCTACAATGCCATCGACCACCTAAAGGAATACGAATGAAGTCCGCGTATGTACAGTAAAAATGACAGTTCACCTATGTACAGTAAAAGAACCACACAATGATCGATAAAAAATGCAGTAAGTTAAAAAATATACCTAAAAGCAGTCGAAGTTGGGCATCGAAGGAGCTGCTTCAGCAAAGTTGAGGCATTGGAGCTTCAGCAGGCTAGATGAGAGAAGAAAAGTGGCATCGTGGCTTCAACAAAGTTTATTTACTTTAAAATGAATACAAGTGCTCGTAAATTAGGGATTTTCGGAGTGAAGGGTGGGAAGAGGGATACGAGGGAAAAGGAATAAGAGAGAGGGAAGGCGAAAAAAAGGACCGCCAATGTTTTATTTTATTTTCATTAAAAATTGCGTGAATAGAAGCTATGTTTATAATTTGAATGACTACTAAATAGCTATCTATAGCAAGACACATTTCAATGCTATTGTCGTTTGCTATTGATAGATCATTTTCTTGTAGTGCCAGCACATATATGTTCTGACTTTGGATATAAGTATTATATTTCCTTTGTTAATTCACACACATGATACACATGGATTTACTTTCTAAAAGCTAAGTCTGAAGCCTACAATGCTGTTATAAATTTCATAGTCATGGCTGAAAAACAAACTGGCGCTCAAGTTAAAGTAATTCAATCAAATGTGGGGACTGAATATAAAGCTCTCAGTAGTTATTTTAAAGGGAAAGGTATAGTAAACAGAACTACATGTCCACACACATCTGAACAAAATGGGTTAGTAGAAAGAAAGCATAGACACATAATTGAAACTGGACTCACTTTAATAGCTCATGCATTTCTGCCCCTAAAGTTTTGGCCTGAAGCCTTTAATACTGCAGTACATCTTATTAACAAATTGCCAACAAAGGTAATCAAGGGAATAAGTCCAATTGAAAAACTATATGGGGGTAAAACCTAATTACCATAGCTTAAAAACCTTTGGATGTCTATGCTTTCCTTATCTATGACCCTACATTATTAATAAATTAAACTTTAGATCTAAACCTTGCACCTTTCTTGGATATGCCATTAATCAGAAAGGGTATAAGTGTATAGATGAAAATGGAAGAATTTTTATTAGCAGGCATGTTGTACTTAATGAGAATGTTTTTTCCTATAATAATTTATAGATAAAAATCACAAGTAAAGTCTATAATCCAAGACTTTCAATACCTGAATTACCAGTCTATTCTGAAAATGAGATTCAAAATGAAGAAGTGAGGTCTACTAGAGATCACTGTACTCAATCTATTGTATCTTCTCAATAAAACCATGAGTGGACAGGTGACCTTAGTCATGCCAGTCACTCTCCTGTTCAAACAGAAAGTGAAAGAAATCAGGAAGAAGAAACAGTTCATCAAAGCAACACCAGAAGTATGTCAAGTCAAGTGAATGCAGAGAACTCACCTCATACTGAAGCTCAAACAAAGCCCAGTCATCCCATGATTACTAGAGCTAAGAGTGGTATCTTTAAGCCAAAAATATACAATGCAAGCATAATTTCTTGTGAGCCAGAGACATATGAACAAGCTACAAAAGACAGAAACTAGACAACGGCTATGGATGAAGAATACAAGGCTCTTATAAAAAATAATACATGGAATCTTGTATGTCCTCCAGATGACAAAAACATAGTTGGATGTAAATGGACATACAAGATAAAGAGGAACCCTGATGGCACAATAAATAGATATAAGGCAAGGCTTGTTGCCAAAGGGTACACACAACAATATGGATTTGATTTTAATGAGACTTTTTCTCTAGTAATCAAACCAGCCACTATAAGGCTTATCCTTACTATTGCTCTACACAAAGGGTGGTGTATAAGACAATTAGATGTCAATAGTGCATTCCGGAATGGTATTTTACAGGAAGATGTCTACATGGAGCAACCACCAGGATATATCAAGCAAGCAAATTATGTGTGCAAACTGAATAAGGCTATATATGGGCTTAAGCAAGCTCCAAGGGTCTGGTTTGATAGACCGAAAGCAGCATTGGGAAACATTAAATATTAGTCTATCAAATCAGATAGCTCTTTGTTTATTAAAATTAATGATTCATTAACTATTTACATACTTATATACGTTGATGACTTAATTATTACAGGAAACTGCAAGGATGAAATCAATAGTGTCATTAACTACTTGAACAAGGAGTTTTCAATAAAAGATCTTGGTGATCTTAATTATTTCCTGGGAATAGAAGTGGTGAGAAAGGGAGATTCAGAAATAATGTTTAGAGAAAATATATTTTAGAGCTGCTAGCTAAAACCAAAATGGATGGTGCAAATCCACAGCCAACTCCCATGATTAGTAATCGTCAATTATATAAAAATAGGGGAGAAGCGATAACTAATATTAAACAATACAGAAGTGTTATAGGAGCATTACAATATGCTATTATAACACGACCTGCTATTACATATAGTGTTAACAAAGTATCTCAATTCATGTAGAATCATTTGGATGAACACTGGAAAGTAGTAAAAATAATACTCAGATATCTCAAAGGAACAGTGGACTATGGCTTATCATTCAAGGCATGGAACAACTTAAATATAACTGGATTTTCAGATGCTGATTGGGCCACAGACCCAGATGATAGGAAATCAGTCAATGGCTAATGCATATACATTGGAAATAACTTAATATCTTGGTGTTCAAAAAAACAAACTACGATATCCAGATCTAGCACAGAGGTAGAATACAGAAGCATAGCTAATGTTATGGCAGAGATAATGTGGTTACAATCTATACTGAGAGAATTAAAGCTAAAGAGTGAAGCAAAACCAGTGCTTTGGTGTGATAATCAGTGTAATATTCATGACAGCCAATTCAATACTTAATTTCAGAATGAAACACATTGAAATCGACATATTTTTTGTTCGTGAGCAAGTTCAAAAAGGATATCTACAGATTAACCACATACGTGCCACTTACCAGAGGGCAGACACGCTTACTAAAGCGTTAACTGCAAAGAATTTTGTCAAATTCAGATCTGACCTTCAAGTTAAGCACGGCGAAGACAAATCTCTCAGCATGCAGTCAGATCTAAGCAGATCTACAAAATATCTATGAGATCTGAGCCAAGATAGCCACTTTCTCCTAAACTCATGCTGGCACTCGAATACTTGACTCGAATCTCACCAATTACTCACTCTACAACTCAAATCGAGAAGATTCAAGGAAATTGTAGTGATAAACAGAGTTGCACTCAAGCTATTTTGATGTTTCTCTGCTTTTGAATTGAAAATCGACATGGATTTAGCCAATCACCACCAAACCCTAACCCTAGCAGCTTGGGTTTGAAGGGGGCAAATAAAGATACAAAGAAAAATGAATCTACGCTCAGCATTATTACTCATCTCTACATCTTTCAGATCTGGACTATTATTGGGCCTTGCAAAGCCCAAAAGCATTATTTCATTTTTATTACCATTGATTTACTCTTGTACATGAGAATACTATAAATATTATATGTATCATTGTATCAGATTTCATTCGAATGTATCAAAATCTTTTTTCTGGCAATCAATAAATTTTTCTTAGTCAAGAAACAACTTTGCTTACAAATTTTATCACTTCTTCTTAAGTATATTTAATCTAAGTAGGTGAGAAATGAGCTATGGAGGAAATTAGTTCAATCCTGGAAATATATCTGTTACTAGAAAACTCACCTAGTTTGTAAACTTTTTCAGCTACTTTGGCAACAATGTGAGCAGATATCTTCCTAATATTTGTGAAGGGCAGATATATCAGTCCCTTGTCGTAGTTCTCTTGTGTTACTTGTGATGCTAGAGCTTCAGCTAAATTCAAAAATCAAATGATACCAAGACAGATTATAGTTTAATAAGAATATAAGATGGAATTTACTATAAACTTAATATTTTAGGTACCGGATGCAAGCAGCATATCATCATGAACACGGATTGCCTCAGACATTACTAAACCAAGACTAAATCCTGGGAAGATATATGCATTGCTTGCCTGACCAGGAATGATGTTAACTAATTAAGAAATTACAATGCAACAAATATAAACTAATTCAATGTAGTAGTAAAAAAAAGTTGTAAAGGAAAATTTTATTTTTTTACCTGGCCAGAATAGTAAGTTTTACCATCATATTCAATAGGACCAAATGGACTGCCACTAACAAATATTGTAGTCCCCTGCAAAATATAACAGTATAAAGTAAATGACATTTTAATCTACTTGCTTACTTTAGTAGATAATTCAAATACTATCAGTGAATCTCACCTTGCTCCAAGTGTAAATAGTTGTTTCGCCATAAGTCGATGGAAACTTTTTTTTTCAAAAAAAATGGGACTCCGGTAATACTTTCAAAATTGACAAAAAAATATAAACCTTGGAAACCACAAGCCATATATATTCTCGACATTCTTGCAATGAAAGATTTGTCTGCAGAAGTTAAAAGAGATCTAATGAACTAACAATTAATAAGCTTAGCTTTAAATCAGAGAACTGTGAAAGTAATATCAGATTAAATGTGACGGTAAGATAAATTGCATAACTGCTTTGATATATCAAGAGCAATAAGCTCTGCAATACCAGTACCAGCCTGCAAGAAGAGAAAATGTAAATAGGATACGAAGACATTAGCATGGCAAAGCAATGAAGAATAAACCTGATAGGTTACACAAACAAAATGCTTGTACAAGCACAGATATACAAGTACATCAAATAAGTTAATTGGCTTTCATAAATGAACATCTTTATCTTTATTAATTGATAGAGTTGCAATTTTTCCCTTTTCGGTCCAAGTCTGATGGTGTAGGTTGACTGTTATCACTTGGTGCAATGTCAATGGTCATACTGTTTTCACTTGTGTGTTCTATAAAAATATAAATGATAGAAAATCAGGGTATGAACAAGCAAACATACAGAATAAGTTAAATATAAAAGAAATAAAATTTAGTAAATTTGTATTTTCAAAACACCAATGACCATGTACACATATAGTGGTTCTCATCCGGATATTTAACCATTGGAGTCATAAGTTATATCAAACAAATTTAATTCAAATATTAATCATTTCTATTGTACACATACAGTGTTAAAACTGAGAATTTTGCATTCTACAGTCCTCAAATTTAAAAATCTATGCTATATATTAAGACTTAAACAACTTAGTTATTCAGATAATTCACTTACGAAGATTAAACATGAAAATAGTTTAATATCACAAAATCATCCATATTGAGTTAAAAAATATCACCACATTCACTGCCAAAGTTTTGTGAAACTAGACGAGAAAAATGGTGAACCACATTCACTGCCAGGACCTTTGTCGATTTATCATTCATTCCATCCTACATCTTGTTAAATTTTGGTGATACAAAATCACAAATAGAAGGAAACAAATATGCAAGAAGGAAAGTAATCACGTTTGTTCATTATGGAAATGCATAAATCATTGGATTGCATTTGAATGAGATGGCAAGGAAATATATGCATGCGCACATTATAGAATAATATATATGCAAAAAGATATGCATATTATTTCTTTCTTCGTAATCGCATTGCTTTGTGATTATTTTCTTCCATCTTTGGAATGAGTGAATTACTTGCTATGTTTGCGCGATTTGTTACCATTGTAATTTGCCTCCATTATCTTCTTACCATATATTGGTAATTTGATTGATGACTCACATGAATTTACATTAGTTATATATTGAGGGTATACTTAATTGTAAATCCATCCTGGCATTTAGCCAGCGATCTCGATATAGAGTGTCTCTTCGTGTTATCCCTAATTTATGGCTTTGGTATGTAAACTCTTATCTTGTAATCTCTTGTAACTCTCTCATGTGGAATAAAATCTCTCTCCTTTGGACTGGACGTACACTACCTTGATGATAGTGGAACCAATATAAATATTATGCGTCTCTTTTCTTCTTTATAGTTATTTGCTATTTATTTGGAGTAATAGAATAATTGCTGCTAGATTAAGTGCTGTTCAAATTGGCAAATCTAGATCCTGTTTATTATTTTTCCGCATTTGTGCAATTTTTTGCACCACAGATTGGTATCAGAGCAAGGCGATTTGTTTAAATTTTTGCATCAATGGCTTCTAGAAAGAGCGGTAGATCCAATGGTGATTATGCTATTACTCATTTGGATGGAAAAAGAGATTTTGTGCAATATGAAAGATAAAGACGGAGGAGATTATGTTGAGAGAGAAGAGCATTCCAGTCTTGGAAATTTGGTGATAAGGAGTTTAGTGTGTTGAAGGGACATCTGGATTTGGGAACCTGTATCTGCTTCATGGCTCAATGTTGATGTAAGAGTCTTATGTTGATTTCCATGGGAAATTTGTTGTTTGGCAGATAAGGTATGTGGGAGGAGATAGATTTGTCTTGCATACAAAGATTTGGATTAGCCTTGTTATCTCCATTGGCTTTTGTTTTTTGGCTCTGTATTTGGATTGGTGATTGAGAGGATTTTTTGGCCTTGGTGGCTTTGAGATTATTTTGGTATCTACCTTCTTTTGATTTTGGATATTTGCAACATTTTGTTGGCGGGCGGGGACATAGTCTGAGCTCATTAGCAAGGTGTGATGGGGGGTGGCCTTGCCAGAACCCATTGGGTAAATATTCATTTTTAGTCTGTATCACGTTAAGAGATTTTGGTTGAAGGTGGAGTTTGAGAAGAGAACTTGAGTCGAGGTTGGGTGTTGGAGATGTGTGATTTTGCATCAAGGTGGAGTGTTAAATTTTGGTGATACAAAATCACAAATAGAAGGAAACAAATATGCAAGAAGGAAAGTAATCACGTTTGTTCATTATGGAAATGCATAAATCATTGGATTGCATTTGAATGAGATGGCAAGGAAATATATGCATGCGCACGTTATGGAATAATATATATGCAAAAAGATATACATATTATTTCTTTCTTCGTAATCGCATTGCTTTGGGATTATTTTCTTCCATCTTTGGAATGAGTGAATTACTTGCTATGTTTGTGCGATTTGTTACCATTGTAATTTGCCTCCATTATCTTCTTACCATATATTGGTAATTTGATTGATGACTCACATGAATTTACATTAGTTATATATTGAGGGTAGACTTAATTGTAAATCCATCCTGGCATTCAGCCCGCGATCTCCATATAGAGTGTCTCTTCTTGTTATCCCTAGATTAGGGCTTTGGTATGTAAACTCTTATCTTGTAATCTCTTGTAACTCTCTCATGTGGAATAAAATCTCTCTCCTTTGGACTGGATGTACACTACCTTGATGATAGTGGAACCAGTATAAATATTATGCGTCTCTTTTCTTCTTTATAGTTATTTGCTATTTATTTAGAGTAATAGAATAATTGCTGCTAGATTAAGTGATGTTCAAATTAGCAAATCTAGATCCCGTTTATTATTTTTCCACATTTGTGCAATTTTTTGCACAACACATCCATACCTCACTCTCTCTCTTTCAAAATACTATGTATAATTTCTCTATATATTACCACTGTATATTAGTAATGTTACACTCATTTATCTCAAATATATCTTAACTTTGTCCCTTGTATCTTTGATATTTTATGCAATCCTGTAAAATGATCAATCCCTGAATTCTTACTAACAATTGTATACGAATCACCAAGTGGTACAACATTCTTGTTGCATTACCACCCATGCCTACATTTGATACATTCGGCACTATTCCTACAAGTCTATGACATAAAATCTAATTCAATCCTCCATTTACAATTAATTGCAATGTGTTGTAAGTCCTAACATGAAAGCTTTCTTACATAAACAAAACCAGAAAATTTTAAACACCATAGGATGATTTTAAGCTAATAAAAGTTGATATTTTGCCTCAAGTAAAAGATGATACCTTAACAGTGCAAATAAAATACTGGCTTCCGTTGATTGCTTTCGAATTCATAATGATCAAATTCAAATGAACCGAGACAAAGCTTAATGCTGCTAACAGGAGTGGACAGCAAGTGAAAGGTCAGAAAGCAAGCATCCAAATCCTTCAATGTCTGATCTATTGGTATCCTGTATATAGGGTACCTGCAATAAATTGAGCCATTAGACAAGCTTGTGCATATCATGGAATAAATCATTAAAGTTTCAGACATGTTATATGGAAATTGCAACTCGTGTTCATAGCTTGAGTGTGTATTGAATGCAAGCATACATTGGTGACATAAAGTTTTCTAAACGTGAGCAGGAGGTTGAAAAAGCAACTTATAATGCAGAGGTGAGGATGTTTGAGAAATAAGGCAGACCATGTTACAGACAACCAACTAGAAGGAAGAAGATCATAGCTCGTGTAGGTCTTTAGGCCTGGAAACTTAACGTTCAGTTCCTTTATCTGTGAAAGAAATTCACAATTGTAACATTAGTCAACAAAGATACATATAGGTTTTATTTTTTTTATTTCTGTTAATTTTCTTCTTCTTTTCTTTTCTTTTGCGCTAAAAGCAGGATTCCTACATTGACTCAAAAAAGAACTGCATTTACACAACTATTTAACATAAATGTGTTTGGTTAAATAATTAAACAGAAGGCCGTAGCAACAGTTACGTAGAAACAGTAAGGAAATGTATTTAGAAGAAAAGCATAGTACAGAATTTTGAAGTTCAAGTTTAACTCCTACAAATGTAGAGTTTTACTGCCAATTTGACCCGTGTACAGTTACTTTGAAATAAAAGAAAAGAGTTAACACACCTTTTCAAACAAAGGCTCTCTTCCGTACGAAGAATCACGTGGCATGTACTCAAATATAGGTCTACTTGCTTTTGTGATGCCCTCGAGATCCTCGTTTATATGGCCGTCCTGGTCTGCATGGCTGTTGCTTGTGCTGCTGGATTCGCTACTTATCTTGATAGGTAACTCCGCCATCATTCTCGTCCACGCAATGTCTTTAATTATAATAGAAAAAAGAAAAACATACATATTAAAAACTCACTCTTATGTACAGTACTCATGTGATAACCATATATATGCTCATCAAACAGGAAGAATATGTGATAGTATGTTAATGTGCATTTACAATGATGTAGGACCATAGAGCTGAAACAAGAAGCGTTTATTCCTGCATCTGTGAAAACTTTGCTCAATCTAAAAATAGGCTGATGATTTTATTGCTTTAATGATCAAAAAATATGAACAAGGAAAGGAAAAGGAGCTGAAAGAATTGGCTGATTCAAGGAAGAGCAATATTCGGTTAAAACCAAATAAACCGACCGAACCGGTTCATTTCGGTTGGTCTAGTTCGGTATTGAAACTAAATTGATTAGAAACCGGTTTCTAAAATAATTTTTTTGTTTATCGATTTAACCGAATTAACCGAACATTTATTGTGTTATCCATTATGGTATTGTAATACTTTAACTAATTGGTTTAATGATAAAATACAAAGTTTGATTAGGTAATGTACCATAGATGCAGAGTAATAAGAATAAGACAACACAGTTGACAGGGGGACATGTCAAATTAAATTTGGAGGAGGATTTTAATATACACGTTGACAAAAATAGAGAACTGGCTAGGAAATTCAGCAAAAATTAAAAAGGAATAAAAGGACTAAATCGATAAAGCAAATGTTAAAGTTTGAAAGTAAAGGCAGAAGACCACAAGTGATAGAAGTTCACAAGACTCATTTTCTGATCACTCAGACATAAAAAAGTCTTTGTTTTTACTGAAAACCTAATTGCATTAGATTCATGCACTGAAAGTTACCAATACCTAATCCATCTCCCATAAAGTTCTTTTCAGTTCTCAACTTTATAACTCTAATACATATCAAACATGCCTTATATTTAACGCTCAAGATTTAGTAAAGTCTGATTAAGTAAAACCATTCCATGGTAAGATATATAGCCTACAAGTAAGATGGGAAAGAACTAGGGTGGAATCTAGGTAAAGCTTACTTCTGTACCTATCCCGCTCATAAATGATATTGTCTAAAGATGCATGCTCAGAAATACCATCATGCTTGTTCAAAAGTTAACAATATATTAGCTTTAAGTATTGGTTTTAAAAAAAGATATCAGCCTATAACCTCCCTCCATGTACGTATGATCTCTATACAAATGTCAATGTGATGGTTCTGTAATTAATGGACTAAAGTAATCCCGACTTCATCTTCAGAGTAACTTATCCTTTCTTCTAAACATACCTACTTGCTATTTGGTTATGGGTTTTGGTAGAATTCAAAATGAACTTCTACCAGATTATTATATTATTATTTGCCATAGAAACCAAGCCAAAGTTTACTGGTTTAAACTAATTGTAAATGACATGATAGCATGGATATGATTTTCTTCCTAAGTTTTGTAAACCATCAACAATCCTCATAATATTATATTGAAGGCTGAATGGTTTTCGGTTAAAATGGCTGTTAGGCACTATGTTTGACCTTTTTAAAGTGATGAGACATCTTCAAATTATAACAAAGGGATCAAAATTGAATTGGCACTAGAATATATTTACATAAACATAACGCTGTTTGCAAATAACAATACAAGTAGAACTAAATAAAAATTAGAATCCAAAATTAAGTACTTTTTAAAAAACAAGCAGTCAATAATCCAAATCAACGATCGATTGGAAGTTGTCTGTGTTATTTCTAGCTTTGTTGAGCCTGGAGTCACGGTCGTTGTTGCATTCCTGTCGATTGGAGATGGTCATGGAGTCGCTGTTCATTGGAGATGTCGCGGTCGCCAGTCTTGCCGCGTTCCATAGCCAAGTCGCAGTCGCCAATCGAAGTCGTTGGCGATTGGAACGTAGTCGTCGCAGTCGCTCTTCAACCTTCCCGCCATCCGAAGCCTTCAGCCTTCAACCATCCGATGCCATGGTAGAGATGAATTATTTTAGGGTTTTGGTTTGATTTGATAAGAAAACGGGGGATGAAAACGTGAGTTGGTTTTAATTGTAGAAGAAGTGGCCGATAAAAATTTTGAAAGTCTATAGGGTGGATCGTGTAGTGTATATGCAAGTATATGTGGCTAAATATATAATGAAACTAAACCAATATTAATCTAAGTAAATATAGAATAAGCACACCAGGATTTTATACTAGTTTGGACCTCTCGTCCTACATCCAGTCCCGAAGCTCCCCTTCGAAATTCGACTATCAAACACCCTTGCTTCGCCCGGAGGAATAGGCTTGGTTACAATAGATTGTTCTTGTCAAATGTGTGTTCTATAACACTGATATTGACTAATTAGTACAAATGCTTCCAATATATATCTAGAGAGTATTGTCTATGAAGACCTGTATATTTGGAAGAGTAGAATACAAGTATAGATTGCTAGAGACCAAGAGTATATGATAGAGTGTATAATTAGAGAGCATAAGTGAGTAAGGTAAGTGTTCTCTTGATTCTTGAAGATATATATATAGTTGTAGAGAGATTCCTTGAGTAGTTGCATCCATTAACAAGCGCTCTACAGTTGCTTCTATTGATGATGAAGAGTTGCATCGAAGAGAAGCGAAGACGTCTATTCAAATCTGGCAGTTGAAGTTTAAATTTTAACCCCGAGTTTGAATTCAGACGTTTGGATGTTTGTATCAGACGTCTGAGCCTGTATAATTTTTGTTCCCGAGTTTGAAATCAGACGTCTGGTATTTGTATCAGACGTCTGGTAGTATATAATTTTTGTACAGGGTAGATTTCCAGACGTCTGGGTGCATCTATCAGACGTCTGGTCTTGTCTGTTTTGCTGTTCCAGAGGATATTTTCAGACGTCTGACTTGTGCACTCAGACGTTTGAAAACCGTGCATGTCCTTTTTGTGCATGTTTCTTGTTGCTTCTTTGATCTTATCGACTTGTAGTCTCTTGTATTTTTCTTTGCACCTTATTCTTGTCTTTCTAGTGATGTTGCTATAGCAAGTACCTGTATATAGAAATATATACATATATTCGATTTCCATTGTATAGTTGTTGTCATCGAAACCGTAGATTTGATTTCCTAACAATCTCCCCCTTTTTGATGATGACAACTATACAATGTACTTATAAATAATTTTATAAATCTCCCCATGAATATGTGCTTACCATAATTTATTGTGATCTGTATTATATCTCCCCCTTTGGCATTATCAAAAAGGATATATAACTTTGTAAAGTTTTAACAGATTTTGTTAGACAGAAATATTACAGAAATAACACACCAAAAGAGAAATTTTCATTGATAACATTCAGTTGATTACATTCATATAGTTTTATAGTTTTGAATACATAAGAGAAAGTCCAAGAAATCTAAGATTCTTTTGGGGATGCTTTCTACGGATCATCTCCTTTATCTTCAATTTTGGAACAACTAGGTTGCGTTGTAGGAGATGTCGGAGTTTGTTCTAGAGGTTTTTCTTCAACAAGTTTTGAGTGCTTCGAAGGAGGAGAAGGCACTGGGGTTGGCAGTCTTCTAAAGGTGGTGTAGGACCACGGACCCTTTAAAGAACCTCTTTTAGAACCGATAAGACAGTTGAAAGTGATGTTTCAACTGTGGCGAGGCATGTAGCAAAGGATGTTTCAAAACTATCAATGCGTCTAGCCAACGCTTTTTGATTTTGAGATAAAATATGTTGATTGTGAAGAGTAAGGTCTCGAATACTTTCATTCGGATTCGTCTCCGTTCGAGTCTCCAAAATATCATCTTGAGACGTATAATCGAAAGGTGCATGAGGAGAAGGAGTAGTTTCGCGAGGTTGTTCCACCTCTTATGATGGGTCAGGGTGTGTTTGAGGTGGAGGACCAGCTTGTCTGGCTTGACGACGTTGCGTCCACTCGTCGAATGATATAAACTCTGGTGGATTTTGCGGTAGGTGCATTAGTGAGAAAAACTTTGTGGAAGCATATTTTGGAGAGATTCCTTCAAAAGTGGATAGGTAGGAGGGAATGTTGTGAGCTCGTAGTAACCTCATGATATATGTAGGTTATATGATAGATGAGCGTGATCGAGTCCAAAAATGTTTGAGCTCGTCAAATATAAACTTTGCCCAATTGACCCTCGTTCCACTAAATATAGAATAAAGAGCCTTGTGCTCTAGTTCCGTTATCTGCTCATGACTTCCAAGACGAGGAATGATAGTGCTGATAATCATACGAGTTAGAAGTCTCGCCTTAAGCCGTAGATATTTGGAGGCAAAATTTGGCATTTCATCTTCCCATATTTGATGTGTTACATTGTTTCGTGGTTTGAAATGAATATCGGGAATACTATATAAATCCTCTCCGGAGTCGAAACATCTTAGAGTTCTGCCTATTATTCCGGGAGTGAGCCTAATTGTATTTCCATAGATACTAGACCATAACCAATTATCCGTGTTTTCAGTGTTCCAAACTGCCGTGCTATCCAAATTAGCGTAGAAAAGAAATATGGCCAATTGATCAATTTGGATATTATTGGGATTGAAGGAGATTAAGGTATCTAAACCAGCATTTTCACACATTTCTTCTAAGTCATACATTGGAAATTTGAGTAAATTGTAAAATGGACCTGTATGTAGTTTCTTTTTTTGAATGTCCTCGTATCTCTTGAGCGAATGAGGAATACGATTCATCCATCTTTCTATTTGATCATTCGAACACACCTGGGTGTTTGAGGAATTTGGTTGGTCTTGTTTTTGCTTAGAGATCTTAGGATTCTTTGTTTTAGGAGCCATCGAATTGGATCAAGTGTGAAAATGAATTTGAGGAAGAAAAAATCGACTTTGTTTGCAGAATGAAAGTGAAATAGAAATGAAAAAATAAACGTTAGGAGGGTATTTTAAAGTGCCGATTGAATATCAGACGTTTGGAAGTTAAATCAGACGTCTGATTTAACCTAGTTTTAAGATAGTAAATAAAATCAAACGTCCGGTTTGTTGCTGTAGACATCTGGATTTGACCGATTTATAAAATTTGATAGCCAGAGAGAGAATTATCAGACGTCTGTTGGTATGTTCAGACGTCTGGGAAAGGTCGAATTTGTATTTATGAATGGCAGATAGTTTTCTCAGAGGTCTGATTAGTAATTCAGATGTCTGAAAATGTCTGAGTTCTATTTTTCATGAGGCAGAGAAGATTTTCAAACGTCTGGATGATTGTATCAGACGTCTGACATATGCATGCTGGTTAAAAACTTGTGTGATACAAGTGTATCAGACATCTAAAATAATCAGTTTATCTTAAAATAGCCTATTTTTGAAGAGTATGGTTTAGTTTTCGATTTTTTATAAAAACATCTTTTTATTTTCGAGAAACATAATTACAAATATACGTAGATACAAATACGATGATAATAATTTAATTTTATTTAGATGGCGATGGAGTCTTGTGATCTTTAGACTTGTCATCCCTCCATGGCTTGAGTGGAGACCATATATTTCCACGCTCGTGGGTTCTCGGAGAACCAGAGGAATGCCTTGGTGAGGAATCCAATGGTGTACGATACGAGGATATGGGATTCAAAGAACTGCAAGGAATCAGAAGTGGTTCGTGTACATCCTTCTTTCGCGAATTACAGAACTTCAGTGCTACTTGTTTCAAAAAACTTAGTCGTCGTGCCGTTACTTTTTGTTCAAAATATAATGCTCTTTGTAGATCTATTTGTTGCTTTTGATAGTGATGTATCTCATCAATTTTCTCCTTGGTGTTAGGAGAAACAAATAGAGATCGCTTGGAGTTCTTGTTGTTGGGAGTGAATCCCGTATGATAGGAGGACCACCTATATGTCGGTTCCTGATTTGGTGTAGGGGTAGGAAGGCGTTGAGGTGTATCTGCTGAGCTATCCGTTGTAGGTGTCGAAAAGGATAGATGAGAATTTTCAGAAGACATGATTATATTGTAGTAAAAATATGAAATCTATATATTCTTTACTTTTAAAGATTTATATATAATTTTGAAAAAGTTATTTATAGACAATTTCAGAAAACAACTAACTAAAAAATTTAAGGTAAAGGAGTTATCACTTTTAGTTTGTGGATAAAAACACTTTTGGCTAAATATAAAATAAATGAGGATGTGGTGTTAAGTTAGAAGATCATTAAGGGAGCATATTCCTAAGTCGCGTCGCACTTTAACAAATGTTTGTTCGTTTAGTGGTTTTGTGAAAATATCTGCTATTTGATTTTCGGTATTTACGTATTCTAATGTAATAATTCCTTTTTTGACAATGTCACGTAAGAAATGATGTCGTATATCTAAATGTTTAGTACGCGAGTGATTTACAGGGGTTTTTGATAGATTTATTGCACTTGTATTATCGCAATATATTGGTGACTTATCAATAATTTTTCCGAAATCCTTAAGCGTTTGTTGCATGTATATTACTTGTGCGCATGCTAATGCCGCTGAAATATATTCGGCCTCGCAAGTGGATAAGGATACACAATTTTTCTTTTTGCTAAACCATGAAACTAATGATTGTCCGATAAAGTGACATGTTCCACTAGTACTTTTACGATCTGTTTTACAACCACCGAAATCCTCATCGATATATGAAACAAGTTCAAATGATGATCCCTTAGGATAAAACAAACCGTAATCTCTTGTACTAGATAGATATCGTAAGATACGTTCAACGGCTCTTTGGTGAGATTCTTTTAGTTTTGCTTGAAATCGGGTACAAAGACACACACTCATCATAATGTTGGGTCGACTAGCTGTTAAATAAAGTAAGGAGCCAATCATACTACGATATAATTTTTCATCAAAATCTTTTCCATTATCATCTTTTTCTAAGTGAACACTAGTACTCATCGATGTTGGTTTGCTTGAAGTTTTATCCATTTCAAAGCGACGTAATAAATCGTTACAATATTTTTCTTGATGAATAAAAATACAATTTTCAAGTTGTTTTATTTGTAAACCCAAGAAGAAATTTAATTCTCCCATGTGAGACATTTCAAATTCATTTTTCATAATATTTGAAAATTGATTACAAAGATTTTCGTTAGTTGAACCAAAAATAATATCGTCTACGTAAATTTGCACAACTAAAATAACGTTATTTTCTCGTTTAATGAATAGTGTTGTATCGATTTTACCTATTTTAAAACTAGATGTAATTAAGTGATTTTTAAGACATTCGTACCAAGCATGGGGGGCTTGTTTTAAACCATATAAAGCTTCTTATAATTTAAAAACATGATTGTGATATTTTTCATGAATAAATAATGGAGGTTGTTCAACATATACATTTTCCTTGATGAAACCATTTAAGAAAGCACTTTTGACATCCATTTGAAATAGTTTAAAATTGTGATGATTTGCAAAAGCGAGTAATGTACGTATGGCCTCGAGTCTTGCTACTGGAGCAAAAGTTTCATCGTAGTCGATACCTTCTTCTTGATTATAACCTTGAGCAACTAAGCGAACTTTATTTCTAATTATATTTCCATTTTCATCTGCTTTATTTTTAAATACCCATTTTGTTCCTATAACCGATTGATTTTCTGGTCTTGGGACTAATTCTCAAACATTATTACATTCAAATTGATTTAACTCTTCTTGCATAGCTATTATCCAAAAGTTATCATTTGAAGCTTCTTTATAATTTTTCGGTTCGAAAGTTGACACAAATGATATATGGCTTATTTGGTTAAGTTGATTTCTAGTTACTCTCGAGTTAAGATCTCCAATGATATTATCTTTTGGATGATCTTTAAGAGAGATGACACTAAAGTATTATTTTGTGTATTTATCTCATTATTAGATGGGTTTGTTGTATTTGATATAGAAACAATTTCATCATCATCATTAGTATGATTATTAAGGAAATTTTCATCAAATGAAACATGTAAACTTTCTTCAATTGTTTAGTATGTTTATTAAAAATTCTATATGCTTTGCTATGATCCGAATATCCAACAAAGATCCCTTCATCGGCCTTTGGATCAAATTTTCCTAAATTGTCTTTTGTATTTAATATAAAACATTTTGATCCAAAAGTTTTAAAGTATGATACTTTAGGTTTTCTTCCAAAAAACATTTCGAAACAAGTGTGTTTAGTCATAGGTCGTATGGTTACTCGGTTTAAAACATAACAAGCCATAGCAATAGCTTCAGCCCAAAAATGTTTTGGTAAACCGCTACTATTTAATAGCGTTCGTGCACATTCTTGTAATGTTCGATTCTTTCTTTCTACTACACCATTTTGTTGTGGTGTGCGGGGAAAAGAGAAGTTATGACTAATTCCCTTTTTATTACAAAAGTTAGTAAAAAGATCATTTTCGAATTCTCCTCCGTGATCACTTCGAATATTTTTAATTTTTAAATCCATTTGAGTTTTTATTATTTTAGCAAAAATTTTAAATATTCCAAAAGTGTCACTTTTATGTTTTAAAAATAAGGTCCACGTATATCTTGAAAAATCATCTACTATTACGAAAACATATTTGTTGTGATTTATAGACCGTACTTGAGTTGGACCAAATAAATCTAAATGTAATAATTCTAATGGTTGTTTTGTAGAAATATTATTTTTAGATTTAAAGGAACTTTTCTTTAGCTTACCAAATTGACAAGCTTCACATAGATTTTCTACTTTATAATTTATTTTTGGTAAACCTCTAACTAGCTCATATTTTGCTAATTTATTAACATTTTTAAAATTAATATGACAAAAACGTTTATGCCACAACCATGGATCGTCATGTTTGGCGGTTAAACATAAATTTGAATTTTGATTTATAATCATATTTAAGACCTAAATATTTTTGTTTCTTAAACCTTCAAATATAAGTTGATTGTTATTGAAAATATTACATTTATCCTTTTCGAAATTAATTTGAAACCCTTTATCGCATAATTGACTAATGCTAAGTAGGTTGTGTTTTAAATTTTCTACTAACAAAACATTTGTAATAATGGGAGAGTTTGAAATACCAAAGTTGATGACTTCTCCGATGCCTACGACGTATCCTTTTGAGTTATCTCCAAAGGTTACTGTTCCACCATCGATATATGTTATATTTGATAACATTTTTGCATTTTCAGTCATATGTTTGGAGCATCCACTATCAAGTATCCATTTCTCCTTATTTTTTATTTTGGGTACCTGCAAAATAAAAAGCAATTTAATTGGTACCTATATACTTTGTTAGGGTCCTAGGTGTTAGGAGGGATAGCTAGCCATACCCAAGAAGGTTTGGTACCTTTGTGAATATAATTTTTATTATAGACTACATTTTCTAAAAAATTATCGATATGTTTTTGTCTAATCAATTTATTATTTGTCTTTGGAATCCAAATTTTTATATTTTTGGTATTCGTAATGGACTTAGGTGATCCTTTAGTCTTTTGATAAATAAACCTATATTTCTTAATATTATTCCCTTTTTGTTTAGAAATATTTTTAAAACCTATTCCATTTCTATTACCTGATGGTTTTGAAGTTTTAATAAGATTTTCCAAATCTTGTTTTCCTTTATTAAATTTTGAAACATTATTTGTAATTTTGTCTAATTTTTCTTTTAATTCTAAATTTTCAATTTTCAATGTTTCAATATTACATTTCAAGTTGATATTTTCTTTTAACAAGTCATCCTTTTCTAGTCTCATTTCAATAACTATAGTTTCATTTTCAATTAAACTATTTTTAATTTTTTCTTGAGATAATTCTAGTTCCTCTTCTAAAATAATTTTTTCATCTTTTAACATTCCTACTTCAAGTTGTAACCTATTTATTTTGGATATATGTTCTTTGTTTAGTTTTTTAATTTGTCTAAATTTATCATCTAATTCTATGCTCCGTACTAATAGTTCATTGTACTAAGTTTAGGACATACCTCATCAGTCTTAGCCATAAAACATACATTATCTTGTTCTCCATCGCTATCACTATCATAATCAGAAGATGATGATGAATCGGAATCGTCCCATGTAACTTGAAAAGCTCTTTTCTTCTTAAATTTCTCAAATTTGTTCTTTTTCTCATTGTTGCGTTTAGGACAACCCTTCTTCATGTGTCTGTATTAATCACATTCATAGCACTTGATTTGAGATAGATCTGTTGTATTGGACTTCCCTTCTTTTTGGAATTTGGGCATCTTTCTAAATTTCTTGAATCTGTTGTAATTCTTAGCAATGAAAACTATCTCTTCTTCATCCAAATCCGAGTCATCATTCTTTGCTTGAAATGCTATGTTCTTCTTTTCAATATTTTGTTCTTTTCTAGCTTGTAAGTTAGCTTCATAGGACATTAAATTTCCTATCAACTCTTCAACCTTGAGAGTAGAAAGATCATTAACTTCTTCAATAGCTAATACCTTCCTTTCCCAATCTGATGTTAAAGAGTTGAGTACTCGAGAAACTAAATCAAAATCAGTAAACTTAACTCCTAATGCCATAAGATCATGTTGAATAGTTTGAAATCTAGAATACATGTCAACAATAGTTTCATTTTGTTTCATTTTGAATGAAGAAAATTGATTTTGCAAAATTGAAATATTAGTTTGTTTGACCTTTGTTGTACCTTCGTGTGTGATTGGTAAGGTACGCTAAATGTCAAACGCAGTGGTACATAACATGACACGTGAAAATTCATTTTTATCTAGAGAGCAAAATAAAACATTTATAGCTTTAGCATTGTTTGAGGCTAAGGTCTTTTGTGCATCGGTCCAAGTGTTCATAGCAGTGTCAGGTGCTTCGTATTTATTTTGTGTGGCAGACCATATTTCTAGACCATTGGCTTCCATAAAAATATGCATACGAGTTGACCAATATGCATAGTTGGAGCCATTAAACAGTGGGGGACGTGCGGTAGATTGACCTTCTTGAAAGATACTTGCCATATTAGTGATTCAAAAACTTGTTACAGTACTTTTGATCAAAACAAGCTCTGATACCAAATAAAAGTCTATAGGGTGGATCGTGTTGTGTATATGCAAGTATATGTGGCTAAATATATAATGCAACTAAACCAATATTAATCTAAGTAAATATAGAATAAGCACACCAGGATTTTATACTGGCTCGGACCTCCCGTCCTACGTCCAGTCCCGAAGCTCCCCTTCGGAATTCGACTATCAAACACCCTCGCTTCGCCCGAAGGAATAGGCTTGGTTACAATAGATTGTTCTTGTCAAATGTGTGTTCTATAACATGGATATTGACTAATTAGTACAAATGCTTCCAATATATATCTAGAGAGTATTGTCTATAAAGAACTTTATATTTGGAAGAGTAGAATACAAGTATAGATTGCTAGAGATCAAAAGTTATGATAGAGTGTATAATTAGAGAGCATAAGTGAGTAAGGTAAGTGTTCTCTTGATTCTTGAAGATATATATAGTTGTAGAGAGATTCCTTGAGTAGTTGCATCCATTAACAAGCGCTCTACAGTTGCTTCTGTTGATGATGAAGAGTTGCAGCGAAGAGAAGCGAAGTCTATTCAAATCTGGCAGTTGAAGTTTAAATTTTAATCCCGATTTTGAATTTATACGTCTGGATGTTTGTATCAGGCGTCTGAGCCTGTATAATTTTTGTTCCCGAGTTTGAAATCAGACGTTTGGTATTTGTATCAGACGTCTGGTAGTATATAATTTTTGTATAGGGTAGATTTCCAGACGTCTGGGTGCATCTATAAGACGTCTGGTCTTGTCTGTTTTGTTGTTCCAGAGGATATTTTCAGACGTCTGACTTGTGCACTCAGACGTCTAAAAACCGTGCATGTCCTTATTGTGCATGTTTCTTGTTGCTTCTTTGATCTTATCGACTTGTAGTCTCTTGTATTGTTCTTTGCACCTTATTCTTGTCTTTCTAGTGATGTTGCTATAGCAAGTACCTGTATATAGAAATATATACATATATTCGATTTTCATTATACAGTTGTTGTCATCGAAACCGTAGATTTGATTTCCTAACAAATTTTCCCGTTCCCGCTTCTAAAATTGCATATGTGGTTATTTACAGCGCATAATCACGCTATTCTTACTTTATTTTCATTTTGATAATAGTATCAATAACAACTAGCATCAAAACGCCATCTTATAATGATTCTACATGCAATAGATAACAACATTTCTTGTAATGCTTATTCAACATTGCATCCATTTAATTGACGATGCCAAGCATGTTTATGACGTGCAATGAAGGCTTAACCCAAAAATTAAGGATGCGGTTCGTGATGAAATTCTTAAAATCCTCGATAACGGAATCATATACCCAATCTCTGATAGTTCGTGGGTTAGCCCAATTCATGTCGTGCCTAAAATGTCAGGACTTACCGTTATCAAGAACGACTCAAACGAACTCATTCCAACTCGTAATCAAACGATTTGGCGTGTTTGCATTGATTATCAGAAACTAAATGCTGCAACATGTAAAGATCACTTCCCACTTCTTTTTATCGACCAAATACTTGAACGTTTAGCCGACCACGAATTCTATTGCTTTCCTGATGGTTACTCCGGCTATAACCAAATTCCAATCATTCCCAAAGATAAGAGAAAATGACTTTTACGTGTCCCTTTGGCACCTTTGCATATCGACGTATGCCTTTTGGCCTTTGCAATGCTCCTGCTACTTTTCAAAGGTGCATGGTCAGCATCTTTTTCGATATGATTGAACGCTTTCTAAAAGTATTTATGGACAATTTTTCCATCTTTGGAAACTCTTTTTCCGAGTGCTTACACCATCTTGAGTTGGTTCTTAAATGATGCAAGGACAAACACTTAAATTGGAAAAATGTCATTTTATGGTCAAACATGACATTGTTCTTGGGCATGTCATTTCAAACAAAGGCATTGAGGTAGATAAAACAAAAGTTAATGTAATTGCGAATCTACCCATTCCCAAATTTTTCAAAGACATTCATTCATTTCTTAGACAGGTTGGTTTCTATCGACGCTTTCTGAAAGACTTTAGTAAAATCGCTCGACCTCTGACGACTCTTCTTGGAAAAGACGTTCCATTTGACTTTAATTCTGACTGTGTTTCTACTTTCGAATGTCTCAAAAACAAACTCATTTCTGCTCCCATCATTTGCTCACCTAATTGGGATCTTCCTTTTGATATAATGTGTGACGCTTCGAATTTGGCAGTTGGTGTTGTCTTAGGACAACGAATCAACAAAATTCTTCATGTCATCTACTATGCTAGTGTGACTCTGAACGATGCTCAACTCAATTACACGACCACTGAAAAAGAGCTTCTAGCGGTAGTCTTTGCGCTTGAAAATTTCCGACTTTATTTGATTGGCTCACACATTACTATTTACACTGACCACTCCGCTCTTAGGTACCTTTTCGCTAAAAAAGATGCTAAGTCTCATTTGATCCGTTGGATTCTTTTACTCCAAGAATTAGACCTTACGATCAATGACAAAAAAGGATCCAACAATATCATTGCTGATCATCTGTCACGTCTTCCAAACGCACCATCTTATTTATTGATCAACGAGAACTTTCCTAGTGAACAACTCCTTTCCGTTGTTGTCGATCCATGATATGCCGATATAGCGAACTATTTAGTCACTAAGGAAACTCCTTCAATTTGGTCGAAACAAGATAAATATAAATTTCTTTCCTAAGTCAAGTACTTCTATTAAGATGATCCATACTTATATAAGTACTGTTCCGACCAAATCATTCGACATTACATCCCGGATTTTGAAATCAAAAGTGTTCTTTCATTTTGTCATGACCAAGCTTGTGGTGGTCACTTCGGTCTGAAGAAAACTGCAGAAAAGGTGCTTTAATGTGGTTTTTACTGGCCTACGCTTTTCAAAGATGCATTCGAGTTTTATAAAACTTGTTATCGCTGCCAAATATTAGGAAGCATCTCTCGACGAAACATGATGCCTTTGAACCCCATTCTTACGTTGAAATCTTTGATGTTTGGGGTATTAACTTGTAACACCACTACATTTTGATAACATTATTCAGGAGATTTAATTAGATAAATTAAATAGAATAATGTAAATAATTAGAGTGATAAGGGGATTGAGATTTGAATAAATGATAAGAAGACCGTGCTTGAGTAACTAATTAAGTGGGCTTAAGAATGGTTTCTAAGTTAATTAATTTACATAAGGGTATATTGGGAAATCGACGCACATAACCCCTTACCCTTATATATATTTTTGTTCCTTATACCATTCACGTTTATTTCTCATTTTCACAAAAAAGTAAAACACAAACATAAAAGAGGAGCCGGCCATTACTAGGGGAAGTGTAACAACCGGGATTTTTGTAATTTCAATTATCGTCAAAATGACGATTTAATTCAGTTGATAATTGTTATTGGGATTCAAATCGAATTTGAATTGTGAAAATTGTTTGATTGCAATTGAGATTTATTTGGGTTAAAATTCTCTAATAAAATGCTGGGTAAATGTTGAAGGGCTTTAACCTATAATCTCAGCCCACATTTTTAGAATGTTGTGATATCTATCAAAGAAAACCCGTTCCCTTTTTCGTTGATTCCATTCACTTTCGTAACCCTAAACCTAAAACAAATAAACGAAAGAATGGCGGCCTCCTCTTGTTTTTGCCCTTTTTCAAAATAGGGTTCTCAGAAATCGAAGATGCCGTCTCTGTTGTTCGATCGAGCAGATGATTCTCGTTCCCTTGCTTCGACGATCGTTCGTCTCTTGAGGACCTCGGCTTCGACCCTTCGTCTATTCGAAAGCGCTGTCCAATTCGAGCCAGGCAAAAGGTGAGTGGTTTTCGCCCCTCACATCTATTCGCTCTATTGTTGAACTTAATTCGAGGTTCTTGATTTACCTCTGCCATTCGAATTACTTTACTATGTTTACGTGATTATTGTTCGATGTTGATGATTTCACTGCCTTTCATTCTTTTCATGTTATGGTTGTCTTCTTTGAACTTGAGCTCGGCTTTGTTTTGACTCAAAACTGCAATTCCCTGATTTTGTATGATTTCATTTCGACTGTGACTTCTCTGTAGTTTTGTTTCCTTGTAGCTCTGTTGCTCTTAACGTTGTGATGTTGAACTTGGATAGTATATCAGTGATGTATCATCCCTATTGTATACCTGTAGTTGCATTGTTCTGCACTTGTCAGTGTAGTCTTCATTTAGGGTAGTCTGCACTGCTTCATGTTGTTGCTTGACCTGTTCCACTATGGTTCCATGCCTTGTGCTTGTAGTCTTGGCTCCAGTTAGATGTGCAGTTGCTTTATTACTGCCTGGTTTGTCGTAAAGGTATACTTGCAGTTCCTTTTACTGGTCTGCCTTTGATCTTGGTTACAGTCTTGCATAATATCCCTACGCATTGGGTCCAACCATTTTGTTCTTGTATATCATGTGATGGTTAGTTTACATCAGTTATTTATGCATCCCTAAACTGTTGTAGTCTGGTCCATTTGTAGCCTGGTCTGATTACTTGTCTGATGGTTCTGTCCACTGTTCCATTTTGTTATACCTTACTTCTGTTTATTCGAGACTGTATATGTGCATACATACATATGTATGTGTGTATGCGCATATTCTTGAATGTAGGCTAAGTCCCTGATGTTGATATTCACTCTGGTTGCATTGTAGACTTTTACTCTGACCATCTTTGTTTTAGTCTTGGCCCCGAACTCTTTGTCATGTGCACACTGTATTTACTTCTGACTTTCGAGCGAGTTCGTTGTTGCATCCATGGGGTTACCTTGAGCATGTTACATCTGTGCTCGAGTCCGGTACCTTTTTGTAGCTTTGAGTTGCACTGCATTTGTCTTGTCCACCTGAGTTCACATGTATTGAGCCCTTGTGTCGTCTTCATGTACATGTCCAGTCCTGTAAACCTTGTTAGTACACTAGTTGGTTTAAGGGGCATTTGCTTTATACTTGTACTACCTGAACAAGTTTGCTTCTTCGATTTGTAGTGTCATGATGTTTAATCACAGTACATTGTTGGTTGAGATTTGAGTATGTTCATACCTGAACTAGTCTGGAGGGCATTTGTAGCTTGCACTGTTGTAGTTTTGAGTTTGTACTGAGCATGCACATACATATATTTGACTGCAGTTCAAACCACTTCAATGTTACTGGCTTTCAATACATATGCATAGATATGGAATTCATTGTCGTCCATTTATATTCACTGATCTTGCTCCTATCTGGTCATGACTTGGAATTTAGTTGAACAGTGGCTTTGTGATTTTAGCCATATATACATGAATGAAGTTGCAATGTTGCTTGATTCAATTGAAGCTGCATTATGGTTTCATCCATGTTTGAGTTTATAATTGACTTCACTGCACTTGAGTTTGTAGTCCTTGCATTCGAGTCTGGTACTTGCATTTTTCAGTCTTACAGTTGCATACATGTTGTACCTTAGGCACACCTAATTGCTCCTGACATGTTGCTCCCATTTGTTCAATTTGCATATAATACTTACCTGACCAGTCTAACCAGTGACTGTTTCTTGTATTTGACTCACCATGTTGTGGCAGTCAAGTCTGCACTGTTTTATCCACTTGGATTCAGTTGTATTTCATGTATATGAAGTATTGTAGTAAGGCATTGTCATTTGAATTTGTTACCATGAGGCCGTATCTTTTGGTGCCTTCCCTCATTCTATTTTATACTTTGTTACTTGAGTTTGCTTGAGTATATGTAAACAGTTACATATTGGACTTGCCATGTTAAAATCGTGTTGGGTGCTATCATTCTGTTGTGGCTGCTGACATGCGTCACTGGTGCATGTTGCAGTGATATTTCCTTCACACTGGTATACTCTATGTTGCCACTGCCTGTTGGTTTCGAACCTGTAGCCTTTGTGTTTACTTGTTCATTTATTCGTTGTGTCACTTACTCATGTATTTATGTGTTGTAGTGCCATATCTTTGGTGCTCTCACTTTCAGTTTGCTATTCCACTGTGCCTTGCTTGTGACATGTTGAACTCAATTCACTTGTTGCCTCTGATCTTGTTTAGTATTGTTTGAGTTGTTTTGTAGTGGCGAGGCAGTACACGCGTGCGTGTACTGCAGCCCTAACAGAATTGACAGATTTTGATTGATATTTCTTTTGATTAAATTGATTTGGATTGTTAATTTTTGTTTAACATTGTTTAGTGTTATATCTGCCGTTATCCGATTCTTTTATCGAGGAGTCGGATATACGAGATTTCTGTGACTGTCGTCTATTTGATAATTAATTATTAATGTTTCTGTGCACTAATAACTGAGTTTGAATTAGACTGACCCGAGTATTATTTTCTTTTGATTGTAATACTTGGGTCAGACCCGAGTTATTTCAGGTTGTAGATTTCCTGCTTTGAGTTGCTGTTTGAGCTATGAAGACTTTTCACATCTTTTGGAGTAATCGTGTCATAGTATAGGTTGATATGTATTCATGTATATTAGTTGATAATGTACGTGTATATATAACTTCCAGAGTCGACAATTGTAGTTGTATCATATGTATTATATCAACTGTATTGTAACTGACATCAGTTATATATATATGAGACTTTTGTTTTTATCTGTGTTCCGCATTCTTTGTGTATCTGTGCTGTTTTTATATATATTGTCCTAAACCATTATGAACCATCGTAGTTCGTTCTATACTAGAATTGGATATGTCGATGGGAGTGAATAAATAAGAGATGAAAAATTTAAAATATATACCACTCCTATCGAGGTAACCAATACTAGTGTAAGGCCAACTACGGATGGCCGCTCCTACCCAGCCTTATTCTTCATAATAACAGACAGTATTTCTTTTAATACTCTTTGTTATTGTGAGTATAGAGGTGGGGCGTCACAGTTGGTATCAGAGCTTGGGGTTTATGGACATAATATAAAACATAACTTAGATGGAACATATGTTACAACTATTTGTCGATGTTTTCTTTGTGTTTTGAGTCAAAACAAAAGTTTTGAAATTATGATGAAATTTTTAAATATCTTTATTTAAAAATAAAAGTGAAACTGTCTTCGCTGAGTACAACTGATAATCTTTTTGATTTAAAAAAAAAAAAATCAAAATATGAAATTGAAATAAATTTCATTTGCTATTTACATAGCTGTGTTTATTTTGTTTCTTTGAGAATTTCGAATCCGAATAGAGGATTCGAAATGATTGCAGTTATGTGATTCTTGTTGAGATTTTTGCTGATTTTCTTTTATGCTAATCACATGTTGATTGGATTTTTGCTGTTTTGAATTATCTTCATTGAAGATATATTCGAATGATTTCTTTGTTCATTTTGTAGTACGTGCAAATTTGAGTTGCACGTTACTGCATTAATTTTACGTTGAACCGATGCTTGGTTATGAAACGTATTTTGTTGCCGTTACCTTTATAACGGGATTTTTACACTAGTGCTATATTTTGAAGCACGATGTTTAGATGAAAATTTTTATGAATGAAAATTCACTGGTGTTACATTGTGGTGTAAATTGTTTTGATGAGATTTTGACGTTTAAAAATTACTGTCGCTTTGGCTTCAGTAACCGTCAAATTTTAAAAGTGGATTTTCAAGCGGTTATACCGCAATGCTGATTTGTGACCCGTTTTTACGGTATTTGAGAAGTACAATTTCCTTATCGAAATTGTTACTAATATTGCTTCTTTAACCACATAATTGGGAGATCGTTTTAAAATGAAAATTGTTTTATAAAATTTCTAACAGTTTGCACTTTCAAAAGAAGAGGAAAGTAAGTGATAATCACTTATGAGATTTATGGCATTAAGACCCAAGTAAGGGCAACCAATTATTTTATATGAAAATCATATTATGATTTTTGCTAATCTTTATTTCTCTGAATAAATATATGATGATCATGAATGACATTTTGATTGAATTTTTGGTTGTTGTTTTAATTTGTTTTTGGCTAATTTTGTTTTAAAAATTGTTTAATCAATCATATAACCCGATTACAGAAATGAATTTGTAACTCAGTTTTTATAAGAAAATAATTTGATTAATTTACTGAGAAATATGATATTGAATAATAATAATGGATTAGGCAGTATGAACAAAGAGGTTTATGCTCATGTCTAGTTCATTTAAAAATTGATATGAACAAAAAAAAATGTGATCAAGCAGAAATGACTTTGAAATGGGTTGTAAAATTTGGCATGAATGTTGGTATGTTTAGATATGATTTTTAAAGAAATTAAATTCCCTACTTATGAAATGAAGAAAGGATTACAAGAATATTTCTGGAGTTAAAAAGGAAAAATTCCTTAAATGAATGAATATGTATGGTCTCTAAATTACCAAGTAATTTAGGGGAGTTGCCTTGATCTACTCATCATCAGGTGGATGGTGGGTATGTGCATGACTTGTTAAAGTCCTGAAGGCCTCTGTGCAAAGGTTAACAGAATTGAGTCCTTTGCAATGCACACTTTGTGTTCAAAGGCAAGAGTTTGGACCATATAAAAATGTAAAATGGAATTGGAAAATAAGCTAGGCAGTGTGAACAAATGAGGTTCATGCTTATGTCTAGATTGTTTTAAATTGGAGATGAACAATGCAATAAATTATTTATGTGCTGATTTGTTCAGATCTAAAGCTAAAATGTTTTATAGGTTTTTCTTTAAAACCTTACCCTATGTTCACAATAGAATTGAGTATAAGAATTTTTATAGAATTCTACTGGATTTGTTTAAGAGATCATGACATTCTTGAATATAGGAGATATGCAAGTGATAAAACAAATTTTGAATGAGACAACTGGAAAAATGAAATAAAACATTATTTTCATGAATGAAAGTATGGACAGTTGAGATTTTCTGAAATAAGAAATGAGATTGGTCACTAGATTATAAAACTAATCTAGGAGAGAAGCCTTGATCTATTCATCATAAGGAGTATGATGGGTATGTGCATGACTTGTTTAAGTCCTATAGGCCTTTGTGCAAGGGTTAACAGAATTGAGTCCCTTGCAATGCACACATGGTGTTCAATGGCAAAGAGATATGACCAAATTAAATTGATAAATCGAGATTTAGAGCTGAGCTATGGAATTAAAATGAGTTAATTCCATAAGAGTATGTGTACATGTATACTGTATTGAACAATTGAATAATTGTTGATTTGAGATTCGATTATCGTTTTTGATAATTGAATATATGTTGATTTGAGATTCGATTATCGTTTTTTTTGATAATTGAATATTTGTTGATTTGAGATTCGATTATCATTTTTGATAATTGAATATTTGTTGATTTGAGATTCGATTATCGTTTTTGATAATTGAATATTTGTTGATTTGAGATTTGATTATCGTTTTCGATAATTGAATGACTGTTGATTTGGGATTTCTGATTATCGTTTTGATAATTTGGCAATTGCTAATTTTGTCGATTGTAAGATTTTCTAGTCTCTAATTGATTCTAGATTATGTTGATTATATTAAACTGCTGTTTTCTATCCATCTTTGTTGATAGTTATAGTTTGCTGATTATGAAGTTCGTGTTTTCTATTTATCTAATGGATAACTAGATATTTGCAGTTTTGCGATTTGTGAATTTTGTTTTCTAATTATCTTTGTTGATAATTAAATATTGCTGATAATTGCATTTATTCAGTTTTGTTGTTTTCTGATTATCTATTTGATAATTAGATTTTGCGAGAATTTGTGAATTTCTTTTATGGAATTAAAAGCTTTCTTCGGTGTTGGTGTTCTCGATCTTTATTTTTCTAGCTTAACCAATTTATGTTAGAAAAAAAAAATGATTGTTATTGACAACCTTAATTATGAAAATTGCGGGGACGCAATTTCTATAAGGAGGGGAGTCTGTAACAACCGGGATTTTTGTAATTTCAATTATCGTCAAAATGACGATTTAATTCAGTTGATAATTGTTATTGGGATTCAAATCGAATTTGAATTGTGAAAATTGTTTGATTGCAATTGAGATTTATTTGGGTTAAAATTCTCTAATAAAATGCTGGGTAAATGTTGAAGGGCTTTAACCTATAATCTCAGCCCACATTTTTAGAATGTTGTGATATCTATCAAAGAAAACCCGTTCCCTTTTTCGTTGATTCCATTCACTTTCGTAACCCTAAACCTAAAACAAATAAACGAAAGAATGGCGGCCTCCTCTTGTTTTTGCCCTTTTTCAAAATAGGGTTCTCAGAAATCGAAGATGCCGTCTCTGTTGTTCGATCGAGCAGATGATTCTTGTTCCCTTGCTTCGACGATCGTTCGTCTCTTGAGGACCTCGGCTTCGACCCTTCGTCTATTCGAAAGCGCTGTCCAATTCGAGCCAGGCAAAAGGTGAGTGGTTTTCGCCCCTCACATCTATTCGCTCTATTGTTGAACTTAATTCGAGGTTCTTGATTTACCTCTGCCATTCGAATTACTTTACTATGTTTACGTGATTATTGTTCGATGTTGATGATTTCACTGCCTTTCATTCTTTTCATGTTATGGTTGTCTTCTTTGAACTTGAGCTCGGCTTTGTTTTGACTCAAAACTGCAATTCCCTGATTTTGTATGATTTCATTTCGACTGTGACTTCTCTGTAGTTTTGTTTCCTTGTAGCTCTGTTGCTCTTAACGTTGTGATGTTGAACTTGGATAGTATATCAGTGATGTATCATCCCTATTGTATACATGTAGTTGCATTGTTCTGCACTTGTCAGTGTAGTCTTCATTTAGGGTAGTCTGCACTGCTTCATGTTGTTGCTTGACCTGTTCCACTATGGTTCCATGCCTTGTGCTTGTAGTCTTGGCTCCAGTTAGATGTGCAGTTGCTTTATTACTGCCTGGTTTGTCGTAAAGGTATACTTGCAGTTCCTTTTACTGGTCTGCCTTTGATCTTGGTTACAGTCTTGCATAATATCCCTACGCATTGGGTCCAACCATTTTGTTCTTGTATATCATGTGATGGTTAGTTTACATCAGTTATTTATGCATCCCTAAACTGTTGTAGTCTGGTCCATTTGTAGCCTGGTCTGATTACTTGTCTGATGGTTCTGTCCACTGTTCCATTTTGTTATACCTTACTTCTGTTTATTCGAGACTGTATATGTGCATACATACATATGTATGTGTGTATGCGCATATTCTTGAATGTAGGCTAAGTCCCTGATGTTGATATTCACTCTGGTTGCATTGTAGACTTTTACTCTGACCATCTTTGTTTTAGTCTTGGCCCCGAACTCTTTGTCATGTGCACACTGTATTTACTTCTGACTTTCGAGCGAGTTCGTTGTTGCATCCATGGGGTTACCTTGAGCATGTTACATCTGTGCTCGAGTCCGGTACCTTTTTGTAGCTTTGAGTTGCACTGCATTTGTCTTGTCCACCTGGGTTCACATGTATTGAGCCCTTGTGTCGTCTTCATGTACATGTCCAGTCCTGTAAACCTTGTTAGTACACTAGTTGGTTTAAGGGGCATTTGCTTTATACTTGTACTACCTGAACAAGTTTGCTTCTTCGATTTGTAGTGTCATGATGTTTAATCACAGTACATTGTTGGTTGAGATTTGAGTATGTTCATACCTGAACTAGTCTGGAGGGCATTTGTAGCTTGCACTGGTGTAGTTTTGAGTTTGTACTGAGCATGCACATACATATATTTGACTGCAGTTCAAACCACTTCAATGTTACTGGCTTTCAATACATATGCATAGATATGGAATTCATTGTCGTCCATTTATATTCACTGATCTTGCTCCTATCTGGTCATGACTTGGAATTTAGTTGAACAGTGGCTTTGTGATTTTAGCCATATATACATGAATGAAGTTGCAATGTTGCTTGATTCAATTGAAGCTGCATTATGGTTTCATCCATGTTTGAGTTTATAATTGACTTCACTGCACTTGAGTTTGTAGTCCTTGCATTCGAGTCTGGTACTTGCATTTTTCAGTCTTACAGTTGCATACATGTTGTACCTTAGGCACACCTAATTGCTCCTGACATGTTGCTCCCATTTGTTCAATTTGCATATAATACTTACCTGACCAGTCTAACCAGTGACTGTTTCTTGTATTTGACTCACCATGTTGTGGCAGTCAAGTCTGCACTGTTTTATCCACTTGGATTCAGTTGTATTTCATGTATATGAAGTATTGTAGTAAGGCATTGTCATTTGAATTTGTTACCATGAGGCCGTATCTTTTGGTGCCTTCCCTCATTCTATTTTATACTTTGTTACTTGAGTTTGCTTGAGTATATGTAAACAGTTACATATTGGACTTGCCATGTTAAAATCGTGTTGGGTGCTATCATTCTGTTGTGGCTGCTGACATGCGTCACTGGTGCATGTTGCAGTGATATTTCCTTCACACTGGTATACTCTATGTTGCCACTGCCTGTTGGTTTCGAACCTGTAGCCTTTGTGTTTACTTGTTCATTTATTCGTTGTGTCACTTACTCATGTATTTATGTGTTGTAGTGCCATATCTTTGGTGCTCTCACTTTCAGTTTGCTATTCCACTGTGCCTTGCTTGTGACATGTTGAACTCAATTCACTTGTTGCCTCTGATCTTGTTTAGTATTGTTTGAGTTGTTTTGTAGTGGCGAGGCAGTACACGCGTGCGTGTACTGCAGCCCTAACAGAATTGACAGATTTTGATTGATATTTCTTTTGATTAAATTGATTTGGATTGTTAATTTTTGTTTAACACTGTTTAGTGTTATATCTGCCGTTATCCGATTCTTTTATCGAGGAGTCGGATATACGAGATTTCTGTGACTGTCGTCTATTTGATAATTAATTATTAATGTTTCTGTGCACTAATAACTGAGTTTGAATTAGACTGACCCGAGTATTATTTTCTTTTGATTGTAATACTTGGGTCAGACCCGAGTTATTTCAGGTTGTAGATTTCCTGCTTTGAGTTGCTGTTTGAGCTATGAAGACTTTTCACATCTTTTGGAGTAATCGTGTCATAGTATAGGTTGATATGTATTCATGTATATTAGTTGATAATGTACGTGTATATATAACTTCCAGAGTCGACAATTGTAGTTGTATCATATGTATTATATCAACTGTATTGTAACTGACATCAGTTATATATATATGAGACTTTTGTTTTTATCTGTGTTCCGCATTCTTTGTGTATCTGTGCTGTTTTTATATATATTGTCCTAAACCATTATGAACCATCGTAGTTCGTTCTATACTAGAATTGGATATGTCGATGGGAGTGAATAAATAAGAGATGAAAAATTTAAAATATATACCACTCCTATCGAGGTAACCAATACTAGTGTAAGGCCAACTACGGATGGCCGCTCCTACCCAGCCTTATTCTTCATAATAACAGACAGTATTTCTTTTAATACTCTTTGTTATTGTGAGTATAGAGGTGGGGCGTCACAGGAAGAGAAATTCAAATCAAGCTAAGGAATTAAAGAAAGGGAATAAATCTTAATCTCAATCCAATCTCCTTATCATATTCAAGGTGAATAATAATTTATACCATCTCTATTTTGTTTTATGAACATATGTTTTTGGATTTAGGATTAAATTTGTTTTTATGATGTATTGGATGATGATATGCTAGAATTATAATTTGTTTGATTTAAACAAGATTGTTTAAATGGGAATTTATGCAGTTTTAGGGAAAACCGATTGAAATCGATTTTTGAATGCCATGGAAAAATTATATGTTATGTAAAACATGATTTTGGAGTTGGGTTTTAATTTTGATAATTTTCCAAAGTATGGAAAGATTGTTATGAATTTTCAAATGAAAATATGGTTAATTGTGTTTAGAAATTTATTTTAGAAATTATAATGATAATTTGGGTCTAAAATTTAGGTATGTTAGATATCATGATGAAAGTGAATTTCTACGATTTTTGGGGATTTTTCCTAATCGATTTACTATAGAAATTAAATGGTTTTAGAAGGAAGGACTTAATTGCATTATTGTTTTTGTTTAATGGAAGGGCTTATTTGCTAAATTAACCTTGGTTTAGACCTGAAATTAAGCGGCAGTTATTTTGGTAAAGAATTTGAAAAGTTGAGGCAACCAATCACATGTTTACACGTAGGCAGGTTATGTAACAACCCGCCACTCATTCCATAGAATGACGCATCGTTTTGAAGAAAAGAAGAGGTGAGAAAGTAGAAAAGAATAGAAGAAAGAAAGAACAATAACAGAATCTCAACAGCGGAACGAATAAATTATATTAATAACAAAAGTATTACATCATATACAATGACTATCAGAGTTACACAGATTATACAACACATACTAGACAGTTATAAACATCTGTCTAGTTATTACAACTCAACACAAAACTCTAATCAGAGATTAACACAGCGGAACTACTATCTATATCTACAACGTCGAAGCCTCCTGCTCCATTGCTCCTCCAGATAACTCGTCAAAGCTAACCTGAATCCCTTGGCTACTCGTAAAAATTTGAGTACCCAAGAGTTTATAAAACAGAAATAAACAACTTGGGTCAGACATGGGTCTGGTGTGAGTAACAGGTTAAACTTGCTTAACTTCAAAACCTTTTGAAACAAAGGTATCACGTAAGACTCCCCACAAATAAACATGGGTAAGTTTTTACCTTACGCTAACCAAAACATTTGATAGGAAATTCGATTGTATTATAATAGGTCTAAGGTTTTCAAATAAATATGAAATAGCTGAAATTGTTACATTATTAAATTCCAGCATACATAGGTATACAATCAAGTCCGTTATCACTTATTGGAAGTTGGGTTTCCATACAATGGCAGGGCTACCGGGGTACCGCCCGTCACAGTACGTGGCCTAGATCACCGTACCGAGGATCACTCCCAATCCCCTGCAACACAAGGCCGGAACATCCCTTACTGGATAATTCCCGCACAAGACATCCCAGCAGTTGTTGCAATCAACTGCCCACACAACCGAATAATAAGAAGGGACCTCTAGACAGGGATAATCTTGTCCTACTTGGGTGCTACCCACTAACCTTGCTGCACCTCCCCTGTTTTAGCCATTCCCGGTTGATGAGGCTTGAGGCTACGATTACCTTTAATCAGGACATCACTTAGAATGCTCATCGTCCACCTGACGATGTTCTGAAAGCATTCAATCCATACAAGTTCGTTCCGGGTTCGAACGAAACCGAAGGCATTATCTCGTTACACTCGTATTGGAATCACCCTCAGAGTTAACGACAATAACCCTTGCACTCTGAATCTTCATCTCGAATCTGAAAGTACTATCTCCGTCAACTCATTACGGAATCACCCTCAGAGTTATATTGACAAAGAATAGTTCTTACACCTCGAGTCTTCCTTTGCTCCATTTGGATTTCACGACCTAACGTTAATTTGGATCGATGTGGTATTCGGGTCTCCAGACCTGGAATTCCGGTATACGGAAACCCGATCCCGGTCTCATCGAAATCCAAAACGTATCTTTTAAGGCCAAGTTGTTTTAAAGTTAAAACAATTCAATTCTATTATCTATTTACATACAGATAGATAATTCATAATAGATAATCGACATTATCATTAAAAGCAGATAATCCATATCATCATTATTATGCAACCAAAGCATCCAAATCATACAGTATCAATTATCTCATCTCTGAGAAACCATTCAAGGTAAATCAATATCATTCAGTATCCTTAAGCAATGATTTATTAATTACCATCTATAATTAATTTAAAATGAATTAAATTAATTACTTCCATCATTAACAATCTTACTTAAGTCACTATTAATTAATTATCAATTAATTAATCATTCACCATCCAATTATTCATTTTAATTAATCATCCTTGATTAATTACATTTAATTACATTCAAGTAATTAGCATTAAATTAATTCACAAATTAATTATTCTTAATTAATTATAGTAATTAACCTTTAATTACTTTATCTATTAATTAACTATAATTAATTACATTACTCCCTAATTAATTACATTAATTAATCACTCAGTTATTAATTATTTCTTAATTAATCAATTCTTAATTACATCATTAATTATATTAATTAATGATCCTTAATTACATTTTATCATTACTTAATTACATTAAGTAATTAATCTTTAATTAAACCATAATTTATTTATCACTATTGATTAATCACATTCAGTAATTAACTAACCTTAATTACTTCTTAAAATAAATTAATTATTCCTTAATTAATTTCTTAATTAATCTCTTGATTAATTCCATTAAGTAATTAACTTCCCTGAATTACTCTACTAATTACATCAGTAATTATCTATTAATTTCTTTCCTAAGTAATTAATCTTCATTAAATTACAATTAAGTAATTTTACTTCACAAATCATTAAGTGATTATTTTAAATTAATTAAACTTAATTAATTAACTTAACTAATCAAAATAAACTCAATTAATTACAATGAGTAATTAATTTCTTAATTACTTCCATTAAGTAATTTTATTAATTTCACAAATGATTATCCTTTAAATTAATTAAACTTAATTAATTATCAAAATTAATCACATTAATTAATTATCCTTAGTTAATGATCTACATTAACTATTAATTATTTTAATTACCTTTCTAAAATTATTAAACATTAATTAACCATTATTAATTACAACTTAATTAATCCTAATTATCAATAAATTAATCTCTAATTACTTAATTAATTAAGTACTTAACTATAACTTAATTAAACCTTAATTACTTGATTAATTTATTCCTAACCATTAACTTATTAAATTAATGATCCTTAATTCAAATTAATTAATCTTTAAATTAATTTAATTAATCCTTCATCAATAAAGTTTTAAACCCTTAATTACTAATTTATTAACCCAAGTCATAAATTAATTAAATTGATTAATTATTGTTAATTACCTTAATAATTTATTTTATCCCATATCATTAAATCTTAATTATCTTTAAGATAACACTTTATTCCTATTAATGATTAAAATATCATTAATAAAGCATTTAAACCAAATTACCTTTAAATTTACATTTAAATTTCATTTTAATTTAAGATTTAAAATGAAGACAAGTTTAACTTTAACAAAGTTATAAAACTATTTAAATCCTTTTTAATGTTGTTAAATCAATTCAAAAATTCAAATACTTTATCTTATTTAAAAACTGAGATTTTAACTTAAACTCCAGATTTAAAAACTAAACTTATTTAAACTTTACTTTTAGATTTAAACATCAGTTTTAAATTTTATTTTAAAATTTAAAAACTGAAAAACAGGTCTCTGTTAAAACCTGTTATACAATTCTACTCGAGCCATACCTTCATTTACTCGACAGTTCCTTCGAGTCTTCCACCACAAATCACGAATACATACCCGAGCACAATACTTCTTCTCCACTTAAACAAAACCAGATACACGTTCGATCACCGTGCACATGCACAATCAACTGCGGCAGCTCCGATCACCTTCGCTACCACCAGCAAGTCGTTGACGACCTTCTTTCTCGATCCGACCTCCCAGAATATTTATTCAAGCTCGAAATCAAATTCGAGCACTCGAGCATCCCCCTGAAACCAAAACAAAGCCTGGAAACTTCTCGAATTCACGATGCCGATCACCAGCGCACCTGAGCCTCCTGCCACAACTTCGCCAACACTCATGCTATCGATTCTCAAAGATTGGTTGAACTCGAACAACCAGAGTTGCCGTGATGATCGATTTCCTAACCTAGTTAAAACTAGGGTTCTAAACCAAAAATCCACAACTGCTATCCCCTCGATGAAATATATCACCATCAAATATTTTTCCCATTGACTACATTCATTCCTCCATCATTACCCAAAGTCTCGACCTCTTCTAACACTTGGATCACCAGAAAATCTCAGATTTTCATTTCCAGTTCAATCTAGAACTACAGCTTCAATCCTAAATTAAAAACTATGATTTTAGTTTTAAAAAATCTTGTTTTAGGATAAGAATTCAGTTTACATTCCTGAATTTAGAAATTAAGATGTTTTGAATTTTTACCTAAATTAAGTTACTCAGTTTTTCCTTGATTTCCAGAGATATTACCAATTTATTTTAACCTAAATAAATTTTTAAACTAAAACTTATGATGAAACAACAAGTTTCATTTGAAACTTAAGTTTTAAACAGAGACTAAATCAAAGGGTTTTGGACTTAAATCAAAACAAGAACTTAAATCTGGGAACAGAGAAGTTTCAGATATTCAAATGTGTACATCATATATCAGGAATTCAACAACATACATACACCAACATACTTATAAATATACACAATGCAATATTTATCACAGCAGTAACATGCAACCAAATACTTAAGTTTTGAAAGTAAAAGTTACTTATCAATTTTAGAATGAAGACAGAGCTTCCAGATTCTACTTATAAACAACATGCACATCAGACATTCACTTAGCAATACATATTTAAATTCAGCCATATAAGCATGCAACCAATTATGATTTAAATTTTAAAAGTTACTCACCTGTTTTGTTTTTGAAATAGCTTTTAAATCTTTAAAACTTGAGTGCCCCTGCTTTTGATTTGAAAACTTCAAGTTGCTTCTCTTATTTTTCTTAAAACTTCAGTCTTGATCTTACTGCAATTGCTTTGCTTTTAGATTCTACAATTTGCATGCATGCTGGAGTTTGATTCCAGGTTTGAAAAGAAATTGCTTGCTGAGGACTTTGATTTGGAATTGTATTACAGGTTTGAAGAAGATGCAGGTAAATGATTTTAGTTCAGGCTTATACTTTTGAAAATGAGTTTGCAGGCTTGGGTTTTTAATTTCGAAAATGGTTAACAGGTTTCCGGTTGAAGATGATTTCAGATTTAAAGGCTTTTGAACTTGAAAATGGTTTATAGGATGATTTAGTTTGAGAAGTATTGATTTTCTGGTTTGCTTTAGAAGTGGGAAATGCATTTCAGATTTTCTGAAATGAAGATTAGAAAAGGAAATAGGAAAGAAGAAAAATGTTTTATATATAGGCTGAATTTATTTAAAAAATAAAAATAAAGGAAAAACAAGGTTAAATGACACTTGTCTCATTTCATTTTAATTATCTAACACTTGTAATATGGAGGCCTTAAATTAATAACACATGTTAATTTAGGGTGTTAAGAGGCTTACACATGTAATTTAAGTATTTCATTTAAATTTTAATTTAAATTATTTACAAAAGCTTTTAAACCCTAAATTTATTATTTCTTATGTATAAATAAATGAATTTCTTCATTTTCTTTTATAGAAAAACAAAACAAAACAAATTGTAAATAAAAGCCTATTCAAATACTTTAAGTATTTATTCTTTTAAATTTCACAACATCAAATTCAAATTCAAATTTAAATTAAATTAAAACTCCAATTAAAAATCAAGTTATATATATATATGCATATATAATTACCATTTAGAATAACAATTCTATTTTATCAAAGTCTATTCATATTTATAAAAACAAAGTATTATAATTATTATTTGAAAATATCAAATTTGACTATTTTAAATTATTTATAAAAGAGATTATAAATTACTTCTATTTTTAAATCATATATATCAAGTAATATTTAAAAAGAAATAAAACAAACCTTTTTATTTAAATTTGAACTTAAGCTAAAAATCTATTTTAAACAATTAAACATTTATATTATGTATTTTAAAACTATATAGTTATTTATCAAAAGCTTAATAGTTTTAAATTAAATCATGATTTCCAAATTACCCAAAATATTAGAAATTTGAAAACATAATTTCATTTGTTAAATTCAGACCAACTCATCTATTTATAATATATACAATTATACATATATATTATAAATAGAAAATATTCTATTAAACTTTTAAAAGATAAATCACTAATTAAATATTTATTTAATTAGATTATTAAATTTATTCAATTTTATTAACAAAGATCATCAAATCAATTTAATTTCCAATGCAGATTATTAAATTGATATTGTCCAAATTCCCGGGATATCACATTCCTCCCCCCTTAAAATAATTTCGTCCCCGAAATTTAAACAAAGGTAATTTAATAATCTATTCAATATTTAACAAGCATATATTATCAACCATATGCTAACAACCATAGCAAACAATCATTCAATCAAACAATTCTAATTATCCAGACAAAATTCTGGTTAAAATTTTCCGAGTTTCCCCAAGTATATATATATATATACCGGGACACTCGCTCTACAAACAATCTAAACTACGAAGCTACAGAGTTCTTACTCATCTAGATCTACAGAACTAGACAGGATATCAGACTACAGACGAGTCTGACTTAACTACCAAACCTCTTGAACTGTTGGTTCCAAAACCAATGATAGATCAAATACGTACTCCCTCAGAGATACATAAAACACAACGAATTTCAGTTGTCCAAACTGACAATTCAATCCGGAAGACCAAATACTTATCCAAATCAAAACAAGGAAGAGATCCACAACTTTACTCCTCAAACAATAGAAGACTGAACTTACTTCTCTTATCCGGAAAAGACAACAGATACACTCCCAAACTGCTTCTGCTGCACAACTCTGATCTGAAGTAGATAAGAATGCTGATGAAGAACACAAGCACAGACTGGATAACTTATCCCAGAAAAATGATTCAACAGATCCAAAAAGAAAACTCAGATACTCCATCAAATCCTGAACTGCTTCATCAAACTCTAACTCTAGGAAACATCCTTCAACTAGGCTGAACCACCGGTACCACTCCTGGAATCCTGTCGATAAGAAAACTCATCTCCAGATGCGGACAACTTCTGACTTCTCTGAAGACATCCATAAAATCTTCAATAACTCAAAGATCACTCAAACTATCGCAAGTCACTTTTGCGATCAACCCAGTCCAGTATCCAAAGATACTATTCTCTCTTAACAAATCAGAATAGCTTACACTTATCTATCCAATTCATCGAAGAAATGGATATACTCTGCTACTTCTGAACTCCATCTTCAGAAAAACTGCTCAGCCAGAAAACTTCCTGCTAATACACAAAACACTCCGAACTGCACTTCTGCCACAGATGCCAAGGACTTCCTAATCCAAAGCTCTTCGAGAAACTCGAACCTCAAACAGAGACGCTATGCTGAACTCATCCACAACACCGAAGCAGACTTACTCCTTAAACTTGTTCCAAAGAAAACATCTTCGGAAACATCCATGGTCATTGTATCTCATCATACAACTACTTCTTCCAGAAGTTACCAAGATACCATCACTCGCTTCTACTTAACTGGTAGATCCAAACTCTACTCATCCAACTGTACTTCAAAGATTGACTCCGAACCTTAACAGTTTCCTTCGGAGATCGATGAAATCCTTTACCACAGCAAAGCTTACTCGAGACGGTATTTGGGTCTACAGTCTCATCAGATACACTTCTAACTCCAAACATTCAAACTCCAATCAATGGTAGTCATGTTACACACAGCCTACCTCATCTACTCTTATAACTTAATTTGGAAAACCCGAACAGGTAATCCAACAATAGGTAGAATAAATATATATATAGTTATATAAAAATTACAAATACGCTCTCTCAAGATAGACGCCACTCCAGAGCCTAGGTATTCACTCAACCTAATGCTCTGATACCACTGTAACAACCCGCCACTCATTCCACAGAATGACGCATCGTTTTGAAGAAAAGAAGAGGTGAGAAAGTAGAAAAGAATAGAAGAAAGAAAGAACAATAACAGAATCTCAACAGCGGAACGAATAAATTATATTAATAACAAAAGTATTACATCATATACAATGACTATCAGAGTTACACAGATTATACAACACATACTAGACAGTTATAAACATCTGTCTAGTTATTACAACTCAACACAAAACTCTAATCAGAGATTAACACAGCGGAACTACTATCTATATCTACAACGTCGAAGCCTCCTGCTCCATTGCTCCTCCAGATAACTCGTCAAAGCTAACCTGAATCCCTTGGCTACTCGTAAAAATTTGAGTACCCAAGAGTTTATAAAACAGAAATAAACAACTTGGGTCAGACATGGGTCTGGTGTGAGTAACAGGTTAAACTTGCTTAACTTCAAAACCTTTTGAAACAAAGGTATCACGTAAGACTCCCCACAAATAAACATGGGTAAGTTTTTACCTTACGCTAACCAAAACATTTGATAGGAAATTCGATTGTATTATAATAGGTCTAAGGTTTTCAAATAAATATGAAATAGCTGAAATTGTTACATTATTAAATTCCAGCATACATAGGTATACAATCAAGTCCGTTATCACTTATTGGAAGTTGGGTTTCCATACAATGGCAGGGCTACCGGGGTACCGCCCGTCACAGTACGTGGCCTAGATCACCGTACCGAGGATCACTCCCAATCCCCTGCAACACAAGGCCGGAACATCCCTTACTGGATAATTCCCGCACAAGACATCCCAGCAGTTGTTGCAATCAACTGCCCACACAACCGAATAATAAGAAGGGACCTCTAGACAGGGATAATCTTGTCCTACTTGGGTGCTACCCACTAACCTTGCTGCACCTCCCCTGTTTTAGCCATTCCCGGTTGATGAGGCTTGAGGCTACGATTACCTTTAATCAGGACATCACTTAGAATGCTCATCGTCCACCTGACGATGTTCTGAAAGCATTCAATCCATACAAGTTCGTTCCGGGTTCGAACGAAACCGAAGGCATTATCTCGTTACACTCGTATTGGAATCACCCTCAGAGTTAACGACAATAACCCTTGCACTCTGAATCTTCATCTCGAATCTGAAAGTACTATCTCCGTCAACTCATTACGGAATCACCCTCAGAGTTATATTGACAAAGAATAGTTCTTACACCTCGAGTCTTCCTTTGCTCCATTTGGATTTCACGACCTAACGTTAATTTGGATCGATGTGGTATTCGGGTCTCCAGACCTGGAATTCCGGTATACGGAAACCCGATCCCGGTCTCATCGAAATCCAAAACGTATCTTTTAAGGCCAAGTTGTTTTAAAGTTAAAACAATTCAATTCTATTATCTATTTACATACAGATAGATAATTCATAATAGATAATCGACATTATCATTAAAAGCAGATAATCCATATCATCATTATTATGCAACCAAAGCATCCAAATCATACAGTATCAATTATCTCATCTCTGAGAAACCATTCAAGGTAAATCAATATCATTCAGTATCCTTAAGCAATGATTTATTAATTACCATCTATAATTAATTTAAAATGAATTAAATTAATTACTTCCATCATTAACAATCTTACTTAAGTCACTATTAATTAATTATCAATTAATTAATCATTCACCATCCAATTATTCATTTTAATTAATCATCCTTGATTAATTACATTTAATTACATTCAAGTAATTAGCATTAAATTAATTCACAAATTAATTATTCTTAATTAATTATAGTAATTACCCTTTAATTACTTTATCTATTAATTAACTATAATTAATTACATTACTCCCTAATTAATTACATTAATTAATCACTCAGTTATTAATTATTTCTTAATTAATCAATTCTTAATTACATCATTAATTATATTAATTAATGATCCTTAATTACATTTTATCATTACTTAATTACATTAAGTAATTAATCTTTAATTAAACCATAATTTATTTATCACTATTGATTAATCACATTCAGTAATTAACTAACCTTAATTACTTCTTAAAATAAATTAATTATTCCTTAATTAATTTCTTAATTAATCTCTTGATTAATTCCATTAAGTAATTAACTTCCCTGAATTACTCTACTAATTACATCAGTAATTATCTATTAATTTCTTTCCTAAGTAATTAATCTTCATTAAATTACAATTAAGTAATTTTACTTCACAAATCATTAAGTGATTATTTTAAATTAATTAAACTTAATTAATTAACTTAACTAATCAAAATAAACTCAATTAATTACAATGAGTAATTAATTTCTTAATTACTTCCATTAAGTAATTTTATTAATTTCACAAATGATTATCCTTTAAATTAATTAAACTTAATTAATTATCAAAATTAATCACATTAATTAATTATCCTTAGTTAATGATCTACATTAACTATTAATTATTTTAATTACCTTTCTAAAATTATTAAACATTAATTAACCATTATTAATTACAACTTAATTAATCCTAATTATCAATAAATTAATCTCTAATTACTTAATTAATTAAGTACTTAACTATAACTTAATTAAACCTTAATTACTTGATTAATTTATTCCTAACCATTAACTTATAAAATTAATGATCCTTAATTCAAATTAATTAATCTTTAAATTAATTTAATTAATCCTTCATCAATAAAGTTTTAAACCCTTAATTACTAATTTATTAACCCAAGTCATAAATTAATTAAATTGATTAATTATTGTTAATTACCTTAATAATTTATTTTATCCCATATCATTAAATCTTAATTATCTTTAAGATAACACTTTATTCCTATTAATGATTAAAATATCATTAATAAAGCATTTAAACCAAATTACCTTTAAATTTACATTTAAATTTCATTTTAATTTAAGATTTAAAATGAAGACAAGTTTAACTTTAACAAAGTTATAAAACTATTTAAATCCTTTTTAATGTTGTTAAATCAATTCAAAAATTCAAATACTTTATCTTATTTAAAAACTGAGATTTTAACTTAAACTCCAGATTTAAAAACTAAACTTATTTAAACTTTACTTTTAGATTTAAACATCAGTTTTAAATTTTATTTTAAAATTTAAAAACTGAAAAACAGGTCTCTGTTAAAACCTGTTATACAATTCTACTCGAGCCATACCTTCATTTACTCGACAGTTCCTTCGAGTCTTCCACCACAAATCACGAATACATACCCGAGCACAATACTTCTTCTCCACTTAAACAAAACCAGATACACGTTCGATCACCGTGCACATGCACAATCAACTGCGGCAGCTCCGATCACCTTCGCTACCACCAGCAAGTCGTTGACGACCTTCTTTCTCGATCCGACCTCCCAGAATATTTATTCAAGCTCGAAATCAAATTCGAGCACTCGAGCATCCCCCTGAAACCAAAACAAAGCCTGGAAACTTCTCGAATTCACGATGCCGATCACCAGCGCACCTGAGCCTCCTGCCACAACTTCGCCAACACTCATGCTATCGATTCTCAAAGATTGGTTGAACTCGAACAACCAGAGTTGCCGTGATGATCGATTTCCTAACCTAGTTAAAACTAGGGTTCTAAACCAAAAATCCACAACTGCTATCCCCTCGATGAAATATATCACCATCAAATATTTTTCCCATTGACTACATTCATTCCTCCATCATTACCCAAAGTCCCGACCTCTTCTAACACTTGGATCACCAGAAAATCTCAGATTTTCATTTCCAGTTCAATCTAGAACTACAGCTTCAATCCTAAATTAAAAACTATGATTTTAGTTTTAAAAAATCTTGTTTTAGGATAAGAATTCAGTTTACATTCCTGAATTTAGAAATTAAGATGTTTTGAATTTTTACCTAAATTAAGTTACTCAGTTTTTCCTTGATTTCCAGAGATATTACCAATTTATTTTAACCTAAATAAATTTTTAAACTAAAACTTATGATGAAACAACAAGTTTCATTTGAAACTTAAGTTTTAAACAGAGACTAAATCAAAGGGTTTTGGACTTAAATCAAAACAAGAACTTAAATCTGGGAACAGAGAAGTTTCAGATATTCAAATGTGTACATCATATATCAGGAATTCAACAACATACATACACCAACATACTTATAAATATACACAATGCAATATTTATCACAGCAGTAACATGCAACCAAATACTTAAGTTTTGAAAGTAAAAGTTACTTATCAATTTTAGAATGAAGACAGAGCTTCCAGATTCTACTTATAAACAACATGCACATCAGACATTCACTTAGCAATACATATTTAAATTCAGCCATATAAGCATGCAACCAATTATGATTTAAATTTTAAAAGTTACTCACCTGTTTTTTTTTTGAAATAGCTTTTAAATCTTTAAAACTTGAGTGCCCCTGCTTTTGATTTGAAAACTTCAAGTTGCTTCTCTTATTTTTCTTAAAACTTCAGTCTTGATCTTACTGCAATTGCTTTGCTTTTAGATTCTACAATTTGCATGCATGCTGGAGTTTGATTCCAGGTTTGAAAAGAAATTGCTTGCTGAGGACTTTGATTTGGAATTGTATTACAGGTTTGAAGAAGATGCAGGTAAATGATTTTAGTTCAGGCTTATACTTTTGAAAATGAGTTTGCAGGCTTGGGTTTTTAATTTCGAAAATGGTTAACAGGTTTCTGGTTGAAGATGATTTCAGATTTAAAGGCTTTTGAACTTGAAAATGGTTTATAGGATGATTTAGTTTGAGAAGTATTGATTTTCTGGTTTGCTTTAGAAGTGGGAAATGCATTTCAGATTTTTTGAAATGAAGATTAGAAAAGGAAATAGGAAAGAAGAAAAATGTTTTATATATAGGCTGAATTTATTTAAAAAATAAAAATAAAGGAAAAACAAGGTTAAATGACACTTGTCTCATTTCATTTTAATTATCTAACACTTGTAATATGGAGGCCTTAAATTAATAACACATGTTAATTTAGGGTGTTAAGAGGCTTACACATGTAATTTAAGTATTTCATTTAAATTTTAATTTAAATTATTTACAAAAGCTTTTAAACCCTAAATTTATTATTTCTTATGTATAAATAAATGAATTTCTTCATTTTCTTTTATAGAAAAATAAAACAAAACAAATTGTAAATAAAAGCCTATTCAAATACTTTAAGTATTTATTCTTTTAAATTTCACAACATCAAATTCAAATTCAAATTTAAATTAAATTAAAACTCCAATTAAAAATCAAGTTATATATATATATGCATATATAATTACCATTTAGAATAACAATTCTATTTTATCAAAGTCTATTCATATTTATAAAAACAAAGTATTATAATTATTATTTGAAAATATCAAATTTGACTATTTTAAATAATTTATAAAAGAGATTATAAATTACTTCTATTTTTAAATCATATATATCAAGTAATATTTAAAAAGAAATAAAACAAACCTTTTTATTTAAATTTGAACTTAAGCTAAAAATCTATTTTAAACAATTAAACATTTATATTATGTATTTTAAAACTATATAGTTATTTATCAAAAGCTTAATAGTTTTAAATTAAATCATGATTTCCAAATTACCCAAAATATTAGAAATTTGAAAACATAATTTCATTTGTTAAATTCAGACCAACTCATCTATTTATAATATATACAATTATACATATATATTATAAATAGAAAATATTCTATTAAACTTTTAAAAGATAAATCACTAATTAAATATTTATTTAATTAGATTATTAAATTTATTCAATTTTATTAACAAAGATCATCAAATCAATTTAATTTCCAATGCAGATTATTAAATTGATATTGTCCAAATTCCCGGGATATCACAGGTTAGTTAGATAGAATTTGCTTTAATTGACATTAATCAGCTTTTACTCAATAAAGCAGGTTCCGCCTCTATTAGAAGTAGCTTTCGACTCATAGCTTCCGCTTCGACTCGGTTGAAACCAACTCAAGCCATAACCAATACACAAGGTATCACTTAGATGGTACGTAGTAGATTGGAGAAAAAGCGGAAGGCATGGTTTCGAAAGCATTTAGTACTGATGGGGTCGAAACATTTGCTTTGTTTTCAAATATTAAGCGCTTGCCTTGTTTTTATAAAAGCTTTCCAAGGAGTCGAAACAGATGTTTTCGAAGAAGTTTTCTAAATTATCTCGAAAAGGGTTGCCATCTTATGTTTTAAAGTATAAGCTTTCGAATGGGTTTCTTTATTTAAAAAATGATGCTTTCAAAAGTAGTGGTTCCAAGTAAGTCGAAACTCAGCCCTCGTTCTTTGCCTTTCGAGTGTATTGAATTCATCAATGCTTTCGAAGGGTCGTCTTTGTTTTAAACTTATACTAAGCCACTTCCTAAATGCTTTCGAAAGGGTTTAAGGGTTTCGAAGGCAATGGCTTGGAAAGGGGGTTTCGATGCTAACCTTCAAATGTTTTACTTGTATGGTTTAAGCTTTCGAAAAGATGGTTCTGATGCCATCAAGTTTTTCCCTAAACACTTTTATATGATAAAGAATGGTTTCGAAAGAGGTACTTTCATTTATTTTCAATTTGACCCAAAAGAAGTTTTAAAGTAAAACCCAATGGTCACGAAAGGGGTACTTTCATTGGTTTTGAAGCTATGTTTCTAAGGATTACTAAGTAATGTTTTGATACTTTCGAAAGGTAATTTTGGTTTTGAAAGAGATGACTTAAAGAGCTTCAAAAGGTATATATGTAATGTTTTGAAAAGAATTTTTCTATTCTTTCAAAGAAGATTATCCATGGGTTTCGAAAGTGATGTTTTAAGGTGTCGAAAGCCTTGGTTTTCAAAACAAATAGCCCAATCTTATTTTAAAGAAAAACCATGGCATAAATAAATAAAGTATTTTGTAATGGAGTTTTTGAAGAAGTTTTCCTTGATTAATAGGTTAAAGGGATTAACCAAGTTATTATGTTTGCTTCTTCATATATGTATATATTCACATTGTAATGGACCCATAACTGTATTCTGGGGAAGGGCGTAATAACCAGCTAAGTTGACCCAGTAGTGAATATAAATTAAGTTAACTCCTGAATGAGTAGAATTGCATCCAGGAGGTTAGGAAGGCCAGAATATAGGATGCTAAAATATTAAAGGAAGATATTGGCAGGGGCCAATAGTTTCACAGTAAACCTATGAAAACTGTGTATAGGAAAAGATATTGGCAGGGGCCAATAGGTTCATTGTAAGCCCCTGAAAACTATGTATAAATGAAGATGTCAAGATGACAGGTTCATAGTTAGCCCATGAAAACTATGATTTGATATTGGCAGGGGCCAATAGGTTTGTAGTTAGCCCATGAAAACTATATCCGGATTAAGATATTGACAGACGTCAATAGGTTCCTAGTCAACCCATGAAAACTAGGATAAAAGGAAAGATATTGGAGTTACCAATAGGTTCAGGGAGAACCCATGAAATATTAAAGATATTGGTAGGGGCCAATAGGTTCTTAGTGATCCCATGAAATCTATGTAACCGGACAAGGAGTCCTTAAACATTTCAAAGGTTATCAGTAAGCCCATGAAAACCAATAGGTTAATAGTGACCCTAGAAACTATAATTGAGACAGATAGTCATAACGAATGGAGATGGGTAATCCAGAATTAATTTATTTGTTTTGCATATCATCATATTGTTTTGAATTGTTTTAACCATTATGGATGCAAGAGCACAGTATATGGTTTTATAAAGGTTTTAGGATACCAGTGAGGGAAAAACTCGTTCCGTCAAGCGGCATGGTATCACTAGATATCTAAATGGTTTGAGATGGTTGATTATTATTCATACTAGTCTTTATGTCTGACTCAAATTTTATGTTTTCCATTCAAACTCTCGGGTACTCAATTGATTTTGAGTAGTTTGAGAGTTGAGGTTTTCAAGTACCACTTTAGACGAATAAGCTTCTAGAGACGTGTAGGAGGCATGATAACTATCTAGAGTTCTCTTTTATTTTGATTCCGTTGTGTTGTTGTAAAGGCAAAATTGTTAAAATTGCCTATATATACTCTGATCATCTAAGGGGGCATCTACATATGTCGCTTTTGGCGTGTGTTGTAATAAATATATTTTGTAACGACCTGTAAATTTAACCGGTTTTAATAAAGTTATTAATTGGAATTTTAGGAAATTTTAAAAGATAAAATTTTGAAATATAAACTTGATATTTGGAATGCGTTTAGTTAAACATAGCAACTGGTAAATTTTCGTCCGAAAATATGAAAGTTTATTTCGCGCGTAAATTCACTTCAATTTAATCAGTTAAAAAGCGATGAAAATAAAATGTTTCCGAAACCAAAATATTTTTATATAGAAAATTTTAAACCATCTTCTTAGCAAGATGTCAGTTCGTCGTTTTTCCAAATTCGGACATCTTTGACTCCGTCGATCTTATTTTTCAGTGTTTTTCTTGCATTTTTCGCTGGTTGAAAATTCGAATTTTAAAATCCAATCTTACCATTGACATCTGTATGCCGTTTTGATCATCTCGTCGTGCTGATCTCTGAGGTATATTCAGTTCGGTGTTTTGAAGTCCGGTTCACAACAGAATCGGCGGAGAACGGTTCTATATCGGTACCTGTTTTACCTTTCGTTTAATGTCCATTCATTTCCTCAGCTAGAATGAATAGTCATAAATGTTTAGTATTTTCCAGACATTAACATCTACTTTTTAAAATTCCACCGTTTCACACTATTTTAACTGTTCAATAAAGATTTTGATTCCAGTTTTATTCATTGGAAATCTGAACAAAAAAAATAAATAAAAAGAAGAAGCTCTGCTCGGCCTCTCCTCCTTCTCCTTTCTCTACTCCTAGTTCTCACCTTTTCTTCTGCAAAACATTTACATCCGGCCACCATTATTCTTTGCAGTTCTACTTGCATGGCCACACGCGAGTTTCCCCACACGAAGTCGCGCCCACGTCAAGCTCCTCCTCTCTTCTTCCGCGCCTGGCCATCCACGGCAAAAGCATCACCACCCAAAGCTCGCGTAATGCAATTGCCGACCATTCCCACCACCTCCAAACCGTAGCCCCTTCACGTGCTAGGCAGTCAACCCCTTCCCGAGCCCAGCATGCCCCTCTCCTTGCAGCTCGCACGCATCACTTCCCTCCCCATGCTCCTACTCCCCTTGCCGAATTATAACCCAACCCTCGACTTGCTATTCCCTCCTCTCTCTAGCTGTAGCCTGCCACCAAGGCACATTAACAACTACCTCACCATCTTCTAGCAAGCTTTCTTGAAAATCTTATCCTTTCTTTCGTATACATGTATTTATATATAAGTGAGATAACTTTAATATATATATATATGATTTTATAGACAGTCTACATATGTATATATATTGTGAGTTTATTTTACTGTTTCTATATGTATATATATGTTTTCCAGAGTTTGGTTTCAATTGTAATATAGGGGTTTTAGTTTAAAATTTTAATATGTGTTTTAATATATGTTATATTATAAAGTAATACATATTTTAAAGTTTGCTTATTGAATAAATTTTGGTTGAGGCTATATACATAATATATGGCACATGTATGTTTTCCCCAGACTTTCTAAGTTATGAATTTGGTTATAGGATGTTATAGTTTTGGATATAATACGTATAAGCATTGATTTTAAATATATAAGTATATATATAGCTGTTTGTATAATATATGTTATACTAGTTATATACAAGTAGCTTGTGGTTATATATTTTTAAAATGGTAGTTTTCGCACATTCTAGAACCTGCAGCTGTATTTAGCATACTACCTTATATATACTGTTTTAAAATATATATATATATATATATTCTATGTTTTGCTTTAAAGTGTTTGTACATGTCTGTATATGATTTTAATATAAATAAGTTACGTTACAAGCTGGGTTTTGTTTTACTGTTCGAGTGATAAGGTAGATTTGTATTTGCATGGGCTATATATTTGACAGTATTATATTTTGTACAGAGTGTATACATATAATTTATATTACAAGCTATATGATTTGGAGATACATACAGTATGGTATTATGGAACAAGGCGCATATGAAGTAGTATATTGAGATATATGTTGTACAGTGACGGTATGGGTTGCTGCATTCATAATATTTTAAAAGGAAGATATATATGTTTTATTTGGAAGCTTGTATGTATATTTCTGGTCATGTTGGATTTCAAAACCTGTTATTTATACATATAAATATATATATGCATTAAAGCAGGAATGTTTTGATTTGGTAATATATGTATTACGTGTTTGATTTTAAAAGTATGTTTATTTAAGTATATATATAAGGATATTATATGTATATATTGACTTTAAAGTGTATGCGTCTTAAGGATAATGATTTATATATATATTCTATTTTAATATTGTCTTAAGTTAAACATTGACTTTATAAAATAATCGATATATATACACATTTCTGTACATATCAGGCTTATTTGATTTGGTTGATCTCATCGATTCCAGCCTTACTTTGATCGTCAAATTCGTTCCCACTTTGCTTTGCTTTGAGATCGTTCATTGGATTAATCGATTTTCAAGTCTACGATCCAATTTGTAGCTTGTCGTATTGCCAAACTCTCTAGCCTCGAAAGGTGAGCACTCACTCACGATTAACGTTCTTTTATTTATTAAATTTGATTTCAATTGAAACGACAATTGAAATTTACTGTTGTTAGTTAATTACACTGTTATATATGCTATTACCTGTATCAGTTCATGTGACGACCCGCTCTTCTCGACCCTCGAAAATCGACACAAAATACTCAACAGTATAATATGCCGACGATCGAATGTCGAAAAAGACAGATTGTAGAAGAATAAGAAAGTAGATAGAAGAAGAACGAACCAACCAAATCAGAATCTCACAATCGCAGCGGATAAAATATAATATATAGAACAGAACTTTACACAAATCAAAACTATATCTGTTTATATACAATACATCATCATCAGAGTATATCAATACAACCAACCATAATGAGATACATGACTAACAACAATCATAGCAGCGGAATATAAACAAGTACGAATAATACGCCTCGACTCCAGCTCCTCTTCTGCTCCATAGCAACCTATCCTGTAATATACTCGGTCTGACCCGAGCATTATAATAAAATAACACCCGAGTCAGTCTGGAATACCATCGCATCATAAATACACCCAATTGATTATTAAAGTTTCAAAAATCCTTTGAAAACAAAAGCATCTCGTAAGACCACGCCACAAATAAACATGTCGGGTTTTTACCTTACGATAGCTAAAACACTTTTTATAAAAATCCTCTGATATTATAATAGTGTCTATTTACAAATACTTATAAAATAGCCGAAATTGTTACATCTATTAAATTCCGGCATACTAGCCACAACGTGGGTAATACAAACAAAACTCGTACAAGGCACGTAGGGAGAATGGATTTCCAACGAATGACTAGGCACTGGGGTACCACCTGTCACAGTACGTGGCCTAGATCACAGTACCGAGGAGTACGCCCGCTCCCCTGCAACACAAGGCCGGAATCATCCCTTACTGGATAATTCCAAGTAAAATCACCCCACGGTTGTGATCAGCAACCGCACCACTAAGCCGAAAAAAAAGGGACATCTAGACAGGGATGACCTTACTCTCAAGTGGGGGCTACCCACGAAGCCTTGCTGCATAACCCCTGATTTTCAGTCATTCCCGGTTGATGAGGCTTGAGGCTAAGCGATACCTTTACAGAACAATTCACTTTGAATGCCCATCGTCCACCTGACGATGTCACGAAAGCATTCGTCCATACAAGTCCGTCCCGGGTCCGAACGGAACCGAAGGCACTATTCCTACTACATCCATTTTGGAAATATCCTCAGGATTAGTAGCGACTAGCCCTTGCTCTTCACTGCTCCATCTTCGACTCCGAACACGTTACACGAAACGTACAAACCGGATCGAAGTGGTATTCGAGTCTCCAGACCTAGAATCCCGGTATACGGAAACTCGATCCCGGTCTCTTCGAAACGATCAACGCATTTGGCCAATATTGATAGTCGGTGATTTAACTATCAATTAATGTTGACAAACATCCATACACATCCATCACACAATAAATAATCTCCATATTATTTATTTACTTCTAATATCTTTCAAAGATATATTTTCACATTTTCAAAACTCATTTGAAAACAATTTTCCACTCTTCCTTTACAAGGTAAATCCTTTACCCTTTATTCCCATCGGGAAAAACCAAGTATAAAACAATTTGCATTAAAACAGCTAAAATACTTTATACTGAAATATACTTTAAAATGTGAAAATTACTTCTATTTATTTACTCAAAATATAAATTTAAAATATGTGAAGAAAACTAGTTATTAACACATAAACTTTGATTTTAAAAATAAGGGTTTTAGTTTAACTAAATTCAAAATAGCGTTATAAGAAGAAAAATACTAATTTTAACAACTTAAGCTAAAACCAACTTTTTAAATAAATTCATTTGTAAAATAATTGCTAATATACTCCCAAATTATTACGGTATTAAAAATTATTAATTTATTTCTTTAAAAATAACGATTTCTTAAAAATACTTTTAAAACGATTTAAAACTTAACCTTAGTTAAATAAAATCTTTTGTAAAACATTTACTTGGTTTTCCCAGGGAAACACTTTCCCGTTTCAAACATTCCAAAGTACTCTTTCATATAAATCCACTGATTTATTTCAAGTCAATTTATGATTTCAACATAAATTTCCAATTCCATACTTAACTATAACTTCCTCCGAAGTTAAATCACAATTTTTCATTTCCGGAAATTCATTTTTAACTATAGTTTAAACATTTTGGTGAATTTTCAATGGAAGCCAAATTTCCAATTCACTTAATTAAATTCCAATGAAATACGGCATTTCAAAACATTCTATTTTTCATTTGAACTTGTTAATCTATAGTCGGAAATTCCATTTTAACATATTTTTAATTTCCGGATAACATTAGTCATTATTAAAATAAACACCGTTATTTTAAACAATTTATAATTCCATAAATTTAATCTCCAGAAAACTATACTTTCCATTTACCCATTTCATAAACTTCCCATTATATTCAAAATCCCAATTTGGCCCAATTTACATTTTCTTTTCAAATCCGATTTCAAATTTTATTCTTTGAAATTCTAAATTTAACAATTCATTTTATTTCGTAAAAACACAATTTATCCATTTATAATTAAATTCTGTAATTATAATTTATACAACAATTTCACAGTACAATTTATTTTCAGATTTATCAATCACAGCATATAAACAGGTATCATTATCAATTACAAAATAACTGCTACATTGTGAGGAATCCAGTTGGATCCCTCCAACCTGTTTCTCCCTGCATCACAAATGTTAGCACATCACAATATAAATATCAATCCAGACTGATAATAACAATTATATTCAGCCATCCACACAGATATTTAAATATTAACTATTTATAATGCCTAGCATCCAGATGTGAGTGAGAATAACTCACTTTGAGTTTCGGCGAGCGTTCGAAATTTAAATTAAACCGGACGGTGTCCGATTTAACCCAAATTCCTACTTGCCCGGAATGACTCTGGATCTGCACCATCTCGTAGTGCTCGTCTTTGCGATTCCATCGCTTCCAGTTTCGTTCGAATCTGAGTACGTATGAGTTTGTTATGATATTGCAAAGTTTTGAAATTAATTTAAAAACAATTCTTTTTATTTTATTTTATACCAGAAACGAAATTTGGCCGTTGCTCACGCATCAGGAACCCAGGCCGAAACTTCATCTTCCCTCCCGAAGCACGTCGAACCCATCAAGCCGCCTAGGGTTTCGAAATCGCACCCTCATCGCTCGACGTGAATACGATCGAAAACCCACGTTTCGAAGCACAGCATCGCGCGCGTCCATGGCCAGAGCGAGGTGAAGCTCGGTCGTCTCTGGCAGCCTCTAAACCCACTCGAGTTTCGAACATTCTCCATCATTTCGCTGTCAATCCAGAGCGTTAAATCTGATCATATCCGTTCAAACTGTAGAGCTCAACGTGCTCTTCAATATTCCAGTTGGAAATTTCTGAAATCGTTGCTTGGATTGGAAAATTTTTGAGGGGGAAGACAAGAAGATATCGGCCATTGAATGAAATTTGTGGCGGCCGGCTGAATAGGGTTAGGGTTTAAGATAAAAGTGTTTATATATATATATAATTTAATATTATTTTATTAATAAAGTATCTCAATTTAACCATAAATGCAAACGACCTCCAATTCTCACGTTCCGACAGGCTATCCTAGGGTTTTTCTACGTTCCGGACAAGATGGAACAGGTTTCGTAAGCTAATTTGATCGTATGCACGAGTTACGTAATAAAACGATCAATTTAAAATTAAATCGGTTAAATCGATTTCGATGCGTTTCGAGCTGCCACGGTCAAACGACAACTCCGATTGTTACGAAAATTGAAATCCGATAATAACTAACTATTACGGATCCAATGAAACTGGTTTCGTCGAATTCCGAGACTGTGCCCCGGAAAGCTATTTTAACTCGTCTATTAAATCGAGCGATTTTCTGAAATTATCAGAAACGCTTAAAATTTTACTTTTTAAAATTTTAATAACTTAACAATAAATCATATAAAATTTATAAACACATTAAAAATCATTCTGGCTCATTCTAGACCAAAATCTGATTAAATTGCATTTTAATAATATTAAATTCATTATTAAATTAATATAAACCCCAAATATTAATTTATCAACTTAAAAATTCCTCTAAAAATCCAATAATAATATTTATAACCAATTCAGCTTAGAAATACATTTAAACACCACTTTTATAATCATTTACCCCAAATTCACCTTTTTATCCCAATTTCGAATATTTACTTATTATTATCCATTAATCAAATTCAACCAGAATTGCTATAAATTAAAAATTACAGCTTATTTCATTGATTGAATCTGAATCTATTCATTTCAATATCAATTAAGAATCCACATTAACATTTAAAATGAATTAAATGTTCAAATTCAATGGCTTAAAAATACGGGATGTTACATTCCTCCCCCCTTATAAAAATTTCGTCCCCGAAATTTGCTAAGGTAAAAATATACTCTCAAACTCATTTACTTATCCAATTTGCTTAGTTAAAAGCTTATATTCACTTTCCCCAAAAAGTTTCAGCTCCATTTCAAAACCCTTTGCTTTCTTTACTCTAAAGCCTTCATTTTAACATTCGCTTCCAAAATAACTTTACTAGTTATTAAAAATTTTCCCCAAAAACCCCAAAAAATTTCTAACTCCCAAAATTTCTGAAATTTTTTGGCAGAGTCTCCTTTGCACGGAGGAGCTTCTGCGATATCGCAGGATACACAAATATATATACATCGGCTCACACGGCCGGAAACCAAAATATATCACAATATATATATCATTTTCCCAATTATATTTTGGCGTAGGCGTACCTTTTAGCAAATTTTAAATAGCTAGCGGCTAATATAACGCATATACGCGCTCCAACTCTCTCGAACGCCTCCCGCACCTGTACTAACTCAAGCAAACTCATCAGTTCCAAGATATGAGCATTTTAACAACATTTCCAATGTAAATGTAAGCTAAACTTATCCATTTCATAGCCAAATCAAGCATAGTTCATATTTATGCAAACTAACCAACTTTATAAACAAATTTTACAATTCTGACATCATTTAAACTTCTTTACAAACTCAAACTTCATAGTTTAACAATGTTACCATGCTTTTCAATAATCCAAAGATTTCAACCATCTTTTTAAATTCCTTATACAAGTCCTAACTCCATTCTATTTCTCTTGAATGACTTGCATTCAAGTTTAATATTCTCAATCCATATTTACATCATTTTGATTACATGTGTATCACTTGCATCAGTTTACTTCAATTCAATTACAAATTGATTCACAATCAAATTCTTATTTTTAAATTTGATTCACTTACATTTTAAATTTTAACTTACATTCCCAATTTGATTTATAATCAAATTTTATTTTAAACTGGAAACATTCGCCTTTCGGTTATGATCCATTTTCATTCATATCCAAAATCACTTAATAGAATGTCAATTCATTCCAACTAATTCAAAACCCATTCCATTTATTATTTTAAACCAATCCACTTGCATTCTTTTTACAAACTCTTTGAATTGGGTTCCAATTCATATCAATTTATTCACAATTCAATTCCAATTGCTTTTAAACACTCAATTGCAAATACATGCAAATTTCCATGTCATTCAAGCAAAAATAATTGCCACTTAAGCTTATCACCATTCAAAATTAATTTCAACTTGGATTTATATTAATTTCATTTAATTTTCATGGTTCACAATCCCATATATTTTATTCCAATGAAATTTTAATTCAATTGCTTAGTCACACTTCAAGATCATCATTTAAGTTAAGTCTATATTAATATCATTCAATCCTGGGTTATGTACAACTCATATATTCTTATTTTATCTCAATAATTAATTAATACAATTACACATGTATTCTTACTTTATTATTTAACAATTTGCATTCAAGATTACTTAATAAAGCCCATTCACAATCATTTTGTTTTTCTTTCAAGTTGCTTAAGTTCTTTCACAATAGTTTCATTATCTTCTTATATCAATTTTATTTGATTTCCATTTGATTCTCATCCAACCAAATTTCAATTCATTTTAGATTTATTATATTAATAAAGAAACCTCTTTAAATTATTTCACTTATTTGAAGTTTCTTTACAATTCAAACTATCACTACTACAAGCTCATTCCATTATTCATTCACACTTCCAATACCAAAATTTCAAATTTCAAATCCTATTCCAGACTGGATTTTACTTACCTTTCAAATTTTGACTAAACTATCAAAATTTTATTTATTGCAATACAAATTCCATTTAATTTTGTTTATGAAAAATTCATTTCCAAACAAGCATTTTGGATTTAATTGGGTGAGCATTTACTTCATTCAACATCATTTCAACTGAATCAAATTTTCATTCAATTTGATTCTTAACCAAATTTATTCCAAGTTCACTAAATTTTATTTAGCCAAAATTAAATTCATCCACTTCCTTTAATACTTAAATAATATTTGAATTTCATTCAATATTGTTTATAATGCAACTGAATTTTGAATTCCACTTCAATTCAATTTATTCCTCCATAAAAAAGTTCAAACTTATTTACTATCTTAAGTTCATTCACATCTTTTATATCTCACTTTACCTTATCTTACTTTACATTCCATTTAGGACTGAGTTTGAAGTCACCATACCATTCAACTATTTCCCATTTGTGATTATAATTCCACTTTACTTGGGTTTACACCAAATTTTCCATCTTTAGGTTCATCAACTTATTTATAAGTTTACATTACTCATTTTAATCCATTTACAACTTATAATCACAATTCCAATTTCTATACATATGCATCTCTGAATTCTTAAGGATACCAATTTTTTTCAATTAAATTCCTTGCACAATTTTAAATCTACAATTCTAGATCATAGGTATAACATTTAATAGCTTATGGGTACAATTTATTACACAACAACCCATAATTACAAAGTTATTTTATTTCCAACTTAACCCAAATCAATTTAATCCCAATTCTCAATTTTACTTAACTTATTCCAAGTTAAATTCAACTTCTATTCACTTCAATAACTTCATTTACCTCCATTTACCCAAATTAAATTTTAAGTTCAGGGTTAAAATTTCCATTCTTCCTTTCTCACTTAAATCAACTTTACTTTCAAAATTATAGTTGATTTATTTCAATTTCCACATTTTTATTTTAACAGAATTCCCAAAATTCAATTTACTCGGATTTATTTCAAAACCAATTTGAAATATAAATCAACACATTTCTCTTTTGATATTCAAATCAAATACCAAATTCCAAAACAAACTGCTTTTACCAAACAATTTTCCTTTGAAAATTCCAAAATCACTTGTTTCCCAAACAAGACCAAACAAATACCATAATCACTCACATGGTAGCAATCCATCACTTTAGAAACTCGAAAATGAATTCTAATGATGTGGCCAGCATCATCAAGATTATTTTCCAGCGACTGAAGTGAGTTCAATGCTTTCCACTTCCAAAATTCACCTCAAATCAATTTCCATTCGAAAATATTTTCCAAGATATGCTCCATTATTAACTTCAAAACCTTTGGAAAACATTTCAACATTCCCAAGGTTTCTAATTTTTTTTTCAAACCCTTGTTTAAATTCATTTGAAATCCCTTTCAAAAATTTCCGGGGTAAAAATTCCGGTTTAAATCAAATTTCAATTTCACTTCTTCTTATTTAAACATATTCAATCAATTCCATTTGGTTATAAACCATTTTAATATTTTAACTTCTTATTTTCTTATATATATCATTTCAAATTTTAGATCATGTTTTAATTTCTTATTTGATTATAGAAGAACAACCAAACAAGCATCCAATACATAAAATAATTTAGAAAATTATTTCTTTTTATATCAAAATATAATTTTGGGTAAAATTATTTCATTTACCCACTTTAAAAATAATACTATGTCGGTTTATCTTGTTTAAGAGTTTAGAAACCCCTATCGATACGGTTGTACTTCCCGCACCGACCAGAATTCATAAACACTCAACCGATAAGTCAACACAGTACAAAAACAATTTTATATCCACTAACAAGTACGCTCTCATAGCTATTATTACACTCAACTCATTATAGAGTACTTCCGACTCTATTTAACATGAGAATTTTCCTACCAAAGCCTAGGTTGTCGCCAACCTATGCTCTGATACCAACTGTGACGACCCGCTCTTCTCGACCCTCGAAAATCGACACAAAATACTCAACAGTATAATATGCCGACGATCGAATGTCGAAAAAGACAGATTGTAGAAGAATAAGAAAGTAGATAGAAGAAGAACGAACCAACCAAATCAGAATCTCACAATCGCAGCGGATAAAATATAATATATAGAACAGAACTTTACACAAATCAAAACTATATCTGTTTATATACAATACATCATCATCAGAGTATATCAATACAACCAACCATAATGAGATACATGACTAACAACAATCATAGCAGCGGAATATAAACAAGTACGAATAATACGCCTCGACTCCAGCTCCTCTTCTGCTCCATAGCAACCTATCCTGTAATATACTCGGTCTGACCCGAGCATTATAATAAAATAACACCCGAGTCAGTCTGGAATACCAGCGCATCATAAATACACCCAATTGATTATTAAAGTTTCAAAAATCCTTTGAAAACAAAAGCATCTCGTAAGACCACGCCACAAATAAACATGTCGGGTTTTTACCTTACGATAGCTAAAACACTTTTTATAAAAATCCTCTGATATTATAATAGTGTCTATTTACAAATACTTATAAAATAGCCGAAATTGTTACATCTATTAAATTCCGGCATACTAGCCACAACGTGGGTAATACAAACAAAACTCGTACAAGGCACGTAGGGAGAATGGATTTCCAACGAATGACTAGGCACTGGGGTACCACCTGTCACAGTACGTGGCCTAGATCACAGTACCGAGGAGTACGCCCGCTCCCCTGCAACACAAGGCCGGAATCATCCCTTACTGGATAATTCCAAGTAAAATCACCCCACGGTTGTGATCAGCAACCGCACCACTAAGCCGAAATAAAAGGGACATCTAGACAGGGATGACCTTACTCTCAAGTGGGGGCTACCCACGAAGCCTTGCTGCATAACCCCTGATTTTCAGTCATTCCCGGTTGATGAGGCTTGAGGCTAAGCGATACCTTTACAGAACAATTCACTTTGAATGCCCATCGTCCACCTGACGATGTCACGAAAGCATTCGTCCATACAAGTCCGTCCCGGGTCCGAACGGAACCGAAGGCACTATTCCTACTACATCCATTTTGGAAATATCCTCAGGATTAGTAGCGACTAGCCCTTGCTCTTCACTGCTCCATCTTCGACTCCGAACACGTTACACGAAACGTACAAACCGGATCGAAGTGGTATTCGAGTCTCCAGACCTAGAATCCCGGTATACGGAAACTCGATCCCGGTCTCTTCGAAACGATCAACGCATTTGGCCAATATTGATAGTCGGTGATTTAACTATCAATTAATGTTGACAAACATCCATACACATCCATCACACAATAAATAATCTCCATATTATTTATTTACTTCTAATATCTTTCAAAGATATATTTTCACATTTTCAAAACTCATTTGAAAACAATTTTCCACTCTTCCTTTACAAGGTAAATCCTTTACCCTTTATTCCCATCGGGAAAAACCAAGTATAAAACAATTTGCATTAAAACAGCTAAAATACTTTATACTGAAATATACTTTAAAATGTGAAAATTACTTCTATTTATTTACTCAAAATATAAATTTAAAATATGTGAAGAAAACTAGTTATTAACACATAAACTTTGATTTTAAAAATAAGGGTTTTAGTTTAACTAAATTCAAAATAGCGTTATAAGAAGAAAAATACTAATTTTAACAACTTAAGCTAAAACCAACTTTTTAAATAAATTCATTTGTAAAATAATTGCTAATATACTCCCAAATTATTACGGTATTAAAAATTATTAATTTATTTCTTTAAAAATAACGATTTCTTAAAAATACTTTTAAAACGATTTAAAACTTAACCTTAGTTAAATAAAATCTTTTGTAAAACATTTACTTGGTTTTCCCAGGGAAACACTTTCCCGTTTCAAACATTCCAAAGTACTCTTTCATATAAATCCACTGATTTATTTCAAGTCAATTTATGATTTCAACATAAATTTCCAATTCCATACTTAACTATAACTTCCTCCGAAGTTAAATCACAATTTTTCATTTCCGGAAATTCATTTTTAACTATAGTTTAAACATTTTGGTGAATTTTCAATGGAAGCCAAATTTCCAATTCACTTAATTAAATTCCAATGAAATACGGCATTTCAAAACATTCTATTTTTCATTTGAACTTGTTAATCTATAGTCGGAAATTCCATTTTAACATATTTTTAATTTCCGGATAACATTAGTCATTATTAAAATAAACACCGTTATTTTAAACAATTTATAATTCCATAAATTTAATCTCCAGAAAACTATACTTTCCATTTACCCATTTCATAAACTTCCCATTATATTCAAAATCCCAATTTGGCCCAATTTACATTTTCTTTTCAAATCCGATTTCAAATTTTATTCTTTGAAATTCTAAATTTAACAATTCATTTTATTTCGTAAAAACACAATTTATCCATTTATAATTAAATTCTGTAATTATAATTTATACAACAATTTCACAGTACAATTTATTTTCAGATTTATCAATCACAGCATATAAACAGGTATCATTATCAATTACAAAATAACTGCTACATTGTGAGGAATCCAGTTGGATCCCTCCAACCTGTTTCTCCCTGCATCACAAATGTTAGCACATCACAATATAAATATCAATCCAGACTGATAATAACAATTATATTCAGCCATCCACACAGATATTTAAATATTAACTATTTATAATGCCTAGCATCCAGATGTGAGTGAGAATAACTCACTTTGAGTTTCGGCGAGCGTTCGAAATTTAAATTAAACCGGACGGTGTCCGATTTAACCCAAATTCCTACTTGCCCGGAATGACTCTGGATCTGCACCATCTCGTAGTGCTCGTCTTTGCGATTCCATCGCTTCCAGTTTCGTTCGAATCTGAGTACGTATGAGTTTGTTATGATATTGCAAAGTTTTGAAATTAATTTAAAAACAATTCTTTTTATTTTATTTTATACCAGAAACGAAATTTGGCCGTTGCTCACGCATCAGGAACCCAGGCCGAAACTTCATCTTCCCTCCCGAAGCACGTCGAACCCATCAAGCCGCCTAGGGTTTCGAAATCGCACCCTCATCGCTCGACGTGAATACGATCGAAAACCCACGTTTCGAAGCACAGCATCGCGCGCGTCCATGGCCAGAGCGAGGTGAAGCTCGGTCGTCTCTGGCAGCCTCTAAACCCACTCGAGTTTCGAACATTCTCCATCATTTCGCCGTCAATCCAGAGCGTTAAATCTGATCATATCCGTTCAAACTGTAGAGCTCAACGTGCTCTTCAATATTCCAGTTGGAAATTTCTGAAATCGTTGCTTGGATTGGAAAATTTTTGAGGGGGAAGACAAGAAGATATCGGCCATTGAATGAAATTTGTGGCGGCCGGCTGAATAGGGTTAGGGTTTAAGATAAAAGTGTTTATATATATATATAATTTAATATTATTTTATTAATAAAGTATCTCAATTTAACCATAAATGCAAACGACCTCCAATTCTCACGTTCCGACAGGCTATCCTAGGGTTTTTCTACGTTCCGGACAAGATGGAACAGGTTTCGTAAGCTAATTTGATCGTATGCACGAGTTACGTAATAAAACGATCAATTTAAAATTAAATCGGTTAAATCGATTTCGATGCGTTTCGAGCTGCCACGGTCAAACGACAACTCCGATTGTTACGAAAATTGAAATCCGATAATAACTAACTATTACGGATCCAATGAAACTGGTTTCGTCGAATTCCGAGACTGTGCCCCGGAAAGCTATTTTAACTCGTCTATTAAATCGAGCGATTTTCTGAAATTATCAGAAACGCTTAAAATTTTACTTTTTAAAATTTTAATAACTTAACAATAAATCATATAAAATTTATAAACACATTAAAAATCATTCTGGCTCATTCTAGACCAAAATCTGATTAAATTGCATTTTAATAATATTAAATTCATTATTAAATTAATATAAACCCCAAATATTAATTTATCAACTTAAAAATTCCTCTAAAAATCCAATAATAATATTTATAACCAATTCAGCTTAGAAATACATTTAAACACCACTTTTATAATCATTTACCCCAAATTCACCTTTTTATCCCAATTTCGAATATTTACTTATTATTATCCATTAATCAAATTCAACCAGAATTGCTATAAATTAAAAATTACAGCTTATTTCATTGATTGAATCTGAATCTATTCATTTCAATATCAATTAAGAATCCACATTAACATTTAAAATGAATTAAATGTTCAAATTCAATGGCTTAAAAATACGGGATGTTACAGTTCACCTGTGACATCTGACACCATTTTCTGTTAATTATTTATGCGATGATAAAACAGTTTGGCTGATAATTGATTGATTGTTGATGTTTATATTGGACGTTAAATTGTTAATGTTAAAATGATAAATAGTATGTAATTGAAATTGATTTAGGATAGTTAAATCTTAAATTTGATTAAATGACATTTGTATAATATGACCCATTTAACTGTCAAAATTTATTGACACGTAGGATTTGTTTAATTACACTTTGAACCACTAAATGTATATTGTTAAATTGATGATGTATGAAATTGTAAATAGATGACAAGTGAAAACCATAAAGTAATAATCTTTAATCTACATGAAATGATAGTGTAGATTCTAGAAATAATTATATTAATTCGTACAAATAACAATGCGAATTAATACGGTTATTTTGGGATTATTTGAATTGATTATTGGATTGTTATTGATTGTTGTTATTGCTTGTTTATTTACTTTGACACCATCCCAGTTATCACACTGCAAGTTCCCTTTGTTATGCTTTGATTTTTGAATTGAATTGGAATCGGGTTGAAATGATAAATACCCAAATTGAACTTTGATCTAGGATAGGAAATTAAATAAAACCCGATTGGTCAATAATTTGATTTAAAAATAAAACAAAGATTTTATTTAAATAAAGAATATGGTTTTGAAATGAAGTTAAAATTTGAATTTTTAATGAAAGGAAAATGTTAATATTTAATAATCTGAAACAAAATATTAACAATGTAATTTATGAAAGAATGTTGTTTAATTTGAGAAATGATTGAATTAAGTTTGAGATTATAATTAAGTTTGGAATTATAATTGAGTTTGAAATTATTAAACTTTGAAATTATTTAATAATTAAGTTTTGAATTATTTAATACTTAAATAAGATTAAATTATTTAATGATTAAATTGAATTGAATTCCTGAATAAGTAAAATTGAACTTTTGAATAAGTGAAATTTTACTTCGTAAATAATTGAAATTGAGTTTTCTTTATTAAGTAAGTTTTGGGAAAATTATTTAAGTAAGTAAATAAGTGAAATTGAATTTCTTTAACAAGAAATGAAAATGTGATATTTTTGGAATTAATGTAAAACTTGTAATTTAAAGAATTTGGTTTGATGAATATAATTTAATTAAATTGTAAGTTTTGATTTAATGAAGTTGAACTTAAGAAATTGATTTAATGAATTGGAAATGTAATAGAATTTGTTTTGAATGATAAAGTAACTTAACGAATATTGAATGAAATCGATAAATGAGTTTAAATTGATTTGAATGTTAAGTAAAATTTATTTAATGATTTCGAGATGAAACTTATATACGAATTTGAATCAATATTTGAATGGTTTTAAATAGATATTGAAATTGAATTATAAGATTTTGAAATGGTAAATTGAAGTTTTGAATGTAAATTTTGGAAATTGATTTTTGAAAGACAAATGAAATGTTGGTTTACGAATTGTAATTGAAATTGAAATTGATTTGGTTTTTGAAATAAATAAACGACCAATCGGTGTAATAATTACGGAAGTTATTAAAGAGACCGGAATTTGGTTATGGATATACTCTCTATCTAAACCGAAAACCACTTTAATAACTATATGTGGAGTGATGATCCAGAATGAAGTGGTTGGAATGATGTACGTGTTGACTGAAGAAATTGAACGATGATGGATAGCCTTGACACTTGTATCAAATTGGAAATGACTAAAACAGGAGCTGTGCCGGGCCAATGGAGGATTAGCTACCTCAAGTGGACACACTTCTTCGAACTACTTATACTTGTTGTCGATTGGTGCACCCTTGATTTTGGGAGTGTTGTTTCACGGTGTTGCGGGCGCTGCGGCGTTGCGTTCTCACCAGTCCGGATCAGGCGAACGGTAGTATCACTACCTTGGGTATTGCCTCATGTGCCTTGTTTTACTTGTATTCCATTTATGCGCGACCACTACGATTTTGATTTGTACCTTTAGTATATGGATTGCCCTCTGGTGACTTCCGGTTTTGGGGAAACTACGGTCTTGTATATGCTTTTGGGAATAAAAATGTGTTAAGGGTGGAATGGGCCATGACTTAACACTATTTTGATATCTTATTATTACTGATAGACATTATCTACTTAGCGTACATTACTACCTAGTATATAGTTTAACGGATCCTTAGAGGATGGTTATTCCAAACATCCTTTGAGTTACTTGTATTTCAATTTCTATTTCACTTGAGTTGGATTTATTAATATAAGAATGTTAATCCTGACTCGAGTGTCTTGTGTTTTGCTTTATGCTCGGGTCAGACTAAGTGTACCAGTATTTGATGCTCACCTTTGGAGTTGGAGCTTTGCTTGAAGATCCAGCCATCTATTCTGCTTTCAGTATTCGATGATTCCAGTGATGTATTCTGATTTGTATATGATGTATCATGTTATTCTTCTGTTGTAAACTCTGATGTATTTTATATATTCATATAGTAGCTTCATGAACTACTATCTCTTTTATTTCCGCTGCACTTATTACTCCGTGTCTGTGATCTGTGATTATTTTATTTACTATATATGTTCAGTTTTGCCAATTTAAATTAACAACGTGGTATTTTGAGCAATTCAATTCCGGCATGAGTGTCTACCTATACACTTATAACGGATGCGAATGGTCCAAAATTCTGGGTCGTTACAGTTGGTATCAGAGCTTTGGTAGCTCTAGGCAAAACTCAACATATAGGGTAAATGTATTTACAGAATCACTCTCATTCGAGTTTCAATCTCTTCCTTTTGACTCAATTCCTTTGAACTTTGGAACGTTCCGCTCGGTTCCAAAATTCATTCGTGTCCTTCACTATTCGTCTTCTTTCAATTCTGGAGCACCCCATAACTCCATTTTGAATGATATCTATAATAGATCGGCGGTCTCGTCAATCTTCAAATGATTCATAAAGGAGTAAAACTCCTTTACAATAGGCATTGATTTACCGGAGATTTCTATATCCTCGGTTTATGATGCTATCTATCTCCTGCTATACCTGAATTTTATTTCTTGAGACCGAATGTCGATTTACCTCGAAAATTCTACAACGATCTTATTCTTGAAGTCACGGTCGACCCGGTTAAGGTTTCCCGCGATTTATATAAACTTATCAATCTTCCTACTTTGTTATTAATCATCATATCTTGTTTCGAACTTATTTTCGAATCAAAACTCTCTTTGATTTGAGTCAACAAAATTTGAATCCCTATCCTTATTTTGAAAATTCATTCCTGTATCGTCGAGCAAAGAAATGTATTTATAAATCAATATTTAAATTGTTTTATATAGCGTGTTGTTTGAGTTGTTGATGTTGATTTGGGTTTCAGATCGATTCGTCTGATCAACGCTATCGATAGGATTTCCAAAACACTTGAACAGAGCAAACTGACACAATATTATTTTAAATTTGGAAAATGGAATAAATTTGTATGAATATATTATAGATATATATAAGTAAAATTTTCTGGAATTTAATAGGTTAATTAAATTGTTTGTTAGAAATGATAATATTTGATTATCATTTATTGTTCTAAATGAATTTATAAACTTGGTTATAAATTGATTTGGAATTTGAAATGAATTTAATTCAGAATTTTGAGAATTTATTAGTTTCCGGTGATTTCAAATTTTGGTTTTAAAATTTTAAAGTATATATTATTGGAAGTATTTTCGAATAGAAATCGTTTTCAAAGAATTTTTAAAGTGTTGAAATCAGTGCTCTTCTCTTTGTCGCTGGAAAATAATTTCGGTGATGGCGGCCGCATCATCGACATTCATTTTCGAGTTTCGAAGTGGAGAAACCATTCTGTAGCTTTGCTACGGTTTTGTTTTGAGAAAAAAAATTTATTTTGATTTGAATTTCTTCAGTATATTTTGATTTACATATATATAGGTATCTTATTTTAAAATTAAATTTGATTTGATATAAATATATTATATATATATCTCTAAATTGTTTAAAGTTAATCGGAAATCTAATTCTTAAATTTTGTTAAAAGATGATTTTAATTATAAATAAAACCAAAATTTGGAATAAATATTTAAACTTGAATAATTGAATTGGGAAGATTTTATTTGTATTGTTCAACTACATTCTAATACAACTTACCTAAATCATTCAGAAGTTGAATATGTAATTGGATAATATATAAGATAAATTGAATTTATAAATAAAATTTGAGTGCTTATAATAAATGTTATACACTAAATTTTGATTATAAAGATGTTAATAGAGTTAGATAGAATAATAAGTAAACTCAGTTAATAATGTAATAAATTTGTTTTGAAAGAATTAATAAATTTGTTTTGAAAGAATTAACAAATTGAAATTTGATCAACTTATGAAAATACCTTGAATTTAAAAGCAAATAGTAGATGTAAATTAATTTAAATCGAAACTTTTATGGTTTAAATTAACTTATATGGGTTAAATATATGTGATTAAGTAGAATAAATTTAATAAGAATTTGGAATAAAGAAGAATTTAAATTGTTAAAGAAAATATGATTATAATAAAAGACTATTCAAATTTATGGTTTTAGAAATTGTAAATTGAAAAAATGGGATAATAAGATAATGAATTTAGAAATAGTTGAGATTGATTTTAGTGAAATCAAATGGATTAAATAAATTATTGAATATTAATCAATTTAAATTTGAACTTATAGGGTTTAAATTAATTGTTATTAGTATTTCAAATCTGTTTTTCTTTTTGGTTGTTCTATTCTCCTACCTCGTTCCTTTTCGGGGACGAAAAGTTTTGAGTGGGGGAGAATGTAATGACCCGTAAATTTAACCGGTTTTAATAACGTTATTAATTGGAATTTTAGGAAATTTTAAACGATAAAATTTTGAAATATAAATTTGATATTTGGAATGCGTTTAGTTAAACATAGCAACTGGTAAATTTTCGTCCGAAAATATGAAAGTTTATTTCGCGCGTAAATTCACTTCAATTTAATCAGTTAAAAAGCGATGAAAATAAAATGTTTCCGAAACCAAAATATTTTTATATAGAAAATTTTAAACCATCTTCTTAGCAAGATGTCAGTTCGTCGTTTTTCCAAATTCGGACATCTTTGGCTCCGTCGATCTTATTTTTCAGTGTTTTTCTTGCATTTTTCGCTAGTTAAAAATTCGAATTTTAAAATCCAATCTTACCACTGACATCTGTATGTCGTTTTGATCGTCTCGTCATGCTGATCTCTGAGGTATATTCAGTTCGGTGTTTTGAAGTCCGGTTCGCAACAGAATCGACGGAGAACGGTTCCATATCGGTACCCGTTTTACCTTTCGTTTAATGTCCATTCATTTCCTCAGCTAGAATGAATAGTCATAAACGTTTAGTACTTTCCAGACATTAACATCAACTTTTTAAAATTCCACCGTTTCACACTATTTTAACTGTTCAATAAAGATTTTTATTCCAGTTTTATTCATTGGAAATCTGAACAAAAAAAATAAATAAAAAGAAGAAGCTCTGCTCGGCCTCTCCTCCTTCTCCTTTCTCTACTCCTAGTTCTCACCTTTTCTTCTGCAAAACATTTACATCCGGCCACCATTATTCTTTGCAGTTCTACTTGCATGGCCACACGCGAGTTTCCCCACACGAAGCCGCGCCCACGTCAAGCTCCTCCTCTCTTCTTCCGCGCCTGGCCATCCATGGCAAAAGCATCACCACCCAAAGCTCGCGTAATGCAATTGCCGACCATTCCCACCACCTCCAAACCGTAGCCCATTCACGTGCTAGGCAGTCAACCCCTTCCCGAGCCCAGCATGCCCCTCTCCTTGCAGCTCGCACGCATCACTTCCCTCCCCGTGCTCCTACTCCCCTTGCCGAATTATAACCCAACCCTCGACTTGCTATTCCCTCCTCTCTCTGGCTGTAGCCTGCCACCAAGGCACATTAACAACTACCTCACCATCTTCTAGCAAGCTTTTCTTGAAAATCTTATCCTTTCTTTCGTATACATGTATTTATATATAAGTGAGATAACTTTAATATATATATGATTTTATAGACAGTCTACATATGTATATATATTTTGAGTTTATTTTACTGTTGCTATATGTATATATAAGTTTTCCAGAGTTTGGTTTCAATTGTAATATAGGGGTTTTAGTTTAAAATTTTAATATGTGTTTTAATATATGTTATATTATAAAGTAATATATATTTTAAAGTTTGCTTATTGAATAAATTTTGGTTGAGGCTATATACATAATATATGGCACATGTATGTTTTCCCCAGACTTTCTAAGTTATGAATTTGGTTATAGGATGTTACAGTTTTGGATATAATACGTATAAGCATTGATTTTAAATATATAAGTATATATATAGCTGTTTGTATAATATATGTTATACTAGTTATATACAAGTAGCTTGTGGTTATATATTTTTAAAATGGTAGTTTTCGCACATTCTAGAACCTGCAGCTGTATTTAGCATACTACCTTATATATACTGTTTTAAAATTTATATATATAATCTATGTTTTGCTTTAAAGTGTTTGTACATGTCTGTATATGATTTTAATATATATAAGTTACGTTACAAGCTGGGTTTTGTTTTACTGTTCGAGTAATAAGGTAGATTTGTATTTGCATAGGCTATATATTTAACAGTATTATATTTTGTACAGAGTGTATACATATAATTTATATTACAAGCTATATGATTTGGAGATACATACAGTATGGTATTATGGAACAAGGGGCATATGAAGTAGTATATTGAGATATATGTTGTACAGTGATGGTATGGGTTGCTGCATTCATAATATTTTAAAAGGAAGATATATATGTTTTATTTGGAAGCTTGTATGTATATTTCTGGTCATGTTGGATTTCAAAACCTGTTATTTATACATATAAATATATATATGCATTAAAGCAGGAATGTTTTGATTTGGTAATATATGTATTACGTGTTTGATTTTAAAAGTATGTTTATTTAAGTATATATATAAGGATATTATATGTATATATTGACTTTAAAGTGTATGCGTCTTAAGGATAATGATTTATATATATATTCTATTTTAATATTGTCTTAAGTTAAACATTGACTTTATAAAATAATTGATATATATACACATTTCTGTACATATCAGGCTTATTTGATTTGGTTGATCTCATCGATTCCAGCCTTACTTTGATCGTCAAATTCGTTCCCACTTTGCTTTGCTTTGAGATCGTTCATTGGATTAATCGATTTTCAAGTCTACGATCCAATTTGTAGCTTGTCGTATTGCCAAACTCTCTAGCCTCGAAAGGTGAGCACTCACTCACGATTAACGTTCTTTTATTTATTAAATTTGATTTCAATTGAAACGACAATTGAAATTTACTGTTGTTAGTTAATTACACTGTTATATATGCTATTACCTGTATCAGTTCACCTGTGACATCTGACACCATTTTCTGTTAATTATTTATGCAATGATAATACAGTTTGGCTGATAATTGATTGATTGTTGATGTTTATATTGGACGTTAAATTGTTAATGTTAAAATGATAAATAGTATGTAATTGAAATTGATTTAGGATAGTTAAATGTTAAATTTGATTAAATGACATTTGTATAATATGACCATTTAAGTGTCAAAATTTATTGACACGTAGGATTTGTTTAATTACACTTTGAACCACTGAATGTATATTGTTAAATTGATGATGTATGAAATTGTAAATAGATGACAAGTGAAAACCATAAAGTAATAATCTTTAATCTACATGAAATGATAGTGTAGATTCTAGAAATAATTATATTAATTCGTACAAATAACAATGCGAATTAATACGGTTATTTTGGGATTATTTGAATTGATTATTGGATTGTTATTGATTGTTGTTATTGCTTGTTTATTTACTTTGACACCATCCCAGTTATCACACTGCAAGTTCCCTTTGTTATGCTTTGATTTTTGAATTGAATTGGAATCGGGTTGAAATGATAAATACCCAAATTGAACTTTGATCTAGGATAGGAAATTAAATAAAACCCGATTGGTCAATAATTTGATTTAAAAATAAAACGAAGATTTTATTTAAATAAAGAATATGGTTTTGAAATGAAGTTAAAATTTGAATTTTTAATGAAAGGAAAATGTTAATATTTAATAATCTGAAACAAAATATTAACAATGTAATTTATGAAAGAATGTTGTTTAATTTGAGAAATGATTGAATTAAGTTTGAGATTATAATTAAGTTTGGAATTATAATTGAGTTTGAAATTATTAAACTTTGAAATTATTTAATAATTAAGTTTTGAATTATTTAATACTTAAATAAGATTAAATTATTTAATGATTAAATTGAATTGAATTCCTGAATAAGTAAAATTGAACTTTTGAATAAGTGAAATTTTACTTCGTAAATAATTGAAATTGAGTTTTCTTTATTAAGTAAGTTTTGGGAAAATTATTTAAGTAAGTAAATAAGTGAAATTGAATTTCTTTAACAAGAAATGAAAATGTGATATTTTTGGAATTAATGTAAGACTTGTAATTTAAAGAATTTGGTTTGATGAATATAATTTAATTAAATTGTAAGTTTTGATTTAATGAAGTTAAACTTAAGAAATTGATTTAATGAATTGGAAATGTAATAGAATTTGTTTTGAATGATAAAGTAACTTAACGAATATTGAATGAAATCGATAAATGAGTTTAAATTGATTTGAATGTTAAGTAAAATTTATTTAATGATTTCGAGATGAAACTTATATACGAATTTGAATCAATATTTGAATGGTTTTAAATAGATATTGAAATTGAATTATAAGATTTTGAAATGTTAAATTGAAGTTTTGAACGTAAATTTTGGAAATTGATTTTTGAAAGACAAATGAAATGTTGGTTTACGAATTGTAATTGAAATTGAAATTGATTTGGTTTTTGAAATAAATAAACGACCACTTGGTGTAATAATTACGGAAGTTATTATAGAGACCGGAATTCGGTTATGGATATACTCTCTATCTAAACCGAAAACCACTTTAATAACTATACGCGGAGTGATGATCCAGAATGAAGTGGTTGGAATGATGTACGTGTTGACTGAAGAAAGTGAACGATGATGGATAGCCTTGACACTTGTGTCAAATTGGAAATGACTAAAACAGGAGCTGTGCCGGGCCAATGGAGGATTAGCTACCTCAAGTGGACACACTTCTTCGAACTACTTATACTTGTTGTCGATTGGTGCACCCTTGATTTTGGGAGTGTTGTTTCACGGTGTTGCGGGCACTGCGGCGTTGCGTTCTCACCAGTCCGGATCAGGCGAACGGTAGTATCACTACCTTGGGTATTGCCTCATGTGCCTTGTCATACTTGTATTCCATTTATGCGCGACCACTACGATTTTGATTTGTACCTTTAGTATATGGATTGCCCTCTAGTGACTTTCGGTTTTGGGGAAACTACGGTCTTGTATATGCTTTTGGGAATAAAAATGTGTTAAGGGTGGAATGGGCCAGGACTTAACACTATTTTGATATCTTATTATTACTGATAGACATTATCTACTTAGCGTACATTACTACCTAGTAGATAGTTTAACGGATCCTTAGAGGATGGTTATTCCAAACATCCTTTGAGTTACTTGTATTTCAATTGCTATTTCACTTGAGTTGGATTTATTAATATAAGAATGTTAATCCTGACTCGAGTGTCTTGTGTTTTGCTTTACGCTCGGGTCAGACTGAGTGTACCAGTATTCGATGCTCACCTTTGGAGTTGGAGCTTTGCTTGAAGATCCAGCCATCTATTCTGCTTTCAGTATTCGATGATTCCAGTGATGTATTCTGATTTGTATCTGATGTATCATGTTACTCTTCTGTTGTAAACTCAGATGTATTTTATATATTCATATAGTAGCTTCATGAACTACTATCTCTTTTATTTCCGCTGCACTTATTACTCCGTGTCTGTGATCTGTGATTATTTTATTTACTATATATGTTCAGTTTTGCCTATTTAAATTAACAACGCGGTATTTTGAGCAATTCAATTCCGGCATGAGTGTCTACCTATACACTTATAATGGATGCGAATGGTCCAAAATTCTGGGTCGTTACATATTTTCTCTGAACGTGGTTTCGTATTGGGATTATGTAATGAATTTGAAATGTTTGAAATGGAATGTGGAACTTTTTTGATGTTTTAAATTTTTTCCATATTCATATGTTTTTATGTATCAATGTATCTAACATTACCGTATTTGGTCACCGAGGATTAATAACTATGGATGACTGCAGCATCTGTAGCCGTTAGTTTTAAACCTCCAAGTAGGGGATGTTACATGACTTTATGGGACCATTCCCAAACTCTTTGGAAATCTTTACATTCTCCTTGTTGTCGATTACGTATCTAAGTGGGTTAAAGCCACTCCATGTAAAGCCAACGACCATAGAATTGTTGTGAAATTCCTTAAAGAAAACATCTTTTCGAGGTTCGGCACACCTCACACGATAATAAGCGATAACGAAACCCATTTTTGCAATCAATCATTTGAAACTCTAATGAACAAATACTCGATAACCCACAAGCTATCCACTCCTTACCAACCTCAAACTTGTGGTCAAGTTGAAGTTTCAAATCGCCAAATTAAACAAATCTTGGAGAAAACCATGAATAAAAATCGAAAAGATTGATCTCAAAAATTAACGGATGCGCTTTGTGCTTACCGTACTGCTTTTAAAACTAACCTTGGGATGTCCCTATTTCTTTTAGTTTACGAGAAAGCGTGCCATTTACCAGTTGAAATCGAACACAAAGCATTGTGAGTAGTGAAGAACTTAAACTTTGATCTTGAAAAAGCCGGGGAAAACAAAAAATTGCATATCAACGAATTAGAAGAGATTAGGAACGACGTGTAAGAAAATAAAAAAATTTACAAAGAAAGAAAAAAAGTTTTTCATGACAAGTCGATCCTAAGGAAAAAATTTTCTCCAAATCAGAAAGTTCTTTTGTATGACTCTCGACTTCATTTGTTCCCTGGGAAGTTAAAATCAAGGTGGATATGACCATACATTGTATGAACTGTTTTTCCACATGGTGCCATAGAAATAGAAAACCCTGGGGATGGATAGATTTTTAAATTCAATGGTCATTGTTTAAAGCCTTACTTGGAATTGCCAATTGATCGAGAGGAGGAGCTCATGATTCTTCATGAGCCATACTATGTTTAGTAATAAATGTTAATTCTCTTTTGTAAATATGTACACATTTTCCCCGTTACACTCATTATATCATGCATTGACTGTGGGGACACAGCCAAAATCAAGTGTGGGGGAAGTTTCATGTTCTTTTTTAATTTTTCATGGTTTATTTTTTGCATTTTCTTTCCAAAACTCAAAAATTTAAAAAAAACAACAAAAAAATCCAAAACAATATTGATTTACTTTGGAAGAAACTCTATAGATAAATATATGTTTTTGGATATTAAATTGAAATTTTTGAAAATTTATTTGTCTCAACAAAAATAATTATAAAGTTTGATTATAAGTAACTATGGTTTAACTATTATATAAGAAGGTTCATGGGTGATAATTATGAAGTATATTCTAATTTTAATCTTTGTTTAAAAGAGTGGTTGATTTAAAGTAAAGGTGATAACATTTTTGATCTTCTAAGTTAAGTGGTGCTAAGATGATTTTGCAAAACCATCTCTTTATTAAAAAACAAACAAAAAGCTTTTATAAAAAAAGCAAAAAAAACACCTAGACTCAGGTGTTCATATGCAAGTGTGTACACTCTCCATGCTCTGTACCCTTCTCACGTAAGATTGAAAGGCAGTACATGATCGGTATATCTTGCCTCAGTTTATCTAAGTTAGGTATATGTAAATAGATTTAATAAAAATAACCACCTAGAGTCATGTGTTCATGCGCAAGTGTGTACACTCGCCAAGCTCTGTACCCTTCTCACGTAAGTCTGAAATGCAGTGCATGATCGGTATATCTGGGCTCAGTTTATCTGACTTAGGTGTGTAAATAATAATAATGTTAATACTTTTCAAAAATAGAGAGAGCAAGCAATTGAAATCCAAACACTATTTTCACTTATTTGATTCGACTTGTTATTCAAAAGAAATAACAATACCACTTTGAAAAACTTTGATAATCAATTAAGGATCCATTTCATAGTTGCACTATGTTATCAATCGAAAAAACTAGCCAAACTAGAGTCTAATTGTGATGATAACTTAATTTTTGTTAGAAATTTTGACAAGCAAAAAGAATTAAATTTCTTGATAATGATCATAACTTATATTTAACTTACTCATGTCAATTTAAAAGTAAATTCTTCATTTGTAAATATCATTGAAAATTTTCATCATGTAGTTGCATTAGAATCTGCATATCGCATTTGGATTTTGTGGGTAGTATTCGTTAAAATCCCTCACGAGGCAACACTCGTCCTACTAGAGACACCTAGAGGTTTAACGGCTTGTTGCATATGCTCAATGCAATCGTGTTTCCTATGAAAACGGAGTTATCTTAGTTTTAGTTTATTAGAGAACGAATAAAAAGATAAGTGTGGGGTATTTGATGTGCACGTAAAAGTGCATATTTTTACTTCCATATTTAATCTACTTTCATTTTAATAAATGAGCATATTAGGGTCTTTTTACATGTTTTTACCAAAATCTAAAGTGTTTTCAAATCATGGGCAAAATGGTCATTTTTGTATGTGTTAATTTTTGATAAATTTACTTGCACATTTTAATGTCGTTTTGTAGGAATTTGAGTGATTATGTAACGACCTAGGATTTCGAACCATTCAAATCGACAATCATCCACACATGTCAGACTTGAATTGCTCAAAACAACAGATTGTTAATTTATATTTGGCAAAACTTAGCATATACAGTAAATAAATCAATCACAGAAGCATAGACACAGAGTAATACAACAATAAGCAGCGGAATAGATAAGTAGTAGCTCATGAAGCTACTACAACATCAGAGTCTAAAACAAGATACAACAGAAATCTCAAGTATAAAGGGAACTAACAAGTCTGCACATAAACAACTGGAATAACTGAAAGCTGAACAGATAGAAATAGATCTTCCAAGCAAAGCTCCAAGCTCCAAAGGTGAGTCTCAAATGCTGCGACACTCAGTCTGACCCGAGCATAAAGCGAAACACAAAACACTCGATTCAGGATTAACATTATTATGCAGGTAAATTAACTCAAGTGAAAGGTCCAAGTAAAATACAAATAACTTAAAGGATGTTTGGGATTCCTATCCTTTAAAGATCTGTCAAACTATCTTCATACATAGTACAGTACGCTACATAGATAATGTCAATAGTAAAGTAAAATATTAAAATAGCGTTAAGGCGTTACCCATATCCCCATTAACACATTTTTATATATATTACCGTAGTATATACAGTACCGTAATTCCTCCGTAAACTGGAGAGCTATCAGAGGGCACTCCATAGGTACGGTACAAACCAAACTCGTAGAGGGCGCGATAAGGCATGTGACAAGGCACGCGAGGCAATGCCCAGGGTCGGATACTACCGTTTTGCGGATCCGTACTGGTGGTAACGCATAGCAGCTACTACCGCCCACCTCGAGACACACTCCCATAATCAAAGGTGCGCCCAATCAAATCACAAAGTAATAGAATGGTATCGAAGAAGCATGCTCGATCGGAGGTGCGACCTCACTTGGCCTGGCGTGGCTCATGTTTTAGTCACATCAAGCTGACTCGCAGGAGTCAGGGCTGCGTTCATACCTCATACAGACGTTCGCCAAACCATCCTACTTCATTCTGGAATCTCCACCACGTGCATAGTTGTTAAAGTGGTTTTCGGTATTGGCAGAGAGTATGACAATATCCGATCCCAGTTTCTTTAACAACCAAACGCTTATTTCACAACATGGTCATTTTCATTTCAAATAGTTCATAATTCGTATCAAAATATCATCTTTATTTCAAAATAATATCACTTTCGAAATCATATTCACTTTCGAAATCATATCTACAAAATAGTTTAAACCATCATATCAACATATTCGCATTTAAATCCATTAAACCTAAGTCATAACAGTTCCAACTTAAATAGTTTAAATATTGAAAATAGTTTATATATATTGAAATAGTTTGAAATTAAAAATAGTTTATATATTTAAAAATAGGTTATAGATGAAAATAGTTTATATATTAAAAATAGTTCATATATATATATATATATATATATATATATCGAAAATAGTTTCAAGTTAGAATTTTTTCTTCCAATTTCACAAATCACTTCAAATCAACTTTAGTTCCAAAAATTCAATTTAAATCAGTCTCAGTTCAACAATTTCAATTGAAAAGGTTAAAGGTTCAATTCAAATTCCCATTAAAACCATTTTAATTTATATCAATTTTAAATCCAGGTTTGAACTACAATTTATACCACTTCCAATTCAACAGGTTTCAAAGTTTAAATATTCAAACATTTACAATAACTCAATTTAATAAATTTCATTTGTATTTCAAAATTCAACTTTAATTTTATTTAAATTTGAAATATTCACCTAATCATTTTTAATAACCTTTAAATAAATCTCAAATTTCAAAATTAAATCAAAATCAAAAATTAAATATCTAACTCCAATTATTTTTAATTCTGAAATTATTCACTTAAACACCTTTTATAAACATTTAAGCAAATTCTCAAATTACAAATTTAAATGAAAATTAAATATTCAGTTTCAATTTTATTTAAATTTGAAATTATTCGTTTAATCGCCTTTAATCAAAATCAATTTATCAAGTCATAAAATCATATCTTTAAATCTCAAAATCAATAAGTTCAAATCAGTTCTCATTTAAATTCGATTCTTAAACAAATTAAATTACAAGTCCACTTTAACTTATCTTTCCAACCTTTATTTATTTAAATTATTACAAAAATCTATTTTTAAATATTAATATAAATTGTAAATAATATTTAAATACAATATATATACTTGTCCAATTAAATTCTATTAAATTAAAATTTATTATATTAAATATTATTAAATTAGATCTGATTTATTAAATCTATATTATTTTATGTTAAGCTATATTTTTATATTTAAAAATAATAAAATTATAATTAAAATCTTAAAATTTACATTTTTCAAAACTTAATTATAAATTTAAAATTTTCAAACATATAATTTAAAAATCTACATTTCACATATATTAAAATAAAATCTCTATATTCTATTTTAAAAATCCAAACACATATATTTTTCTTTTCTAAATTTTTTTGGAAATCGTTTAAAAATAGACCAACGGTGTCCGTATATAGTTTTCTATCCTATGGTAAAGTGATATGGATATTTATCATTTCAATCCACCATAATTTAAATTTATGGGTATATCATTTCAACCCGCAATCCCAAAGTTTCAAAATCAATAAAATCGCTTGGGTTTATCATTTCAACCCATAACGATTTTCCCTAATCTATAAGATCGTTCGGGTATGTATCATTTCAACCCATAAGGAATTCATAACTATCGGGGAACTTGGACAGTGAGAACAATAAAATAATAATATAAAATGACGTAGCATATCAATGGCAAATGTGATCATAATTAACCATCTAAATAAATATATATTCAATAGGTCATGGTGTTATATGTCAATTAACATAGATTAACATATTTAAATATTAACATATCCTGTTTAACAATTTAATTTCTAACCAATTCAAATTCAACAGCATATTTAAATCGTCATTTCATGTGAAATCAATTTACCAGTCATAAGAATGTTAATCATGAGTGATCGCTCACCTTTCGAGGCTAGAGAAACAACGAGAATGAAAGCAAACAGACACGAACAAGCAATGGGACATCTAAGAACGACAAACAGCTGCTGTACGGATCCGGAGAGCGGCAAAGCAAAGAAAACGACATTGAATTCGAGAATCAAATATATATAAAAATATATATGTGTATATATACATATATATTTTACAGAGAACAAACTTACACTGCATTTGAGAATCAGGAAATCTACTCCAAGCAAAGCTTGAAAAATGCCAGTGCAATTCCTCGTGTTAATCGAATCTAAGCTTAATGATTTGGCAACAAACACATTTCCATGTGTACAAATGAATGTTTTCGGAACCCCACTTGATTGTGTACAGCTCTCACAAGTAACTTCGTATACACTGGCAGTTTGGCAGCAAACAGCTACAAAGCAAAGGAATGGGACAAGTTTCAAAAACAATTATATGCAACTGTTGTATAATAACATATATATTATATATATTTTATATAAACAAAGAAGAGAGGGATTATAAACATATCACAACATGATTTGGATGGCTACAATGCTCGGCCAGTCAGGGGAGAGAAGCTGGAGTCATGCTATGTGGCAGTGGGTTTGGTCGTGTGGTCAGAAGCAAGGCTATCAGCGTGCACAGCTGGCTGGAGTGTGAAGGCTTGCGTTCAGGTGGTTGCGGCTAGAAGAGGGTGGGGCGAGTTTGGATCTTGGGTGATCGGGTCTGTGCTTGTATGGTGGTGCTGGAGGTGGAAGGGGCGCGAGCAGGTGAGGGTGGCATTCGGGTTCGGTTGTGTAGGCAATGGACAGGCTAGGGGCGGAGTGAGCAAGCACATGCGAGGTGGTGGATTCGGGTCAGGTGTGGAGGGAGTGGAAGTTGGCTGGAGAGGATGGGAATGGGTGTGGTCAGCTGCTTGACATGTTGAAGCTATGGGCGGTTTGCATGATGGAGAAAGGTAACTGGTGGGTTTGCTTGGAGATGAAGTGGATGAGGAGGTGTTCGATGTGGGGTAGGGCTTGGCAGGCGGAGAAGACTGCATGCGTTAGCTGGGTGATGTGGAAAGGGTGGGACAACTCGGGTCAGGTAGGAGAAAAATTCGGGCAAAATCAGGGTTTCTAGAGAGACGAGCAAGACGTGAAAGGAGGAGGAGATGAACAGGCCAAAACTTGGGTCAGGTGGATGAAAACTTGGGCACCTCTTCGAGCAAAAAAAATGAAAGCAACCCATACATATAAGAAACTTATATTATAAAATAATTTCTTGAAGCAAACTCTATAAATGCTCACCTTTTCTCCAAGCACAGAACGAAAAATGCAAAGAGAACGAAAGGGAAGAGGCCAAGCAGGTTTTTAGGCTTCAGATCAATATTTGCTTTGATAATAATTTGTTTTTTTGGCAGAAACGAAAATACATAGGGAGAGGAAAGAAATGAAGGTGAAGAAAACTAACCAAAATAGTATAAAGTGAATGGATGGAATGACAAAAGTCATATGTTGAATTTCAGAAATATAAATGCTAGTGGCTATTGGTTTACACGGTAGATGAATGAAAGGTCATAGAAACCCAAAAGGCCCAAATATGGAATCGATACGGCAAATTGTTTTGTCGATTTCGCCGCGTAGCGTACACCAAAATGCACAAATGAATATACTGCGGAAATCAGCACGACAAGACGAACATAATAGTACACAGATATGAGCGACACGAACATCCTATCAAAACTCCATATTCGCTGCCAAAACTGCTGCTAAAACACCGAAAATAATATAAACGGAGTTAGAACAGTCCAAATTTAGCGAAACGAAATATGACGCCTCACTCAAAAAATGATAAACATTTTTATTATATAAAAATATTCAGATTTCAAAAATATTTTATTTCCAACAAATTTAAATGATTTTAAGTTTTAAATTGAAATTTCACAATCAAACAGACTTACATATATTCTGATGAAAATCTGGCATTTGCTACGTTTAAATAGACGTTTCACAAATATCAAATTTTCATTGCAAAATGTTATTATTTAATTTCAAGAATTTTTTTAATTACGTTATAAAAATCGTTAAAATTTCCGGATCGTTACAGATTATTGGAAGTGGTTTCATGTATGTATGCATGCACAAGTAAAGGAAGACAAAGGAATGAAGAAATAAAAGAATTCATGCAACATGGAGGAGCTCACTTACCCACTAACCCATGGACTACGATCAAAAGCTAATGGAGATTAAAATACACATGCAAATATTAATGGAGGATTAATTAATTCTTTAATGATTACTTGGAGGTTGCACTTCCTCAAGAGCATTTTAGGTAGTCCCCTAAAATATGAATTAGGGTTTTAAGCATGTATAAATACCTCTTATGTCTCATGTAATTATCTTCTTACCTTTCATGCAAATTGTAGCACAAATCAATGAGAAATAAAATGGCTTCTTAAGCCTCTTCTTCTTTTTCTACACGCTTTTCCATTTCATGCTTACTTTTACTTACATGCTTTCTTCTATTTCATGTTAGTAGATTAGCTTTCTTTTCATTGCAATTAGTTTTGATTTAATTTATGCAAGTAGTTTAGTTCTCTTTTCTTTTAAGTATCTCTTACTTTTCTTGCTTTTTATTGTTTCAATCTACATGTGTTGAAATGATAACAAAATTGAGAAGCTAAACCCCTTTAATTTAGAGGTAATGAAGCTCTCTTAAATCAAGTAGATTCAACATATTTTTAAATTTATGATCTCTTTTTATGCTTCATGGATAGTTAGATGTTGATGTAAGTTTATTAGTGAATTTGATAGTCTATGTTGTTTATCACAAATAGGCTATTCTTACTCAAATATAAACACAATTTACATTAAAATCTACCTAAGTGATTTTGATCATAGAATTAAAATAGAATAAAAATTTGATGATCTATGTTACTAATCAAAAATAGTAAATAGATCATGCTTAAAATAAATTTTTCTTAGTTTCATATTTATTTTCATGACATTTAACAAAGTGGTTTTAGTGCTGTATTAAAGAATGATGGTTTAAGTATGCGATAAATATATCACTAATTCTACTAGATTAAAATGAGAGATCATAGATTAAATTTTGTGTTGATGTATGCGAGAGTATGAGAGTGGACTTGCATCTAAATTGTCTCTTAATCTCATATTTTTATTCACTTTTGTTTTAGTTAGTTTTTACATTTTTTTAGCTTAAAACAAATTCAAACTCTTTGGGCTAATTTGATTGAGTAGAATTCAAAATTAGTTCATTTTCCTACGGATCGACCTATACTCGCATACGTGCGATAATTATACGCCGTACAGTTGCGGTTTTAACGATAATATTTATAACGGTGATTTTCTAACCGATAGAAAATCTGTCATTATCAGCACAATCTATAAGATCTTCATATGGATCATTTTTGTTACTTTAGGATAAAGCGGCTTGTTGTTAGCTTCGTGATTTCTACCTTGTTTTCACTGTTATGAGCTTGTTTCCGGGCTAATAAGATTGATCGGTAGAGGAATTGAGTTGCTGATTTCAAGTGCTAGAGGAGATCGGTAGAGAACTGCGTGCAATCGATATAATTGAACTGGAAATAGGTTTCTAGTATCAAGACTTGTGAATAGAATGAAATTGGGGCAGTTGTGGTGGGGTTTTATGGATCGGTACTGATCCATCACTTGGTTGGATCTTGTTCTGGAATTTTTGAGATGGCCTTGTTTTTATCTAATGCCTTTGGTTGCACTTGGTTTTTAGACTCTATGGCTATCTCTCTGAGCTTCCTACCTCACTAGCTTCTAAGTTCGACTCGTCAAGTTGATCCAGATATTGTCTGGTCAAAAGGCCAATAACAGTTTCAATCTTATGAAAACCATATATATAGAAGTTGAGAAGTCCTAACAAAAAACTACTACTTTTGGAGAAAAGAAGTATCTTTTCTAAAGAGAAATATGAGCTCTGAAAAGCCAATTTCAAATAATCAGATATTCAAAAAATGTAAAACTATAAAAATTTGTTATACACATTAATTCAGTCGATTGAAAATAAATTCAATCAGTTGAATATCTCTGTAATATTTTAGGTAAATGATTAGTTCATTTTCAGGCTGATTCCAACGATGGAAATTTTAATCAATCGACTGTATTTCTAGTCAACCGATAAGTGAAATTCGGTCGGTTGAATGCCTCAAAATGAAAGCACTAATATTTTTTAAGTTTCAGTCCTTAAAGCCTTTTAAAATGAACTAACTTTAAAAAGTATACGTGTTTTGTGACTTGAATACCACATCTAAGAGATTTTACAATATGAATGCTTCTGAAGACTTGCAAATATAATTCATCAATGTAGTTCATTGAGTCTTCAAGTTCCTTTATCTATAGTCCTTTTAGATATGTATAATTACAATAAGTGTTGGGGACTATTGTGTAGTTATCATTATCAAAACCATAAAATACATGGTTCTAACAAGGTTATGGTGCTATGGTTAAATTTGCAGTAAGTCCTTCAAATAGTTAAATTCTTGATACATACATACACAAATGTGCACACATATACATAAGTGCTTATAAATATGAAAAATATGCAATAGGGAGATTATAAAGGTAAATTTGATGAATTGTATAATCAAGGCATCAAAGTAACATATGATGTCAAAGAAAAAGCTCCTATAGATGTTAGCATTAGTAGAATGGATCATAGGCCCAACTTTGAAAAGTCTCGTATGGTAGTTATTAAATTAGGCATAGGCAGGAAAGAGGTAATTCCTGCACCTTCTACACTTATATTTTTGGATGTACGAAAGACATAGGAATCACCTACGCCCTGCCATATGTCCTAATGAGTATAAGTTGTGAAAAATTAGGCGTGGGTGATTCATACACCTTCGCCATTGCCTCTTTTACACCTCATATAGTTACTACACCTACGCCTTGCCTACGCGGCATGGTAATGGCGCAGGAAAAATGATATCTATGTTTTAGTGTTTTTCTTGTAGTATATTATATTTTTCTATATTGCAGAAAAATTATTTATAGATTATAAAGTACTTATCATTAACTACTAGAAGCGAATTATTAGTTACAAATTATAAATTTTTTAATTTTAAATCATTGTTTTTTTATTTTATCAAAATGACAGTCACTGAATTTAAATCATTCATTATTTAAATTAGTTGTTAGTCTCTGAATTTAAATCTTTTACCATTCAAATTTAGTTGTTAGTTATTAATAATTAAATTAAAGGCATTAGTTATCAATTTTTGAATTGTTATATTATTAATTATTAGCTTTAACTTATTTGTTTTGTTTTTTAGATATTTTTTCTTTGCTCTTGTATCATGAGGTACAATTATATATAGAACATTACAGTTTTTGCAAACTAATGAGTTTTTAATGGTACCAAAAATCTAATTACATACTTATTATGCAATAACTAAATGTCTTAGCCAAATGAGTCATTGATATTGCTCATTAACTTAAACTTTTTTTTGAATACAAGGTAAATAGGGCCCAGCCCATAACAAATAATAATGAAATAGGTAAAACACCCGAAACCAACAAACTTAAAACCCTAGAAAAGAATCAATCTACTCTTCAACTCTCATTCCACCGCCGCTTCCATTTTAGAGAAAAATAATGGCGGTTCGCTAAAATTCATTCTTCTCTTCCTCCCTTCTTCACTCCGCTAGCCTCTCCTCTTTCCCAATACGATAGCCCCTCATTAAACTTTCCCCTTATACCGTCCAGCTCTTCATCAGTGAAGATATTCCTGATCTGGGTAGGCTTAAATCTAGGAAAATCAGCAGATCTGTAGTCAATACGACTCAGATCTGTTGATTCCTTTCTTTGAAAGGTAGCACAATCTTGATTTGAGGTCTTTTCAAAAGTGTAATCTCCAGAGATAAGTTTATTGGAAAAATATACTGATTTGTGGTCAGAACTTCTCCGATCTGTTATGTCGCCGTTCTGGAGGACCATATGAGCTCTTTTAGAAACACTATCAGAAGTATATTCTTCAGATAAGTGATTACTCGTCTGTAAGTTATTCAAGTAGGCTAAAAATAGCTCCAGATGCTTACTCCCTGATTCGGTATCCCAGTCTTCAGCTAAATTTACAAATTTGGTTTGATCTTTCACTTTTTTCTTCGATTTATGTAGCAGAATATTACTGTCTGTTTCTATTATCAGCCATTTCTGCTCTTTACTGCTGCTTGTTTTATTATGGGAACATGGATTTCATTCCCTCCATATATGGTAGACAGCCGTAGTAAGTGATATGTGAGCTAAATCCCTTTCCATAGATTTTGCTTTAAATTTGAAATTTATAAGATGAATGGCTTGCTTGAGATCCATTTGTCCACTATTTTGAATACCCAGTTTGGCTTTTACATGCTTCCATATGAAATATGAATAACTGCATTCAAAAAACAGATGATGAGAAGTCTCATTTTCTAGATTGCATAGGGAACATAGTGAACTAGAGTTATTGAACCATTTGTTAATTTTGTCCCAAGTTGGCAATCTGTTATTTAATGCAAAAAAAGTGCAGAATGCCATCTTGGGACGGTTCACCTTGTTCCAAATGCAATCATACCAATCAACCTTGTTTACTTTATTTCTAATAGTATTCCAAATATTTTTAAAAGAAAACTTCCCTTTATTGCTTGCTTTCCAAGTCCAGTAATCACTATCTGCACTTAAATCAATATGGATTTTACATATGTCATCTTTATGAGGGTTAGTAATGGGATGAAGATGAGGTTGCCATTGATTATTTTTAATAATAGAGGACACTGTTACATTAGGGTCACCAAAAATAACTAAATTACTCCAGCCCACTTTATTAACAAAAGGGTCATTTTTGTACCAAGGGTCAAACCTTAAGCTAGTTTTTTCCCCTAGCTTAAAATTTCTTTCTAAAAGAGACTTACCAATTTCTCTACAATTTAAAATTTGTTTCCAAGTGTTAAAATGATTATTGTTTGGAACTATGTTCCAAAAATTACCCTTTTTCAGATACTTAGCTTTCATCCATCTAGCCCATAAAGAGTCTGCGCTTAAAAATCTCCAAAATAATTTTAAATGACAAGTAAGACTGAGGTCATTCATATTTCTGATACCAAGCCCTCCTTCACTTTTTGGTTTGCAAACTTTATCCCAACTGAGTTTATGATATTTACCCCTCCATAAAAAATCAGCACATCTTTTTTCAATTTTTTTAATAGAAGCTGCAGGGTTGTGAAAAGTTTGTAACCAGTAAAGAATAATAGCATAGATCACTGTTTTGATTAACTCTAATCTTCCTGCAATGGAAAGAAGTATACAAGACCAAGTTTCCATTCTTTCTTGTATTTTATCCAATAAAATGGAACAGTCTGAGTCTTTGAGTTGATTTACTGACAAAGATAGCCCTAAATATTTTACAGAAAGATTGCCCTCGGTAATTTTTAACACATTTAAAAAGTCATTTTTGTATCTGCTATACTTACTAAAATAAGCTTTACTTTTATCTATGTTAAGTTGTAACCCTGCATTATTGTTCAGCCTGTCAAAAACATTTTTAATAGATATCGCATTTACTTTATTAGCCTTTACAAACACCATTAGATCATCAGCGTAAATGAGATGACTTATATAAGGTTGAACTCTATTAATAGGGTTAATATTCCCCTTAATAGTTTCTATTTCCATTAATATAGAAAAGTATTCCGTAACTATTGTGAAAAGATAGGGTGACAATGGGTCACCTTGTCTAATACCTCTATTACTATTTATGAAACCTTCTGGTTTACCTTGAATAAGAATGGAAAAGGTAGGTGTGTTAATACATTCCATAATCAGGTCACAAAATTTAATAGGAAACCCCAAACATCTCATTATATGATAAATAAAATGTCTATTTACTTTATCATAAGCTTTCTGTAAATCTATTTTGAGACACACATTATCACCATTCTTAGTATTAAATTTTCTCACCATCTCATGTGCTAGCATAGAATTTTCAGATATTAATCTACCAGGTACAAAAGCACTCTGGTTTTCAGAAATTAGAAAAGGCAGAAATATTTTTATTCTATTACTTAGTATAGTGGATATGATTTTATAAATGAAATTACAACAAGATATATGTCTATAATCACTAATATTAGTGGGGTTTTTCTTCTTAGGTATTAGAGTTATAAAAGTATGATTGATACTTCTCAAAATTTTACCTTTACTCAAAAATTCATTTACGACTTCATAAATTTGATTTTTTAAATTGTCCCACTAATTTTTGTAAAACTTAGCATTAAATCCATTAGGGCCAGGACTTTTATTATCACCAGCATTAAAAATAATATATTTTATTTCCTCTAATGACACAGGAGCAAAAAAAATATCAGCAGCTTTATCTTTCAAGATATTCTTGCATATAATATGAGGAATTTTTTTTCAATATTCTCAGAAAAGTATAAATTCTCATAGTACTCAATAGCTTCTTTAGCAACTTTTCCATAATCATTAGAAAGATTACCAATATTATCAATAATGTTCCCAATATTATTTATATGCTTTCTACTACTCATTTTAGCATATAATGTTTTTGTACAGTCATCACCTAAAGTTAGCCAGTCTACCTTTGCCTTTTGTCTAGCATTAACTGTATTTTTATATAATTCAGTAGATAACCTTTCCCGATTCTTGAAAAAATTGCTGGCTATACCAATTTCTTCTGGATTATCATCTGCAAGATTTTGTAAACATTTTACTTCTTTTCTTAAATTAGTTATATTATTATTATTCAAATAATTATTTTTATCCCAATTTTTAATATTATGTTTTATATTTTTCAGAAGCATACTAAATTGAAATGGTTTAGTACCATTACAAGAAAAATTTAGGCTATTATCCATCAAAGTTTTATAATTCTCTTCTAACACCCAACTGTTTTTAAATCTGAAAGGAGAAACTTTATTATTTGAGATTCCAGTAGAAAAAAGTTTAACAATTAAAGGTGTATGATCACTAGAATTTTATTCCAAAGTGGAGCAAACAAAATTTGGGAAAATGTTAGAAAATTCTTTATTGATTAAAATTCTATCCAACTTACAATGGATGTTCTTAGCTAATCCAAATTTCCATGTATACTTATTCCCACTAATAATTGGTTCTATAAGACCAGTGTCCATAAGAAAATTATTTAACCTTTCAATCTTACTTTGAGGAATTTTATTACCTCCAATTTTTTCTGACACATGAAAAACAGTATTAAAATCACCCAAAATAATCCAAGGGAATTTACATTTTAAATTTAAATTTTTTAATTTACACCACAAATCATTTCTTTCACTTTCCAAGTTACTACCATAAATACTAGTAATTTGAATAAGAAAGCCACCTGTATTTTTAAATTGACAATCTATAAACTACTTATCTTTATTAATTTTTAAGTTTGTCCAAATATTAGAATCCCATATAAGTATGATTCTACCTTTACAGTTACACTCATTATTATTTACAGATTTCCAATTGTTAGACAGCTTAAGACAAAAAATTTCATAATTTTCATCATTCAATTTATTTTCTAAGAGAGCAATTATAGTAGGTTTATAAGTGTTTATCATATAGAAAATATCAGACTGTTTAGCAGGGGAATTCATACCCCTGACATTCCAAGCAAATATAGACATATATATATATATATATATATATATAATGATAAAAGGAAATTTAAATGGTACCTGACACTGTAGTACCCTTACCTCTCTTCTTATTATCTACACTCTTAGCTTTTAGTCTTGTAGACATCTCATCCCATTCTGGATTGATTGAAATATATTTTTGTTTGAAAGCTTTCTTCTCTTTATTTCCCTTTAGCTTACCAGTAGCTTTTGGTTTTGGAATGTGTAGATTAGATATATCAAACTGGTCGGCAGCCTCAGCCATTACTGATTCATTTTCTTCCTTTTGTTCTGATTCAGGAACCTTTATCAGAGAAATATCAAAATTAGTTGTGCGAGGCATGGCTGAGTCACTAGGCTCTGCTATTGCAGTTTGCTTAGGGGGAGAGACCTTCTTGCAAGGCAATGTTGAGTTGATGCCTACCATGTCCTCAACTTCTACAGCAAAATCTGAAGGAGACTCCTCCTGCATTCGACTGTTCCCAGTCTGGCTATTATCTTGACGCTGATATAGGAGGAGACTCCTCCTGCATTTTTGTACCAACATTCTCTGTAACTAAACATGGCTCTGATATAGGAGGGGTTTCAGAGCTAAAGACCTTTTTAATAATACTACCCTCCTCTGTACTGTATTGATTCGAAATAGTTGAACTTTTCTCAATGTCTTTAAACTGATGAACTTCCATAGCTGTGATCTGATCATCTTGATCGGAGAGCGCTTCAGGATTATTTTCCTGATCGAAAATGATACAATCTTGGTTGATTCGATCATTGTCTTTTCGCCTTCTTGACTGGTTTGTTATTTCTTTATTGAGATTTGGTTCTTGAGTTTCGACTGAACTATTTTCTTGAAAATTGTCTCTATTTTGATTACTAGTTTTGGGTATCCACGTCTGTTTTGGGTTGCACTGCTCTCTAGTGTGACCGAAACATTTATAGATATTACATTTCGGTGGAACCCATTCATATTCCACTTTTTGTATAATGTTTTCACCATTATAGAGAGTGATATTGATCTCCTCTGGAAGTTCATCAGTCGCAGATACTTCCACAAGAAGGCGAGCGTAATTCAATCTCGTCTTTAAGGTAGTAGCTGTGTCCATTTTAATGGGTTTTCCTATAATACTTGCCATGACACTGAAGGCTTCCCTGTTCCATAACTTCAGATTAACACAGGGTAATCTTACCCAAATCGGCATAGACGTTAACAAGTCTCTGTCCATTTTCAGAGAATCAGACCACTTTCTCACTATGATGAGTTTGCCATTGTAAAAATAAGGTCCATTTTTTAAAACTTAAGAGCAATCTTGGGATTCTTTGAATTTTATTAGAAAGAATCCTTTCTCTCTAGTAAAAATTTCAAATTCACCAATCGGATTCCAAACTCTTTGAATATATGATTTAAAAAACATGTAGTATGATTTGGTACCCACTACATACACAAGAACAGAATCATTCTATGATTCAGTTGTCCTTTTACATACCTCTTCCTTTACCAGACCATACTTCTTGTTGTTAATCTTGATTGGTGCAATATGCTCTAGATTGCAATCTTCATCATTGGGTTCTTGAGGCTGATCAGCAACAATATCAGCCCAAGATTTTCAGCCTTGTTCTCTATTCAGTGATATGGCTATCGGTTTTCTCTGTGTCGTCAACATTTGATATTTCTTTGTCGTATGGGTGGTTATATTCTGACCATCTCTGCCTTTTTTGTTGTCTCTTTTGAAAGCCGATAGCAACTCCTGTGATTTCTTGGCCTCTCTCTTCCTTTGTTGTTTGGATTGGACCAATTTAAAACCATCATCATCTATGTTGATAACCCTTGATGGCTTACTGATGTGAGAAGCCTCAAGTGGTCTGATTTGAGAAGAAGAATAAGAGAAATTTGAAGAAATTTGGTGAGGGAATTGATTTTCCCTCATTTCTTGAGAGGAAACCCTAGATTTCAAAAAATCAAAATGCTATCTTTCTTACCTTTTATTGGCTAAGTTATTTATGAAGAATATTGTTAGACTGCATGAATTTTTTTTCCATTAACTTAAACTTAAATAAACTAATTATTAGTAAAAAGTACTATCTTATTTAGACAAATAATTGAGTAATAACTATTTGTAGATGAAATTTTTTGGAATCTAAATTTAGAAGATAAAAAAGAATATATATTTTAAATGTATTAAAAAGTAGAAAACTAAACAATGTGGAAATTTGTGCAGAGGAAAAGTTTAATTTATGTTTTATCTTAGGACAATACTTTTAGCACTATACAAAAGTAGCAATTTATTTATTTTATTCAACAAAATCCTTATTTTCTTGCATCTTTTTTTGGTTGTAATATAAATATGTACATTGGATGATGAATAAATGTTATATATTTATGCTTATTGTATGGCAATCTCTAACCAACAAGTAATATCATTATTTGCTAAGGTCATAACATTGGATTATCTATAATAATTTAATATCATGTTCATATGACTAATGATATTACTTATAATAAGTTCTACATAAGATCATATATGAATTCTTTTTTAGTGTGTTAATAAAATATAGAGATATAGAGCGGCCACATACAACGCGAACGAAAGTCATGCCTATGAGTTATCTGGGTTGAAGGAGTAGCTAAGGCACACTAAAGAAGAGGTTCACTAGCTTAAGAATTCTTTTCAAGAATTTAGAGATTATATGTATCAGCTCCTTAAGGCAAATCCAGTCAGTAGAGTTAGCAGAGCCTAATAAGAGAGTCTAGTGATTATTTTTATTATGTGTGTATATGTTATGTAGTGTTTGGACTTTTCGATGTAGTATTTAGTCATGCAATGTAGTGCTGGAATTTGTTGATGTAGTATTGAAATTTGTTGATGTGTTATTTGAACTTGTTTATGTGGTTTTCGGATTTGTTGATGTAGTATTTAGAGTTATTGACATGGCATTTCAACTTATTTCGGATGATTTATCTTAATTTAATGATTATAAAACTATCTATAGCGATAAATATTGATAATATTGTCTATTTTACTTTGTTAGTTTCATAATATATATTATATTTATTTGTGTTACAGTAGAAAAGGCAGTAGAAATACTACAATTGATTTTTTTCCATAAAAGGAATGCCTTAAGCATGGGTAAGACGTACTTAAATCTTTTGCACAACCAGTGACATGGGCATGCATAGATAGCAATAAGGAGTGGTTGTACTTACGGTCTTGGTATTAATCCAAGGGGACATACATAACAATTAAGTCCTTTACTCAAAGTAATCTCATGTTGCATCAGCAAGGGTTATGACGCATCAGAAGCCATGCTGTAACGACCCGAAAATTTTAACGATTTTTATAATGTAAGAAACTGAATTTTTCTTGAAATTAAAACAATTACAATTTTGCAATGAAAATTTGATATTTGAGATGCGTCTATCTAAACGTAGCAAGTACATATTTCATTGAAAAATATGAAAGTTAGTTCTGTTGTGTAATTTTCAATTTCAATTTAAAATCAGTTAAATTGATGAAAATAAAACATTTTCGAAATCTGAATAATTTTATATAATAAAAATGTAAATCATTTTCTGAGTAAGACGTCGTATTTCGTTTTGCCAAATTTGGGTTATTATAGCTCCGTTTATCTTACTTTTGGCGATTTAGCAGCATTTTCGGCAGCGAAAAATCGAGTTTGGATAGCTTGGTCGTATCGTTGATATCTGTGTACTATTTTGTTCGTCTCGTCGTGCTGATCTCCCCAGTATATTCATTTATGCATTTCGGTGTCCGGTGCGCGGCGAAATCTGCGAAATGGTTAGCCGTATCGTACCTATTTTTTTGTTCTAGAGTGTTCTGTGACTTTTCATTTATGTACCTATTGAATATAAACAGCCATTTGCTTTAATTATCTCCATAAATTCAGCTTTGACTATTGTCATTCCTATCTATTCAATTTATATTTCGCTGGTTCGTTCTCTTCCATCATTTTCTTGGTTCATCTCTATTCATTGCTTAATATATATATATATATATATATATATATATATATACATACATACATACATACATACATACATACATACATACATACATACATACATACATATATATATATTTACATACATACATACATACATACATATATATATATATATATATCGTTGCATATATGTTTTCAAACCTGTTCATCAACCATATAGCCTGCTCGTCCATTAGAAGCCACCGCTCCACTTCCCCTCCAACTAACCCATGTCCGCCATGTCATCCGTGTCCATCCCATAAGCACCCGATCACCACCTTTACCAGTTCTTTCCCTCCCATCTTCACCTACGACCAGATCCGGATACAGACAACCAAACCCGAGTCCAGACCGTTGTCGAAAGCCTACGCCTGCACCTTTCCACCATGGCAGATAGCCGCTCATCCACTCCTTCACTTCGCCCAGTTTTGCGACCCACTAACACGCCATTTCCCATCGCCTTGCACTCACATCCTCACCGTTTCTTCCTCCCACCCGAGCAGATGCCACCTATCTCCGCCTATCAACCGATTCCCTCGCCTAGCACACAACTCCACACCATCGATTGAAGCTCCTTTGGCCTCGACAACCCATAGCAGCAGCTCGGCCAAGCCCTCTCTAACCCACCTGGCATCCGCTACCTCCCTCCCCTCACCCGCGACAGCCCACACCCGAACTCAGCCCGTTCATCCCAGACCCGAATTGATGCTGACCCGCCTCTTGAACCACCTTGACCCAACAGTCTTGCCGAGCAACCACCGCTTTCCCTTGCTTCCTGATCCGCAGCCTACTTACACCACCTGTGACTCGAGCAGTCTCTACCCCTAGCCGCAAAACCCGCTACCTATGACCCATCCTTCCATCTGTAGCTTTCTCACCTCTTTTATTATATAAAAGATATATATATATATATGTATGTATGTATGTATGTATTATGTTTAAAAGTATTTGTTTATTTGTTTGAATGAATAAGCTATATTCCAAAACATTATCGATATTTGCTGAGATATATATTTGCCTGAGATATTTATGAAAAAATGATTTTGAAACATAATATTAAAGTAAGTTTATATATATATTTCCAAAATTATTTGCCATAGTGGCTGTCTTGTTTATATATATATATGTTTATAATAATATTGATTTTAAAGTGTGTGTGTGTATATATATTATTTGAAATATGCATTTTCAAATTGAATATTGATTTTAAAATATAATATATATATATATATATATTTCATATAAAATTATATATATATATATATATATGTATATATATATTGTTTCATCGATCTCGAGTCCACCCTGCTCTGCTTTGGGATTTGTCGTTTGGATTGGTCAATTGTCTATTCATGATTCAATTCGTAGCTTGTCGAGTTATCAAATTTCGCTAGCCTTGAAAGGTGAGCGATCACTCACGATTAACATTCTTATATTTAGTAAATTAATTCACATGAAATGACGATTGAAATATGTTGTTAAATTTGAATTGTTAGTTATTTAATTGTTAAATATGATATGTCATTATCTGCAATTATTTACCTATTACCTATGACACCATAACCTGTTGTATATATTATATTTAAATTGTTAATGATGATATATGCCTGTAGTTGATATGTATGTCATTTTATAATATTATTCTGTTGTTTTCACTCTGCAAGTTCCCTGTTAGTTAGGAATTCCTTATGGGTTGAAATGATACATACCCGAACGATCTTATAGATTAGGGGAAAATCGTTATGGGTCGAAATGATAAACCTAAGCGATTTTATTGCATTTGAAATTTTGGGATTGCGGGTTATATACCCATAAATATTAAATTTAAATTGCGGATTGAAATGATAAATATCTGTATCACTTGACCATAGGATAGAAAACTATATACGGACACCGTTGGTCTATTTTTGAAAATGATTTCCAAGGGTTTGAAAGGAAATATTTGGGTTACATTAAATATTGATTTTTAAATATAATATAAAGATATTTTAATTTTAATATATGTTAAAAATTTTGATTTTAAATTATATGTTTGGAAATTTGAAATTTATAAGTTAAGTTTTGAAAATTATAAATTTTTAGATTTTACTTATAATTTTATTATATTTTAAATATATATAAATAAGATTTTTTACAATATATTTAATAAAATAAGATTCAATTTAATAATAATTAATATAATATAATTTGATAGAATTTAATTTAACTAATATATAATATGTTTTATATATTTTATTTAAGTTTATATTAATATTTTGAAAATATATTTTTGTAATAACTTTAATAAAATAAAGGTTGGAAGACAAATCAAGTTAATTTGTAAATTAATTTGTTTGAGAATTGAATATGAATAAGCATTGATAAGAAACTTATTAATTTTGAGATTTTGAAAGATATGATTTTATAACTTGATTTTATTAAAAGTGATTAAAGGAATATTTTCAAATATAAATAAAATTGAATATTTAATCTTGATTTAAATTTGTAATTTGAGAATTTATTTAAATGCTTATGAAAAGTAATTAAGTAAATATTTTAGAATTATATAAAATTGAAGTTAGATATTTAATTATTTATATTTGAAATTTGTGATTTGTTTAAATGTTAATAAAAATGATTAAGTGAATAATTTCAATTTTAAATGAAACTAAAGTTGAACTTTAAAGTATAAAGGAAAATTATAAAATTGAGTTATTGTAAATTGTTGAATATTTAAACTTTGAAACCTATTGAATTGAAAGTGGTTTAAATTTGTAATTGATATAAATTAAAAATGGTTTAATGAGAATTGGAATTGATTTGTGGAATTGGAAGAAACAATTCTAATTTGAAACTATTTCAATATAAACTCTTTTAATATATAAACTATTTTTAATATATAAACTATTTAAATCTATAACCTATTTTTAAATATAAACTATTTTTAATTTATAACTATTTCAATATATAAACTATTTTCAGTATTTAAACTGTTTAAGTTGGAGCTACTATAATTTAGATTTAAGGGATCTAAATGAGAATATTTTAATATGATGGTTTAACCTTTTTTTGTTATGATTTTGGAAGTGAAATATAATTTAAAGTGAATTTTAATTTAAAGTGAATATGATTTCAATGTAATGTGATTTTGAAATGAATATGATATTTTGATATGAAGTATAAACTGTTTGAAATGAAAATGACCAGGGTATGAAATAAGTGTTTGGTTGTTAAAGAGACCGGGATCAGATACTGTCATACTCTCTGCCAATATCGAATACCACTTTAACAACTATGTACGTGGTGGAGAATCCAGAATGAAGTAGGATGGTTTGGCGACGTCTATATGAAGTATTAATGCAGCCCTAACTCCCGCGAGTCAGCTTGATGTGACTAAAACAGGAGCCATGCCAGGCCAAGTGAGGTCGCACCTCCGATCGGGCACATTCCTTCGATACCATTCTATTACTTTGTGATTTGATTGGGTGCACCTTTGATTATGGAAGTGTGTCTCGAGGTGGGCAGTAGTAGCTGCTATGTGTTATCACCAGTCCAGATCCGCAAAACGGTAGTATCCTACCCTTGGCATTGTCTCGCGTGCCTTGTCACATGCCTTATCGCGCCCTCTATGAGTTTTGTTTGTACCATACCTATGGAGTGCCCTCTGATAGCCCTCCAGTTTACGGAGGAATTACGGTACTGTATAGACTACAGGAATATATAAAAATGTGTTAAGGGGGATATGGGTAACGCCTTAACGCTATTTTAATAGTTTACTTTACTGTCGACATTATCTATGTAGCGTATTGTACTATGTATGTAGATAGTTTAACGGATCCTTAGAGGATGGGTATCCTAAACATCCTTTAAGTTATTTGCATTTCACTTGACATTTCACTTGAGTTGATTTAATGGTATAAGAATGTTAATCCTGACTCGAGTGTTTTGTGTTTTGCTTTATGCTCGGTTCAGACCGAGTGTCACCGCATTTGAGACTCACCTTTGGAGGCTGGAGCTTTGCTTGAAGATCTGCTTTTTCTATTCAGCTTTCAGTTATTCTAGTTATTTCTAGTTATTTATGTTCAGACTTGTCAGTTGCTTTTGTATTAGTGACTCTTATGTACTTGAGACATTATGTTGTATTTTGTTTTAAACTCTGATGTTATATAGTAGCTTCATGAACTGCTATTTATTTATTCTGCTGCTTATTATTATATTTCTCCGTGTCTGTGATTCTGTGATTGATTTATTTATTTTATATGCTTAATTTGCCAAATATAAATTAACAATCTGTTGTTTTGAGCAATTCAAGTCTAACATGTGTGGATTATTGTCGATTTGAATGGTTCAAAATATCGGGTCGTTACACATGCTGTTTATAAGGATGAAAACATGAAGAAGGAAAGTAAACCCAAACTAAATATGAATAAGAAGGTCTTAGTTCAACCTTCAAAGCTAATTCATATGCTTATCTAATAAAAGAATTCAATATCACTAGTATCTCCATGGTGATATGGGGGAGAATCAAAATATAACTGGTTATTTCTACAATATGCATATCACAACATAATGGTCATATGTTAAGTAGCTTATGTGTAATGAAGCATGTATGCCTCTCATAAAAACATTCCCATATTATGATGACCCACCTTTCTAACCCTTGCGAACGACACTTAATACATCCACAGTATTCATGTGTTGTTTCCCAAGCATCTGAAAGATGAGTTGTCGTAGGGTAAAAAAACAGAACAGAAATCTCACAACGTATTGGTTAAATATAATATAACAATAAAATAGTACATAAAGCTACTCCTCAAAATGGAGTTATTATAGTTAGAATAAAAGTACTACCATCAGCCTAGGTAGTTATAAAAACCCGCCTTTAAACTTGTTGATACAACATATACATACATAAAATAACAAACATCATAAATAGATAACTAGATAGATAAGGAGCCTCTTGCTCGCCCATCATCATCAAAAGAGCCTTAAGAAACATGTCGCCCTCGAACTACTCAAATATAAATAAGTACCTAAGAGTTTAGGGAAAGCAAACAAATCGGGTCAGACAATAAGTCTGGTATTAGTAAACTCTAAATAAAAATGGAACACATGAACAACATGTGAGACCACGCCGCAACACACAGAATGGGTTTCCTCTCATAGGAACAACATCCAAGCATAAAGAGTGGGCACAAACAATTAAACATCACGAAGTGTGAAAGACATTTCCCGATGTAATTAAGAAAGAATTAATGCAGAGGTTTGAATCAAAAATAAGGAAAGTGAAATTTTCCAACAATGACTAGGAGGTTGCACACCCCTTACCAAAATTATACCTCTAGAATGTACTTGAGAACTACGATAGCTCTCGGAAACCTCCAAGCCGGATCCCGCCAACCTTACCGAGTATTCGAGTATTTTACTTCTTAATGTGCATATAACCGAAACCAATCTAAAGAAGATGTGATAATACCCTAATGGTGCAACCCCACGTATCTTGGCCTCTACTCGCTCTTTTGTTTTAGTCATTTTCGACAAAGGATATCAATGCTCCAAATAAGAAACAAAGTGTCTTAGATTGACGAAACACAAAAGATAGCGGAATTGATAGTCAATAAATCAACTATAGGGAATAGTCAAAATGATCATATATGTTAATTAAATTTCTTATCCTTATCACCACTCACTGATTTCAAACTTGTACTATCCCTTAGTTAAAAATGAAGCCGGGCCAGTTAAGGTAGTGTTACCTCTAAGCCTCGCCTTGATGGCATTTTTATCCTTCGAGATTGTAATGAGTTTCCATACCTCGATGTATAATGCTAAGAATATGACTAAATCCTTTCCATATAAGTGATATCGTTTATAGAAATTAAATTTCTTATCCTTTCCATAACCGAATCAAACTTTTAAACTTTTAAAAATCGAATTTCTGTTTGGTTTTCACATCATAAATATTAACTTTAAATAGCTTTATTAAAGTGATTAATTAACTTTGAATGTCATTAGTAAAATGATAATTAACCTTAAACATCATTATTTAAATGATTAGTTAACTTGAAATATCATTATTAAAATGATTAATTATCTTTAAACGTCATTATTAAAACGATAAATTAACTTTAAACATCATTATTAAAATGATTAATTAACTTTAAAACATCATTATTAAAATGATTAATTAAATTTAAAACATCATTACTAAAATGGTTAATTAACTTTAAATGTCATTATTAAAATGATTAATTAACATTAAAACATCATTATTAAAATGATTAATTAACTTTGAAACATCATCATTAAAATGATTAATTAACTTCGAAACATCACTATTAAAATGATTAATTAACTTTGTAAAACCCAAGAACGAAATCAGATGCAAAAGATTTCAAAAAAGATGATATTTTCAAATTGTCGATATAGCGATAGTCGCTATACGGACACTTCCAGAAAACATTATATATGTACATATTCATCCAAACATCTCATTATCATAAGCATATATATACACACAAATGTAAATAACATTCACAATGTGTAACGACCCGGTATTTTCAACCATTCGCATCCGCACATGCCGGAATTGAATTGCACAAAATATCAGATTGTTAATTTAAATTTTGGCAAAACTCAGCATATACAGTAAATAAATCAATCACAGACACAGAGTAATACAATAATACGCAGCGGAATAAATAAATAGTAGGTCATGAAGCTACTATATAAACATCAGAGTTAGAAATAAAATACAACAGAATATCTCAAATGCAGTGAAGTCTCCAGTACAACAGATGACCTCTCTGAACAAATCAACTAGAAAAGCCGGAAGCTGAGTCGATAGTTGGATCTCCAAACGAAGCTCCAAACTCCAAAGGTGAGTCTCAAATTCTGTATCACTCGGTCTGACCCGAGCTAAAGCAAAACACAAAACACTCGAGTCAGGATTAACATTCTTATATCAATAAATCCAACTCAAGTGAAATATCAACTGAAATACAAGTAACTTAAAGGATGTTTGGGATAACCATCCTCTAAGGATCGGCGGAACTATCTACAAGGTAGAAATATACGCTATAACACCGTGGTCATTTCAAATTTATTTATACTTCAAACCCAAAATATCATTTTCATTTCAAAAATATCTATTTTCCAAAATAGTATATATAGATTAAATAATTTATAAAGTAAAGTATTTATAATTTCCTCAAGTCTCACAAATCGATTCAAATCAACTCAAATTCCAAATTCAAATTTATTCAAAGCTCAATTCATCAATTCAATTCAGTTCTCAATAGACCATTTAAATTTTTAATATATTTCAAGGCTTTAATATTCAATATTTCAAAGTTAAATTTAACCGTTTCATAATATATGTATTAGATCAATCTTAATTAAATTAAATATTATTATTAAATCTATATATATCATTAACCGTTATATATAATAATTTAAGAATCAACATTTATTAAAACCATATATTTCTTTCCAAAATCATAGAATTTATTTCCAAAATATTTATATATGGACCAACGGTGTCTGTTTATAACTTCATATCCTATGGTCAAGTGATACAGATATTTATTATTTCAATCTGTAATTTAGATATATACGGGTAGATATCATTTTGACCCGCAAATCCCAAATTAAATTCAAATGAAAATCGCTCGGGTTTATCATTTCAACCCATAACGAAATTCTCCTATTCTAAAGTCCGTCCGGATATGTATCATTTCAACCCATAGTGAATTCTATACTAACAGAGAACTTGCAGAGTGATAACAGATATAATAATATATAACATGCATATATCATCAATAACAATATAATATAACAACATGATATGGTGTCATATCCCACATGTGAACAGTTACAGATAATAGCACTTAAACAATTTAAATAACTAACAGCAGCATATTTCAATTGTCGTTTCAATTGAAATAAAATTTAATAAATATAAGAATATTAATCGTGAGTGATTGCTCACCTTTCGAGGCTAGAGAGGACAGACAATGAAATTGAGTTACGAGATGCAAGCACAACTTCCAAAGCAAAGCTAGATGGATACAGGTTCGACAGACAAGCTGAAAGATAGGGAATTGACAAAATCAAATCAGAACAGGATCGATGAAGATAAATGGTATAAGTGAATTTATACATATATAACTATATATAACTATATAGACATATAAAAATCATAATTTAAATTCAAAAATATTTTTAAACTTAAATATATATGTATTTAAAAATCATCGTTTTAAATTAGAGAACATATACCAAAAATCATTATATATATACACGTAGTATATTTTTTTTTTGAAATAAATACTTATGTAGATATACAAACATAATATATATATATATATATTTATACCTTTAAACAACAGACCAGCAATTTAATAAGATATTACGTATAATATATATTCTTTTTTTTATAATAAAGTACACTAATCATGATAAATACTAATATATATAACTGTAAAACTGAGAACATATATATACTTTTTAAATCAAAGCTTAGCAGACATGTTCTGAATACCATCCTATACAACATAACAACCTTATATATCTATGTATATATGGTTTGAAATCAATAGTTATGCAGACACAACAGAAGATAAAACTTGCATAAGCTTTAATCATATTATACATATACTTTTCGAACATATATCTAGATATTAAACAATGCAAACTATAGTTAAAATCAAATATCTGAAATCCAGTCTTATATAACAACATATATAAACCTATACTTTTAGCTTGGAAAATATACTGTAAAATATAAGACAGGAGAAACAAAGTAGCTTCTAGATTGGAAAATATACAACTACAAAGCTTATATACATACAATATAAAAATCAAAGTTTAATGGAAAAAATGTAATATCCTAATATAATGGAACATAATACTATAACTAAATATTAAAAGACACTCACTGGTTATATACTGTAACATAGCCTTATTTTTATATTAACAAATAACTTACACATACTCATATAAATTTAATAATAAAACTGATATAACTTTATAAATTTATACATCAAAACTCAACAGTCAAAAATTTTATAATGGAATATATCTTAATATATACTTTCATACATGCCTTCTTCCATCATACAATATACTGTAGTCTATATAAATATGCGAATTGCTTTCATAATAAACAAAATCTATGCAGACTACATATACACGCAACAAACATACTTTATATGATACTTTGGAAATATATACTATATGAAAATATACATATTAACATACCATATATATATATATTATATATATGTATATATATATATATGTGTGTGCCTCTATTTATATATGCGGAGTAATATATATTCGCCTACACTGCTATATAAATATAACTCAAAACACAGTAATATATACAAGTCTATATTTATAAAACCCATAGTTTACCAAATCCTACAAATAAATATTTAAAATCAAAATGTTTAAATATTATTAACAGAACATAATACAGTATATAACATAACATAGCATAATTTATGTAATATTTGAAATCAATTACCTATAGTTAAAACACGTACATTAACTTGCTGTGCGTGCTTGACAAAGAAGAACGGTGAGAGGGCAAGAGCAGTGGAGGGGGAAACAGTCGACCAGAGGCTGTGATGGGGATGGGACACTACAGGGTGGTTCGGCACTTGACTGCGCATGGCCTGGTATGTGCTCGTGAGGGGGAGGTGAGCTGGAGGTGTGGCGGTGGCCGTGGGGAGAGGATGGTGGCGGGTTTTGGTGGCAGATGAGTGGAGGCAAAGTTTTTGTGGTCGAACAGGGAGGCCATGCGAATGAAATAAATGAGGGAAGAGGAAAAGAAGAAGGCAAATGGGAGAGAAGGTGAGCTGGATCTAAATATGATATATGTAGCCAAATTTGAAGAAGGAACAGTAAAACAAACGTTTTGATTTTTAAACCGGCTATGGGATGGCAACGGTCATCCTTAGATTGAGCTGAATAATAAAAGCAAATTAAATGTTTGATTGGACAGCACGCTTCAAATTTTAAAACCAAAGGAAGAAATAAAGTCACAATTTATGGTACCGTTACAACGAACAGTTTATTGCTTCCGTCGTGTACCGGACCTCAAAATACAAAAATAAATATACCGTGGTGATCAGTGCGACGAGACGATCGAAACGGTATACAGATATCACCGGTACGATCATCCGATCAAAAGTCGATAATCGGTACCGAAAATGCTGTTATTCTACCAGAAATAAGATAAACGGAGCAATAAAAGTCCGAATTTGGAAAAACAAAAGATGACGACTCACTCAGAAGAAGATTTAGAATTTTACTGTAGAAAAATATTCAAGTTTTGAAAAATAATTTATTATCGTCAATTTTAACTGATTTAAAAATTAAAATGGAATTACACGATAAAAATAAACTTTCATATTATCAGATGAAAATTTATCAGTTGCTATGTTTTTAAATACGTATTCCAAATATAAAAATTTTATTTCAAAATTCAATTATTTAAAATTTCACAAAAATTCAGTTAAATATGTTATTAAAACCAATTAAATTTTATGGGTCGTTACACAATGTATGGTAAAGTTTATCACTTTATAACTTTTGCACTTCGAGATGTGCCATAAAAATTATTTTCTACGGACATTTCGACTTCATTTCAAGTCCCCTACAAACATACTATGTGCCATCCGCTTTCAAGAGAAAACCAATCGAAACAATAATCATTTCATACACTTAATAAACATAAGCGAACAACAAAGATTATTATAAAAATAATAAAGTTTAAAACTTGACTTTTAAAGTGAGCTTTACTCACCTAAATCAACACGAACTTAACCAAACTACCACAACTTCATCTGCTTTCAAGCGGGAAGCAATCCAAACAATAATCATTCCATATACTTATTAAACATAAGAAAACAAAGAAGATTATTATACGAATAATAAAGTTAAAACTTGACTTTTAAAGTGAGCTTTACTCATCTAAATCAACACGAACTTAACCAAACTACCATGACTTCACAAACCACACACGAACCTAGCTTTTGCTTGGAAAAACTTGATTTTTTGTGCCTATATGGGGTCAATATGGTTTGGCCATGATGGTAAGGGGCTCGACCTTGGCTAAAAATGGGATTTTTTGGTCTTTTTTGGTGAAGGAGTGGTATAGAGAAGAATAGAAGAAGTTTAAGCAATTATTCTTAAGTAAAAGTGAAAAAAGAATAATTTTACATACTAAACTTGATGGATGGAAAGAAGAGAATGGAAAGAAGGGAAATAAGAGAATGAAAATGAAAATAAATGAAGTAAAGAAGGAAATAAGGAAATGGAGTCTTCTTTTATAGAAAATAGTAAATGATGAGTTACACAAAAATACCCTTATCCAATACCCTCCATAACTTTGTGCCAACTCACCCCTCCCCTTACCTTCATCCACACGCAAGCCACCCCCTCCATCTAGTCACCATCACTTTAGCACTTTACATGACTTGATGTATCATCATTTTGTACCATTTTCCTTTTTAATTTTTTAAAGAAAAATCAAAACTTACTTTATTTACGTAAGTATAAATTTAAACTAATTAAGCTCTAACCAATTACTTGACTGAAGTATATGTTATTTATATAAATATGTACACAAGTACACTAGTGTTCATAACACATTCTGACAACTTTTGGTCTATGAAAATTCAAAAATCTGAAGAACTATTTTCTGTCACATTTTCGATTTTTCTCCGAACTACTTATTTTTGTAAGCCAAATTTTAAAACAGCTTTACCGTCATTAGTTACTACTAAAAAGAGGTTTATAAAATCCATTATTTAAATATTTAAAAATATATTAAAGATTCAAATTCAAACTGATTAAATTACGGGTCGTTACATCCTCCCCTCCTTACAAGAAATTTCATCCTCGAAATTAATTGCACACAACAAAAGATATCAAAAGAAACCCAAATAATATCATTCAACAAACAAGTACAAAGAAAGTGACTCCACTATAACCGGTGAGTACACTAAAAAGATACAACAAAATACAAACAACTACAACAACTCGGGATAAGAATCCCTAATATACTCCTTGGTTTCTCAAGTACAATCTGTATCATCTCCACTCCACTGAACCTTAAAAAGATTCACAACTTTCATCCTTAGTCGTTTTTTATCTCGAGCGATGATACGAATAGGCCACCTAAGAATGGTTAGGTTAGGCTGAACTTCCAAATCAACTTATTGTGCTGGCTTTACTACCATTGAAGGATCGTGTACATACTTACGTAGATGAGATATGTGAAAGACGTTGTGCGCATCTGATTGCCTATCTGGTAACTCCACTCTATATGCAAGTCTACCAATCCGGCCCAGTATGGGAAATGGGCCAATATAACAAAAGGCTAGCTTCCCTGATTTTCCAAACCTCACAACACTTCTCAATGGAGAAACTTTCACAAACACCGAATCTCCAACTGAGAACTTCAGATCCCTGCGCCTTCGATCCACATAACACTTCTGTGGATCATGCTATTCCTTTATTTTCCTTCTAATATTATACCTTCTTATTAGCATTTAAGATCGTGTCGGGTCCAAGTACAGGTCTATCTCCAAATTCAACCCAGCACAAAGAAAAAAGACATGGGCAACCATAAAGAGCTTCGAAAGGAGCTATACCAATGCTTGCCTGATAGTTGTTGTTGTTAGTGAATTCGACTATGGGTAAAGGATCTTCCCTAGAACCCCCGAAGTAGAGAATGCATGCTCACAATAAATCTTCCAAGATCTGGTTCACTCTCTCTATCTGCCCATCTTTCTAGGGATGGTAAGTTGTACTCATACTTAGCTCATCCTTAAAGCGGTTTGTAGTCCCTTCCAGAACCTTCTAGTGAATATCGGGTCTCGGTCACTTACAATACTATAAGGAATACCATGGAGTCTCACAATCTCCTTCACTTTCAAACTCACCAGACTTGTAACAGTCCTAGTCAGCTTAATAGGAATGAAATAGGCACTCTTGGTTAGTTGGTTGACTATAACCCAAATGCCTTCGTTCCCACTTCTTGATCTAGGAAGTCCATCGATAAAGTCCATAAAGATCTGCTCCCATTTCCACTTTGGGATCTCAAGTGGCTGAAGCAGTCCAGATGTCTTTTATTGGTCACTCTTAATTAGTTGGCAGTGTGCACAAAGACTCACAATTAGCGAAATATCTCACTTCATCCCCTTTCACCAGAATACCCTCTTCATATCTTTGAACATCTTGGTCACTCCTGGATAGAAAGATAACTTTGAACGGTGGCATTCGCCAACACTTCTTTCCTAAGTCCATTATCATTTGGAACACATATACGTCGATTTATTTTTAATACGCCCCAGGGATCAATCTCAAAACTAGAAACAAAACCTTCTTGAACATCCTTCTTAAGTCGAGCCAAAATAGGATCTTCTTCTTAAATAGATGCAATCCTCACCATCAATGCTGGCTTAACTTATAGGTTAGCAACCATTGCTGCATTTCTACTCAATGCATTCGCAAAAGCATTTGCTTTTCTAAGGGTATAAAGAATCTCCAATCATAGGAAACGAGAAACTCCAGCTATCTCTGCTGCCTCAAATTCAAATCCTTCTACGTAAAGAGGTATTTTAAGGATTTGTAGCCCGTGTATAACTCAAAATTTTCACGCAAAATAAAATGCCTTCATATCTTTAGTGCGATGACAATAGCCAAAAGCTCCAAATCGTGCGTAGCATAATTATTCTCATGTGGCTTTAGTTATTGACTCGCATATGCAATAACTTTCTCATGTTGCATCAGAACTGCTCCCAATCCGGTTCCACAAGTATCCGTATATACAGTTAAACCATCACTCCCATTTGGAATAGTTAAAAACAAATGTGCTAGTCAGCTTCTCCTTTAATTTATTTAATGCATGATCACACTTTGGTATCCACATGAACTTAACTTCTTTCTTTGTTAACATCGTCAAATGAGAAGCAATCTTCGAGAAGTCTTTGATGAACCTACGGTAAAAACCGACCCATCCCAAGAAACTTCTGACTTCCATCGCGGTTTCGTGCTTCTTCCAGTCTTGAACTACAACCACTTTAGGTGGGTCACCTGATATGCCTTCTTTTGAAACAACATGCTCTGGAAACCTAATTTCAATTTCACTTAGAAAACTTGGCTTTTAACACATGGTTCCTTAAGGTATTGAGTACAACACAGAGATGACATTTGCGCTCCTCCTCTGTCTTCGAATAGATAGGAATGTCATTAATAAAGACAAGAATATTAAGAACATCTCCAAATACCCGATTCATTAAGTCCATAAAATAAGCGGATTCATTAGTCATCCCAAATGGCATAATGAACCACTCATAGAAATGTTTTAGAGTCCGAAAAGCGGTTAAGGGCATACTCTTTTCTTCTAACCCTAATTGGTGGAAACCGGTGGCAAGATCCAATTGAGAAAGTATCCGAGCACCGTGGAGCTGGTCAAACAAATCATCAATCCTTGGTAAAGGATATTTATTCTTGATAGTCCTCCTATTCAATTCCCGGTAGTCCACACATAACCTTAGCGAACCATCCACCTTTGTAACAAAGATGACTGGTGATCCCCAACTTGAGGTACTACGTTGGATCAAACCCTTTTGCAACAAGTCAAATGTATGGCCTTCTAACTCCCTCTTCTCCTTCGAAGCTAACCTTCGAGGAGGTTGTACAGTAGGTTTTGATCCTGAAATCAAATCAATATGGAACTCCACTTCATAGTGAGGAGGCAAACCTTGCACTTCATCAAAAATATTAGTGAAATCCTGAACAATCGATATATCTTCTAGCTCCGCTTTTACCATTTCGAGTGAATAGAGAAAAATACTCATTAACTTGTTAGGCTTTTCACAACATATATCTACACCAACATCTCCAACATCACTAACTCTGACAATCCTTCGATCATAATTCAAGATCGCTCTAAACTAAGATAACCAATCCATTCCCAACAACACTCCGAAATCCATAAACCCAAGAATGAACAGGTCAAAAGGAAAGAGATGATTTGGACAAGAAAGAGGCACATTTAGACACATAGTGTGAAGATCTCCCGGACCACCAATTGGGTTTGACATGCAAAGAGGATTATTTAGAGTAACATATTTAAGGTCAGCTTGTTTATCGAATCATATGAAATAAAACTATAGGAAGCATTGGTATCAAATAATACTCTTATAGGAATATCAAAGATGGATAATATACCTTGTAACACTTGCTTCCCATTTTTGATATGTAGAAGTGGATGGCATCTTTTTAATGGTAATAGCCTGCCCTTGAGACCCCTTCTTAGGGAAGGGGCACTCATTCTTCATATGTCCTTGCTGGCCGTAGTTGAGACATGTGGCTATTGGGTAATGATTTGCAATGTAGCCACCTTGTTACACTTGAAACAAAGAATGTTAGCTAAGATGGTCCACTTCTTCAATGCTGGAGCCCCATCTCCGAGTTTCTTTCCTATCCACTGCTTCTTCCCTTTAGACTTGCGCTTAAAATTTGCCTTTCCTCCAACTGGTATAACTAACAATGGCTTGTCACTATCTACTGGCACTACACCCTTCTGGATGCCCTTCTTAATATATAGAGCTTCAAACCTCAAGACCATCACTACAACAAAAATACTCTATTACAACGCCCTTTTTACAACGGGCATTGGCTGCCCGTTGTAATAGTAGGCTATTACAACGGTCCGCTCAGGCCCGTTGTAATAGATGCCCTATACAATGCCTTTTTTACAATGGGCAATGACTGCTCGTTGTAATAGAATGCTATTACAACGGTCCTTTCATGCCCGTTGTAATAGATGTCAATTTTACAACGTTCACAAAATGCCCATTGTAATAGATACCAATTTTACAACGGTCACAAAACGCCCGTTGTAAGAGGTGCCAATTTTACAACGGTCATAAAATGCCCGTTGTAATAAATGTTTGTTGCCAATTTTTGACAACCAATAATTAATAATTACAATGCTTTCTTAAAATTAATATTTATTATTTATTAATATTTAATAATTATTCATTAATAATATTATATTAATCATATGTTACTAATTACTAATTATAATATTATATTACTAATTACTAATTACTAACCATTAATAATATTATATTATTTATTAATATTTAATAATTAATCATTAATAATATTATATTAATCTTTTATAACTTATAATAATTAATGATTATTATTAAATAATCACTAATTACTAATTGTTATACATAATCAGTATTCCAACAGGCTTAATTTTACTTTCCAATTATTAGTAAGTAATATCGAGTAATTAATATTAAATATATAATAATTTATAATTAATAATAAATATTAATAATTTATGATTAATAGTTACTATTAAAAATTAAAAATTAATAATATATACATATTAATTATTAACAGTTAATAATTAACATTAAATTTTAATTAATAAATATGAAGTCAATAATCAATAATAAGTATTAATGTTTAATAATTAATAATTAACATTAAAAGTTAATAATTAAGAAGTAATAATCAATATTAATAATAAGAAGTAATGATTAATGTTAGTAATTAATATTTTATAATTAATAATTAATAATATGATAACTTATAATTAATAATATAAATATTTAATAATAGTTAAATATTAATTATATTGAATAATTAATAATATTAATATTTAATTGTTAATTATTAATGGTATTAATATTTAATATTAATTAATATTCAATAATTTATAATATTTTTAATTTATAATATTAATAATTTATAATTAGTAATAATCTTATAGATTTGTTTTATTTTATAACTCTTATTTTCGACAAATACAAATTTTGTTTTGGCTCCATAACCAAAATTTTGGCTCCAAATCCAAATTTTGGCGCTCCACTCAAAATTTGAACTAACTTTTTACCTACCGCACCCTTTTTGGAATCTAAAATCAAATTAAATAATATATCCTCACCGTAGAACTCTAACCGCATCTCCTCGTATGCCTAAAGTACTAATCCATACTGATGCAGGCCAAGTGTTAGGTCGTGATCGACCTAACGAAATATTAAGTCGTCCAGAAAAGTTGAGTCGTTTACGACCTAAGAACATGGGAGCTAACAAGGAAGTGATAGCTTGCGAACAACCTAACAACCTACGGGTTAACAAGCATGAGTTGGATCGGGTGCGACCTAGTGGGGTTTTAGGTCGTCTACGACCTAAGGGAGAAGCTTTAGATCGGCCACGACCTAACAAGGTACCAGCGCAAGGCAGTGAAGCGACTTATACGAAAGAAGAAAACCAATGACTTAAGATAAGTTGTCTACGACCTACGACTTAGTTAAGTCGTCTGAAATCCTTAAGTCGTGAATTGGGTTAAGTCGTTGAAGTCTTATTCCCTAAATCGTCCATGTTATAAGTCGTGTGAAGATGTTGTTTCCTTAAACCGCAAACGAGTTACGACTTAAGCCAAGTCGCATGAAGAAGTTCTGAAACCGAGATTCTTAAGTCATAAGCCGTATGTGTCGGATATTTTAGGTCGTTCTTTTATAAGTCGTGGGTGTTTTGCTGGACTTTGTTGTATATGTGTTGAGTCGTTTGTACTTAAGTCGCAGGATTGTAACTCTATGTTGTAACTCGTTGAGTCGTGTGTCTGTTAGGTCGTATACGACCTAAGTGTTGTAAATTTGTGATGTTGTGTGGGTTGTAATACAGATGCTTGAGTCGTGAAGGTTGAGTCGTGGCCGACCTAGTTGAGTCGTAAGTCGTGAACGACTGAAGGGTCTGGATTGTAAAATGCTATAAATAGGCGTGAGTTGTACATTTGAAAGTTTTAGTTGATTTGAAATAAAAACTTTGTTTTGTTAGCTTTGTGCTTTCACCAAATTGGTAGTTGAGTGTAATCTCCTATCTCCTCTTTCGTCATTCGAGTGCGCTCGAATCAACGATCGTAGAAGCCAATTCACGGTATCTAGTGCGCTAGATCAACGTCTGAAGAATTGCAGATCTTCCTTCACGGTATCGTGTGTTGAGTCACAGATTCTATGAAGTTTTGATTTCTGACAAAGAAATAAAGGCGATCGACAAAACGAAGATATCATGGCTATAAAGATTCCCAAAAGAGCTCATATGGTACTATAGATTATAGATTGATTATTTGATGTTGTAATAGTATTATACTTGTTAAAATCTATCCTCAAATAATCATGCATCTCAATATAATCGATGTATATACGTTATAATATGCATTGCACATTCATTATGCAAGTTATCAGTGACCGGTCGACCGGTAAGTTTTTGGGCGGTCGACCGTTCCTGTCTAAGTTGCACAATAAACGTGCACACATGCACATAACGTCTATATATTTGAAATCCTGTCTACCGACCATTTTTGACCTGTCGACCGTTTTTAAACAGAGAGCAACCTTTTCTAAAAGACACTTCTTTCTCCAATGGTTGCATCTCTTACCTTTCATCAATGATCATATCTATTAATGGCTACTCTTCACAAAGAGTTACAACCATTTATTCTCTATATAAACACGTCTAAATTATTGATTCAAAAACCAAGAATTCTTGCTCTAATTTCTGATCTTACTTTCTAAATATTCTTGCATTCTAAAAGCTCTCAAATATTTCAATTGCTTAATTGAATCATTGAAATTATTTCATATCTTTTGATTCAATAAGTAATATACTTCCTCCAATCTTCACAAACATCATTCACATATTTTAAGGATAAGATTATAGGAAGGGTGTACTACAAGTGACAAATCCGTGTTATCAAGAGCACAAGTTGTCAACAGCAATTGTATTTGTTTTTGTTGAAGTCCTCGGTGTTGTAAGAGGCACGAAATCCCATTCGGCTGTTCGGGTGTTGTAAACCTGTTCCTCCGGGTGAAGCGAGGTAGTTGGTAGTGAAAATCCAGATAGAAGTCTGGGACTGGACGTAGGATGGGAGGTCCGAACCAGTATAAAAATCTCTGGTGTCATTTTACTATACTGCTTTTATATTCCGCACTATTTATAGTATTACTATCATCACTATACTTTGTATTATCATATATCCATATTACACGATCCATAGTGCTTTTTCATTTGGTATCAGAGCACGGTCATCATATAACCGTAACACCGTTATTTGATATATTCTCGTAATATGGCAAATAACGCAAGCACTAGCACTAACACTTAGACGGAAGGTCAATCAACACAAAGACCTCCATTCTTTAATGGTCTCAACTATAGCTATTGGGCAACACGTATGTCATTTTTTATGCAATCAAATAGCTATGATGCTTGGAATGCTACCCAAAAAGAAATAGTAAATCCAACAACTGAATATTCAGAATGGACAACGGCTGAGAAAACGGCAGCAGCCGTAAATGCAAAGGCAATAAATATGTTGTTTTGTGCATTAGACCAAAATGAATATAACCGTGTTAGTATCTGCACTACTGCATATCAAATTTGGCAAAAGCTGAAAACCACTCATGAAGGTACTAACAAGGTTAAACAAGCCAAAATAGCCATGCTGAAAAGTCAGTTTCAAAATTTCAAAATGAAACCGAATGAGACAATCAATGATATGTATTCAAGATTTCAAACTATTCATCATGCACTTATCGGATTAGGGCAAAAATACTCAGTTTTTGATGTTGTTTCAACAGTCCTACATTCTCTGACTAGTGAATGGGAAGGAAAAGTATTAGCAATTGAAGAAGCTAATGACCTTTCCATCATGAAGCCAGATGAATTGATAGGAAATCTAATGTCCTATGAATCAAATTTGCAGGCTAGAAAAGAACAGAAAGAAGAAAAGAAAAATGTAGCATTTCATGCTGAGAAAGATGAAAATGAATCAGATTCTGAAGATGAAGATCTAGCATTCATTGCAAAAGGATTCAAAAAATTCCTAAAAAATCGAAAAGCCAGTCGTTACAACAAAAGGAAACCTGGATCAAATAAACCATCTTCATCCGCTATAGAATGTTTCAACTGCCACAAAAAGGGGCACATGCAGAAGGATTGTCCAGAACAGAAGAAGTCGGAAAATGATAAATTCAAATATAAGAAGGACAAGTCAAAGAAACGAGCCTTCTCGGTAACATGGGATGATTCAGACTCATCTTCATCAGAAAGTGAAAATGTTTCGGAGAATGAACAAGCTAATGTTTGTTTTATGGCAACAGAAGATGAGGTACAAATTCCTACATTTGATGAATTACTTGATATTAATGCTGAATTGATAGTCAAATATAAAGACATAAAACGTCAATTAAAAGTAGTCAAAGCAAATTTAAGTAGAGCAGAGTTTGAACGAGATATGTTAAAAGATGAGAAGAAAATATTAGAAGAAGAACTTGAAAAATCTCAAGAATCATTATCTAATATTGACTCTCAACTATCTCTTTTGAGTCAAGAAATAGAAGCTCAAAAAGAGAAAAATAATGCTCTCACCACTGAAAATCATGAGCTTAAGGCAAAAGTCAAAATTCTAGACCTAGAAAAAGCTAGTTTACAAACAAAGTTTGATGACATTACTCAAAATGTTTCTAACTTTAACAAAGGTCGAGAAAATTTGACAAAAATCATTGAAAGTTCACAATCTACATCAAATAAACAAGGTTTGGGATATAAGAAACAAGAAATCAAGAAACATCTTGATAATAAAAGAAAGAAGACTAAAGTTAAGAAAAATCTTAGTTTATTATATTCCAAACCCAAGCCAGTTGTGAAATTTCAAAACAAAAATACAAAGACTATCAAAATATGGGTTCCTAAAACAAATAACAATTTGATTAGGAACAAATACATTCAGCAATTCATGAATACCGTGCATTATAATTCTAATTATGTATATAAAGGGGATACCGGACCCGTATGGGTTTGGATTCCTAAGATCTAACTCTTAGGACCCCATAAAAAGTGGGTACCATGGTCTTAATTATATTTTTTGCAGGTCCCACTTAAGAAAAGAGGAAAGTGGATATTCTGGTTGATACATTCCTATATTATTCCATTATCTATTACTCCTTTTTGTCGATGACAAAGGGGGAGAAAGTGCTAACAATTATTTGCAGGAATATATAATATTGACAAAATCTCAGGGGGAGATCACATATTCAGGGGGAGATTCAGAACTTCAGATATATGTTGTCATCAATCAAAAAGGGGGAGAATGTTGAGTCACAGATTCTATGAAGTTTTGATTTCTGACAAAGAAATAAAGGCGATCGACAAAACGAAGACATCATGGCTATAAAGATTCCCAAAAGAGCTCATATGGTACTATAGATTATAGATTGATTATTTGATGTTGTAATAGTATTATACTTGTTAAAATCTATCCCCAAATAATCATGCATCTCAATATAATCGATGTATATACGTTATAATATGCATTGCACATTCATTGTGCAAGTTATCAGTGACCGGTCGACCGGTAAGTTTTTGGGCGGTCGACCGTTCCTGTCTAAGTTGCACAATAAACGTGCACACATGCACATAACGTCTATATATTTGAAATCCTGTCTACCGGCCATTTTTGACCTGTCGACCGTTTTTAAACAGAGAGCAACCTTTTCTAAAAGACACTTCTTTCTCCAATGGTTGCATCTCTTACCTTTCATCAATGATCATATCTACTAATGGCTACTCTTCACAAAGAGTTACAACCATTTATTCTCTATATAAACACGTCTAAATTATTGATTCAAAAACCAAGAATTCTTGCTCTAATTTCTGATCTTACTTTCTAAATATTCTTGCATTCTAAAAGCTCTCAAATATTTCAATTGCTTAATTGAATCATTGAAATTATTTCATATCTTTTGATTCAATAATAATATACTTCCTCCAATCTTCACAAACATCATTCACATATTTTGAGGATAAGATTATAGGAAGGGTGTACTACAAGTGACAAATCCGTGTTATTAAGAGCACAAGTTGTCAACAGCAATTGTATTTGTTTTTATTGAAGTCCTCGGTGTTGTAAGAGGCACGAAATCCCATTCGGCTGTTCGGGTGTTGTAAACCTGTTCCTTCGGGTGAAGCGAGGTAGTTGGTAGTGAAAATCCAGATAGAAGTCTGGGACTGGAGGTAGGATGGGAGGTCCGAACCAGTATAAAAATCTCTGGTGTCATTTTACTATACTGCTTTTATATTCCGCACTATTTACAGTATTACTATCGTCACTATACTATGTATTATCATATATCCATATTACACGATCCATAGTGCTTTTTCATCGTGCGCGATCAACGTGATGAAGATAGCTAGAATTCGGTATCTTCGGATCAACGAATTTGGGCATTTCTGTATCTTCCATTCCATCGATCGTTACGTTCACAGAATCATCATTTTATCATTCCGCTGCTGTGTCATTTTGGTATCAGAGCTTGTTTTAGCCAATCATAGCTAAATCGAGTCTTGGAGCCGAGAATTTCGAAGTTGAAGTGTTAGCCAAGCTTGAAGTGTTGAGCCGAGCTAAGTAGAAGTGTTGGAGATCAAAATTTGCATCATTTTGAGAAGTTGTGTTCATCGTGTTCATCATATTTGTGCAACAAAGTGGGAGTTTTCGATCCATTTCATTTTGGATCTAAGTTCGAAAGGTGTTTGAAATTTGGAGTTGGAGCCGAAAGTCAAAGTTTTGAAGAATCAACCATGCCGCCGAGAAGAGCTAATCGTCACCAAAACGTAGAAGCTTTGTATAGAAGAGAAGAAGCTAATGAGATGGAGCAAAGAATTAATGAAAACTTTAGTGAGAAGCTTAATGAAGGGATTGGACGATTAGAGAAGATGATGTTGGAGATGAATCAAAATCAGAGAAGGGTTTCACCTGAATCTAACCATGGGAGAAGTAGAGTTTCGCCACATTCCAATCGAGAGAGAAGTAATGATAATGATCATAGAAGTGTGAGCCGAGACAGTTATAGAAATGCTGATGATCAAGATCGTGGTCGGAGGAATGCTGGTCGAAGGGATGTTGGTGGAAGGAATGATGGTAGTAGAGATGTTGGTGGTCAGGATCGACATCGATATACATCTGATTTTGAAGAGGAGTTTGATGGTGGTAGTGTTCATGGACGAGGCCAAGGCAGAAATCAATCGGAGTATGATCATAAGTGGGAGTCTGGGATGAAGACTGAAATACCGGAATTCAAGGGTGGTATGCAAGCTGAGGAGTTTTTGGATTGGGTGTCTAATGTAGAGGATATTTTTGACTTCAAGGAAGTTCCAGAGAATTGTAAAGTAAAGTTGGTTGCTACAAGGTTGAGGGGTAGAGCTTTGGCATGGTGGCAGCAAACCAAACTTACACGTGAACAGATGGGGAAGTCAAAGATTGAATCTTGGGAGAAGATGAGGAAATTGATGAAAGCCACATTCTTACCTTATAATTATCAATCGCTTATGTATCAGAGGCTGCAAAACTTGAGGCAAGGAACGAAATCTGTGAATGACTATGCTGACGAATTTTATCAAATGATTGCAAGGAATGATATTATGGAGACAGAGGAACAATTGACAGCTAGATTTGTTGGGGGGTTGCGAATGCAGATTCAAGATATGGTAAACATGTTTGATCCCAGATCTGTAGCGGAAGCACACCAGAAAGCGTTGGCTTGGGAGAAACAGGGAAGACGAGGTGGTGGTGTGTTTACAAATTCCAACAATCCAGTGAAGGGTGTTAGTGGAAGTTCTAATGTTTCAAAGGCTGTTGCAAAACCAGTTGTGAATGAGGTTGGGAAGGCGAAAGTCAATAATGGTTTCAAGT